>OY725326.1:58084328-60484328 GCA_963242795.1 Inga leiocalycina | reverse complement strand
AATTAAATCAGAGATAGTATATCTCTATCATGTTAGTTATTAAATTTAATATATCTTAATAAATTAAATTTAAAACTAACACAATATAATAATATCATATAATACACACACACACACACACACACACACATAAGATATATATTTTGAAAATATATATATCTATATAATATTATTGATGAATTTTATATTATATATATATATATAAAATTTGTCCACCCTAAATTAAACATTATCTCGTGTTGGGCCATTCTTGTGTGTGACCTTGTAGGCCTATATAAAGTTGGTAGTGGGCCAATAACTATACTAACTCAAAAGTTGCAAGCGGCTTCTAGCAAGACATTACGACTACCCAATTCATATGAGGATCGTTATCACGATGCAACCTGTCATACAACCATGTCACGTCCCTTTTGTCACACGATATATCGATCAAGGATAAGGCATGGATAATGTCATCCTCTTGTTCCTGACCATTACTTTCTCGATTCCTGAGTAGCCTGATAACAGAGACAGAAACTCCTTTCATCATAGTATGACCATACATTTCTCAGACTCACTCATCGAGGGGCCAAGTAATATCTCTCTACTAATGTGAGGGACAAATTCTATCTTGATTATTCATATTCCTCTGCATGAAAAACCACCAAGCCCGATCGTAGCCTTTATCATCACCCGGTCAAAAGTGACTTTTGACTAGTTTAAAGCTTAGCAACTCTCATGTATGAATCCATGATGACCTCAGGTCTAAGGACATTGTGACATGGTTATACATGAGAAAAACTTATGACTTGATCCATGTAGCTTTCTCATAGTGGGTCGGTCCAGCACCTTGTACTCTTACAAGTGCCTAAGACTTTGATTTGTATCTCCATATCTTATCAAAGTCATACTGATCTTGTTTCATCTTTGCTCCCGCATAGATGACCAACCAGGGACATTTTAGGACAATCTTTATGAATTATCCAAGGATACAATTATCACAGTTAACATGCAAATAATATGATAACAGAATGGAGAAATTTCATTAAAATAATAATATTCAAAGTATAATGATTGGCCCTTAGGGCACAATTTCCAACAGTAACATGCTTCAACTTAACTTCACTCTATATCACATCAGGAAAAAATGTTTCTAAAGAAACTTTGAGTTCACCTTATATATAATATAATATATTTATATTTAAATATAAGGCAGGACCAAGTACTCTACCACTGAGCTAAAAGCTTAAGCTGGTAGCCAAGGCGAGGAACTTAACTTTTAACCCATGAGCACCAGTACCAATGAGAGTCTGTTGTCCCATAAGGCAGGGGTGGCATGTGCTCCCATGAGAGAGCAGCCCATACTAGTCTCCCACTCCTTTGTTTTTCACCTACCCTTGGGATCAAATGTGGGATGTCTGGCTTTGATACCAAAAGCATCAGGACCAAGTGCTAATAAAACATAAGCACTTGCAAAAAGAAGATAGAAGGAAGGAAGGAGGAACTTTGTCTCTCTAAGTCTCAGAGTTTTTGTCTCTAAGTCTGGTCCTAACTGAACTTGCCTGATTTGTAAGAGTGACCTGGCTTATATAGACAAACAATGTTACTATTTGAAAATATGATTGGGTTTTATTTTGAAAATATGACTTAAGTTTGGGGCTAATATGAAATAGTTTGAAAAGTGGTGTTTCAATCATAGTTTCGACTTTGTTTGAAGAAATTGGTGTTTGAACAAAATAATCACCCAATACTTGAAGATATTGGTTTGTATAATTATTTTGCTCAACAATATTTTTAATATCCCTTGCATCAATAGGGTTTTATATGTTTTTAAATTTAAATGGTGCAGCTAGAATAGGTTGACCATTGTCATCTACTCTTTGTGGTATCTGCATGGATTTTGGTGAAAGAAACTCAGAAGAAATAGTTTGTCTTTTAGAAATTTTCCATTGTTTGTTCGTCATATTAATAGTTTGAAGAAATAGATATTCAAATTTTTGATCTTGAGTATAAGCATCAAACCAATCAAAAAAAGGAATATTTTTTTGTACCTTTTCAAGGAATCAGTAGAATTTTTCTTAAACTTTTGTTCCAACAGATCCTTTGAAGTTTTGCAAAAACCAATTTCTCTGAAGGTAGCGGTGTTCATCAATTTCCCATCCCGGTCTTTCCGTCCCGATCCCGGCTTTTTCCTGATCCCGAATCTATATATATATACATATACATTTTTTTAAAATATTTAAGAAAATAAAACCAAATGTAAAATAAAATGTGAAAATCTCTAACACCCTTAAGGTAATATCCATTCTTTTAGTTTATTTAGTTAATTTTTTTTATTATTTATTAAATAATTCTAATTTTTTGTTATTGTTTTTGTTCTTTTTGTAGCTGAATCAACAACTTTAAGCATGTATTGGACTAATTATATATTTGTATTAGACTTATTTGGTACAATATGATATTAGACAAATTATATATTTATACTAGACTAAAGGAGATACAACAAAAAGTTCAATATAGAGATTTTTTTTTTGAAAAAAAGGAAATCCGGGATCTGGAAATTCCCGATCCCGAAAATCGGGAAATTTTTGAGATCAGGATTGGGATCGGGAATGAAAATAATTCTTGAACCCTTCTCAGGATCAAGATCGGGAATGGCATTTCCCGATCCTGTCTTGATCTCGAACACCCTTATTTGAAGGGAATATTTCTTAGAGTAAAATTCCTTTTGCAAAGTTTATTTGTCAATTTGAAAAATATTTTCTAAAACATTTATGACATAGGGTTCCCCTAGTGATGAATAGGTTGGAGACTCAATTGATTTTAAGTCTTCATCCTTTTCATAACTTGCTTGAGGAATATTTAAAGTATTGTCAATTCCTTGGATTGAAAAATTAGCAGCCGATTGTTTGGCTACTAATGGTTCAGTTGGTGTAGTTGGCGCTGGCATGGAAATGACAAACAACGTTTATGGTAATGAAGAAAGAGAAAATCTTGATGACTTTGTTCTAACAGATCTACAGTCTTCGTATAATAAAGGCCTAGTTCTAATAGTTTGAGTGTAAGATTTCCTTGGTCTATCAAAAGATAATTTTACAGTTTCATCTGATGTTTGAATGATTTTGCTTATCTGAGACTTAGGTTTATGAATAGGTTGTGTGGCCTTTTCCATAGTCCAGTCATCAGATAAGTCAACATCCTTCAACATAATTGTTTTAGGAATTGTCAAATTTGCATTGGCATGGTCTATTAAAAAGATTATTGTTTGGCCGTTGTCGAGAGGAATTTGTACCATTGAAATGGACGAGTTTAAGACCTTATACTGTATCCTATATATTAGGGTAACAAGTATAGATCCTGGTTTCATATTTAAACCTTTTAGTTTAATTTTAAGTTTAAGGGCTTCAATGACATATTCATCCTTTAAATCTACCGTCCGGTCTGGAAAGCAGTTAAAGTAACAAGTCTATTATGAAATCCAAACTCTGCAGCTGCAAGCAGAGTCAGCAAAGGCGTAATGTCTAGTATCCGTAAGACATACCAGATCAGATATGTTTAATCCTTTACGAATTAATATTTTAAGGGCAACTTGAACACATCTGATGTGTAAAAAGTTATAATCTTTTTTGTGTTTATCAATTGATTTGCGTGAAAGGAGGAAAAAAATCTTCGTTCTCGGGTTGAATAGAAATTGATTCTTCAACTGTTTTGATTATGTAATTAGATTTGGAGAACCGGTTCTTGTTCTGAGTTTGATAAAGCGCATTTAAGGTGATTGGAGGCAAAGTCTAATCATCGATTTTTTGATTTATATTTTGAAAAGAAATTTCTTCTTTAAAAATTTGTTTAGAAGTTGATGAATTTGATTCCTCATTATTTAGCGTAGAGTTTGATGGAGTAAAAGAAGAACTACTACTACCGCGTTTGAATGAAAAGGAATGAAGAAGAGAAGACATAATTTAAATTGCAAAATTTAAACTGACAGAATTAAAATAACAGAATTGAAATGGCAGAATGAAAAGTAATAAAATGTGTAGAAGATAAAAAAGCTGAAGAAAGCTTAAAGAAAGTAAAGGAAAATAATCAATATGTAATTCTCCCTTGCCTTATAGTATCATTACCTTTTGAATCCATAGTGGTATCATAATTAAAAGTGTATCATTTTTTATAGATTAAAACATTTTGTTAAGAAATTAGAAAGATTTCTTAGATCCAACTCTAGCCAACACATAGACAATATATTATACTTAATGTTGGACTTTGGGTCCAAGTCCGCCCTTGATGGGCCGGACTATTTGATTAGGAAATAAGTAGCCTAATCAAATAAGAATAAAATCAGCATAAAATGCAGATTTGAGAATATTTCAGCAATAATTATGGATTTGTTAAAAGAGGAACAAATCACCATAATTAGATAATTAATTGAGAGACAATTAATTGCTGTCTTGGAGGGCAAGAAGGAGTGCACACGTTTCCTAATTAGTGGCCTCCATAAACCACTATAAATAGGGTGTGCCTCCTCAATTGCAAATCACCCTGCCATTGAGTTTTCTGGCAATTCCCTTCTCTCCTACCATCTTTCTGGTTCTGGTGATCTGCTGTGCAAATCACAATTAGGCTCTAGTAGTCTAATAATTGTGTGGGCACAAGTATGGAGTATTGGAGCTTTGACCCGGATCCGAACATGGATTCGTCCAGGTACGCCTAATCTCCTTTTAATAATATTTTTTCCGACATTGGCATCAGAGCCATTTGATCCTTGAGGCTGTGATTATTCTATGTGAATAATAATGTGATATAATTTGTTTATATCTCTGCATCATATTTTCCGCTGTGCTACTATTTTTTTTCAAGCTTTATATCCGTAGCTTCTATTACTTGAAATTTCCGTCATGCATGTTCTCTGGTTCATATGTGAATACTTTTGGGAATCTGGGTCTATGTTTTTCCAAAATGTGAACATGTATATATATATGTATATATTTTGTTTTTGCTTTTTGCTATGTATATATGCATGTCTGTGTGCAACCAAAGACGAGTTCATATATATATATTTAAGCTTCCGCATGATTGAAAAATCCAGACATGATATATATATATATATATATATATATATATATATATATATATTTGTTGCTGTGTGTTTTTGATTGCGTTCTCTGCTCCTCTAACTATTATATACATATGCGCATGTATATATGTATATATTATGGCACAAAATTCCTTCACCTTCTCCTCTCTTCTTCGATTTCTTAAAGTTGCGTTTTTGGAACCTATGTGGAACCAAAAACAAGAGACTTTAACTCTCAAAGGTTCTGAGATACACAGAGACACACATCCGATCCGTTTTACGTCGCGCCGACAACGTCGAGAAAAATTGGGTGTTTGAAACTTGGTTTTTTTGCCCAAAGTAAGGACATGGATGTGTAGATCTCGAAGAGACGATTCCAACGATGCTTAGAACGCGTCAAATGGAGTCCGGATGAGGGAGAAACAAAGGAAAGAAGTTCGCGGGTCGTTAGTCACCGCCGCAACTTAACTCGTGATTTGATCAATGAAACAGAGGTTTTAAGATCAAACAAATGCCATGGATTTATAGTTCACTGAACTACGATTCCAACGACACCAAGAACGCGAAAAACGGAGCTAAAACGAGGGAGATATGGCCTCCCGAAGTTGGCGGGTCGCGATGACCCGTCGGAGCTCTAACCGGGTCGGGTTGACCCGGATGGAGGTTGAAGACGATGACGTGGCAGTCAACGCCACATCATCAGTCAACCATTCACACGTGGCGCCAATGAGTGGTCGCCACGCCAGCGTCAAACGCCACATCAGCATCGGACAACGAGGCCACGTCATCCCTTGACTGCCACGTTGACCGAGACACGTCAGCACCACGTCATCGATGACGGGTCATGGTTGACCAATCAACGTTGACGGGTCAACGGTCAAACAGTCATCCGTTGACTGTTGACAAAAAAAGGGGACATATGGCGCGTGGGGCCCACTGGGGTCTTCGTTTGACACGTGGCAAGCTCCGTCGGAGAGAGGACGACGCGTGGAGTTTTGGGAGCCGGCGCGTGTCACCTGCGGACGGCCGCAAGGCGGCGCGTGTACGTCACGGGCCACCACCGAGAGTAGCTAACGCAGGAATTTTCCAATTTTTCAGGATTTTTCCATCCAGACACCTTCTAGGGGCACGTGAGAGCGCGTGGAACCTCCGATTGAGATGTAGTTGGTTCCTAAAAATCCCTAAATTCGAGAGCTTCAATTTGATATATAATTTGCATATATTTGAAGCATGTTTGGATATGATTTGAGTCAAAAAGGTGCTTATGTGCATTTAGAGGGTCCCAAAAACGTTGGAATTGAATCAATGTTGGTTCTATTATTTTTGGGATAGGTTGGCTTATTTTTTTAAAAGTATTTTCAGTTGCAACATAAGGTTAAATGCTGAAAGATTCTTTAAAAGTAAGGGATTATTCAAATGAGTTTTTTTGAATATAAAATCCTATCCAACCTTGACTCAAACTCTTAGAGATAAAACCTGAAAAATTGCAGCAACTTAAAATTATTCAATAATTATTGAATAATAATAATTCTTCCCATGCTTCTAACCACATTGATCCACTTGGATTGAATCAATGACTTCTAAAAGTCAACCTTTTATCACATATGTTGTGACAAAGGACAAGAGAGATAGAGATGTGAGAATCATCTCATCAAGTGGGAGATATGCTGTAAATACATCCAAATGAGTAGATGTAAACATGGCAAAGAGGAGCTTGACATTGTAGCTAGAAGCTACATGAGTTAATATGGTCAGAAGGGCCTATGAGAAGGAGAACCTAGTTAAGAGACAATGATATGAGGCTTAAATTTTTGAATGTTCTTGTTTTTCCCATTGAATTTGAAATAAATTCTCTGTTAGTTTATAGAATTGAATTCAGTATATTCTCTTCTTGTTTTCTTGAACATTCATGCCAGTTAGATGATAATGTGTTATTATCTTGTTAATATAACTGCTCTTTGATTGAGTGGGAGTTTTCTGGAATACGTCTAGAAATCCAAAGGGGAAAGTGTTCAAATGAAGACTGTGGTTAAAAGGGTGATGAGCTAACTAGTATGATTGGGATGTGAGTCAACATAGTTGTCTCCTGAACATGAAACTAGTGAACTTATTATCTAATTATCCTTTGTCTTATTTGAACAACTAAGATTTGTATACCATAATCGTCTGAGTGACCAATTATGACCAAGTCTATTTGACTGAGCTTATGAAGACAAGCTCAATAGAGATATCTGTGGAGTTAAAAAACTCTCAAATCTCTTTCATTCAAGAAGAATGAAATGTCAGGGACATCCTACCAACTAGTCTTCAGCATTTAGAGGCTGAAGCAACTGAAGGATATAAGAGGTTTATGCTATCAAGCATAGAAAGAATAACATTGCTTAAACTTATGTTGGTTTGAGCAATGTAACCTTATCCAAGCCGTGTGGATAGTGTTGGAAGATAGTGAAATAAGTGATCTTCTTCTATAAAGTTAAAACTAAATTAAGTTTTAACATAGTGTACTAAGTCCTAACATGTTGTTTAGGCAACACTTGAGGCAGATGTGAAACTAAGAAGTTGAGACAAAACTAAATGCCAAGTTCTTTCTAACAAACAACAACGGTATGTTGTGATAAGACATCTACCAATGAGTGGGAGGAAGTTATGTCTCCCAGTGAGTGGGAGTGAGCCATATCTTCCAGTGAGTGGGCGTATACGAAAGTAAAGATTGCCTCGGATATGCATATTGTAACCTTCAGCAATGTGATTCACCACATTGAACTTGAATATGAAAGACTGAAGGATTCAAGATCCATCAGTCAGACGAACTTAGCTAAAGAGTGGGATGATTCATCCTCCATGCCTAAGGGCAAGGAACCTATGAGGAAAACTTGATCTAGAAGAGATCAAATGGTTTCTGCAAAAGATGAAATGCTATATTGATAAACCATTAAGTGGGTGTTTGGCCAAGCTTAAATAAGGGCTTATTTAAAAAATAAGCCCGAATCACGCAAGTCGAGAAAAAACTCCTCTCACATACTTACCTCGTATACTGTGAATCACGAATTATAAGCACGTTTTGGACAAAAATAAGCCATTCCAAACACACACTAAGGGTTGTAAAAGTAGCAATCCACATAAGTTGTGGATGTTTCACAGAAGCATATGGCTTCATGTCAAAAGTAAAGCAATAAAGAGATAGAATCAAGGGATTGAAACTTGCACGTTAACTCTGCATAGATAAACCACCCTGATTCACTCCATGCAATTGCAACTGACAGAATCACATCTTTGCTATCTCTTTAGTTAAGGATCGATGGGACTATGATTGTCAAATCCCTTATTGAATTTTGATGTTTCTTTTCTAGGGATAAAAGAATCCATTTCTTGCCAGATATACACCTTGATCAAAGGGAATGATCAAACTAGCAAAAGAGTATTTGCTAAATAACGTGTGCTAAAGGGTTAATACCCTTATGAACAAGTTGAAAACTTATTCTACCTGGCAAGAAAGACAAAGAAACATTTTTTTGAGAAAATCCACTGCAATTGGCAAATTATGACGTTAATGAACCAATGAACGTGAGGGCAAAACACAAAGAGCTTGGTGTTTCATTAACGTTATAGACGTTTACTCGAAATACAGTAATGTTTACTTGATTTTTGGCAAGTGTGAAGCTGTTAGATAATGGCTAAACTAGTCAGGAATCAGTTAAACTAAAAGGAAAAGACCTTTTTTGAACTAACAAGGGTTAGAGACACCCATGTGATTAGTTCAAGCTGCTTTGTGTACAAGAAAGGCATTGTTAGGCAACTATCAATACCTGGAACCCTTCAACATAATAGAGTTGTTGAAATAGAGAGTTAGACCTCTCCTTTGATTTGATTGTGAACATAATGGTATCAATAAGGCTATCAGCCATATGTTGGTAGGTGGACTTACAGCTATTATATTCACACTTAACCAAATGCCCTCTATGTCTGTCACGACCTTACCCTATGAATCGTGGATGGGCCTTAGACTAGGACCAAGCTCGTTAAGACCATAAGGGTCATCAACTTTATATTCATAATCTTCCTACGAGTAAGGAAGATTGGGGTCGAGGTATACAAGGAATCTTTTTGTGAGATGACATGAGAATTTGACATGACACGTCTTCATTAGTGAAAATGATGACGGTTCAGTGACTGATAGAAAACCGTGGGACACAACGTTCATAAAATCAAGATTTCCTGGCAGGAAATGAGCATTAATAACAATAAATCTCTTTAAGAGGTTCACAAGTGACAAGGAATAACCAAGTGTTCCTAAGTTCACTGATCCGAGTGGGAGAATTGAGACCATTTTCACAATGAAAGAGGTAAGAGGTAAGTTACGAGAGAATTACCTCACTCATACATAGGAAAAGAATCCTATGAAATCCACCTCGGAGCAAATTGTCATCTAACGAATGACTATAAGGGATAGATTCCCTAATGGATTGAATGCTCCTTTCATCATTTAGAAGGTGATGATAAGTACCTATAAGTGTCTGAAAGACACTAGAAGGACCTGCTAAGATGAATTGCAAAGTGTCATGCAAGAGGATCTGGATTCCTTTTAAGCCAAATATGTGTTTAGGTAATTTGTCACCTAGCCAAGAGGCGATTGGGAACAAGTAGGTTCTCAAATCTGTTGGGGGCATACAGAACCTAAAACACTTAGTGGCTAGGGGTAATACAATGGAAGGTTGTCCATTGTGTGTTTTAACTTTAAACTTTGGCTATGACAACAAGCTTAGTCTTGAAAATTGCATTAAGATGATGTAAAGACCACCTTCCAATTTGGAATTTTGGAAATTGGATGATGAACTCTACACTGAAGTAGCTTAAGGGCTTCGTAGAAACAATCACCTAAATAGTAGTATATGAGGTTTTCACAAGGTGAAAGCCTCACCAACTTCGAAATAATCGAAGAACACTACATAAGTTCCAAATTGTCTAGTGATGATTCTTTGTGAAGTCATCCTTTGTCAAGTGACAAATGAAACAAGTGTCAAGGGAGTCAAAGGAATAAAGGATCAAAGAATCCTTAAATTCTGAGTTGAGAAAGTCATGGGTTGAACAATTATCTTGATTGACAAGATAAACGGAGTTGCACAAGAAAGATACAGTCTTTTCCACCTAAGATATGTACAAGTGTAATCCTTAGACATCTTAGGAAGTCAAACTGCAAACCCATGGACACCCTGAAGTCGAGGGCATAAACCTAAAGAAGTTACATGTCCTATAAGGAATCCAACATAAGAAAGGTGGATAGAGTCCCATGTGAGACTACAGTTGGTAATATGAATGTACACATTGGTGTACATAAGACCAAATGTTTTTGGTCAGACTTGGAAGTTGCTTTTTGGTCCTGCTGTGAAATGGGTTATGAGAATAACCATGGATTAAGTTGTCAAGATAACAACTTTTCTTTTTTGAAAGGATACTCCAATACAAGACCTAGGCAAATGGTGATGGAGTAAGGAAATTTACAAAGTATTTTTTTCCTGTTATCCATGGAAATAGAACGCAGGGCGTGTTCTGCCATCATTCAAAGTGCCATATGGCTAAAGTAATTCCTATGAGAGATTGGGAATGATGGTGGATAGAAGGATCCAAACGATAACATCTTATGATGAGGATCCTAAGTATCACAGCAAGGCGAAACATACCTTTTTGATACATTTCTATGAGAGATATGCTTTCAAAGAGGGAAAGCGATAGTTTAATGACCTTCTACTGACAAGATGTTGGTAGATCCCCTTATTGAGCCCATAGCTTGATTTTCATTGAGTTAGTGAAAATCTAGGGGCGCAAATAAAATATAAGGTCATGAACTTCTTTTATATGAAGATAAAAGAAATGGTATGTATGTTATGAGTAAATACATAAAGGTATACAGTTTTGTATGTTGTACAGGTCAAAAAAGGTTGGTTCACTCACATGAACAACCGTCTTCCCATGTTTTTGCGGGGGCATGGGAAGGTAAGACGAGCAAATGATCACCATGAGATGGTTGAGAAGAATCTTTGCGTTTGAGTCGCCTCAGTTAGACTGAGATGAGATCCACATGTGTGCGCATACACAGAAAATGGATCAAAGCATGAATATAGACCTGTAACCAGGCAAAGAACTATTTTTCACAAACGAGATTGTAAAAGAGATATTGTGAAAAAGAAAGTTCTTGTTCGAATGTTGAGTACATTTTGGAACTAATGTCTGTACGGTGAAAGATAAAGAAATCGACATACACCTCAAACCATTCACCGTAGCATGCAATTCATACTGCATGTGCTTGAGAGTTAAACTGCAACACGGGATGTGGGTGAAAGATCCCTAGTTCACCACAGTGTGAGTCCCAGGAAGGAAGAATCCTTCAACGATGCCCTTAAGACTTAGATGACATCATGAAAGCTTGGTTTGGTGATAGCTACTTTAGCTAAAGCTCTATGATCACACTCGATTCGGTCAGACGAGTGAAAACTAGGAAAGCGACCAAGTCAAGATGGACTGATGTTTAGTCAAAAAGGAAGATTTACTCCTAGATACATAAGATGTACTAGTATCTGTGGTCGACCCCTTACTAGCTCTATGTGTAGCTAGTAAGTGCGGATACTATGTACGTAGAAGGCAATCTGAGTTAATCAACATATTAACTCGAGAGGGATTAGATATGCCATGAGTAATATGTATGGGAGAATCTGGGGCATATGAGGCAATGACCATATAGCTTACGGTTATATATAAAGGGTGTCCTTGGATGCTGATCCGATATGAAGGATTTCTAGTATCACAAGCACCAAATCTTAAAGACATTTTTGCCCACGTAGTCACGGCAAACGCCAAGTATGAAACAAGAAAGAGTAACGCACGCACGATGGGAGGCCCATCAAGTGCGAGTGGGAGATGTTGGACTTTGGGTCCAAGTCCGCCCTTGATGGGCCGGACTATTTGATTAGGAAATAAGTAGCCTAATCAAATAAGAATAAAATCAGCATAAAATGCAGATTTGAGAATATTTCAGCAATAATTATGGATTTGTTAAAAGAGGAACAAATCACCATAATTAGAGAATTAATTTAGAGACAATTAATTGCTGTCTTGGAGGGCAAGAAGGAGTGCACACATTTCCTAATTAGTGGCCTCCATAAACCACTATAAATAGGGTGTGCCTCCTCAATTGCAAATCACACCGCCATTGAGTTTTTTTGGCAATTCCCTTCTCTCCTACCATCTTTCTGGTTCTGGTGATCTGCTGTGCAAATCACAATTAGGCTCTAGTAGTCTAATAATTGTGTGGGCACAAGTATGGAGTATTGGAGCTTTGACCCGGATCCGAACATGGATTCGTCCAGGTACGCCTAATCTCCTTTTAATAATATTTTTTCCCACACTTAAATATATATATATATATATATATATATATATATATATATATATATATATATATATATATATATATATATATATATATATATCTTATATCTACACATACACGCACTAGCGGGCATGGGCAACTTGAGGGTGTGCTTGTAGCCTATCCTGTTTAGTATACAAGCCCACCCATTTAAGCCTGCTTGTTATGGGCCTTTCTTAGGCCGGCCAAAATGGGCAATTTTCCACTAGGCTTGAGTAGGCTCACTAGGTTGTGGGTGACTTGTTCAACCTTAGTCTAAACTCAAAGAACTAGGAAGAAAGAGAAATCATCACTTTATAATAAGTTAAGATGGCTTGAAATCTTTTCAATGAATGGGTTTCTTTTATTTTATATGTAGTTCTGGGTGCTTAATACATAGTAATTAGAATGACTAAGGCGCTTATAGTGTTTCTAGAGGTGCGAGGGAAGCCGCCTCTGGCGAAAAGTACAGATGTGGCATCAAGGATGCTTGATAGTGAGGCAATGGTGGGGCATTGGATGTGAGTGACGCTCTAATTATTTTGGTTATGGAGCATGTGTAATATTTATGTATTTTGCTAGTTAACTAGCTTGTCAAGCTGAGTGGATACTCTTTTATTTAAGTGTCTAGTATTTTTCCTGCCAATGTTGTGGTTTGTTTAATATATTTTATCCTTGTCATATAGAGGCTAAATCATTTGTTAAGTCACAGTAAGAGAAATAGACATGAGAAATGTGGCAATGGCAGCTGTAAAATCAAGCATATTATATAGAGAATCAAACACAAACCATACAACATTTGTTATAACATTTTTCCTCACATTAGCAAAAATTTTCTGCCTCTATATAGTGCGAGTTTTTACATGTCAATTAGAAGTAGAAGCAAGCTTTGTTGTTGATGATTAATAATTTAATATGTTATCTATGTTGCAGGATAGGTTGAATAAATACGTTGGAATTATGCTAGCTATTGACCAATGTCAAATCTTGCTGTTTTGAGTTAAATTTTAAATTTTTTTATTTGAGTTCCCTCTTTTATTATGCTTGGCCTTCATTTTTTGTTTAATTTATTTACGAGTTAAACGCTCTCATGATCATTATTTTGTTTTACCTCTTTGGACAACCCACCTTATACTTGTTGCCTTGTAGAGTAGTCATGGATCTTTGGGCTTTCCTATAAGGGATAATAACTAAAGTTTGCTTGTATTTTTGTTGATATATGAAACTATGACATGAATGATTCTTTTATATTTTTAGATGAAATGACATGAATAATTCTTAGTCATTTTTAATCTTATTGCTGTTAGCTATGTAACTTTCCCTCTTATGATGAATAATGATAGTTCTCTTGGCCTTTGGTATTCCTTTTGTTGGTTAGGTAGTTTTGGAGGAAATCAATTATGCTTGTGTTCTTATTGTTTTAAGACTCCAAGGTCCATGTAAACTTATATGCAAAAAGAAAGAAAATTTGTTAATTCTGAATCTGACAAAGGCATTAGAAAATTTGTTAAGTTCGAATATAACAAAGGCATTATTTGTTTATGCAAAAATCTTGATGCAGAAAGTCTGAGGAGGTGTTGAGGAGTTTTATATTACATGAAGACTCCATTATGATGTTATAAATATAGCCCACTTTGGGATGTTCTTTAATTAGCAATATCTAGGTTTGACATGACAAACATTTCTTAATAGCATGTTTTGTTATTTATGTACTTTTGCATGAACGTTTATTCAATGATTGTATTAGTTGATTTATATCACGTATGATTATCTTAAGTGAATTTGTATGGCAGACTATCAAATTGTAGTCAACTTAATTACTATATAATATATGCTCATTCAACTAGTAAAAGCTTAAAGTTGTTGGGTTAAAATATTTTACTATCTTTATTTCTTTAAAAAATATGACTTACAACATCTGTTCCACTACACCGCTCAATTGTAACAAATGCTAAGAGGGGTATTTTGCACGAGTGTTTGTAGCATCTTCCAACATTTTGGGTCTTTGTCCTTCCATGATTAAGCACTACTACAAAAAAGTAAAGCTGTGGCGCAAGAGAAGTGCCACATATCTGGACGCTACTAAAAAAAGCTGTGGCGCTTGGAAGCGCCACAGGTTTTTTAAATTTTTTTTTTTAAATAACCTCCTGTGGCGCCTGGTTGGCTAGGCACCACAGGAGGCACCCCCTCCTGGGGCGCTTGCTGACGCAGGCACCACAGGAGGTGTTTTTTTTTATTCTTCGTATTGGGTTTTTTTAGCATATTTTTTCCTCATATTTTTTGGGTTCTTCGTATTGGTTTTTTTTCCCGCATATTTTTTCCTCATATATATCTCCCATGCATATATAATTACAGTCTGCATGGTTTAATAAGAACAATGATAGATAACTTTAAAATGATACCAACAAATGATTAATTAGCTAAAGTAGTACTAAAAATTGTTATACAATATATTGTAAACCTAGCTGAATGAAATACAACAAATTCAACTTCAACATACATGCATGATACAACAATTGGCAATTAGAAACAACACAAACAAAGACCAGCTAGTGAATTTAATAGTATATATAGCTACCCAGAGATTTGCCTAAACACATATTCACACCATTCCTCGATCACTTCATTAACCTGATGGTCGGTCAAAGCATTACAACGTTGATCTTCATAATACTACAAATATATACAATCAGACACAAGTTACAACGAATTAAAATCAGTAAAACATAATTGTCAGGCACTAATTTAATTTCATTAAAACACAATATGAAGTGCAACTAAATGACTTACTTTTTGAGAAATAAATGGCTGATCATGCATAATAACATCCTTCATAAATTTCATGATATAGTACCCACAATCATTGTCATTGGGTTGGAAAGGGCACTGCAAAAATATAATGCAATATTTAACACTGTTCATGAATAAAAATTGTTTACTAACAAAGTCTAAGTAAAGTCATATATCAATACCTATATCTTCTTCCAAGGATAGCTAAGGTGGGGGTCAGCAGCTTTAGAATAGTTTAACAAGACAGACGCCCGATACGTAGTCAATGCGCTAACAAAACAAATAGAAACTGATTACTTTTGGTTATTCAATCACGTACGCAAATATTTACACATAGGCACGTATACTTACCTATTGATCAATAGTAACATATCAAAAAGGTGTTGTGGAAGACCATTTTTTAGAGGATCACATAGTAAATGCGAGGGCCTGAAGGTTCCGCTGGATTGATAACGATTAATATCCAATGGCGCCTAAAATATTTTAAAATTTTTTTTTGAACAATCATGTTATGATAGAAGTTAAACAATAAAAACAAAAATTGTACCAATAATAACTTACCCGCATTGTACGGCACTAAAAATAACGTAGTTGGTGTCGCTTTCTTGCTAAAGTTAATTTGAATGTGTAACCAGACGATGATTTGGGGACGGCTAGAATGCCAATTTAACCTACATCGTATCGGTATTGACTATTGCTAACTTTATCCAATGCAAGTTTGGCAGGAACCTCCAAATGTAAAGACCAAATAATACAATAATATCTTTTACGTTATTTTTTTTAACAAAGAAATAAGAAAAAAATAAACCTAGAGTGACAATGAAGCTGAGAATGATCAATAGAATTATTAGCAGGATCCCACTTAGCTTGAACCTAATTTTGTGTGTTCTTCTAATAATCAAACATTTATCCACCAACTTTCCTCCATTATCTTAAGCACGAGTTAAAACTCTCCAGATATCACTCTGCCGCCATCATATTTTTCATTTTTATTTATTTTACATGTTCTTTTGCGCATTAATTTAACCCCCTGTTATTAATTTCACTCACCAACCTAATTGATTAACAACGTTGGGTATTATCTCTACAAAACAGAACTAACACAAATATATATGACATATAAATATACATGCGTGTCATAAAAAGGGAAAAAAAGCAGGACAACATGAAAAAGAAGAAGAAGAAGAAGCAAGTTGAACTTACAGGTTGATCAGTGCAGTTGAGTGGGAGACCACGTAATTGCCGTTGGTGACGCAATCTTGAGTGAGGGGAGGAAGAAATTTGAGCTACCAAATGGAGTGGGGACGAAAAGTGGAAGACAATACAAAGAAAAGGGAATAATAGGGACAGGAGTGGGGATGACAGTTGGAACAAAACAAAGACATGTGCGCCTGTAGGTGTATTTTTAAGATGTGAAGATGAAAATGGAGGGATAGGGTGCACGCAGATGAAAGGGAAAGTGAGAGGAGGGAATAATTAAAGGTAGGGAAAGAGATGGAGGGGGGAGGCGGGAAAGTGAAAAGATAAGGATGGGGGGCGGGATAAATTCTGATTGGTGGGGAAGGGATATGAAATCAAAAATTTTTTTTATTTAAAAAATGGGTCAAGTGTGGCGCCTAACCAGGCAGGCGCCACACCTGACCAAAAATATATTTTTTTTTAATTTAAAAATTGGTCAAGTGTGGCGCTTGGCCAGGCAGGCGCCACACCTGACCAAAAAATATTTTTTTTAAAAAAATGGGTCAAGTGTGGCGACTGGCCAGGCAAGCGCCACAACCTAACAAAAAATAGTGTGGCGCCTGGCAGCTGGTCCCACCTGGTGATGTGTGGCGCCTGTCTTGGTAGACGCCACACTTAGCCTCCCCAGCTGTGGCACCTAGCCTCCCAAGCGCCACAGCTGGTAAAAAAAAAACATAAAAAAAAAAAAAATAATAAGCAGCTGTGGCACTTCATTAAGGAAGGGCCACAATATGTGCGCCACCTTTCAACATTTTTGTAGTAATGAAGGATTCACTTGGATCACCAAATCTTTGTTTAGTTTTCTTGGGATAAGTATATTTCAGATTGGTTATGGGTTTGTGGGATTTTTCCCTTATGGGCTTGCACCACTAACCCCTCCTTGCCTTGGCTTGTATTAGGTGGTATGAGAAGGGATCAGTTGGACCTGAAGTAACTAGGTAGCCTGTGGCCGAGCATACTTAGGACTGAACGGCTGAACCCACATCTAGAGGAGATAAGGCAGAGTTTGGTGGATGGAGATTGATTGTAATTGCCAAAAAGTATTATGTTATGTTTTATTATTGATAATATTGTTATGACTGTTAAAATTGTTTCTTTGACTTGCAATCATTTCTTGTACATTCTATAAATAAATTTTGGTTATTGGGACTTTATGTCTCATCCTATAGAATTATTGTTTTTTTTAGGCGAGTCCTCTAAGTCCAGTAGAGGTAAAGGGAAGCAATTGGAGGCATAGGCAATGGTAGCCTTTGTATGCCTCTTATTTTGTCGATTTGTGATGATTAATATATTGTCATCTAGGGTTCCATGTTTGAGAAATTCTCGCTGTTGACTTCTGGATAACTGTTAAGATTTTATTGGGCATGAGGCCTTAACTTGTAACTCATATCTTTTGTAGATCCACTATTTTACTCAGTTCGCGGAATTATTTTGTTTAGACCTTTGTTTGGGTTCAGTATTATGTTATTGAGTAGTAGGTTGGTGTCCAACCCCTATTGTAATTGTGCTCTTAGTCTCGTGTTTTGGATTACTCCATTACTCCTGTATCAACAAGTGCTTCCTCCCATCATTCGATTCTTTGTTTCAGCTGTTAACAATCTATTATGAACAACTAGCCACAAGAACCCTTGTATCCTCCTAGGACCCTTCCACCTCCACAATCTCTCCCACAGCCCGTCAGCTTATTATACGTTTTACTCACCATATCGTTCTTTCTAGAGAGTCTCCCCATCTTATCACATCTTCCCCATGTGCCTCCTTTGGTGGTGGGACAATCAATAAAAGGTTCTCATCTTCTTCTGAAATTACACCATCTAATGTCTACAAGTTCCACTCCCTATTCGAGCTCACCAACTCCCTCACTACCTGATTTCCTTCTTCCTCTAACAAGTTCACAATACACTTATCAATTAACTCCTAGCGAACACTACAAAAAAAAAAACCTGATTTCTGACGGAATTTACGACGGAAAGCGTTTTCGATGGAATGGATTCCGTCGGCAATAATAGCATCACAAAAAAATTTGTGATGGAATTTCAATTCCGTCGGAAATTTTCGGTGGAATTTCTGATGGAATCTGTCCCGTCGCAAATTCCAATGGAATCCAATTCCGTCACAAATTTATGACGGAATTCGTTTTCGTCGCAATTTTTTTTAAAAAAAAAATCAAAAAAATGTTTAATTTACATATGCCACGTTTTTGTTCCTCAGAGCACCACGTGTTCCTCTACCCTGGCTGCCAAGTGTCCCACACCTCCCCTAGTTGCCACGTGTTGACTCCTCATAATTCCTCCAAATGCCTCTCCTCCCGTTCAAACCCTCGACCTCAGGGTGCAGACGCCTTCGCGCCTGAGTCTTTGTTAGTTGCGCCGGAATGAACCTGTGTTATATTATTACATATTATTATATATATAATATTATCATATATATATATATATATATAAACATACATACATACATACAATTAATTAATTATATACATATAATTAATTATTAATTAAATATAATATTATTGAAAATAATGAAAAATTTAATAAAAATGAAAAAATATTTATATATTTAAATTAAATAAAATGTTAATTAAAATTATTTAATATAATAAATATTATTTTAATATAAAATTATAAATATAATATTAATAACATATATATGAATAAATAATAATATAATTTTAATAATTAAATTTAAATATAATTATTTAATAATTAATATTTTAATTTTATAAATATTATTTTTTAAAAAATTAATAATTTTAATTTTTCCGACAGAATTTTCCGTGGCAAATTGCAATGGAAATTTCCGTCGGAAAATTTTGCAATGGAATTTTCTGTCGGAAAAATTCACAAAGGAAATTTCCGTCGGAAATTCTGTGGCTAAATTTGCCACGAAAAATTCCGTTGGAAAAATTTGCGACGGAATTTCCGTCGTAATTTGCCATGAAAAAAATTCTATCGTAAATTCTGTCGAAAATTGAATGTGTTTTTTTGTAACGGAATGCTTGTTGCTCACAATAAAAGGCCCTAGGCTTGCTAAATTCCTTCACACTTTTAGATTAGTAGCGTTCATTACGTACTGCTCCTTTAAATTAGCATTTCTCTCATACTTCCATCTAAGAACCTGGGAACATAAGTTGATTGGGTTTGCTAGCTAGTATGTTCCAACCAACTTTACCCCAGAAATGCATCATTCATGGTACCCATCTCCTTCAAACTATAACCAACCCTCTCCCTTGAAGGACGTAGCATATCCCATCTTATAGCATGTATTTTCCTTTTCCCCTCCTTTCCATTCCAGATAAAATCCCAGCGTTAATCTTCCAGCCAATGAAAGAGATTGTTTCTTCCACGCGTTCAACTTATTTTGCATATGATTAATTAGGTACGAAAACTTCTCTGTTAAACTTCTCCCCTTTGTAATATATGTGCATAAATACCTTCCTGGGTCCTCCATTCTTCTAATTCCCGATAGCATGCATATTTCATTTTGAACCAAAGTACTCGTTTTCTTCAAAAAGTATATACTTATTTTCTTAGCATTTATTTTTGCCCAAAAATACTTCCAAATTCCTCCAACACATTTAAAGCAACACTCATTTGATCCATATTTATTTCACAGAATAGTAAAAGATCATCCACAAATAACAAATATGAGATAGCAACACCCCTTCTCCCCATTTTTCAAGGCCTCCACTCCCCACAACTTACTTTGTCCACTATCAAATGTGATATTTTCTCCAAAAATAAAACAAACAAAAATATGGAGAATGTTAGTCTCCTTGCCTCAGACCCCTAGAAGGCATAAACTCTTCCTTTTCCCTCCATTCTATAGTATAGGCATTTGAGTAGTATTAACACACTTCATAATCACCTTAGCCAAATGCTCATCAAACCCTATCTCATTTAACACCTTCTCCACAAACCCCCAAGACATTCTATCGTAAGCCTTTTCAAGTCTATTTTTATTGCCATGTAACCAGTTTTTTCTTGCATTTTATTTATTGAATGCACCATTTCTTTAGCATAACAATGTTTTCTTGAATAGTTCTTTTTGTAACAAAACTAGTTTGATATTGGGAAACTAATTTATTCATAATGGGTTTTAATCGGTTAACTAGTAGCTTTGAGAAAACCTTTACATAAGACATTACATAAGGATATAGGTCAAGATTGGCTTACCAATTCAGGATGATCCACCTTGGAATTAACACTAGTAAAGTGTTATTTATCTCCCCCATGCGTTCAGGATGTGTCCACAATTCTTTCATGAACCACACTTCGTTCAGGATGTGTCCATAATGTTCCAATTTTGCTGATCAAATACAACTAGAAAACTATCTTCCCTTGGTGCTTTAAAGATGCCCAATTGAAAGAAAACCTTCCTTACCTCCTCCACACTAATTCCTCTATTTACTTTATCCACTTACGCCATACTCACATTCCCCCACTTCTTATTTGTATTTATCCACCCTTTCTCCCTCCTCTCTTGTTTAAACAGATCCATATAAAATTTTTTAGTACAGTTCCATTAATATTTTCCCCTCTTTTATCCATTCCCATCCTCCATTCCTCAACATTTTCACTTTTATTCTTCCTTCTTCTAATGAGAGTCTTACTACGACGGATTTCATGTTACAACCCCCTTGCTCAAACCATTCACCTTTGAATTTTGGAAACCATTTCAGTTCTTCTTGCTTCAAAGTTTCAATCAACTCAATCTCTAGTTCTTTCTCAAGATGAGTTAGAAAAGGATTAGTTCTTCTATCTCTACTGTTTTGAGTTCCATATATTATGAGCCTTTGTTTCCTCATTTCTGTCTTTCCAAAAAATTCCTCATTCCATATTTTCAAATTCCTTGTAGTTTATTCAATTTCATGTAGAAATGTTTGACATTAATCGTGTAATTCCCAAGTTGCTGCATATCTAAAAATCCTCCTTCCATGGACATAACGTTTCGGATGTAAATCAATTATTAAGGGATGATGGTCAGAAAAAATTCCTTGCTCCAACTCTAATCACAACATCAATAAAACATTGTTACCAAACAGAGTTGCATAAACATTGATCCAGCCTTTTATATACTCAGTCCAAACCTTCCTATTGTGGTCCTTTCCACTTGAAAAAAGGACCTTTTGCATCAATATTAATTAATTTTCACCCTTGTATCCACTCGTTAAACTTCCTATATCTAGTATCATTCACCCTCCCTCCACCTTTGTTGCTCCAAGGGATTTTTTATTTCATTAAAATCCCTCGCTAACATCCAAGGTTCACCTACTTCACTTGCATGACTTGGGAGTTTTTTCCCAAAAACCTTGTCTCCTCTGTTTATTCAATCTTCCATAAACAACTATAAACAACATTTCATCCTCACCTAACTTCATTCTGCATGTATAAATTAGTTTTCTTTCATAATCACTTCAACTTGTACTCCTCCTACATCCCGTAACTCCCGCCTAAAAGGCCTTCAGCTTCCATTATAGTTGAATTTCTAAATCTCTAATTTCTTATTACCCTTCTTGTCATAACACCACCTATTCTTGGTTCAAGAATAATCATCAATCTACTTTGCATTTTCTCTCAAAATCCTTCAAGACAACAACAAAACCTTTGCTAGCCACCCTTACTATCCCAAATCAAAATCTCCATAGAAACAATACTAGTTTAGAATTAGTTCCAAAATAGCTAACCTCAACTTGGCAGATGGCCTAGTTGTAGCCCTTCCCTGATCCATATTTATTCCACTACATCCAATTGAATCCTCCACTTCAAAGCAATGTCTAAATTCTCCTAGATCTATGCCCTCTTTCCCTCTCGTAGCAACATCATTCTCCATCCAAGCTAAAACATTAAACAAAAAAGAAAAAACATGAGCAACTTATCAATGGTTAATTTTGACCTTTATGCCTCATGTTTGACCAACTTATGCATATATGGCAGCCACAAGGCATCTCATCTCTCCACCTCATCATCACAACTCATCATCTTCTCCTTCCCCTCTCTCTCCCTCCCCCATTAACAAAAAAGTTCCAAAACCATAACCTCCTTCGATGCCCACAGTACTTTCCATATCTCAGTAACAGAGTCACTATTATGATTCAATGGTATTGTAACTAAAATCAACATAAGCATAATCATTAAACATTAAACAAAAAAGAAAAAATAAGAAGAAAGAAATCGATAAGAGTGAAGAATCTTAAATAACATGTTTTACTGGACTCCTTTCTCTGCATATGAATCAAAGTAGAGACAAATAATAAAAAGAGAATGAAGAATCGATTACTTTTATGTTGAAACTGGATGTGATTGTGTGTGGATGACCAAATTTGAGAAGCGAACCACGGAGACATCGATTCCGGTGGTTTCAAGTTCAATGTTAAGTACAAAAGAGGGACGGAGAAGAAGTTGAGCATAAATGTGAGAGGAAACGGAAGAGATTTCATGGATGCGAACATTTTTGCGAGATTGATTTTAAAATTTGGGAAGCTTGGATTATGATACGATACAGAACCTACAAGCTCCTTTCTCCAACAATGAACACCTTGTTGTTTTGTATTTGTACCTGTCAATTAACCGAGCCCATTACATAACAAAAGCCCATTATTTAATGTGGCCCATTATTTTATATATTTCTGTTGTATATATAGTTGTAACTATAGCAGGTTCTAGAATTGGAAAGTGATTTGTACACAATGTATAAATATGACTGATCTGTACGATTCCGTTTTCAAGAAATAAGATACTGTTATAAAAGTATATGTGATAAGAAAGAAGATTGATAGGATTTAGAGATAATTGATAGAATTTTTAGAGAGAAGTTCTCATTCAGTTCATTTGAAACAATCGATTACAAGTATTTATATAGAGTCAGAAATCTAATTCTGGTTACATGACCATGGTTACATTTAACCTTAGTTACATGACCATGGTTATTTTATATCTTCTTTATGTCCTTGTCTTCTTTTGCTTTTGCTTTGTGTCAAGTCTTCTTTTCTTCTTTATGTTAAGTTGATTGGAAGAGTAAATTGGTCTAGGTATGAGTCAATGGACATTCATATATTTAATATTCATAACACTCCCCTTGGATGTTCATTATGAATGTGCCTCATTAAAAACTTTAACTAGGAAAATCCCAGTGGGATAAAAACCTAGCCAAAGAAAATAGTACATCATTCATTGATACACGGTCGAGTGCTGCCTCATTAAAAACCTTTCTAGGAAAACCCAGTGAGACAAAACCTAGATAAGGGAAAAAAAGTACAGCGTGTATCGACTCCCCCTCTTGACAATATCAGTTGAGATATTTGAGTCTCCAAAAACCAATGTCATGAACAAATTTTTCAAAGATTATTCTTGGAAGTGATTTGGTGAATAAATCTGCTAGATTTTCACTTGAACTGATTTGTTGGATATCTATTTTACCATCCTTTTGGAGGTCACGAGTGAAGAAGAATTTTGGTGAAATATGCTTCATTCTATCACCCTTGATGTAGCCTTTTTTAAGTTGAGCGATACATACAGCATTATCCTCATATAGAATTGTTGGGATCATTTTTCCATAAGATAAATGACAATTTGTATATATATGATGTATCACTGACCTTAACCATACACATTCTCGACTTGCTTCATGTATTGCTAGAATTTCTGCATGGTTAGATGATATGGCTGATATATTTTGTTTCATATAGATTGCCGTGAAATAGCTGCACCTCCACATGTAAATAGATAACCCATTTGTGATTTACTATCATGTGGATTAGACAAAAATCCAGCATCTGCATAACCAACCAGTTCATGCTTGGATATATTTGAGTAGTATAACCTCATGTCTATAGTACATCTGAGATAATGAAGAATATGCTTTATTTCATTCCAATGCCTTCGTATTGATGAAGAACTATATCTTGCTAATAAATTAACAGCAAATGATATATCAGGACATATGTAATTAGCAAGATACATTAGTACTCCAATAGTACTAAGATATGGTACTTCTGGACCAAGTAATTCTTCATTACCTTCACTAATTTCTAGGGGTCGGAATGGGTCTTTATCCACTTTCAAAGACCTTACAACCATTGGTGTACATAATAGATGGGATTTTTCCATGTAAAATCACTCTAGGACCTTCTTTGATAAGTTTCTTGATATACAAAGATCCCTTTCTTGACACTACTACAAAAAGTACTTTTAACGTCACTAATTAACGTCCGTTTTTAAAAAACGGTCGTTAAAAATGTGGTGGTGGCATTTTTGAAATTTTGACTTGTCTTTCAACTACAGTTTTCCGAAAACGGTCGTTGAAAGTGTAGAATGTGCTTTATTCCATTCCAATGACTTCGTGTTGGTGAAGAACTATATCTTGCTAATAAATTAACAGCAAATGATATATCAGGATGCATGTGATTAGCAAGATACATTAGTACTCCAATAGCACTAAGATATGGTACTTCTGGATCAAGTAATTCTTCATTACCTTCTTCACTAATTCTAGGGGTCGGAATGGGTCTTTATCCACCTTCAAAGACCTTACAACCATTGGGGTATATAATGGATGGGATTTTCCCATGTAAAATCACTCTAGGACCTTCTTTGTATAAGTTTCTTGATATACAAAGATCCCTTTCTTGACACTACTACAAAAAGTACTTTTAACGTCACTAATTAACGTCCGTTTTTAAAAATCAGTTGTTAAAAATGAGGCGGTGGCATTTTTGAAATTTTGACTTGTCTTTCAACTACTGTTTTCTGAAAACGGTGTAGACTTTCAAAGACCGTTTTCCGAAAATAGTCGTTGAAAGTACTTTCAACGACCATTTTTGGAAAACGGTCGTTGAAAGTGTAGACTTTCAATGACCGTTTTTGAAAACAGTCATTGAAAGTGTTCTAGATCTTTTTTAAACCCAATCATATCTCCTCTACTAGTCGCGCCTCTCCTTTTCATATCCACCTCTGAGCCCTAGTCCAACCTCCAGTCACATCATTTGGCCCCTCTCCGACCCCAAACACGACCTCCAGCCTATTCTCTGACCTAATCGCGATCTTCACTGTCCTCTTTGCCAGCGTTATTGTGAACCCTCTCCTCCTCGCCCTCACTCCGATAATCAGGAGCATGTTTAGTCCGTGCTCAAGAGTATGATGTGCGTGGATCTTGAGCACTACCAATCTTTGAGCAAAGTAGCAATATTTGCTTGGGTGTTAATGAGGTTGTAATGATAGCCCAGAAGATTAAGTATTTCCTTGAGCTTGAGAGTGTTTGCAAAGAACTTGAGGTTTTTCTCCTTGCCTTTTTATATTTAATTTTGTTTGGTTATCATTTTTGGAAGTTGAATTGCTATATTTGGGGTTTACTTCCTAAAATGAAGAGTTTGAAATTTTGTTTATGTGTTGCTCGTTAGAAATTTTGTTTGAATGATGTTCATTGGAAATTTTGTTTGAATGTTGTTTGTTGGAAATTTTTATCCAAAACGTTGATTTCTGTATAAGATTTGTTTTAAAAAATAGAGGGATACAATGACCGTTTTTGCAAAAACGGTTGTTGTAAGTCATAACATACAACGAGTGTTTTTTCAAAAATAGTTATCGTAAGTCTCTTACAACGACTGTTTTGAAATGGTAATCTATTTTAAAACTTTCAACAACACTCACATATTCGTCCTCTTGAAAATAGTTGTCTAAAGGGCATAAAAACGGACATTAAAGTCCCTTCTGTAGTATTGTGAGGTACTCAATCTGTAATCCAAGACAGAATTTTGTTCTTCAAGTCTTTTATTTCAAATTCTTTCTTCAAATAATTAATTGCCTTTTGAAACTCTTCAGGAGTTCCAATGATGTTGATATCATCAACATAAACAGCAATTATAGCAAAATCACTTTTAGATCTTTTCATAAAGACGCATGGGCATATCAGATCATTTTTGTATCCTTCTTTCAACAGATACTCATTAAGACAATTATACCATATGCGCCTTGATTGCTTCAAGCCATACAAGGACTTATTTAACTTAATTGAATATTGTTCTGAGAACTTGAATTGGATGCTTTCGACATCTTAAGTCCTTTAGGGACTTTCATATAAATATCATTGTCAAGTGATCCGTATAAATAGGCAGTCACAACATCTATTAAATGTAAATTAATTCTTGCATTTACTGCTAAACTAATTAAATAACGAAAAGTAGTCGCATTCACTACTGGTGATACGTTTCTTCAAAATCAATGCCAGGTTTTTGTGTAAAACATTGGGCTACAAGACTTGCCTTATATCTAGTTATTTTGCCCTTTTCATTTCTTTCTTGCACAAAAACCGATTTGCATCCAACTGGTTTTACATCTTCAGGTGTAAGGACTACAGGTCCAAATACTTTTCGTTTTGCCAATGATTTTAATTCTGCATTAATGGCATCTTTCCATAGAGGCCAATCTTTTCTTTGTTGGTACTTACTAATAAATTTGGGCTCATGATCCTTATTATCATTCATTACATCATATGCTATATGACAAGCAAAGATGTCGTCAACGTTGACTTCATTTTGATCCCATCAGATTCCATTCATAACATAATTTATTGAGATCTCATTATTTTCAGATATATCAGGTACCTGGGTCTCTTTTGGGACTACAACATTCTCTTTTGGAGATATCTCTACTGGAGATAATATCTCTTCAGGAGATGGCTCTTCTGGAGTTACTAATTTTTCTTCATTATCCTCGACTTGACCATCTATATTCTTTGCTCCTTTTCTTTTTCAAGGATTTTTATCTTTGAAACCGATAAGCCTGCCATGCTTCAGGCGTGCTTTAGATTCATTCATAGCAGGTTGTCCTTTAGGGATATCAATTTTGATAGGAGCATTAGTAGCTGGGACATGTGACTTTGTCACTTTCTTTGGGTCCGTAAATGCTTCTGGCATTTGATTAGCTAAATTTTGTAAATGAATTATCTTTTGAACTTCCAGTTCACACTATTTTGTATGAGGATTAAAATAAGCCAATGATAATTCATTTCAACTAATTTCTTTACCTAGCTGTTTGTTTTCTCTCCCTAATATTGGGAAAAGTGATTCATCAAAATGACAATCGGCAAATCGTACTGTAAATAAATCTCCTGTAGATGGTTCTAAACATTTTATAATTGATAGAGATTCATACAAAACATATATTCCCATTCTTCTTTGAGGACCCATTTTGGTGCGTTGTGGTAGTACTACAGGCACATATACCACACACCCAAAAGTTTTTATATGGGAAATATTAGGTTCTTGACCAAAAACCATTTGTAAGGGGGAAACTTTTAGATAACTTGTTGGCCTAATGCGAATTAACGTTGCTGTTGCAGAATGGCATGGCCCCAAGCAGAAATTGGGAGATTAGATTTCATAAGTAAAGGTCTTGCAATTAGTTGCAACCTTTCAACCAATGATTCTGCAAGTCCATTTTGCGTATAAACATAAGCTACAGGATGTTCAACATCAATTCTAAGGAAAATACAACATTCATTAAAAGCTTGTGATGTAAATTCACCAGCATTATCAAGATGTATTTTCTTGATAGGATAATCAGGGTAATGTGCTCTTAATCTAATCAATTGATCAAGTAATCTTGTAAACACCAGGTTGTGAGAAGATAATAAACAAACATGCGACCATTTAGTTGATGCATCAATTAAAACCATATAGTACCTAAATGGTCCGTATGGTAGGTGTATTGGCCCATAAATATCTCCCTGTATCTGTTCTAGAAATGTGAGAGATTCACTTTCTACTTTGTTTGGTGATGGGCGAATAATTAACTTTCCCTTGGAACATGCAGCATATGAGAAATCATAGGATTGTGGTATTTGTTTACACTTTAGGGTATGTCCACATGAATTCCCAATTATTTGTCACATCATGATTAAACCGGGATGGCCTAACTGGTCATGCCAAATAATAAATTCATTAGTAAACTTCTGGTTTACATTGTCAAACTACTGGTTTGAATTGGTAAACTTCTGGTTTGTATTAGTGAACTTCTGGTTCTCAATAGCATGTGTTTCAATTGTGCTTATACATGTGTAATACAAACCAAAAGAAAAAATAGGAAAACTTTCTAATATGCATTTTCTACCAGCAACTATATTTGTGATGACAAGATATTCCTGATTATTTTTAGTTGTTGTTTCTAAATGATATCCATTTCTGCGGATATCTTTGAAACTCAATAAGTTTCTTTTAGACTTGGTAGAATAAAATGCATTATCAATGCATAATTTTGTTCCTTCATGTAACAAAATATTAGCTCTTCTGGATCCTTCAATTAAATTTATACTACCAGATATAGTTTGAATATTGGCTTCTCGTATTACTAAGGAAGAAAAATATTTATCAAGTCTGAGTATGGTGTGGGTTGTTGCACTATCAACGAGACATAAATATTTAGGATTGATGCCAATAGAATTCATTCTTCATAAAAACATAATTAAAATTAATACATATGATAGAAGCAACTTTAAATAAAACATAACAGTTCAAATTAAATTAAGAAATCTACAACATCCAAATAGTTATTATCTATATCGCCATACTCAGAATTTTCGCCTTGATCAACATGGTTAACTTCAACATTTGATCTTTTACCAGTATTTTTAATTGATTCCTGGTAAAGATCAACTAAGTGTCTTGGCGTACGACAGGTACGAGACCAATGACCCTTGCCACCACATCGATAACATGGATTATCGGCATATTTATTATGCCTACTACTTTCCCTTTTTTGGTTCTTATCAGTCTTTTCCTACTTCTGGTAGGAATTTGAACCACCATAATATCGACCATGGCCACGCCCATAGCTATAGCCACGCCCATGTCCATGTCCACGTCCATGTCCACGACCACGGCCATAATAAAATTCCTTTGTTACTGTATTTACTTCAGGGAATGGATTTGAGCCTGTTGGATGGGATTCATGGCATTTCAATAAAAGCTCATTAGTTGTTTAGCCGCAAGGAGACAAGAAATTAATTCAACATATTTCTTGAAACCTTTTTCACGATATTGCTGCTGCAGGAGCCAATTGGATGCATGAAACATGGAGAATGTTTTTTCTAGCATTTAATCATTAGTAACATTTTCTCCACATAAATTTAATTTAGAAGTAATTCTGAACATGGCTGAGTTATACTTGCTTACAGATTTAAAATCTTGTAGATGCAGATGCATCCAGTCATAATGAGCTTTTGGGAGGATGACCATCTTCTGGTGATCATACATTTCTTTCAAATTGTTCCAAAGAACAAGTGGGTCCATTACCGTCAAATATTCAATTTTTAAATTGTAAATGGTGGCAAAGAAAAATCATGGATTTGGCTTTGTCTTGGTTAGATGCATCATTCCCTTCTTTGATTGTCTTCTAGACTTTTAGCATTCAGGTGAATTTTCACATCCAACTTCCAAGATAAATAATTTTTCCCAGTAATATCAAGAGCCACAATTTCAAGTTTTGCTAGGTTTGCCATGGTTCAAACTAATTAAAGAAATAAACGAAAATAATTAAAACATAAAATGTAAACATGCAATATAATATCTTAAACAAAAGTAATTGTAAATTCATAAAGATAATAAATAATTCATAAAGCAAGATAAGAAAATTAAAACTTGTATGGCTTTAGGCTATTTAATCTCATGGCTTCAGGCCAATTAATCTCAAGATGAGGAATTAAAATATTATCTTTAGGATAAATAAAAGTTGTACATGACTTCTGGTCGTACAATAAGATAAAGGATGGAAAATATATAGCTTCTGGCCATATCATATAAGAGATTAAAACAATATGACTTCTAGTCATATAATTTCAGGAATCATATGTGTATGGCTTCTGGCCATAAAATAATAATATAAAAGGACTTGTAAATGATGCAAAAACAATAATGATCTCCAACCTTAGTCATGGAACCCGATGTTATATAACAATCGGTAAAAGTATCGCTCTAATTCCATATAGTAGCTCAAATTATCCCATATCTATCAAATAGAACAAAGTAAATGAAATCTTCAAAGAAACAATGAGAAGATCATACCTTCATTAGAGCTTCGTGCTAATAACATGTTATAAAAGTATATGTGATAAGAAAGAAGATTGATAGGATTCAGAGAAAATTGATAGAACATCTAGAGAGAAGCTCTCATTCAATTCATTTGAAAGAATCAATTACAAGCCTTTATATAGAGTCAGAAATCTAACTCTGGTTATATGACCATGGTTACTTTTTATCTTCTTTATGTCCTTGTCTTCTTTTGCTTTTGCTTTGTGTCAAGTCTTTTTTTCTTCTTTATGTTAAGTTGATTGGAAGAGTAAATTGGTCTAGATATGAGTCAATGGACATCCATTATTTAATATTCATAACAGATACAAAATTCCAAAAGATTTTTTATGGTACCAGAGCATTTATTGAGTTCTCTATTGACTTCCTTAGTTTGTTAGATCAATCTTCTACTGACCTCCTTTTCTCTCAGTTCACAATTTCCTTCCTCAGATTCTGCGATCCTTCTTCATTCATTTTTTCTCCCTTTGATCGCTTACCTTTTTTGTGCTTCCGCTTCGATTTCACTTCAATTTGCCAAGTTTCTTCATCTATTGGTTAATTCATCGTCAATGGCTTCCGATATTCCTTCATCGGCTTTTTTGATGGCCTTTACATAAGATCCGGCGAGTCCCTACTTTCTCTACCCAAATGAGAATCCATTTCTCATACTTGTTTCTCCACCGCTGATAGGATTGAATTATCATCCTTGGGCTTGTGCAATGAAGGTTGCTCTCATGAGCAAGAACAAATTTGGTTTCGTTGACAGCTCCATTTTGATTCCTAACAAATTTGATCCTCTTTTTTCAGTTTGGCAACGGTGCAACACAATGGTTCTAGCTGGCTCACTCGATCTCTCTCGCCTTTCAATTTCTTAAAGTGTGTTATGGTTGAACTGTGCAGTCAATGTTTAGACAGACTTGTGAGAACATTTTTCTCACAGTGATGCTTTCCGAGTTACAGAGCTTCAGGAGGAACTCTATGCTTTTCATCAAGATGACCTCTCCATTTCTGATTATTACACTAAGATGAAAATAATATGGGATGAACTTGTCAATTTTCGCCTTATACCTAATTGTTCTTGCTCTACGAAAGATTATATCTATCAGGACTATGTCATTCATTTCTTAAAAGGACTTAATGACAAATTTGCAATAGTAAGGTCTTAGATCATGCTTATGGAACCCTTGCCTACTATTAATAAGGTTTTTTCTCGTCATCCAATAAGAACGGGAACTTAGTGGGCATTCTACTGCTGCTATTTGTTTTAATAAATCTGATATTACTCATGGTCATGTCATGCCTGCTGTTGGTGGTTTATTTACTGGTAATAATAATAACACCAATACCAAAGTGTGTACCTATTGTGGGAAGCCTCGACATACAGGGTATTTTTGTGATTAGTTCTCATTATTTTTTAATTGTTGTCAACAATTATACTCGATTTACTTGGGTTTCTCTCTTGAATAATAAATTTGAGGTGTGCTCTGCCCTTCAAACTCTTATTTCTTTCTTAGAAAATCAATTTTCAACTATTGTCAAGATCATAAGGTCTGATAATGGGCCTAAATTTCAAATGACTTCCTTTTATTCTTCTAAAGGCATTTTGCATCAAACTTCTTGTGTTGAAACCCTTGAGCAAAATAGCACTGTTGAACGCAAAAAGCAACATATTCTCAATGTTACTACGACTCTTTTGTTTCAATCATGCATGCCCATTGCTTATTGGTCTTATGCTATTATTCATGCTGTTTACATAATTAATAGATTGCCAACTCCCATTTTGCACTACTCTTCTCCCTTCCAAAAATTGCACAACACTAATCCTGATTTTTCCTCCCTTAAAGTGTTTGGCTCTCTTTGCTTTGCTAGCACACATATTGCTTATCGCACTAAGTTTGATTCTAGAGCTCAAAAATGTTTTTTCTTAGGTTTCAAAACTGGTACCAAAGGCTTTCTTCTTCTTGATCTTCATATGAATCAAATTTTTGTTTCAAGACATGTCACATTTTATGAAACCATATTTCCTTTTGCTGCCAAAACCTCTATACCTCTAGATCATTCTCTTCCTTCCCCTCAATCTCTTCTATCTTTATAATATCTTGATCCTTTTCTCACCATCCCTTCTTCCCCTCTTGATTCTTTAGTCCTTCCTCTTCCTTCTGCCCCTACTATTCCACTACTGAATACTACCTCTTCCTCTGCCATCTCTCTACTACAATCTTGTTCTTCTTGTTCTCCCATCCGTAGGTCATAAAGAGTGTATAAGCAACTAGCCTATTTGAGTTATTATCATTGCAACTTGCTACACCAATTGGTTTCTACAGTCTCTACCTGTAAGTATCCTTTATCATCTTATCTCTCTTATGATTCTTTGTCTCCTTCCTACAAGCATTTTGCCCTCTCTATTTCTATTTCTCTTGATCCCAAATCATACAAATATGCTATCAAATACCTTGAATGGTAGCAAGCCATGAAAAATGAGATTTCAGCATTGGAATAAAATAATACTTGGGTCTTGATTGAGTTACCTCCTAGTAAATGTCCAATTTGTTGTAAGTGGGTCTTTTGGACAAAGTTTAAGTTGATAGTAGCCTAGAGAGATATAAAGCACAGTTAGTGGCAAAGGACTACACTCAAACTGAGGGGTTTGACTATTTTGACACCCTTTCCCCTATTGCTAAAATGACAATGGTTCACTTATTACTTGCTATAGCTGCTATATCAAATTGGCATTTAGAACAGTTGGATGTTAATAATGCTTTCTTACATGGTGATTTACATGAAGATGTTTATATGAGCCTTCTCCTTGGCTTTGATTCTCCCATACCTAATCTAGTTTGCAAGTTGCAGAAGTCTCTATATGGCCTCAAACAAGCTTCTCGTCAATGGTTTGCTAAGCTTTCTTCTGCTTTTACTTCTTGTGGGTATCTTCAATCTAAATCTAAGTATTCCCTCTTCATTCGTTGTGTGGATAGTTCCTTTACTGCTTTATTAGTTTATGTTGATGATGTGATTCTTACTGGAAATGATGATTTTGAAATTGCCAAAATTAAGGCTTACTTGGATGATGCCTTTAAAATCAAGGACCTAGGACCCCTCAAATATTTTCTAGGCCTTGAGGTTGTACGTTCTAGTGCTAGTATCTCTCTCAGTTAATGCAAGTTTACCCTTGAGATACTAGCTGATGCAGGTTATTTGGGTTATAAACCCCTTTCTACACCTATGGCTCATAATACACATCTTTCTCATGATCAAGGCACTCTATTATCTGATGTTGCTCTTTATCGCAAACTTGTAGGTTGTTTATTCTATCTAACTACTACCAAGCCAGACATTTCTTATGTTGTCCAATAGCTGTGTCAATTTATCCATATACCAACCAATATGCATTACACCGCTGATCTTCGTGTCCTGTGATATCTTAAGAGCACTCTTGGTAAAGGTCTGTTCTTTTCTTCTACTTTTGCTTTAAAACTTATTGCATTTAGTGATTTTGATTGGGCTAGCTGCCCTGATACTTGACGTTCTCTCTCTGGTTATTGCATTTTCCTTGGAAATTCTCTGGTTTCTTGGCGTTCCAAGAAGCAAACCACTATCTCCCTTTCTTCTAGTGAAGCCAAATATGCTATGAGATGTGTGACATATAAGATTCAATGGTTATTGTACTTACTATAGGATTTCCTAATTCCTCATGATTGTCCAACTATCCTGTACTGTGATAACCTCTCTACTATTCATATTGCCAATAATCCTACATTTCGTGAGAGAACTAAACATCTTGAGTTGGATTGTCATTTTGTGAGGGAAAAGGTCCAAGCTGACATTCTTAAGCTCCTTCCTGTTCACAGCAACAACCAGCTTGCAGATATTTTCACCAAAGCTCTTGATCCTCAACCTTTCCATGATCTACTTGGTCGCCTCGGCTTAATCAATATCTACTTGCCAGCTTGTGGGGGGGGGGGTAATAGAGCCCATTACATAACAAAAGCCCATTATTTAATGTGACCCATTCTTTTATATATTTCTGTTGTATATATTGTTATAACTATAGCAGGTTCTAGAATTAGAAAGTGATTTGTACAAAATGTATAAATATGATTGATTTGTATGATTCCTTTTTCAAGAAAAAAGATACAAAATTCCAAAAGGTGTTTTATCAATCGTTGTTGTTTTTTCATTATATATTACTCTCTCCTATCTTAAATATAAGATAGAGTTAATTTTTTTGAGAGATTAAGGAAGCTAAATAATGTGATTGATTTGCTTTTATTTTTATAGGGAAGACTGTTGACACATTAAAAAATATAGTGGAAAAGTAATGGCCAAAAAAATCTAGGCCACTTTATCATACACACACACATAGTAAAAAGTATATTAGTCTAAAAATTATATATATTTCAACCAGTTTAAATGATAATTATTATTATGTTTAGTATTTGTGTGTTTTCTGTTTATTTGCATTTAAACTCAATTTTCAACTTATTGTGCACAAAACTTTGGATATGAAATACTTATATATTATATTGCAAACATAATGTTAAACCAGATTAAATTATGTGAGTTATATGTAATGGTGAGTTATCAAAATTCAGAGTGAAAGGTAATCAATATTTCTATAAAAAATTATGTGCGCTTTTCTGGGAAAGAGATTTAATCTCGCCCTCTGATTTGATAGCACCTAATATAAGTGATGGTGTGCCTACTGTTTTGTGGGTCTTATAATGTTGATTGGATGTCTTTAGTATTTCTTTTTTTTTTTGGGTTAAATTAGCCTCGTCGTGCTATCTAAATGTTATAGCAATTTGTCTAATCTCCTTTAATAGTTTTATCCTAATGCTACATCAAATCCAATTGATCATAGCGAGGTTTGTTTGCATCTTATCAGGCTAGTGTTGTATGCAAGATAATTACTATTGTTGTACCACATTGGCAATTGAAAGGATAAACAAGGCTTAAACATTATCATTTTTAAATAATGGATTCTATAATTAATGTTAATTTGTTTTTTATTTGATAAGGCTACTTATTTTCTAATCAAATAGTCCAGCTTATGAAGGGTAGACCTAGATTTATTTGATAAGACTACTTGTTTCCTAATCAAATAGTCCAGCCTATCAAGGGCAAACCTAGACCATAAGTCCAACATCTCCCACTCGCACCTGACGGGCCTCCCATTAAGTGTCTATTACTCTTTATTGTTTCATACTTGTCATCTGCCATGACCACATGGATAAAACATCTTCAAAGTTTGATGTTTGTGATACTAGAAATCCCTCATATCAGATCAACATCCAAGGACACACTTATGTATCTATATGCTATCTATTTGCTTCCTTAAATACCCCAAATTCATCCATGCATATCACTCACGGTATATCTAATCCCTTTCGAGTTACTATGTTGATTAACTTAGATTTCGTTCTATACACATATTATCCACACTTACAAGCTACACATAGAACTCGTAAGGGCTAGACCACACAGCAACTAGCACATCTCATGTATCTAGGAGTAAATCTTCCTTTTTGACTAACCATCATTCCATCTTGACTTGGTCACTTTCCTAGTTTTCACTTGTTTGACCAAATTATGTGTGTTCATAGAGCTTTAGCTAAAGTAGCTATCACTAAACCAAGCTTTCATGGTGTCGTCTAGGTCTTAAGGGAATCGTGGAAGGATTTTTTCTTCTTCAGACTCACACTATAGTGAACTAGGGATCTTTCACCTACGTTCTATGTTACAGTCCAACTCTCAAACACATGCAGTATGAATTACATGTTATGGTGAATAGTTTGTGGTGTATATCAATTTCATTTCTTTTCCACCGTATAGACTTTAGTTCTAAAATGTACTCAACATTTGAACCAAAACTTTCTTTTTACAATATCTCTTTTGCAATCTTATTTGTGAAAATAGTTCTTTGACATGCTACAGGTGTAATATCCCAAATTTTGAGCCTAGAAGCTTGAGAATAAGTCTAAGTCAAGAAAATACTAAGCCTAGTTTGGCAAGAGTACTAAAGATAGAGTGAATTTTATAGGACTCTATGATACAACCCTTTAAGTTGAGACCAAGTCTCTTGATTCTATATGGCTTAGTGCGTATAACTAGTTGGACATAAGATGCTGGTGTATGGGCACTTAGGCATATTTGGCACAACTTGGTGGCACCCAGAGGAATTTGTGGCACCATTTAAGTCCCAGTTGCTACAATGAGAAATTGCCATGAGTATGGCTGGATGAAAGTTATCGGTATCTATGTACACTCGGTATGTTAGAAGACACACAAGCTCACACGTGACAGTTTTTGAGATATATGGTGCCATTTTATGCCCTACAAGCCCTTATGTGGCACATTCTTGAAGATATAGACATAGGTGACTAATTAGTCAGATAAAATATGTCGGTATATGTGTGCATATGGCATTTTCAGTGCAGGTGCATATACCCTGCGTTTTTAGAAGAACTATTGGCTTGGTAACAGTTGTTTAAGACACCCAAGCATGTATGTGGTGAAATCTTATAGTATCAGAGCACATAGTTATTTTCCTAGAATATTTACATATTTGGTAATATTGACCTATATAAAATCAATACATAAGATAAAGTTATTAGTACCCGAGTGTGGTATCAGAATTATCAGAGAGTAGTGGTATCAGAGTGTACAACCACGACGAAAGTATCAATATTGACACTTTATTATCATATACCAAGAAGTTAAGTAATAATTGATACGTATATACTAAATAAAGGTGGGTTTGATAACAAGTCTGTATTCATGCTTCGATCCACTTTTTATACGTATAAATACATATGGATCTCATTGCAGCTTAACTGAGGTGACTCAAAACACAAAGATTCTTCTTAACCATCTCATGGTGATCATTTCCTTGTCTTACCCTCCCATGCCCCTGTAAAATGTGGGAAGATGATTGTTTGTGTGAGTGAACCAACCTTTTCTGACCTGTACAAATGTGTATACCTTTAGCATATTTACTCATAGCATACATACGATTTCTTCTTTCTTCAGATAAAAGATGTTTAAGACCTTATATTCTATTTGTGCCCTATGATCTTCACTATCTCGATGAATATCAAGCTCCAAGCTAAATAAGGAGATCTACCAATATTCTGTCAGTAGACGTCATTGAACTATTACTTTCCTTCTCTGAAAGCATATCTCTCATAGAGATACATCAAATGTATGTTTCACCTTGCAGTGATACTTGAGATCCACATCATAATGTCATTTAGATCATTCTGTCCACCATTCATTCCCAGTTACTCATGGGAACTTCTCTAACCATATGGCTAGTGTACATCATGAGCAACTCAAAATTTTTCTTTGGCGAAAACTCAAAGTTTCTACCTTGATTTGTCTCTTTAGAGTCATCTCCCTGACCCTGTATCCTTTACATCACTGCATCATTTTCCCAACTTAAGATCCTTCCTCTTCCTCTCCTTCTACCTCTCAAATACATCAGAAGATTATTTACATGCAGAGGAATGTGAATGGTTAAGATAAAATTTGTCCCTCATATTAGTAGAGAGATATTATATTTTTAGGCCCCTCGATGAGTGAGTTTGAAAAATGTATGGCCATATTGTGATGGAAAGGAGTTTCCATTTCTAATGTCAGACTACTCAAGAATTGGGAAAGTAATGGTCAGGAACAGGAGGTTGACATTATCCATGCCTCATCCTTGGCTGAAATATCTTGTGACAAAAGGGACGTGACATGGTTGTATGACAGATTGTATCGTGTTAATGATCCTCATATGAATTGGGTAGCTGTAATGTCTTGCTAAAGGCTGCTTGCGACTTGTATGTTAGTACAGTTATTGGCCCACTGCCAATTTCGTATAGGCCTATACGGTCACACTCAAGAATAGCTCAACACGAGCTATAATATCCAGGTTCATTGACTCTAAGATGTGTCTAAGATTCAATGAATACAATGTTTAATTTAGTGTGGACGAATTATATATATATATATATGTATATGATATAGAATTCGTGAAAAGAAAATTAATAATATTATATATATATATGTATTTTCAAAAAAAATTATATGATAATATTATTATATTGTGTTAGTTTTAAATTTAGTTTTATCAGATAAATTAAATTTACTAACTAATGTAATAAAGATATAATATTTCAGATTTAATTTATAAAGATAAATTAAATCTAATTCCATAGGCTCTTTATTCAGATTAAATAAATAGGTTAATTAAAATTGTTGACAAATTTAATTAAACCAAATTTGTTTAATTAGTGATTAAAATAATTGAGTGTTAATTGATTTCAAAGTTAATTAAGATTAATTTTGAAAATCCAATATAGCCTTATCGGTTATAAAAAACAAATGAGCATCAAAACACTAGTACGGATGAGAAATTAATTGGCCACAAGAAATCCTAGGGAGACGCGAGACATTGGAGGTGCTAGTATGCAGTTCATGTTGGGGTTGTATTTGTGTGGATATCAGTAGAGGGAGTGAATCTGAGGTGTTGGCTCCTAGAGATCGAAAACCCAGAACGCATAAAAGGTACGATTCTTTCTAACTCAATTTAAATGCTGTTGATAGATCTACAATTGGGATTGGGAAAATTTCAAATTCTTCCATTGTTCCTGCCAATCCCAATATAATCAATGTTCTATGGTATTTTTCACTGAAAGAGGACTTAAAGAGCTTTTTATAGAACCTGGAACCGACCCATTTGGATTTTTGTAGAATTAATTATGAATTTCCAAAATTTGGTCTGGAAAACTAGTAAATTCTGGGGGCAGTGATAAATTGAGATACTATAAGTGTAATGGCTATATGCATCTAGAAGTGTAATGGCTATATCTTTTTCTTAAAACTAGACTGATTAGGCGTCACATAGCCTTTAGAATCATCAGAATTGGATATTTGTACAATTAGTTATGAATTTTCAAAGATTTAGGAAAATTCCGGCAGATTTGAATAAATGTGCGAAGATGGAAAAAGGTAATGGCACAATGTAACTACCATGAACTCTAAGGGTAGAAATTAGTCCCTTAGGATAATTTGACCACTTTAACTCATTGGTTAACTTGGTAAAATGACCCTAATGATATGATTATATATCTAGGGCTATGAGAAGTCAAAAAAGAAAAGAATGGAGGAATTTCTAAGAAGCCTTAGCGGTTGGAAGATAAGGAGGACACGAAGACAAGAGGCAATTAAACTCTCCTAACTTGCATGTATTTGATATGTGTATGCTTGTGTGATGATATGTGTTATTGCTTTGATGAATTGTATGGAACATATGTGAATGATTGCAGTTTTGTTTGTACTTATGCAATAGCCATGAGTGTATTGTAAAGCATTGAGCATGCATATGTCATTATGTTGGCATAAATTTATATAAGCAAGCATATCATACACTAAGCATTATCTTACATACATAGTTAGCATTGTTTACTACTAAGATTTGCTCTGAATCTCAAACTCCCCAACCAACCATACAGGTGTGATGAAGTAAAGAAAAGTACTGCAGGGAGTTGCACAAGAGGGAACTATGATAGAGAAGTGAAGATTGATCTGTTGTGTATTTTTTTAGACACTTTGGTAGCCCTGTGTTGCTATACTGACAGTATAAATATACAAATGAATGATTAGAGGAATAATTTGGCTAAATAAATGAGCAACGAATCACTCTGATTGAATTAAATAAAGATGAGAATCGATGAGTAGTAATGAAGTTGCGAACAACTGAATAAAGCTTCCATAAGATTTTGAAATTTTTTGAAAAACCCACTCAACTAATTTTCCAGGCTAAATAAATGAGCAGTAAATCACTCTGATTGAAAAACCTATAAAAACTAAAAAGCTAATTTTCTTGGCTAAAAACCCACTCAACTATTTTATGAAAAATCTTTTCCTGAGGTTGAGAATTGAAAGAACTTTATAAATGAATATCACTTCGTGGTTCAAATTTACTATGTAAAACTCATCAGCTTTATTACAAAAGTAAGGTGTTACATCCTTCAAACCATTGTAAAGCTCTATCCCAACAACCTTACGTCTATCTCTATATACAAATATAGAAACAAAACATCTCCTTCAAAAGCCAGGAGTGAGGTGTAAGAAGGGGGTCTGGGCATCAGGCTTATGGAAGAAAGAAGCAAAGCTTACATGATCTCACTATTCTTTCAGAGAATTGGAGACCTATCGCAATGGGACACAAGAGAAGGCAATAACTAGCTAAGTTCACAAGTGCTTATGCTTTCCTTGTACATGATGAATTTTTCTATTTTCCTACTCAATAATGTACCCAATAATATTTATCTTGATTATTTGAATTTTGATAAATATGCAACTCTATCCATGACGTTCAAGGAGATATAACCTTGATTTAAAAAGGCTTTCACTCTATCTACAACATATGTGCTGTCTAGGTTATGCTTTTATTGCAGGGTTGTTCAAATTGCATACTCTTCATGGGGCTTAAGTAAATGCAAACACAATGAATCTTAGATCAATTTTTCTTACTTTCTTTTCAAGTTATCTATTTGATTAATTTTTAGCCAAGAAAATTAGCTTTTCAGTTTTTGTTGTTTATAGTCTTTTAATAAGAAGTCCTTTCTTCTGATGGCAAGTGTAATACCCTGCCTTTAATCACGTAATTATAATTCGATGTTTGGTAATTAAATTAGATTAGAGACCGTCGATTAGTTTAAAACTCATTTGAAATTCCCTTTAATATTAGGGACGTTATGAAATTTTCAAAACTTCATTCCTCTTTCGGTCTCAAGTTCGATTATCGAATATAATCACCTGTGCAGTTTAACTACATTTACGTATGACAGAGTGTATAACCAAAATCCCGGCAAACCCCGGGTTCAACTATAGATATATAGTTTCAAATTCTGCTAAAGGGATTACAGGTTAAAGTATTTAAACTATTTACAACCCAACAATATACAGTAATCCCTATCCAAACAGTCTAACCAACATTTCCAAAATAAATGTCCCTACGAAACTCTACCCGCTCCGGGTCACGCGCTTCTCCTTGGAGCCACTCACCCTGTCTGAAATGTTAGTTCAAAGGAAAGAATGAGATTCAAAAGAATCCCAGTAGTAACTAAACATTTATACCACATATAATCATACAGCAGCAGCAACCAATATCAAACTCCACCCTCATTCCCTTTCTCCGCCGGGAAGGCACACTGCCCTAACCCGAACCGTTGTTAGCTACTCAGGGACTATTGGCGTGGCATATCACACTCCACCCTCATCCCCTTTCTCCGCCGGGAAGGCACACTGCCCTAACCCGAACCGTTGTTAGCTACTCAGGGACTATTGGTGCGGCAGTGCATACATATAGCCTTATAGCTCATACAGCTAACCGGCTTTCACAAACGGCCCGTCGGCCTCACAATCAGCCTATCAGCCTCATGTCACATAATCACACCTCATCCTCATCCCCTTTCTCCGCCGGGAAGGCACACCGTCCTAACCCGAACCGTTGTTAGCTACTCAGGGACTATTGGACTGACGGTGCTAACACATATCCACATAAGTCACAACATACGAAATTATCACAAATCAATGATCATACACACATACACTGCATCACATATGGTACGAAAGAAAAGTCACTACCTCACTCTTTCCTGAAGTTAACTGGCTTAGTGGGCTCCCGAGGACGGCAGATGTCAAATCCTATAATCAAATTAGGGACAATTGGTCAATCTCTTTTCCAAGTTCTTAATTCTATAATACTTTATGTTGGTTATTATTTGGACTCTTTAGATGGCCATTACATGCCTAAACATATGCCTAAAGGGTTGGTATAACTATCCCCAAAGATCCCTCACAAGAAAACTAAACACTGATTTTTGGCCCTTTCACTCGAGCACAGAAGGCCGTGCTCGAGCATGACTCCCGCTTTCACTCGAGCACGCATGCGAGTGACCTCAGCGAGTACTTGTCCGAGAGCACACTTCACTACAATTCCACACCCTCACTCGAGCACAAGAGGCTGTGCTCGAGCAGGGACCCTGAGAACACTCGAGCACTACGGAAGTGAGGCCCTGCGAGTGTCTGCCCGAGAGCAATCCCAACTCTCTAACCACAAGCGCACTCAAGCACAGAGGGCTCACTCGAGCACGACCCCAGTGCTCGAGTGATTCCTCCATACTCGCGAGTGCTCACGCTCACCCTCCAACATCACTCTCGAGCAATGCCCTGAGATACTCTCCCAAAACACAAAAGTGCACTCTCACTCGAGCACAAGCACTTATGCTCGAGCACTGACCCTCAGCGCACTCGGGCACAATCCCAGTGCTCGCGAGTGCTGGGCGCACTCTTGGCATTCACCCGCGAGTGAACACCAAAACCGCTCACCCCTAGTGCACTTATACACCCTCACTCGAGCACAAACATGCTCACTCGAGCACGTTCATCCTGTGCTCGAGTGAGTTCTTCCCTCACTCGAGAAATCGCCTCAGAAACCAGATCGCAGCAACTGGTAAACTTCTCCAAAATCCACCAAATGAACTCCCATGGTTCCAAAACTTGTGTCAAAGCTTATTCTCACTTATTTCAACACAAGGAACCCATTGGCAACCAAAAACAACCCAATTTCAACTCATTCAACACATTCTCTCTCTAAATCATCAAACCACTCAAAACCTCATTCTAACACTTTCCCTTATTCAACTTCAAATCAATTCCTAATCACTCTCAATTGTCAAAACTGACCAAATGAACAGTGACACTCTCACCAAAGTCTACCCTTCATTTAACATCATAATTAGGTCAAATTTCCAGAATTTCCATTGGTTATGCAAACATCCTAATATATATACCACAATTCATCAAAAACCTACCTCTTTCACTTGCTGAATTCAGAACTTGGATTCTTCAACTTTCAATTTCCCTCAAGTTGCCACACACCACAAATCCAAAGTCTGAAAACATGGAAATAAAGCTCTTGACCATTGGAACAATATCAATGAAGGTGAAGTGAGTATTTAAGATCATTTACCTTCACAAATTTCAAACCCTTCCTTTCTCTTTCTTTAACTTGTCCGGCAGAAATGGAGGTGAGAGGAGAGATGAAGAGATATTGATGAAGATGAACTTCACTCACTCCCAAGCTCATTATCGGTTTTGAGAGAGAAGAGAGAAGTAACAATGGTTGAAACTTTGACTTCATCCAAGGGTCCTCATTTGGCCACTTGTCAACATCCCATTCTCCCTATCATGATTTCATATAAATCCATTCACACTTGATTCCACCCCTTTGATCTTTCAATCTCAACCATTGATCTTAATTACTAAGGGGTTTTCGCATCCGTGGCTAACCAGACGGTTGGTAAATTTACCGTTTTACCCTTGATTAGTACAATACTCATTAAATTATGAATAATTGCCTTCATTTCACATTGCACAACATACAATTCAAATATGCTTAATTAACATTAATTACATCATTTGAAGTTATTATCCCTTAATTAAAATCCAGGATGTTACAGCAAGTGTGACAGCATGCCACGTCGTATTCTCCCTTATACTAGGAAGAAACTGTTTTGGTTCAAGGACGTAAAAGGGTGATTTCTAGGGATGTTGATTGTGTGTGATGGTTGTTTGTCTTATGTGTCATTATTTGTTGGCATGTGCTAGTTTTATGTAGCAATTAGTATTTTTAGAATATTAACGTTAACAGATATGATGACTCGTTGTCCACATGGAATGGGTTAGTTATTATTTCAAGTATGTATTACATATTTTGAACCTGTATTACGTGAAGGGTATGATTGCAAGTACTATTTGTATATGTAGATTCTCCGTGGATTTAGGAATAGGAAGTGTATGGATTAGATTCTAACATATTTTCTAAAGATTATCTCTTCCTCCCACTACTCTGCCTTTTCTTCCTTTTCCTATTTATAGTCTCTTCTCACCCCTAGAAACTATCTAAGGTTAACTTTTTCATCAGACTATGCTACAAAACTCATATACTAATATGTCAAATTGATCAAACTATGTTAGAAGACTCACGAAGGATCAAGAATGTGGAAAGTTATTCTATTGTCCTTACGTACTAGGACATTGCCACTATCATTTATTATTTTTTCTCGTTAATGCTGTGACTTTAGGGAAAAAGTATGACTAATTTGAACTTTACAAGAGGAGTCTTTTCAATTTAATTTCTTCTAAGCGGTGGGCCTGCATTGCAATGAGAGATGATATTAATTCTTCTGATGAAGCTGCAATCAGGAAGAAAATAAGAGATTTGGCATTTGAGGTAGGATTCCTCAAAGTGATGGTAGAAAATTTTCCTTTTACTAATGCAATTTATAATGAATGAGGTATTAGATCATTATCATGTGCAATTTATATTTGTTTTATGATGCAATGTTTGAAAAAATGTTAATGAGGGTACAATCTATATTTGTGAATTCTCACTATTTTTGAGTCGGTAAAATCTTCCTAATCACTTATGCCTATCTAACTCTCATCTGACTAACATGCTTATGTTATCTACTAACTAAAAGTAACATAATACGGGCAGCTACTGCTTTTATTCAATAATAGGCAGATAGGAGTTTCCAAAGTGGACTCCTATTTTTTTTCATGATTTTGTTAGTTGTCATTGGTATTATTTGGTCCAAAACAGAATCCTTCCTATGCTAGTAAAATGGAATATGGTAGAAACATAATATATGATGCTTTGAAATACTCATAATTAGTCTGTGTCTAAAAGAGGACAAACAAAATGGTTTATCTCAAACATCTTATATTATTGGTTCTGCATAATGCATACTTGTTTTAAAGAACATAACTGATTTTTTTTGGGTCCTGAAGAATGTATTAGAGTTGAAACGAGACATATTTATAACTTACTGTAGGGGTTGTTGAAAAATCATGAACAAATAGATGAGTACTTCACACTACGTGGTGTTTCAATTATATTTCTTTTATGAAGGAATCTCCTCCGTAGGATGGTTTCTTTAGTTGCAAATCAATATGACAAAGATGTTAAACTATTAAACGGTACTCACAAGTCTCGTGTTCATTCACACCGTGAGGTCTCTATGTCTCCTCTCAGAATTTGTTTGTGCATGTTATTAATTTGTCTAATCTATATGCAAGGTATTTATGATTTCTGATGCTATTTTTAGGCAGAGACACTTGCAAAATACAAGCCCACAATCAACACAACATCATTGATATCTGAACTGAGGCAAGTGAATGAAACCATCACCAAGACATTGGGATATTTCAAGAAAACCAGACATATTGTCATATATTATAAGAATGTTATCAAAACCCGCACTGTATAAAGTATTTGCATATCTTTGCCTCATTTTCCTTTTTAAAAGTTTGGGATCTATCTATATCTATAATGTATAATTTAATAATGTTTTTTCTCCATTGAAGCTTTGTGGGATTGTAGGGAAGATATAAGCCTTCTATGTTTGTCTTGAGATTGTGACCAAGATTTTGAGATATGTATTTATGAGTTAATGTCAAGTTGTTATCTTGCGTTTTTTGTTTTTTATGATGTATTTGTGATTTTAAAATCATCCCAATCCAGAAAATGCCCTATTTATTTTTTTAAAATATTACATTTTAGATCGATTGTGAGGAACATTAGGTCTAAAAGATAGAATTTTTTAGACTGGTTGTGGGGAACATTGGTCTAAAAGATAGAATTTTTTAGACCGGTTGTGGGGAACATAAGGTAGAAAAGTATACTTTTTAGACCTTGTGCGCACACATTAGGTCTAAAATGTATGTTTAGACCTTAGCTTTGAAACCGGTCTAAAAAGTACATTTTTAGGCCGGTTGTTAATGTCACTTGTAATATACCAAAATTTGACTACGAGTTAATGACTCTAAAAGTGAATGTGATTATTGTTAAATTGACACTTTTGGAGAATTTGATGTGCTTTGAAAATTTGAATGTACTTTGAGCAGTGCCAAAACCCTGTATTTAAGTTCAATTATGGATTAACATCTAAATTGACTTAAAATAGTGGAAGGGAAAATATTGTGGCTAAATGGAAAGATATGATGTGTTTAGTGGTAATTCAGTGGGAATTACCACAATCAGGGGCAAAATGGTAAAGCTACCGACCAATTGGTCAGTTACCAAAGAGGAAACTCATTGGTAACCGAAAGATCAATGGTTAGGATTGATTGTTACGTGATTAAAAGGGGTGGAATCCCATGTGTATGTGCTTATGTGAACTCATGGGAGATGAAGTAAGATTGTGACACTTGGCAAGATATGGACCCTAGGATGAGGTCAAATGTTCAACTCTTATTTTCCTTATCTCCTCTCTTTCTTATTCAGCCAAAGGGCCTTTAATTGCCCAAAATTTTCCTTCTCTTCATCATCCTCATTCATCTCTCTCTCCCCCCATTTTCGTTGAGCTTGGGGAAGGAAAGAAAAAAGAATAGGGTGAGATTTGGTTCATTTGGTGTTACCTAATGGTTAAATCCTCTTCACTAATCTTGATCATGTGATGAGAGCTTCATCTTTATGGTTTTAGAATTGTGAATGAAGGTGTTTGAGAGTTTTTGAGAATTTAGAAAGATGAAGAATCAAGGATTTGGCTTGGGAAAGAGGAAGAGGTGAGTATTTGATGCCTTTTGATCTAAGTTTTGTGGCCATTGGTTAAGTATTGTGAATTGTGGAATTTGCCCTGATTTTGTGATGAATTTCGTGTGGTATATAAATGGTGGAATTGGATTGTGTTTTGTGTTGAAAATGATGTCAAGTTGTGTTTTAATGTCATTGGTTTTAGTTTGGGAATTTGAAATGGAAAGTGGTGCAATGTTGTGGTTTGAATTGTGATTTGTGTGACATGTTGTGGTAACATGTCAATATGATTTGAATTGGGTTGTTTTGGTGTTTCCAATAGATTCCTTATGAAAAATTGTGTGAAAATGGTGTTTGGTATGAAATTGGGACCATTGGAAGCATTTGAGCCAAAACTGTGAAATCTATGAAATTCTGGAAAATCTGCTTAGTCTGAAATGCTATGCAAGTGACCAACTTTGTATGGTATTTTGACCAAGCAAATGGTATTAGAATGTGATGAAACTTTCTAGATTTGTAGTTTACATTGCAGGCCCCATTGATATAAAATTTGGGTTATTTTGATATCTGTGGATCAAGTTATGGCCGTTGGAAAATGTGCCAGGAGTCAGGTCTTAGGGTGGCCGTGGCTAGTAATTTTGGCTGCAACACAAAACCTTCTGACCAATCTTTGGCTGCAGCCCAAGAGGGGCTGGTCGTGGCCTAAACATGTCTAAACTACCTCTGGTTGCGGGCTAGAAGTACAGACCGCAGCCCATAGGTTACTGACCATCTATTGGTCGCGGCCCAAGGTGGGGCTGGCCACGGCTAACCATTTAAAAAAGGAGGTTTTGAGGTTTTGAAAGATGGTCTTTGGTCAAGTTTCTCCCAACCTTTTAGGCATGTGTTTAGGCTTTGATTAGCCACCTAAAGGTTGTGAAATGATAATCAACTTAAGTTTTTAAAGGTTAAGACATTAGAAAAGGGATTAACCCTATGTCCTTGCTTTGGTTATAAGGTTTGGTGTTCGCCTTGATCGTGTGTAGCTGGTGCTGGAGCATAGTGGGAAGAACAAGGGTAGGGAACTTACCTCTCTTGCATGTATTTGATATTTGTGTTGGTGTTTTGATGCATGTTATTGCTTTACATGATTAAGTGTAACATACATGAATGTTTGAAGCTATGTTTCTGTGTATGCTATGGCTATAAGTATGTTGTTTGAAGCATTGAGCTTGCAAATATGTCCTCGTGTGAGCATGAGTTATGTAATGCAAGCATATCATTCATTAAACATTTATCATACATGCGTATTGGAATTGTTTACCTATTGAGATTCTCTTGAATCTTACCCTCCCCTACCCACATTTCAGACAGGGTAGGTCGATCGAGAATGGAGCAAGCAACCAAGGGCGGCAAGGACTTCCTCGGGTTGTAATTTTGGTAGTTGGTTATCACTGTAGTTGGGATAACTGTATATGATTTGGATGTGTATATATAGATGATTATTTGATATGTATTCGGGATGGATTTGTGCAGTCCCCGTTTGAGAACTTGTAAAGGGTGAATGTGCCCTATGAATCCTTTGTAAAAGTATGAACCTGGGGTTTGCCAGGATTATTATTATTGTGCACTCTGGTATTTATATGAATGTGATTTATTTTCGTGTGGTGATTGTATTTGAAATGTGAATATGAGACCAGGTTATTGTATTTTTGAAATGTATTTGTGAAAACCCTGTCTGGTAGATGGGTTTGAGAATGATTTTTTATTGTTATTGGTCTCTATTTCATTTTAATCGCGTATTTCGGATTTAATTACGGTAGGGGGTTACATCACTTTTATACCGGCGTTATCTAGATTGGTTTAAAAAGCAATTTTTAATTGGTCTATAAAGCAATTTCGGTACTAGTGGATCCTAACACATTATGGAAGTAACAACTAACTATCTCACCAGACCGCCTAAACCAAAACTTAACCACACGTTTTCGTTTTATGTGTTTAGATGTAAATGGCTTTAGCAACTTATTCTCCAACACTTGAGAGTCAGGTGGGCTTTAGGCCACCATCTCTTTCTAACATATTATACAATCCAAAAAAAAGCTTCAAGGCCCATCCTAACCAAGGTATTATAACTCAGACGGGGCACTGAACCAGATGAGACAGTAGGTCAGGGGTCAGTGGGTCAGACGGGAGTCAACTTAGGGGTCAGACCGTTTGAGGAATTAAAAAAATCCATAGAGGTTAATGAGTATTGCTAATGCTTGACCCTCGTACAATTTGTATGACAAATGAGCATCATAGTATCATATTGCAATCTAATGACATCAAAAGCAGTAACCAAAATACACTCACAGTAATAGAGGTTCCTTCCACCTACGATTCTTTAATCACTTAACTAATCATCAATTAACAAGTAGCACCATAATCTCGGTTAACATCATTTAAATCTACAGGTTTTGCAACATCAGGAGGTATAGTTGAAGGAGGGAAACCAAAAGCACTAGGGCCAACATCATCATCAGCATTCAAGCATGGAGGTTCAGGAATGGCCATATATTCATCACTTACATATGAAATATTGAAATGAATTAAATTCTTCATAGTTTTGTGAAGATGAAAACATAGTTATGTACTATTATATAAGAATATAATCTTAACAAACCTTCATAATTCCTTGTAAGTTCTTCAAGTTTAAAATTTGCCACATATGGATGATCAAACCTAGGAGTTGGATCATCTTCAACAATCCAAAAGTCTACTTTATCTATTGATTCATAATCAATTGGATCGTAACTTTGTCACACCCTTATCATATTTTCATCTTTTTCAAAGTATTTGTGGAAAATGATATGTAGTTCAGCGGGCAATACAGGAATAGCATAAATATATTGATAATATGTGCATGATTATTGATAAGTAAAATATTTGCATATTTATTTTTCCTTATATGATGATTTTATGGACGATATTTGCGTTTAATATAATAAATTTGGGTGTGATTGATAAATAAATATTGTTTTTGGAATAAACAGCATTCAAAAAAGATAAATAAAAAAAAAGTACTGTAGCAACCACCGAGCACTGTAGCAGTCAACGGGCACTGTAGCAGCCGCCAGGGGGCACTGTAGCAGTCAATGGGAATTGTAGCAGCCACCAGGGTACTGTAGCACCCGCCAGATCACTGTAGCATACTGTAGCACACATTTTTTCCCCTATAAATAGAGATCAATGCCAAGCTGAAGGAGAGAGGAGAGAAAGAGAAGTAGAGGTTTCCTTCTCCGACAGGGAGAGGTCCTTCTCTGACCAAAAGAGATCTTTCTCTAACATTTCTGAGTTCTTTGTGTTGTTTTCTTAGATTTAATTTCATGCATAGCATGCCTCCATCTTGGAAGGCTTAGGATTGTATTATATTTTGCATGCCTCCATCTTGAAAGGCTTAGGATTGTATTACATTTTGCATGCCTCTATCTTGGAAGGCTTAGGATTGTATTACATTTTGCATGCCACCTACATGGAAGGTTTTACCTCCTAAATGGACGGCTTGATTTCTTCATCTTTCATTCATCTTTTGGTTGTATATTTATGTTTGAGAATTTAATATTCAAGTTTATGCAGTATTTCTGAGGATTTCATTCTAGCTTTATATAATGTTAATTTATTTTGGTTTTGTTTTTAATTTCATCATGTGCTAAACTTTCATTTTCTTAGGGTGATGACGTAGCTTACTAATGACGGATTGAATCTTAACTTATTAAATCTAGTTTGAATTTCTCCTTCATGATTGAGTTTTAATTATTATTCTTAATGCTTTTGAATGACTTGCCATCTTTTGAATGATTTCAATATGCATGTTAAGACCGGACGGAGATACATGTGTGTAGACCCTATAATTAAAACCATGACTTGCATATGAAATAGGAATATATTCATATGAGTTGTGTAGTCTTACTGAGTTCCATAAATCTTAATGCATAATTAATTGCTTAAATTCATATAGGAATATATTGGATTAGCAATTGATTTTAGAATTGCTTGACCTTGGAAGAGGCTAGTAATTAAATTAGGGAAACTCGATTATCAATCATGTGGAATAAATTGGGCTAGAATAGATAAGTGATTCAATCCGGAATTTGTGAAGTGAAATCTAATCTCTAGGACCTTTTCTCATATTTTCTTTCATATTATTTGCATTCATATTTAATTGTTTTTCTTTTATTTTGTACTCTTAATCTAATCGATCGACTAAATAGAATTAAAATTACCCATTTTGGTACTTAGTACTCAATCCTCGTGGGAATGATACTCTACTTACTTCTATATTACTTGATTACGACAGTGTAAACTTGCACTATTTAATTGATCATCTGCACTCATATCAATTATAGAAATTCCCCATAGGGATTGTATATAACAATTACAAATTATGTAACCGTACAGGGCTACTATGTTGTGAAAACCCATTCCAATGAAATGCAGACACCTTCTTGCCTTTGTCCCACCACTGCATTTCCCTTGTCTAAACTATTGGTAGGGGAAGGTGAGATTTGGGAGAATCTCAATAGGAAATAAATACCATAATGCATGCATGATAGTTGCTATGTGTATGACATGCTAGCTTTAACTAGATGTATGCCCTATAATGATATTTTTGCATGCTCAATGTTTAATACAACAACACTATGACCATAGTGAAAACAGAAACAGAGCTTCATTTATTCAAATATTTTCTACACAATCAAGTAAAGCAATCATATACATCACTACACAAGCACAGATATCAAATACATGTAAATAAGGTAAGTCCCCTACCTTAAACCTTTTTTGCCTCAAAACTCATGCCTCGTAATGTGTGCTAACCCCTCGGACTCTCAACTCGGTCCTAAAATGCCAAATGTATAAAAATTAGGTAAAAACCTATTCCTGTACAATTTTAGGCACTTCGATAATGTTTATAGTGGTCATATAAGCCTATTGTGAAAATTTAGCAAAATGCCACCAAGGACCCGGCCTGGCCGTACCTGGTCCAACCATACTTTTTCTGAAATTTTGACCTTGGCTATTTTGACATATTTTCACCGAAGGAATCTATTTCCAGACTTAGAATTACCAAATTCACTTCTAAAAGACCAGAATGTCCTTGGCAGCCCCTACTTCAGGGTTTCAGGGGCGTTTTCGTAATAATGGGTTTTCAGGCTTTTCTAAAAAAGTGATCAACTGTAACCTCACCTAATTTTCCCTCTTGAACTCAATGGAATCATCAAAACATCAAAAATCTAGCCCTAACCCCTCTAAATTAGCATTGATTGAAACCTAAAATTCTCAGGAGAAAATTGGGGTTTTCCAATTTTGACTTCGCAGACTTACTCCTTTCTACTCTTAACCACCTTATTAACTATGTAATGACATTAAAACCACCATTTATACTCAATTTTGGTAGCATAACGCATAGGCCACCTCATTCCCAAATTTAAAATCAAAGCCAATCTGACAAAGTTCTACCGATTAAACTACTCACAACAACCAGAACAATCAATATTTAAAGGTTTGGAAGTTACCTTTTGCTTCCTCTGGCTTTTCTCTGATGTAGCCAAAAACCCTAGCCTCTTAGATAGTGAAATTTGAGCTTCACAAACCTTAAATTACAAAGAGAAGAAGTTTAGGAGAAGGGTTATACACGTTAGGAATGAATTCACCTAAGAAATCAACCTACCTTGTAAATTTCTTCTCCTTCTTTCTCTAGAATCCTCTGAACTCTATCTTTCTATTTTTGCTGCCAAGAGCGTCAGAAATGGCTAATGAAAGGAGGAGGAGGGTGTTTTAATATTATACTTATGTCATAATTGCATAATTATGTAATTTCCCAAATTTCGGTTTTAAGCAAATTCTGGCAGATTTTTTGCCTAAATTTTGAAAAATCATAACTAAATTTGAAGACATCATATTAGAGTGATTCCAAAGACTATAGAACCCTTATTGAGTCTAGTTGTAAGACAAAATATAGCCTTTAGCTAATTAGAAGTACAAGCTGTCTAGAAATTCCATCTTTGGACGCGGACTTAGAAACTTTCTAGTTTCGCTGGGTAAACTTCAAAAATTCATAACTCTTTGTATATAGCTTTAAATGATTCATATATATGACATATCAATTTAAAGCTTAGGATTTCTACTTTCATTTTGTAAAATTTTATAATTTTTGCTCATCATTGGTTCATTCAGAAGCACATGACAATTTCACTGCCTCACTTAAAGGAATGAAATGACATGCTCTTGCAACTTCAATAAATTCCTTTTTTGTATATAAATTTCCCATACTCTTGAATTCACTATTTTATTCCCTTTAATACCTAAAGGTATAAGAAACATTAGGGAACAAATTTGGGATATTTGCTAAACTGGGGCTTAGCAGTTCACTTACTTCAGGCTTATTCTCTTGCCTTTAATTTCAAAATTTGGGGTATTACAAACTTTCCTTCTTCTTTGCCAATGTGTCCCTTTAATGACAAAATGAAAGAAGTTCAACATTAGTAAAAAGCATATTAAATAAGTTCTATAAAAGCAAATTAAGTCATAAGTTTTAAGGTTACCTATACTTTAACCTCATATTGTAATTTGTGAAAACCAAGTCATTGAGCCTTTGATTCTCCAATCGGTTTCTTCTTTTTGTGTGGATGCGCTTAAATAAACTCCAAATTCTTTCACAACCAAAAGAAGAAGTTTGGCTAAGTAGACAAATAGCAATCTGTTGCAACTCCAGAATTGAACCACCATAGTAAATCTACCACTCATCTACATTAAATAAAAGACACTTAGTTAAATATAGTATGAAATATCAAATATGTATTAATATGTCCATTAAAATAAAAAATTAAATATTCTTACAAGGATTTAGTTTTTGGGCAGCTTTTTCACATGAAACTTTATTAAAGGATTCTTTACGATAACAGTAGACACTCATTTGCTGCATCATTATAACATAACGATCAATATTATCATGTGAGTGGGCCTCTAACACATTGATCAAAGATTGCATTAATTTGTTCTTTATAGCAAGTTTTGCATTGTAGAAGAAGGAAGGATTCAAAAGATAAGCTGCTGCATGAAGTTGACTCTTTAAATGTTTATTCTTGTGAGCCTGAATAATGCTAGTGTATGGCTTGTATGGCTCCTCCTTATTCTAAAACATCTCCTTGATTGCTATTTTAGCCCTTTGCATGCCTTCATAGACATAAGGCATCGAAGGCTTGTAATCAGAATCAACAATCCTCGGTAGTCTAATAATCGGGGAAACAATCTTGATAATTTAAAAATAGTCATTCCAAAACTGATTATCAAGGACAATTGCAGAAAATGTTTTCCCAGGCTCAGTATTAGCCAATTTGAGCTGCACAAAATGCTAATCAACAACTAGAGTTTGTAAGTCATGTTTATACAAATATATGCTATGCAAGTTAATAAATGTGGTGGCAAACCTTGTAGCATTGGGACGTACAATTTCCTTCCATCCAGGTCTTTTTCGCAACCACGACAAGAAGACCATATGATTATATACAAAGATAGTGATTTTAGATACATTTTTTGCAAGATCACACACATGAGGCATGAAAGCAATATCTCTCAAAACAAGATTTAAACAGTGAGCTGTATAGGGAGACCAATAAATGGTTTTATAGTTTTCTTTAATTAGTCTGCCTCATGCTACATAGTTAGTGGTATTGTCAGTCACCATATGGACTATATTTTTAGGGCCATCCACTCAATAACTTCATTGAACAAAGAGAATAAAGTTTTTGCATCTTTAACTACATTTGAGGCATCAACTGATTTCACAAACACTATGCCATGCACTAAATCTACTAAGAAATTAATCAAAGTATGTTGTCGAACATCAGTCCAGCCATCAGTTATTAGTGTACAACTATTTTCTTTCCACTTAGCTTAATAACTATCAATCAATAACTTACATTCTTTTTTACGGTCTTTCAACAAGTTAATTCTATAATCATGAGCATTAGGGGCCTTAAACCCAGGACCAATGGCAGGAATAACATCAATAGCTTTTTGAAACAAAGGACAATTCAATGCATTAAACGAAATGAAATTCATATAAGCCTATTCAGTAATAACCACCTCAGCAGCATATTGTGCTTCTAGACTTGTCCATGCACTCTTGATGCTTGGTTGAGCACCCAGGTTTGTTCTAGGTGCAAAATACTTGTCAACCCTCCCAAACCTAACTACTTTCCTCTTTGTGCCACTACTCTCATTGGACGTCCTAAGTGGATATGAAGCAATTGGCTCCTCAATTTCCATATCATCAATGTCTTCTACATTGTCATTAGTAATAGGTTTTTTCTTTGCACCCTCTATCAATGATTCTTTCATTCTAACATGAATATCATGAGATATTTTCTTATAAGAAGACACTTGACCACTCACACTAGCTATATGTTGCTTTAACTTATTAATTCCACCTCCCCTATAGCTTGATACACGTAAGATGCAAGTAAAAATATAAACTCTCCCCTCTTTTTTGATAGACACATATTGCGAAATAGGATTAATTGTTTTAACATTGCTTGTTGACTTTGTGGGATTAAAGGCATTCGGGTTAAGGAGCTTGCTAGACTCTTCTGTAGGGGCAGTGGTAGTGGGGGGATTATCACTTCCTTCACTACTTCTGACCTCGATAAGCAAATAAGAAAGCGCACCAAAAACTAGAGTCTTTTCAATCAACAAAGGAAAGCAAACAAGAAACACCTAGTTTGATTGGAGTATTTGGGGATGGATTCCAATGGAATAATGGATTAGGGCATAAGTTTGAGATGCGGTTGAGCGTAGAGCTGGGAGAGTGAGCGTAGAGCAAAAGAGAAGAGGGTAGATTGGCTAAGACGTGTGTGATTGTTGCCTGGTTTTTAAATTATCAAAAAAAAAACAAAATGGCATTGTTTCAGACGCTGGTGGGTTAAAAAAATTTAACTTGGTCGACTCGTACAGCTCGGTAAGTCAACCGAGTCATGATAGGTTTGTCTCGGTTCAAACTGGGTCAGAACAGTAGCAAGTAGCTGACTGAACCGAACCGGCCAACTGGCTGGTTTACAAGGTTCCGGTCCAAACCAGCAAGTCCGGGTTCATGAACCATGATCCTAACAATGACCCGCCTACTAGGAATAGAAGTTATTATACACATCACTTTTTCACATATCCCTTCTCTTACAGAACTCATACTATAAGTTATTTTCTTCTTATTATTATGTCTTTGAACCATAACATACAAGACAATATGACAAACTAGGTGGGCTATAAGTCCTTGATGCATTTGGAACTATTGCATCACAAATTCCTCACCAAAACTCATCTAACAAATAAAAAACTATTCCCAATTTAATTACCACAACAAGTAGCAACTTATCCCATAAACATACATTTTAGTATACATGCATGCATACACACACATATATATTAGGAGTTAAAAAGCATCACTGAAAAGGTTGTCTCACAATGAAAATGCAGAAAAGCATCTTATTTGAATAAAATAGGCACAACATCTGTATATAGATGGGAAAGCCAACAACAATTGTCAGAATGAAATAAGTAAACATACTTTGAGTAGAAAAAATGAGTCTGCATATGATTATAATAACATCACAAGAGCAAAATGATTAAAAGGCACGAGCATTTTAAAAAATCAAGTTAGCAAATTAATAAATAGAAAAAAAAGAGTAGAAATAATAAATATTGTGAGGAGTAAAAAAAATCAAGTTTGTTTATGAATAAAATAGAAACATGCATCATAAAAATAAATAAAGTTCAAAGTATAAATAAAGAGAGACAAACACAATTGAAGAGACAAAGATGATGGAGAGTTGACCAAAGAGATGGAGGGAGAAACCAAGAAGTAGATGAAAATGGACTGACCTAATGGTGCTTTCTCTTTGATTTTGCTCTCTCCTAAACCCAACAAGCAAAGCAGTAGACTAGAGTAGGGTTTGAGGCTTTTTTATAAGATTATATAAAGGAAGTTTAGGATTGTTAGAAATATTAAAGGGCAATATGGTTATATCAAGAAAACTTTTTGCTCCTTGTAAGACCCCGCCTCACATACCACTTATCATTGATATAAATCAGAGTATTTGAGTGCAGTTCAATGAGCAACACAGGAATAGCAAAAATATACTGATATATTGATACATTAGGTTAGATTACATTACATGTTTTCCCCACTAGGGTTCGTGCATAATACTTACAAACCTTGAAATAATAAAAACGGTCCTCAAATAACCAATGTCTCCCCTTATCTTGGTCTAGAACCTTCCGTTGCTAGTAAGTAGATCCTCACCCTCGCGAGCTGCTGTCCTTTGCTGGAATATTTTTAATTTGAAAAAGGGCGAGATTCAAGAAAATCTCAGTAGTAACAGATAATCGATTATAGAAAATGCAATAATAAATATGCCAAGCATCACATATAGCAATATTATAATAACACATAATTCGGTTCAATAAGAAATGTTCAAGCCAACCACTGTTACAACCCCTACTCATTCCGTACATCAGTTGGGCTCGAGACCATCTGTAGGCACTAAGTTTAGTATACCTGTAGGCACTAAGTTCAATGTACTTGAAGGCACTCAGTTTAGTGTACCCGTAGTCACTGTGTGTCATACATGTTACAGAAGATGACATACACAAAGCATACAAACATTAACATAATGTATGAAAGATAGAGTTACTATCTTGAACCCTTTTTTGTTCGTAAAACCGTTCCTTGAATTTTGTTCTGATGGCTTAATCTATCAATCCGGTCCTAAAATTCCAAGTTCACAAGAATTAGGTTAATACCCATTCATGTACTCTAAACACTTTTAAACTCATTTTGTTGCTTATCTTAGCTTAAAATTGTGAAATGACCAAAATACCCTTAGGGACCCGGTCTAAGCCATTTTATACTCGGTCCAATTATACTTTTCCAAAAATTATGACCTAAGCTATTTCTACAAAATCTCACCCAAGAAATTCATTTTTGACCTCGAAATTACCAAATTCATTGCCAAAAGATGAAAATACCCTTGGCAGTCCCTATTTAGGGTTTTAGGGGTAATTTTGCAATTTCACATTTCAAGGCTTTTCACACTTCATGATCAACATAAATTCTACACAATTTTCCCTTCTAAACACAATGGGATCATCAAAACCACCAAAATCTAGTCCAAACATTGCCAAAATAGGTCTGGACTAAAATTAGAGAAAATTAGAGAAAATATAGTTTCTTGATTCCAATCAACTTAACACCTTCTTTTCACTCTAAATTACTTGTTTAACCACTTAATTACACTTCCCACATGATTAATCCAAATTTGGTCAGTACCTCCCCTTAGAGTTTGAGTTTTCTAAATTTTAAAAAATAACCAAAATAAGCCACCAAATAATCAAACCACCAACAACAAGTATAAATCAACAAGAGAAATAGGGTTATTGAGATTACTTTTGATTTCTCTTCTTTCTCTCTATAAAATTGTCCTCTCTCTCCTCCTTGTTGCTCTTGATTTTTCTTGTTAAACATATGTTTGAAGAAGGAATAGAGATTAGGGAGAGATTCCCAAGAACTAGAAGGCAAGAACAAGAAATTTTAACTATAACTTACCTTGATCTTGCTTCTTGAATCGCTTGAGCTTATCTCTTGTTCATGCTTCTTCAAAGCTCTTTCTCTCTCTTTGTTCATGTGTTAGACAACATATGAGGCCTTTGGAAGAGATAAATGATCTAAAAATATCATCTTCCACCTCCTTACAATATTAATATTAAATTGCAATTTTAACATGTGCCTACTTTTTTGACTTTTCTACTTATTTTACTTGGTAACAAATACTCCCTCCTTGCTCTCTTCAACTAGAAATATATATGGCCCTTGGAGAAATTAAAGAGCTTATTGAATTGTTATCATCCATCTCTTTGCAATTAATATGCAATGGCTATTTATTACTTAAGTTTCTTTTCGACCTTTCAACCACACTTTTGCTTGGCTCATATTGCACTAGCTTTTGTCATATCTATCTCAATATTAATTTCACTTCATGCTCTTATTGTTGGATGTCACATGGCCCCTAATTATTAGAAAAATAAGAGCTTTTGCTTTATTCCACAATTTACACATTTGCCATTACATTTGTTTTTCCAAATTGGCAATAGTTGGCAAGTCTAGCAGATTTTTTGATGAAATTTTGAAAAATCATAACTTCATTTATAGAACTTCAATTGGAGTGATTCTAAAGGCTATGGAACCCTTATTGAATCTATTTTCAAGGAAAAATATAGCCTTTAGCCAACCAGAAGCTCAAAATTCCTAGAATTTAAATCTTTGGATTCTATTTCAGAAAGTAGCCAGTTTTACTGGGTAAACTTCAAAAATACATAACTCTTTGTATACATCTCCAAATGATCTATATAACCTATCAAATTAAAGCTCAGAGTGTTTATTTCATTCTAGAAAATTTCATATTTTTTTAACATCATTTGTTCATCCAAAATCATTGACAATCTTGTTGCCTCTTCCAAAATTACACTAGCAGCACTATTCACATTCTAATTTCCAGTATTTAATTCCTATAATCTAGAATTCATAGCTGGAGGCTATTAAAGTAGGGTGAATATTCATCATTTTATCCCATTAAGTATCTCATATATAAAGGAAATATTGGTGATAAAAATTATGGTGTTATAACTCTTCCTCCTTTAAATAAATTTCGTCCCTGAAATTTTCTACACATACATAGTCATAAAATCTGGGTAACACTTCTGTATAAGTCTCACTAACATTACTACCACTGATCAAAATCTTCTTAAACAAACTAAGATCTCTAAAATCCTTGATCAGTTTCTACTTATGAATCATCATGGTCTCTACTCGCACTGTTTACAACTCAATGTGTTAGTAACAGCATTAGCCTTTCCTGGGTGATATTTTATCTCTAGATTCTAATATTTAAGTAGCTCCATCCATCTATGATTTTTCACATTCAGCTCTTTTTAATCATATAAATATTTTAAACTCTTGTAGTTGCAGTATAGTTCTATGATCGCACCATAGAGATATCGTCTCCAGATTTTCAGTACTAGCACAATTGCTGCTAACTCAAGATCATATGTGGGATAATAATTAAATTTCGGTGAGGCTTTCATTCTGTAGTTGTATAAGCCAATACGTGGCCATACTGCATTAAAACACCTCCTAGTCCATGCTTACTGGCATAAGTAAGGACAATGAAGGTCCATAGTGAATCTGGGATTATCAGTATCGATGCTGACATTAATTTCAATCTCAATTTCAGTTTCAGTTTTAGTTTTAGTTCAAGTTTCAGTTCAAGTTTTTGTTTTAGTTTTAGTTTCAGTTCCAATTCTAGTTCCAGTTCCAGTTTCAATTTTCGTTTCACTTTATCAAAGGCAATACTATTCTAGAGAAATTTGATATGAATCCTTTGTAATATGAGGCAAGACCCAGAGAACTGCGTAATTTAGAGACAGTCTTTAGTCTTTTCTAGTTTAGTACTGCTTCTAACTTGCAAGAATCTACCGGGACTCCTTGCTGTGAGATTTCAGTATGTTAAATACAGTTCTCAAATACTATTCTTTTTCTGATCTACTTCACAAGTATACCAGTATATCATCAATAAATACTACCATGAATTGGTCTAAATATGGATGGAGAATTCAATTTAGGTAGTCTATGAACACGACACAATTCTGGATACATATGCCAAACTAAACACATACTGGTCTGTAGGTCTTAAGGCCTCTGGACACACAGGTCCACTACAACTTTACTGGCATATAGGATTTTATAGCCTGGGGTCTCTAACCCAACTTTTAGGTTTATAATAAAATCTAGAGCCTCAACATCACACAGATTGGAAATCATTTTCCTCAAGTATACCCAATAGGTTCGCTAAGAATCAGGATTGATAGCGCTTATTCTAAGCTTCATGATATTGGGTATTATCTTCAAAACATTACTGAATGTTCAATACTATTCATAAGGTTCAAACTTCCATAATGGAACAAAACCATAGTACAACGAATTCACATTCCGACCTAAGCATTATTGCAGCTTAGATCAAATTCAAGCCTATCATCAACCTTCAGTATCATCAGATCGGATCCTCTAGGATTAATATACGGTATAATCACCATTCTTCATATAGCACCGTGTTAGAGCAAGCGTTTCACCCAAGAAGGGGGGGTGAATTGGGGGATCTTAAAAATTTTGTTGCAAATATAAAATTTGACGTTGAAATTAAAACATGAAAGAGTAAGGAGAAATATCACCGAAGTGTACACCGGGAGTTATACTGGTTCGCCCACAACCACTTTAACCTACGTCTAGTCCTCAGAGCTTCTCTGAGAGTTTCACTATAACTTCCAAGATTCAGTGGGTTCTTGGCACCTCAGTACAAGCAAGTTCCTACACCTGGACACTCGCTCCCCCTTACAAGTTGTAATTCAATCCCGACTCAAGGTTCCACAACCTTAAGTTACCTCAATAACAAATATTGAGTTTGAATGAAATATCTCTCTCACAGAGTAAATGAGAATCACTGAAGCATAGAATCACAAGTACAATGAAAAACAGAGTAATGAACTTGATGATACGTTCGTAAGTGTGTTCTTGTGTATCTCTCTGTTCAGATGTTCCCATATATATAGATACATTGGTAATGATTGATGGAACATATTTCTTCATGTCCGTTGGAGCGTGCGCAGCCACTATTGACTTTTCCAGTTTTTGAAAAACATACGTTGCGGTAGGTGACGGTCGGTGACATTTGAGCGTTGCTTTTGACTTTCCTTATTTAGTAAGATCTCTTCATTATTTATCTGTTGAAATGCTAAGAATACTAATATAATGAAAAGTTAATCAAATAGGAAACAAAACAATGATCGTTGGAATGATTTCAAACTTTCTGGATTTGCTTACTCGAGTAGCTACTCGAGTATCTCATGAAGTTTACTCGAGTACTTACTCGAGTATCATCGGGAAATCTTAAATTAACTTCAAGTCAATGAACAAATACAAGAATACTCAGGTAGTGCATGAAATAACCAATTTTCAAACCTTTGGAAATATCTGTTTACTCGGGTACCTACTCGAGTAATGCACTCATAACTTTATGAGTTACTCGGGTACCAACTCCAGTAAACTTTCAAATAAACTTGTGGTTACTCGATGCTCTACTCCAGTAATGTTGGCAGGATTTCAAGGCCGAGAGCACTTACCTTGTTACTCGAGTATGAACTCGAGTAATGCACTCATTTGTGCATCGGTTACTCGGGTACCACCTCGAGTAAATGTACTTTTTGTGCATGACTTACCCTGGTAATGACTTGAAGTTTACCTTGAAAATATTTCTGCATACTCGGGTACTTACTCGAGGAATCCACTTAAAATAGAACATTAAAAACTTGCATACTAGAGTAAAGACTCGAGGAAAGTAAAATAAGATTATATCAAGTTAATCAGGTACCACCTTCAAGTTTTCACTTACCTTAGTGCGTTACTCGAGTAGCTCCTCGAGTAACGTTGGCAGTAGTACAAAGTGCCGAGAGCAACACATTTTCAGAAACAGAGTTACTCGAGTACTTACTCGAGTATCATTGGCAACCTGAAGGCAACTGGAAGTTTTCACATGGTTACTCGAGTAGCTCCTCGAGTAACATTGGCAGGCCGAGAGCAACTTGAAAATACTTACACTATTACTCGAGTACTTACTCGAGTAACGTTGGCAGGTTACTGGAAGGTGCTTCTGGTTACTTCAAGTTTTGGCTCATTACTCGAGTACCGCCTCGAGTAATGCCTTAGAAAACTTGCTTCTGATCAAGTTTCTCAGCTTTTTCTCTTGGTCTTTCTTCATTACTCCAATACTTGCTTCAAGTAATGTTTATCCCTTTTATTCCTTTGATCAAACTTATTTATTACTCATTTCCTTTTCAAACCATTCTTTTGTTATCATCAAAACATGAGATCTAACACACCGTATATCATGTTTACATTCCTTTAACATCACTATGTTACTAAGGATCATCACTTAGCATGGAGAAACCTCAAACATTTACTACACCTCAAGTTTCCCATCACCTTATCAAATGAACTTTTTTGCCCAGTAATTACTGCAATAGAAACGGTTCGAATTAAGATTAATACCTACATCGTCATCCTCTTCTTGCTTCTAAGCATCCTTTGAATCATGTAACTAAAATGATTATTAGTCATGGAGAAACCTTAAGACAATAACCATTCCTCAAGTCTCTATGACCTTGCCAACTTAACTTCCCAGGGGGTCATCCATCCTAAGATTTTCTTGGGTTGAGCACGCTTAACTTTTGTGTGCCCGTGCCAAAACACAGATGCCGGCTTTATCTATTATTGACCACTGGTACCCTGAGACTACTCTTGTCTCCAACATCGTGTTAGTTGCCTTCGGCTAACTACTGGCCTTGACTATACCCTCTTCCTTGGGTTTCACAAAATCTTTAAACCAACCTTAGTTTGGTATTACACCATTTACTGACCTTTGGTATTCTACTGTTCCTCATGGCTAGTTCACAGACGGGGTAATTCACTTACCTAGTACCCCATTTTGCGTATATTTCCATTAACCATATAATCAAGACCTTATTAGTATACTATCCTATTGTCAGAACCGACGCTCTACTAGAACTGCTTAGGATTTGATACCAAAATGTAAGACCTTGCCTTACATACCACTTATCATTGATATTAATCAGAGTACTTGAGTGTAGTGCAGTGAGCAACATAGGAATAGCAGAAATGTACTGATATATTGATACATTAGGCTTGATTACATTACAAGTTTTCCCCACCAGGGTTTGAACATAATACTTACAGACCTTGAAATAATAAAAATGGCCATCAAATAACCAATGTCTCACCTTATCCTTGTCCTAAACCTTTCATTGCCAGTAAGTACGCTCTCACCCTCGCGAGCCACTATCCTTTGCTAGAATATATTTAATTTGAAAAAGGGTAAGATTCAAGAGAATCTCAGTAGTAACAGACAATCGCTTATATAAAATGCAATAATAAATATGTCAAGCACTATATACAGCAATATTATAATAACACATAATTCAGTTCAGTTGGAAACGTTTAGAGCCAACTACTGTTGCAACCCCTACTCGTTCCGTACCTCAGCTGTGCTCAAGACCACCAACTGGGCGTATCAATGTACCCGAAGGCACTTAGTTCAGTGTACCTATAGGCCCTCAGTTTAGTGTACCCAGAGGCACTCAGTTCAATGTTGCCGTAGGCATTGTGTATCATACATATTATGGAAGATGGCATATACAAAGTATATAAATATTTAGATAATGTATGAAAGATAGAGTTACTACCTTAAACCCTTTTTTGTTAATAAATCGTTCCTTGAATTTTGTTCCGACGGCTTGGCCTATCAATCTGGTCCTAAAATTCCAAGTTCACAAGAATTAGGTTAATACCCATTCATATACTCTAAACACTTTTAAACTCATTTGGTTGCTTACCTCAGCTTAAAACTATGAAATGACCAAAATACCCCAAGGGACCTGGTCTAAGCCACTTTATACCCCGTCCAACTGTACTTTTCCAAATATTATGACCCAAGCATTTCTACATTAATCTCGCCCAAGGAATCTGCTTTTGACCTCAGAATTACCAAATTTACTACCAAAAGACAAAAATACCCTTGGCAGCCCCTATTTAGGGTTTTAGGGGTAATTTTGCAATTTCACATTCCAAGGGTTTTCACAGTTCATGATCAACATAAAACCTACACAATTTTCCCTTCTAAACACAATGAGATCATCAAAACCACCAAAATTTAGCCCAAATACTGCCAAAACAATTCTGGACAAAATTAGAAAAAGTTGGGGAAAATGTAGTTTCTTGATTGCAATCAACTTAAAACCTTCTTTTTACTCTAAATTACTTGTTTAACCACTTAATTACACTTCCCACATGATTAATCCAAATTTGGCCAGTACCTCCCCTTAGGGTTTGGGCTTTTCAAATTTCAAAAACCAACGAAAACAAGCCACCTAACAATTATACCACGAATAACAAGTTTAAATCAACAAGAGAAACAAGGTTCTTGAGATTACCTTTGATTTCTCTTCTTTCTCTCTCTAAAACCATCCTCTCTCTCCTCGTTGCTCTTGATTTTTCTTGTTAAAAATATGTTTCAAGAAGGAATAGGGATTAGGCAGAGATTCCCATGAACTAGAAGGCAAGAACAAGAAATTTCAACCACAACTTACCTTGATCTTGCTTCTTGAATCGCTTGAGCTTCTCTCTTGCTCATACTACTTCAAAGCTCTTTCTCTCTCCTTGTTCATGGGTTGGATGACATATGAGGCCTTTGGAAGAGATAAATGATCTTAAAATATCATCTTCCACCTCCTTACAATATTAATATTAAAATGCAATTTCAATATGTGCCTACTTTTTTGACTTTTCTACTTATTTTACTTGAAAACAAATACTCCCTCCTTGCTCTCTTCAACTAGACGTATATGTGGCCCTTCAAGAAAAATATGTATGAGTTATAAAAGCAAAGTAAGAGCAACATATTTTTCTTGTCTTTCTCTCCCCTTATTTGACATCAGCAAAAAGTTTGAAGTATAAGGAAGAAATGCTTGTTGAGAAGTAAATATGAAAATAAATTAGAAATGTATTTCTCCCCATTAATCAAAATAAATGTGTCAAGAAAAAAATTTTCTCTTCCCCGATTTGAAGGTAATTTCATTTATAATTTGATGCAAACGAAAAATGGTTTTCATGAAAACAAATTTGAAACAATTTAGAGAGATTTTATAGAAAATTTTCATAACTAAGGTAAATTGAAATCAAAGATATGAATGGTATTCTCAAAATTAAAGAGAGGGTTTAGAAATGCTCATTAGATTTAGCAAGCTCATTTTCGTTTGATAAAAGCTGATGATAGATCTATGAAGTCTAGTTCACCTGCTTTCACTGTGCAACTCTGATGTATATTCATGGTGTTTGTAGGATGCTCTTATTGGGTTGAGCTTTTATTCCCTATTTTTATCATAATATTCTTAACACTCCTTTGTATTGGCATAGGTATTTGTTGCTTTTAATGTTGCAGCCCATATATTTTCCTTGATTGAGCATTAAAGCATCTTTCCTCAAAATTTATAGAATCTTCTTGTTGTACGTTGAGGAATGTTATTGCACAAAACAAATTCTCTAGTTCACAAAATTTAAATATTTCTTGCAAAGAGAATTATTAGTGCCACCAAGTATCAAAATTATCCTTTCTCTAAGATATGTTAAAATTAAGATCATGAAAGGAAGAATATAAGATTAACTTGTCATCAAAACTAATCATGTGATAGGGAATACATATGAGTATGCTAGAATGATTTTCTTCAAATAAATGAGATGAGTTTTTTTTAAGATATAAAACACATGTGAATGTGAAGCTCCCCCTTAATGAATGCATGGTTTAAAAGAAAATCATTGTGAGTAATACAGTTAATAACTCTCCTGGATTTGTAAAACCATTGAAAATTTCATAGATAGAATGATTATGAAAATATGAAGATTTAGAGAGAAATCATAATTTTGAAAAAGATGATTCTATTTAGAGTTTTAGGGCTATAACCTTGTTTCACTCGAGTGGTTACTTGAGTGATTCTACTCGACCATCACTCTAGTACTCACTCGAGTGATGTAACTTAGAGAATTTTAATTAAGAAAAATACAATGCCTCACTTGAATAATATCATAATTACTTGAGTCATAATCCTCTGTATTCTATTAATGCATTGTTGGCTACTCATTGTCTAATGATGTGAGCAGTACTGAGGGATTTTGAAGCGTAGTCTCTGTAAGTATTTAAGTATACCAAGATGAGCTCAGAATAAGGCATTGAAGTTCTGGTTGTTCAAATCACAGAGTTGTCTAATCTTGCCATTCACAGAAGTGATGAACTTAGCATTATTCGTAGCATGCTCTATGTGATTGTTGAAGCTCTTCACCTTAGACAGATGGACTAAAGAATGAAGGGCCAAAGAGACTAGCTCTAGAAAGTATTGTATCTCATCTATCCTTAAAGTCTCAGCTCCCATCCTCTACACCTCTTTTGTTAACTTGGAGTGAGGTTCAGTAATTTAAACAAAGTGGTTGTGAATCATTGGGAGTGATCCTCAGAATCACTTGGAGTGATTGCAGATTACTTGGACTGATTATCAGAGTCACTTGGAGGTCCAGAGTTAAGTAAACAACATTTGGAAGTTTTGATATAGTTTATAACTTCCTAACTTCACAACCTTAATAAGCTTTTCATTAGTGAAGTTTAGTTTGTTTGAATGGTGGATCCAATGAACGAGGCTCTAGGTGATCTAGCTTTTGTTGAGGATTGTGCTTCATCATCTCTAGATGCCTTTAGGTTCTACACTCTATCTCTTGCTAGTACCGCCCACTAGTGACAGGTTTATATTCACCTTTTAGATGTGCATCTTCTCAACCATAGGAGTCCTTACAAGGGGCTCATTTGGCTCTAGATACCATATCTTGTTAGCCTTTAAGAGTAGAGATACCAAATAAGGGTATGTCATTGGAGTATGCCTTATAAAAGTATATATGTACCTCTTATTCTCTAAAAGACATGATCTCTCTAGGGTTCCTCTCCTTCTTGCTAAAAATATAGGCCATTGTGTGATAATTCTTCTTGATGAAGTAAGTAAAGTTATTGGCCTCATTCACCATAGCTTTAGTGTAGATGTACCATATAATTTTATGAAGATTAGACATAGAGCTAGGATGGTAGTTAAGAATCCCTATAGGCTTACCAAGCTTGATGATTTTATACATCTCAGGTTTATCGTATTGTTGGAAAAGTCTAGTGGGAGGCTTATTGATGCCTTATTCCTCATTAACATTTGAGGTTCAGATGATGACCTTATAATTTTTGATTGTTGTTTTAACATCTTCTCAATTTTAGTGTCTTCCTCTGAACATCTCTGTTGGCTCCATAACACAGTAGAAATGTTTGATCACGTTTAGACAATAAGTATGATGGGTAGGCAACATAGGCTCATAATGGCTAGACTTGTTCTTGGCCTTGAGCTACTTTAACATGAATCTCAGCTAGACCCATTTAAGAGGTCTTCTTCTTTTTTTTCCTTTTCTAATTGTATTACCAACTAGCTAGTGATGGGGTGTCACGTGAGACATCACTTGAGTGATACCATAGATTTAGCTTTTACTCACACTGCAACACTGCCAGTCAGTCTTACTTTGTTAGCCTCTGTTCTTTGTACCCAAAAGCAGAGCATTTTGGTCAACTCCCGCAAAAGTATAAATAAATGCTCTTTGGTACCCAACTCCTCTTGGGTCCGTACAATATTAGGCATAACAACTCATATGCTCTTATATAATTAAATCATATGATTATTGAGCAAAGAGTGTATTAAATTATCAAAGATTAAAATTATAATGTCATCCAATTAATTCATGCCATAAAGAATAGTAAACAATTGATACTAAGAATGATATTTTCAAAATAACAGTATGCAAATAAGCTTTGTATAGAAAAATATGTTATTGAAAATATTTTCATGCAATCCATGTAAGTTGGATCAAAAGAGAGTAGATAATCTGTAACCCTCGTCATAATCAAGGCCGGGATTAGGTGTATAAACACGTTTTATAATTGAATGAGAGATCGAGGGTAATTAAAAATTTTTTTTACAAAACCTATACAATTATAACTCCATTCATTCCTTTATAAAATCAATAGGGCTATTCGGTTTATCACATGTATAATATCAGAGTATAAGCACAATTCCTGATGTTAACCCGGGATAATAACATTAATCCAAAAGTTTATACAGGACATCATTTCCCATCTCAGTATCCATACCAGGGATTACATAAAGCTATAATACAATGATCTATTCCTTATACATACATTTATCCAAAATGATAACCAGTTCAATATAAAACTGAAATATCTAACTAAGACTACTGTCGGCAGTCCTAATCGCCCTTATCCACTTGCTTGCCTCTTGATCCACTTGCCTTGCCAAAAAATGTTATTTGGAAAGAGTGAGATTCAAAGAATCCCAGAAGCAACATTTTAGGTATATGATGCATAATTAAACAAAGCAAGTAAGCATACATCACAACGCTGCAATCAATATTCGAGGTCGGGCACATTATCATGTCCCCTTCACTATATACAAGGTCGAGCTTTCGCCACGTCCCTTCACTGTATCTGTATTCAAGGCTAGGCTTTCGCCACTTCCCCACACTATATCTGTATTCAAGGCTGAGCTTTCGCCATGTCCCCTCACTGTATCTATATTTAATGACTAATGCAAACAAGCAGTGCAATATACATGATATAAGATAAAGTGTTGCTACCTTGGTCTTTCCGTTCTTGAGCAGGCACGGGCCTTCTACACTCAGGGGAAATATCAAATCCTAAAGTCATAATTAAGGATGAAGCATTATTCTCTATTCCAATACTCAATTGACTTCTCAAAACTTAGATTTGGTTATCAATAATAACCCTTAAGAAGCTACAAATGCCACTAATAAAAGCCCTAAAGGGTTGGGAAACAATAGGTTGAAAATCACTTTTAAAAAACTCAAAGTGCTGGAACACAGGGGTTGGCCGCGGGCAGCCCCCCATGGGCCACTGCCAAAATCAGGACAGAAAGGTTTGGGCCATGGCCAGCCTCCTTGGGCCGCGGTCAAGAAATTCCTTGATTCTTGGCTGAACTTCCGAAAATCATAACTAAATCTAGAAAAATCGAAATGAGGTGATTCTAAATCCAAATGAAAGCTATTAAAGTCCTCTTTACTGGAAAAATATGGACCATAACTAGAAATTACCACAAAAGTTTAGAATTACAAAAAACTCAACACTGCTCTAAAACAGAGTCCAGTCTTTGTCCTAAATATTAGCAAAGTCAGTTCAAAAAATGAAATGATATGAATTATATGTCCATTTTGAAGCTTGGGATGTGAAATTTATGAATGGAAAGTTTCAGAATTGTTAAACACCATTTGGGCATTCAAAGGTTTCGTGCAAACTGACTGCCTAGAATATAGTTCACACAATACAGATTTCCAACTTTTCTATCAAAGTGTCCAATGACTCCAAAATCATTAACCGAACCTATTCCCACACAATTTTCCACAAGGAGCACAATGGAAACCTCAAAATGACTAAAATCACAACCCATTCACATGCTCTAGTTTTGGCCCAAAACACAAAACCAACACAAAGTGCCAAACTTTACATTTAAGCTTTAATTCAATACTATCTATTCAAAACACTAAACAAGGTACCATTTCCATAACAACAACATACCATCAACACATTGACCCTCAATTTCAAAATTCAAGGCAATAAATTCCTGAATTTCCAAGTTTAACTGAATGGCATGAAACATAGATGGAAAAATTTCTTTTACTAACCTCTTCAACTTTTCTAAAGGGACTTTTTGATTCTCCAACCTCCATAATTCTTTAAGGTCCAAAACCAACACCAAATGGCTAACTATAACCATCAAAATAAAGCTCTCAACTCAAGGAATAATTTTATTAATAGAGTTTGAGCAATAGAAGTGATTTCCCTTACCTTTTCTCAAGTTTTTCTTCCTCTATTTTTTTGCAACAATGGCGCCAAACCAGGGAGAGAGAGAATGAGAGAGATGAGAGTGTGAGATGGAGTGTGAAGGAGAATGAGAAATGATGATGAGCCTACTCGTTCCATGTCCAGCCGAAAAAGAGGGAGAGAGGGGGTGAGAGAAATATTAAAATAACCCATTTGACTTTTCCTCCACTATGAGCTTGCCACTTGTCATATTCTCATTGGCAGTGATAAATTAAGTAACCAAATTAGTTACTCTAACACTTCCTAAGCCATTTAGTTACATATCTCATTTTTCTCTAGTAATTAATTTCCTTAGTTAATTACTAACTTATGGCCAATAATTCCATTCTTTCAATTTCTCCTTTATTTTTGGCATATTAATTAATATTGCCATAAAACACATAATAATCCACTCTAATTCACAATTACATTCTCAATAATCAACATTAGCCCTTAATCACAATTTGGGGTGTTACAATTCTCCCCCCATCCAATAAATTTTGCCCTCAAAATTGATTACACATCATTAGGCATAAAATCAGGAAATCGCTTTCTCATGTCCGCTTCTGCTTCCCAAGTCGCTTCTCTTGGAGACATTCCCTTCAAGACCACCTTCACAAATGGTAAGCTTCGATGTCTGAGCCGCCGCTATTCTCGATTGATGATTCACTATGGTACAACCGCATAAGTAAGTTATCTTGTAATTCAACCTCTTTATACTCAATGATATGCTCAGGGTCTGGTTGGTACTTCTTGAGCTGCGAGACATGGAACATGTCATGAAATCTACTCAAATTCAGGGGTAGGGCTAGCCGGTACGCTACAGGTCCGATTCGTGCCAAAATCTCAAATGGTCAAATGTACCTCGGGCTCAGTTTCCTCCTCTTGATTGATCTACGATGCTTGTGACCGAAGATACTCTAAGGAAAACATGATCCCCTACTTTAAACTCTAGAGGCCTTTTCCTTTTATCAGGATAGCTCTTCTGTCGACTCTGTACTGTAAGGAGTCTCTTTCGGATAATCTTGATCTTTTCTGAAGTCCGATCAACAAGGTCTGGGCCATACAACTTCCTCTCAGATAGCTCTATCCAGCACAATGGTGACTAGAACTTTCTTCCGTACAATGACTCATATGGAGCCATTTGAATGCTTGTGTGATAACTCTTGTTATAAGCAAACTCGGCTAGTGGAATGTAATAATCCCATTTTCCTTTGAAGTCCAGGACATACACTCTTAACATATCTTCTAGTGTTTGAATAGTCCTTTCCGACTGTCTGTTTGTCTAAGGATGGTAGGCCGTACTGTGTACCTATAGCTTCATGCAGAGCCCTCCAGAATCTTAAAGTAAATCGAGGATCTCTATCGGAGATAATGTTCTTCGGTGTACTATAGAGTCTCATGATCTCTTTGATATAGATTTCCGCCAGCCTATCCGGAGAATAGCTAGTATTAATCGGTATGAAGTGCACTAACTTCATGAGTCGATCAACAATCACCCAGATCGCATCATAGTTCTTGATCCTGGGTAGACCCACCTCTAAATCCATGGTCACACTTTCCCACTTCCATTCTGGAATTTCTGGACTCTGAAGCAATCCTGGCGGTCTTTAGTGTTCAATTTTCACCTTTTGAAAGGTAAGACACCGCTCCACATACTTAGTCACATCACTCTTCAACCCTGGCCACCAGTACATAGATTTCAAATTGTGATACATCTTGGTTATACCGGGGTGAAGATTATATTCACTTTTATGAGCCTCATCTAGGATCCTCTGTCTCAAGTTCGCCTTCAGTGGAACATAAATTCTCTTTTGGTACCGAACCAGTCTACTAGGTGACAAATCATAATTCCTAGTGTAATATACCAAATTTTGCAATACTAAAAATGTGTAATTATGGAAATAGTAGAATAAAATAAATATCGGTATTTACAATTAAAGGTAGAGTTACTTTCGGAATTTCCAGATGTCCATTGTGTCATTCACAGAAATCTAGAAGTCAATATTGTAACAATACAAGTGTTAGAAGTCGGAGCAAAATTCGTCGGTGGCTGCAAGGTTTAGGGGTGTCAGTTGCGAGATCGGAGGAATTCGGGCATTTCGTGATGTGCCTTGATATGCGTGCCATAGTCCCACGTGGAATTTTGGGTAATGCACCGATGGAGCAACTTTATTAAAAAGAACTTCAGTAAAGTATGTAATGATAGCTCATTATGACTCATGATGACACATCTTTCGTGTTGGCTAAATAAGGAAATGACAAGTGTCTCGAAATTATTACAAAGTAAAAACATGTTTTTGTGTTGGCCAAATGAGGGGGTGACATGTGTCCCTCATCATTACACATCATTACACCCACTTTAAGCCTTTCGTGTTGTCATCTCCGGAGTACGCCACCTAGCGTATGAGTTAAGGGAATTCATCGGTCTCCGGCCGGGTCGCTTACTTTACGAGTCAAGCACTGAACTCAGGAATCCGGGGAAATTGTTAGGCCTCCCCTTCCCCTGACCATTTATGACCCACCGAAGAAAGAGAAGAGTGGAAGACCAATGGTTGCATGACACGTGGCACTCTTAAGCTTTAAACTTGTGACACGTGGCAAGATGAGATGATATCATTTTATGTGATTAAATCACAACTATCCATGCCTAATTAAATGGCAAAATTTCGTGCAAGCATGGAAAGAGAAAGAGAAATCAGATTTCTTAAGCTTAAGAACACAAGAAGAGAGAAGGAGTGAATAGTGAGTTTTCTTGACTACCGGAGCCGATTTCAACCCTGAATCACCATTATTGTTCGGTAAGTCCTTCAGGAAACTTCCTCTACTCACTATAAGCTTCAATTCTATGGTCTTAGATTTCTCATCCAAGGTGTTTTGTGCCAATTAGTCTACCAGAGTGCCGCCGGAATACCGAACCACTTGTAGAAACGCGAAGAGGTAAGCGTAGGCTTTCTTTTGAACCGAATACTTTGTGATTTCATTGAGTTTTTCTTAGCTCTTCAACCACCCATGTATTTCATTCAAGGGGTGTTTTTGAAGAAGGAAGATGTTTTAATCATATATATAAGGTGATATATGATGTTTGGAGAAGTATTAGACTTGTTGGTAGTTAAAATCACAACGTGGAATTTTTGTTGTTTTGGGAGGCAGATTTCGGTTGGGGGCTAAATCTGGTAGAAATAATTTGATTTTGATATTTTTGAGTTTTCCATTGGATTCCACACTAAAAATTGTGTGGGAATAGGCTCTGGTTATGATTTTTGACAGACTGGTTTAAAGATTCAAAAATTGGAAATTAAGTCTACTTGTGCAACAAAGTTGCCAGTGTGCGTTTTTGTCTGGCAGTTTTGTTGTGGCGAAACTTTCACTGTCCAAAATTCATCTGTTGATTATGAGATTTTCCAGAATTAAATTATACTTATAGACCTTTGATTTGATAGGTATTATGAAGGATTTCGATAAGTATACTAGGAGTTATGAATGTTTGAAGTAGACCATTAAAACTGGTCAGATTTTCTGGCAGCAGGGAGAAAACGAAAAACTGAGAAGTGTGCGCAGTCTTTCGGCTACTGAAAGTATTTTTCATTTAAAATAGACTTAATAAGGGTTATATAGAATTTTGGATCACCCCAATTCGATTTTTCTAGAATTTGTTATGATTTTTCAAAGTTCAGTGAAAAATCTGCCAGCTTTTGGTAAATGTGCGAAAATTCAAAGTAAAGAGTTTTTGTAATAAAATTGGACATTTAAGAGTTAAGTTAAGCATTTGGAGTAGCTTGAGCTCATTAGCTTCATTTTGGGCTTAATGTAGTGACCCTAATGGTAACCAACATAAGAGAATAATTTATGAAGAGTTGGACTAAGAAATAACTCATTGCCCGTAAATTATAATTTATAGGATTTGACACTTTCTCAGGACGTTCAAAGCACGTCAATCTAGATCAAGATTTGGAAAAATTGTCAGGTAGTAACTTATCCCTCACATACTATGTGATATGTTATATGCATGTTTGTACCATTGTGAATTTAAAACATTCAGATGAGAAGGGCTAAGGCCCAGTAGAATTTCCCAGCGCTGTGGCAAGGGACGGTTGTCCTTGAATTGGTAACTTTTTGCTTTCTGCATATTGTGAATTTATCTCTGAATGTTGAATATATTGATTGTACTGTAACTTTGGTTGACATGGCATGATATATGTGCATTTTATATGAGTGATATCTGTTACTACTGAGATTCATTGAATCTCACTCTATTTTTCCAAAACAAATTTTCAGCTCGGGCAAGTAGTTCCTCAGGCAAGAAGGTAAACACGGGCGAATGAAGCAAAGGACTTAGAATTTAGTTTATGTTAGTTATCTATTTTGGAGATTGTATGTAATTTGTATTTAAGTGTGGTCAGTCTCGTACTGGCATGTATGTAAGCGCCTGTATATAAGCGAATGCGCAATGACATTCGTACTAGTAGTGGACAGCCGTCCACCTAGGGCCGTTAATTAAACATAGTAGCTTGGGTTTCAGCAGAGAACTTATTAGTAAACACTCTGATATGAAGAAATGAACCTAAAATGGATGGCTTAAAATAAATCATAAAATAATATGAGACCCAATCTGAAAATGGTTTTTGAAAAGATTTTTGAAAACCCATTCAAGTACAGCTCCACACTCTGCTTGGAATTGGGACTTCCGCTATTTACAAAAGATTACTGGTCTCCTTTTTAAAGATATTACTACACTTATGCCATCTATATGCTTTTAAAACATGGGTGTTACACCTAGTCCCTCCTTGCTCAATAACAGCTCGGATGAACTGGGCTCTCTCATAATGCCTCTGAGCCTCTTCAATTCCCATCCTCAGGTCATTTTCCCCTTAGACAATGCCATATTGGCATATAGGATACTATTCAAGAGATGGAAATCCCAAAAATCCTCTATCAATTTTCTTTCCTGGATCATCATTGTTACAATTAGCACAGTTTTTCGACTAAGAGTGTCTGCAATGACATTCACTTTACCCAGATGATATTTGATTTCCAGGTTGTAGTCTTTCAGCAACTCTATCCACCGACGCTGTCACATATTCAATTCTTTTTTATCAAACAGATATTGAAGACTCTTGTGGTAGTAGTACAATTCCACTATCACACCATACAGATAATGACGCTAAATCTTTAATGCAAACACTATCGCCGCAAGCTCCAGATCATAAGTGGGGTAATTCATTTCATGCGGTTTGAGCTGTCGAGAGGCATAGGCCACCACAAGTCCCTGTTGCATCAGGACATACCCTAACCCCTGCTTACTTGCATTACAGTACATGACGTAAGTCTCACAAGGATCAGGTATGATCAATATTGGTGTCGTAGTTAATCTCTCCTTTAGCTCCGTGAAACTCTATTCACATCTGTCATCCCACAAAAATGGTTGATCCTTTCTCGAGAGCTTGGTCATCGGCAATGCAATACGTGAGAAGTTCTGGATGAACCTCTGATAATAACCAGCAAGACCAAGAAAACTACGAATCTCTAAAACAATTTCTGGCCTTTTCCAGTCAAGTAATGCTTCCACTTTACTGGGATCTACCGAGACCCCTTCTCGTGAGATGACATGGCCAAGGAACTTCAATTCTGTAAGCCAAAACTCACATTTGCTCAACTTGGCAAAGAGTTGCTTTTCTCTCAATATTCTCAATACAATTTTCAAATGCTGTTCATGCTCTTCATTACTCTTGGAGTAGATCAATATGTTGTCAATGAACACTACCACAAAATGATCAAGATATGGTCGGAAGATATGATTCATATAATCCATGAATACCACCGGTGCATTCGTCAAACCAAAGGGCATCACAAGAGATTCATAGTGCCTATATCTCATTCTAAAATCAGTCTTCAGAATATCTGCTGCCTTCACATGCAACTAATGATGCCCCGACCTTAGATCAATCTTGGAGAACACACATGAGCCAAATAATTGATCTAACAGGTCATCAATTCTTGGGAGAGGGTACTTATTCTTAACAGTTACCTTGTTAAATTCTCTGTAATCAATACACAACCGCAAATTTCCATAATTCTTTTTGACAAATAATACCGGAGCTCCCCATGGCGACACACTGGGCTGGATGAACCCTTTCTCAAGTAGATCTTTAATTTGGTTCTTTAATTTTGCCATTTTGTTAGGGGCCATTCTATATGGGGCCTTTGATATCGAACCAGCTCCAGGCACTTTCTCAATTTAAAATTCTACTTCCCTTTCCGGAGGTAATCCACTGAGGTCGTAAGGAAATACCTTAGGGAATTCTCTCACTACCGGGATACTCTCAAGGGCTTTATTTAAATCTCCCTGAATAGAGAAGAATACCATATACCCTTGGCATCCCTTTTTCAAACATTCCTCAGCCTTACCTGTTGAGAGGAAATTCAAACTACTGTTTACATTCACATCCCTCCGTGGAGTAGGATAAACTATTTTCTATTCCCATAGTCCAACATGACATTGTTCACCATCAACCAATCGATACCCAGAATAACCTCCAGCTGATGGAGTGGCAAGCAAATCAAATCAATGGTAGACTCAATCCCTTCGACAGTTATAACATTATTCAGACAAGCTTCCGTAGCTACAGTCTTAATACCCATAAGTGTTGACACAACAATATCAAATGGCAGTTTATAAACATGTAATCCTAGGCGCTTTACATAGTTATAGGCTATGAATGAATGACTAGCACCCGAATCAAACAGAGTTTGCACTAAACTACCAATTATAAGAATGTTACTTTGGATCAATTCGGGAGACTTCCATGCCTCTTCATGAGTCATAACGAACACTCTCCCTTGACTCTTGGGCCTTGACTTTGCCGGTCACCCTATACAATCTTTGGCAAGATGTTCAGGCTGCTTGTAGATGAAGCATACCCATTAGCCCTCACAATTCCTACCAGCATATGATTTATTACACCGGGGGTATACCTACTGTGATAACTATCCCTGATTCCAACGATCTCTTGCTTGGTATGGTTTCTTACCACCACCCTTGGATGGGAATCCTTGGCTCTTGCATTTCTGGGATGAGCTCCCTTTACCAGTTTCACCACGACCACCACCCTTGATCGGTTAATGTCTTTCAGGTTGTTCGCAGTGATGCGATACTCCTCAACCGCTTTATTGAACTTATCAAATTGTTGGGTGGCTAACCTTTTCTTCAACTCCCTCCTCAAGCCTCTAATCAGTATGTCAGAACTCTATTCCTCATCATCCATCCGTCTGAGGTAGGAGGAGTAGCAGGCTAGACAAACAAATCGAGACAGGTTGTCATCACAAGTCTCGTTGTCTCCTTACTTGATTACCAAAAATTCTAACTCTTTCTCTATTCTCACCGACTTTGGGAAGTACTTGTCATTGAATTCTTCCAGAAATGACTCCTAAACTGGCACATTCCGAGCCCGCATAGTCATGGCAATATTACGCCACCATCTGTCTGCATCTCCTTCTAGCTTGTAGATAGCTAGTTTTGCTTTCACCTCCCATGGGCACTCAAGCACCGCGAAGATCTTCTCTAGCCTCATCAACCAATTCTTTGCTGCTTGAGGGTCAAATCTTCCTTTAAACATAAGGGTATATATTTGCAGAATTTAGAAACCTAAAACTGATGGTCTCTATCATTGCAAGCCGACACCCCATGTGATCCTTAGTTTTGTTCAATATGAGGTGGAGACTCATGGGATCGGTTTGACCCCTTAGCTATCTCTTCTTGTTAGGTCTCTTTTTAGGTCTCCTCATTTGTCGACTGGGCCCTTTCCTCATTTCTCTTAGCCCTTTCTTCTCTGAGATTTTCCCTCAACTCATCAATTATATCTACTCTCTTATCAAATTCATCATCTCTCGCATTGGATCAGGAGGATTTTTATTGAACACTTCTACCTCCGGATCTGGTTTCTTGACTCTAAGGTGAGCCATTATTCCCTTCAGTCTACAAATAGTTCTCCCAGTCAGTAATCATACAAATGTATACACATATTCCTTAAACTCTTATATACCAATCAATAATAGGAATATTCATATGTATACAATCAACCATCATCAATCATCTAACACTTATGCAATAAACTAGGGCAACTATCCTAGCAATTCCTACAAATGCCAGGAAAACTGCTTTGATACCATAAATATAACCCCCGTCATAATCAAGGCCAGGATTAGGTGTATAAACACGTTTTATAATTGAATGAGAGATCGAGGGTAATTAAAATTTTTTTACAAAACCTGTACAATTAGATCTCCATTCATTCCTTTATAAAATCAATAGGTCTATTCGGTTTGTCATATGTATAATATCAGAGTATAAGCACAATTTACGATGTTCACCCGGGATAATAACATTAATCTAAAAGTTTATACATAGCATCATTGCCCATCTCAGTATCTATACCGGGGATTACACAAAATTATAATACAATGATCTATTCCATATATATACATTTATCCTAAATGATAACCAGTTCAATATAAAACTAAAATATCTAACTCAGACTACTGTCGGTAGTCCTAATTGCCCTTATCCACTTGGTTGCCTCTTGATCACTTGCCCTATCTAAAAATGTTATTTGAAAAGAGTGAGATCCAAAGAATCCCATTAGCAACAGTTTACGTATATGATGCATAATTAAACAAAGCAAGTGAGCATACATCACAATGCAGCAATCAATATTCGAGGCCGGGTACACTGCTATGTCCCTTTCACTGTATACAAGGTTGGGTTTTCGCCACATCCCGTCATTGTATCTGTATTCAAGGCCAAGCTTTCACCACGTCCCCTCATTATATCTGTATTCAAGGTTGGGCTTTCACCACGTCCCCTCACTGTATCTGTATTCAATGACTAATGCAAACATACAATACAATATACATGATATAAGATAAAGTGTTACTACCTTGGTCTTTTCGTTCTTGAGCAGCCACGGGCCTTCTACGCTCGGGGCAAATATCAAATCCTAAAGTCATAATTAAGGATCAAACGTTATTCTCTATTCCAATACTCGATTGACTTTTCAACACTTAGATTTGGTTATCAATAATAACCTTAAAGAAGCTACAAATGCCTCTAATAAAAGCCCTAAAGGGTTGGGAAACAATAGGTTGAAAATCACTTTTCAAAAACTCAAAGTGTCGGAACACAAGGGTTGGCCGCCGCCTGCCCACCCTTGGGCCTTGGCCAAAATATGGTCAGAAGGTCACCAGATATGGCCAGCCAGCTAGAATCAGTACAGAAAGGTTTGGGCCTCGGCCAGCCACCTTGGGCCGCGGCCACGAAATTCCCTGATTCTTGGCTGAACTTTCAAAAATCATAAATAATTCTAGAAAAATCAAAATGAGGTTATTCCAAAGCCAAATGAAAGCTATTTAAGTCATATTTATTGGAAAAATATGGACCATAACTAGAAATCACCACAACATTACAAAATTACACAAAACACAACACTGGTGCAAAACATAGTCCAGTCTTTGTCCCAAACATTGGCAAAGCATAACTCTCAGTTCACAAAATGAAATGACATGAATTATATGTCCATTTTGAAGCTTGGGATGGGACAATTAAGACTAGAAAGTTTCAGAATTTTTTAACACCATTTGGGCATTCAAAACTATCGTGCAAACTGACTGCCCAAAATAGAGTTCATACAAGACAGATTTCCAACTTTTCTACCAAAGTATCCAATGACTCCAAAATCATTAACCGAACCTATTCCCATATAATTTTCTAAAAAGAACACAATGGGAACCTCATAATGACTGAAATCACAACCTATTCACAGGCCTTGTTTTTGGCCCAAAACACAAAACCAACACAAAGTGCCAAACTTTACATTTAAGCTTCAATTCAATACTATCCATTTAAAACACTAAACAAGGCACCATTTCCATAACAACAACATACCATCAACACATTGACCCTCAATTTTGAAATTCAAGGCAATAAATTCCAGAATTTCCAAGTTCAATCGAATGGCATGAAACATAGATGCAAAAGTTTCTTTTACTAACCTCTTCAACTTTTCTAAAGGGACTTTTTGATTCTCCAACCTACACAATTCTTTGGGGTCCAAAACCAACACCTAATGGTGAACTATAACCATCAAAATAAAGATCTCAACCCAAGGAACAATTTTATTGAATGGAGTTTGAGCAATGGAAGTCATTTTCCTTACCTTTTCTCAAGTTTTTCTTCCTCTATTTTTCTGCAACAATGGCGTCAAACCAGGGAGAGAGAGAATGAGAGAGATGAGAGTGGGAGATGGAGTATGAAGGAGAATGAGAAATGAGGATGATCCTACTCCCTCTATGTCCAGCCAAAAAAGAGGGATAGAGAGGAGAGAGAAATATTAAAATAACCCACTTGACTTTTCCTCCACTCTCCTTACTTATGACTTGCCACTTGTTACATTCTCATTGGCTCTCATGAATTAAGTAACCAAATTAGTTACTCTAACCCTTCCATTAGCCATTTAGTTACATATCTCATTTTTCTCTTAGCTAGTAATTAATTTCCTTCGTTAATCACTAACTTATGGCCAATAATTCCATTCTTTCAATTTCTCCTTTATTTTTGGCATATTAATTAATATTGCCATAAAACACATAATAATCCACTCTAATTCACAATTTTATTATCAATAATCAATATTAGCCCTTAATCAAAATTTGGGGCGTTACATAATCTATTTATAATGACCAACTTTTATGAAACAATAAATCATGAATGAAATCAAGTTTTCCAAGAGTGAAATATACAAATTTAAATCTCAAATGTTGTTTCAAATCATGACAATGCATTGTAAAATTGAGATTTTGAATATATGCAAAACTCATCTTTGAAATATGTTTACAATCAATGCTCATATTGAAAGTGGTGGAAGTTAGTAATTATAAAATATATATCAGAAAGCTTTACTTTGAAGTTCAACTAAGATAACATGTTAATCATCAGAGTTAACATGATGGAGAATTTTGTAGGTGCTAAAGTGATATGAATAACTAAAACTATTAGCTCGATAGATATATATAAGCATAATAACTTTGCTATTGATTCATTGTCTATCTTGATACTTAGAGTTGTGTCATGAAAGATATGAATATTCAACTCAAGGATTCAGATACATGACACTGGTTACTCAAAGATAGATCATATCAATAGTTAATGTGTTTGAGCAACAAAATAAGCATAAGAATTTATGAATGGTGAAGCATATACTCATTCGTCCAATTGGCTAGAGTACTAGAATATCATCCCAGTAAGTTATTCCACTATAACGGTTAATGTATTAACATTTAATGCATTAATGAACATTCATAATGCTGGAAATAACTCGGCCAATAAAGATTTATGCATTAGACATAAGTCTTTCACAAATTGAATTCTTTTCTTGGAAATTGACTTGAAACTCATAACTGATCAACTTGTTTGACATGAGGTCTAACTCGTTTTAGAGAATGGGACTAAGGAGTTCAAGCATTGGATAGCTCATTTAAGATTAATGATTAATAGGTCAATGATGGGAAACCTCTAATGGATGAATTTGAAGCATTTCTCACATTTAGTATAAAAAACTAACTCCCAATTTTGAAACTAATTTGAATGCAAACAAGATAAGAATAATTTTCAAATAATGTGTATGCACTTTTTATAAATAGGATGAATTGAAATCCAAGTAAATTTGTGATATCAAGTTTCAAAATTCGAGTTATGCATAAGATTGCCTCTATTGATACAACCTACTTGGCTTGAGTGTAATTTGTAGAGACCCAAGTTAATTTCCATCTCCTTGTATCTTTGTACTCAAGTCTTCTATGATCACTTGAGAAACTAATGCCTTTGAATCAAGTATTAATGCAATTTCCTTCCTGAACTTGAATTTCCCACTGAACCTTCAAGTTATGTACTCAGGTTTGCCTCTGGAAATTGAGTTTTGTGTTTGTACTTGATATGAACTTAAGTTTTCACTTGAGTTCATGTATACTCTGTTCATTCTTGTTTTACTGCTTGAAAATAGAGCATTCCTTTGTTCTTTCTACAAAATCATATAATCCTTTTTCTTCTTTCGGTATCCATTTTTTACTTGGATCTACTCACGGTTAGCTTATAGGAATCATGATTCACATGCTCTAAGAATATAATCAATTCGAGGCAATTGAGCATAATGAAATAAACATGTTTTTATATAGGAAAGAAATAATTTTTTTTTTTCAAATTATTATATATGCATAAAGAATTAAACTATTAAACAATGCAATCTCTTTATAAATGAATTTATTAAATGGATTTTCTAAAGGATGTGAAAACATATTTTGAAAAATATTTTGCAATGCTTATTCCTAAGGTTCCAAAATATAAAACCTCAATAAATATTACAGACAATAGCATAGGAGATTTTATCATTGTGTACCTTTGCCTTAGATACTTGGAGGATTGCTTTTTCTTACCCACTGCATTTTTCTATAATGTTGATACTTTGAATATCTTGCTTTAGGTGCTGGCAACCTTTTCTTAAAATATATAGACTCCAAGAGTCTTTTACTTGATGCTCGAGAGATCCTCTTTTTCGTATTTTCCTCAAGACAGTTGAAAGGTACTCTATGGTAGTTCATTCTTGAGGTGTAACGTACTCCTTTTCTCTATTGCCTTTCTTCACGGTTAAACTTTGTTGTTCCAGCAATGGGTGATTCGAGAGTTCTCCTAATTGTTATGAGTCTCCTTTCAAGTGCAATAGGAACTCTTGGAATCTTCTTCATTTTCTCTGTACCCTTACGTCCATTCTTTCTAGAATCAATATGCACACATGAAACATCATATGGACATTTTGGTACCCACATATACTTGGGTCTTTGATTGTTAGCATTAGACTTTACTTGACTTTTTAGAACCCAAACATATTTATTTCTCATATTAGAATTTCTTCTAATATAGCATGTGTGAGAAATGTGACAGGATTTACCACAATAATTGCAAATTGTATGATGATATGCATTATGATATTTTATGCAAGTATTGTGTCAGTCAAGAGAGTAAAAACCCGAATAAATTTCATTTGAATATTTGTTCTTCCCAATAAACTTTCCAACATGATTGACAACATTTTTGCTTTTTAGAATAGAATAAATACTTAGTTGAGAAATGATTTTATGCAAACTTTCAAAAACATGTTTCTTAATTGCAAAAGAATAATTTGAACTTTTTACCTTAATTTCACCTTGAGCTTCTGATAAGGATTTATCAAGTTTGTTCATGCTGAGATCTTCTTAGGAATCATCTTTTTCTTGTCTATCCATGTTGACTGTATATAAGTGTTATATGATTTCTCTTTCTTCATCATCAACTTCTAGTTGTTCATGCAACGTAGATGGGTAGCTTGTAGTTTCACATGAATTGTCAACACTTTCAACTTCAATGCACTTGTTAGAAATATATATAGAATAAAGAGTGTCTCAGATATCTTTAGCATTAGAGCAAAAGTTAATTTTCTCAAAATCATTTTTGGTTAAAGCACTATATAGAATTTTCCTTGCTCTAATATTCAATGAAAGCATTTTCTTTTCTCTTTCTGTCCAATCCTTTCTCGGTTTGAAATCAAAGACATTTGTAAAAACATTCCGCATATCAAAATTAGATGCTTTAATAAAACTAGTCATTTTAATTTTCTAAAACCAGAAATCAATATCTTTAAAAAGAGGTGGGATTGTATAGCCAAAACCTTCTAAAAGAGAATAACACCCAAAATTAGCCATTGATAACTCTTGAGATGGTTAGGTCTTTTAAATAAGAGTCCAGCTTTGATACCAAATGTTAGAATCGACTGACGCCTAAGAAAGGGGATGAATTGGGTGTAAAATAAACACTTGAGAACTTCAAAAATCTTTTTGCATCTTAGTGGAAGCAGTAACTATGAAAGTAATGAATCATATATCAACGATTAGATATTTAAATAATATATGCTAGAAATATAGGACCTTATACACTGTGAGGATAAAACTTTGATGATGAAAGATTTCAATCAATCTTCTCTCTTAGAAGTGAATAAGATCATCACATAAGTACAATACAAATAATCTCTTTATAAAATAGATTAGATAAATACTGACAAACAGAGAGTATATGCTATGAGCATTGATTTCAGGATGTTGACATTTAGACGATGTATTCACTGGATCTCTCTTTTCTATTTTGGATGATCTTCTATTTATAGTTGATGAGGATTGATGACCGTTTGAGCATTTCAACTTGTCTGTTAGACTCTCATTGCTTCGTTTAAATCTTCTTCGTATTTGAAAAACTAGCCATTATGTTTAGTTGATGCTCCTCTTCTGTAAAGTAAAATTTTGTCTCTTAACATCATCACTTCTTTGTATTCTTGGAGAAATACATTAAACACTAATACAATGAAGTGTTAGAGTAATGGAAAGCAATAAGAGTGAGTTTTATAATCATTTATATGATTTTTCGAAGTTACGATACGTTGTTTGTCGCATCACTCGAATGGTCACTCTAGTGATCCTGGGTTATCACTCGAGTGATCACTAGAGTGATCCCCCTTAAAATATGGCAGAAAGCATCGGAGTCATTTTCCAACTTCATTACTCGAGTGGTCACTCAAGTGATCTTAGGATATCACTCGAGTAATCACTCGAGTGATCTCTTCATTTTGATTCAAAACATGGTAAATGATATATCATTGGAAAGCTCTTGTCATTTACATTCCAATTCAATAAGAATCAACTTCAACCTCATTGTAATCTGAAAGTTATGATCCAAGTAGTGACTATTATACATACCCCTAAAGTGGGTCATAAAAGCCAATCCAGCCACATACTTAATTTTCCCAAACACTGAACACGAAAGTCAGATGAAATACTCAGACTTCCTCTTCCCTAAACCCTAAAGTTGTTAATAATATGTGAGTGAGAGAGGAGATGGGTTTCAAAAAGGTGATTGGGCACCAAAAGTAAGTGCAACGCTTGGTACCCTGGGATGTTTACACTTGGACATGTGTCATCATCAGACTATCTAAGACTCTCCCAAGGCTTATTAATTTCATGCAACACCCTAAAATTAAGGGAAAATAGAGAAATTTCAAGAGAAAAAGAAAGAGGAGAGAAGTTGGAGAAATTTTTAGTGTTCTTAAGTTCACTTGCCGATTTCAAGTTCGAGATCGCTTTTTTAGTGGATAGAGTCTTCGTAAATCTTCCTCTACTCATCAAGAGCTATATTTCTATGGTTTTGGATTTTTGATTAGAGGCGTTTGGTGCCGTCTTGTTGGTGGAAGTACTACCAAAATAAATAATCGATCATATAATCGAACAGAGGTAATCATAAGCTTCGATTTGAGTATAGTGTCTTGAAGTTTTGATGAGTAGTTATGAAGTTATTGCTTCCCTAGGGTTTTAGAAAAAAGAGAAAGTTAATGCTTTGATGGCCTTATTATGAACGTGATGTTATAAAGGTTTTTATGATGATAAATAACATGTCTTGAAGTTGGAATTGCAAGAACACATATTATGCCAATTAGGGTTTAGTTTTGGCCAGCATTAGTTCATGGGGTTTGATCTGGATTTTGGTAAAATTGAGGTTGGAAATGGATTCTATAGGAATATCTTATGGATATGATCTTTGAATGATTGGTTAGAAAACCTAATTTTGGAACTTAAAGTGTTAAAGTTCAATTCTGCCATATTTGAGTTAGATCACTTCTGGGTTGTTTTTGAGTAGCTAAATCTTGTCTAATGATTATGATATTTTACATGGTATTAGTATACATCCTAAGCTTTCAATTGATGTACAGAATGAGCAATTTGGCTTTGTAGATTATAAGTTATGATCTATTGAAGTTAAGGCACAAACTCTAGAATACATTCTGTAGCAGTAAGGCTGGTCAAGGATTCTTGAGGTTTTAACCCTATTGTTAGCACTGAGTGGTATTTTTTATTTAAATCTGACTTAAAGATATTTCCATTAGACTTGGAACCACCTCATTTAGGATTTTTCAGATTAATTTATGAATTTTCAAAGTTGGGTGTCAAATTTGCTAGAATGAGGTAACGTACGAATTTAAAGTGTCTAAGGAAAATTGTGTTAAGCTTGATTCTAAAAGGTAGAGACATATACTAGAAGTTAGTGTAGACTCCATTTGCTACCTAATTGATATAATGTCAGAGTCTTAAAAGATAACTAATATTAAAGGACAAGAATTTGGAATATGTAATAACACATTTGCTCGTGAATTCTAACTTATAGGATTCAATCTTTGCCCGGGCCGACCAAGAGATTGATGAATAAGGACAAGTTGTTGGAAAGGCATTTAGGTAGTAACTTTTTCTTTCATATACTATGTAATGCTTTGCATATGTGTTTTACCATTAAATATGTTGTGTTTTGAACATACAGAACATGTCGGGTGGACGCCCGAGGCAACTAAGTATATGATGGGTGGACGACCGTGTTTGTAACCAAGCACTATGGTAATGTGATCTGTATATGTTGTGCTACATGTTAATGTGCTAAATGCTCTTGCAATGCTTATTGTGTTGCGATGGTTATATTGCATGCTTTATGTACTTAAATTTTTTATAACTGAATACTTGTTATTACTGAGATTCTTCCGAATCTCACCCTTTCCGAAATTCATTACACAATAAAGACAAGTGGCATAAAGGGCAAAGAGGTAAATGTTGATGAATGAAGGAAGAAGATGAAGATGCAAATTTATTTTGTTAGTTACGTATAAATATTAATATTTTGATAGCCTTAAATGATCACACAAGTATGTATGTATATGAATGCTTGTAGACGTAAGTAGTAAGGGTAGTATAAGGCGATATCAGAACACTTAGTAATTTATCAAAATACTTATTTATTTGGTAATATTGGCCCATAAAAAAGTAAGATCAGTACATAAGATAGGGGTATTAGTACCCGAACATCGTATCATAATTATTAGAGAGCAATGGTATCAAAGTGTACAACCAAGATGATAGTATCAATATCGATATCATATTAATATATAAAAGTGAATTAAGTAATAACTTACACATATAGGTGAAGAAAAAAAAGGAGTTTTGCATTTTTGGTATCAAAGCATGTTAGGGATTAGTCCATGATCGAGGGTTCTCACTTCATAAGACTAGTGGACGAAGTGTTGGCTCTTACCCTGACATGCCCTAGTTGTATTAGTCTTCTTGGCTGTATGCAGTCATAAGGCTGATACGTAAAACATGCATCTGAGGTACATTAGGAGGTGTCCACCGGTTATGGGGCTGAGATTACCTTTTTGGTATTAGAGTGTACAACCGAGATGATAATATCAGTATCGGTATCATATTAATATATACAAGTGAATTAATTAATAACTCATAGGTATATGTTAAGAAAAAGGGAGATTTACAGAGGGGACCAAAATCTCTCCCTTCTAATCCATTTCCCTCTCCTCATCTCAAACCAAGTATACCCTAAAGGTTTTGTTAGATCAATTCATCACACATTCTTGCAAACTTTCCTCTCTTTCTTTGTGCGATATGAATATTCAGTCAAATGGCCTTTCTTATTACATTTCCCAAGTTTAAAAGGAACTTCTTATCAAATAGAGAAGCTAGTAAGTCTAGAAATCTTATCAAGCTACCATTATCTTTCTTCTCCTTCTTTGGGTTAAAATCAGGGCACCGCCCTACCACATTCAAGAAGGTGCTAGACACCACCCTTGGCCCTCCTATGAGTACCTCCATGTAATTTGTCCTACTTTGGAAACTAACTAAGAAGTCACTCTCTATATCAAAGATCTTAATTTCTCCTTTTTGAGCCCAAATGTGCTTCATCTTGTCCACAATGAACCTACATGATGTGTTCCTACCCATTAATTTCACAAGGTTTCATTAGGTGCTCCTTCTCCTTTTCATTGAACACAAATGTTAGACATATGTGATTAGAGAGATTCAACCTACTCCTTTCTTAAGGATTCAAAACTCTCTCAAAATTAGTTCCAGTTCTATAACCATTGATATCTTCTTCCTCCTTATCACGGGATCATTCCCCCCAGCTTACCTCCAAAATCACATTTTACAATAATGATTCCCTATAGGACTTCAATGATCACTGCTTTTTTTCTATTTCCACCCTTCAGATATTGGCTTTAAAATCGTATCCCCCGAAAAATCTTTCCTAGCTACCCTAATCTTCTTCCTTCTATCAACATCCTCCTCTGTTAACATCTAATCAATTTTTGACGAAGGGCCCTCGGTTGTAGGAGTTCCAAGAAATTTTTCTTATTTGCTAAATATCAATATATTTAAGTGAACTTATGTTTTAGAATTTTTATCTATTTTTTAAACAATTAAGTTCTATTAAGACACTTAAAAGGATGGCAGAAAAAGAAAAAAATATTGCACAAAACAAATAAATTAGTGGAGAAAAGTTAGAAATATTCTATGGATTCTAAAATATTCATGTTATGAATACTACAGCTCCTTGTAGATTGCATAATTTATATTGATAATATATTTATATATTTGGTTTGTAATTAAAATGGTGGACAAGAAATCTTTTGGAAAAAATATGTATAAAAAGAGAACATATTGCAATTAATTTTTAAAAAAAATATTACATAAAAATTATTTTTATGGATATATATTATATAGAAAGCATTGAAAAGAACTTCCAATAGAAGAGTCGAGTAAATGTTAATTAGTAGCCATTATAATACTTGAATGTTTAAAATGAAAGAGCAATTTACACATATATAGACAATTTGTTTTGTATAATATTATTTTTATTTTCATTTCACAATAATTTTTCCTTTTATTTTTTTTATATGATGAAGGTGCTAAAATACCCCTTGTCTTTATCATAAAGTACAGTTGGCACCATAATCAAACATCTTTTGTAAAAATACACATGAACTTTTGGAGCAAAAATGCCATTTTTATTAACTTCTCCAAACATCCAGTAGTTGTTCAATACATATTTTTGCCAATGTGCATAAATATCTCTCATCATTTGGAAATGGTGTTGTTGGCACCATAATCAAATCTCAAGAGCAAAAGTGCCTACATTATATTGATATACATGTTACCTTCCCCTCTTCCCTATGATTACATTGCTTCTAATTATTTTATTTTTTTAAAAAAGAAATTTCTCTTCATCTTCTTTAGATTTTTTTGCTTTCTCCAACTAGCTCTCAATCACCTTCGTCAAGCCCGCCACCATCACCACCAAGTGTCTAGAATGTGCAACATCATTTGTACTCTAGGCAATCAGAATATAACACCTTAGATGATTATAATCCTAGTTGTGAGCTTATTTTTCATTTAATGCTAATGCTTCTACAATTCAATTTTGCTAAACTATTTTAATCATTTTTTATCAAATCTCTCTTCTCTCTCTAGTATGAACCTATAAGGAAAAGATCCTATGAACGCACAACCAATATGAATATACACACCCCAAGAAATCCAAATAAAGGTTTGATGATCCACTTGAACCCTTGAGCTTGGAATAAAAAAGACTCATAGTGTTGGAAGATGCCACAAGGTTGATCAAGCAATGATAACTCTATTAGTTCAATGAAGAACGCTAGAGTCAAAGAAGGAAGGATGAATTGCACTAGGTGAGGTGCCTAATGAAGTGTGTACATAAAGAATGCTATTGGCTAGTGTTTGTGAGTCAAAGGGAGGGTGGCAACCTAACATATTTGTTGAAGATTTTTCACTCTAAACACACATGTGGGGTATTCATAAAGGGGAAAATGTCATTTACAAGTAGATTTCAAAGAAGATAATAACATGATGAAGACAAACAAAAACTTGAAGTTGGCACATGTAATTGCTTTGATGAGGGAGTACTACATGGGTGATGTACCTATGTGGAAGGCGTACAAGGAAATGAAAGGTGAAGGCAATGATCGAGGGTGGTTACAATAAGCAAAATCATAAGTTGAGAGATAATTGTAATGAAGTGAGAAAGTGTAACCTGAAGACAACTTTTGCTTTGGTTATTAAACTACTAGACATAGACCATCCTCCCATATTCAAGAGGATATATATGTGCATTAGTGCTGTGAAATAAGGTTTTTTTAGCAGGATGATGTCCTTTTCTTATGTTGGATGAGTCGTTTTTAAAGGAGCTATATAGGGAACACTACTCATGGCTATCAGGAGTAAATGCTAATGACCAATACTTTCCATCAGTTGGGTCGTTGTTGAGGGAAAACATAGATACTTATGGACGTGGTTTTTAATAACTTGATTATATTAGCAATAAGTGAGAAAGATGGGTATTCATCTGATTGGAAAAAGATACTTTAACACGTGTTTAAATATTTAGATTATATTAATTCTTCAAATAAATAATACTAAATCAAGCATGCGATTAACTTGTAGGATCTTGTTCCAGTATTTGAAGAGCTACTTAAAGGTGCTGAACATAGATTCTTTGTTTAGCATCTGTATGTAAATATGAAAGCTAAATATGGAGGAGTAAATATGGTTTGTGACTTAGTCTTTTGTTCTATAAAGGCCACTGTTAAGGTTGAATAGAGAGAATAGATGAATAAGTTGAAGGCTATTTCAAATGAAGCACATGATTATTTATTAGGAATCCCTCCCATATGTTGGACAAAGTGTCACTTTTATGAGACTTGTAAATCTAATATAGTCACCAATAATATGACAGAGTCATAATGGAAGATTGTTATAGGCAAGAGAATTCCTATTGTGATTATGCTTGACTGGATATGAACCTATCTAATCATTAGATCTATTGAAAATCATGTGATTTAGAACTTTAGTTGCCTTGGGTTAAATCAAAATAAACCAAATTATGTAGTGAAGGGCACAACTCATGTCGTGTCCTCTTAAGGAGCCTTTTATTTAATTCCTAAGGTAAACTAAGTGACACAAAAATTTAAAGGGGTTTTGAAATTGCTGTTTTCTATTCTTTTAATGATGGAAAACAACCTGAACTACTATTTTATTTTGGATTTTTGAAAAAATGATAACTGAGGAAATTAAATTGGATTTATGGAATGATATGATGGAATGCTCCTTAGAAGTGAATCTATGTCTATCCTACCTTTCTTAATGATATGGGAGTACGTTAATTAATTCACCGAGTCTAATTAAAAACCCTAAACATGCTCTAAGCCAAATGATTCTTAACAATTAATTGTCCTAAACGCTAGATAACAACTACTTGCTAAGGAACGTAGCTTAAAAAAACCATTTTGGTGTGCAATTTAAATTGAGTTAACAAAACTTGCTTCTTTAATGATGAATGCTCACGGAGACACTTACTGGCAACACAAATCAATTATCATACCTAACAACGTGCTAGATAAAACAATTTCAATGAGCTCAAATGGAAATATATAAAATCAAAACTTAAGTCTTACAAGTCAATTCAAACACAAAAAATCCAACTAACAAAGATTATAATCATAATCTCAGTCCCAAATCCAAATCAAAATAATTCCTAACAAAGGAAAATCAAGATAGTTTAAGAGAAAATTAATTGAAAAGAAAATACTCCTTGAAGCTCCCAGGCTTAAGCCATAGCATCCATCTCCAAGAAGCACAAGAGATTTAAACTCTCATGATCTAACATCTAAATCCCCCTCCTTTAAGCCTCTAACTCGCGCCATTTATATAGGAAAAGTTAGGGTATAAGTGGTGGCCTCAAGAGTGAGATTTTTAGGCTTTAGTGTGTGTGATGGCCCAATTTTACATAAGAATGAAAGGCGAATATGGAAGCCCACTTTTAGACACTTTCCTAATGTTTCCTAATGTGCTTTGGATGAAATCAATTGGTGTCATGATGGTTGAAGGTGGCTGGTCAAACTAAGGCACAAAATAGGAAAGTTGTAGCCTTTACTTTAGGAGTAAGTCAGTGCAATTTCTTAACTTGAGTGTGCTCACTATGGCTTTGGTTTTGCTGACCTTTCTTAGGGTTTCTCAAGGTTCCTTAAAGTTAATGGATGCCTAATTTGATATATGGAAAGGGAAACGGGTAAAGCTTGCTCCAAATTCGGAAACTAGATGCCTTAGATTTGGGTGCAAGATAGGAAGGTTTCATAATTTGACTAGGATAAGTTGGAGCTATGTTTTTTTATGCTTTAGGATAAATATTTCCTAAATTGGTTTGATGAAATAAGTGGTGCCATTTATCTCTTGGTTACTTAGGATGTAAGGTTGTGAAAGATTCATAATCCCAGTAGGACTAGGATTGGAGATAGTTTCCTAAATTAACGAGTTTCCTAAAAATTAGTTTCTTGATGCTCAATTCTTCTTTTAACTTGTTTGGTGATGCCATTTAGGTGTTTGTTGCAGAGAAAACCATGCACAAGTATCATTGTACCTTTCATTAGTTGACACGACACATTTCTTGAGATGGTTAGGAACAAGGCTTTGTGAAATTGTTAAATGCCTTAACATTTCGATATTTGCTAGAGTAACAAGCATAGTTTCACAGGCATAAAGATATAGCACAAATATACTAATAATAAGTATTTGTTTACAATACAGAAAATCCCCATAGGGTTTAAAAGATATATACAATCCACCAAAACTAACAAAATAAACTAATGATAACCATCAGCTATGCTTGCTTGATCCAGAATCCTCAAATGCCTATATTTACCATTTTGCCCTTAGAGCTACTAGATTCTGTGGAATATTTTAAAATATTAGAAAGGGTAAGATTTAAATGAATCTCGGGAGTAACAGGAAATCATACATAGAAAATGTGATAAATAAATATGACAAGCATAATATAATGCAACAGAATAATAACACTGTAATCATAATAATTGGTATGTTCATATATTCAGGGCCAAATATTGTTAGAACCCCTACTTGTCCGTACCTTAGCTGGGCTCAAGACCACAAACTGGGCAATGTATCTTATAGGCACTATGTATCATAAATGGATCCCCTTTAGGCTGTTAGGGTACTTGTGCTTTATCCCCTGGACGGTACTTGTGTGTTTCCTGCACCAGCTAGATAATGTGTGTGCATTATACATATCACAAAAGATGGCATACATAAAGCATATACAAGTTCACATAGTGTATGAAAGAAAGAGTCACTACCTTCAATCCCTTTTCCCTGCTTTAAGTCTTGTCCTGGCTTGGGCAAGCTATCTGGTCCTAAAATTCCAAATTTACAAAGAAATGAGTTATTACTCATTCATATACTTTTTTCAAACTCACTTTATTGGTTATCTTGTCTTAAAATTGCAAAATGACCAAAATACCCTTAGGGACCTAGTCCAAATCCCTTTATATCCGGTCCAACTATTCTGTTCCAAAAATTATGACCTAGGCTAATCCTACACAATTTCATGTGTAGAATCCAATTTTGACCACGGATTTTCCAAATTCACTGCCAAAAGACAATTTTGACCTTGGCAGCCCCTAACTTAGGGTTTTAGGGATAATTTTGTCATTTCACATTCTAATGCTTTTCACACTTCACACTTAACATATACCCTACACAATTTTCCCTTCTAAACTCAATGGAACTACCAAATTGATGAAATTCTAGCTCTAACCCTTATTTTTGCTACTAGTGAAAGTAACAACATAAATGGGAAAATGTGATTTTTTTTATTTAACCCTTTAAACACCTTTCTTTTCAATCCTGATCACATGTTTAACCATTTAAACACTTGTTAATCATGATTTATAGAAATTTGGGTGGCATAATCCCCTTGGGTTTCACCATCCCAAATTTTGAAAATCAACCACATATCAACTAAACAAGTCAATCAACAACCACAACAACATCATAATCAACAAAATAATCAAGGTTCCTGAGATTAACTTTTGATTTCTCCTCTTTCTCTCTCTAGCCATCTACTCCCTCTCCCTCTTCTTTTGGATTTTTGCATGCTAAACATGATATTCAAGAAGGAAAAGAGATTACGAGAGGTTTTCATGGATTTTGAGAGCTTAATACTTGAAATCACAAGCAACTTACATTAATTCTTGCTCTTGAACCTCTTGTTCTTGTTTCTTCAAGTTCCCTTCTCTCTCTATTTTTCTTAACTTGGCCGAAATATGGCCTCATGAAAGAGATAAGAAGCTCTTAAAAATATCACTTCATCTTTCTTGAAATAATATAGTTTAATGCTAATTTACTATGTGCTTTTACTTTTATTACTTGCTTTTTATTTGGCTTGAGATAATTACACATGACATCATTAGCTTCCAAGTATTTATTTTTCCTCCCAATTTTTCTATTGGGCCGAAATTCATGAGAAAAAAGGGAAAATATTAATGCTTCTTGAATTATCATAATTCCCTTCTTCACATAATTTATTAATTCTATATTTACTTTTTGACTTTTCAAACTTCATTTACTTGGCCACAATTGCTCCCAATTGGATAATTATCTACAATTTATTATTTTCCCTCCTATTTTCCTTATTTGCCCGAAATGGCTCCAAGAAATTGGGAAAATAATTAACTCTTTGCTTTATTAGCAAATTACCATTTTGTCTTTACATTTTTGCATTTAATTGTGGGTTCTCCCTTTTTCTCTCTTCTTGGCCTACTTTTAACCCTTATTATTGGACCAATAATTGTGCTCTTTGTCTCTCAAATTTGGGCTTTAATAATAGACTTTTTGGAAGACCAACATTGGCTTTATGTCTTGTTTTAGTCCAATTTCCATGTGACCTCAATTAAAGGCATTTTTTGTCATTCCAAATGCACCAAAATTCACCATTTTATTCCATTAAATGCCATAAATATTTACAAGGAATATTGGTGAATATGAAATGATGTGTTATAAAAATCACTCCTTTGCCCTTCATTAATTGTTTGGTAGCATCCTTTGCTCTCTAGAGTCAAAGAAGACATGTCATTCCGGCTTAATTGATGGTGATAGGGCCCATTTAAAGAGTATAGCCAATAGGTTGACATGTATGAGCCTTAACCATGCTGTAAGTTGGCCAAAAACTAGTCTTAAGGCCTTGTTCTTCATAGGTTTTCCAGCACCTGCGAATTTCTATTTTCTCTAGGCTCTATAGCTTATTTCATCATCTTCTGGGCTTCTGTTAATATCTCTAGCCTTAGCCTACAACTCCTCTGCACTATCCTGAAATCAAAACAAGTATACCTTTGAATCCAATAAAGAAGAATCATAAAATTAGTTGACAAATAAGCCCTTTTTTGACATATTTTTGTTCATTACCATTTAATCCAAAATAATCATAATAATTACATGTAAGCTCAATAATGATGATATAATCCCAAAAAAAGATATGAAACTATAAGTTAAAATAGGAATATATCATCGTGTAAAGGCTGAGAAGTATTGTGACAAGGGAAGAGTGTGCTCATGGGGTCACAAAAAGATTAGTGAAAGAAATTCAAGGTGTCACACCCTTACCTTGTTTTAACTTTTTTTTTTCAGAGTATTCGTGGTAAACGATATGCGGTTTGGTGGGCAACACAGGAATAACATGAATATACTAATAATAAGTACATGATTACATAAATTCCCCATAGAGGTTCATACATGATCATTACCTTCAATGTAGCCACACACGGCTACTTGGGTATCTAAACCCATCCCAATAAAACAGAGACATCTTTTCATCTTTGTTCCACCACTGCAATCCCCTCATATGGTTCTTTGCATTTGCATTGATCTCAGCATATCTTCTGTCTTCTCTTGTCTAAATTATTGGTAGGGCAGGGTGAGATTCGAGAGAATCTCAATAGGAAAACAATACCAATACGCATGTACGATAAATGTTTAATGCATGACATGCTTGCATCACATAACTCATGCTCACACAATGACAAATCTGCAAGCTCAATGCTTCGAATAATATACTTATGGCTATAGCATAAATTGAAACATTGCTTCAAATCATTCATACATATTTCACATAATCAAGGAAAGCAATAACATGCATTAACACACTAACACAAATATCAAATACATGCAGGATAGTCAATATACAAGATTTTGGAAGTTACCTCAAGCTCCCACTAGCTTTTCTCAAGAGTCGCTGAACCCTAGATCACTTCAACATAAAAAATGGAGCTTCCAAACCTTAAATTACATGGACGAGTAGCTTAGGAATTGAGTTATACGGGTTAGGACCCGATTTACTGAAGAAATCACTTACCTTTGTAAGCTTCTTCCTCCCCTTCTCTCTCTCTTAAAATTCTGCACTTCCTCTCTCTCTAAGGGCTATTTCACGTTAGTTTGGAGGGAAGAAGATGAAATGTTGCTTTATAATATTTTACCATTATCTCATAATTATTCCATTTCCAAAATTCCAAAAAGGCCAACTTTGTGTACATAAAGCTAATTGGACCCAAACATGTCACAAAGCTCAATTATAGATGGACTGACTCCTTTCCCATTTTAGTCAGCCCAAAATGTGCCCAAAGGTCCATTAAAAAAGAAAAATAGGCTGATGCATTTTTATTCCGTAATTACAAAATTGCCACCACAATTTTTCCTTATTTTCGGATTAGTGACAATTCTGGCAGATTTCTGCCCAAACTTTGAAAAATCATAACTAATTCTAGAAAAATTGAATTGGAGTGATTCCAAAGCCTATAGAACCCTTATTGAGTCTAGTTTCAAGGAAAAATGTAGAATTTTTCTAGCTGGAATCACAAAATTTCTAGAATTTCAATCTTTGCATATTGTTCTAGAAATTTCACAGTTTTTTTCTGTGCTAACTTCAAAAACTCAACTTTTTGTATATAGCTCTAATTAAGTCATATGACCTATCAAATAAAAGCTTAGGATGTCTGCTTTCATCCTGTAAAATCTCATAATTGTTTCTCATCATTTGTTCTTCCAAAACCTCATGATAAACTCAGTACCTCATAGGTGATTTCACCAAAAACATAATTACTTTCTCCAAAATTCACCATTTTACTTTCTTGAATACCCCAAAGATATAAGAATCATTAGGGAATAAATTTGGGCTCATGATAAACTCGGGCTTAGTAGTCCACTTATTTTAGGCTTATTCTCTAGCCTCAAATCTCAAAATTCAGGGTATTATATTTCTCCTCCCGTTCAATAAATTTTGTCCTCAAAATTTGTCACACCACTTAAGCCTTAAACTTCGGATGCCTCTTCATGATGGCTTCCGTTTCATAAATCATCTCATATTGGGACGGTCCCTTCTAGACCTCCTACACAAACAATATACCACAAATTTGATTCTAGCAAGAATCCTAAACAGCGAATGCAACCCAATTGCCACAAACTGCAATCGGCCTATTTCACGATTGCTGCACAAACACAATCACCATACGTTTGCCAAGTAAATGCAATCACCTCCATGTACGATCGCCACAACACACTATCCTCACATATCATAATATCCGGAGGCTCTAAATCATGAGCCATATCATAAGATCTTGACAGTTGGTCGGCATAGGCCACCACTCTACTCAACTCAATCTAGTTACCCCTTCTGGGAGTAACCCCAAAACACTACAACCTCCATACATCAAATGATAGCTTCCACTATATTCAAAAGCACTTCATCTTTTGTTGTATTCACTTCCACAGCATTACCCTTACCCTTATACCACCAATGACTCCGCTAGTGGTAATCGAGACTTTTGGGTACTAACACAACAATATCACATTGCCGTCTAAAATTTCACAGCGTCACAATAATATTCACGAATGATTCCATATTGATGCATGACCAATGTCACGAGCTTAACAATCACACCCTACCATTATCGCTTTTTACCACCGAGAAGACACATAGTCTGTACCCAAACCATTGTTAGCGACTCAAGGACTATTGGCATGGAGGTGAAATTCAAGTAAATATACACATACCACAGCTCTCACTGTTTGCAAGAATAACTCAGCTTTCGCCGCTTGCACACATATCACATTGCCTTTCTGGCATTCAAATCGCATACACATTGCGTTCACAACAACTCACATCGTATATTCTAATTTTACGCACCGCTTTTCTGCCTGGGCTCAACACCGGTGCAACTAGCGTGGTGGCTAACTAGGCTGGCCATGCTAAGGTAGTGCCCTCATAATAGAGAACCCCCGATCATGTAGTCAAATTAGCCATGAGTTGAACTAGCTCAGCTTTGCTACACAACCACACCCCAATCCCAGCTTGTTCACAATTGTCGCACCCCACCCTCATCCCCTTTTACCACCGGCAAGGCACGCAGCCCCACTGGAACCGTTGTTAGTGACTTAGGGACTATTGGTGTGGTAGTGCATACACCTTAGATCTACAATCACACCCCACCCTCATCCCCTTTTACCGCCGGGAAGACACAGTCTTTACCAGAACTGTTGTTAGCGACTCAGGGACTATTGGCATGGCAGTGTATACATATAACCTCACAGCTCACAAATAGTCAATCCCCTGTAAACTACTGCCCCAGCGGAACTGTCCTCCCACCGGAATCGCTCGATGAGCCGTAGGTTAAAGACATCATAAATGTTCGTCACATCCTGAGCCTATGCCTACCAGGCACAGCCCACCGGAACAACTCGATCAGGCCCAATCAAGGAGATGGACTCATAATGCACAATCACATCAAGCTAGAACTGGGTATATTCATTACCGATGCCTTTTCCCCTCACAATGCACACTATCCATCAAGCTAGGTAGGGCGCCCCCAAACCCTTGCTTGTTCACAACACATCACAACACCACACAAAATCAAACTGAGATCCTCTAAGACCCCCTTCTCACACCTGAAGTTCCACTTCCAGAAGCCATAACCAACACATCGTTGGGAGCCCATACTCCCAACATTCCCATAGCTCTACTCCAATGAGAATCCTCTATAGAATACTCTTTTCCTGTGCTAAATTAACAACTAGTAACCTCAAGATACCTGATACACATTTTGATTCGAATTTAGTACCATACTCTGGTACTTCAGACCATCTAGGTCAAGTCAAATTCCTAAGAATCAGCTCAACTATTGAGTTTGATCCTTATATCGCAATTCAACTCTTAAACCTCAATATTAGTTGATCCAAGAAATCACTTCCTTTATCTCCACAGAGCATCATTAACTTCAACACAAGTTCAAGTATCTCTACCAGCTAAGGCACACTAGTCCTCTAGGTCTTAGGACCTTTAAACACACAAGTCCAGTATGACATCACTTGCATGTAATATCATACCGCCTAGGGTTTCCCACCCAACATCTAGGTTCATCATGAAACCTAGACCCTCAACATCACACAAATAAAAAACATTTTACTTAAATACATGCAGGAGAGGTAATTTCCCTACCTTAACCCTTTTATGCCTCAAAACGTGTACCTCATAACCCGTGCTAATAGCTCAGACTCTATATTCGATCCTACAATGCCAAAGGTACCGTTTAGACACTTCTATAGTGTTTCTGGGGGTTATATGAGTCTATTATGAAAATTTACTAAAATGCCCTTGGGGACCCGAGCCAGCCCTGCCGAACCCCTTCGGCTGTACTTTTCCTGAAATTCTATCCTAGGCTATCATGACATATTTTTGCCCAAGGAATCTATTTCTGGACTCAAAATTATCAAACTCAATGTCAAATTATAAAATTACCCTTGGTAGCCCCACTTTAAGGTTTTCAGCGGCATTTTCGTAATTATGCTTTTTTGAGCTTTTCTGAAAAAGTGACCAATTATAACCCCACTTAATTTTTGCTCCTGAACTCAATGGAACCATTAGATCATTGAAAATCCAACTCTAACCCTCAGATTTCACCCGGGCCAAAATCTTGGTATAATTTGGAAAGAATCGATGTTTTTTGGTTTCGGCTCCGCAGACGTGTTTCTTTCTACTCCTAATCACTTTATTAACCATTATATTAGGTTAGAACTACCATTTAGTATCAATTTTTACAGCATAACACTTCTAACACAACATTTTCAAATTTTACAAACAAAGACAATCCGGCGAAATTTCACCGATTAAATTGTCCGCAACAACCATAATAGTCAATATATAAGAGTTTGGAAGTTACCTCAAGCTCCCACTAGCTTTTCTCAAGAGTGGCTAAACCCTAGCTCAGTTCAACACAAGAAATGGAGTTTCCAAATCTTAAATTACATAGAAGAGTAGCTTAGGAACGGAGTTATACACGTTAGGAACCGATTTACCGAAGAAATCACTTACCTTTTGTAAGCTCTTCCTCACCTTCTCTCTCTATAAAAATTCTACACTTCCTATCTCTCTAAGGGCTATTTCACGTTAGTTTAGAGGAGGGAAGAAGATGGAATGTTGCTTTATATTATTTAACCATTATCTCATAATATTCGATTTTCAAAATTCCAAAAAGGCCAACTTTGTATACATAAAGCTAATTGGATCCAAACATGTCACAAAGCTCAATTATAGATGGACTAACTCCTCTCCCATTTTAGTCAGCCCAAAACTCGCCCAAGGGTCCATTAAAACAGAAAAATAGGTTGATGCATTTTTATTCCATAATTACAAATTTGCCACCACAATATTTCCTCATTTTAAGATTAGTGACAATTCTGGCACATTTATGCCCAAATTTTGAAAAATCATAAATAATTCTAGAAAAATCGAATTGGAGTGATTCCAAAGCCTATAGAACCCTTATTGCGTCTAGTTTCAAGGAATAATATAGAATTTTGCTAGCTGGAATCTCAAAATTTCTAGAATTTCAATCTTTACATATTGTTCCAGAAATTTCACAGTTTTTTTGTGCTGAGTTCAAAAATTCATTACTTTTTGTTTATAGCTCTAATTGAGTCATATAACCTAACAAATTAAAGATTAGGATGTCTGCTTTCATCCTTTAAATCTCATAATTTTTGCTCATTATTTGATCTTCTCAAACCTCATGATAAGCTCACTACCTCATAGGCGATTTCACCAAAAACATATATAATTACTTTCTCTAAAATTCACCATTTTACTTTCTCTTTAATACCCCAAAGGTATAAGAATCATTAGGGAATAAATTTGGGCTCCTGGTAAACTGAGGCTTAGTAGTCCACTTATTTCAAGCTTATTCTCTAGCCTCAAATCTCAAAATTTGGGGTATTACACTGGGTCAATCTTACTGCTAGAAGCTAGACATGTTATTAGCGGCAATTGAATGGAATTCTATGTGGGTAAACTTTTTATATGATCTTTAAACTTATATTTGATTTAATGTGAACAAAATTTTTATACATGATTTTTCTTTTTACTTTTGGAGCATATGTTGAAGTCATGCATATTAGATAAGTAGCACCTCAATATTAAAAAAAATAGACAAAAAGAAGGGAGAGAAATATAAAATCTAGTGGGAAGCTAATATTGACTGTGGATGGGGAATTATATGGAGAAAAAACACCACTCAAGAATATGGTTTTTTTTGGTTTTGTGTGTGTGTGTGTGTGGGAGGGGGGTGGGTTTGTTATTGGTTTAATTTATAGTAACGAATAATTTGGGACCCTACCATGTGCCTATAATGAAGGCTACTAGCTGCTACTCTATAACCCCAATGCTTTTGCATAATTAGTTATAAGAGAAGATAAAGACCTGAATTTCCAAACAACACTTTTAGAGACCAACTATCTTCAATTTCTTTCCCTTCATATTGCTTGAATTCATTCATATTTTGATGTACATGTTCCTCTTGTTTGGCATCATTTTCTGCATTTATATCCATTATTATTTATGCCATCATGATTAGCGTAGTTATCATCACATTCTCTCAGCATTATTATTATTTTGTGAGCTCATTTGGCTCTATATTTGTTGCCTATAAACTTGCACATGTTTCAATATGCTTTTTTATATTTGTTGCTTATAAATTAAACTAGAATCTAAAAGTTATCTGGGTTATAAACATACAGTTTCGTGCATATATTCCAAGAGGGAGGTTCTACATGAGTATATTCTTAATTTTGTAATCCTTTGTGACTCCTTCCTCCCCTATAATTGAGCCCATCAATGGAGAGAACACATGGGAGAAAGCTAATGGTCAACTCATTAATCCTCGAGCATATCAAAGCATTGTGGACGGCTACAAAAGAAAAGAAAAAGAGGGGAGGATACAACAAGAATTGAAGAGGATAAATGACAAAATGCAATTGTTAAATGATCAAATAGTTGGAATTATGGGCACAAAAATGCTAGTAGAAGCAAGCAACCCAAGGGTAAGAATGTAGTATCCCAAATGTTGTTCACCAAAAGTTTCTTGTACTTTTGTTACATTAAATGGAATAAAATGGTGGGTTTTGGTGCACTTGAAATGGCAAAATATTAGAAGAAGAGGTTATATGAAATTTGGCTAAGTTAAGACATAAAAGTTCAATTTTTGTCTTCTTAAAGGCCTAATTATGTAGCCCAAAATGGAGAAAGTAAAAGCACAATTCTTGGCTTAATTTAATATGAGATTTTTGCCCAAGAATAAAAGGGAAGAAGGAAGACAACATTTAATTCAAAAAATATAGAAATGTAAGGGCAAAATGGTCATCTGGCTAATAAATCAAGAAGCCTCTTATTTCTTCATAATTAAGGATCAAGGTCAGTTAAGGAGGAATAAAGGAAGAGAAATTAAATACTTGGATACAAATAACGCCATGTGGAGGCATTTAGAACCAAGTGGAAGCTTAAGGAACCAAGTGGAAAAAAGAAGCAAAAGGTAAAACACATGTTCAAAAATTCTAATAAACAAATATTATTTTAAGGAGGTGGAAGGAGATATTTCAAGTGCAACACCCCAATTTTTATCACCAATATTCCCTTTATGTAATGAGACATTAAATGGGATAAAATGGTGAATTCGTATACAAAAATGGAATTTATTAAAATTGCAAGTGCATCTTATTTCACTTCTCCTTATGCGACAGTGAGTTTGTCATGTGATTTTGGATGACCAAATGATGACTATAAATTATGGAATCTTATAGGGTAAAAGTAAATATCTTAAGCTTTAATTTGATAGGTCATAGGAATTAATTAGAGCTGTATACAAAGAGTTATGAATTTTGAAATTTAGCCCAAAAAAACTACTGATTCTTTGAAACAGCATCCAAAGAATTTAATTCTAGGAATTTTGTGCTTCCAATTGGCAAAGAGCTATATTTTTCCTTGAAACTAGACTCAATAAGGGTTCTATAGCCTTTGGAATTACTTTGATACAATGTCTACAAATTTAGTTGTGATGTTTCAAATTTTGGGCAAAAAATATGCCAGGAATCCGAAAATGGAAAGCATTTTGGTAAGTAAATAACTAATTAGAATATAATATAATATATGATAAAAGGCATTTCCTCCTTCTTCTTTAGCCATTTCTGACATCTTGTACAACCAAGAGAGAGAGAGAGTTGTGTGAAATTGTAGAGAGACAAGGAGGAAGAAATCTCATAAGGTAAGTCAATTTCTTCGGTGAATTCGTACCTAACGTGTATAATCCTTCTCCTAAGCTTCTCTTCTATGTTATTTAAGGTGCTTGAGAAGCAAATTTCTGTGCAAGAGGAGTTAGGGTTCAGCCACATCAGAGAAAAGTCAGAGGAAGCAAAAGGTAACTTTCAAAACTTTGAATATTGGTTATACCAGCTACTGTGAGTAGTTTAATTGGTGGATTTCTTATTAATTTGCTCTAAATGTAAATTTGGGAAATGTGGTGGCCTAGGCGTTATGCTACAAAAATTGTGTCCAAATGGTAGTTATAATGTAATTAAGTAGCTAATAAAGTGATTAGGAGTAGAAATGAGTACGTCTATGAAGTCAGAATTGGAAAACCCCAATTTTTCCCAGAGAATTTGGAATTTCTGCCAGGGCTGGATTTTTTATGTTTTGATGATTGCATTGTGTTCAAGAGGGAAAATTAGGTAGGGTTACAGTTGAACAGTTTTCCCGTAAAGCCTAAAAAAGCATAATTATGAAAATGCCTCTGAAACCCTGAAATAGGGTCTGCCAAGGGTATTCTAGTCTTTTGGTAGTGAATTTGGCAATTTTGAGTTTGGAAATGGATTCCTTGGGCAAAAATACATCAGAATTGCCCAGGTCAAAATTTTAGGAAAATTACGGTCGGACCGGATATGGTAGGACCGGGTCAAGTCCTGGGGGCATTTTGGTAAATTTTCACAATAAACTCTTATAACCACTATAAACACTATAGAAGTGTCTTGAATAGTACATGAATGAGTTTTAACCTAATTATTATACATTTGATATTTCAGAACAAATTTGAGAGCCCAGACATTGGCACACTCTAGAGGTACACGTTACGAAGCAAGAAAAGGTTAAGGCAGTAACTAGCATCTATCACACACTATGTGACTATTAATATGTTGAGTGTTACTGTATTTTGTGATATAAACATGGGCCTAGGGGCACATTACCTAGCTATGGTTTGGGACTCAGTTGAGGTACACATAGGGGTGGTTTCGACTGGACTGTTGGCCCTGAGTTTTGTGTACACCACGGTATGATAAGGATTTTCATTTTATACTATATGGTGTATTGCATATTTAATTAACACATTTTGTATGTTGGATTGTATGTTGCTACTGGGATTCCTCATAATCTCATCCCTTTTTATAAACAAAAATGTGCCAGCGGGAACTAGCAGATCCAAAGGAAAAGTTGTAGACATGGGGAACTGACGAGCACAGATCTTGAGGTGAGGATAGATTGTTATATGTAGTCATTATTTTGGATATTCTATATAAAATTGTAAATGTTATCAAACCCTGTGGGGTAAACCTATGATGTAATCAAGTACCATGTATGAATATATCAATATATTTACACTATTCTTGATTTGCTCACTGAACTACGTACAAGCACTTTGAAAATATGGAAAATAAGATAAGGGTATGAAATTTTGGTATCAGAGCCTAAAGGTACTAGTTCAATAGTACCAGCTCTCACATGAAGCATGTACCTATGACTCCAGGGTCATGTCTTTGAGGCTGGGGAGGCATAAAGGAACCCGCGTAGGAGGAGGCTGGGGATAGCTTGTGAGGCTGCCCTTGGTGGGTAGCCGCTGACCACTTGTAGCGGTGTGTCCAGTCTAGGGTGTGATATCAAAAAGCTCTTAGACACTTCTAAGGGTCCAAAATTTCAGCCAAATAGAGGGAGAGAGCAGAGCAACATCTTCAAGAAGACAAAGAGCAAAAGAAGAGACAAGGATTCAAGAAGCAAACCTAGGTAAGTTTGCAAGCAACATTCACTTGTTCTTGTCTCTAAATCCTTAGAAGCCTCTCCCAATCCTCATATTTATGAAGTATGAAGAAAATCAAGGAGAAATAAGGAGAGGGTACAGTTGAAGAGGAAGAAGAAGAGAATCAAGAGGTAATTCAAGAACCCTTCTTTTACTTGTTGATTCATGGTTATTGTTGATGATTTGGTTGATTGTTTGGCTTGGTTGTCATGATTTTATGATTTGGGAGGCATAAACCCTAAGGGGAGGTGTTGTCCAAGTTTTGATTAATCATGTGGAAAGTGTAATTAAATCATTCAAGAAGTGAATTAGGGTGAAAAGAAGGTGTTTTGTTGAATGAAATCATGAAACTCTAATTTTCCCAATTTTTCTTAAATTTTGGCTAGGGTCAATTTGCTATGTTTAGGATGGAATTTGATGGATTTCATGTTCCCATTGTGTCTAGAATGAAAAATTGTGTAGGGAACGTGTGAAAAATGAAGTATGAAGGCTTCAGGGTGTGAAATGACAAGTTTAACCCTAAAACCCTAACATGTATGACTGCAAGGGTATTTTGGTAAATGCAGTATGATTTTTACAAAACTAGGGTCAAAAATGGATTCTACACACGAAATTGTGTAGAAATAGTATGAGTCATAATTTTGGTAAAGACAGTTATACCGGGTATAAAGGGAATTAGATCAGATTCCTAAGGGCATTTTGGTAATTATGCATTTTTGATAGAGATAACCAACCATATGAATTTATGAATGAGACATGAATGAGTAATAACTCATTTATTATAAAGGGTTAAGGTGCAAAAATACACATGTGGTTTTCCTCAAAGTACACCCAACACCAAATGCTTTTTTTAGGTGCAATAGTGACTATGTGGTTACAAAATAGGTGTAAAACTACCCTTTGACCGTTAGTTTGACTTTTTGACCTAAAAGTGATGCCGTGTATAATGACATGGACGTTGGAGTGACATTCTGGAAAAAAACTTGCTGACTGGTGAAGCTTTCAATTAATATTACCCATATTTCACTATTTTAGTACCACCTTCGTTGAAGTAGATTGAAATCTGAATACAGAGTTCTTAACTCACTCAGCAGAGCTGCTGCCCTAAAAAACATATTGGTTGCTCAATTTTTTCCCAACCTAAATTCCCAATTTTATTAAATTAAAATCATTATAATATATATATATTATATTACTAATTTTTATTAAATTATATGATTTATTTCGAAAATTTGATTTTCAACAACTTTTTTCTAGAATGACACTCCAGCATCTATGTCATCATACACGTCATCACTTTTAGGATAAAAAAGTCAAACTAACGGTCAAAGTATAGTTTTACTCCTATTTGGTAACCATATAGTTATGTTGAACCTTAAAAAAGCATTTAATGTTGAATGCACTTTGAGGAACATCACATGAGTATTTTTGCACCTTAACCCTATTATAAATATGGAATTTTAGGATTTGACATTTGCTCAAGCCGAACCAAGAATTATATTAGAGATTTCAGGTAGTAACCTTATCTTTCATACATTATGTGATAGTTTATATGCTTTTTGTTGCCATATCCTGTGATATGAATTGTTTGTTAAAAAAGACCTAGTTGTAGTGTGGGAAAAACACAAGTACCATCAGGCCAAGTGGGACCCACAGCATCTTTCTATGATGTTAATCCTTTGAATATCTTGTTTTGGGTGCTGGAAACCTTCTCTCAAAATATGTAGACTCCAAGAGTCTTCTACTTGATGCTTGAGAGATCCTCCTTTTCTTGTTCTCCTCATGTAGTTAAATGGTACTTTATGGTAGCTCTTCCTTAAGGTAGAACGTAATCCTTTTATCCATTGCTTCTCTTCATAATCACATTGTGTAGTTCTAGCAATGGGTGCTCCAAGAGTTCTTCTTTTCGATATAGATGATATGAACCTCTTTCTTGGTGCATAAGAAACTATTGGTTTCTTCTTCATCATCTCCGTACCCTTATGTCCATTCTTCTTATATTCAATCTGCATATATAAAGTACTAAATGGACATTTTGGTACCCACATAGACTTGGGTCCTTGATTGTTAGCATTAGAAATGCATTGTAAAATTCAAATTTTAAATATATGCAAAACTCATCTTTGAAATATGTTTATAATCAATGTTCATGTTGAAAATGGTGAAAGTCAACAGTTTAAATATATATATAGCAGAAAGCTTCTCTTTTAGAGAACAACTAAGATAACATGTTAATAATCAAAGTTAACATGTTGAAGAATTTTCCAAAGAGCAAGAGTCATATGGATAACCAAAAAGATTAGCTTGATAGACATATACAAGTACTATGACTTTGCTATTGATTTATAGACCATCTTGACACTTAAGAGTTATGTCTTGAAAGATATGTGTATTCAACTCAAGAATTCAAATACATGACACTATTTACTCAAAGATAGATTTTATCAATGGTGAATGTGTTTGAACAACGAAATGAGTACAAGAATTTATGAGTGATGAAGCGTCCAAATGACTAGAGTACAAGAGTATCATCCAAGTAAGTTATTCCACAATAATGGTTAATACATTAAGATTCAATGCACTAATGAACATTCATAATGCTTGGAATAACTTGGCCAACCAAAGATTTATGCATTAGGCAAGAGGCTTTCACAAATACAATTATTTTCTAGGGAATACACTTGAAACTTTTATAGATAGTTAACTTGTTAGACATAAGGTCTAACTTGTTAGAAAATAAAGATTGAGGAGTTCAAGCAGTAACATGTTTAAGATCAAGAAATAATATGTGAATGATGGGGAAAATTTTAGTAGTTGGATTTGAAGTATTTCTGACTTTCAGTATACATAACTATTAACTTCCAAGTTTGAAAATGATAAATGCAAACAAGATATGAATAATTTTCAAATAATGTGAATGCATTTTTATAAACAAGATGAATTTGGAATCTAAGTACATTTTTGAAATGTGCATTTCAAAACCCAAATAGAAAGATTATGTACAATTTCACTTTCAGTCCATTTAGCAATCTAAAAATAATTTGAAAACCATAAATAATTGATTGCTAATGGTATGCAATAATAAGCAAGTATTCATTTCCTAATTTAGTTCATATAAGCACAAGATATGAAAATATATAGAGTAAGGATTAGATATCACCGTAATTCTTCTTGCCCTTGTGATAGCTTCTTTGATTTTTGGTGGAATAATATTAGTTTCTCTCCTTTGCACAATCAGCACCAAAACCCAAACTCTAAAATTCAGCATCATCAATATATGAATTTGTTTTCATGTGGCCATAGTCTTAAGAAGCTTTTTCTTATCCTATAGAACTATATAAATTTCTTTTCTTCATGGTATCCAACCTTGCTTGGATCCATTTCTTGTTAGCTTGTAGGAATCAAGATAAAATTCACATGCTCTAAGAATATAATCAATTCAAGGCAATTGAGCATAATGAATTAAACATGACTTTATGCATAAAAGGAATATTTTCTTTTAATAGCATTATGTAACCCCCTCAGTAATTATATCCGAAATACACGATTAAAATGAAATAGAGACCAATAATAATCAAATAACATTTACTAACCCATCACATGATGGGGTTTTCACGAATACTTTTCGAAATCATTTATAAACTTGGTCTCATATTCACATTTCGAATACAATTACTACACAAAGATAAATCACATTCATATAAATATCAGAGTGCACAACATAATCATCCCGGAAATCTCGGGTACATACCTTCGCTAAAGATATACATAGGGTACAATTGCCCATTACAATTCTTCAAATGGGGATTACACAATCTCATCTCGGATGAGACCTGCCGCTCCCTCCACGAGCCACTTGCCCTGTCTAAATTGTTGGTAAGGGAGGGTGAGATTCGAGAGAATCTCAGTAGGGAAGCATTATCAATATGCAGGCAAGATAAGTGTTTATTGCATGACATGCTTGCATCACATAACTCATGCACACATACAATGACAAATCTATAAGCTCAATGCTTCGAACGATACACATATGGCCATAGCATATATTGAAACATAGCTTCAAATCATTCATACATGTTCCACATAATCAAGCAAAGTAATAACATGCATCAACACATTAATACAGTTATCAGAGCATGCAGGAGAGATAAGTTCCCTACCTCCAGTCTTTTCTCCTCGATTTGCGTGCCAGCAACTCGGGGCTTCACATTCGATCCTACAATGTCAAATGTACTATTTAGATACTTTCATAGTGTTTCTGAGGGTCATATGAAGCTATATTGAAAATTTGCTAAAATGCCCCTGGGGACCCGGTCCGGCCCCACCGTACCCAGTCTGGCTGTACTTTTCCCGAAATTTTGACATGGGCTATTCTAACATATTTTCGCCCAAGGAATCCATTTTCGGACTCGGAATTATCAAATTCAATTTCAATTTACAAATTTACCCTTGGCAGCCCCACTTTAAGGGTTTCAAGGGCGTTTTCGTAATTATGCTTTTTCGGCCTTTTCCGAAAAAGTGCCCAACTGTAACCCCACCTATTTTCACCCACTGAATCCAATGGAATCATCAAATCATTGAAAATCCAACTCTAAGACCCATTTACAATGCTGGCCGAAATATATAGGTTTTAAGGGGAAAATTGGGGTTTTTCGGTTTCGGCTCCGTAAACGCATTTCTTTCTACTCATAACCACTTTATTGACTATTCCATTAGGTTACAACTACCATTTAGTATCAATTTGGGCAGCATAACCCCTAGGGAAACCCATTTTCCATTTTTACAACCAATGGCAATCCGGCGAAATTTCACCGATTAAATTGCCCACAGCAGCCAGAATAGTCAATATACAAGAGTTTGGAAGTTACCTCAAGCTCCCAATAGCTTTTCCTTGACTTGAATGAAAACCCTAGGTGTTTTAACACCAAAAGAGGAGCTTCCAAACCTTAAAGAACATAAAGGAGTAGCTTAGGATCGGAGTTATACACGTTAGGAGCTAGATCGTCGGAGAAATCGGCTTACCTAGCGAGTTCTCTTCTCCTTTTCTCCCAAAACCCTCTCAACTCCTTTTCTTTACTTTGGTTGCAGAATGGCGTCGGATTGCTGAAGGAGAAAGATGAATAAAAAGTGTTTTAACATTAGGATGATGTCATGTTTTATTATGCTGATGTCATAAATCCCATTTTCGGATTTTATGACAGTTTTTCTGCCCAAACTTTGAAAAATCATAACTAATTCTAGAAAATTCGAAATGAGGTGATTCCAAAGCCAAATGAAATCTATTTAAGTCCTCTTTATAGGCAAAATATTTACCAATACTAGAAATCACCACACAATTCCAGAATTACACAAATTTCATCACTGCCCCAAAACAGAGTCCATTTTCGACCTCAAACTTTGGACAGTCATATCTCTCAGTTCCCAACATGAAATGGCACAAATTATATGTCCATTTTGAAGCTTGAGATATGAACTATAAGACTGAAAAGTTTCATAATATTTAGACACCATTTGGTCATTCAAAACGTTCACACAAACTGACAGCCCAGAATAGAGTTTCACTGGACAGCATTTCCAGTTTTGCAACCAATGTGTCCAATCCAATTTAAAACAATTCCAATGATTAAATACCACAACATGACACCATTTCCATCACAATACACCATTCAATTCTTCCCCCTATTCTAAGTCAATTTGGATGTTAATCCACAATTGAACTCAAATACAGGGTTTCGGCACTGCTCACAACACACACGAATCATATTCGAGTGCCAAATCACATCATATTCTCCAAAAGGGTTATTTATCACTAACCACATCCACTTTTGGAGTCATTAACTTTTAATCACAATTTGGGATCTTGCTAAACTGGGGCTTAGCAATCCACTAATCTTAGGCTTATTCTCTAGCCTCGAGTCTCAAAATTCGGGGTATTACACATTATATATAAATAAATCTATTAAGTGTCTTTTTAAGGGATATGAAATTATAATTTCAAAATCATTTGCAATGCTCATTCCTAAGGTTCCAAAATATAAAACCTCAATAAATATAATAGACAATAGCATAGGAGGTTTTATCATGTACCTTTGCCTTAGATACTTAGAGGATTGCTTTTGCTTACCCACTGCATCTTTCTATGATGTTGATCCTTTGAATATCTTGTTTTAGGTGCTGGAAACCTTCTCTCAAAATATGTAGACTCCAAGAGTCTTCTACTTGATGCTTGAGAGATCCTCCTTTTCTTGTTCTCCTCATTATAGTTAAATGGTACTCTATGGTAGCTCTTCCTTAAGGTGGAACATACTCCTTTTATCTATTGCTTCTCTTCATAATCACATTATGTAGTTCTAGCATTGGGTGCTCCAAGAGTTCTTTTTTTTGATGTAGATGATATGAACCTCTTTCTTGGTACATAAGAAACTATTGGTTTCTTCTTCTTCATCTCCATACCCTTATGTCCATTCTTCTTATATTCAATATGCAAACATAAAGTACTAGATGGACATTTTGGTACCCACATAGACTTGAGTCCTTGATTGTTAGCATTAGACATTACTTGTCTTTTCAGAAACCAAACATATTTATTTCTCACATTAAAATTTCATCTAATATAGCATGTGTGAGAAATATGACCTGATTTACCATAACAATTGCAAATAATATGATGATATGTATTATGAGATTCTATACAAGAATTGTGTTAATCAAGAAAAAACGATTTCAAATGATTAGTTTGCCTAAGTTCTTTCTTCCCACATGAATTTCCAGCATGATTGAAAAAATTTTTGCTTTACAGAATATAATTAATATTTGGTTGAGAAGCAATTTCATGCAAACTTTGAAAATCAGTTTTCAAAATAACTCCTAAAGAATTGAAATTGTTTACCATATATGCATCTTAATCTCTAGAGGATGATCTATCAAATTCGTCCGTAATGAGTTCTTCCTGGGAATCTTCTTCTTCTTGTCTATCCATGTTGATTGTAAGGAAGTGTTCTATGATTTCTTCTTCTTCATCATCAGCTTCCAATTGTTCATGCATCGTAGATGCGCAACTTATAGTTTCACATGAACTGTCAACACTTTCAACTTCAATATACTTGTTAGAAGTATACATAGAATCAAGAGTATCCCAAATATCTTTAGTAGTAGAGCAAAATCTAATTTTCTGAAAATCATTTTTGGTTAAAGCACTATACAAAATTTTTATTGCTATAATATTCAACGAAAACATTTTCTTTTCTCCTTCTGTCCAATCCTTTCTCGGTTTGAAATCAAAGACATTTGTAAAAACATCCCACATATCATAATCAAAGCATTTTATAAAAGATGTCATTCTAGCTTTCCAAAACCAAAAATCAATATCTTTCAAAATAGGCTGAATTATATAGTCAAAACCTTCAGAAAGCATAAAACACCCAAAATCAACCATTATAAACTCTTGAGACTGTTAAGTCCTTTAAACAAGAGTCTAGCTCTGATACCAAATGTTAGAACCGGCTGATACCCAAGAGGGGGTGAATTGGGTGTAAGATAAAAATTTAGGAACTTTTAAAAACTTTTTGTATCTTAATGAAAACAGTAAGTATGAAACTAATAAATCATAAGTCAACAGTTAGATAAATGATATAAGCTAGAAATATAAGAGCTTAGGGAAGAGAATATGCAAACTGTGATTTATCCTGGTTTGGTTCAATCTGTGATGGCCTATGTCCAGTCCCCAGGCTCCTCCTAAGATTTTCAAATCCATATTTTCTTGTTTAATCCGGGCACAAGAAAAGCCTTTACAAAGATCTCACCAAGATACTCCCCCTTACAGCAAATCTTATGAGCAGAGCAATCCTAAAGATCTTTCCTTCCTGCTTAACCATGCAAGTCTTACAAGCAGCAACGTTCTCTCTTGCTTACACCAATGTAAGTCTTACAAGTAGCAACGTTCTCTATTGCTTGCACCTTATAAGTCTTATGAGCAGAAAGTCTTACCAACAATTCTCTATATAGCTTCCTCGGTAAAGAAATCAACCCACTCAAGATCCCTCTACCTTGAGATCAATTCAAAAATACAAGTGTTTACAAACTCTCTTACAGAGTGGATAAAACGAATACTGAAGTACAATACAAATAATCTCTCTCTTAAATATACATGATATAGAAAATAGATAAGAACAGAGAGAAGTTGGATTGGAGTAGATTCATGATCTTTTCATGTTTCTCATTGGTTTGCTCCCATATTTATAGATGAGTTGTGATAGTCATTGGAAGTCTTTCAACTTGTCTGTTAGAGTGGCGTAGCTTTGTTTGACTGTTCTTCAATTTTGAAAAATAGCCGTTGTGGTTGGTAATAGCTTCGCTTTCGTAAAGTCAACTTTTGTCTCTTCACATCATCTCTTCATTATATTCCTGGAGAAATGCATTAAACACTAATACAATGAAGTTTAAGAGTGATTGGAAGCAAGAAGAATGAGTTTCAAAATTAATCCCATGATTTTTGAAAGCTTCAGTACGTTGTTTTGTTCTCCTGGGAAGCATTACACGAGTAGTCACTCGAGTAAGCCTGGGTCATTACTCGAGTAAGCCCTCGAGTAATCCCGTTCAAAATATGGCTGAGAGTAACTGCTTCTTTGCTTCTCTGATTACTCAAGTGACCCCTTGAGTAATCTCTCAAATAACTCTGTAGATTACTTGAGTGATCCCTTCGAGTATTCCTACTCAATTCTTGACAGAGAGCTTACTGGAACAAATTCTCAAACATTACTCGAGTGGTCCCTCGAGTGAGATTTCAAATAACTCTGCATATTTCTAGTGATCTCATCATTTTAATTCAAAACATGGTAAATTATATATCATCGGAAAGCTCTCATCGTCTACATTCCAATGCAATAAGAATCAGCTACAAACTCATTGTGTACAGAAAGTTATGACGCAAGGAATGTCTACTGTACTTAGATGATGTCTGAAATCATGAGCAGCAACTTCCAGAGGGCATAAATCTTACTATATACCTTGAAATGTGACAAATTATATATCCATGGAAAGCTCTCTGAGTCTACTTTTATATGGCATCAGTTTTGTATCAATTCAATATGTAGTTTGAGATTTATATCCAAAATACTGAAACTATTCTGGTAAAAGTCGTTGATTCATATGTCAACTTCAAAAGATCATATCTCCCTCATATAAACTCCTTTTAATGTGATCTTGATGTCTATAGTTTGTGTTGGGAGTCTAGCTTTATATGCCATTAGTTTTAGATCAATCCAACGTGTGGTTAGAGAGATATCATCAAAATACCAAACCTTTATTCTGCCACTCAAAAACTGAGTGCCATTACTCGAGTGGTCACTCGAGTAATCTTCAAGTAACTTTGCAGATTACTCGAGTAGCCACTCGAGTAATCACCTCCAAAATGAGGCAGTGTCATATTACTCAAGTGATTACTTGAGTAATCATCTATGGAGTTGCCATAACTTCCGTATATGTCATTTTAACTTCGTATTGACCCATTCCAACCTCCAGTATCACTTCTAAGAGCTTAAATCTTATTATTCTCGTGTGATCTTACAAGTTCTTCCTTCTTCAGTCTCTTTCTTCTTGTTTTTCCTCTTGATGATCATTTTTCATCACCCAACTAGATATCTTCTTGAATTGATGATCATTCCTCATAGCCCAATTAGATGTCTTCTTGAATATCTTTAATCTTCTTCTTTCTTTGCTTGACTAATATCATCTTCTTGAATATCTTCCTCTTGATGATCTTTCTTCATAAATTAACTATATATCTTCTTGAATATCTTCAATCTCCTTCTTGCTCTTGCTTGACTAATCTACAAGATATACAACATTAAATATAGTAGTTAGTCAATATAAAAGATTATGTAATCTTAATGCTTGACATCTATATTTGACATTATCAAAACTAATTATATCTAACAGTTATGATTATGTGAAATTTACCTCTTCCTTATTTTAATATATTAAAACATAAAGATGGTGAGACTAAGAGGTAGAGGTGCCGGGCAGGGTCAAGAAGTTGGACCTGACCTAAAGCAGCAAATCTTAGGCAAGTTAGCCAAACAACAAACAATGATACATGGTATTAGTGATGAGCTACGAGAAATGCAACAAAAACAAAATGCAGATAGGGAAACACAGAATAATCCTGGTGGACAGGAAGATGAATATATACATCCTGAAGAGCTTGAATAAGGGGCTCCTCTTAGACCTATTGCTGAGGGTGAAAACTTGTAAACATGGCTGTCACAGTTCTGTCAGCAATAAGCCCCTGTCTTCCGAGGAAAATTTAATCCCCAGATAGCAGAGGATTGGCTATCCTGACTGGAGAAAATTTTTAGAATTTTAGAATGCTTAGATAATATCAAAGCTCATTTGGCTATTTACATATTCGAAGGAGATGCAAACAAGTGGTGGAAAAATACTAAAATGATCCTTCAAGCATGAAATATTCCTACCACATGGGACTTATTTCAAGAACAATTCAATACCCTCAATCAATTAGAATTGAAAAGGAAGCAAAGTTCCTTTCGATCCGACAAGATGAGAAGAAAGCTTTGATAGTATTTGGGTCGATTTATCCAGTTGTCTAGATACTCTTCTTTGAGGTACCATGATGATAAGAGCTAGATCTTAGATATGATGATTTAGGGATTGAGAACAGAATTCAAAGAGAAGATAGTCTTTAAGCAATTTACAGAATTTAATAAGGCAGTAGAAGAATGCCATATCACATACAACAATTTGCTGAATTTGTATTCTGACAAAAATGCTAATAGTAAGGGTGCGTCTGGTAGCAAGAATTCTTGCCAGAAACGTAAGAATCAAAAGGGTCCATTTAGGGAAAATAATAAAAAGCCGTATTTGTCTTTTAGCTATAGTGACTAGAGATCCCCTTGGAAAAGAACATGTTGGTACTAAGGTAAGCCATATCATCCTTGAAAGTCATATGATGCCCCAACAAAGCAAATAGTCTGTTATAATTGCTAGAAACCAAGACATTTTGCTAAAGATTGTCTATAGCAGTAGTGGGCGGGGGAGCCTAGCTAGACAAAGTGCCCATGGCAGAGTCTTTGCTATGGCTCAAGATGAAGCTAGAAAATCTCCTGAATTAATTCAAGGTACGATTTTACTTATTGGTAATTTGATACAAGTATTGTATGATTCAGATGCTAGTTATTCATTTATTGCATATAATTGTGTGAGATGGCTAAGCCTGAGTATGTATCGATTACTGTATAACCTGGTTATGTCTACACCTATAGGTATTAGATCTATCACAACTGATATTTGCTTGAATTGCATAGTAAATGCCGAAGTGTAATATCCTGGATGTTGGGCATACGACTTTAAGGATAAGCCTATATCAGGTAGACTACTATGCCTAGTTTGGAAAGGGTCCTAAGAATGTCGAGAGATAGAAAGACTTTAGGGGACTATGTGATTCAGCCCTACTGGGCAGCGGGCCCAGTATGCGTAGGTAGTAGGATTAAAGTATCAGTGCAGATATACACATGACACATATAAGGCACCATTGGGTTGGTAGAAAGATGTAACCCCCTGACTTTAAACATGTAATTATAATTCGATAACACATTTAAAATGGATTAGAGACCATTGGATGCTTTAACCTCATTTTAAACATTTTGTCTCACAGTAAAATTTTTTTACAAAACTTTCAAAACTCTTTTTCCCATCCTGGTCTCAATTTCAATATTCGAATATAATTACCTGTGCAGTTAATATACATTCAATCATATCAGAGTGTATATCCGCATCCCTGGCAACTCCCGGGTTCTATACATAAAAACCTGAAGGTTTATAAGTATACACTAGGGGATTACACAACCAAAATTGAATGTAGTGTTCCTGATTCAAAATATACAGTAATCCCGAGTTCAAAATACATAACCAACATTTCCAATTCAACTATATACCCCCAAGGGTCCTAATTGCTCCGGGTTGGCCGCTTCTCCTTTGAGCCACACGCCCTGTCTGAAATGTTAGTCATAGGAAAGAATGAGATTCGAGAGAATCTCAGTAGTAACAAACCACTCACACAATGCATAAACACAAAGCATGTACATAAATCACAAACAACAACAATCTCAAAGATACATGGTTTTCACCACAAACGATAGCACTCACGGCTGTATACACAATACGACAGCTCCTGCTGTAATCAACATCACGACAGCTTCGCTGTAATCACAATAACGAGAGCTTACATTGTAAACGACAGCTTGCGCTGTAAACGACAGCTATCACCAGCTGTAACCGCAGCAGCATCAAAGATTCATCACAGAACAGTGATAACACACACATACAGAGCATTACACATAGTATAAGAGAGAGAGTCACTACCTAATCCTTTCCCGACGTTTCTTGGCACAGCGGACTCACGAGGACGGCAAATATCAAATCCTGTAAACCAAGTTAGGGACAACCCGTCAATCTCTTTCCCAAGTTTTATCTCTATAATACTTAAGTTGATTATCACTATGGTCAATTAATCAAGTCAACTAAGAAGCTAAAGTGCTCAATTAACCTAAAAGGCTAATTTCTAACCTCAAAGTTCCACAATATTACATTATGCCAAAAAATGTTCAATTTTCGCATAGGTGACCAATCTGCCAGAATTTTCCAACATCTTTGAAAAATCATAACTAATTCTAGAAAAATCAAAATGAGATGATCCCAAAGCCTATTGAAAGCTCTTGAAGTCCTCTTTATAGGAAAAATATGAATCATTACCAGAAATCACCACGTAATTCCAGAATTACACAACATTCCACACTGCTCCAGAATTAGGTCCAGTTTCGACATCAAACTTTGGGCAACTAGAACTCCCAGCTCAAAAACAGAAAGGACACAAATCATATGTCCATTTTGAAGCTTAAAATGTGAAATTTAAGACTGGAAAGTTTCAGAATTTTTAGACACCAATTGCCCATTCAAAATGTACCTACAAACTGACTGCCCTGCACAAAGTTACACTTGACAGTTTTTCCAATGTTCAACTAATGTGTCCAATGGCTTCAAAATCAACAACCAAACCTATTCCCACATAATTTTTCGTGTAGAACACAATGGTAACATCAAAATGAACAAATTCCCACTCATTCTCCATGTCCTGTTTTGGCAGAATTTTAGGGTATTTCACAACAAACAACCACTTCCCTATCTAATCACTAAGCTTAGCTCATTTGCCTCCAAACCAATATATAAGCACATATATAGGATGAAAGCTTCATGATCCCTAATATACCCTAAAAAAATAAATTAGGGCTGTCACAATAGCCCACCACAACTCAGCCAATTAAAGCATCATATACATCAACATAATGCTCTTACTCACCTCTTGCTTCTTCTTGTGTTCTTTTCTTGATTCCTCAACTTTTGTTCTTGCAAGGTGGCTGAAAACTCCTCCTCTTCAAAAACAAAAACCATAGAAATGAAGCTAAGGAAGAGAGGAACAAGTTTTATGAAGGTCACTTGAGCCATAGATGAGGTTAAGAAGGTGAAAAATCAAGATTAAGCTCACCTTAAAACCTTGCTTTTCTTCCTCTACGTTTTTTCTGCTCTAACCGACTTGAGGAGAGAGGAAATATGTGACTTAATGATCAGATTTTTGGCCCCTCTTATCTCTCAAAGTCCAAACGAAAATATGGTGCAAAAGTAGATAAAAGATGTGGTGAAAATTACTTCACTTGGTTATATACTTATGGTGAATTAACTAAGGGTAATTTGCTTCAAGTTTTCTCTTTCCTTCCTCCTCCCTTTTTGACCGAAATGTTTTCCCCTTTGTATACAAGATATCATCTTATGCTTGGCCTATAATTGTTGACCAAGTCTTCACCTCCTTACTTGGTCTTTCATGTGCTTCTCTTTCTCTCTTTATTGTCACTGAAAATAGCTCTTAAAGAGAAAAAACAAATACTCCTTGATTTATCATAACTTTTGCCTCTTCAAATACATTACTTTAGTTGCAATATTTGACCAATTCAACATATTTTCTTTTCCTCCTCATGCCATACGAATTGTAGCCCTTGGAATAGCCAAAAGAGCTTCTTGAATCAATCATAATTCCAACTCTTCAAATATTACTTCTTTAGTTGAAATTGTTGACTTAGTCACCACCTTTTACAACTTGGTTAAATTGCCTTCACATGTCATATATTAATAACCTATATTGTCTCCTTATATCTTACGTAAGTCATGGCCCTTTGAAGGAGATGATGATCTTATAAAATATCCACTTGCAATATAATATTCAATTGCCAATTTTTTGCATGTGAAAATTGACTAAAGTTGTAACAAAATTTCTAGAGGTAATTCTGTCATTAATCCCACCATCTATTCTGTACATTTAGCCCTTGAGTACATTTTGGGATATTACAAAAGACGCCACCCAGCTATGTCATGAGGTATGAGACTGATTGGTCAAGCAAAATATGCCAGTATAGGTATGCACATGGCATTTATAGGGCATACATGTATACCCTGAGTTTTTAAAGTAGACACCGGTATGTGGCGCCATGTGGGGCCCAAACACATACCTCTTACCGGGCATCATTTGGTGGGCCTCGATATGCGTAACATAATTCCAAGTAAGTCCCAAGTAAACACCGGTAAAGTTAGCTTTAATAAAGTAAGTAATTATAACTAATGATGACACAACTTTTGTGTTGGATAAATAAGATAGTGACAAGTGCCTTCTCATCATGACAAAGTACAAGGGAACTTTTGTGTTGGATGAATGAGAAGATGACAAGTGTCCCTTATGATGACCCTCACTTTTTTCCTTTTGTGTTGGCATCCCCGGGATGTGCCACCTAGCACCTGAGTTAGGGGAATCCACTAGTCCCTGGTCTAGTCAGGTACTTGACTTTCTCAAACACTGAACCTGGGAGTCAGGGGAATTCATCAGTCCTCCCTTCCTCTAACAGGTAAAAGTTGCCACCTAAGAGAGAGAAAAAGAAGACAAACTTCTTGATGACACATAGCAATCGTGTACTCTAATCTTGTGACACTTGGCAAGCTAAGAAGAAATCATATTACTTGATTAAATCACAACCATTCCCTCCTCTTTAAGTGGATTTCAGCCAATACCTAAAGAAAGAGAAAAGAAAGCTAAAAAATCACAAAAAAATAGAAAGAAGAGAGAAGGAGATTGATAGTGAAAATCACCAGAATTCCAGAGCTGATTCCAACCTCGAATCATTGTTATCGTCCAGTAGGTCCTTTAAGAAAGTTGTTCTACTCACTAAGAGCTTTCTTTCTACGATCTCAGTTTTCTGATTAGAGGTGTTTTATGTCATCTAGTTAGCTGGAGTGTCTTCAGAGTTCCGAACCAATTGTAAAGACATGAAGAGGTAAGTGTACGCTTTGCTTTGAAACGATTAAGTTGTGATTTTGTCAAGTTTAGTGGATTCTTGGAAGGCCTTAAATTTTAGTCAAAAGGCATTTTTAAGGTCTTTAATGGATTCTACATGAAATATGGTTTAGGAATAGCCCCCGATTATGTCTTAAATGAATTGGAATGAAAAACCAAAAGTTGGCGTTTTTTATAGGTGATGCCATATTTTGTTTTCTAGAGGCAGTTGATCTGTGATGAGTTTTTAATTGATCAAATGTTATCCAATGGTCATGAAGCTTTCCAGAATAAAAGTAGACATGATAAGATTTAATTTGATATGTAATATGTATAGGATATGAATTTTTGAAGTTAATCGATGAATCTAGAATGTTTTTTGGACTAGTTGTGTTGTTCGATGATTCTGGGAAATTTAACCCTGTAATGGGCAATGTTTAATATTTTCCCCTAAATTTGCTCAAACAAATAATTTTCCCTAAAAGTATACTTAAAGAGGGTCACATGTGTATAAATGTATATGAAGGGAAATTGGAAAATGCTAATATAAGTTCATTAAAAAACAACACACATGAATAACACATCTTGATGAGTCACAACATCCACTGGAGCATGAATAACACATCTTGAAGAATACAAAGTTAGAACTTGTAAAATTATGAATGAACACACAAATTAAAAAGGATAATAACAGTGAGTCCTCTATGAAATGTTAACGCCATACCGACTAAACCCCATAAAAATAAAAGCTATAGGGAATAAAAGGTACGCTTAAAATTCTAGAAAATGTCTGGAGAGCAAAACAAAATGGGTTGACATACAAGAGCTTCAAGCACAATAACAGAAGGGCTTATATTCATCTTCTTCATAGTTCTTTACCGATTCTTACTTCTATCCCGAACCATCATAATTACTTCCTATCCAGTCGTCGATGATTCTAGAATCACCTATGAGTTTTTGGTAGAGAGGGACTTAGCGCCATGAACCATTGTCAGACTTTAACCATCACTACCATGGACCATGTTCAGCAAGAGTCAGACATTTTTTTCCTTCAACTTGAGAGCCTATGCCCACTTTCTGTCACCTTCATAACCACCATCACTTTCCCTCACTGGTTTCACCAAACCTATAACCTTCCACACCTTAGACGGAGAGACATAACATTACAGACACATCAGAAGCAGAACAGAGTCCCTGTGTATGACCTTACAAATTAGAAAGAGTACAAAGGTCTGGACATCCTGTAAAACCAAGTAAGAATATGAATGTCTGCAAAAAACCAAGTCTGGTTTGGATGTCAGAATATGAAGTTTTGTTTAATCAATGCGTGTCCTACTCTTCCTGAATAGCAATATAGGGGGAAACAAAAAGAGGGGAACATGATTTACAAAGGAGTAAATATGTATAAAGAACCCTAAAATGAAAAAACCAATCGCTCACGTATTGGATGGAATGTAAGAATAGATTCAACTTTCTTCATAGTGCACACTGTCATAGTTAAGAACTGTGGAAAGAAGTATGATGGGTGGATGAAGGAAGGTGGCAAAGAAAGATGTCTGCACCCCTTTGAATGATTACATGGTTATTAAAAGGCTTCTACTTATTTGTATTTTTTTACTAGCGGTAGTGACGAAAAAGTTTTTGAATTTCAAACAGGGTAAAAAGCCTTTAGAGCCACCAAAATGAATTAAATAAGTAAGACGAAATCTCAACAGTCCATTTCTTAAGAACAATTTTTTTTGTTAGAGGAGCTGAGATTTGAGCTGATGGCTTGGTGGAAGAGTATTTATATATATATTGATTATTGCATGTTTTTATTGTTGTATAAACATACCATGAATTATGAGTGTTTGTAATCAAGGCTAAATGAATGAGTTAAGAATGAGCAGAAAAATGAGTAGTGAATCACTCTGATTGAATTGAATAAAGATGAGAATCAAAAGTAACAATGAATTTGCAAACCACTATAAGACCCTTCAGCAAGATTTTGAAATATTCAGAAAAACCCACTCAACTATAGGTTCGAATCCTCTCTTGAGATTGAGAATTTAAAATGATTTTATGAAATTGGTTCGAACTTATTGTGCACAAGCTCAACTAATCAATTACGAGAATAAGACATTATATTTTTGGTATCAGAGCAGTGCTTCAGGCAATGGAATTGTCTGCTCAGAGATACAGGTCTAATTAGAGCGAAGGGTTCTTACTATATATTACATTCTCTGCTCATGTGATAGTATAGTGATTCCTTGTTAATGCTATTATAACTAGGAGTTATAGATAGTCAGAGACTTAAGGAATTAGACCACCCATGTCTGTTAATTAGCTTGTTCAAGGAAGGGGCATTGGTCTACATAGAGGAAGTAGCTCTGCTTGACAAGGATGTTAGTGGTGCCCAGTCCTAGTGAGGCTTCCTCTACTGGAGACAATGATAATAAGACCATAAGGATAGAATGGGAAGTACAGGATTCAAATTTTGTTGCTAACTTTAGGGCTCCTGATATTGAGTTAAAGGATGACTCAGATTTTTCCTTATGTTATGAGAACATTTAGAGGGTCTATACCGAGAAGTTGGTACTACTTATGTCTCTTTGAGGGGACAATATCTTGCATTTCTGGTAGGATAATAGTGAATACTAGGATTGAGGTATATATGGGGTACTAATACCCAGAGTTATATGTGGGGTACAAATAGAACTCCATGGTTAAGCATGCTTAGGTGAGAGAAATCCCAGGATGGGTGAACCCCTAGGAAGTTAAGTTGGTTAGTTTATAAATCCTCAAGAAATAGTGATTGTCTTCAGATTTCTCCATAACTAATGATCATCTTAGTTAAATGAATTTTATTTAAAGGCATACATGTATGATCAAAAGTAATGAACTGGAAAAGGCTAGAAACTAGTACAGAGATATGCAATGTTTTGGGTCTTACCAAATATTGTTGAGGAGTTATCCTGACTCCTGAATCGTCTGGCCATTGATAGAGCTCATGTGAATGAAGGAGTTTGATGTTATATAAATGTGAGAGGGGTTTTATGGAGCTAAGGGAGGGGCTAACATTCACACCAATCTTGGTTATCCCAGATCCTAGTGTGGCTAGTGTGGTTTGCAATGACGTAACCTATACGGCTTGCAAGTAAAGTGATATGTAAAGGTTACACTGTAATGAGTATATAGGATTAGGATATGCCTTAATGTAGAAGGGTAGAATGGTGGTGGATGCCTCTTGATAGCTGAAGTCTCACGAGATAGAATAGTCCACTCATGAATTAGAGCTAGCAGTGATTATATTGATTTGGAGGAATGATGATGCTAAGAGAATATTTTATGAATGTTTCAAGAATTAGAATAGGAATTGTGAATCATGATTTGAGCATGCCTATGAGGGATAATTAAGGTGAATGATTTATTGACTGGTGTTGAGGTTTTAGTTTCAATTATGAATTTAGGAGTTTGGGTGAATATTTAGAAAGTTATTACCTAATGATTTGTAACCAAAGAATCAAACAATAGTTGAATTGATTCTTTAGGCATTTGAATTAATCAGAATATTTTGAGGTACTAGATCGGTGAAAAATGTGTATGACATTTTCTTATGGTTGCCAGTTGCTAATTTAGCATAGGGAAGTATCTTGATTATGATTAAGAGTTTGTTCCCTGATGTAACAAAGTAATAGAAAGATTGAGAAAGGTCTCAAGTTATGGTCTTATGGCTGAGGCAAATAATAGAAGTTATGCTAGTGACTTATGAATTCCCTACATGATGTGGGTAGATTACCCTAGTAAGGGAAGAAGAATTATGCCCGGAGCCAAAGCAATATAAAAAATCTATGTAGAATGACCTCAGATAAGATGGAAAAATTAAGGAAAATAGAGTACAGAATTGCTGGAGAAATGGGATCTTAAAAGATCTAGGTTTCCTGTTACAATGGTACTTCCATTCAAAGATGGCCAACTGGAGAGAGATACCTCTGAGGGTTCTGATAGGAAAGGTCTACCTAAGGAGTATTAAGAACGAAGGGGCTGACTAGTCAGAGTGGACTAAGTAAAGCACCAAGTAAAGTACCGTAAAGTAGAGCAACCATGACGTCAAACCATAAATTAGAGCTACCGGGACATCGACTCTCAAAGGTGGTGTATTGTAATAAGTCTCATATGAGATAGGTTTCTTAAAAGAAGGGTTTATTGGACCCAATGTATCGCTATGGGTTGCTCTAACACTATATTTTGAAAGAAAGATAGAAGAAGGGAATTAAGAAAGAACAAGCTTATCAGTGTAAAGGAAAGTAACTTTTGTTCTTGTATCTTATGTTATGGTTCTGCATGTATGTATTTACTATCACATGTATTCATTTCATGAATATTCAGAATTGTTACAAATGTAAAGTATGTTATGAATGTCAAGTATGTTACGAATGTTATGAAATGCCTTAAGACCTATTGGGTAGTATGCCCTTAGGAAGGCAGTGTTATGTTATGAAACTCCTTAAGACCTAGTAGGCAGTATGCCCTTAGGCGGGCAATGTTATGTTATGAACCGCCTTAAGACCTAGTAGGTAGTATGTCCTTAGGCAGGTAGTGTTATGTTAAGCAATGCCCTAAGACCTAGTGGGCAGTATGCCCTTAAGCTGGTAATTGTTAAGTTATGAGATGATTTGTTTAGCATGCTTCATGAACATTACATAAGTATATGAAGGGTTTGAGTAACAAGAGATGAGCCTAGAATAAATTCAGAACAATTTGCAGGTTATGCACCTTGAGGTCATTAGTCCCAATATGTATTCAGCAAAGATGATAAATTGAATGTTTTGAGGTCATAAGACCTAAAGGAGATGTATGTCCTTAGGCCAGTAGAATGTTATGTATTTAAGAATGATAACGAGCAGAGGCTTGAGTCAGTAAGTCCTAAAGTACTTGTAAGCATAGGGGGATTCCCTAGGCAGTATGACCTAGTGTGCAAGATTGCATGGGGTAGTGTCCTTAGGTTGTAAGATCCTACATGACTGTTTGAAGCAATAGACCTATATGTCCAGAGGCCCTAAGACCTAATAGACCAGTGTGTCCTTAGGTTGGCAGATGTATTTAGAATTATGTCAGGTAGTGACCTAAAGAATGGGGGTAGAGACCCTCAGCTGTATGATCTTATATGCCAGTTGTTTATGTTGCATACTGATTGTTGAGTGTCTTTATGATAAATGTGAATCCTAAATACTATATCAGATTTGTGTTAAGAATATAATTATGGTTGTATTATATGGTTATAAGCCTGTACATAAAAGAGATAGATTGAGTAATAAAAGTGTTTCCCTAAGGTGTAGATGATTCTATACGATGTTCAAATTTTGAGGATGAAATTTATTAAACGGGGGGAGAATTGTAATATCTAGAATTTTGGGATTAGAGGCTTACATATCAGCCTTGATTCAATAGACTGCAAAGTTCTGATTAAGCAAGTATCTCAGGAGGGCATAATGATATTCCCTAATACTTTGTGTATCTATATGGCATTAAGGGAATAAAATGATAAAACAAGGCAATTAGTGGTCATACACAACATGAGTATGATTAGAACATAAGTTGTAAACATTTGAATTGTCTGCCAGTAAGTTTCCCTATGTAGTATGAAAGTAGATTTATCAAGCTTTAATTTGATAGGTCATATCAATCATTTGGAGCTGTACACAAAGAGTTATGAATTTTTGAAGTTAGCCTAGTGAAACTGGCCAACTTCTATGACAGCATCCAAAAATGGAAATTCTGGGAATTATGAGCTTCCAAATGGCTAAAGGCTATATTTTTTCTTGAAATAGACTTAATAAGGTCACATAGCCTTTGGAATCACACCAATTGAATCTCTATACATAAAGATATGAATTTTCAAAGCTTAACGAAAATTCTGCCTAGTTTTCTAGCTAGTGCGAAATTGGAGATAAATGTAAGGGAAAATTGGTCATTTGACCAATAAAGCAAGCAACCATTTATTTTTCCCTTTAATTGGGATAAATGTTGGCTAAAGTAGGGAGCATGAAAGTTCAACCCAAGTAAACCAACCATAGTTGACTAATTAGCCACTTGCTTTTCAAGGAGCCAAAAGATTGTGACACATGGCAGTTGATGGACTAAGCATTTATGTTAAGTGAAGATAAAGACCAAACCTCCCTCTCTCCTCCTCATATTTCATCTAGAACCTGAAATAGAGGGGAAATAGTTGGAAAATAGAAGAGGAAAGAGAAAGAAGGAATAGCAAAAATTTCTAAGTTCTGGAACCCATTTCACCCCCGATTCAGCACTTCTAGCTTCCAAAGTCTTCTCTAATGTTGCTCTACTCGATGAGAGCTTTCTTTTTATGATTTTGGATTCTCGATCAGAGGTATTTGGAGCCATCTACCTAGGGGTGGTGTTGCCAAAATCAAGAACCGGTTGTAGAATCAGGTAGAGGTATGTACAGGCTTCAATTTGAATCGATCGATTTATGGTTTTGTTGAGCTTTGAGCATTTGTTGAGCTACCCTATGATTTCGTCCAAGCTATGGTTTTAGGTTTATATGTTGTTTTAATCATGAAAATGATGATCTATGAGGATTAGTGATGATATTAGACATGTTTGATACTAGAATTGCAAAACTGTTGATTGCTGGATTGAAGTTTTTGAGAGGCAGTCTGTTTGCGGTGAAATTTTGATTAGTCAAACTTGGTCTAAATATTATGAAATTATATAGGATTAAAGTAGACATCTTGGCCTTTAATTTGATAGATATTATAAGCAATTTGGACTAATGGATTGAAAGTTATGGATTTTTAAATTTGTGCCCAGTTTCTGACTTGATTATGGAATAGTGTGAGACTTTTTATGGAATTATGTATTTTTGTTGTTATAGATGGTAGTGGGTCATATTTTTCCTATATAGAAGACTTAAAGAGCTATCCATAAAACTTTGAACCAATCTATTTTTATTTTTTTGGATTTAGTTATGATTTTTGGAAGTTCATCTAAGAAACATAACATTCTCCTGGCCGCAGCCAGAAGATTCTTGGCCATAGCCAAAACGCTTCTAAGAATTTTGGCCGCGACCAACACCTAATTTCAGCATTTTATAGTTTTGAAAGGTAGTGACTGGTCTAGCTCTCTATAACCATTTTAAGCATTTATTTGAGCTTTTAATAGCTACTCAAAGGACTCAAATGATAACCAATATGATGTGATTGGGTATCTAGGGTCATGAGAGGTCTAGGAAGAAGAAATGGAAGAATTCCCAAGAAGTTATAATGGTTAGGAGGAAGGGGAACCAAAGAAGGACTAAAAGCCATAAAGTAGGGAACTTTCATAACTTGCAAAACTTGTTATGTGTGCTTGTGTATTGATGAATTTATTGCTTTGATTAATTGTATAAAGCATATATGAATGAGTAAAGCTCTGTTTGTACTTATGTTATAGCTATGAGCATATTGTAAAGCATTGAGCATGCATATGTCATTATGTTAGCAAGGGTTTATGTAAGCAAGCATATCATACATAAAGTATTTCTTGTATGCATTCGTTAGCACTATTTGCTATTGGGATTCTCTTGAATCTCACTCTCACTACCCAACCATATAAGTATGTGAACACGATAAAAGAGAGCATGAAGATATGCAAGAAAGAAGGATGATGGCGAATTGAAGAATTAGATGTAATAGTTTGTTATGTATAAATTATTACATGTTTTCATTGTTGTATAAACATGTCATTAATGATGAATATTTGTAATCAAGGCAAAATGAATGAGTTAAGAATAAGCAAAGAAATGAGTAGCGAATCACTCTAATTGAATTGAATAAAGATGAGAATCAATCAGTAACAATGAATTTGCGAGCTGCTATAAGATGCTTCTGCAAGATTTTGAAATATTCAGAAAAACCCACTTAATTATAGATTTGAATCTTGTCTTGAGATTGGGAATTTAAAATGATTTTACGAAAGTGGTTTGGACTTATTGCAAACAAGCTCATCCAATCGATTATAAGAAGATGACGTTACAATAAACCTCGAGGGGGCATAATAATCAAGTACCAGACCCTTTACCTGACCCAATGCAATAGATACTCAGAATGCTAACATAGTAACAAGAAATAATAAACGATATCAGGGAGGAGCTGTGAGAAGTGCAGCAACAATAGGATCATATAGAAGACCTGGGGAAAGGAAATGGTGAGTTTAATCCACCAAAGGGGCCTCAACCAGAAGATCCTTTGCCTAATCCTAAGGCTAATATTCCTCAGACTTGGGTAGGAAGATTCAGTAAACAACAACCTCCTATCTTCAGAGGGAAATTTGATCCTCATCAGGCCAAAGATTGGCTATTTTGAGTAGAGAAAATTTTCAAAATCTTGGCATACCCTGATGATATTAAGGTCCAGCTAGCAATCTATAAACTGGAGGGTGATGTTGATAGGTGATGGAAGAATACTGAGATTGTTCTCTTGGGAAGGAATATTTCGGTAATATGAGAATTATTCCAAGAGATATTTAACAAGAAATACTTTCCCTATTCAGTCAAGCTTGAGAAAGAGAAAGAATTTATACAGCAGCATGACAAAGAGAGCTTCGATAAATACTTAGCTTGTTCTATTTGTTTGTCTCGATATTCCTCATACCTCAATTATCGGGATGACAAGAAATAGAGTTCTGACATAATGATACAGGAGCTAATGTCAGAGCTGAAAGAGAAACTGGTTTCAAAGAATTTCACAAAGTTCAACAGGTAGTCGAAGAGTGTAGTATCATTGAAAATAACTTGTAAAGTCTGTATTCTGATGAAGCAACGATAACAAGGGTGCATCTGGTAGTAGGAGTTCTTTCTTTAAAGGGTAAAGAATAGAGTGGACCACCTTGACGCAGAGTCAAGAAGCCGTATCAGGATGGGGGTTGTAGTAATCAAAGTCCCTCTTAAGGCCAAACATGCTGGTATTGTCGCAAGCCACACCATCCAGGCAGAACATGTGGTGGTATTTTAGTACATCAGGCTTTACTAGCACAACAGGCTCTAACTAGGACATTGACCTTTACATAAACTAGAGACTAGAGCATTATCTAAATGATTGCCCACAGTAGCATCAACAAGCTTTAGATCCCAGACAGAGAGCTCAAGGCAGAGTTTACACAATTACTTAGGAGGAGGCTATAAAATTTCTTGAATTAACATAAGGTATAGTTTTTCTTAATGGCAATTAGTGAAAGTAATGTATGATTTAGGTGCTAGTCATTCATTTATTGCATATGTTTGTGTGAGACAGCTATGCCTGAGTATACACAAAAATTTCATATGATCTGGATGTGTCTACACCTACAGGTGTAGAGTTGTCACAACCGAAGTGTGTTTGAATTGCATAATAAATACCAAGGGACATGAATCAACAGTGGATTTGATCTGTCTACCACTGCAAGGCTTAGAAGCGATCCTCAAAATTGACTGAGCTGAGCAAATGTGAATTTTAGCTTTTAAAAGTTAAATTTTTGTGCTATGTATTTTCATAATAAGGGATCTCAAGGAATCCTAGCAAAGTAGAAGCAGTATTGAACTGGAAGGGCCAAAGACTGTTTTGAAATACACAGTTTTATGGGTCTTACCAGTGAAAGAGGCAAGCTTCACCCAAGAGGGGGTGAATTGGGTGATAAGATAAATTTTTTTGGTTGATGTGGTGATATAGCAATAACTATAGATAGAGTAGAGTTGAGAAGATAAGCACACAGATTTATATTGGTTCGGCCCAAAACCCAGGCCTACGTCCAGTCCTCAGAGATCAAGACCTACTAAGATTTTCACTATTCTTCCAAGTTTAAGTGGGATCTCGGAACGCCACAAGACAACAACTGTCCTTGAAAGGACAACGAGTAGAAATACTAGAAATTTCTCTCCCCCTTACGACAAGTCTTACGTGCAGAAAAACAAATCTATGACCTTTCTCTTTTGCTTATGTATACAATTCTTATGAGCAGCAACGTCCTCTCCTGCTTACACCACTATAAGTTTTACGAGCAGCAACGTTCTCTACGGCTTGTATCTAGTAAATCTTATGAGCAGAAAGTCCTACTAGAAATTCTCTCACTGCTTCTCACATAAGGAAATCTCCCCTCTCAAGGTCCCAGTACCTTGAGATCAAATGAAAATAGAATTTGAAGTGTATACAGACTCTCTTATAGAGCAAATATGATAAACACTGAAGAACGATATGAATACAGAGGAAATGTGAATAACAGAGACTCGTGAATTTGGTTGTGTGAATTCTTGCACTTCGTTGTATTAGATGGTCTCTGGAGCTTTGTATTTATAAACATTTGTTTTTGCCCGTTTGAATAATAATCATTGTGGAGCGGGGCATGTTACTGTGGAATGGCATGCGTACGTTTGAAATCTTTGAACACGGTAGGTACGTGCTTGGATGGTTGTAATGATGCTGTCTGCCGTTGTTTGACTTCCTCTGTGTCTTTCTAATTCAAATGCTCAAACTCCTGTATCACACTCACAATACATGTTAAATGATGTTATATATTAATAAGTGAAAATAAAATGAATAAATATTATTAAACTATATTTGGATTGAACACTGTAAGACTGGTGCGTTTTAGCTTCTGGCAAAGTATCACTCGAGCACTGTGATGTCTCACTCGAGTGCTGCTTCATTTTACACTATGAGCCACGTCTCTGGACAACACTCGCAACCTGTTTTTATCAAGAGTGTGATTTTACACTCACAGCTAATGTGGGCCCTCACTCGAGCCTCGAGTGAGAAGAATATTCTTCTATAATATACTCTTTGTCTTCAGCACTTGCATCAAAATTGATAGAGTTAGATTTCTCACTCACGGGTGATGATGTATCACTCAGGTACATGAACTCTCACTAGGGCATGCTTATGCTTCTTTGTTCTGCATAACTCTCAGCCAAATACTCATAGTCTCTCACTCGCAAGGACTCGGGTGCAGATGAGAACATCACTCAAGTACAGAAACTGTGCTCGAGTGAAGTATTGATATCTTGTTTCTGACTTTACTCCCTGTCAAACACTTTCTGTCCAATACTTTCATATGCTCGAGTGTAAAATAGCTTCATGCTCGAGTGGTAGATATAGTGCTCGAGTGCATCAGTAAAATTGACAGTAATTGCTCTCTGCCAAACACTTTCTGTCCAACACTTGCATGTGCTCGAGTGTAAAAGAGGTTGATGATCGAGTGTTAACTCTGTTGCTCGAGTATATCAGCAAAACTGATAGTAGACATCTCTAAACTTTGCCTTATGCATTTGGTAACTTTGCAATCATTGTCTAGACTTGTAAAAACATACTTTGCACACAATTACCTTTTGTTATCATCAAAACTTGGAATCTAACATTCTCCCCCTTTTTGATGATGACAAAACCTTTGTGATAAGTTTTAAAAAATCTTGATTAGGATGAAAATTGTGAAAAACATTATCAACATTTCCAAATGCATATCTCAAAGATTTAGACACATTTTCAGATTTTTGCGCTTGTCCTCATATGTTTCCTGCAATACTTCCAATGGACACTTAAAGACCTAGATAAGTCATAGTATCACAGAAATCATTAAAATTGAACAGAAAACTTAACAAACTTGAGAATAATCATTAGTGAACTTGAAAAGTATAATATTAAGCTTGAATCAACATCTACCCATAAAAACCCCATATACAACCATGTCAGCAAAAGTAGAATAGAAAACAACAGTAATCCTACCCCAATACAGAAAAACTACCCAATACACCCCATATCAGACTATACTAGCTCAGAAACCATCACAGATCCTTCTCCCCCGTTTTGTCAGCATCAAAAAGGGGCTGAGGAAAAAGGAGATTGGAAGGTGGGGCAAAGAGCACCATGGTAGTGGGAGGGTCTACTGGCTCCGGCTCAAAGTGTGGAGATGATGGCTGAGGAACAGAGGCTGTAGGTGGTAGTGAAGGCAACTGATCATAAGTGATATCGACATTGGAATCCAGATCAGTGAACAGAACATGAGTTTGTGTTTGAGGAGGTGAAGTCGTGGTAGGATTAGTCTGAGGTGGCACCTCAGAAGACGTAGTTGGAAAATAAGCGTGCAAGAAGATCTCCATATCAGTAATTCTTCTCGACATATCTTCTTGAGTCTTGAACATCAAGTCAAAGTTGGTATTCGCCTTGTCCACCAACTTTAAGACTTGTAACTCCATCGTGTTCACCAACTTCTCATACTCAGTCATCAATTCCTTTTTCAGACCAGACACAGCTTGATTGATCACCTCAGTCATATGGGTAGAAAGTGATGCATTCAGGAAAGATGGAGGTGGAATTGAACCTTGAGCAAAAGATTGAGCCTCATCACCTCTCGATAGAGTGGCTTCTCTGTGAGATGTAGCCTTGGTTTGACTCACTGGAAGATTAATACTCATATGTGTCAATTGAGTCTTGCCAAACCTTTGAATGGTTACCCTCTCAGTTCCCTCCAAATACCACACTTTGTTTTTCTTGAGAATGAGAGACACAATTTGTGGATAAGGTATGGAGGCGGATTTTAATGCAGAAAATCAAAATCTTCTCATCTCACTAAAGATAATCTCCCCCACATTTCTTCACTGACCAGCTAGGAAGGAGGCCAACAAGTAGTAATCTCTCTGAGCAAAATAGGTATAATTTTTGGATTTAGTGACAATGCTACGAGAGTATATGTAGTGAATGGCGCAATTAGAATAAGGCATGTTAATAGGCTTAAAGTTGAGAGGGCCTATTGGGTCATTTGGTCTTAAAAGCCGGAAGGCTTTATTAGCTGACAAAGTGGGTGGATCAGAGGGAGGTGCAACATATCCAAGTAAATCATTAATAATATTAGCAGATATCATAATAAATTGATCTCTAATAGTGGTTGATACTGCTTCCTCTATCAATTCTCCGGTCCTAGACATTATGTTGTGGGATTTCATGTTGCAATAGAAAGTTTTCACAACAGAGGGTGAATAAGGAATATGAACACTCTTCATCAGATATTCTAAGTCGACATAAACTATGGGACATAATTGTCTATGTACAAACTCAGAATCATATACCTTTTGTTTTAGGGCCTTCATATCCTTAACATTGAAGTCTTCAAGAGGATTTGTGACTTGTTCTTCCTTTGGAGCATGTGATGTGGAAGGAAACCCTGAAGCAGCCGCATTGGACTAGCCAGCTTGATGTGAACTTGAAGCACCGGCTTGTGAGGCAATTTTGCCAACCAATGCGTCATGCTTTGATTTTGCCATTGCTTCCCGGAGTTGCATATTGAAGGAGTCATAAGAGGAAGAAGATTGTTGTGGTTGCTCTGTTTCCTTCTTCTTTCCTCTTCCTTTGACTTCTTTAGATTGAGATCGAGTCACAATCGATTCTTTGAAAACCACTCCCTTTGGTTTCTTTTGCCGAGGTTGATCCTTCTTAGCCATTTGAGGCTTAGGGTGAGGTTTCTTGGCTAGAGTTCTCTTTTTGGTTTGTGGTTTAAGCGGAGGTGTAGGAGTAGAAGACAAAGAAAGTGTAGGAGATGAGGATGTAGCCACTGGAGTCTCTGAGACACTAATGACTGAATGAGTGGGTGAAGGTGAATGGTAAACCACAGGAATCTTAGTTCTAGCCATTTGAAAAATAAAAAGGAAACAATAGGAATCATAGATTTGCTGAGGATTGAGAGAGAAAGTTTCAGAGAGTTAGGGCACGAAATGAGAAACTTTAAGGACAAATATTACCTCATAAAGAAGATTGAGGAGTTGTAATGGTGATTTGAAGCAAACTGAGATGTTTAATTGATGGGTTACGGTCGGAGGTGAAGAGAGACAACCTTCGAGTGACGCAACGGTTCAAATGAGAGGAGGAAGTGTGACGGTCCGAGCTATCGCTTAACTGATATAAGTTCCAATACTCGAGTGACAACCCTAGTGCTCGAGTGATATTTATACTGTGCTCGAGCGACATTCAGACAAATTTGATAAAACATGTAAAAGCGTACATGATTTAAATATATCTTATTATAGTTTTCATCTTTGTACTCAAATCCTCCAAAATCATTTGAGTAACCTATGCTTTGAATAAGTATTTGTATAAATCCTTTCCTTCTGCTTGAGTTCTCTTGCTTCACTTCAGGTACATTCATACCATGCTCGAGTGAAGATCTTTCCTCACTCAAGTGAGAACTGTCACTCTGGTATACTTGAGTGAGTTTCAAGAGTTCTTACATACTCTGTTAATCCTTGTTTTTCATAGCCTAAGGCAGAGTATATGTTATAGTTCTGAACTCGAGCATTGTTCACTGACTTTGAGTGAGAATGAGCTTAGCACTCGAGTGATAGACCTGCAAAAACAATTTCTACATACTCCGATGCCTAAGTCAGTATGGTTATCATAAAAAACTCATTACACATAATAATTAACAAGAACAAACTTACAACTCATTGGGATTAACCATTCCCAATTCTCTTCGAATATATAAGAATTGATCTTTAGCTATTAGCTTTGTGAATATGTTAGTAAGTTGAAGATGTTTCGGTATGAACTCTACTTTGACATCCTTCTTTTGTACGTGCTCTCGAATGAAATGATATCGGATATCTATGTGTTTGGTTCTTGAATGTTGCACAAGATTCTTGGCCAAGCTAATGGTGCTAGTGTTGTCACAATAAATTGGAATCTCTTTTAAGTATTGAAGGATCGGTAAGCACAGCGGAAGAATTTGAAAAATTTTCACCGATCCTAATCGAGGATCTATCAACGGCGTTTAAACCAAGTTGGAAGGATTCATACCTTTTTTATGATTCAGAGTTTTCACGATCTCTAGGAGCCAACACGTCAGGTCCGCTCCCTCTACCGGTATCCACACGAATGCTCTCCAACCGAGACTGCTTGCTAGCGCCTCTAATGTCTTCAAGGGTTTAACATGCGGCTCTTAATTCTGATGTACCCTGAGTCTATCAGCTCTATCAACTTTTAACCCATGAGGGTTATTTTCAAATTTCAAAATTAATCATCATTAATTTCAAAATTAATTAACAATTAATTATCTTGATGAGCTAATTAAATAAATTCAGTTTAAATTAAATCTGTCCAACAGTTTTAATTTAACCTATTTATTGAATCTAAATAAAGAGCCATTAGATTTAATTTATCTTCATAAATTAAATCTGAGATACTATATCTCTATCATGTTAGTTATTAAATTTAATATATCTTAATAAATTAAATTTAAAACCAACACAATATAATAATATCATATAATATATATACATATATATATAATATATTTCGAAAATATATATATCTATATAATATTATTAATGAATTTTATATTATATATATATATAAATATAAAATTCATCCACCCTAAATCTAACATTATCTCGTGTTGGGCCATTCTTATGTGTGACCCTGTAGGCCCATATGAAGTTGGCAGTGGGCCAATAACTACACTAACCCAAAGTCGCAAGCGGCCTCTAGCAAGACATTACAACTACCCAATTCATATGAGGATCGTTATCACGATGCAACATGTCATACAATCATGTCACGTCCCTTTGTCACACGATATATCGATCAAGGATAAGGCATGGAAAATGTCATCCTCTTGTTCCTGACCATTATTTTCTCGATTCCTGAGCAGGCTGATAACAAAGACAGAAACTCCTTTCATCATAGTATGGCCATACATTTCTCAGACTCACTCATCGAGGGGCCCAGTAATATCTCTCTACTAATGTGAGGGACAAATTCCATCTTGATCATTCATATTCCTCTACATGAAAAACCACCAAGCCCGATCGTAGCCTTTATCATCACCCGGTCAAAAGTGACTTTTGACTAGTTCAAAGCTTAGCAACTCTCATGTAGGAATCCATGATGACCTTAGGTCTAAGGGCATTGTGACGTGGTTATACATGAGAAAAGCTTATGACTTGATCCATGTAGCTTTCTCATAGTGGGTCGGTCCAGCACCTTGTACTCTTACAAGTGCCTAAGACTTTGATTCGTATCTCCATATCTTATCAAATCATACTGGTCTTGTTTCATTTCTGCTCCCGCATAGATGACCAACCAGGGACATTTTAGGACAATCTTTATGAATTATCCAAGGATACAATTATCACAGTTAACATGCAAATAATATGATAACAGAATGGAGAAATTTCATTAAAATAATAATGTTTAAAGTACAATGATTGGCCCTTAGGGCACAATTTCCAACAATCCCCAAATCCTGAAGTTGTTGCTTCAACTATAGTACTTGAGAACAACAACTTGCTATAGATATATATTCAGCTTCAGTAGAGGATAATGACACTGTGTTTTGCTTCTGCTGAACCATGATACCATATATCCTCTAAGGAATTGACATTGACCATTAGTACTTTTGCTGTCAGTTTTATATCCTCCATGATCTGAATTTGAATAGGCCATCAAAATTCGTTTCCTCTCTTTGGATACCATAAGCCAAGTTCTGCAGTGTCTCCTAGGTATTTGAAGATTCTTTTCACAGTCTCTACATGTGATACCTTAGGAGCAGATTGATACCTTGCGCACATTCCAATGCTGAACTAAATATCTTGCCTGCTTGATGTAAGATAGAGTAATGAGCCAATCATTCCTCTATATTTAGTGATGTTATAACTAGGACCTTTTACATCAGTATCTAACAAAGTTGTAGAACTCATTGGAATATCAGCTCCATTAGCATTGTCCAATCCATACTTCTTCAACAACTCCTTCAAATATTTTGTTTGAGATACAAATATCCCATTCTTCTTTTGCTTAATTTGAAGTCCAAGAAAGAAATTTAATTCTCCTATCATGGACATTTCAAACTCTCCCTGCATAATCTTGGAAAATTCTTGACACATAGATTCGTTAGTAGCACCGAAAATAATATCATCAACATAAATTTGAACAATTAGAATATCATCTTTGTTATGTTTGATGAAAAGAGTTGTATCCACTTTTCCTCTGACAAAGTTTTGATCAAGAAGAAACTTGCTTAGTCTTTCATACCAAGCTCTAGGTGCTTGTTTCAAATCATATAGAGCTTTCTTAAGCTTGAAAACATGATTAGGCTTTGTTTCATCTTCAAAACCAGGAGGTTGTTTTACATATACTTCCTCCATAATATAACCATTTAGAAAAGCACTTTTCACATCCATTTAATAAAGTTTAAAACCTTTAATGCAAGCAAAGGCTAAGAGTACTCGTATTGCTTCCAATCTTGCCACTGGAGCATATGTTTCCTCATAATCAATACCTTCTTCTTGATTATAGCCTTTGGCTACCAATCTTCCTTTGTTTCTCACAATGATTGCTGATTCATCAAGTTTATTTTTGAAAAGCCATTTTATTCCTATAACCGAGTGATCTTTAGGTCGAGGAACCAAATCCCAAACTTGATTTCTTCGGAATTGATTTAATTCTTCTTGCATAGCAATTACCCAATTATTGTCAGATAAAACTTCTTCCATATTAAAAGGTTCAATTTCAGAAATAAAAGCAGAAAAAGTTATCTCATTGAGAATTCTATTTATGGTTTTGACACCTTCATGAATATCTCCAATTACTTGATCAATTGGATGATCCTTAATATGTCTCCATGCTTTTGGTTGAGCATGATCATCGACATCTTCTATATTTTAAAAATCATTTGTTTCAAGATCATTCTGTTTTGAAATAGTTTTGTTTTCTTTATCAAATCCATTTCTTCTTCATCAAAATGCTTTGCCTGAGAGTCAAGTTCATAAACCACAACATGAATGGATTCTTCAACTGTACATGTCTTTTATTAAAGACTCTATATCCTTTACTTCTATTAGAATATCCTAGAAATAAACCTTCATCAGACTTTGAATCAAATTTACCCAAGTTTTCTTTACCGTTGTTGTGAATGAAGCATATGCATCCGAAGATGTGTAGATGAGCAAGATTTGGCTTTCTTTCTTTGTAGAGTTCATATGGTGGCTTTCCAAGTGACTTGCGAACATATGCTCAATTTGAAATGTAGTATGCGGTATTTATTGCATCTGCCCAGAATACTTGTGACATTTCTTTTTCATTAAGTATTGCTCTTGCCATTTCTGTGAGGACTCTGTTCTTCCTTTCTACTACTCCATTTTGCTGGGGTGTTCTATGTACAGAGAACTTGTGATCTACTCCCTCGTTGTTGCAGTAGTCCTCAAAGAGTTGATTATCAAATTCTCCTCCATAGTCTATGTTAGAGCAAGCATTTCACCTAAGAGGGGGGGTGAATTGGGTGATACTAAAATTTTGTTGCAAATATAAACCTTGACGGTGAATACAAAGCAGTAAAGAGTAAGGAGAAATATCACCAAAGTGTACACCGGGAGTTATACTGGTTCGGCCACAACCACTTTGACCTACGTCCAGTCCTCAGAGCTTCTCTGAGAGTTTCACTATACCTTCCAAGATTCAGTGGGTTCTTGGCACCTCAGTACAAGCAAGTTCCTTCGTCTAGACACTCGCTCCCCTTTACAAGTTGTAATCCAATCCCAACTCAAGGTTCCACAACCTTAAGTTACCTCAATAACAAATATTGAGTTTGAATGAAATATCTCTCTCACAGAGTGAATAAATATCACTGAAGTACAGAATTACATGTGTAAAATAGAGTAGTGAACTTGATAATACGTTCGTGTGTGTGTAATTATTTTTTAATCTTTGTTTGGATGTTCCCATATATATATGTGTGTTAGTAGCGACCGTTGGAACATTTTCTTTTTGTCTGTTAGAGTGTGCGAAGCCACTGTTGACTTTTCCAGTATTTGAAAAATATCCGTTTGTGGTAGGTGGCGGTAGGTAGCGTTTGAACGTTGCATTTGACTTTCCTTATTTGGTAAGATCTCTTCATTGTTTATCTGTGGATATACTAAGAATACTAATACAATGAAAGGTTAATCATATAGGAAACAAATCAAAGAACGTTGGAATGATTTCTCAAATTCTGAACTTGCATACTCAAGTAGCTACTCGAGTATTCATTAAGTTTACTAGAGTACTTACTCGAGTATCATCGTGATAGTAATGATAGCAAGTTTTATAACTCGAGTAGTGTATGAAGTAAACAAATTTACAAACCTTTGGAAATACCTGTTTACTCAGGTACTTACTCAGGTATGGCACACTTTTCTTCATAGGTTATTCGAGTAGCAACTCGAGTAAACTCTCAAATAAACTTTAGGTTACTCGATGCTTCACTCCAGTAATGTTGGCAGGATTTCAAGGTCGAGAGCACTTCAAGTTTGATTACCTTGTTACTCGAGTAAACATAAATTTTCTGCATAGCTTACTCGGGTAGCGACTTGAACTTCTCTTCCAAGTAACTATGTATACTTGGGTAGTGACTTGAAGTTCTTTTCTAAATAACTCTGTATACTTGAGAAGTGCCTCGAGTGAAGTGTGATAAAAGCATTTCATGTTTATTCGAGTATTACCTTCAGGTTTTGCTTACCGCAGTAAGTTACTCGAGTAGCTCCTCGAGTAACATTGGCAGGATAGAAAATGCCGAGAGCAATATATTTCTTGAAGTAGGGGACTCGAGTACATACTCGAGTATCGTTGGCAGGCCGAGAGTAACTGAAAGTCTTTTACATGGTTACTCGAATACTTACTCGAGTAACATTGGCAGGCCGAGAGCAACTCCGAGTGATTTACCTGGTTACTCGAGTAGCTACTCGAGTAACGGTGGCAGGTCGACAGCAACTGGAAGTCATTTACCTTATTACTCGAGTGCTTACTCGAGTAACATTGGTAGGTTACTTGAAGGTTGACTCTGATTACTTCAAGTTTCTGTCTCATTACTCGAGTACTTACTCGAGTAACCCTTCAGAAAACTTGCCAGTGATGAAGTTTCTCAGCCTTTTCTCTTAGCCTTTCTTCATTACTCCAATGCTTACTTTAAGTGATGATTTTCCTTGTTATTACTTTGTTCAAACTTATTTGTTTATCAAATCTTTTTCATACTATCCTTTGTTATCATCAAAACATGAGAGATCTAACATTCTCCCCCTTTTTGATGATGACAAAACTTGGTGATTTTGAACAAGGTTTTTTAAATTAAGTTCTCAAAGAAACACTTCTTGAATTCATTGATAATTTTGAAAAAAAAAACTTGTTAAGTGTAAAATTCAAAGTGTTTTGGAAAATGTTGAAATCATAACATATTCACCTTGCATACATAATAAACTCATTAGTCCCACAATGTATTATACTTTAAAAGCTTAAATGGACTTGAAATGAAATTATAACTTAAGGAAGCTTGCATTAAACTTAAAAATTACATTACAAGATGAAAAAGTTATAAGTTGAAAAACACCCTAAATCCCATGTACACCCATATACCTAAAATGAAAGAAAAACTTAAAACAAGCTCAGAAACTCCATAAAATCATACTCAAGCTCTTCTCCCCCTTTTTGTCTTCATCAATCAAGTGGAGGACTAGAAGGCTTGACCATAGAAATAGGCTTCACAGGAAGAACCAAAGGACCATCTGAACTCAGAGAATCAAAAGAAGAGGAACTAGAAGATTCTGGTTCAGGAAGATTTAGTGGAGGGATATGAATGTCTTCTCTTGGAGGAACAGGAGGGGGCTGATAGACAATCATAGTAGTGGTCTCAACCTCTTTAGTAGCACCTGGAGTATGATGATCAGAGGATGAAGGAGAGATTTCCTCTGTATGGGTAGGAGATGGAATAGGTGTAGGAGAGGGTTCAGGCTGAGGTTTGGGTGGTGAATCCTCAATGATGATGTGAATGGTCTTATTTGTTTCAGGATTGTCCACTGAACATAGGATATCTCTGGGTCTTGGTTCAGGTGGATTAGAAATTGGAGGTTCAGGAATAGTTGGCTCAACCTCATTATGATGAAGGTCAGATGGGATGTTTTCTGGAGGTGGTGGTATATTCTCTGGAGATGGTATATGCTTTGGAGATGAAAATGCCTCAGGTGCAGATGATGGACCAGCAGAAGGTCCAGGACCCAAGGAATCCAATCTTGCTAAGATCAACCTCAAGGTCTCACCCTGGGCTCGTTGCTCAGCTAACAACTCCTCGTGCCTTTTGTCCATCCGCTCAACCATCTCAGCCATCTTGTTATTCATATGAGTTATCAATTCAGCATTGGTATTGGCTATGTCCACATGAAATCCCTTGAGCATATTCTCCATGAAGTGTTGGAGTGTGGCATTGAGGAAAAAGGGTGAAGAAGTAGTGGCAGTTGGAGCAGAAGACTGAGTATAATCCATTTTACTCGTCTCAGTCTCTGTCTTCCTCTTCTTCTTAGACCCAAACTCCAGAGGACCCTTGAGAGGAATTTCAATGTTGAGCTTCCCAATATGATTTCTCCCAATTGGAGTAACTCTCTCAATGTGCTCTTTACTCTCCAAGTACCATATCTTATTTTTCTTTAGAATAAGCGAAATAATCTGAGGATATGGCATTGGTGTGGTGGCTTTCCCATCTACTCTGTATCTCTTCATCTCAGAAAATATATATTCCCCTAATTCTTTCTGTTCCTTTAGGAGTAAGGAAGTAAACCATCTATAGTCCCGATCAGAAAAGTGGGTATATTTGTTGGCCTTGTTCACAAGGGATCTAGAGTATATATATTATAGAACCCTGTGATGATCGCACATGTCACTAGGTTTGAAATTTAGAGGGCCAACAAGCTCACCTGGTCTAAGAACAGAGAAAATTTGGTTTGGATCAAGTTTTGAGTAAATGTCATCTGGAGGGTTCTCTATTCCTAACCACACATTGATCCTAGAAGGTGAGATAAGTATTTTCTGGCCTCTAACAGTAGTAGTCATCTCTTCCTCTGCAGAATTTCTATTGGGTTCATCTAGTATCTCAAGATTGTAGTAAAAGTGTGTGACTACTTTTATACAAAAAGGAAGCTTAATAGATAGCCAAGGCATAAAAGGTTCCAGAAAGGGACTAAGATCATACTTCAATACCTCCTGAAGTACTTTGAGGTCCACACAGTGAGTCTTGAAGACTTTTCTCCTTGAGAATTGAGTGAGATACTTCTGAGAATCTTCCAACTTGTTGACATTAAACCCCTTTGGAGGTTTAGTGATATCTTCTTCTGGCAATCCTGACTTCTTTGAAGATTGCCCTTTCTCAAGTTGATCAAGTATGCCAGCCATTGCCTTATGTAACCCCCTGCCTTAAATAGCGTAATTATAATTCGATATTACGTAATTAAATTGGTTTAGAGACCGTCGAATAGTTCAAAACTCATTTAGAACTCCCTGTGAAGTAGGGACTTTATAAAATTTTCAAAACTTCTTTCCTATTCCGGTCTCAAGTTCAATTATCGAATATAATCACCTGTGCAGTTAATTCACATTCATTCATATCAGAATATCTAATAGCAATCCCGGCAACCCTCGGGTTCCGTTCATACACAAAAAGGGTTTACAACCTCCATATAGGGGACTACACAACTACGTTCAACTATTCTTTACAACCAACATAATATACAGACACCCTGTCCAACAGGTTTAACCAACATAACCAAAATAAATGTCCCTACAGGATTCTAACCGCTCCGGGTCGTACGCTTCTCCTTAGAGCCACTCGCCCTGTCTGAAAGGTTAGTTAAAGGAAAGAATGAGATTCAAGAGAATCCCAGTAGTAACAAAACATTTATACCACACATAAGCACACAGCATGTAAGCCAATCATCATACAGCAGCAGCACCACAAATCACACTCCACCCTCATCCCCTTTCTCCGCCGGGAAGGCACACCGCCTAACCCGAACCGTTGTTAGCTACTCAGGGACTATTGGCGTGGCAGTGCATACATATAGCCTTATAGCCCATACAGCTATTCGGCTTTCACAAATGGCCCGTCGGCCTCCACAAATAGCCTTTCGGCTCACATAATCACATATATCACACCTCATCCTCATCCCCTTTCTCCGCCGGGAAGGCACACCGTCCTAACCCGAACCGTTGTTAGCTACTCAGGGACTATTGGAATGACAGTGCTAACACAAATCCACAGATGTCGCAGCATACGAATTCATTACAAATCAACGATATAACACACATACAATGCATTATATATGGTACAAAAGAAAAGTCACTACCTCGTTCCTTTCTGACGTTCGCTGGCGTAGTTGGCTCACGAGGGCGGAAAATATCGAATCCTACAATTCCAAATGCACTATTTAGACACTTCCATAGTGTTACTTAGGGTTATATGAGTCTATAATGAAAATTTACAAAAATACCCCCGGGGACCCGGCCTGGGCACGCCATACCCGGACCGGTTGCACTTTTCTCGAAATTCTAATATGGGCTATCCTAACATATTTCCGCCCAAGGAATCCATTTCCGTACTCAGAATTATCAAATTCAATATCAAATTACAAAATTGCCCTTGGCAGCCCTACTTTTAGGGTTTTAGGGGTGTTTCCGTAATTATGCTTTCTCGGCCTTTTTTTGAAAAAGTGCCCAACTGTAACCCCACCTAATTTTCGCCCCTGAACTCAATGGAACCATCAAATCATTGAAAATCCAACTCTAAGACCCATTTCTAGGGCTGGCCGAAATAATGGTCTTCTCCAGGGAAAATCGGGGTTTTACGATTTCGGCTCCGTAAACGCGTTCCTTTCTACTCCTAACCACTTTATTAACCATTACATTAGGTTACAACTAACATTAAGACCCAATTTGGGCAGCATAACCCCTAGGAAACTCAATTTCCAAACTTTAAAACCAATGGCAATCCGGCGAAATTTCACCGATTAAATTGCCCACAGCAGCCAGAATAAGCAATATACGAAAGTTTGGAAGTTACCTCAAGCTCCCTCTGGCTTTTCCCAAACTTGGCTGAACCCTAGCCTCTTTGAAACACCAAATTTTGAGCTTCACAACCTTAAAGAATAAAGAGGAGTAGCTTAGGATCGGAGTTACACGCGTTAGAAGCTAAATCGTCGGAGAAATCGGCTTACCTTGCGAGATTTCTCCTCTTTCTCTCTCTAAGAGCTCTCAACTTTCTCTCACTATCTTCAGCTGAAAATGGCGTGAAATGGCTGAAGAAGATGAGCAATTTGATTAATAATCCATGCTGACATCATCTTTTAATGAGATGATGTCATAATTCCCATTTTCGGATTTTCTGGCAGATTTTCTGCCCAAACTTTGAAAACTCATAACTAATTCTAGAAAAATCGAAATGAGGTGATTCCAAAGCCAAATGAAAGATATTTAAGTCCTCTTCATAGGAAAAATATTGGCCATTAATAAAAATCACCACAAAATTCCAGAATTACATAAAACTCATCACTGCCCCAAAACAGAGTTCAGTTTCCATCCCAAACTTTGGACAATTATATCTCCTGGTTCACAAAACGAAATGGAACAAATTATATGTTCATTTTGAAGCTTGAGATGTGAACTATAAGACTGGAAAATTTCATAATTTTTAGATACCATTTGGTCATTAAAAACGTTCACACAAACGGACTGCCCAGAATAGAATTTCACTGGACAGAATTTTAGATTTTGCATCTTTGCTTCCATTGGTTCCATTTTCATACCAAACATCATTCTCCCATAAATTTTCACAAGGAATCCATTGGAATCATTAAAATATCCAAATTCCCATCACACATTCTTCAAAAGTGTTTATTCAACAATAATTACATCCACTTTTGAAGTCATTAGCCCTTAATCACTTTTTGGGATATTACACCTTAGCCACAATCACATCATATTTGGGCTTTTTGGATGGTTTTGGTGTGAATGATGACGTAGAAGAATCAGAAAGTAGAGGAGAAGGAGATTTGGCACTTTTGCCTCTCCCAGTAGAGGTGCACTTCTTGGATTAAGCCCTTGTAACCACTGGCTCTTTAATCACAACACCTTTCTCTTTTGGTTTCGGTTAAGGTTTGGGTTGGATTTTAGCTTTTGACCTAGGTGTGAGTTTTCTTCTCTTTCTGGGAGGAGAAGAAAGAGGGTCAGAGATTTGTAGGGATCCAGAAGAATCTGTAGGAGTAAGGTTTTTAGTTCTTACCATTTTGATTCAGTGAAAAACTTGGAATCTTAGAAAATAGAGTGAGAAGACGCGATATAGGGCAAGAAGAATTGAACAAAATAGGAGGTTTTTGGAGCTAAGAATTGATGGGTTTTGACGGAAATGAAGTAAGGAAGAGATAGTGAAAAGTTTTTGTGAGAGGACTGGGTGATTTACTCGAGGAGATTTTGTGGAAATGACCGAGTTTGCGACAGATAAAGACCTAGAACCCGACGTTACTCGAGGCCTTACTCGAGTAAATATCATGTTTACTCGAGTCCCTACTCGAGTGATCATATAGAAAATTTCTAAAATAATTTATTTAAAATACGTACCTAGCATGAATAATATTGTAATTATCCATGTATGTTCCCTCGATCATTTAATAGCCATTTTAGAGCAGATTTGAGTCGATTCTCATCAAGTTTGTGATCTGGACCTGCAGTTACTCGAGTCCTTACTCCAGTAAGCTTCAAGTTTACTCGAGGCTTCCTTGGGTAACCTGTCTTTTCTTCTTTTGACTGTTCATTTCTCACCAAATGAACCATTTGATTTAAATTTTAGGTAACTTGATTCGTTACTTCCAGTTTTGGAAGACCATTACTCGAGTAAAGTACTCTTTTACTTCAAGTTGTTCCTCGGGTAATGCTTCACTGTCAGTCATTACTTGAAGTTGGTACTCCAGTAATGATGTCCTCTGATAACCTCTGTTTTTATTTCTCAGAACAGAGTTTCAATCTTCCTGCAAAACAAGTTTCTACATACTCCGATGCTTAAATTAGTAATCATCAAAACATTATCAACTATCTTTATCTAACATTATGAGAAACTGAAATAACTTACAATTCATTGGGATTTACCATTCCCAATTCTCTTCTAATGTATAGAAATTGATCTTTTGCAAGAGGTTTGGTGAAGATATCAGCTAGTTGAAGATGAGTAGGAATGAATATCACTTTCACATCTTTCTTCTGGACATGATCTCTGGTGAAGTGATGTCTGACATCGATATGCTTGGTTCTAAAATGTTGAACTGGATTCTTTGCCAAGCTTATCGTACTGGTATTGTCACAATAGATTGGTATTTCTTTGAGATAAATACCAAGATCTTGTAGTTGTTGTTTTAACCATATCACTTGTGCACAACAACTTGAGACTGCAACATATTCAGCTTCCGTTGACGAAAGAGACACTGTATTTTGTTTCTTGCTGAACCATGATATAAGAGATCCTCCAAGAAATTGTCCTTGTCCGCTGGTGCTTTTTCTGTCTATCTTGTATCCTCCATGATCAGAATCTGAATATGCAACTAGATATTCACTTCTTCCTTCGGGATACCACAGACCTAATTCTGGTGTGTCAGCAAGGTATCTAAAGATTCGTTTGACAGTTTCGGCATGTGATTCCTTTGGTGCTGATTGATATCTTGCACATATGCCAACACTAAATTGAATGTCCAGTTTGCTTGCCGTGAGATAGAGTAATTATCCAATCATTCCTCTGTATTTTGTGATGTTGTAGTCTTTCCCTTTGACATCAGCATCAAGCAACGTAGTTGAGCTCATAGGTGTCTCCGTTCCATTTGCTTCATCCATTCCATACTTCTTCAATAGCTCTTTCAAGTACTTTGTTTGAGGGATGAAGATTCCATTCTTTCTTTGTTTGATTTGTAAACCAAGAAAGAAATTCAATTCTCCCATCATTGACATCTCAAACTCTCCCTGCATTATCTCAGAAAATTCCTTACACAGAGATTCATTAGTAGTACCGAAAACAATGTCATCAACATATATTTGAACAATTAAAATATCATCACGTTTTCGTTTTATAAAAAGTGTTGTATCGACTTTTTCCCGTACAAAACCTTGATCAATAAGAAATTTACTGAGCCTTTCGTACCATGCTCTAGGAGCTTGTTTTAAACCATATAAAGCCCTTTTGAGTTTGAAAACATGGTCAGGTTTGGTAACATCTTCAAAACCTGGAGGTTGTTCTACATATACTTCTTCTATAATGTAGCCATTTAGAAATGCACTCTTTACATCCATTTGATAGAGTTTGAATCCTTTGATGCTTGCAAAGGCTAAGAGTACGCGTATAACTTCTAATCTAGCCACTGGAGCATACGTTTCCTCATAATCAATCCCTTCTTCCTGATTACAGCCTTTGGCCACCAATCTTGCCTTGTTTCTGAAAGTAATTGTGGATTCATCAAGTTTGTTCTGGAATACCCATTTAGTGCCAATATCGGATGATCTTTGGGTCGGGGTACCAAATCCCAAACTTGATTTCTTTCAAATTGATTTAGTTCTTCTTGCATTGCTATAACCCAATCATTGTCTGATAGGGCTTTATCAATGTTAGAAGGTTCAATCTCAGAAATGAATGCAGAAAAACTTACTTCATTGAAAATTCTATTTCTAGTTTTGATCCCTTCATTCACATCTCCTATGACTTGATCTAAGGAATGACTTTTATTGTATTTCCAGGCTCTGGGTTGTCCTAGTGATTGCTCTTCTTCCTTGGTTTCATCAACTTCTGGAATAAGAGATTTAGAAATAGAATGACCATTTTCTTGATTTAAAACAACTTCCTATTCTTCATCAGTGGTTTTGTCAGAGGATTCAAATTCATCAAATACAATATGAATTGATTCTTCAACAACACATGTTCTTTTATTGAAAACTCTATATGCTTTACTTCGGTTAGAATATCCTAGGAATATTCCTTCATCAGTTTTAGAATCAAATTTTCCTAAGTTATCTTTACCATTATTATGAATGAAACACTTACAACTGAAGATGTGTAGATGAGCAATGTTTGGCTTCCTTCCTTTGTACAACTTGTATGGTGTCTTTCCAAGTTTTGTTCTAATATAGGCTCTATTTGAAATATAGCATGCTGTACACATAGCATCAGCCTAGAAAACTTGAGACACATTCTTTTCATTTAACATTGTTCTAGCCATTTCAGTGAGCACTCTATTCTTTCATTCCATGACTCCATTTTGTTGAGGTGTCCTTGGAGCAAAGAAATTGTTATCAATGCCATTAGTATCACAATATTCTTCAAAGGCTTGATTTTCAAATTCTCCATCATGATCGGTCCTAACACCTGCAATGGACATACCTTTCTTATTTTGCACTTTCTTGGCAAAAACAATAAATTCTTTAAAAGTTTCATCTTTTGATGATAGAAAAGTAACCCATGTAAATCTGGAGAAATCATCAACAATGACCAATGAATATAAGTTGCCACCAAGACTCTTTACTCTTGCTGGGCCAAATAAATCCATATACAATAATTGTAGTGGTCTATTTGTTGAAATTTCATTTTTCAATTTGAAAGATGATTTAGTTTGTTTACCCTTTTGACAAGCGTCACAAATCAAGTCATTTTTGAAAGTTACTTTGGGTAATCCAAGAACTAAATCCTTTTTGAGTAGTTTGCCTAATTGATGCATATTGACATGAGCTAATCTCTTATGCCATAGCCAACTTTTATCGGCATTACTCAGAAACCAATTTTCAGATTCATTTCTACTAATATCCAGAGCATAACAATTACATTCCCTTTTTGCTCTGAGCTTAGCCTTGATATTCTTCTTATCAAGTAGTAAGTCATTTTTGTTGATAATTAGACATTCCTTTGAGTCAAATATTACCAGTTATTTTTGTCTGCACTTTGACTCACACTCAGCAAGTTGTGGCACAATCCTTCGACATAATATACATCTTTGACTTATATGCCTTTGTCATTTTTTATTTCACCAATTCTTGCTATCCTTCTGGTTTGATTTCCTCCGAATTTTACCTTTCCACCTTCTTTAGGTGCAATTTGATAAAAATTTCAGAATTACCGGTCATATGTCTAGAGCATCCACTGTCTATGTACCACTTGTTGTTTTTGGATGCTTTGAGACATGTCTGCAATTAAGTACATTAAGTCTTAGGTACCTACTTCTTTTTGGGTCCTTTTGGGTTAGTACAAGAAATCTTCAAAACATATGATCCTTTAGGTACCCATTTGTAGATTCCTATGTTTTCTTTCTTCTTATGAATGCATGAAGAGGTATAGTGACCATTTCTATTACAATAATTACAAAATGCAAAAGGATTTGATGTATGCATAGAATGCTGGAAATAATTCAAATATGATTTACCTCCTGCTTTCTTTCTACCTTTCCTTCTATCTGATTTTGGATCATATCCAATACCAGATCAGTCATTTACAAATTGTTGATCTTTTAAAATCACACTTAGCATCTCACTTCCTTTGGTAAATTTTTCAAGAGTTTTTGTGAGATTAGTGTTTTTCTTTTTCAAAGTAGAACAATTTTCACACTTCTTTTCTAAACTTTCTTTAAGTTCAATTTCAAGAGCTTTGTTTTTCTTTTTGAAAACAACTAAGTTTTTAACTACTCTAATGAATTCAGAATGTAAAGCATTATATTCAAAGAGTAATTCATCATAGGTAGGATCAAAATCATTTACCTCTTCTTCTGTTTCTTCTTGAGCAACAAGACATATATTGGCTACTTCTTCTTCATCACATTCTTCGTCAAAGGAACTATCACCCCATATAGCATATACAAAAGCCCTCGTTTTGTTGAAGAATTTGCCTTTTCTCTTTTTTTTGCTCTTTTGGTTTAGCTCTGGACATTCTGACTTGATATGTCCTATTTTTCCACATTCATAGTAGATGATATGTTCTTTGCTGCTAGTTCCTCCTTTCTAAAAGTGTTTGAATCCTTGACCTTTCTTGTAGAACTTTCTGAATTGTTTTATGATTAGGCCCATTTCATTATCGTCAAACTCCTCATCCTCATCTTGATTTTCTTCTTTTTCTTTTAGTGCTAGGCCTTTCTTTTTCTTGTCTCTGATGTCATCTAGTTTCCGTTTGAACTTCGTTTGCTTTCATATTCAGAAAGGCTTCCAAATAGAGAAGCAACTGATCTCATTGATTCTCTTTTTGCTTCTTCTATCGCAGTGACTTTGGCCTCCCACTCTTTAGAAAGAATATTCAAAATCTTTCATACTTGGGTATGTTGATCATAAACTTTCCCAAGTGCTGCAAGTTGATTAACAAGATGAGTATATCTAAGTTCAAATTCAGATATTGATTCACCTGATTTCATTCAAAGTAGATCGAATTCAGTGACCAAGGTGTTTATCGAATTCTCCTTTATTCCTGAAGTTCCTTCATGAGCAATTTCCAGAGCTTCCCATATTTGCTTTACTGTTTGCAGTGTGTAAATTTTGAAGTATTCACTTTGACTCAAAGCACTTTGTAACATCAGAATTGCTTTGCTGTTGAGAGTGATAAGTTTCTTGTCATTCTCATCATATTCCGCTGGCGTCTTAGGAATTTTCTGAGAATCTACAGTCTTTGTAGGTTGATAGTTTCCACTTTCAATTACATCCCATAGTCCATATTTGGTAGCCATCACGAATACTCTGAACTTTGCTTTACAGAAAAAAAAAAGTGTTCGCAATTGAAACCTGGTGGTCTAGTGATGGATGCTCCGTCGGGAAGAATTCCTTCACCCATGCTTGCCATTGGATCCTTCTTAGGTGATTAAACCTTAACAAGAAGACCTATGCTCTGATACCAAATGTTAGAGCAAGCGTTTCACCCAAGACGGGGGGTGAATTGGGTGATACTAAAATTTTGTTGCAAATATAAACCTTGACGGTGAATACAAAGCAGTAAAGTGTAAGGAGAAATATCACCGAAGTGTACACCAGGAGTTATACTGGTTCGGCCACAACCACTTTGACCTACTTCCAGTCCTCAAAGCTTATCTGAGAGTTTTACTATACCTTCCAAGATTCAGTGGGTTCTTGGCACCTCAGTACAAGCAAGTTCCTTCGTCTGGACACTCGCTCCCCCTTACAAGTTGTAATCCAATCCCAACTCAAGGTTCCACAACCTTAAGTTACCTCAATAACAAATATTGAGTTTGAATGAAATATCTCTCTCACAGAGTGAATAAAAATCATTGAAGTACAGAATTACATGTGTAAAATAAAGTAGTGAACTTGATAATACGTTCGTGTGTGTGTTCTTGTTTTATAATCTCTGTTTGGATGTTCCCATATATATATATGTGTTAGTAGCGACTATTGGAACATTTTCTTTTTGTCTGTTAGAGTATGCGCAGCCACTGTTGACTTTTCCAGTATTTGAAAAATATATGTTTGCAGTAGGTGGCGGTAGGTAGCGTTTGAACGTTGCATTTGACTTTCCTTATTTAGTAAGATCTCTTCATTATTTATCTATGGATATGCTAAGAATACTAATACAATGAAAGGTTAATCATATAGGAAACAAATCAAAGAACGTTGGAATGATTTCTCAAATTCTGAACTTGCATACTCGAGTAGCTACTCGAGTATCATTAAGTTTACTCGAGTATTATCGTGATAGTAATGATAGCAAGTTTCATAACTTGAGTAGTGAATGAAGTAAACAAATTTACAAACCTTTGGAAATACTTGTTTACTTGGGTACTTACTAGGGTATGGCACACTTTTCTTCATAGGTTACTCGAGTAGCAACTCGAGTAAACTCTCAAATAAACTTTAGGTTACTCGATGCTTCACTCCAGTAATGTTGGCAGGATTTCAAGGCCGAGAGCACTTCAAGTTTGATTACCTTGTTACTCGAGTACTTACTCAAGTAAAAATAAATTTTCTGCATATACTCAGGTCGCGACTTGAAGTTCTCTTCTAAGTAACTCTGTATACTTGGGTAGTGACTTGAAGTTCTTTTCGAAATAACTCTGCATACTTGAGAAGTTCCTCGAGTGAAGTGTGAAAAAAGCATTTCATGTTTATTCGAGTATTACCTTCAGGTTTTGCTTACCACAGTGAGTTACTCGAGTAGCTCCTCGAGTAACATTGGCAAGATAGAAAATGCCGAGAGCAAAATATTTCTTGAAGCAGGGGACTCGAGTACATACTCGAGTATCGTTGGCAGGCCGAGAGTAACTGGAAGTCTTTTACATGGTTACTCGAGTAATATTGGCAGGACGAGAGCAACTCCAAGTGATTTACCTGGTTACTCGAGTAACGGTGGTAGGTCGAGAGCAACTGGAAGTCATTTACCTTATTACTCGAGTGCTTACTCGAGTAATGTTGGTAGGTTACTTGAAGGTTGACTCTGATTACTTCAAGTTTTTGTCTCATTACTCCAGTACTTACTCGAGTAACCCTTTAGAAAACTTGCCAGTGATGAAGTTTCTCAGCTTTTTCTCTTGGCCTTTCTTCATTACTCCAATGCTTACTTCAAGTGATGATTTGCCCTGTTATTACTTTGTTCAAACTTATTTGTTTATCAAATCTTTTTCATACCATCCTTTGTTATCATCAAAACATGAGAGATCTAACAATCTATCCTAATAGAAACAATAGAAATACCTTTCTCATTTTGGACCTTCTTAGCAAACATGATAAATTCTACAAATGCTTCATCTTTTGAAGCAATAAATATAGTCCATGTAAATCTTGTAAAATCATCGACAATAACTAAAGTATATAGATTTCCACCAAAACTTTTTACTCTTGCTGGACCTACCAAATCCATATGAAGTAATTGTAAAGGTTTGGAAGTAGAAATCTCATACTTTGTTTTGAATGAAGATTTAGTTTGTTTACCTTTTTGACAAGCTTCACAAATCATGTTATCTTTGAATTTTAGTTTAGGAAGACTAACAACTAAATCTTTTCTAATCAATTTGTCAAGTTGGTTCATATTAACATGAGCTAGATGCTTATGCCATAAATCACTATTCTTCCAAGATCCAGTAGGCTCTCAGAACCCCGCAAGACAACAACCGTTCTTGAAAGGACTACGAGTAGAAATACTAGAAATTTCTCTCCCCCTTACGACAAGTCTTACGTGCAGAACAACAAACCTATGACCTTTCTCTTTTGCTTTCATATACAAGTCTTATGAGCAGCAACGTTCTCTCGTACTTACACCACTATAAGTTTTACGAGCAGCAACGTTCTCTACTACTTGTATCTTGTAAGTCTTATGAGCAGAAAGTCCTACTAGAAATTCTCTCACTGCTTCTCTCATAAGGAAATCCCCCCTCTCAAGGTCCCAGTTCCTTGAGATCAAATGAAAATAGAATTTGAAGTGAGTACAGACTCTCTTGTAGAGCAAATATGATAAAAACTGAAGAACGATATGAATACAGAGGAAATGTGAATAACATAGACTCGTGAATTTGCTTGTGTCAATTCTTGCACTTCTTTGTATTAGATGGTCTCTAGAGCTCTGTATTTATAGACATTTGTTTTTGCCCGTTTGAACAATAATCATTGTATAGTGGGGCATTTTACTGTGGAACGACATGCGTATATTTGAAATCTTTGAACGCGGTAGGTACGTGCTTGGATGGTCGTAATGATGCTGTCTATCGTTCTTTGACTTCCTCTGTGTCTTTCTAATTCAAACGCTCAAACTCCTGTAGCACACTCATAATACATGTTAAATGATGTTATATAATAATAATAAGTGAAAATAAAATGAATAAATATCATTAAACCATATTCGGATTGAACACTGTTAGACTGGTGTGTGTTTGCTTCTGGCAGAGTATCACACGAGCACTGTGATGTCTCACTCGAGTGCTGCTTCATTTTACACTATGGGCCACGTCTCTGGACAACACTCGCACCCTGTTTATCAAGAGTGTGATTTTGCACTCGCAGGTGATGTGGGCCCTCACTCGAGCATACATACTCTTACTCGAGTGAGAAGAATATTCTTCTATAATATAGACTTTGTCTTCAGCACTTGCATCAAAATTGAAAGAGTTAGATTTCTCACTCGTGGGTGCTGATGTATGACTCAGGTACATGAACTCTCACTTAGGCATGCTTATGCTTCTTTATTCTGCATGACTCTCGGCCAAACACTCGCAGTCCCTCACTCGTAAGGACTCGGGTGCAGATAAGAACATAACAGTAGTACAGAAACTGTGCTCAAGTGAAGTGTTGATATCTTGTTTCTGACTTTGCTCTCTGTCAAACACTTTCTGTACAACACTTCCATATGCTCTAGTGTAAAATAGCTTCATGCTCGAGTGTTAGATATAGTTCTCGAGTGCATCTGTAAAATTGACAGCAATTGCTCTCTGTCAAACACTTTCTGTCTAACACTTGCATGTGCTCGAGTGTAAAAGAGGTTGATGCTTGAGTGTTAACTCTGTTGCTCGAGTGCATCAACAAAACTGACAGCAGACATCTCTAAACTTTGCCATATATATTTGGTAACTTTGAAATCATTGTCTAGACTTGTAAAAACATACTTTGCACACAATTACCTTTTGTTATCATCAAAACTTGGAATCTAACACCAGATATTACAAATGATTTATACAAATGATTTATACAATTTTCTCCACAAATAATTAGGAGTAATAAGTATAGGTGGAGAAATGAGTCTATACTTAATTTCATCAAAAGCCAATTTGCATGTATCATCAAAGATGAAATCCACATCTTTTTGGAGAAGCTTAAATAAGGGACAAACTATTTTACTAAAATATTTAATGAATCTTCCATAAAATCCAACATGCCTCAAGAAAGATCTAAGTTCTCTTAAGTTAAAGGCATAAGGAAGAGATGAAATTACTTCAATTTTAGATTTGTCAACTTCTATGCGCCTCTTACCTATCAAGTGACCTAAGACTATTCCTTGATCCACTATGAAGTGGCATTTCTCAAAATTCAACACAAGGTTCTTTTGCACATACTTTTCTAATGCTCTTTCCAAATTAAGCAAACATTCTTCAAAAGAATTCCCATATATAGAAAAATCATCCATGAATACCTCAGTACGTTGTTCAAGTAAGTCACTAAAGATGGAGAGCATGCATCTTTGAATTGTCCCAGGAGCATTACATAACCCAAAAGGCATCCTTTGGTATGCAAACATCTTAAATAGACAAGTAAATATTATCTTTTCTTGGTCCTCTGGCACAATAGGAACCTGAAAATAACCACAAAAACCATTAAGGAAACAATAATGTAATTTTTTTGCCAATTTTTATAACATCTGATCTATAAAGGGGAGGGGCAAGTGGTCCTTTCTTGTTGCTTCATTCAACTTCCTAAAGTCTATACAAACTCTCCAAGAGTTTTGGACTCTTGTTGGAATGAGTTCATTCTTCTCATTTCGCACAACTGTTATTCCACTCTTTTTTGGAACAACTTGAACTAGACTAACCCACTCACTATCTAAAATAGGATAAATGATCCCTGCACTCAAGAGTTTGGTGACCTTCTTAACTACAACTAAGATGAGAGGGTTGAATCTATGTTAGGGCTATCTCACAGGTCTATAACCCTTATTCAAAAGTATTTTGTAGGAACATACAGTTGGGTTAATACCTGGAATATCACCTAAAGTCCACCTTATTGTCCTCTTGTATTTTTTTAATACATAGAGTTAACTCAACTCCTCAGATGTACATAAGGAACTAGAGATAATGACAGGTAATTGATCATGTTCAGCAAGAAAGGCATACTTCAAGTTAGAGGAAAGGAGTTTTAAATCAAGTTCAGGGGGTTTCACAATTGAAGGTAAAAGCTCTTTCAATTCAAGTACACCAATAAACTTCCTATGATAATTTCAAATAATTGTTGAATTTCCAAGTCAGGGGGAATTTCCTAGTAGTGCGATCAGCTAGTTGTAGGATGACACTAGTGGATTTGATCTTTATGAGGCTAAGAGAGGTGTAAATAGAGTAGGCCATGACATTATAGCGGCTCTTAGATCAAGGAGAGCGTTACTAAAAGGCATGGTGTAATACCCTGAATTTTGAGACTTGAACTTAGAGAATAAGCCTGAGATTAGTGGATTGTTAAGCCCTGATTTAGCAGGATCCTAAATTTGGATTAAGAAATATGAAAAATGAGTTTGAGGGTGGTTCCAAGGGAATGACCATAATCAGGGGCAAAACAGTAAAGTTACCAACCAGTTGATCGGTTGCCGAAGAGGAAAATCATTGGTAACTCAAAGATCAATGGTTGAGATTAAATTATGCAATAGATCAAGGGGCGGAATCCTATGTGCTTGTGTATATGTGAGCTCATGAGAGATGTGGGGAGATAGTGACAAGGGCACTTTGTGAACCAAGGGATCTTGGTCAATATTTCAACTCATTCCTCTCTCCTTTCTTACCTCAAATCGGTTTTTGTGTGTGTTGAAGCTCTTTCTTTCTCTCTCTTCTTCCTCCATGGATGTTGAAGCTTTGGAGGAAAGAGAAATGGAAAAGGTAAGATTTGGTTAGTTTAATGTCATCTTTAGCTCAAATACCCTTCATTAAAGTTGTTCATAGTAATGAGAGCTTCATTGCTATGGTTTTAGATTTGGGAAAGAAGGTGTTTTGAGAGCTTAAGGAATCTTGGAAGATGAAGAATCAAGGATTAGCTTTGAGAAAGAGGAAGAGGTGAATGATATCCCCCTTTTGATCTATATATTGTGATTGTTTGATGAGATTTGTGATTTGTAGTTTTTTCCCTAATTTGGTATAATTGTGGAATAGTGGTGTATTGTGGTTAAAATGATGCCATTATGTGTTTTGGTGTCATTGGAATTGAATTAGAACATTGGGTGTAAAGTAACGAAATTTAGGTAATGTGTGTGATAAGTGTGACCATAGGGGGAAAATATTATTGTAATATGATTTTGGTTGTTTTGAGGTTTCCAATGGATTCCTTGAGTGAAATTAAGTAGAAATAGCCTTGTGTTAGAGTTTGGGAACCATTGGAGACATATTGGTTAAGTTTGGAAGAATTCTGGTTTTCTGCGTTTTTCTAGGTTCTGATAAGCATCACTCGAGTGAATATGGGTCTCACTCGAGTATAGCGTGATATTTTCCCTTTTCCCTTTGGTTTTGGTTGCACTTGTTCATGGAAGAAGCAAGAGTACACTTCCTCGCCTGCGAGTGATGTAGGTCTTCACTCGAGTGCACCATGGCTCACTCGAGTGAATGTGTGTTATGTGCTAAGAGGTTGCTCTTAGGTAAGCACTTTTAGAGCTTCACTCAGTAGGTCTCAAGTGCTTGAGGAGGTTTCACTGGAGTGTTAAGGTTATCACTCGAGTGAAAGGCATCCATCACTTGACTGAGGTCATCTTCACTCGAGTGCTACAGTCAAAAAGGGGATTTTGAGGATTCAAAAGATTATCTTTGGTCAAGTATTTTCCAACCATTTAGGCATGTGTTTAGGCTTTAAGTAGCCACATAAAGGTCTTGAATGATAACCAACTTTAGTGTCTAAAAGTTAAGGAATTGGAAAAGGGATTAACCCAGTGTGCTTGTTTTGGTTAAAGGGTTTGGTGTTCGCCCTGATCGTGAGCAGCCGGAGCTGAAGCTTACGTGGAAAGAGTGTAAGGAACATATCTCTGCTGCATGTATTTGATATCTGTGTTAGTGTTTCGGTACATGTCTTAGCTTTGCATGATTATATGTAATTAGAAGCTATGTTTCAATTTATGCTATGGCTATCAGTATATTGTTTAAAGCATTGAGCTTACAAATTTGCTATTGAGTTAGCATGAGTTATGTGATGCAAGCATGTCATGCATTAAACATTTATCGTACATGCATATTGATACTGTTGTCCTACTGAGATTCTCTTGAATCTCACCCTCCCCTACTAACATTTCAAACAGGGTAATGGATCGAGGATGGAGTAAGTAATCAAGGGCGGCAAGGACTTCCTTCAGGTTGAAGATTTGGTAGTTGGTTATCATAGTTGGGAGTATATGGATTTGGATGTGTATATATGTATGTGGATGAGGATTTGTTATGTATTTGAGATGGATTTATGTAATCCCCATATGAGGGCTTGTAATGGGCAAATGTGCCCTATAAAGCTTGAGTTAATAAATGGAACCCGGGATTGGTCGGGAATTATTTTGCGCACTCTGATATTTATATAAATGTGATTTATCTTTGTGTAGTAATTGTATTCAGAATGTGAATGTAAAACCAGTTTATAAATGATTTCGAAATATATTTATGAAAACCCCGTCATGTGATGGGTTAGTAAAATGTTATTTGATTGTTATTGGTATCTATTTCACTTTAATTGTGTATTCTGAATATTAATTACGAAAGGGGGTTACACATGGTATCTATAGTACATGAAATAGTGAATGAGATAGGATCTTTGCACTTAATTAGAAGATGGGGTTTAAACATAGCAGACACACTAGGACTCAACTGAACACACTAATTGGGTTTACACCTACGCTTTTGTGTACACAAATCTTTTAAGAATTTAGCACAAGTAGGCATTCCTTTTAAAACATCAAGCAAAGGTAAATTAACTTCAATTTTACTGAAAATATCCACCATATCAAGGAATTTCTTTTCATTTGAAACCTTTTTGCTAAGCACATATGAATTAGGAAATGGAATTTCAGAGAGATTTACCTTTTTACCTTCCCTTTTGCTTGATGAAGAAGAAATTGAAGGGTCAAGCACCTTGTTATTTGTCAAAGTTTACACTCCTTACATGCTATCCATATTTGAATTTGGACAAGAATGCCTTTGTAGAAGCTTCTGTTCAATACACTCTCAGATTTCCAGTAGCAAGGTGAGTGCTTTAATCAGAATCATCACTACCATCAATATCTTCTACTTGTGGTTGCAATGGAACCTTAACCTCTTTATTGTGCCTATCATTAGAATACATTCCAGATTTGAAACTCTCAACAGTTTCTTCAAATCAGACTTGTTTACCCACTTGTTTACCACTTCTTAAGTAGATAGCATGTATATCCTTAGGATTGATCACAATACTGAAAAGTAACCCATGTCCACTTTTAGCTTGCTGCTCATTGAGGCTACCAGACATTTAAGTAACAAATGAAGAAAGATTAGCATTCTTAGAATCAAACAACTCCAACTTGTTGAAGATTGTCTCAAACTTAATCCCAATGTCAGAAAATTTTGAATTGGTTTGAGCCCTCTCTGAATCAAATCTTAAGGCTAAGTTACCAATGCAAGATGATGTTGGAAATTGTGCCCTAAGGGCCAATCATTGTACTTTGAACATTATTATTTTAATGAAATTTCTCCATTCTGTTATCATATTATTCGCATGTTCACTATGATGATTGTATCCTTGGATAAATAATAAAGATTGTCTTAAAATGTCCTTGGTCGGTCGTCTATGTGGGAACAGGGATAAAATAAGATCAGTATGACTTTGATAAGATATGGAGATACGAATCAAAGTCTTAGGCACTTGTAAGAGTACAAGGTGCTAGACCGACCCACTATGAGAAACCTACATGGATCAAGTCATAAGCTTTTCTCATGTATAACCACGTCACAATGCCCTTAAACCTGAGGTCATCATGGATTCCTACATGAGAGTTGCTAAGCTTTGAACTAGTCAAAAGTCACTTTTGACCGGGTGATGATAAAGGCTACGATCGGGCTTGGTGGTTTTTCATGCAGAGGAATATGAATGATCAAGATAGAATTTGTCCCTCACATTAGTAGAGAGATATTATTGGGCCCCTCGATGAGTGAGTCTGAGAAATGTATGGCCATACTATGATGAAAGGAGTTTCTATCTCTGTTATCAGGCAACTCAGGAATCGAGAAAATAATGGTCAGGAACAAGAGGATGACATTATCCATGCCTTATCCTTGATCGATATATCGTGAGACAAAAGGGACGTGACATGGTTGTATGACAGGTTGCATCGTGATAACGATCCTCATATGAATTGGGTAGTCGTAATGTCTTGCTAGAGGTTGCTTGCGACTTTTGGGTTAGTATAGTTATTGGCCCACTGCCAACTTCATATAGGCCTACAGGGTCGCACACAAGAATGACCCAACACGAAATAATGTTTAATTTAGGGTGGACGAATTTTATATTTATATATATATATAATATAAAATTCATTAATAATATTATATAAAAAATATATATCTTATATATATATATATTATATGATATTATTATATTGTGTTAGTTTTAAATTTAATTTATTAAGATATATTAAATTTAATAACAAACATGATAGAGATATAGTATATCAGATTTAATTTATGAAGATAAATTAAATCTAATGGCTCTTTACTTGGATTAAATAAATAGGTTAAATTAAAACTGTTGGACATATTTAATTTAATCTGAATTTATTTAATTATCTCATCAAGATAATTAATTGTTAATTAATTTTGAAATTAATGATGATTAATTTTGAAATTTGAAAATAGTCCTCATAGGTTATAAACTTGATAGAGCAGACATATTCATATGCACATGAGAATTGAGAGCCGCAAGTGAAACCCGGGGAGACATTAGAGGCGCTAGCACGCAGTCTTGGTTGGAGAGCATTCGTGTGGATACCAGTAGAGGGAGCGGACCTGACATGTTGGCTCATAGAGATCGTGAAAACTCTGAATTGTGAAAAGGTATGAATCCTTCCAAATTGGTTTAAACGCCGTTGATAGATCCTCGATTAGGATCGGTGAAAATTTTTAAAATTCTTCCATTATGCCTACCGATTCTAACAGTGGCATCAGAGCCAGATCAATTGTGCGTTTAAATTGAGTTTATAATTCTTATACATTTGATATATATGGGATGTGTACGTATGTTTATAAGAAACACTCGAAAATGTATGTGATTCTCGTTTTGGAACAAGCATGAAATCAATTCCGAACATGTATATCTTGAACATGTATGTGATTTTCGTTTTGAACAAGCATGAAATTGGGTAGGGTACCTGAGATTGTAGTTAGCGGCAATCAAATCGGGTCTAGGTTCGGATATCTATTCGGGTAATAGGGATCCAAACTATGGGGAAGACAAATTAGATCAGAAGCGTTCTGGGCCATTGTTGTTTTTGTTTTGAAAAATTAGATTAAAGCGGGACCGCTGTGACCACCTCTGTGTAGCGCACTATAATCTGATCACGACATTTATTGCTTTTCATATTGTATGAATTCTTGTTGTGGTTTATTATTTATCCTTGTTTGGCTATGGTGAACAATATGGCTTTAGAATTTTACAAAGGTTGTAATATTTAAATACGGCCTGTGTGCCGTGCTTTTCTCTAAATACTCTCGATGTACATTCTCTTCTCATCTCACTCCCCTTGAATGTTTAAACGAGGTTTCTCTCAATGTATTTCTTTTTTTATTTAGAGAAGTCCTCTCATTGGCTTGGGAGGATTTTAGGTTAGGTAAGACATGTTGTGTCACGTTTAAATTATGCTTTTGATAAGATCATTGCATGATTACTTTTACGTTTATATGTATTTATCTGTATGAGACACGACCACGATTGCATCCATATAAACAAAACTAATTAATTAAGCCCTCTGAATCAAATCTTAGGTCATAATGCCGTCAATTAATGAATACTTGTCAAAACCTAGATCGCTCAATTGTGGAAACCACCAAAGTGGATGCACTTGAGTTATCTTGATGAGACAAGCTTGAGTAATGGTGCTGCTCATAATATTCATTATTGTTTTGACTTAATTGAGATTAACAAAATAGTTTTGAATCTCATGGCATTAGATGGGGTTAAACATACCGGATCATATGATGATTAAATCCCATAAAGATCTAAGAGTTACATGTTATGTAATTGGTAAATAGGTTACCTACCTAAATAACTTGAATTTAAGCGTCTTGCCAAAGCGGACTTAAGTTTAAGCCAAATATGGATCCTAGCCCACTAATTATTATATTGAGGGTTGTTAATTTAGTGGAAGATTACTAACTAACTTTGCATATTTTAATTGTAGAATCATGTTGACTAGTAATACTGCTACACTTTCGTTGCGATCGGTCCTTGAGAAGGACAAACTCAATGGGACAAACTTTCTTGACTGGTTCAGGAACTTGAGAATTGTTCTCAAGCAGGAAAGAAAGGCTTATGTCCTAGATCAACCCATTCTTAAGGAGCCTACAACCAATGCTCCAAGAGCTCAGAGAGATGCTTACACAAAGCATAAGGATGACTCTGTGGATGTAGGTTGCCTGATGCTTGCCACTATGGTTCCAGAGCTCCAAAGAGATCTGGAACTCATGGAGGCTTATGAGATGATTGTACATCTCAAGGAAATGTTCCAGTAACAGGCAAGGCAAGAAAGGTATGAGACCACAAAGGTCTTACATTCCTGCAAAATGTCTGAAGGTGCATCCGTTAGTACTCGTGTGTTAAAGATGAAATGCTATATTGATCACCTTGAGAGGCTTGGATTTCCCATGTGCCAGGAGTTAGCTACGGATTTGATCCTCAACTCACTCCCGGAGAGTTATGACCAGTTTGTTATAAACTACAACATGAACAACATGGAGAAATCAATTTCTGAGCTGCATGGGATGCTCAAAACTGCTGAACAAAGCATTAAGAAAAAGCCTAGCACAGTTTTGATGGTTCAGAAAAGAAAGGGTATGAAAAAGAAAGGGAAGGGCAAATGGAAGGGTAATGGCTCAGGTGGTAAGACCAAAGAGTCAAACAAGCCCGAAACCAAGTCTGCACCCAAGAAGGAAAAGCCTCCAAAGGAAGGAGTCCACTACTTCTGCAATGAACCCGGTCATTGGAAGAGGAATTGCAAACTCTACCTGGAAGATCTGAAAAAGAACAAGAAGGATAGCGACGCTATTACTTCAGGTATTTATGTTATAGACATTCATTTTTCTACTTCCTCTACATGGGTATTAGATACTGCATGTGGTTCTCACATTTGTACAAATGTGAAGGGTCTAAAGGACAATAGAAAGCTGAAGAAGGGCGAGGTGGACCTACGAGTTGAAAACAGAGCAAGAGTTGCTGCTTTAGCCGTAGGCACTTATGAATTAGTTATGCACAGTGGGCTTTTGTTAGTTTTGAACAATTGCTATTATGTTCCTGCTTTGAGTAGTAACATTATTTCTCTTTCTTATTTGGATAAGGAAGGTTATACTTCCATTACTAGGAATGGTAAATGTTCTATTTATCGTAATGACATTTTCTATGCTGATGGTGATTTGCATGTTGGTTATTATATATTAAATTTGGAACATCCTAATAATGGGAATATCTATAACGTAACTACTAAGAGGATAAAATCAAACGATTTGAATCCGACCTACCTATGGTATTGTCGTCTAGGCCACATAAATGAGAAATGGATTTCTAAACTCCATCAAGATGGATTTCTAAACTCATTTGATTTTGAATCATATGATACATACAAATCTTGCTTATTAGGAAAGATAACTAAGGCACCTTTTACTGGGCACAGTGAAAGGGCCACTGAATTATTGGGCCTCATACATACAGATGTATGTGGACCATTAAATATAGCTGCCAGAGGAGGTTATGTCTACTTCATTACATTTATAGATGACTTTAGTAGATATGGCTATATCTATCTAATGAAACATAAATCTGAATCTTTTGAAATGTTCAAAATATTCCAAAATGAAGTACAAAACCAACTTGGTAAAACAATTAAATCACTTCGATCTGATCGAGGTGGTGAATATTTGAGCCAATAATTCATTGACCATCTTAGGAGTTGTGGGATAATCTCACAATTGACTCCTCCAGGAACACCACAATGGAATGGAGTTTCTGAACGGAGGAATCGAACACTATTAGATATGGTTCGATCTATGATGAGTCAAACAGATCTTCCACCGTCCTTTTGGGGACATGCCCTAAAAATAGCTGTGTTCACACTAAATCGTGTTCTATCTAAGGCAATTGAAAAGACACTATATGAGATATGGACTGGAAAGAAACCAAGTTTATCTTTTCTCAATATCTGGGGATGTGAGGTATATGTTAAACAACAAGCCTATGATAAATTAGCACCCAGATCCACAAAGTGCCTTTTCATGGGGTATCCTAAAGAAACGAAAGGATACTATGTCTACAATCCCACCGATAACAAAGTGTTTGTTATTCGAAATCGTAAGTTTCTAGAAAGTGAGTTTGTCTCTAAAACAACCAGTGGGAGTGACATACATCTCAAAGAAATTCGAGAGTCACAAGATGGTACAGAACCACAGATGGAAATTAGAGAAGACTCACAACAAGTTGCTAAGCCTCCTCAAGTAACACAAAGTCCAAGAAGATCTGATAGGACCGGCATCAGCCTCAGAGATATGGATTTCTGATTACTGAAGGCCGTGATGTGTTGCTCATTGAGCAAAATGAGCCCACCACCTATCGAGAAGCCACAGTGGGACCAAACTCTGAGAAATGGCTAAATGCCATGAAGTCTGAAATGCAATCCATGTACGAAAATCAGGTATGGACCTTAGTCAATCTACCTGAAGGTGTAAAAACCAATGGGTTCAAATAGGTTTTGAAGGAGAAAATTGACATGGATGGCAATGTAAATGTCTTTAAGGCACGACTGGTTGCAAAAGGATTCGCTCAAACTCATGGTATAGACTATGATGAAACCTTTTTCCCAGTTGTAATGGCCAAATCAATCAAAATCCTTCTTGCTATTGCAGCATATTATGACTATGAAATATGGCAGATGACGTCAAAACAGCCTTCCTTAATGGAAAGCTGCTTAAGGATGTGTACATGATAAAACCTGAAGGTTTTGTGCGTCCAGAGGACTCTGGTAAATTTTGCAAGCTTCAAAGATCCATTTATGGATTGAAGCAAGCATCTCGGAGCTGGAATCATCATTTTGATGAAGTAGTCAAAGAGTTTGGATTCATTCAAAACATCGATGAACCTTGTGTTTACAAGAAGGTTAGTGGGAGCATAGTTGTATTTCTAGTGCTTTATGTAGATAACATCCTACTCATTGGGAATGATATTCCTACCTTGCAGAGTGTCAAGTCTTGGTTAGGAAAGTCCTTATCAATGAAAGACTTAGGTGAAGCCACCTATATCCTAGGGATTAGGATCTATAGGGATAGATCCAAAAGACTAATAGGCCTAAGTCAGAGCACATACATAGACAAGATACTGGATAGGTTCAGTATGCAGGATTCAAAAAGGGGTTACATGCCCATGTCTCATGGCATCCATCTTAGCAAGGATCTGTGTCCTAGTACACCTGATCAGCGAGATCACATGAGTAAGGTTCCATATGCCTTGGCCATTGGATCCATCATGTATGCCATGTTATGTACCTGACCAGATGTCTCGTTTGCCTTAAGTATGACCAGCAGATACCAACAAGATCCTGGTAAGGGTCATTGGACTGCCGTCAAAAATATCCTAAAGTACTTAAGAAGGACTAAGGACTTCTTTTTTGTCTATGGTGGATTGGATGATGAGCTCTGCGTAACCGGTTACACAGATGCAAGTTTCCAAACTGACCAAGACGACCTTAAATCGCAATCTGGATATGTATTCCTCCTGAATGGTGGAGCAGTAAGCTGGAAGAGCTCCAAGCAGAGCACTATAGCATATTCTGCAAAATTTTAGCTGAGTATATAGCAGCATCAGATGCAGCTAAAGAAGCCATTTGGATCAAAAAGTTCATTACTGAACTAGGCATGGTGCCTACCATCTCAAATCCAATAGATTTGTTCTGTGACAATAGCGGTGCTATTGCACAGGCCAAGGAGCCTAGGTCACATCAAAGGACCAAGCATATACTCAGGCGATCTCATCTTATTAGAGAAATCAATGATAAAGGTGATATAAAGATATGCAAAGTAGCAGGAGAAGATAATGTTGCTGATCCTCTTACTAAGCCACTTACACAGGCAAAGCATGAACGTCATGTTAGGGCAATGGGAATTAGGCAAATTAATGATTGCACCTAGGGCAAGTGGGAGGATGTTGGAAATTGTTCCCTAAGGGCCAATCAATGTACTTTGAACATTATTATTTTAATGAAATTTCTCCATTCTGTTATCATATTATTTGCATGTTAACTGTGATAATTGTATTCTTGGATAATTCATAAAGATTGTCCTAAAATGTCCCTGGTCGGTCATCTATACCGGAGCAGAGATGAAACAAGATCAGTATGACTTTGATAAGATATGGAGATACGAATCAAAGTCTTAGGCACTTGTGAGAGTACAAGGTGCTGGACCGACCCACTATGAGAAAGCTACATGGATCAAGTCATAAGCTTTTCTCATGTATAACCACTTCACAATGCCCTTAGACCTGAGGTCATCATAGATTGCTACATGAGAGTTGCTAAGCTTTGAACTAGTCAAAAGTCACTTTTGACCGGGTGATGATAAAGGCTATGATCGGGCTTGGTGGTTTTTCATGCAGAGGAATATGAATGATCAAGATGGAATTTGTCCCTCACATTAGTAGAGAGATATTACTGGGCCCCTTGATGAGTGAGTCTGAGAAATGTATGGCCATACTATGATGAAAGGAGTTTCTGTCCCTGTTATCAGGCTACTCAAGAATCGAGAAAGTAATGGTGAGGAATAAGAGGATGACATTATCCATGCCTTATCCTTGATCGATATATCGTGTGACAAAAGGGACGTGACATGGTTGTATGACAGGTTGCATCGTGATAACGATCCTCATATGAATTGGGTAGTCGTAATGTCTTGCTAGAGGCCGCTTGCGACTTTTGGGTTAGTATAGTTATTAGCCCACTGCCAACTTCATATGGGCCTACAGGGTCACACACAAGAATAGCCCAACACGAGATAATGTTTAATTTAGGGTGGAAGAATTATATATATATATATATATAATATAAAATTCATTAATAATATTATATAGATATATATATTTTCAAAATATATATCTTATATATATATGTATATATATATATATATATATATTATATGATATTATTATATTGTGTTAGTTTTAAATTTAATTTATTAAGATATATTAAATTTAATAACTAACATGATAGAGATATAGTATATCAGATTTAATTTATGAAGATAAATTAAATTTAATGGCTCTTTATTTGGATTAAATAAATAGGTTAAATTAAAACTGTTGGACAGATTTAATTTAATATGAATTTATTTAATTAGCTCATCAAGATAATTAATTGTTAATTGATTTTGAAATTAATGATGATTAATTTTGAAATTTGAAAATAGCCCTCATAGGTTATAAACTTGATAGAGCAGACATATTCATATACACATGAGAATTGAGAGCCGCAAGTGAAACCCGGGGAGACATTAGAAGCGCTAGCACGCAGTCTCGGTTGGAGAGCATTCGTGTGGATACCAGTAGAGGGAGTAGACCAGACGTGTTGGCTCCTAGAGATTGTGAAAACTCTTAATTGTCAAAAGGTATGAATCCTTCCAACTTGGTTTAAACGCCGTTGGTAGATCCTCGATTAGGATCGGTGAAAATTTTTAAAATTCTTCCATTGTGCCTACCGATTCTAACAGATGACACATTGTTCATACGCTAAAGAAGTTAAGAGATGTCAGCTTTAGTAGCATGGGATTCAAGTATAGCAATCACTGTTTGTTGAAGACTAGATTGGTTTGATGCTCCTTGATTTGGAGCTTCATTTGAAGAACTCCCTTGGAATTGATTCTGATTTCACCAACCAAAGTTGGGATGGGACCTTAAACCCTTATTGTATGTGTTAGAGTAGGGACTGCAAGGTCTTTGAACCTGTCCTTGTCTCCCTTAGAAAACAACCGAGACCTCTCCAAGTTGGTGTGGGCAATAAGGAGTAATAGGCCTGTGAGAGCTACATATGTCACAACTTGGAGCCATTAAAGCCTGAGAATGTGACCCATAAATGTTCACATTGTCTAAGTGGGCCATGAGCTTATTGAGGTCAGCTCTCATTTCTGTCAATTAGGATGAAAAATTATCATACTCTCTTGAAGTATATGAGACCTCATGGATTTATCTAGCATCCAACCCTTCAAATTGTTGATCATTACTAGCTATCTTCTCAATTAAAGCCCATCCTTCTTCAGGTGTAAGCAATTGAATAGTGCCTCCAGAAGTAGAATCCAAACTCTTCCTATTTTCAGGAATCAACCCACTATGGAAATATTGCACCAATCGAGCTTCTGGGATTTGACAATGTGGGTACTTAGCTAGGAATTCTTGGAATTGACACCAATACTCATAAAAATATTCATGGAGGCCTTGTTTAGTACCGAAGATTTCCTTAATGGGAGATATTATCTTTGAAGAAGGAAAGTATCTTTCCAAAAAGGCACTCTTCAAGGTTTCCCAAAAGGCTAAGGCATTGCGATTGTTGTGAGGTAGCATCATGAACCACTCCTTAGCTTTACTTTCTAATGTAAAATGAAAGACTTTCCTTCACATCTTTTCTAGATCAACCCCTATTGGTTTCATGGAGTTGCACACAATGTTTATCTTCCTTAAGTGCCTGTTAGGGTCTTCTGTAGGTAAACTAATGAATTTTGGCAAGTGACTCAACAACAGACCTATCAACTCAAAATTAATATTAAATATAGGACAAGAGAGGAAAGGATCAATAATATCAGTAGTAAAGGTAAGATCTTTGATAGTTCTATGCTCCCCATTCTTCCTAACAATATGGTTGTGAAACACTATGAGTGGAGGATCAATGGGTCAAGGGATGTCTTATTGAGGAGGAACTTGATCCATGGCAAGATGGTAATCTACAATGGAAGAAGAGCCAATATAAGAAGAATTATCACAAGTATGTGTAACAACTTCAGTGTCAATGATGTTAGGATCGACAAGCACAGCGGAAGAATTTAAAATTTTCGCCGATCCCAATCGAGGATTTATCAACAGTGTTTAAACTAAGTTATAAAGAATTGTACCTTTTTTGAATTTAGGGTTTTCGATCTCTAGGAGACAACACCTCAGGTTCGCTCCCTCTACTCGTATCCATACAAATGCTCTCCAACACAGACTACTTGCTAGCGCCTCCAATGTCTCCTAGGGTTTCCCTTGTGGCTCTGAATTCTCATGCGTGTCTGAGTTTTTCTACTCTATCAATTTTATAACCCATGGGGCTGTATTCGAATTTCAAAATTAATCTTTCTTAATTTTGAAATTAATTATCTTGATGAGCTTATTAAGTAAATTCAGTTTAAATTAAATCTGTCCAACAGTTTTGATTTAACCTATTTATTTAATCTAAATAAAGAGCCATTCGATTTAATTTATCTTCATAAATTAAATCTGAGATACTATATCTCTATCATATTAGTTATTAAATCTAATTTATAATAAAATTAAATTTAAAACTAACACAATATAATAATATCATATAATATATATACATATATATATGTATATGTATGTATGAATTTTGAAAATACATATATATAATATTATTAATTTTATTTTCACGAATTTTATATTATATATATATAATTCGTCCACCATAAATTAAACATTATCTCGTGTTGGGCTATTATTGTGTGGGACCCTGTAGGCCCATACGAAGTTGGCAGTGGGCCAATAAACGTACTAACCCACAAGTTGCAAGCGGCCTCTAACAAGATATTATGACTACCCAATTTATATGAGGATCGTTAATACGATGCAACCTATCATACAACCATGTCACGTTCCTTTTGTCACACGATATATTGGTCAAGGATGAGGCATGGATAATGTCATCCTTTTGTTCCTGACCATTACTTTCTCGATTCCTAAGTAGCCTGACAATAGAAATGGAAACTCTTTTCCATTGAAGTATGGCATACATTTGTTGGACTCACTCATCAAGGGGCCTTGTAATATCTCTCTACCAATATGAGGACAAATTCCATCTTTATCATTCATATTCCTCTGTATGAAAAACCATCAAGACCGATTGTAGCCTTTATCATCACTCGGTCAAAAGTGACTTTTGACTAGTTTAAAGCTTGGCAACTCTCATGTAGGAATCCATGATGACCTCAAGTCAAAGGGCCTTATGATGTGATTGTACAAAAGAAAAATTTATGACTTGATCCATGTAGCTTTCTCATAGTGGGTCAGTCCAGCACCTTGTACTCTTACAAGTGCCTAAGACTTTGATTCGTATCTCCATATTTTATCAAATTCATACTGATCTTATTTTATCCCTACTCCCACATAGACGACCGACCAAGGACATTTTAGGACAATATTTATTATTTATCCAAGGATACAATCATCATAGTGAACATGCGAATAATATGATAACATAATAGAGAAATTCATTAAATAATAATGTTTAAAATACAAACAATTTCCAATAAATGACTTGTCCAAGTCCTCCACTAGATGATTCAGCTTTCTTACCTTTCTTAAGCAACCTAACTGTCTTGTTAATATCTTGATCTAGAGGCACAAGTTCAGTTTCCTTAGATCTAGACATGCATAGTAAAGAGACTCACATAGACACACAAATTACAGCAAAAAATTTGGTCAAATGGGGTATTGGAGAAGGGTTGTATACAACAAAAATTAGCAACTTACAGGAAACCAAGTTAACTAATCTTTGACAACCAAAAGAGTTAACCAAAACCAACAAAATTTAGGTGTCCAAAGAGTAAAATCAGTCTCAGCAATAACAAGACAAGTGCAACTCAATGGTACAAGAGGCAAATAGGAGTTGTAAGGTAAGAAGTCACCTTTTAGTAGAACAAGTTAGTATATCAATAAAGTAATACCTCAAACCGAAAGTATGTAAGTAGAATTACTATAATCACAACTTACAGAATGTGATAGCCACCTGAAGTCTCAAGTTTCAACCAACAGCTTTCCAAGGATGAAGAATGAAAAGTTGCTCACCATAAAACCATAGTAAACCACACAATGGCCATTAAGAACATGATGGCAAAGCAACAAAATGCAAAGTCTCTTTTTTTATATGCAAATAGAATGCAAAACAACTTTGAATATGAAAAATAACTAAACCACTACCAAACACTCCAACAATTAACAACTAACTAAGACAAACTCAAAAACACACTAATAACCAAGCTAAGACACACTATGACAACTAAAAAGAACACTTAACTACTTGAAACCTTGGCAATCATCCTCCCCGGCAATGGCGCCAATTTGATAAACCATTGTCGTGTGAGTTCTCAAAATAAACTAGGTTTGAAAATGTAGCGTAGTAGCACAACCTAGGTCATTCTTGTGAAGAGATTGATTTCCAAGTTTCTAAATAGTAAAGTAATAAATGCCTTGAAGTTGTGAGAAATCATTTTGAGAAATTGTTTATAAAACTAATGAAGTAATCTAATCTAATTCAATATTTTTATATTTTTCAGTTTTCAAGACAAAGAAGCAAACGGAATTGAAATTAACAATAGCAACAAGATAAATTTAATAAACTAGTATAATGATGAAACGGGATTCCCTTGAGTTGAGGTTTTAGTCTTCCTTGCTTGCTAATGATAAGAATTCAATAACATGAGTTAAAAGGATGGAACTAAGCTACAACTAGTTCCATACTTGCAATAATCATTTAATTCATTTTACCGAAGCAATTAAATGAATACCACCAAATAATTTAGACTCAAGAAGATGAATAATTAACTTCCAATTCGAACTTGTAATTACGATTACAAAAATTCAAAACATTCAATTTAGTCATTCAAAATCCACTCAACCGAGTTGGAATAAACAACTCAACCTACTCTTAATATGAATCATACAAAGCTTAATTAATCAACTCCAAGCTCAACTACCAAGTTTATTCACTTGGCATAGAACAATCTAGATCATAACCACACACTTAACCAAGTTCTATAATTATGAACTAAAACAGAGCTTAAAGAAATTCCATTAAAGTTTAGAAGCTCAAACCATTGCTCAACTCAAGGAAATCACCAACACTTAGCTACTCATGGAGGAAGAAGATAAAACTTGATGAATAAAGAAGGAATTAGCCAAGAAATATAGTAGCCACCAAATTGAATAGGTCTTCAATTATGCACTAATACCCCTTTTTCAATCTTCATTTTTGACTTTCTGACTAGTTGTCACTCTCCCAATTCCTCCAAAGATAGCACCACTTCATGCCTTCATTTCGGCGCTCTTGCTTTTTCCCTCAATTCATAGCTGTCATCTCTTCTTTCTTTATTCAACTCTATCAACAATTTTGGCTCTTCTCTTCAATTCTCTATTCGGTGCCTATTCTTTATTCAATCCCCTCATCTTCCTTATGTCAGCCCTCTTCAATCTTTTTCTCTTCAAATCGGTCCAAACCATCACAATCACGTCTCCCATACTCATTTTCTTTTTGTGTCGTGTAGCTTCTTTTCATGCCTTATCTCTCCTAGCCACCTCTCCTTCCTTCTTTTCTTCATCTCGGTCCACGGGTCCAGTGTCTCCTTTCATCTTCAATTCATTTTAATCTCAGTCCAACCCTTCTTCACATTAGCTTACTTCTTTTCCTTCAATTACTCCCATCTATCCAACCCATTTTTCTTAATTCATTCCAATTCGGTCAACCCCTCCTTTTCTTTTAATTATTCCATTTTTTGGCTCAATTGTTTTCCTTTATTTCTTCATCAATTTTCTCTAGGTTAAATGAGTAAGTGGTGCCACATCATCACCTACAAAATTAGATTCACAAAGGTAATATCTTTTGCTCACAATTAAGAAATAATAGAATAACAAATATTAATTAAAAATATAACAATTTAACCACTATAATTCCTAAATTATCATTTCACTAAAATCTTACATTAACACTTGGTTATGCCCAAAAAATTCAATTAAATCCCATAAAAGCCTAAGATTAATTAATTAAAATATATAAATATTGAGCTCTATCACTTGGTTTCGGGTTTGTTTGACTCTTTGGTCTTACCACCTAAGCCTTTACCCTTCCCCTTACCCTTGCCTTTCCTTTTCATATCCTTTCCTTTTTGAACTATCAAAATAGTGATAGGCTCTCTTAATGTTCTACTCAACAGCTTTAAGCATCCCATGCAGTTCAGAAATTGATTTCTCCATATTATTCATATTGTAGTTCATAACTGTAAGGGCCCACCTTACATACCACTTATCACTAATATGAATCAGAGTAGCATTTGCGCTGTTCAGTCAGCAACAAAGGAATAGCATAAATATACTGCTATATTGTTACAAGGTACTTAATTACATTACAGGTATTCCCTTCAAGGTTTGATAATATATACACAATTTTGTCCAAAAATATCAAAATAAATTAATAAGAACCAACAACTCTATTGTCTTCACCCGAACACCATAGTTGCTGGAAATTACAACCATGCCTTCAGGCCCATTTTCTATTGCTATAAACTTTACATATTTATGGAAAAGGTAAGATTCAAGAGAATCTCAGTAGTAACAAGCTATCAATCAAATAAAATGGAAAAATTAAATATACAATGCACCATATAGTGTAAAATGAAAATCTATACTGTAATGTGTGTGTGCACAATGCTCAAGGCCAAATAACCGCTTGGATCCCCTACTCATCCGTGTACCTCAACTGGGTCCCAGACTGTAGCTAGGTAATGTGCCCCAGGCACCGTGTTCATATCATAGAATATAGCAACATACAACATATCAACATTCACATAGTGTATAAGAGATAAAGTTACTACTTTAAACCCCTTTTGTTTGAAAATTGTTTTTTGAATTTTGTTCCGATAGCTCAGGCTATCAATCCGGTCCTAAATTTCAAATGTGCAAGAATTAGATTAATACCCATTCATGTACTACTTTAGGCTCTTCCAAAGTGTTTTTTTGTTATATTATTCTAAAACTGTCAAATTACCAAAATACCCCTAGGGACCCAATCTAAGTCTCTCCGTACCTGGTCCTACAGTACTTTTCCAGAAATTTTGACCTGGGATATTCTTATACAATTTTACATGTAGAATCCATTTTTTACCTTAATTTTCACAAAAATCATAGCCAAATGATAGTTTTGCCCTTGACTGCCCCAATTTAGGGTTTTAGGACTATTTTTGTAATTTCACTTTCTAAGGCTTTTCTCACAAAGTGATCAATATTAACCCTACATAATTTTCCCTCCTGAACATCTTGGAACCATCAGAATAATGAAGCCCCTCTAACCATCTCTGGCTAAAACATGTGTCTAGAAAAAGGGAAAATGTGTTTTTGATTTTCAATACCAAAACCTTGCTCCTTTTCACTCACAATCACTTATTATACCATTTAAACACATAATAAACATGATTTGAGAAAATTTGGACAGCATAACCCCTTAGGGTTTTCACTTTCAAAATTTACAAAATCAAGAAACAATCCACACACCAAGCAAGAACAACCACAACAACAACAATATACCAAGAGATTTCAAGTTCATGAGATTACCTTTGATTCTTAGACTTTCTCTTTCCAAAACCGTGCTCCCTCTCTCTCTCAACCTTGAGATTTTTCTTACTAAAACATGGTTTTTCATGGAAAAGAAGAGATTAGAATAGAGATTACACAAGTTAGAAGCCTTAACATTTGAAATCACAAAGCCTTACCTTAGATTTTTCCTCCTTGAGCTCCTCCTCATCACTTATTTTCTTAAGCTCTCCCTCTCTCTCTATTTGGTATGCTTCGACAGAAATGAGAAAGATAAAGAAGAACTAAGGCTTAAAATACCTCTCTCATTTTCCTCAATTAATTTTTATTACAAAATTGACTTTATGACCAACTTTATACTAAGCCTTGTCTCATGAAACTTTCTCTTTCTCTTTTCCTTAATGTCCATCGTAAATATGAGAAGGATATAGATTGTGGTACATAAGAGCATATATTATAAGCAACATAAAATTTTTTAGAATGCCACTAAACAATTTTTCATAGAGGGACCAGAATCAAGTGTATGCTCATAGATAATGTGGCAGAGATAGCACACAAATAATTTCAGAAAGCTGAAGATATGGTCTCTTCGATAATAATTCAATTTTCAACATCAATAATAACGGTGTCATGGTTTTTATACTTTAAATAAATATCAGAGTGACAACATTAACGAGTTCTCAATTTTTCGCATAAATAAAATGCCATTGGCAATCAAATCTTGTGGTATGTGATGTACAGAACAACTTCACATCAGGAGCTGCTATAAGCAAGGCCATCATCAACCTTATTGATCCTAGGCATATAAACTACAAATACCTCATGGGAAGTAATGACAGTCTGATATTTACTGTGTCAGCATCAAACTGAAACTGTCGAATGAGAAAATGTGTCTAAAATTGATCAGCATTTACTTTTTAATTAGGAACTCGTGTATAATTTTTAAATTGATTTTAGGCTACATATGTTACTATTTGTGAAATCGTTTAAAACGTATCATATTGCATCAGCGTTTCTTTGAAATTGTTTCCATAACATCTTTTGTTATAGATACAAGAAGTGGAAAGGTAAATTCAATATACTAAATGAATTAAGCATATTTGTAGGTAGTCTTTATTTTATTAATAAGTCAGGTGCGCGGTAATTTAAAACCCATTTATAATAATTATATCACCGTTGTTTAATTTTCTTTTCTCATTCATATTGACATTATTTATATTAGGTCAGTTCACCATACACCGGATTTAATTCAACCAATGAAATAAGATGTAACATCAACGTAGCAAGCACTATACCAGTGTATAACGAAAAAATGTAGGTACAATCTATACAATACAATGCTCGAATGTATAACTGATCCTAATCAGTTAAACATCAAATACATAACAAATGTCAAGTTAGTAAATGATATATGACTGTAAATTTTTGGCAAGCCATTTGAAATCACTATCCTAAAAGTATTTGAACCAAACGTATGATCCGAACAAATATAGCCAATTTTAAGCAATACATAAAGTCATTTAGACCATCTTTAAATTTATTTTAATAGTCTTGTTCAATAGTATTTTATTCTTAATTCAACATGTGCCCAAACTTTAACAATTATAATTTAATTCCTTGGCTTAAGATAATGCCACTTGGCATGATTAATACCCAAGAAAATATCCACCAATAAGGGAAATTATAGGCTTTTACTTTATTTCACAATTTACACAATTGCCATTACATTTTTTCCCCAAATTCGTAATAGTTGGCAATTCTAGCTGATTTTCTATTCAAACTTTGAAAAATCATAACTTTATTTATAGAAATTGAATTAGAGTGATTCCAAAGGGTATGAAACCCTTATTGAGTCTAGTTTCAAGGAAAAATATAGACTTTAGCCAATTAGAAGATCAATATTCCTAGAATTTAAATCTTTGGATGTTGTCACAGAATTTGGCCAGTTTCACTGGACTAACTTCAAAAATTCGTAACTCTTTTTATATAGCTCCAAATGACCTATATGCCTATCAAATAAAAGCTTAGGATGTTTACTTTCATCCGGTAAAATTTCATAATTTTTGGACATCATTTGCTTATTTAAAAATACGCTACAAGAAGACTGCCATACTGGAAAAATACATTGGCAGTAAATCCTTTTATGTAGTTCACCATTCACCATTTTATGCTATTAAATATCTCATTTCATAAAGGGAATATTGGTAATAAAAAAATTGGGGTGTTATAGTTCTCCCCTTATTAAATAAAATTTTTCCCCAAAATTTTCTACACATACATAGCCATAAATAACGGGTGACGCTTCCGCATATCTTTTTCTATTTCCCATGTTGCTCCTCTAGATGACAATCCCTTCTAAACAACCTTTATGAGTGGGATACTCCTGTATCTGAGCTATTTCTCCTGCCGATAAATGACTCGGTCAGGTATGACTTCATACGTCAAATAATCCCATATATTCACATCCTCATTTTTAATTACATGTTCTTGATAGGTTGCGCTCATCTATCCCTTATCTGAGCTTTTTCAATCGCTACTCTCAGATCCTTATATGTCTGACTGCCATTATAAGCACTAATCAAAATATGCTTAGACATAGTATGATCTCCAACATCCTCGATCAGTTTCTGCTCACAAATCATCATGTCTACTACCTGTATTGTTTTATGCCTTAATGCGTTAGCAACAACATTAGCCTTTCTTGGATAATACTTTATCTCTAGGTTAAAATCTTTAAGCAGGTCCATTCGTCTGTGATTTCATATATTAAGTTTTTTATCATATAAATATTTCAAACCCTGGTAGTCGCAGTACAACTCTAAGATTACATCATAAAGGCAATGTTTCCAGATTCAATACTAACACTATTACCATCAACTCAAGATTAAGGGTGGGATAGTTCAATTCACGAAGCTTCAGCTGTCATGATGCTTACGCCCCACTCGGCTCACATCAAAACACATCCCAATCCATGCTTAATCGCATATGGGATTTAATACACACCAGTACAAAAAAGGTGTTTTAGACCGGCCTATTTAGACCGGTTGTAGTGGATGCAGGTCTAAAAGAAATGCGCAGTGGCATTTTCGTTATTATAAACAAGTTGGGAGACCGGTTATTATAATAACCGGTCTAAAAAAGATTATTTAGACCGGTTCTATTCTAACCGGTCTAAAAAAATTAGGGATTTTATTTTTTAGACCGGTTACTGAGAGAACCGATCTAAAATATATTTTTTTCAGACCGGTTAAGAGGCTAACCGGTCTAAAAAGGGTTTTTGAGACCGGTTGCCTAACAACCGGTCTTAAAAACCCTTTTTAGATAGGTTATCCTCTTAACCGGTCTAAAAAATGTTCCCAATTTACTTTCGCGCCATGCCTCAGCTCACACTCCCACCTCTTCCATTCTGAAATCGATCCCTTCCATTCTGAATCACCCAACCAACTTTGTTCCCAATCTTTTCTCTCCTCAGCGCGAGTCCCAGTCCCTTACCTTATCCCATTATGAATCGAGTCCGTCGTCGCTCTTCGGTCGCTGTACTATCATACATTACTTCAGCTGCTCATGGTTGTCGTCGTGGGTGCTGTCATCCCTGCTTATTCACTACATTTCTGGGACATCTTCATCTTCAATCTCTTTTTTGAGGTATGCTTTATCCTCCTCTACATTTTCCCCTCTACAATTAGTATATAGAAGCTGTACTACTTCCAGATTTGGTCATCGGCCTAGGCTAGCAATGTTCTGGTGTGTTTGGTGTTTAAACAGTAGCTTAATATAAATTTTTTGGTTGTTTGGTGTTTAAATCCCTCTCAAAAAAGGAGAAGACACCATTATGTTCCTCCTCTGTTCTATTGTTGAATGTGAATGCACATTAGGTGTTTGATAAAATGTTTGAAAGGAGAAATTAAAGACATTTATATTCGGTATAAGCTGTCATGTCCGTGAGGTTTGCGATTGTCTGTAAGCTAAGCTCCAAGTTCATATCTAGTTTGCTTCTATTGGACTTTCTTTTTTCCCCTCATCCCGTTTTGTGTATTGCTTGTCTAACTGGTTTGCTTTTGAAAGGGGTTTTCTTATTTTTATGTTAAAAGTATCATACTCAAGCGTATTTTTGAAGTGCTTTTTGTCAGGTTTTTCAATATAACAGTGACACGGGTAGGAACTTTTCTAAACTAGTCAATAATGTGGTGTTGAGTTATAAAAGTTGTTGTGGGTTATATTTTTATTTTTATTTAAAGAGCTTAAAAGTAAACAACAACGGGGCTTTACCCATGTGTAGTTTCTTTGCATGAATGGAATGAAAAGAAAAGAGAAGAAATAATCTTTATACAAGACTCTATTGTCTCGTGAGATTATTGTGTGAATGGTAAGGAATCACCAAAATAAGGTAGCTACAGACGAGAAAGAGTAATTTGAATTACAAATATCCCATTTACTGTTATTCTTCATGTTACGTTTCCTCTCTGCTTTCCCTAGCCCAATGATTCTGAGATGAAGTTAAAAAAACTAGATCCTTTTGATCTGTACTGGCATTTGAATGGCATGTATGCAAATCAAAATACACCGGACTTGTCCTGGAGAACTAAATGATGTGGTGAAGCAGCTAGAAGAAGCAACGGGTTCAGTGACCGTTGGTCAAATCGATCGGACAGTGATTATATACAGGCCTAGTCTCACCAAATTGAAGGCAGAAGAGAAGAAGAAACAACCTCAAAAAGTGTTTATAAGAAAACAGCTGAAGCCAAAACTGGTAAGCAAGTTAAGGGCTTAGCTTTCATTTTCCTATCTACACTTGTCCCTTGCGACATTTCCCTAATAGTATAATGATTTTTTGTAATGATATATATATATATATATATATATATATATTTATTGATGGATGGAAGTATACATATGCAAATATATGTGTGTGTGTATTGATTGATGAAAGGCTTGTTGTAGATCACGAGCAGGGCTTAGGCTTTTCATTATTTCTGTTTGAGTAATGAATTCTTCATTCTTTTATGAAAAAAATGGTATTTCAAATTGTAACAATATCATATGGAGATTTATATATAGTTTTGAAATCAGTGATGAGATGTACATCAGAGCATGTGTATTGAATTATTATTTGTGAAGATAGAAAGTAATATTTTTTTACCATTATAAACGAAAGAGCGTACGTGGATTTTTTCTTTTAGGCATCCGATCCTAGGGGAAGTTTAATTAAGGATAAAATAGGACAGATAAAATTAGTTAATATAGCTAGAGGCAAGAATGTAATCACCCTCAAAATCCACATGAGAAGACCAACATTGAAACGGCCGAAATTAATCATACTTGAGTTTATGAGGAAAATTACAATTCACTCACAACGTACAAGATATGAGACTCATCCTTTGATTTCGATAGGGTTATTCTTAGCTCTCTATCAACTCTCAATGTCTTTTAAACTAGTGAACATGCGGCACGATTCTTCAATATGATTAGTTACATTAATCTAATTATCTGCTTGCAAGTGCTGGATCTAGCGGGACCATTTACAGTTGTTTTATTAAAAAACTTTTTTTATGTTTTTATGTACTAATTTTGGACCCATTATGATGAATAAAATATAGGAACATAAATAATTGGGAAGGATAGGAATAGATCATATATATAGGTAATGATCCGGGTGCTATATTAATCATTATTGGTTTTTTGGCCATTCACATTCAATATGCATGAATGGGGTTGAGATCTAACTTCTTCAACCCCATTCATATAAATTTGTGGCCAAAATGTTTATTATATTTCAAATAAGTAAAAAAGTCAACACTCTTGTTTATGCTTGAAGAAAAAAGATGACCCATTCTCATCATACTCCTACCTTTTCCAGGGGAAAAAGTAGAAAACAAAAAAAAGGTGTTGGAATATATGGATCTTAGTTGGATACAAGCTAAACGGACGAGTGTTGAATATGATGTTGGGGTGAGGGGTTTTTTAGACTTTGCAAAAAGAAATGCCGATGATGATAGTTGGATGTTTTATTGCCCTTGTGTAAAATGTTTGAATGAGAAGCGATTAAGTGCTGCAGATATATATACACATTTAATTTGTGAAGGGTTTTGTAAGACGTATGTAGTATGGGTATGGCATGGTGAACAATTAGAAATGCCAAGTGCATCTCAACAGGGGGAAGTGACTTGTTATGATAATGACACGGATATGGATGATCGGATAGAGGATATTATTCGTGATGTAGGAGAAGAGGCTTTTGAACAATCACATGCATATGGTAATATGTGCAATGATGCTGAGAAGCCGCTGTACCCGGGGTGTAAAAAATACCAATTGCTGAATACTGTATTGAAATTGGTAAGCTTGAAAGCACGGCATGGATGGAGCGACAAGAGTTTTTCAGAAACGCTTGAGGCCTTTAAAGATATGCTTCCTGATGATAATGTGTTGCCTTGTCGGTACTATGATGCTAAGAAAATACTGTGTCCACTAGGGATGAAGTATAAAAAGATCCATGCTTGCCCTAATGATTGCATATTTTATAGAAAAGATCATGAAGACAAGGAGCAATGTTCTATATGTGAAACTCTGAGGTATAAATCAAATAAGGGCCCTGCAAAAGTGTTGTGGTATCTTCCAATCATTCCAAGGTTTAAACGCCAGTTTGCTAATGAAATTGATGCCAAAAAATTAAGACGGCATGCAGATGAGTAGATTTTTGATGGAAAGCTTCGACATCTAGCTGATTCTTCTCAATGGCAGAAAATCAATCAATTATTTCCTAGCTTCAGTGAAGAACCTAGGAATCTCTAGCTTGGGCTTAGCATAGATGGTATGAATCCTTATGGTAGCCTACGCAGTATACATAGTTCATGGCCTGTTCTGTTGGTAATTTACAACTTATCTCCTTTGTTATGTATGAAATGAAAGTACATTATGGTGTCTATGTTGATTTCGGGACCAAAGCAACCCGAAAATGACATAGATGTTTACCTAGAACCCTTGATCGAAGACTTGAAAGAGTTATGGGATAAAGGTGTCCATGTTTTTTATGCGAACAAGAAGGAGACTTTTAATATGCGAGCAATGATCTTTTGTACTATAAATGACTTCCCTGCATATGGGAACTTGTCAAGATATAGTGTTAAAGGCCACAAAGCTTGTCCGATATGTGAAGAAGGCACATGCTACTATCAACTTCAACATGGAAGAAAGACGGTTTACCTTGGCCATAGGCAATTTCTAAGATGAAGCCACCCTTATCGTAGATTAAAAAAAGCTTTTTTCGATGGCCAAGAGTTTGAAGATGCTCCAGAGGCATTGACTGGGGAGAAAATTTATGAAAAGGTGAAAAATATCAATACTATATTTGATAAGTCATCAAAGAGTAGAAATGAGAAAAATATATGGAAAAAAAGGTTCGTCTTCTTCGATCTTCCATATTGGCGCAATCTTGACATCAAACACTGTATTGATTTCATGCATGTGGAGAAGAACGTATGTGATAGTATTGTTGGGACACTACTCAAAATACAAGGAAGTTCAAAGGATGGCGTGAAGGCAAAATTAGACTTGTAAGAAATGGGAATACAAGAAGATTTACATCCAAGGCCATATGGTAATAGAACTTTTTGTCCTCCAGCTACTCATACTTTGTCTAAGGTTGAGAAAAGAAGCTTTTGTGAGTGTTTACATGGCGCTAAAGTTCCCTCAGGGTATTGTTCAAATTTTAAAAAGCCTGTATCGATCAAAGACTTGAAGTTAATAGGGCTAAAGTTTCATGATTGTCATGTCTTAATGCAACAACTACTCCTAGTAGCTCTTCGAGGCATTGCCGAATATGATCTTCAACACATATTGACTAGACATTATTTCTTCTTCAATGCCATTTGTTGTAAAGTCATTGACACGGAAAGATTGGAGGAATTGGAAAATGAAGGATATATGATATTATGCCAGCTTGAGAAGCTTTTTCTTCCTTCCTTTTTTGATATCATGGTACACTTGATTGTTCATCTAGTGAAGGAGATAAAGTTGTGTGGCCCTATCTATTTCCGGTGGATGTACCCAATCGAAAGAACTATGAAAATACTAAAAGGGTATGTGAAGAACCCCAACCGGCCTGAAGCATCTATTGTTCAAATATATGTTTCTGAAGAAGCTATGGAATTTTGTCAATATTATTTGTCAAATATACGACATATTGGCCTTCCTAAACGTCATGATCAAGAAGGGGGTAGACGCGGGGCAATAGTAAAGAGCATAGATGCTGATGAATTGCAACAAGTCCATTTGTACATCTTGAACAATGTTGATGAAGTTCAATATTACATGAATGCCCATAAAGAAATTGTATGGAAACAAAATAGTCAAATGACTGAACAAGGTTAATCAGGGAGCATAACAGAACTTTCGCATATTGGTTCAAACAAAAGGTTGACGGAGAAGAATGTGTTTCTGATACAATAAATTGGTTAGCACGTGGTCCTAAAGTTGATGTCATAAGTTGGACTTCATTTGTGATCAATGGTTATACCTTTTACACGAAGTCCCTAGATGATAAGAGCACCGTCCAGAACAGTGGTGTTGTATTAGTAGCTGAATCTATGCACTTCTCTAGTTCGAAAGATAAGAACCCTACATTGGCTGCCATACCTTATTATGGGGTGATTGAAGAGATTTGGGTGGTTGACTATGTTAAAATTAGATTTCCCATTTTCAAATGCAAGTGGGTTGATGTCAATAATGGTGTGAAGATCGATAGGTTAAGATTTACATTAGTAGATCTGAATAGTAGAAGTTTTGGAGATGAACCTTTCATTATGGCAGATCAGGCGTAACAAGTGTTCTATATCATTGATCAGGCAAATAAAATATGGTCTGTAGCTCTCCAAGGAAAAAGGGTCATTGATATTGACGAGAAAAGTTACTCAAATTATTATCTTCTTGAGACTCCTTCTTTTTCCAGGGGTCTACAAGAACTGAACGAAGAAGATGAAGCAGATAATGCGCACGGCACAAGAAATGATCATCACGAGGGAATATGGGAGGATATCTCTTTATGATACTACTTTGAACTTAACTAACTAAAGTAATTATGATTATGATTTATATCCGAAGAATATATTTAGTTATTTTATCGATATAGTCTTCACATGTCATAGCTTAGGATTTATCTTTCTTTGTTGTCGTTACAGACAAATGACGAATCCCCAGCGTCCTAGTGTAGAGGATCAGCCACCTCCTACACCTCTGAGTCAGCTACCTAGTGTTCAGTAGAGTCAGCCAGCTAGTATTAACCAGGGCGAGCCTAGCAATGCTCCGAGCCAGGGTCATAGTGAGCACAGTAGCCAGTCTGTACGGAGGGGTAGACGTGGCACACGGTTGACAGATGTTTCCCTCAGTCGGAGTGCAGGCCAAAAGATACCGATTGAGTTTGATAGATATTACATCTTGATAGAGGAGTGGAGAAATGTCGATGCAAAGGTGAAGCAGCATATTTGGGACACTATTCAGGTATACAATTCTCTTCTGTATGTAATTAATTATTATCAAATGTCACAAATTTGTCACTTACTCCTTCAATGCATGCATTTCAGCTCACCTACGATGTTCCTTAGAGTGAGATCTTGTACAACAAGACGATGATGTATTGTTATTAGCGCTGGAGCAAGTTTAAGATAAATCTGATCAACAATTACATTCATATTGAGGTGAAAGATAGTCAGCCTCGGCCTAATCTGTACGACCAGTATACATTTCTTGATCAAGCGACTTGGCAAAAATTTGTTAGGCTTCGGACTACTCCAGAATCTTTGGTTAGTTGACTTATTTTTCGTTTTATTTACTTAGCAATTATCTTAATTGATTATAACACTTTCCTTTTGTATCATTTCTTATTCGAAGGCAAAAAGGCAAAAAGCACAAGAGAGTGGTAGAAAGAATGATTGCCCTCATACAATGTCTCGTGGGGGTTATGCAAAGGCTAAAAGAGACTTGTTGGTGGCCAAACGGAAGAGATTGGAAGAAGCATCTCAATCCGATCCTTCTGTTCTTCTTTCTCCGCCATCTCCGATTTGTCGAGAAGAAAAATGGCAATTTGCCCACCAAAAGAGGAGTGGGTCTTATACGAGTGAACAATCTCATATAGTAGGTGAAAGAATTGTAAGTATATATCGTTATTGTAATTAATTACATAAGAAACGTACATTATTACTTATGTTTGTTATTTTGTATTATCTTATAGGAGGAACCTAGAAAAAAATAAGTTGAGGGCTCTTTTAAGTCGGAGGGTAGGAATGATATTCTAACAGTTGCTACCGGCAAACATGAGCATCCAGGCCGTGTCAGGGGAGTTGGATGAGGGGTAGGGATACGGGATTACTTTGGAGCCCCCGTACGCCATTCCTCAAACATCGTGACTAGGGAGGAATTGGAGACTATGTTGGCCATTGCAAGAGCAGAAGCAAAGGCCAAGGCTAAAGCATCATTTGATGCACTATTAGAGACCCGGTTGAGCAAGATAAAAGAGGAAATGATAGTGTTTATGAGCTCAAGACAAGAAACCAGTGCTCCCCAGCCACAATCGATTGATCCTAATAAGCAGAGCACTAAAGGTAGTTGTTGCAACATCGGGCAGTCATCAGAGGGTCCTAACCCAGAAATTACTAAGCTTTACGATCTTTTTGTCGAGGATCCTCTGAGACGGTTAGTTGCACGGGGTAGTGTGCATAACCTGGGATCAACTGTCCACTATCGACAAATGGAAGGTAATCAAGTCTGAGTGTCAGTTGACGAGGTGATTATTGCAGATGCACCTGTCCCTATCCCTTCTGATGAATTCAAGATCGTTAGCGATGTCTTGGGCACTTTCATCTTATGGCCAATGAACCTTGTTTCTGGTCGAGCCGAGGAAAGTCTGATCAAAGCCTCACCAAGTCTAGCTCCCTTCACTCAGCAAGAAGTTTCACAGCCTCCTTTGAATATCATGTAACAAGTGATTCTGATGGCATATGATGCATCCTTCAAAACAAGAGAGTGGCCTACGGATTCAATTGTTGGACAGTCAGGGGTGACATGCTATCTTGAGAGGGATGATTTGATGTCCCTAGTAGCTCCTAGACAAAATCTTACGATTAGGATTGTCTAACTGTTCTTAATGTAAGTAGCTTCTGCAATTCAAAGTAAATATTTTAAAAGTTTCACCGTTTACCTTTTATTTATGTGCTTGCATTATTGTAGGTACATGTATCGTAGGTTGGTCTGCTCTGGCAAAAGCGAAAAATTTGGATTCTTATGCCCCCATCACATCCAAGAGAAAGGAACCACTGCTGCTAGTAGACATAAATACTTATCAGAGAGGCTTAGTGAAACTGAGACTGAGTGTTTCTTGGCTCCATATGTGCATAGGTAAGAAACAAACTGATATTTTATAATTTATATAATGTTTTATGTTTGCTTAATATTCTTCTGTTTTTTTCAGTGATCATTGGAAGTTGCTTCTTCTATGCAAGATTAGTTACACTGTCATCCTCTTATGTTCCCTCCACTTCAAACTAGGGAATGATTTGAAAAATACCATGAATTCGTTAGTTTTCTTACATTATTACCTTTTGCATGCAAAGATTATGGAATTTGTGTAAAACCAATAACCTTTGTCATTGTGATGATCATAGGGATATGCGGACAAACCTACACAGTGCTTATGGTAAGCATGTTCGTGACTTAAAGGACCCTACATGGATCATGCCAACAGTTAGTACATATGGATTTGTTAAAGAATTTAATAAGACATACCTTTATATTTATTTTAATGATATCATGTTTTTTCTCAGAGCCGTAGGCAACCATAGGGGTCCAACTTATGTGGTTTTTATGTTTTGAGACACATTTACAATATTATCACTCTAGGCATGACTGATTTTACTCAAAAGGTAAATTTATATTTCAGAACTTTTGTTTTACTTTATTGTTTTTAAGTTACTAAGTGATACGAGTTCAGATGATCAATTAAATAGTACAAGTGTACACTGTCGTAATCAAGTAATATAGAAGTAAGTAGAATATCGTTCCCACGAGGATTGATCACTAAGTACCAAAATGAGCAATTTTAACTCTATTTAGTCGATCGATTAGTTGGTGATTGAGAGTACAAAATAAAAGAAAGACAATTAAATATGATTGCAGATGATATGAAAGCAAATATGAGAAAAAGCCCTAGGGATTAGATTTCACTTCACAAATCCGAATTGAATCACTTATCTATTCTAGCCCAATTTATTCCACATGATTAATAGTCGAGTTTCCCTAATTTAATTACTAGCCTCTTCCAAGGTCAAGCAATTCTATAATCAATTGCTAATCCAATATATTCCTATATGAATTTAAGCAATTAATCATGCATTAAGATTTATGGAACTCAGTAAGACAACACAACTCATATGAATATATTCCTATTTCATATGCAAGTCATGGTTTTAATTATAGGGTCAACACACATGTATCTCCTTCCGGTCTCAACATGTATATTGAAATCATTTAAAAGATGGCCAGTCAATCAAAAGCATTAAGAATAATAATTAAAACTTAATCATGGAGAAGAAATTCAAACTAGCTTTAGTAAGTTAAGATTCAATCCGTCATTAGTAAGCTACGTCATCACCCTAGGAAAATGAAAGTTTAGCACATGATGAAATTAAAAACAAAACCAAAATAAATTGACATTATATAAAGCTAGAATGAAATCCTCAGAAATACTGCATAAACTTGAATATTAAATTCTCAAACATAAATATACAACCAAAAGATGCATGAAAAATGAAGAAATCAAGCCGTCCATTTAGGAGGTAAAACCTTCCATGTAGGCGGCATGCAAAGTGTAATACAATCCTAAGCCTTCCAAGATGGAGGCATGCAATACATGAAATTAAATCTAAGAAACAACACAAAGAACTCAGAAATGTTAGAGAAAGATATCTCCCGGTCAGAGAAGGACCTCTCCCGGTCGGAGAAGGAAACCTCTGCTTCTCTTCCTCTCCTCCCCTTTTCAGCTTGGCATTGATCTCTATTTATAGGGGGAATAAAACGTGTGCTACAGTACTGCTACAGTGATCTGGCGGGTGCTACAGTGCCGTTGACCTGCTACAGTGCCGTTGACATGCTACAGTGCCCCCCTGGCGGCTGCTACAGTACCCGTTGACCTGCTACAGTGCTTTTATTTTTTATTATTTTTTTAAATGCTGTTTATTCCAAAAACAATATTTATTTATCAATCACACCCAAATTTATTATATTAAACGCAAATATCATCCATAAAATCATCATATAAAGGAAAATAAATATGCAAATATTTTACTTATCACTAAGTCAATGTTTCGTCTGGTTTTGGTGTTACAAATGTTTGATCTTGCTGATCCCTTTCCTGAACAAGATATTGATTTCATTCGCACATGTTGTGCTGAATTCATCTATGAGCTATTACAAAAATAGTGAGTTTTTGAATCCAACATTACATTGTACATTATTGTTCTCATATGTATTGCTAACAAGGTTTATGTATTTGTGTAGGACAATTTCTATGATATGGGTGATATAGGAGGTATGGTATTTAAGGGACTGACCTTTGTAATTTTTCTTCCTTTTGTATTCTGTAAAGTTGAGGAATTTCTGCTGTTACTTGTATCAATACTTGAATTTTATTGCTGCCGTTGTCATTTCAAAGTTTTACATCCATTTCTGATCAAATTATTCTGTTTGGACATTCCTTCATGTTTTTAGTTTTAGACAACTTCATGTTGCACATTGTTTTCTGTTTGAACTTCATGTTTTCTATTTGGACATTTCCTTCATGTTTTTACTACTGTTATTTGGTCATCCTTACTGTCTAATTGCAAATGAATCATCAATGTATGACTGTACTAGCTTGTATGAACATTAATTTGTTGCTGCTATAGATTACTGCTTTTAAATTTTGAAATTGAAATCAGTGATTGTTCTGTACTGCTGTTAAAATTGGAGCATTCACTGCGTGTATATATAATAAAAGGGACATTTTAAAAAAAATTTGAAGCTTTAAGACCGGTTGTAGTCACAACCGGTCTTAAAAAGTACTTTAAGGCCGGTTATACCCACAACCGGTCTTAAAAATCCACATTTAAGACCGGTTGTGGGCACAACCGGTCTTAAAGGTCAGACATTTAAGACCGGTTATTCCCACAACCGGTCTTAAATGTCTGCCCTTTAAGACCTCTTGCAGGCAGAACAGGTCTTAAAGATTAGACCTTTAAGACCGGTTTTAAGAACAACCGGTCTTAAAAAGTGTGACTTTTAAGACCGGTTATAACAACCGGTCTAAAAAAATAACAGACTTTTTAGACCTGCTGTATCAAGACCTAATACAGAACCGGTCTAAAAAGTCATTTTTAACCGGTCTAAAAAGTCATTTTTCTACTAGTGACACTTCCCAATCCATGCCGACTTGCATTAGTAAAGATGACAAAGGTCCACTATGGATCTGGGATTTTTGACACTGGTGCAATAATAAATTTTCATCTCAGCTCTACGAAGCTCCTCTCACAATTATCATCCCACGCATAATATTGATTTTCATGGGAAAATTTACATAAACCCCTTATAATAATCAACAAGACCTATGACACTGCGTATCACAACCACAATCTCTAGTCTTTCCAGTTCTGTACTGCTTCCACCTTGCAAGCATTCGTCGTGACTCCTTACTATGAGACTATATGGCCCAAAAGTCTAATTTCTGAAAGCCAAAATTCATATTTGCTCAGCTTGGCATGGAGTTGCTTAGATTTCAGTATGTTCAATATGATTATCAAATGTTACGTGTTCTACTCTACTCCACGAGTATACCAGTATATCATCAATGAAGACTACTATGAATTGGTCTGAATACAGATGAAAAATTAGATTCATATAGTCCATGAATAAGGTAGGTGTATTGGTCACCCCAAATAGCATTACAAGAAACTCATAATGGCCATATTTGGTCCTGAAAGCAGTTTTCGGTACATCCTCTACTTTTACCTCAAGCTAGTGATACCCAAATCTCAACTCAGTTTGGAAAACACACAAGAACTACACAAATGATAAAGCAAATCATCTATTCTAGGAAGTGGGTGCTCGATCTCAATGGTCACCTTATTCAACTTCCTGTAATCAACACAAAGTCGTAGACATCCACTGTGCACTTTGATATTTATCTCCTCATTTGAACTTTTATAATGTCAGGATGATTTAGTAGGAGTTCCACAAGAACCTCCTATAACACCTAACTGCACTAGAAATAGTTTTTTCTTTGTGCCAATTACTGGCCCGTTTCAACTCAAACATTATAGGCCATTTGAAATTCTTGTGGAATCAAAGCTTAACAGTTGATTCCTAGGTTACGGATTAATTGGTAACCCTCTACTTATAACCTTCATCACCTCATTTTCCATCCACCAATTGACTCCTAGTATAGCCTCAAGTTAGTGGAATAGCAGGCAACCCAATTCTATATCTCATTTTATCAGAGAGCTATCACCTCAATCAATCCTTTAAGGGAATATTTTATGATCATAATCTTTCCCTATGCTACACTTCATAACTAGCTAGTTTCAAAATCCTTTTCTGCAAGGATTTCATATCAGTAAGAATCTTGTTCCTCATTTCCATGAATCATCATTAGCCCAACACCATTCTGAATACATTTGCCTGCCTAAGGACACACTGATCCACTAAACCTTTGGGCCTCTGGACACACAGGTCCACTATAACAGACATGGCATGTAAGATTTTATAGCCTAGGATCTGTGACCTAACTGTTAGGTTCATCAAGAAATCTAGAACCTCAACATCACATAGATTATAAATCATTTTCCTCAAGTATACCCAATATGTTCACTAAGAATCAGGATCAATAGCGCCTATTCTAACCTTCATGGTATTTAGGTATCACCCTTAACACATTACTGAAGATTCAACATTATTCACAAGGTTCAAACTTCCATCATGGAGTAGAACCATAGTGCAACAAATTCACATTCCGACCTAAGCATTATATCAGCTTAGATCAAATTCAAGCCTAGCCTCAACCTTTAGTATCATTATATCGGATCTTCTAGGATCAATATATGGTATAATCACCATTCATCATATAGCAATGTATAAAATGTCTATATTCCTTTAACATCACGATGTTACTAAGGATCATCACTTATATGGAGAAGCCTCAAGCATTTGCTACACCTCAAGTTTCCCATCACCTTATCAAACAAACTTTTCTGTGCAGTCACTATTCCACCAGAAATGGTTCGAATTAAGATTAATACTTATATCATCATCATCTCTATACTTCCAAACATCGTTTCAATCACCTAATTAAGATGATCATTAGTCATAGAGAAACCTTAAGACAATAATCATTCCTCGAGTCTCCATGACCTTACCAACTTAACTTCCTAGGGGGTTACCCATCCTAAGATTTCCTTGGGTTGACCCGCTTAACTTTTGTATGCCCATGCCAAAATATAGATACTATCTCTATCTACTCCTGACTATCGATACCCCGAGACTACTCTTGTCTCAAACATCATGCCAGCTGCCTTTGGCTGATGAAATAATGTGTGAGGCCTACACACTAGCTTGGTCGTACCCGCTTCCTCAGCTTTCACAATATCTTTAGACCATTCTCCATCCAGTATTGCACCACTTGCTGCCCTTCCAATACTCACTTATCCTCAGGTGCTAGTTCACAGACTAGGGTATTTCACTCATTTAATACCCCCATCCGTGCATATGTCCAATCATAATATAATAAAGACCATATCAGTATACTATCCTGTTGCCAGAACCTCTTACTTTGCCAGTACCGCTTAAGCTCTTTCAGAACTACTTTAGGCTCTGATACCAAAATTTAAGACCCTGCCTTACATACTACTTATCATTGATATTAATAAGAGTAGCCTTTACGCAGTTCGATGAGCAACACAGGAAGAGATAAATATACTAATATATCATTACAAGGCACTTGATTACATTACAGGTATTCCCTTCAAGGTTTGATAATATATACACAATTTTGTCCAAAAATATCAAATAAACTAATAATAACCAACAGCTCCATTGTCTTAATACCATAGTTATCGGTAACCACAACCATGCCTTCAGAGCCATTTTCTGTTGCTACAAACTTTACATATTTATGGAAAGGGTGAGATTCGAGAAAATCTCAGTGGTAACAATCTATCAATCATATAAAATGCAAAAGTTAAATATGCAATACACCATATAGTGTAAAATGAAAATCCATACTGCAACGTGTGTGTGCACAATGCTTTGGGCCAAATGACTGTTTAGATCCCCTACTTATCTGTGTACATCAGTTGGGTCCTAGACCGTAGCTAGGTAATATGCCTTAGGCACCGTGTTCATATCACAGAATATAGCAACATACAATATATCAACATTCACATAGTGTATGAGAGATAGAGTTATTACCAGAAACCCCTTTAGTTTGAAAATTGTTCCTTGAATTTCATTCCGACTCCTCGAGCAATCAATCCGGTCCTTAAATTTCAAATGTACAAGAGATAGGTTAATACCCATTTATGTACTACTTTAGACTCTTCCAAAGTGTTTTTGTTGGTAATATTAATCTAAAACTACAAAATTATCAAAATTCCCCTAGGGACCCTATCTAAGTCCCTCCGTACCCGGTCCGACTATACTTTTTCAGAAATTTTGATCCAGGCTATTCCTACACATTTTTCCATGAAGAATCCGTTTTTTACCTCAATTTTCATAAATTCATAGCCAAATGACAGTGTTGCCCTTGACAGCCCCTATTTAGGGTGTAGCGCCCAAAATTTGGAAAACATGGAGCTGCCACCAAAATTTTAGAAAAAGGATAATTTTGGAAAACCTTTTTTGAAAGTGAAACTGGATATAGAAAAAACCATTTAGGGTTCGGGAGTCAATTCTATATGGGGAAGGTGTTAGGCACCCCATAACACCCATTCACAAGAATGGTTACCCTAAGTTAATTATTTTAAAATATTATGGCCTTTAATTTTATTATAATTACCCAAAGAAAGAACATTTAAAAAAATGAAATGAAAAAACTAAAGAAAAAGAAAAAAAAGAACATTTATTTACAAACAGAAAATAAGAAAAAATATATATTTATTTATAAAATTGGACTTGACCTAGGATGAAAACCTAGGGCCTACGTACCCTTTAGAGGGATCAAAGCCCACGTAGTTCGGGGGTAGAAAAGCGTGTCATTTGGTTGGTGCTTTTTAGAAAATGTTTATTTAATTTATTTGAGAAAAATATTTTTTTTGTTTGGTTTCTATTTTTTATTTTTTATTTTTTTAAAAAAACATTTTTTTTATTTATGAAAGAACTTCTTTTATTTTTCATGAAAGAGAGCTTTTCCATTTTATTTTCATTTATAAAAATGTGTTAAAATATTTTTTTCCTTTTTTGAAAGAGAACCTAAGAAAGGGATAAAGAAGAACAAGAAGGAAAACATCACAAGTTAAAAGAATGGGAAGCCAAAGATGAACAGATTTATGCATACCTTTTATCCTTGTAAGCTAGACACACAAGAAGGTGAAATGTCAACATATTATTAGAACCTCCAAGCCAACAATAATACCTTATCTCCTTACTCTCCCAAAATTCTTGTGTCTTTTCTCTCCTCCTAAAATTCTTATTTGTCTTGCTTCAACCCTTACTCCCTTATTTATCGTCTCAAGGTAGGGTTTTCTTCATAAACGCTTCTTCTTTTTTTGAATTTTCATTTTTGATTTTTTTTTTGTATTTTACGTTAAGAACTACCTAATTTGACTCAATCACCATCAATGGAGATTTTTTTGTATTTTTTTTGTATTTCCTATTGATAAAACTTCCTGGCTTGACCTAATCACCATTAGTAGAGATTTTTTTTGTTTTTATTTTTTTTTATTATTCTCCCCACAAGTAATTTTCTAATTTAAACTTATCAACATAAATGAGACTTTTTATCCTTATATTTTTTATTTTTCATTTTTTTTATTATTTTCCCTTAATGAATGACAATGCCAATCATCATCAATGAGGGGATTTATTTTAATTTTTGTTTTTTAAATTTTTTTTATCTTTTCCGCACAAGTAATTTCCTAATTTAAGCCTATCAACATAAATGATATTTTTTCTATTTTTATTTTTCATTTTTTTATTATTTTCTATTAATGATGACAATGCCAATCATCATCAATGAGGCGATTTATTTTAATTTACTTTTTTTTTCCTTTTAATGATGATCACCAATTTGGACACTGATCATCATCAATAGGAGGATTTTCTTATTTTCATTTTTAATTTCTTTTTTTCTTCCAATGATGATTGCCAATTTGGATACCAATCATCATCAATTATTTTTGTATTTTTGAGTGGGGCTCGGACAAAATAGGTTGTTCACAGTTGCCCCTCTTTACTTGTTTCGTAGCTGAGAAAAGTGATATTCTCGTCTATGAAGCAAGTAAAGATAAGAACACGTATTTTGTCCGGCTAAAGAACAAGGTGCCCCCTTGGAACTAAAGAGGGTTTAGACAAAATAGAGTGCACATGCCCTTCTTTAATTGGTTCATAGGGGAGAAGAACGTAGGCGGAGATAGATGATTACCTGGAGTGGAAGTGAAGCGCCTAGTTGTATAGGACTTTGGTGGGTGTAAAATAATTTTCCCAGCTAGCACCGAGCATGGAGAGTGCCTGCTGATACAAGGCTTTGAAAGAATAGTGCTTGCCATTACAAGGCTTTAAAAGAATTGTGCCAGCATTTACTGGGCTTTGAGGGTGCCTGTGGGTACAGGGCTTTAAAAGAATAGTGCCTGTCGCTACAGGGCTTTAAAAGAATTGTGCCAATTGTTACTGGGCTTTGAGGGTGCCTATTGGTACAGGGCTTTGAAAGAATAGTGCCTGCCAGTACAGGGCTTTAAAAGAATTGTGCCAAGCGTTATTGGGCTTTTAAAGAATTGTGTCAGCCGTTACTGGGCTTTGAGGGTGCCTGCCGGTACAAGGCTTTGAAAGGGTGCCAGCCAGTACTGGGCTTTGAGAGTGCCTATAGTACAGGGCTTTGAAAGGGTGCCAGCCATTACTGGGCTTTGAGGGTGCTTACCAGTACAGGGCTTTGAAAGGGTTCCAGCCGTTACTGGGCTTTGAGGGTGCCTACTGGTACAAGGCTTTGAAAAGGGTGCTATGAATATGTGATGCCCCTTGGAGTAGTGCTTATAAAGATGATGACATTAATAATAATGATGACAGTGATTATGAAATTCTAATGAGGATGACAATGATGATGATGAAGAGGATGATAATGGCCATTATAATGAAGGGAATATCAAAATAGTGAAGTCATGACGGAGGTGTTGACACTAATAATGATGATGACAGTAATGATGGAATCCTAATGAGGATGATGAATATAATGATAATGCTAGTGATGATGATGGTAGTAGTGATGATGATGATGTTAATGGTGATGTTGATGATGAAGGTGATGACATGCTAATGAGAATGAGTGCAATAATGGTGGTGTTAAAGAATAGCCTAGTAGGTGATATTGCTACTTCTTCGTCTAGGTGCCTAACCAGTACCACCTTACTCGCGTAGTCTTGTGGTGGTATGAAGATGTGTATAATGAGATTCACATAGATGCCACAGCCTAGAACCCTCAATTTAGATTGTGTCCCTTTGTCAACTATTTGACCCCACGACAAAAATTTTGGTTGGGACCTTCGCTAATGATCTTGAAATTACACAAGTTAAATGGGAGTAGAGGACACCATGTATATCATCGTGAGTGTATATCCAGCCAAAAGTTGTGCTTTCATTAAAAAGAGTTACCCTTATACAAATCATGACATAAAGTTTGACATGCGATTTAATGGAAAGGAAAGATATACTAAGGATGAAGATTCATTTAAAAGAAATGATCTTCCAATATTCAAGTGGATGCATAATGATGAGCATATATTGGTGTAGACGTGATGCTATTAGAAGGTTCTTTGCTTTCAGTTCCGTGTAGTCCCCCTGATGGTGCCTTGCTTAATTGCCAGAGATATGCACTTTTCGATGAATGATTACGGAGTCTTCCAAAAAGACAAAGTAAAGAGAGTTATGGGGCTAGGACTGATAACCTTCTTCGATATTTGTTTAACCTTCCCTTTCATGTTTTTAACTTAACAACTCCTAATTTCGTGCTCTAATTTTTGCCTAAGCCACCTTTTTGGGTTTTCAACTTAATGAATTTTTTTTTGTTTGCTCTAACTTTTGCCTAAGCCACCCTTTCGGGTTTTCAACTTAGTAAGCTTTCTTTCTCTTTTTTTTTTGCTCTAACTTTTGCTTAAGTCGCCCTTTTGGGTTTTCAACTTAGTGAGCCCTTTTTTTCTTGTTGTGCTCTAACTTTTTCCTAAGCCGCCCTTTCGGGTTTTCAACTTAGCGAGCTTTTTTTTTCTTTACGCATAGTATTTCTTTACAGCATCTGAATTGATTGTTCTTGGTAAATCTTGACCATTCATGTTTGTTAATATCAATGCCCCTCAAGAGAAAGCTTGCTTAACAACATATGGGCCTTCATAATTCAGAGCCAATTTACCTCTGTCATCTTCTTGATTTAGCAGGATCTTCTTGAGGACTAGGTCTCCTACTTTAAACCCCTTGGGTCGTAATTTCTTATTAAAGGCCCTTGCCACTCGTGACTGATGTAACTACCCATGACATATTATTATGAGTCTCTTTTCTTCAATCATATTTAATTGTTCCAATCGAGAGCGTATCCATTTGCTTTCATCTAGGTCTGATTCATCCAAGATTCTCAGGGATGGTATTTTCACCTCAATTGGAGTAATAGCCTCCATGCCATAAGCTAAAGAGTAAAGGGTTGCCCCAGTTGAAGTACGCATTGTGGTACGATATCCGTGTAATGCATATGGAAGCATTTCATGCTAGTCCTTATTGGTCATTGTCATTTTACTGATAATCTTTTTAATGTTTTTATTGGTTTCCTCAATTGCACCATTCATCTATGGCCTATATGGTGCATAATTATGATGTTTGATCTTAAACTGATCACATAATTCTTTAATTGCTGCCCCGTTGAGGTTTGGTGCATTGTCAGTTATGATCCTCTCCGGTAACCCATATCTACAGATGATATTGGCCTTTAAGAACTTGATGAAGGCCTTCTAGGTAATATTAGCAAAAGAATTGGCTTCCACCCACTTAGTGAAATAGTCAATAGCAACGAGGATAAAACGATGACCATTCAAAGCTTTTGGGTTAATCGGCCCGATGACATCGATCCCCACATGGAAAATGGCCATGGAAATACAAGACTATATATCATAGTCGGAGGAGCATTAGCTTTGTTGGCATATATTTGGCACTTATGACACTTTCTAACATAATTGATACAATCCTTCTCCATATTTATCCAATAGTAACCAGATCTTTGAGCTTGTTTAGTTAATGAGTGGCCATTTGCATGTATACCGCATATGCCTTCATCGATCTCTGCCATAATCTTGTATACATCCCTCATGTCTACACAGCAAAGCAATGTCCCATCAAAGCTCCACTTATACAGAACATTATTACTAATAAAAAAGCCCATAGCCAATTACCGGATAGTCTTCTTTTCATTGTGTGTCGCATCTGGAGGGTAAGTACCATGTTCCATATACACCCTAATACTATGGTACCAAGGTTGCTCATCATGCTCTCTTCCAATATTGAAGCAAAATACGGGCGATCTTCTAGTCTCAATCTGTATTGGCTAAACTTAGACCCCAAAATCGAGTTGGATCATAGCTGCTAAAGTAGCTAACGTATCAACAAAGTGATTCTTTTCTCTGGCCATATGATGGAAATTGATTACTTCAAAACTTTTGATCAACTCTATCAAATACTCTTAATAAGGGATTAACTTTGGGTCTTTAGTACGCCATTCCCCAGTCACCTGATAAATTATAAGAGATGAGTCACCATAGACTTTTAGGTTTTTTATTCCAAGATCTATGGCAGTTTGGAGACCATTAATACAAGCTTCATATTCTGTCATGTTATTGGTGCAGTCAAACCCTAACTTTATAGCAATCAGAAATTGCTTTCCGTCTGGGGATATGATGACTGCCCCTACACCATTACCATGCATGTTTACTGCCCCATCAAAATACATTTTCCACTCCTTCAATTTGCTTTCCTCAATTGGATCCTCTGTAGCACATATGTCTTCATCTGGGAATTTGAAATCTAGTGGCTGGCATTCATCTATGGGGTTTTCTGCTAAGTGATCTGCTATCGTACCACCCTTGACGGATTTTTGAGTGACGTATCTTATATCATATTTAGACAATATTACCTGCCACTTAGAGACTCTTCCAGTTACATACGGGCTTTCAAAGATGTACTTGAGTGGGTCTACTCTAGAAATTAACCAAGTGGTGTAGTAAAGCATGTATTGCCTCAACCTCCTTGTAGCCCAGACTAAACCACAATAAGTCTGCTCGATCATCTGGTAATGTGACTCACAATCATTAAACTTCTTGCTCAAGTAATAGATCGCTTGTTCTCTTCGCTTAGATGCATCGTGTTGCCCCATCATGGCTCCCATGGAGTTTGGTTGTATTGTCAAATACAAAATTAAAGGTCATCCATGTGCAGGGGGAACCAAAATTGGGGGATTTAGCAAATAATCCTTGATTATATCAAATGCCTGCTGGCAATCTTCATCCCACTTCCTTGTGCAATTCTTCTTTAAAAGCTTGAATATCGGCTCACAAGTTGTAGTCAGGTTGGCGATGAATCGTGCAACATAATTCAACCACCCCAAAAAGCTTCAAACTTCCTTTTCTGTTTAAGGAAGGGGCATTTCCCGCATTGCTTTTACTTTGTCTGGATCTACTATAATCCCTTTTTGGCTTATAATAAAGCCCAACAATTTCCCAGATAAAGCCCCAAAGACACATTTGTTAGGATTTAGCCATAGCTTGTACTTGCGTAGCCTTTCAAATACCTTTCTTAACACCCCAACATTGCTTTCTCCCTTGAAAGATTTAGCTACCATATCATCCACGTATACTTTAAGGTCTTTGTGCATCATATCATGGAAGAGTGTCACCATGGCACGCTGATAAGTTGCCCCAACATTCTTTAGTGTGAATGGCATGATACGGTAACAATAAGTGCCCCATTATGTAAAAAATGTGGCTTTTTCTTTGTCCTCTCCATCCATAGGGATTTGGTTATACCCTGAGTACCCATCTATAAATGAGTACCTATAGCTACGAGCCGTATTATCAACTAGGACATCAATATGAGGCAATGGAAAATCATCTTTTGGGCTAGCTTTGTTTAGATCTCGATAATCCACACGCATTTGAATTCTGCCATCCTTCTTTGGGACAAGAATAACATTTGCTATCCATTATGGGTATTTAGCTACTTCCAGGAAACCTGGTTCTAATTGCTTCATCACCTCATCTCGAACCACTAAAGATATATCGGAAGTGAGCCTCCTCAATTTATGAGACATGAAAGAGTTATAACTTATAGTCCAAGTTTTGATATGGGTGATGGGCATTAAGAAAAAGAACTTCATCTCCTCAAGAAATCTAATATCCCATAAGGAGGATGAAGTACCCATTAACCTGCGAACGACCCAAGCCAATACGCAGCTAAGGGTTTTGATAAATATTTATTATGTCCAAGGCCCATATCAAATGAAGCTAAATACCAATTGATGATGCAAGGATACCTCATGAGATATGAAAGAGTGATGACTTATACTCCAAGTTTTGATATGGGTGATGGACATTAAGAAAAAGAACTTCACCTCCTCAAAAGATCCAATACCCCATAGGGAGGATGAAGTGCCCATTAACCTATAAACGGCCCAAGCTATTACGCGGCTAAGGGTTTTGCTAAATGTTTATTATGTCCAAGGCCCATATCAAATGAAGCTAAATGCCTATTAATGATGTGATGAGTCCTAAAGGTTCATCTCCCATTGAGATGTTTTCTAACATGTTTAATGTGATGAGATCATTGTCTTTTAGGGTCATAGACCCTTAGACTAAGGTTGGCTATCTAATGTATACACCGTCCTTGTGATGTATCTTTATGTTAAGCGATGCTAGATACATACTTAGGTGAAGCGACAGTTAGTCACTTGATCCTAGGGGTTTCATTGATTATGCATGGATGACAATAAAGATGATCAACAATAAATAAATATATGCCCTCCAGTGTCCTATTTTAAGAATAACCCTAGGTTGGGGATGTCTACCCTAAGAAAGGCATGTACTATTTAATTGGGTAGGTCGATAATTTCCACTAATAGGTGCAATGGTTTCAAGGTGGTTCTAATTCTCACAGATAAAGGCATCTTAACTGCCCCCATCGTAAAGATGAAGACACCATTTAACAAAATTGACCTTCAGGGGGTTCTAGAAGCCCTACAGGGATCAACCTCACCAAATGAGTAACAACTAGGATGAAGTCTTCACAATAACCTTAGGGGGTTCTGAAAAACCCACAGGGCGACCGCTAGAAACTTCCACTCACCTAAGGAACTCACAGACCCGGGTATAGGGCCCAAAATGTGTGTGAGGAGAATAGTATATGTGTTTAGTGTGTGTGGAGAGCATACCAACCTATGGGCATAGGGTTCTACTCAACCCTCATCTGCTAACTAGATCACAAGATAGATAGAAAAAGGGGGGGAAAGCAAACAAATAAATGAATAAGGAATTTAATAAATAAAAACAACTATTCATAAAAAAAATAAAAAAGGGTAGTTAAAATAAAATTAAGGCCAAATTATTTTTAAACACTTAACTTAAATGGGCTTGACTCTCAAACAGTCCCCAGTAGAGTCGCCAAGCTGTAGCGCCCGAAATTTGGAAAACATGGAGCAGCCACCCAAATTGTAGAAAAAAGATAATTTTGGAAAACCTTTTGTGAAAGTGAAACTAGTATACAAAAACTCATTTAAAGTTTGGGAGTCGATTGTGTATGGGGAAGGTGTTAGGCACCCCACAACATCCATTCACAAGAATGGTTACCCAAGCTAATTATTTTAAAATATTATGGCCTTTAATTTTATTATAATTACCCAAAGAAAGAACATTTACAAAAATGAAACGAAAAAACTAAAGAAAAAGAAAAAAAACAGAACATTTATTTACAAACAGAAAATAAGAAAAAATATATATTTATTTACAAAATTGGACTTGATCTAGGATGAAAATCTAGGGCCTACGTACCCTTTAGAGGGATCAAAGCCCACGTAGTTCGGGGGTAGAAAAGCATGTCACTTGGTTGGTGTTTTTTAGAAAATGTTTATTTAATTTATTTGAGAAAAATATTTTTTTTGTTTGGTTTCTATTTTTTATTTTTTATTTTTAAAAAAACATTTTTTTCATTTATGAAAGAACTTCTTTTATTTTTCATGAAAGAGAGCTTTTTCATTTTATTTTCATTTATAAAAATGTGTTAAAATATTTTTTTCTTTTTTGAAAGAGAACCTAAGAAAGGGATAAAGAAGAACAAGAAGGAAAACATCACAAGTTAAAAGAATGGGAAGTTAAAGATGAACAGATTTATGCATACCTTTTATCCTTACAAGCTAGACACATAAGAAGGTGAAATGTCAACATATTATTAGAACCTCCAAGCCAACAATAATACCTTATCTCCTTGCTCTCCCAAAATTCTTGTGTCTTTTCTCTCCTCCCAAAATTCTTATCTGTCTTGCTTCAACCCTTGGTCACCTATTTATAGTCTCAAGGTAGGGTTTTCTTCATAAATGCTCCTTCTATTTTTGAATTTTCACTTTTTATTTTATTTTTTTATATTTTATGTTAAGAACTACCTAATTTGACCTAATCACCATCAATGGATATTTTTTTTTAATTTTCGTTTATTATTTTTTTTGTATTTCCTATTGATAAAACTTCCTGACTTGACCTAATCACCATTAGTGGAGATATTTTTTTGTTTTTAATTTTCTTTTCACTATTCTCCCCACAAGTAATTTCCTAATTTAAACTTATCAACATAAATGAGACTTTTTTTCTTATGTTTTTTTTATTTTTCATTTATTTATTTATTTATTTCCCTTAATGAATGACAATGTCAATCATCATGAATGAGGGGATTTATTTTAATTTTCATTTTTTTAATTTTTTTTATCTTTTCCCCACAAATAATTTCCTAATCTAAGCCTATCAACATAAATGATATTTTTTTCTATTTTTATTTTTCGTTTTTTTAATATTTTCCCTTAATGAATGATAATGCTAATCATCATCAATGAGGGGATTTATTTTAATTTACTTTTTTTATTTTTAATTTTTTTTTCCTTTTAGTGATGATCTCTAATTTGGACACCTTATTTTCATTTTTTATTTCTTTTTTTCTTCCAATGATGATTGCCAATTTGTATACCAAGCATCATCAATTATTTTTGTATTTTTGAGTGGGGCCCAGACAAAATAGGGTGTTCACATAGGGTGTTAGGGGTATTTTTGTAATTTCACTTTCTAGGGTTTTTCTCACAAAGTGATCAACATCAACCCTACACAATTTTCCCTCTTAAACACCATGGAACTATTAGATTAATGAAATTCCAGCCCTAACCCCTCTAACCAGCTCTAGCTGAAACATGTGTCTAGAAAAAGGGAAAATGTGTTTTTGATTTTCAACACCAAAACCCTGCTCCTTTTCACTCACAGTCACTTATTATACCACTTAAACACATACTAAACATGATTTGAGATAATTTGGACAGCATAACCCCTTAGGGTTTTCACTTTCAAAATTTACAAATTCAAGAAACAATCCACAAACCAAGCAAGAACAACCACGACAACAACAATATACCAAGAGATTTCAAATTCATGAGGTTACCTTTGATTCTTGACTTTCTCTCTCCAAAACCGTCCTCCATCTCTCTCTCTCAACCTTGAGATTTTGCTTGCTAAAACATGGTTTTTCATGGAAAAGAAGAGATTAGAAGAGAGATTACACAAGTTAGAAGCCTTAATATTTGAAATCACAAAACCTTACCTTAGATTTTTCCTCCTTGAGCTCCTCCTCATCTCTTATTTTCTTAAGCTCTCCCTCTCTCTCTATTTAGTATGCTTTGATGGAAATGAGAAAAAGAAAGAAGAACTAAGGCTTAAAATACCTCATTTTCCTTAATTAATTTTTATTACAAAATTGACTTTATGACCAACTTTGTACTAAGCCTTGTCTCATGACACTTTCTCTTTTCCTTAATGTCCATGGTAAATATGAGACGGAGAAAATAATATGATGGTGCCAATTTAAAACATCTCATTTCTCTCTCTTTTAAAAACATATATGAATTAAATTTTATGACACCTTTTTTTTTCATGCTTATTTCTTACCAATTTGGTGTCAACCCTCCATTACAATTGAACCAATTTTTCTCCTCTTGTTAAGCCCAAAAAAATTCCACTTTAGGGCCCTTCATAATCAAATGGGTTTCATTCCATTAATCTAACCAAATGCACATATATATAGTATTTTATTTTTAATTCAACATATGCCCAAACTTTAACAATTATAATTTAATCCCTTGGCTTAAGATGATGCCACTTGGCATGATTAATACCCAAGCAAATATCCACCAATAAGGGAAATTATGGGCTTTTACTTTATTTCACAATTTACACAATTGCCATTACATTTTTTCCCCAAATTCACAATAGTTGGCAATTTTGGCAGATTTTCTGTCTAAACTTTGAAAAATCATAGCTTTATTTGTAGAAATTGAATTGGAGTGATTCCGAAGGGTATGAAACCCTTATTGTCTAGTTTCAAGAAAAAATATAGCCTTTAGCCAATTGGAAACTCAACATTCCCAGAATTTAAATCTTTGAACACTGTCTCAGAATTTGGCCAGTTTTACTGGGCTAACTTCAAACTAGTCATTTTATAAAAGGAATATTGGTAATAAAAAATATTAGGGTGTTGCAATAACAAACTAGTCATAACTTTCCGAGAGTGAGTTCAAGATCAAATCTATACCTAATTCGTCACTCATGGGAAATCCAAGCCTCTCAAGGTGATCAATGTAGCCTTTTATCTTTAACACATGAGCACTAACTAATGCACCTTTAGTAGGGGTGGAAACAGGCCAGGCCAGGCCAGGCTTTTGCCTTAACAGGCCTGTCCTGTTAAGGCACAAACTGGCCTGAGCCTGGCCTGTGGCCTGTTGAAGACCAATTTTTAGGCCTGGGCCTGGCCTGTTCATGGGCATGGCCTGAAGCCTGTTAAGGAGGCTTGAATTTTTAAAGTTTTTTAAGCAAACCAACAGGCCTACAGGCCACACTGCAAAATAGGCCAACATGCTATAGGCCGAAAACAGGCCTCCTTAAACAGGCTGAAAATAGGCTAAAACTTACAGGCTCAGGTAAAATTATCCTTTAACCCTTATCTGATTTTTTTGAAAATATTTTAACAGGCTCAGGCCGGCCTAACAGGCCTGTCAATAAGCCTTAGCCTGACCTATTAAGCAAAACAGGCTTTTGTTTTGGCCTTGGCCTGGCCTTTTAGACTAGCAGGCCAAGCCTGAACAAGCCAATTACATGCCAGGCTACAGGCCCCTAACAAGCCGCCTGGCCTGTTTCCACCCCTAACCTTCAACCATCTTGTAGGAATATAAGGCTTTTGTGGTCTCATACCTTTCTTGCCTTGCCTGTTGCTGAAACATTTCCTTGTGATGCACAATCATCTCATGAGCCTCCACATGTTCCAGATCTCTTTGGAGCTTTGGAACCATGGTAGCAAGCATCAAGCAACTTACATTCATAAAGTCTTCCTTATATTTCATGTAAGAATCTTTTTGAGCTCTTAGAGCATTGGTTGCAGGCTCCTCAGGAATGGGTTGATCTAGGACATATGCTTTTCTTTCCTGCTTGAGAACAATTCTCAAGTTCCTGAACCAGTCAAGAAAGTTTGTCCCATTGTGTCATCCTTCTCAAGGACTGATCACAATGATAGTGTAGCAGTATTACTAATCGACATGATTCTACAATAAAATATGAAAAGTTGGTTTGTAATCTCCCACTAAATTAATAACCCTCAATGTAATAATTAGTGTGCTAAGATCCATATTTCTCTTAAATTTAAGTCTACTTTCAAAGGACGCTTAAATCAAGTTGTTAGGTAGGTAACCTCTACCAATTACATCACACGTAACTCTTAGATCTTATGGGATTCAATGATCATATGATCTAGCATGTTTGATCCCATATAATGTCTTAAGATCCAAAACTATTTTGTTAATCTCAATTAAGTCAAAACAATAATGAATCTTTGTGAGTAGAACTATTACCCATGGTTGTCTCACCAAGATAACTCAAAAGCATCCACTTTGGTGGAACCTATAATTGAGCGATCTAGATTTTGACAAGTATTCATTAATTGACGGCATTATGACTTAAGATTTCATTTGGAGGTCTTAATTATTTCGTTTATATGAATACATATATCATAGTTGTATCTCATACAAATATACATATATATGTAAAATATGCATGTAATGATCTAATCAAAGGAAACATAATTTAAACGTGACACAATATGGCTTACCCAACCTAAACCCTCTCAACCCAATGAGAGGACCTCTCTTGTAAGAAAAGAAAAATACATCGAGAAACCTTGTTTAAACATATTAGGGGAGTAAGATGAGAAGAGAATGTACATCAAAACTATGTAGAGGAAGGCACACACACAAGCCGTATTTAAAAAAAATTTATAACCCTTGTAAAACAAGAATAATATTTTCACCATACCCAAACAATTTTAGAAATTAAAACCATAACAAATAACAATTTATATAATATGAAAAGTAATAAATGTTCTGATTATGTCACACTACGAATAGTTAGCCACGGTGATCCCGCTAATTCCTTATTGAAATTAAGAGTGATACCAACTTTTAATGAGAATGATCCTATAAGTACTAGAAAGGAAGAGGTATGCTGATTTAGTATGGTAGGCTTTTATAATACTAGCTTCCTCATATTTTACTTGATTTTCAAGCTTTTTGACACTAGCAGTAAAGGCATCACATGTTTCCAAGAACAATTATGAATCTTCTTAATCTATTCATCCTTAACATTTCATGTAAGAGATCCCTGCATGTTTCTACTTAACATGCTGCCCAAGAGATTTTGAATCTAACAACCCCATAACACAAGAGTACTAAAGCTAGGCCAGGTTTTCCTTGGTCTCCTATCCTTCTCAATTAATCATCATCAATCGAATCCAAAGCAATATATCACATACAACTCATATATCACATACGTAATTTATAATCGAGAAGAAACCTCAAACTCAACTTAAACGCACAATTGACCAGGCTTTGATGCCACTATTGGGATTGGTACCCATAGCAGAAAAATTGAAATTCAAAATTTTTCCAATCTCGACTGCGGATCTGTCAATGGCGTTTAAATTGAGTAGTAGAAAAGCATACCTTTCTTATGTGTTCAATCTTTCTTTTCGATCTTAAGGAGCTAAGAACTCGGATTAGCTCCCTTTACCGGTATCCACACGAATAAGAATCCAACACAAACAATGTTAGAGCCACCAATGTCTCTCTCTAGAGTTTTCTTTTCTCATGGCTCTCTATCTTGCTTTTTCATCACCCGTAGAAAACCCTAGCTTACATTTTTTAAATAACTATTAGAGCTTTCTATTTTATAATGGATATTGGATTTTTTAAATTAATCTTAATTAATTTTGAAATACATATCAATTAAAACTTAATTGTCTTTAGATAAGCAGATTAAATAAATATGGTTTAATTAAATCTATCCAACAGCTTTAATTTAACCTATTTATTTAATCTAAAAAAGGAGCCAATAGAATAGATTTATTTTATCTTTATAAATTAAATCCTAGATATTATATCTTTATCATGTTAGTTATTAAATTTAATTTATCAAATAAAAATAAATTTGAAACTAACACAGTATAATAATATTATCATATATAATATCTATACATATACATATATATATGTAATTCAAAAATACATATATGTATATATAATATTATTAATTTTCTTTTTTAATATATATATATATATATATATTCGTCCACCTTAGATTAACCATTACATTCATTAAATCTAGACATATCTTATATTCAATTAATCTAGACATTATAGCTCGTGTTGGACTATTTTTGTGTGCGACCCTCTAGGCCCATATATTGTTGGCAGTAGGCCAATGACTATACTAACCCACAAGTCATAAGCGGCGTCTAGCAAGATATTATGACAACCTAATTTATATGAGGACCGATAAACTGATGCAACCTATCATACAACCATATCATGTCCCTTTCATCACACGATATTTCAGTCAAGGATAAGGCATAGAGAATGTCATCCTTCTATTCCTGACCATTACTTTCTTGATCCCTATATAGTTTGACTATAGAAATGGAAACTCCTTTCCATCATAGTATGGCCATACATTTCTCATACTTACTCATCGAGGGGCCCAATAATATCTCTTTACTAATGTGAGGGGCAAATTCCATCTTGACCATTCACATTCCTCAAACCATCAAGCCCGAACATAGCCTTTGTCATCACCCGGTCAAAGGTGACTTTTGACTAGGTCAAAGCTAAGCGACTCACATATAGGACTCCATGATCATCTCAAGTCAAAGGGTATAGTGACTTGTTACACATGAGATTAGCTTATGACTTGATCCATGCAGCTTTCTCATAACAGGTTGGTCCAACACCTTGTACTCTTACAAGTTCCAAGAATTTGATTCATATATCCATACCTCTTCAAAGTCTTACTGGTCTTATTTCATCTTTGCTCCTACATAGATGACCGACCACAAACATTTAGGATAATCATTATGATTTATCCAAGGATAGTTATTGCAAGAACATGCAAATAATATGATAACAAAATAGAGAAGTTGATTGAAAAATAATGTTCAAAGTACAACGATTGGTCCCTAGGGCACAATTTCCAACATATCTGACCCAGTGTCTCATCATGAAGAGCTCTAGTACTCTTTGTTAGAAAGAAAAAAGGAAGCCTGCGACTTAGTATTGATTATAGGGAATTAAACAAGGTGACCATTAAGAACAAATACCCACTTCATAGAATTGGCAATTTACTTGATCATTTATCTAGTTCCTGCATGTTCTTGAAAATTTATTTGAGATCAGGGTATCATTAGCTTAGAGTAAAAGTAAAGGATGTACCAAAGACTACTTTCATAATCATATATGGTCATTACAAATTTCTAGTAATGCCATTTGGGCTGACCAATGCACCTGCAGTGTTTATAGACTACATGAATCAAATTTTTAGTCCATATCTGGACCAATTTGTAGTAGTCTTTATTAATGATATTCTTGTATATTCACAAAGTAGAAAGGAACACAGAGCATTTAAGAATAGTACTGGGGCACATTGAAAGATAAGCAACTTTATGCCAAGCTGAGCAAATATGAGTTTTGGATTTCAGAAGTTAAATTTCTGGGCTATGTAGTCTCACAGGAAGGGGTTTCAGTAGATCCTAGCAAATTGCAATCAATATTGAACTAGAAGAGGCCAGAGACTATTGTTGAAATACGTAGTTTTCTGGGTCTTGCCAGTTATTACAGAAGATTCATTCAGAATTTCTCCAGAATTGTGTTGCCTTTGACAAAGTTTATACAAAAAAACTCAACCTTTTGTGTAGGACGATAGTTTTGAGAGGAGCTTCTTAGAGATGAAAGAGAGATTGACAATAGTACTAGTATTAATAATCCCCAATCCATATTTGACCTATATGGTCTATAGTGATGCAAGTAGACATGGATTGGGATGTGTCTGATGCAACAAGGCAGAGTTGTAGATATGCCTCTTGTCAACTGAAGCCTCATGAACTATTATCCCACTCATGATCTTGAGTTTGCAGCAATTGTGTTTGCATTGCAAATCTGGAGACATTATCTCTATGAGGCAACCATAGAGCTATACTACAACCACAAGAGCTTAAAATATTTGTATGATCAAAAAGAGTTGAACACAAGACAACGCTGATAGATAGAGTTGCTTAAGGATTCAGCCTGGAAATTAAATACCATCCAAGAAAGGCTAATGTAGTGACAAACGCATTGAGCCATAAGACAGTAAAGGTGGCAACCCTAATGATTCAAGAGCAAAAACTGATTGAATATTTTAGGAATCTCAATCTATCTAATCATATTATTATTAGTGGCAGTAATATCAGTCGATAGAAAATGATATGAGAATAGCAATTGAGAAAGTTCAGATGCAAGATAAAGGTGCATAGTACATCAGGAACATGATTGAAAGGGGAGAAGCTCAGGAATATGACCTATCACTATATGGATTAGTCAGATACAGGAAGTGGATATATTTTCTACTACAAATGGAACTAAGATGGCAAATCCTAGATAAAGTACATAAGAGTAAATATACTCTGCATCCGGGAGTAATTAAAATGTATCATGACTTAAGCTCCATATATTGGTGGCCAGGGATGAAAAGAGATGTGACAAAATTTATGGCTCGTTGTCTCACTTGCCAGAAGGTGAAAGTTGAGCATCAACAACCGTTAAGGCTTCTGCAAAACCCCAAAATTCCTAAGTGAAAATGGTAAATAATTACTATATATTTTGTGACAGGATTACCTAAGATTATGAATCATGATGCAATTGGGTAATTGTTGATAGATTCATGAAGATAGGTCATTTCTTACCAATTAGTGTCAACTATTCTTCTGATAAGCTGGCAGATATATATATATCAAGGAGATTGTACGATTCCATGGTACACCAAAAAATATAATTTTTTATCGAGATCCTCGATTTACTTCCAAGTTTTAGAAATTATTACATGAGGCTTTGGGTATCAAACTTAAAGTCAGTACAGCCTCTCATCCTCAGACATATGAACAAACAGAAAGAATAAAATAAATGCTAGAAGATATGTTAATGGCATGTGTATTAGATTTCAAAGGAAGATGGGATCAATTCCTTCACCTTGTGGAATTTGCATGCAACAATAGCTATCATTCGAGCATTCAAATACTTCCATATGAAGCGTTGTATGGAGGAAGTGTCAATCACCTTTATGTTGGCAGAACGATCTGAAAGGAAGTTATATGGGCCAGATATAGTAGATCAGACAATAGAACAAATTAAATTGATAAACCAGAGAAGTCAGAGATCACACTTTCTTAAAAGTCTCACTTGTCAATGGTATTGGTAGGGCATTAAAGGTGAAGCAATTAAGCCCAAGGTAAATAGGTCCATTTGAAATATGATCAAGCTTCGGGCCAATAGTGTCAAACCCCTTAATATTTCGATATTTGTCAAAGTGATAAAGGCATAGTTCCACAAGTATACAGAAATAGCACAATTATATTGATAAAGAATACTTGTTTACAATATAGGAGTCTCCCCGTAGGGTTTGAAACATATTTACAAATTCTATTCAAAACTATCAAAATAAACTAACAATAACCAACTCCTCCTTTTTCTTGACCCAGACACACCTCAGTTGCCTGTTTTTACTATTTTGCCCCTAGAGCCGCTGGATTCTGCTGGAATATTTTTAAGTTTGAAAAAGGGTAAGATTCAAACAAATCTCAGTGTTAACACAAAATCTTTCATAGAAAATGTAATAAATAAATACGCCAAGTACTGGATAATGCAATATTATAATAACAAATAATTCAGTTTATTCGGAAATGTATTCAAGGCAAATATTGCTGCAACCCCTACGTATTCCGTTCCTCAGTCCTCTGACTAGGCACTTCAATGTACTCGTAGGTACTAATATCATACATATTATAGAAGATGGCATACACAAGGCATATACAAATTCACATAGTGTATGAAAGAAAGAGTTACTACCTTAAGTCCCTTTTCCATTTACAAATGTTCCTGAATTTTGTTCTGACAGCTCGGGGTAATTGTTCGATCCTAAAATTCCAAGTTTTATGAGAATTGAGTTAATACTCATTCATGTACTACTCTAGACTCTTTCAAACTCATTTTGTTGGTTATCTATCATAGTTTCAACAATTTCTACATAGTACAACTCTACAAAATATAGTTTCACAATTTTCCAGAAAACTGGCAGATCTTCAATCAACTTTGGAAAATCATAATTAATTCTAGGAAATTCCAAATTAACTGGTTCCAAAGCCTAAGTGAAGCTCCTTAAGTATATTTTTACAAAAAAAATACTTAAGTCTCGATAGTTTAACCACATTATTCCCAAAAATTTGCCAACCTTCAACTATTCCAGATTGCATTCCAGAAATAAGGCTCAACTTCAAAAATCATATCTTTTAATCTACTAGTCCAAAAGTTATGATCTACCTATCAAATTAAATCTCTACATCTCTACTTTAATCCTGTCAAAGTTTATAATTTTTGGACTAGGTTTGACTAAGGAATTTCATTGCATAATAACACTGCCTCCAGTGAAACAAATCAAACAGCATTTCCTTTCAACTTCAAAAATTTCCAGATTTACATACAAACATCCAAAAATCATAAACTCATATATCCCTACACAATTTTCCCTTTTAAATCCAACGGAATCATCAAAATTACAAAATTACAACTTCTTCCCCCTGTTCTCGCTGTGGCCAAAAATCAAAACCTTAGAAGAGAAGTTGGATTTTCTTGATTTCCCTTGATTAACCACTTCCTTTCCACTTATAATCATAAGATTAACTACTTAAACACTTAATAAACATGATTTGAGGAATTTTTGGTGGCATAACCCCTTAAGGTTTTATCTTTCCAAATTTACAAAATAACATATCCAAGCCAAAATCAACAACGACAACAACTTCGGGTATTAAATCTTGACATGTCTACTTTTATTCTTAAAAATTTCAGATTTATTGGACATCATTTGGTTATCTAAAACACATAGCAATCTCACTGCCTCACAAAAAATCATACTGGCAACACATTCCAGTTTTCCAAAATTCACCATTTTATTTCATTAAATGCCATAAATATTTACAAGGCATATTGGTGAATAGAAATGGGCTGTTACATCTCTCCCCCTTAAATAAATTTCATCCCCAAAATTTGCTAAACTTCAAGTAACCTTTGCTCATATCTTCTTCTGTTTACCACGTTGCTTCTTTGGAAGATAATCCCTTCCAGACAACCTTGATGAATGGGATACTCTTGTGTCTGAGTTATTTCTCCTGACAATCATGACTCGATCAGGTGTGACGTCATAAGTCAAATCATTATACATATCCACATTTTCATATTCAATCATATGTTCCGGGTCAGATTGATGTTTCTTCAACTAGGAAACATAGAATACATCATGCAACTTGCTCAGAGTTATGGGTAAAGCTATCTGGTATGCTACTAGCCCAATCTTCAATAAGATTTCAAATGGACCAATGTACCTTAAACTTAGCTTTTCCACTTTTAATCATAGTTTTATAGACTATGCTCGTGTATTCTTGATCTGAGCTATTTCAAGTGCTACTCTTAGATCTTTATATGTTTCATTAGCATTATTACCACTAATCAAAATCTATTTAAACAGACTAAGATCTATGAAATTCTTGATCAGTTCTGCTCACAAATCATTATGGCTACCACCTGCATATTTTATAGCTCAATGCGTCAGTATTGACATTACACTTTCCTAGATGGAACTTTATCCCCCCAAGTTGTAATCTTTAAGCAGCTCCACCAATCTATGATTTCTCATATTCAGTTCTTTTTTATCATATAAATATTTCAAACTCTTGTTGTCGCAGTATAGCTCTATGGTTACACCATCGAGATAGCATCTTCAAATTTTCAGTGTAACACAATTGCTGCTAACTCAAAATCATATATGGGATAATTCTTTTCATGAGGCTTCAGTTATCAAGTTACATATGCCAATACATGGCCATGCTGCATTAAAACACTTCCTAACCCATGCCTACTGCCATCTATAAAGACAATGAATGTGCACAGTGGATTAAGGATTATCAATATTGCTATTAACATTAATTTACATTTCAACTTAGTGAAGCTCCTCCCACAATTACGGTCCCACAGATAATGTTAAGTTTTTTTTGGGGTTAACTTTGTCAAAAGCAAAGCTATTATGGAGAAATTTGGTATGAATCTTCAGTAATATCCAACAAGACCCAGAAAACGCATAGACAATCTCTGGCCTCTTCCAGTTTAGTACTGCTTCCACCATACAAGGATCCACCGAAGCTCCCTGCTGTGAGACTATATGGCCTAGAAATCTGACTTCCAAAAGCCAAAACTCACATTTTCTCAACTTGGCATAAAGTTACTTAGATTTCAATATGTTTAATACAGTTCTCAAATATTGTTCACGTTCTGATATACTCCGTGAGTATACCAATATATCATCAAATAAGACTACTACGAATCAGTCAAAATACGGATGGAAAATTCAATTCATGTGGTCCATAAACATGGCAGGTGCATTGGTCAGCCCAAATGGAATTATAAGAAGTTCTTAATGGCCATATCTAGTCTTGAAAGCAGTTTTTGGTACATCTTCTACTTTTACATTGAGCTAGTGATAACCCAATATCAAGTCAATTTTTAAAAACACACACGAACCAAACAACTAATTAAGCAAATCATCTATTCTATGAAGTAGGTACTTATTCTTAACAGTTACCTTATTTAGCTTCCTGTAATCAATATAGAAACACATGCTTTTGTTTTTCTTTTTGACAAAGAGCACTGGAGCTCTCCATTGCAAAACACTGGGTTTAATGAACCCTTTTTCTGGCAGCTCTTCAATTTGCTTTTTCAATTCTGCCATTTCAATTAGACCCATTCTATATGGGGCTTTCAATATTAGTTCTGATCCAGTCCTAAGGTTAATCACAAATTCCACTTCCCTATTCAGAGGTAATCCACTGATATCTCCCGAAAACACCTTGGGAAACTCATTTACTGTAAGGATACTTTCAATTCCTATTCTAGCTTCTAACTGTATGGAAAAGAATACCAAGTATCCTTGACAACCTTTATGCAACCATCTTTCAACCTCAGCTACTAAAAGAAAGTTAAGGCTGATTTCTGTATTGACATATTCTTATCAATTAAGGTAAATAGCCCTTTTGTTTTCACAATCTAGCAACACATTATTTGCTATAATATCCTAAATTTTAGGACTAAAGGCTTGAGAATAAGCCTGAATCATGTGGATTACTAAGCCCTGATTTAACAAGAGTCCTAGGAATGAGGATTTGCTACCAGTGTGTTTTTCCAACATGGCAGTCTAGTAATGTGACATTTTAAATAGGCAAATGATGTCTAATGCCTATAATATTTTTCAATATAAAAGTAAACTTATTGAACTTTAATTTGATGGGTCATATAGGTCATTTGGAGCTATGCACAAATAGTTATGCATTGTTTAAGTTAGCCGAGAAAAACCAGCGATTTTCAGTGGCAGTGTCTAAAAACAATAATTTTGGGAATTATGAGCTCCCAATTGGCTAAAGGCTATATTTTTCCTTAAAAATAGACTCAACAAGGGTCACATAGACTTTAAAACCACACCAATTGGACATTTGTACAAATAGTTATGAATTTTCAAAGTTTGATGAAAATTCTGCCTAACTTTCGAGCAAGTGCAAAAATGGAAATAAATGTAAGGGCAAAATGGTCATTTGACCAATAAAGCAAGCAGCTATTTATTTTTTCCTTTAATTGGGATAAATTTTGACTGAAGTAGGGAGACTAAAATGGTTACCCAAACCAATTATTGTAACTAATTAGTTACTTGTTGAAGGAACTATAAGCTCTTGACACTTGGCACTTTATAGGCTAGGTATTTTGTTTAAATGAGATAATTATCCAACACTCCCTCTCTCCTCTGAATTTCATCCAGCTGCCCTAAAATAGAGGGAAAATGAGAAAAATGTAAGAAACAGAAAGAAGAGAAAAGGAGAGTGAATAGTGAAAGCTCTTCAGCTCTGAAGCTAATCTCACCTCTGATTCGGCATTTCTGGCTTTCGGAGTCTTCTCTAATGTTGTTCCTCTCATAGGGAGCAACATTTTTATGGTTTTGGATTTTTAATCAAAGTTGTTTGATTCTATCTACTTAGATGAGGTGCTATCGGAATCAAGAATAGATCACATATTCGAGTTTCGGTAAGTATATGCTTCAATTTAAACCGAATATTTTGTGATTTTGTTGAGTATTTATTGAGATGTTCTTATAAAAATATATTTTTTAATTAAATAGGTATATATTTTAGGACATAATTGATTAAAATTATTACTATTTTATACCTATTTAATTATCTTTTATATATTTTCTATCTTTTAATTAAGTTTAGGATAAAAAGAAATTTTGATATAAAATCTATTCATGTCCTACTTTATTATGCAGGAGATATTATATGAAGAAAGAGATAAAAAGGAATTAAAAAAAATAGTAAAGGGAGCTGGCTGTAAGCAATTATACATTATATCTAAATAAAAGGATATTATATATCCCATGCTTGAGCTATCAAATAATATATGGATATTGTTGTCAATGGATAAAGTCGTGGAGTCCACGAATGGGAAAAGGATATCATATTTGGATTAAAAAAATCGCATATGCCCATCCAAAGATCTATAAAAAGGGGGAGAGAGTTGCAAGCCAAGGACACATCACAACAGAGAAAGAAAGTCGAAGAAGGAGAGGCAACAGTAAAATTTAACAGTTTTGATTTTTTCCCTTCTTCCTCTTTATTCTTTGAATATGAATTTCTTTATTTCATTATGGATTTTATTTTAGCCATGAGTGGCTAATTTTCTTTTTAGACCTAGAGAAACTATGAACTCACTAGTGAACTAGATTTTATTTCCATGATTTATTGGTTATAACTTATGTGAATTTTGATTACTTAATCTTGCTTTGTTATGTCCGTTTGATTATTGGTCACCATTAAATGTGAATTTGAGTATTAGGATTTACCTTGACGAAGGAACTTTTAATTAGGCTCTGAGATTAAGTAATATGGGATTAGATTATGATTTAATTTGCAATTAGGATAGACTTATACATAATAGCCCTATATAATTATTGAAAAGTGTGTTTGAGTTATCTTACCTCTTGAGTAATTAATTTAGACATAACCTTATACTTAAAGAGGGTTATGAGTGGACCGACAGGAACTTATAACTATTTATACTCAAGATTAACAAAATTAACATTACAGATTAACTAATTCAATGGATTTAAGATTTGGGCTAGTGAGGGCTTAGTGACTCTAGGTTGTGGTTGACATTGATAGTTTTTGCTATTTAATTTCCTTTGAATTTACTCATAACTAGATTCGTTTAACTTAAGAAATTGATATTTTAACACCTAAAAATTAATTGATTGACTCCTCATGGGATGAGACTCTACTTATCACTTTATTACTTGGCACGACTCGTATACTTGCGGAGCGCATCAAGTTTTAATTCCCCCATACTTGAGCATTCGCTTGTCCTCAAGCAAAAGAAAGAAACTTCATTATTTGAACCAAAAAGAACATTGGTTATGAAATTCCCAAAATAGAGAGCAGCACCGCCACATTTAGATCGTGTTATTAAATTTTATTCAAGTTAATGTCTTATAAGAATAGGTCACTAAGCCAATACCCTTAAACAACTGTAATAATCTCTTAATGTCCATGATTAAAGGATCGACAAGTAATAAGTGCAACAATAAGATTGGTAAAGGAATTTTGTGCTTCTAAACTTCTCTAAAAAAAGTCAAATGCCCCCACTTAACCAAGCTTTTAATTTAATTTACTAAGGATCCTCAGGTAGAAAATTGCTTCTTTTCTTTTTTTTTTCTTTTTTTATTTTCATCTTGAGCTGTTGTAGGTCCCCTTTTGACGCAACCCTGCATTTGGGTAATGTAGCACCAATTACTCAGTTACTCCAACAGATACCTCAAGAGGCTTTTAATCCAACTCATAACCCTATTTGACTTTACCGTTTGACACAAGTACCAACATTGGTGATCAAGTGCCCTCGGTTACTAAGTTAGGTCTAGAGAAGCCATTGGAGTTGTGTTTATTATTATTTACTTTTTTTTGGCTTTTTTATAGTTTTTTTTTACCTAAGTCATGTCCCTAAACAAAATCTTACTTAGCTAACAAAGGTGATAATCTAATTTCCTAAAGAAATCAGGAAGCAAAATATTCATAAAATAATATTTTGTTAATCATATTACAAACTACTCCCTATTCTCATAGTCCATCTCAAGATTTATACAAGAAATCAAGGCTTAGAGGCTTAATTAAAATATTCTTTTCTATTTTAATCTTTTTTTTCAATAACACTCTCTAAGATGGGGAAGGTTCAAAGTTAAGGTCAATCCTAAGAAATGTAAACATTTCAACTTTTGCCAAGAAAAATTCTTTCCAATTGCATAAAGACAAGCACAACGAAAAAAAAATTATATCCCTCTCCCACACTTAAATCAAACATTATCCTCAATGTTGCAAAAATCAATAAAGAGGGAAAGAAACTAGTACTCCCTTGGTTTAGGTTTTTGATTTTGATATGAAGTTCTTCATCTAGTACCATCCATGATGTTTCAACTTTTACGAGAGAGGAAAGAGTGCACAAGCAATAATTTGCAGCTACAAGAGGAGCGATCATCTTTAAACCTGAATAAAAAAGAAAGAAAGAAAAAAATGGAAAAATATTAAATGGAAACCAAACCATTGGGTTGCCTCCCAACAAGCACTTGTTTTATAGTCTTCAGCCTGACTATGTCAAAAGGCCATGGAGGTTGAAACAAGCAGTGCCAAAGTATCATAGGGAAGGATGTAGAGGTGTTCAAAATTTGCTCACTTTGCCTATAAGCATTCTCTACAATATTTTTTTCAACAAAGATAGTTGTTTTAGGGAGCTCTTTAGTGGCAAACGAATCCAATTTAGCGGGATTGAGGTCATCCATCACAACAACCCTTCAATATTATTTAAAGTCATTTTGATACTTTGTTGCTTTGTCCCTCTTAAACTTGACTTGCTCATCACCAAGTCATAGAATTATCTCTCCTTTTCAACATCCACCAATTCTCTTACAGTAGCCAGGAGTGGTCTCCCAACAATTAGTAGAATGTCTTGATCCTCTTCCATGTCAAAAACAATAAAGTCAACAAGATTTATAAAAGAGCCAACTTTCACCAACACATCATTAACGATACCATATGGATAAGAAAAACTTTGATCAGCTAGCTTTAGTGTAACAGTTGTAGGGTTGGCTACCCCTATCTGAAGCTTCTTAAAAAGAGATAGAGGCATAAGATTCACAATAGACCCCAAGTCACATAGTACATGACCTTCAAATTTGCCACCAACCACGTATGGAATAGTGAAAGAACCCGGATCTTTTCACTTTAAAGGAACATTAGGTTTAATGACACTAGTGATCTCCTTGGTTAGTGCTATAGTTGCAAACTCAATAAAATGCTTCTTATTACTTAACATCTCTTTTAGGTACCTAGCATACTTAGGCATTTGCTCCAAAGCTTCTATTAATGGGATGTTAATGTGTAATTGCTTGAAGATATCCAAAAACTTCTTGTATTGCTCACCAAATGCCTTATTTTGAAATCTTTGAGGAAATGGTAGAGGTGGTCTCCATTTAGGAGTCTCAGTAGTTGTCACCTTTTTCTTTACCACCTTCATTTGGGAGTCCCTATCCTCATCTAGTCCCTTAAACTTTTGTGTTAACCCTTTATCATTTTCTACAAGAACCTCAGGAGTTTCTTTGCTATTAGAACTTGAAGGCTTCATTGTTGGCCACTACACTTCAAGTAATTCTTTACCACTTCTGAGGGTAATGGCTTTACATTCTGCTTTTCCATCTCTATAAGGATTAGGCATAGTATTACTTGGCAATTCTCTTTGTTGTAATACATTGACAGCAGTTGCAAGTTGTCCCATTTGTATCTTAAGATTCTTAATGGAGGATTCTAATCATGCATTAGTAGCAGCTTGATCCTAAGTACTCTTTAATTAAAAACTTGTGAGCTGAGATATTATTGCCTTCATATTAGTTTTGGGCTCTTGAGTAGGAATGGATTCCTTTTCTAATTGATAGAAGCCAAGAGGTGAAACTTTCCTTGTATTAGAAGTTGATGCTTCATTAAGAGTTGCACCATTTTTCTAAGAGAAGTTAGGATTTTTACTCCACCTAGAATTGTAGTTATTTGAGTATGGATCACTTTGATTTATTACCACAGTGATTTCCTACATAGTTTACTGACTCTATTCGTTGAGATATAAGGCATTGTCCATTAGCATGGCTATCTCCACAATAATCACAAGGGGCATAAATAGTGTTTACTCCAATATGTCTATCTTTAGATCAATTTTCTTGAGCTTCTAGGTGGTTAAACTGTTAGATTCTAAGTTTTGATGATAACAAAAGATTATTGTGTGTTGTGGTAAGAAACTCATGATTTACAAGTTTAGACAATGGTTGAAAATGTTACTAAATGCATCTCATAAAGTTCAGAGGTCATTGCTGTAATTTTAACTGATGCACTCGAGTGATGGAAGCTAGCACTCTATTGATAAGCAATTTTGCACTCAAGCACAAGCAAGTGTTGAATTGAAAGTGTTTGACAGATACAGACTCTAGGTTAAAATAACAGGACAACTCGAGTGATGATATGATTTGCACTCGAGCATAAAGGAATACTCATGCAAGTATTTGACAGTAAGCAATATCTGAGATAAGAAATGATAATTGCACTCAAGCATAGACTCAATACTTGAGTGATTGGCTCAAATTCACTCAAGTCCTGCAAAGTGTGATACAGGAAGTGTTTACTCGAGAGCAAGATTAACTCAAAGTGAAAATTGTACTCGAGTCCAAGCGAGTGAAGCATAAAAAGTGTTTGCCCGAGAGTCAGCCAGAGCATGAAAGAGCAAGTGCACCAGAGTGGAGAGTACTTGCACCCAAGTGATACCTCAGCAACCGCGAGTGAGAAATCTAACTCTCTCCATTCCTGATGCAAGTGATGAAGTGAAAGAGTATTTTATACAAGAATATACTGTGCACTCGAGTGAGGATCAGTATACTCTAGTGAGGCCCCACATCACTTACAAGTACAAAATCACACTCTTGAAAAATAAGATGCGAGTGTTATCTAAAGATATAGGTTCATAGTGCAAAATACACGTGTACTCAAGTGAGACCAGATACACTCGAGTGAAGACCCATATCACTCACAAGTAAGACAATGCACTCTTTATTTTTTGCATAAAAGTACAACTGAAAAGCTGAAGAAGAAAAGAAACTGTAATGTTATACTTGAGTGAGACCTCAGTTTACTCAAGTGATACTCTGTCAGAAGCAAAAATGCAATAGACTTATAGCGATCAATCTGAATATGGTTTAATGTTATTTATTCATTCTATTTTCATTTGTTATTATTATTTAAAATCATTTAACATACAGTTCAAGTATGAAATAGGATTTTGATCGTTTGAATTAAAAAGGCATAGAGGAATTCAAACAACGACAGACAGAATCATTACAACCAACTAAGCAAGTACCTACCACGATATCTTGTTCAAATATTTCAAATGTATGCATGTTGTTCTGCAATGAAATGCTCAACTCCACAATGACTATTATTCAACAGACAAAATCAACTAACTATAAATGCAGAACTTCAGAGACCATCAAAAATAAGAACTGATAACAAGAATATACACAAGCAAACTCACGAGTCTCTATTATTCATATTTTTTCTGTATTCATATTGTACTTTAGTGTTTATTATATTTTCTCGGTGAGAGAGTCTGTATACAGTTCAAATTCTATTTTCATTTGATCTTAAGGTACAGGGACCTTAAGAGGGTAGATATCCTTAGGAGAGAAACAGTTGAGAGAATTCCTAGTAGGACTTTCTGCTCATAAGACTTACAAGGTACAAGTAGTAGAGAACGTTGATGCTCGTAAGACTTATATGGGTGTAAGCAGGAGAGAACGTTGCTGCTCATAAGACTTGTCTATGTAAGCTAGAGAGAAAGGTCATAGGTTTGTTTTTCTGCACATAAGACATGTCGTAAGGGGGAGAGAAATTTCTAAGTGTTAGAATATTTCTGCTCATAGTCCATTTAAGGACGATTGTTGTTTTGCGGCGTTCTGAGAGCCCATTGAATCTTGGAAGAATAGTGAAAATCTCAGTTGGTCTTGATCTCTGAGGACTGGACGTAAGCCTGGCTTTTAGGCCAAACCAGTATAACTCTTTGTGTGCTAATCTTCTCAACTTTACTCTATCTACAGTTATTGTCATATCACTGCATCAACCAAAAAATTTATCACATCACCCAATTTACACCCCTCTTGGGTGAAGCTTGCCTCTTTCACAAACCTCTTCTTGATAGTATGTAACATTGCCATTAACTGTGAAGAAGGGCCTCAGTAACTTTCTTCACTGACCTTCTTTCATTGTTGTTCTAGATAAAGTCAGCTGATAAGTCATCTAAACATTTCCATATATGATTTACTAGTTGCATTGTAATTCCCCCATTAGTGACAACGTTCAATTTAGATTTAGATCCAGATGTCAAACTAGTATAAAAGATTTGAAGTAACACCGATTTTTCTAGATTATGACCTGGGCTCTGCCTGAAAGTAATTTAATTCTCTCCCAAGCTTTATACAAATGTTCAGCCAACTGTTGACAAAAGTTAGAAAGAGCAGCTCTTGCGTCCAACATCTTGTTGTGTGGAAAGAATCTTGATATAAACTTTTCTTTCAATGTCTCTCAAGAGGTTATGATACCCTCTTCTAAACCATTGAACCATTATTTGGCTTTTTCTTGTAGAAAGTATGGAAAGAGCTGAGGACGGATCACATCACTAGGAACTCCATTTTGCTTGAAACAATCACAAACATCAAGAAACTGTATGAGATGCCAATTTGGATCTTCTGTGTTGTTTCCTGCATACTGACCTTGTAGTTCAAGCATCTTAAGCATAGCTTACTTGATTTCAAAATTGTTAGCTTGAAATGCAGGTACTCTGATTCCAGACTGATAACTTAGAGATTGTCTTCCTAGAAAATCATTGACACCTAAATCATCATTTTCATCATCAGCCATTTCTTTACTTATAGTTTCTTCTTCCTCGTGATCTGAATGCTACAGTGTTGTTATCTCTAAAAGTTAGCTGACCTTCTTGGCCTTCTTAGATGTTTTCTTTGTTCTGCCTGAAATATAATGTGAAGCCCTGCAAAGACAAAGAGACAAAGATCGAATATCAAACTAAAAAAAAGGAAAGAAAAGAAAGAAAGAAAAATGCTTAAGCTTAAAATACTAAAGGTCCTCTAATACTAAAAATAATTGCCTTGATTCCTCAGCATGTTCAAACCCTTAATTTCAACCAGAGGGATCCTTTTAAGGTTTTATGTTCATATGATGATGATTATAAGGTTAAAAGAGGCTTTATGACGATTAATGATGATTTTGGAAGTTGTGTTCAAACCTTCCTGAATTCATTTTCTGAAGGCAGAGAACTTGCAATGTGTTTTTTATCAGTCAAACTTGGTCCAAATGCTATGAACTTTAATAGGATTAAAGTAGATATCATGGGCTTTAATTTGATAGGTAATATGAGCAATTTGGACTAGTAAATCGAAAGTTATAATTTTTCAAAGTTTGATCATGAATCTGAAATCAATTCTATAATAGTCTGAGTTTGATGAATTTCTAGGATATGTGTCGCTATATTTGATGCTTTGTGATATTTTTCCCTTAAAGTAGACTTGAAGAGCTTTACCTGGGACTTTGAACTACCTCATTTTGAGTCCTAGAGAATAAGTAATGATTTTTAGAAGTTCGACCAAGAAACAGGGAAAAGCGTGGCCGCAGCCAGAAGATTTCTTAGTCGCAACACACAAGTTTCTGACCTCCTTTAGCCGCATGCCAAGACTCCAAATTCTAGGATTTCATATTTTTCTGAAAAGTGTCAACTTGTTTAGCCCTTCCTAACTTATTAGGTATTAATATACATTTCCAATGACTCTATATCATGTCTCTAACGATGTGATTGGCTATCTAGGGTCATGAAGTGACAAGGAATGAGCATCTTCAATGGTTGGAGTAAAGGTACAAGAGGAGGACTCAAGACAAGAGGTAGGGGACTTACCTTATTCGCATGTATTTGACATTTTTGTTTGTATAGTGATGTATGTGATTGCTTTACTTAATTTTGTAGAGCATATTTGAATAATGAAGTTCAGTTTCTAGCTATACTGTGGCCATAGTTATGTTGCATGAAACATTGAGCATGTAAAAATGTCATTATGTGGCATGCGTTTCACTATAACGAGTTTAGACACCCTAGTTGCCCTATGCGTCTACATTATTTGTAATTATTATGTACAATCCCTGTGGGAAATTCTCTATAATTATATACTTATTATCAGTATATTTATGCTATTCATGTGTGCTCACTTAACTACGCAATTGCTGCTCTGATAAATATCTATAATAAGTAGTATGTAAGGCGGGGTCTTACATTTGCTGTCAGCCAGTCAATACCCAGAATAATTTCTAAACCTTGCAGTGGTAAGCAAATTAAATCCACTGTTGATTCATGCCCCTCAGCATTTACTATGCAATTCAGACAGACTTCAGCTGTGACAATTCTAACACCCGTGGGCGTAGACACAACCAGGTCATATGAAAATTTATATACTCTCAGGCCTAGCCATCTCACATAATTATATGCAATAAATAAATAACTAGCACCTGAATCATACATTACTTGTACTAAATTGCCATCAAGGTAAAACATATCTTGAATCAGTTTAGGAGACTTTCTGGCTTCCTCCTGAGTAATCGTATACACTCTGCCCTATACTCTTAGTCTGGGCTCAGTAGGATGTTGCTACTGCTATTGGCAATTAATAGCATAATGCCCTGACCTACCACAGATATAACAAGTATTTGGCCGGGTTGGAGCCTGCTGTAAAGGAGCACTATTACATGTTCTGCCAGGATGGTGTGGCTTCCGACAAAACCAACATGTTCTACCTTGTTAGGGTCTTTGATTCCCACGGCCTCCAGCCTGATATGGCTTCTCATTTCCTCTCCTGAGTTGTCCACTTGGTTCTTTTTATTTCCAAGAAGAACTCCCACTACTAGACACCCCCTTAGTATTGGTATTTCTATATGAGTATAGGCTCAACAAATTATTCTCAATAATTTGGCATTCTTCTACTACCTTGTTGAACTCTGTAAAGTGCTTGGAGACTAATTTCTCCTTCAGCTCTTGCTTCAACCCTTGGATCATCATATCTAAGCAGCATTCCTCGTCATCCCGATACTTAAGGTATTATGAGTATTGTAACAACCGAATATAGCAAGATAAATACTCGTCAAAGCTCTCTTTATCACCATAATGTATATTCAAGAATTCTTTTTCCTTTTCCAGCCTAACCAAATAGGGAAATTTCTCATTTGAAATATTTTCCATGTCACCGAAATATTCCTCCCCCGAAGTATCAATTCAGTGTTCTTCCACTATTTATCTATATCGCCCTCAAGCTTATAAATTGCCAAGAGCATTTTAATTTCATCAAGGCACAACAAGATGTTAAATATCTTTTTTAACCATGACAACCAGTCTTCAACTTGATATGATCAAATTTTCCTCTAAAGATAGGAGGTTGTTGTTTACTAAATCTTCCGACCCAAGTTTGAAGAATATCAGCTTGAGGACCAGGTAAAGGATCTTCTAGTTGAGGTCCCTTAAGCAGATTAGGTTCACTGTCTCCCTTCACCAAATCTTCCAAACAATCCTATCTTTGCTGCACTTCTCACAGCTCCTCCCTAATCTCATTCATTATGGCCTATTTTTATGTCAACATTCACAATATCTGTTGTTGTATTGGATCAGGCCTGGGTTCAAGTTCTGCATTATTATGTCCCCTTCATGGTCCACTGTGTGGTTGAACCATCTTTGTGCTCCACTATATGAAAGATAGAGAAGAAATAAATTCATATGAACACAAGGACATTTTTGTCATTTCTTAAAATGTTAGGTACATAGATATGTCATATATATCATACAATTAAATATATACAACAGCTAAGGAAAATATTAACACCATACAACCTATAACTACTCTACAATATGTCTGTCCTTTTTTACATACTATGACATAACTATATATATGACTTCCTAGCGGGTCACCGATCCTAAGATTTCCCTGGGTTAAGCACGCTTAACTTTTGTATACCCAGGCTAAAACACAGATACCGGCTCTATCTACTTCTATTCATCAGTACCCTCTACCCTTGTCTTAAAAGTATGCTGACTGTTTCTGATCACCAAAATACTAGGTATAAATCCTCTACCTACTGTCATACATGTACTTCACCATATGCAATGACATGTGATCTATAAACTCAATAAAATGATTGTTCGGCCCCGCTCTACTATCTCATTCCTCTTCCTAGCCCAAAATGCAGTGTCTGGGAAGAAGTGCATCATCGTATAAATCCAAAGCTCACCCGGATAGTCCAATCTACATGGAACTTGCTCCCAGTAGAGTGAATTCATATAATCTAAATATGCAAGGCATTGGCCTATAGGTGTGCCATACTTCCTGAAAGCCCATAAGTATCTGTGCCAAGCGTACTCCCTCAACCTCTAGTCTGGCCATAAGTCATATCTCAAATGCACTAGTCTAGCTCTAGAGAGAGTAGCAATACTGAACTCAGACTCTAACATATCAGAGAGTGGCTGCTTGGAATTTCCCACCTACTCTCTGGATACTGGCTTGGGTATTAGTTGTGGCCCGTATACCAATCTGAGCGGCCTAGGTGTCCTCGTCTCTACAAATACTGCTCCTCATAAATCCTCTGACTCGGGATACCCTGGTTCTCCGATGGTGGTGACCTATCTCGCTGTCGCCGCCCTCTACATATCATTCCTATCAACCCATAAACAAGACCATATCAGTATGCTATTCTTATAATGCCAGAACTTCTTTAAGCTCTGATACCAAAAATTTCAAACCCCTTAACATTTCAATATTTACTAGAGTGATAAAGGCACAGTTCCACAGGCATACAAAAATAGCACAATTATACTGATAAAGAGTACTTATTTACAATACAGGAGTCCCCCCAAAGGGTTTGAAAAATATTTACAAATTATATCCAAACTATCAAAATAAACTAACAATAACCAACAACTCGCCTTCTTGACCCGAACACACCTCAGTAGCCAGTATTTATCATTTTGCCCCTGAAGCTGCTGGCTTCTGCTGGAATATTTTTAAATTTGAAAACGGGTGAGATTTAAATGAATCTCATAAGTAACAGACAATCATTCAGAGCCAACCACTATTGCAACCCCTACGTATTCCATACCTCATTCCACTAACCGAGCATATCAGTGTATCCGTAGGCACTGTACATCAGTGTACTTACAGGCACTGTATATCGATGTACCCGTAGGCACTATGTATCAGTGTACCCATAGGCATTGTGTATTATACATATTACAGAAGATGGCAAACACAAAGCATATACAAATTCACTTAGTGTATGAAAGAAAGAGTTACTACCTTAAGAACCTTTTCCATTTACAACTATTCCTGAATTTTGTTTTGACAGCTCGGGGTAAATATCCGGTCATAAAATTCCAAGTTTTACAAGAATTGAGTTAATACTTATTCATGTACTACTCTAGACTCTTTCAAACTCATTTTGTTGGTTATCTATCACAGTTTCAACAATTTCTACACAATACAACTCTACACAGTGCAGTTTCATAGTTTTCCAAAAAACTGGCATATCTTCAGTCTACTTTGGAAAATCATAATTAATTTTAGAAAATTCCAAATTGACTAGTTCTAAAGCCTAAGTAAAGCTCTTTAAGTGTATTTTTACCAAAAAAAATACTTAAGTCTGGACAGTTTAACCACATTGTTCCCAGAAATTCACCAACCTTCGACTCTTCCAGATTGCATTCCAGAAACAGGGCTCAATTTCAAAAATTCATATCTTTTAATCTACTAGTCTAAAAATTATGATCCACCTATCAAATTAAAGAACGACATCTCTACTTTAATCCTGTCAAAGTTCATAATTTTTGGACCAGGTTTGACTAACGAATTGCATTGCACAATAACACTACCTCCAGTGCAACAAATCAAACAACATTTCCTTTCAACTTCAAAAATTTCTAGATTTGCATACAAACATCTAAAATCGTGAACTCATATTCCTACACAATTTTCCCTTCAAAATCCAACAGAACCATCAAAATTACTAAATTCCAACTCCTTCCTCCTATTCTAGCTCTGGCCAAAAATCAAAACCTTAGAAGAGAACTTGGGTTTTCTTGATTTCTCTTGATTAACCACTTCCTTTCCACTTATAATCACAAGATTAACTACTTAAACACTTAATGTACATGATTTTAGGAAATTTTGGCAGCATAACCCCTTAGGGTTTCATATTTCCAAATTTACAAAATCAACATATCCAAGCCAAAATCAACAACGACAATAGCAACAAAAACACATAAGACCAGAGGATCAAAGTTTTAGAGATTACCTCTTGATTTCTTCACTTTCTCTCTCTAGGGCACAAACTTCCTCTCTCTCTTCCCTTGAATTTTTGCTTGCTAACCATGATATTCATGACGTTAGAAGAGGTTCTCAATGAATTTGAAGGCTTACACACAAGAATTTCACAACCTTACCTTGGATTTTGTCTTCTTAAACCTTCTTGACTTCCTTTGTTCTTCAAGCTCTCTCTCTCTCTCTCTCTCTCTCTCTCTCTCTCTCTCTCGTGTTTAGGCACGAAATATGCCCAAGGAAAGAGGTATGAACCTCTTAAAATATCACCTCCTCTTTCTTGCAATAATATATTTTATTGAGTTTTACACATGTGCTTTTGGCATGAACTTATCTCAAATCAATTGGACTTAATTCTTTCCCTTCCTTTAGCCCAAAATGCCACTTAGGGGTTCCAAATGGACCAAATTAGTCTCTTTAAATGCTTCATCTATTTCCTCACAATAAATGGCAAGATGGCCATTTATTACAAAAATCATTTTTTGACATTTCAACTTGATTTTTACTTGTCTATAATTCTTTCCTTCTTGATTTAATTTGAGCCAAGCATTTTATTTTCCTTTTCCCACTCCTTGTTGGAAGTCCTACCTATAAGAATAAGGAAAAATAAGGGCTTTTAATTTTATTTAGCTAAATGAATATTTTGCCCATACTTTTTTGTGATTTTCGCACAAGCTGACAGAATTTTCATCAAAATTTGAAAATTCATATCTTTATCTATAGATTTCCAATTGCATTGGTTCCAAAGGTTATGTGACCCTTATTAAGTCTATTTGTAAGAAAAAATATTTCCTTTAGCCAACTGGACTCACAACATTCCAGAATTTCCATTTATTGGACAATGTCACAAAAACTTGTTAGTTTCACTTGGCTGAATTCAAAAATACATAACTCTTAGTGTACACATCAAAATAACATATATGACATATCAAATTAAAGCTTGACATATCCACTTTTATTATGAAAAATTTCACATTTATTGGACATCATTTGATTATCGAAAAACACATGACAATCTCATTGCATCACAAGAAATCACACTAGTAGCACATTCCAATTCACCAAAATTCACCATTTTATTTCATTGAATGCCATAAATATTTATAAGGCATATTGGTGAATAGAAATAAGGTGTTACAAGTATCGTACCAAATAGCTTTACCCCCAAATTTGAGCAAATTACATGATGTCTTCTACATCTCATAATTAAAGATGTACCAACCCGACCCAAAGCATGTAATTGAATATGAAGATGTAGATGTGCCGGATGATCTTACATATGCTGTCGAACCTGACTGAATCATTGATCGATAGGTGAAACAACTCAGGCACAAGAGTATCTCGTTCGTGAAAGTAGTTCGAAAGGGATTATCTCCTATGGATGCTACCTGGGAAGCAGAGGAAGACATGCAAAGACGTTACCCAAAATTTATTAATAAGTTCATATAGTAAATTTCAGGGAGAAAATTTTAATTGGGGGGGTAGGGAAGAGCTGTAGTATCCCAAATTTTGTTAACCAAAATTCCTTGTACATTTGTTACATTAAATGGAATTTATGAATATGTTCATATAGCAAATTTCGGGGACGAACTTTTATTGATGGGGGAGAGCTGTAGTATCCCAAATTTTGTTCACCAAAATTCCTTGCACATTTGTTTCATTAAATGGAATAAAATGGTGGTTTTTGGTGTACTTGAAATGGCAAAATATTAGAAGTAGAGGTTACATGAAATTTGGCTAAGTTATGACATAAAAGTTCAACTTTTTTCTTCTTAAAGGCCTAATTTTGTAGCCTAAAATGGAGCAAGGAAGAGCAAAATTCTTGGCCCAATTTAATATTAAATGTTCATTCAAGAATAAAAGGGAAGAAGGAAGACAACATTTATTTCACAAATTGAAGAAATGTGAGGGTAAAATCGTCATTTGGCTAAATTTTCCCAATTTTTCTTGAATTTTGGCCAGGGGTGATTTTCTATGTTTGGGCTAGAATTTGATAGATTTGATGTTCCCATTGTGTTTAGAATGAAAAAAATGTGTAGGGAACATGTGCAAAATGAAGAATGAAGGCTTTAGGGTGTGAAATGACAATTTTACACCTAAAACCCTAACATATTTGATTGCAGGGGTATTTTGGGAAATGGAGTGTGATTTTGACAAAATTAAGGTCGAAAATGGATTCTACATATGAAATTATGTAGAGATGGCCTAGGTCATAATTTTGGTAAAGTACAGTTATACCAGGTATAAAGGGAAGTAGACTGGATTCTTAAGGCCATTTTGGTAATTATGTGTTTTTTATAGAGATAACCAACCATATGAATTGAGGAATGAGATATTAATGAGTAATAAGTCATTTATTATAAATTTAGAATTTTAGGATTTGATATTTGCTCGAACCGAACCAAAAATTATTAGACCGGATTAGCTAGATAGTTGGAAAAGATTTTAGATAGTAACCCTATCTTTCATGCACTATGTGATTATTTATATACTTTGTGTTGCCATGTTTTGTGATATGAATTGTTTGTTAAAAGAAAAAAAGAAAAACCTTGTCGTGGTGTGGGAAAAGTACAAGTACCACCCGGTGGGAAAAACACAAGTACTATCAGGCCAAATAGGACCCAGCTAAGGTACTTAGACAAGTACGAATAGATAGTTATCTGCTCAACATTACAGCAAGGGTCAAACTGTAATTTGATCCTGAATAGTGTACACAGTGTGGCCAGTAGGACAAGCAGTCATTTGATCCTGAACTCCGAACCAATAGAGTTGTTTGTAGTATATTTGTTCTGCTACATTATATGGTGCATTGCATGTTTATCTATCACATTTTACATGATTAATTATGCGTTACTAATGAGATTCGTATGAATCTCACCCCTTTCCAAATATTTAAAAATGTATTCAGCAAGAGACAGTGGCTTTAAAGGCAAGGAAGCAGCTATCGGTAATTGAAGATCATGTACCTATCCACGCAGTAGTGTTGGTTATCTGTAGTTTTTATGTTATTTTGGGTTCTGCAAATATTATGTACAAACCTTGTGAGGATTCATGTAATATAATCAAGTACTTTATATCAGTATGTTTATGTTATTTTTATTCGCCTATTAACCTACGCGTTAATACTCTGACAAATGTCAAAAGATTTAGGGGTATGACAAAGAAGACACGTCCCAAGCAACTAATCAAGCAAAATCCACAAAATGTGAATGCAACTCCTGCGAGAAGCAATCAACCTTGATTTGGGATATGACTTTGTGTTACTTAATTGGACTAATACTTGAGTAAAAATATTTTGGATGTAATTTAGTGAAGATATTGCGGATGTAATACTTCAATGAAAATATTGGGTTTAGTGAAAATATTGTGGATGTAATACTTTAGTGAAAATATTTTGGATGTAATATCTTTTGAAAGATAACATTGGATGTAGTCAAAATTAATTTTGCTCTGATGCACAGTTTTTCTTAAAATAGTCATTTTATCTTTACGATAAATGATTAAGGGACTGTGTTTGTTATTCACTGCTCACTAACTTCTATTACAACTCCCTTGTATCACTGAAGCACAAAGATGTTATTTGCATCTCGAAAGAAGCTCCATGGTTTATTTTCTTTTAAATAGTTCATTTTGTTGTTTGCATTCATGCTACAGGATAAATTAGACATGGCTAGGAGTATGAAGAATAGCCACTCTTCTCGTTGCTATCCTTCATCTAATAAATTTTCCATTTAATTTTTCTTTATATATAAATTATAAACAAAGAAATTAGTACAGAGAATGCATTGCAACCCTAGCACATGATCAATGGCACCATCTTCATCGTATAACTTGAGAACGTAACATAGGAGTGGATATTTTCTCTCGTGTGTTTGCATCGAATTTTTCCCCTCTTCTTCTATTTTTTTTTTAACCTTTCATCCGTTGGCCCTTCAATGGGTTTCCTAAACTATAGGGGGTAACGGTTCTAATTGGGGAAACTTAAAGGATTTAATAAAAATGCAAAAAGTATAGGTGCCAAATTTAAGAATTGAGAAAAAGTCTAGGTACTTGCAAAATGGTTTTTTCTAATAAAAATTAATAAGCAAATTAAGCCTAAAATGTGATTATTTAGGCCCAAATGAGTCCTCTCATATATAGTACTTGGTCCAAGACCTCTAAATTGAAGTCTCCAAACCCAAATTGTGTTCTTCTTTTTTTTTTTTGGACAAAACCCAAATTGTGTTCAATGGCTCCATTTTCAACATAAATAACATTAATGACATGATTTCCATTTTTATTCAAAATTTATTGATCCAATTGCCATTCACATTGTAAAAGTCTCTTGAACTAGGGCAATCTATGCTTCCTAATTAATCCTTTTAGCTTGTGCTCATATTATTGATCCAACTAGAATTATTTATAAAGACTCATTGGAAGTTAAAGAGTTGTCACTTGAAGTTGAAGAGTCAACTTATTGTTTCTCATCCCCCCCCCCTCCTTCGACACAACACTTTCTTCGACCATTCTTCACCAATGAAGCTTTGTCTTCCTCAGATATGGGGCCGGTTGAATAATTGAAGGCAACAACAACAGTGTCTATGCAAGCACCCCTTTCCTTCTCTTTGCTTTTCATCATCATTCTCCTATGAACAACATTGAAAGGCAAACAATGGTGGTGACGGTTTTTGGGCTTTTATTCTTTCATACTTGAGTTTATGGGTGACGATTTGTTCCAGATCATCATCATCATTCATCTACCGACAATGAATGTGACGAAGAAGAGGAGGGTGGTGGTGATGGAGGTGGGCTTGATGAAGGCGGTAGAGAACTTGTGTGAGGAGGTGAAGAAGATATAAAGAAGAGGAAGAGAAATTTTTTTAAAAAAAGATTAAAAATACTTAGAAGTGATGTAATTGTTAGGACAAGAGTTTCACCCAAGAGGGGGGATGAATTTGGTGATAATAAAATTTTAAGATAGAATTAAAACTGGAAACCGATAAGAAGAAAGTTAAAGAATAAGGAAGGTTTCACCGAGGTGTACGCCAGGAGTTATACTGGTTCGGTCTAATTCACAATGACCTATGTCCAGTCCTCAGATAGAATCTGAGCATTTACTATACCTTCCAAGATTCAATGGGTTCTTGGCACCTCGGTACACAGCGATTTATTCCTCACTTTGAATACTCACTCCCCCTTACACGACGTAAATAGATGCCCACCTTAAGGTCCCACAACCTTAAGATATCTCTTAAACAAGTGTATTGAATCAATAAATGTTCTCTCTCACAGTGTATTGAATGCCTTTTAGTTGGAGAGATTTTAATGACCGTTGAAGACATTTTGTTTTCCCATTACTCATGGAGCACTACTCAGAACATTCTTTATGTTATTTGGATAAAGCCGTTGTGATGAAGTGAATGTATTGGTAGAGGCTCGGTTTAGCATTTAATGTTTCTGACACAGTATCTACTTTTCTTGGAAATCAAATATCTGAAGTGTAAATCTCCTATAACTTGCTTGAGCATGTTAATCATGAAAAAAATAATAATAATAAACGAGATTAATGGAAATACTCAATGATACTATGAAATCATAGACTTAGATTTGATGCTCTGTTTTTTATGAAGAGCAAGTATGCGAATACTCTCATAATTATCAAGATAATTTGAGTCTTTATATATAACATAATATTCGAATACCTTATTCACTATTCGGATAATATTTACAATTTTACACTGAGACTATTCAAATAATTGAGACACCTATTTGAATAGTGATCTCTTTAATTTCAAGATGGTTATCCTAATACTCTGTTTGCTATTCGAATACATGCTTCAACTTTGGACAGAAAATACTTTCCTTCCAGCTTTCAATATTATTTGAATAGTATCATTGCTATTCGAATAGTTTCTCATATCAATCTAATAACCTTGTTTTTGGTTTTGAAAGACTATTCGAATATTAACTACACTATTCAAATAGTGACCTCACTATTTGAATAGTCTTCATATTATTCGAATAGTACAATTTGAAATCCTTTTGAGCGTACAAAGATTATTCCGATAGAGGTTATACTATTCGAATAGTGACCATACTTACTCGAATAGTCAAACTATTATACGGATAATGCATTTGAAATTCACTTTGGAAAATATAAGTACTATTCGGATAATGTACAGGCTATTCGAATACTTTTAGTTTAGAAAACTTCCAACTGTTATATTAGTTTATACCAATCGAATAGTCAAAGACTATTCGAATAATACAACTATGTATCAGTGTATCTCTATTCGAATAGCTTATGCATTATCATGATAATTATCTGTTTATTCGAATAGTTTGAGAATTATTAGAATATTAGTTAATAAAAACTGAGTGTCAGTATTCAAATAGTAAGTATACTATTCAAATACTCTCTTAGCAAAAATCTTGTGAATGAGAATGCAGAGACAAATTAAACTAGACTTAGGTTTGCTATCATCAAAATTCTGAATCTATCAGTAATTATAGAGAAGAGAGAGAAGGTGACATGAAGGATATGATATAGGCACTTTTGCACCTTAAGTTTGATTACGGTGCCGGCAACATCTTTTTGTAAAAGATTATGGTATTTTGTACCTTTACAAAAACATTTATTGAAAAAGCATATTGATGTTTAGAAGAGTTAACAGAGTTTGCATTTTTGCTTCATTTTAAAAAGTTGATGTGTATTTTTGTACCCGGTATTTGATTATAGTGCCGGAAGCAGTTTTTGAAAAGGCTTAATTAAGATCTATTTTTGTCCTTGAAGTCGTTAGAAAATTTCAATTTTGCCCCGGGACTAAAATGAACCTTAACCTTTTTAAAATAGATAATGGGTAAGTATCTTCGTTTATTTCCTCTCCAACTCGCCTTCGTAATGCAACTTAAAAAAATAACTTAACTTTTTGTTGTGAAAATATAGCCATATACTTGAAATTTCATTTTATTTGTTTTATATAAGCACTTAGCACTTAGCACAGATATTGGAAAAGGAAAAAGCACTTAGCACAGATATTGGAATAATTTGTTTTATATAATGTTAATTTTTTATTAATTAACTCTATCAATATTGAATATTTTTTTTTATATAAAATTTAGAAAAATTAATTATTTAGTCATTATAGTCTTATCTCAATTAAAACTTAGTCATTAAATTTTGATTTAGTGTACCTCGGTTTTCATAATTTTAACTCAGTTGAAACCATTTCTCTGGGTTTGCTAATTAAATAACAATGCATCTTAGGTAATTTTATACATTATAAAGATTTTGTAAAATAAGTTTGAATTTTATAAAATATTACTATTTATTATATTATTGATTGATAAGTGGTGATATTGATAATAATTTAACAGTGCATCCATGTTGTTATTGTAGTGAGAAAGAAATGAGCAAAAAAATACCATTTGAATTACAAAAAACCCAAAATGTCTATTATTTTAGCAAAAGGATAAATAGGTGATCTGGTAGGAATCTGGGATTTTGAAGTTTAGGTGTTGACAACTTGGGTATATATAAGTAATGACAACTTAATAGCAATTAGCAACTTAGGTATACATAGTGATAACTTTGAGAGTTTAAGTTGTCAATCTCTATGCCTAAGTTGCTAATTCCTATACTTAAGTTATCAACACCCAAACTTCAAAATCCTATATTTTTATCAGATTACCTATTTCTCCTTTTTCTTATTTAGTAGACATTTTAGGGTTTTTGTAATTCAAATTTTCATTTTCCCATCAATAAAACATGATCTGTTTTGTAAAAAGAGTGAGCAAATCAGATAAAGATTGTATGGATGACAAGAAGTTTATTAAGCAAATTCTTCATGCATTCAATGATGCAGAGAGTAGGAGCAACTTAAGTGATCCAAAGGAACATCCAATGTTTTCAAAGCCAGATCAAACGTCGAGACGGAAAGGTCAACGGGTCATGGTTTAAACGATTGGAACGGTTAAGCCATTCAGTCATATCGGTGACATAATAATTAAATTTAAAAATATTATATATATATATATATATATATATATATATATATATATATATATATATATATATATATATATATATTACAATTAGTCTTTAGTCTAATTTCATTGGAAGTTAATAAAGTCACAAAATACCATTTAAGGAAGAACACTAAGTCTATCATCAACCTTACAAAATGCACTAACAATAATGATTTCATGGCTTGTCAAATATTGGTAGCTTTTGATTGATCCAAACATGAACACTACTACAAAAAACTAAAGTTGTGGCGCTTATAATTGTATTAATTGTGGTGCTAGAGAAGTGCCACATATCTGGATGCCACTAAAAAAAGCTGTGGCGCTTGGAAGCGCCACAACATTTTAAATTTTTTTTTTTTAAAAAATACCCTCCTGTGGCGCTTGTTAGAGGAAGTGCCACAGGAGGGGGTCTCCTGTGGCGCTTGCGTCAACAAGTGCCACAGGACGGGGGGTCCTACTGTGGCGCTTACGTTAGCAAGCGCCGTAGGAGACCCCCCTCCTGTGGCATTTCCTCTAACAAGCGCTATAGGATGGTCCTTTTTTTTGTTTTTTGCTTTTTCTTTTTCTTTTCTTTCCTGTGGCCCTTTTTTATGCTTCCTGATTGTGAAGCTTTATATAAAATGAGTTGCTTTCATATTTATCATCTCTCAAATTGTCATTCTTTCTATTTTATATTTCAACCTATTATATATATATATATATATATAATTTTCACATTTAAAATTCAAGTTCCCCAACAATAATGTTCTTACACAACAATAATTTATTGTCATTTCCCCAACAATAATGTTCTTACATTAATACTCTCCAAAGCTAACATAAAAAATATCACAATACAAGAACTTGATATGTGAACACAGTACATCAACAACTAATTCAAGCTTGTCGGCCAAAAAATTTAAACAAAGCAAAAAGGCAAACGTTATATTACGGTTTATCTTGACTGTGCTAAAAAATTTTTTTGAACAAAGCAAGCTAGAATGAAACAATCTTCTTCTTATGTTGGTGGCGCTAGCTTGAGTGATGAGGATGAGCAAATGTGAGCTGTGGAGTGGAGTAGGGATCAACTGGAATGGGGTTCAAAAGAGGAAGAGAGACAGAAAGTATGAAGAAAAGGGAACAACTAGGAACAAAAGTGGCGACGGACGAAACAAAAATGGAAAAAGGGACAAGAGAATTTAATGAAGAAGACGAGTGTGTGTTTTTGTTGTGCAAGAGAAAGTGATATCTTTTAAGGGGGAGAGGCGTCAACGTGAGCTGAGGAAGAGGGAATAAAAAGGAAAAAGGGAGGGAAAAGATAAAAAGTAAAGTTAAAGGAGGGAAATCTGATTGGCGGGAGAGTTGAAAATTCATATCCAGCCAATTGTGGCACTTCTTTAAAGAAGTGCCACAAAATGTGCGCCACCTTTCAACCTTTTTGTAGTAGTGGAATTTCTTGAAAGACAATTGGACCATACCACTCTGGTCCTATTTATAAGTCTTTTTTGACAAAAAAAAAATTGGTTCTATTTATAAGTCCAGTTTCAGTGTAATAAATAAGATTGTGACAATTTTACCCCTATTTATTATACAAATGAAGAAATAATTTAAAGATAGATAGAAAATAAAGAGTTGAAAAGTACTAATTCACAAATGAGGGCATAGTTATAAATTTACCCCATAATCATTGAGTTAACTACCTCTCATTGGTATATGACATTTAGTTAAAATGGACTTATAAATAGGATCAAAGTGGTAAATATCATCATCTTCTTAAGAAAATGACCCAAAATCAAGACTTTCAACTCCAATCTCAGTGCTTCCAATTTCATCCTTAGCTTGAGGATGAACCCCATTGCCTTTTTCTTCAAAAACATCTTTATAAAATAGTTTGCAATAAACCAAATTATTAAAATTAGTAATATATAATATAAATAAAATAAAGTAACAGTCTAAAATTTATATGCCATTTTTTATTTTTTATTTTTTATTTTTTATTTTTTATTTTTTGCAGTATCAAATGTTAAAAAAATGCAGGAAAAAAATTCGCATTTTTATTGGGTCAGATGGTTTTGTAAAAACCGGTCTTGTTTCCGGCCCAAAAACGGATAAACGACGGTCCAAAACAACTCCATTAGAAAAACAGTCTAACGTATATATCCAGCCTGTCTCAATGACAGGTAAAAGGTCCAATCATCCAATCCAATTCTCTAAACAGTGGGAACATCAATCTCATATAATGCAAAAATAATCAGTGTCAGAAGAAATTTGATTCCCCCATTTGAATGTTTAAATCTCGTCACAACCAAGGAAAATTGTGGCAATACAATAGGTATGCCTATTTAACATTTCTGATGCATTTAATAATATAATAGTAAAAAGGAATGCGGTTTTTTTTGTTTTTTTGTGACATTCATGACTTAATTATATTTTAATTTGGACAGAGAAGAAACATGTGAGCAGAAAAATCCTAGCCGCTGCACGTTCAGTGTTATTAATGCCAAAAGTAACGTACGTTAAGATCTGAATCGTATTGCCTGATATCACTGCATCATATATTCAATTCAGAAAATTAGCTTTTGAAGCGACTCATGAAATTCAATCGATAATTGAATTGCTTAGTAGTATATCAGCCTTTTAATATTTTAACATTGATGTAAAATCTGAACCCTACCCACCACAGAATAGCATCCAAAGGTATAAGATATATAAAATTAATTCACAAAGATCTTTCCCACATATATATGATCAGAATATTCTGATGAAAAAGAAAATGCATCATAGTGGAAATATTCAAACGGAATATGGGTACAGCTTTTCCTTTACTTTTATTACTTTAATGCGCACGAAGAAGTCAAAAAGAGAAGAGTCATGATTTCATAATGCACTAAAGAAAAACTCTTTAATGGGTATCCAAAGCCTGAGAAAGAAGGTTCTCGCTGCACATTATAGCACTTTACAACATAACATTGAAGGAAAAACAAAATATAGTGAATTAAGTATATGACCCGTTTTTACAATGTATTTCCAAATCCCACCAAATATATATGAAGGTATGGATCAAAAAAAGGGTGAAACTGATAGCTAATTAAAGATAGAGTTGAGTTAATTTCATGCTTGTATTTCAAACCTTGATGGGTAGGACTTAATGGATCCCACTGAAATGTCGATTTCTATCAAATTATCTTCCTCGTTCAAGTCGAAATTGTATTCTGCTAACAACTCCGACATCATCGTCAGACTGTGTTGTTGTTGTTGATGTTGCTTCAAGCTGCAGTGTCCAGTTGGAAGCGCAATTTCTATGAGGCTTTCTTCATCGGAAATCGACGCATCTGAGCCGTCAGTGCTTTGACCTAATGGCCAATAATCATCAAGTTCATCAGATTCCATAGATGGTGACATCTCTTGAAGATGAGATTCACTGTTTGACAGTGAATCTGCTGATCTGGTTGAGCAGTTATTATTGTTAACACCACTGCCACCCCCATTATTATCTTCATCCCCGTCCTCCTTTGCATCTGAATTAATATCTTCTCTTTGATCTGAGCTTTCCTCTGCATAATAGGACGTTTTTTCTTTATCCCCATTATTATCATCTTCTTTCTCTTCCTCCTCCTCCTCCTCCTCCTCCTCCTTTGCTTCTGCAATATCTTCTCTTTGATCTGAGCTTTCCTGCATAGAACTCTCTGTTTCACCAACAGCACAAGCTGCTTTGTGATGATTCAATGCAGTACAACTGCAGAAAATTGTAGAGAGAACAAGTACCAGAGACGTGTAGAGGAAAACAGACGAGAAACAAAACCCAGGAACAAGGTATTTGGCAAAAAAAAGAGAGATTAATGCAGCAGGTAGAACAAAGATCCATGAAGGTGATGGAATAATCTTGAAGAAGCACATACAACTAGAAAGCATTTGATTAGGAGAGAGTACTTTGCTTTCCCACCTCATGGATTAATCAGAACAAAAAAAAAACAGCCTATGATTAGTTTGTGAGAACTGCCTAAAAAGCTAGCTAGTCTGTATATATATGTCTCTATATATATATATATATCTTTGTTTATATAGTCAGGGAAAAAACCTAAAAAGCAGGTCTTTTTACTTGGACCTTCAGGAGAATGATGTCAAGGAAAACAAAAAGGATTAGAACGAAGAGTATGTTGAAGATTGGATCAAGCTGGCTAGAGATTTAGGGTTTGCAGAAAGCTTTTTGTTCTTTTCATAATGCAGATCTCAGATAGCTAGCTAGCTAGATGGCTAGGAGATATGAAAGTGAGATTGTTTTGCTTCTTTTTATTACTAGGCAGTTTAGTTTGTGCCCTAAGTCTGGGAAAATCACGCTTCCCAAGCGCCCTGTTGGCCCTAAAATACAATACACAAGAATCCGATTTGTTTTTCTTTCCTTTTCCTTTTCTTTTTACCTTTAAATGATTCCTTTGAGAGAGAAAAAATAGTTTTGTTGTGTGTCTGATTTTAGATCGTGCAAATCTTTTTTGTTTTTCATTTAATATGATATATAGCTTCATATTTAAATATTGCGGGGTTTAAATAAATAATAGGAATAGTTCTCCTAAAATCATCCTTTACATCACACAACTTCCTGCTTAAACAGTTATAGTCACTTTCCACCATGATCAATATTTCTTGGTAAATTTCATTTTTCTAGTCAAAGAAAAAATTATTCAAATGTCTAAATTAAATTATTACTCAAGTTTTATTCAAAATAATTGTTATTTTAATTTCTCTCATTAGAAAATTGACATAACCCCAATAGAAAAATACAATGATAATATTTTTTTATTAATGAGTGTGAGGAAATCCCAGTTCCCAAGTAATTGGCCCAAAAATAGGTGGCTTTATCTGCAGCAACTGATTCTTTAAAAAACCAAACCATGAACAGTGATGGACCATATCAAGTGGCACATTTTTTTGTTTTGTTTTACCCTCCAAGAAGAACTCGGAATAAGAGAAGCCATGTGCTCACATCTGAGATCACCACATGGCACCTTCCTCTCTCCGATCTCAAGGCCCTTAGTCTATAAAAACTTATAATCAAATCAACTAATATGTCTGCATTGTTTTATCTTTTAATTTTCTACTGTTAATATCATTTGTAAATTGTTGAGTCTCATATCAGGAAACTTCATAAATAAAGTGGAGTTTATAAGTTTAATGAGTTTGTTCACCAAATAGGCCAGTCTTTGGATTAGAACATCCAATAATATTTATGGAAAAAGACTTCCCATAAAGGGTCTGACTAGCAAGAAGCAGGGTGAATTGCCCTAGTTGGAGCTTCCATGGAATCAGTTCTCGATTAAATCTCTTCAAACCAATTCCATTCGTCTTTAAATTGATTAATTTGCCTGAAGAAGATCTTATTTTGTGTATGCTTCAAGTAGAAGATCCCTAAACAACAAGATACATATGTATATTATATATATATATAATTTCAGATTTCACAGAAACAATCTCTTCCTGGTTTTGAAAATTCAAAGTCAAGCAAATACAGGACTCTTTCGAGCCATTATTCAATCCATTTCATCACCTAAAGCTACCTGAGGTTCCTAGAATCAGAGACAAGAATAGCCAAAATTAAACTAGCTTCACTCTATTATCAACATATATGAATATAAATTCTTTTAGCTTTCAATATTTATTGATTAAAAAACAAGATAGGAATAGATGATGTGCTAAAGTCATTCAAACCTCTGTTAAAGATGAAGATAGAATACCATGAATGTTGTTAGAACATTTTATTACAAACTCTTTGCTCCTAAAGACAGAAAAATCTTTCATATTCACATTCTTGTAAGAGGGGAACAAATATTATATTCAATGAAGGAAAGATATATGAAGTTGGACATGAATACACCAAAGTTCTTCAATAAAACCAAATTTGCACAATAAAGAGGAAGCTTGCTAGATTTTCATAGACACAAATTACTACCTTGGTCCTTTCAAACTTAAGCCAACGGATTTGCCACCCAAGTACAAGGTTTTAAACATGTGTAGAAGGACAATGACATCATGAGATCCTTATAGCTGACCCCATCCAGTAGTAAGATAAGGCTTGTTGTTGTTGTTGTATCTGCCTCATCCCCTCTTTGGTTTCATGGATTTTGAAGCAAAACAGGATTTGGTACCTTGAGGAAGGAGAAAAAGAGAGAAAACCAGAAGCATTTGGTTTTAAAGAAATTTATAGAATGGACGTTCAAATGGAAGGTGCTAAGTAGCAATCAAAAAGTGAAAGCAACAAGATTCTTGCTAGGCTAGTGATGAAATTCAAATAATTCAATCTGCAGTTTGATCGTATGTTCTGTTGAGCCCTTGTCTGCTCAATAATTTAGATTTGCTAATTATCTCAATGAACAAATAAAGGTCATTAACGACATGAACTTGTAACTATATATAAGCTTTTATTTTAGAGATGTTAAAAAGATTCTCAAGAAGCTATTGTGCCGACATTTGATTTTAGTTTATGGGAATAGTCAAAAGAATATATCATGTTGAAAACAAATTGGTTGATTAATTGCTGGTTGAGATTTGAAGAATCTGATCCCACGTTTGATTATCAGTCTCTTTAATCCAATTATAAGTTTTTTTTCCCCCTCTGATCTTCAAAGAGTAAGAGATATGTTGACAAGTCCTATTTTTGGTACCTCATCTATACTTGACATCTCTAATTCTTTGGCACTGAACCCCTTCTTTGTCTCTAGTTTTTTGTCATAGCATCTTTTGTTATGCTTAGTGTTTGTGTTTTAATTATTTTGATTACTTCTTGTAATCTACGCATAAATGTCTAAATACTAATCAAATGGCATTCAGCTTCAATTATTTATATGGCTGCTTAGTTTATTGTTCTTGCATTTGTTGAGGATGAGCATTCCCTCTAGTACTAACAAAGGTGAAACTAGAGAAGATTGTTATACAGAGATTGAATTCAAGAGAAGTTGGATGAAAATATTGATGATGAACCGTGACAATAACAATAAGTTTTATTCTATTAGGTGGAGTCAGCTACATACATGGCATAAAATTATTGTGCTATATCAACAATCAAATCTTTATTTGAATTATTAGCCATAAGTTTCCTCTTTATCAATCATTTGTTTTGGTCTTCTTCTAACCCTTTTCAAATGACTTTAGATTGTTTGATCTACAAAAATATTGATAAATATATGAATTAATTATAGTACAGGATTTGATTTTAATGTAAGTAATTGAGTTATTTGATCTTTGTAAAGGTTATTTCAAATTATTTGAAATCTTAGCAAATTGTTTCCAAAAGGAAAGTCCAATACCCATTTGTTTTAATATTTAAAACAACAACAAAGCATTATCCCACAACTAGGTGGGGTTGGATATTTGGTCGTATAGTGCCATTGTGCTCTATCAACAAACAAATATTTAGATTTGTTGTTAACTAAAAGGCATTGCTCAATAACTTTGTTAGGTGACTCTTCATTTTTTTCTCTAATTCAAAGGACTCTGTAGTGCCTAATCAACCTTCCTCACTAAGACATTCAATGACCTTCTTTGAACATGTCTGAATTACCTCAAACGATGTTTACCCCTTTTTCTGCAATAAATGTCACTCCAATTCTTCTATGTATATGTTTCAATCTTTACTTTAAGTACATTTATGTGATTTTCTCTGCTTCACTCTTATATAACTCATCACTCGCATGGATCTTATATGTACACTAGATTGAATCATATGAGAATGATTAGCTATTTTATTCAAGTGAACCTATACATCTCATTTGGGCAAATCATCTTCTCAATATACTCTATTATGCTTTGTTTTCCTTTTCATTTTGGAATTAATCCAACCTTCTTTGTTTTAATGAAATGAACTTTCAACCTTTCCTGGGATGCTTTACTCTTGATTAAAATATGTGTTAAATCGCCCATGTAGGCATGGAACGTGTTATAAAGAAAAACTTGAAAGACTAGGAAACAAGGTTCAGTGCTCATCGCAATGATAAGCATTGAGAGCTCTTAATCATTGTAGACCATTCATATCTAATTTGGATGGTTTAAATTGAATTTTTTGACTTACTTTTTCTCTTAAAAAAATAATTTTAACGTGAACAAAGTCTAAAATACAAACAATCTCCTAACTATTAGTTTTTCAAAAAAAATGATTAAAAAAAATGAGTTGAAAATCTTAAATCTAGACCGTTGAAATTTTATTTGAATTGTGTAGATCTTATTACAGTGAATAGCTCTCAGTGCTCATCAACACGATGAGCACTGAAACTGATTCCGCCGGAGTAGTGCACTCTAGTAATATAGATGATGCTTCATTGTTAAGTGAACATTTTGTCATGGTTAAACGGTTAGTTTAATAGAAATTTAATTACCTCCGTACTGTAAATAGGTGTCATTTATGTTAAAAGTCAAGAGTCTTTACTAATATACAACAATTTCATTTATTAATTACATCAAGCACCCCAACTACCTAGCATTTTAGTGTATCTTATATATCAACGTTAGCTTATTTAATGAGGCTTTTTCTTTTCTTTTCTTTTTTTTGTGGTAATGGTCTCTTGGTGATCATAAATCCCTTTTGTGAGGGAGAGTATACCTGTCAGCTTTGAGAAGCAGTTTGTCCAATGTAGTGAAATGTCAAGAGCCTAATTTAAATCTCAGAAAACAAGGTGGAACTCTCAGGTACCGCATGCGAATTGTACATGGATCATATGGCTTAAGACCAAACCAACATGAAATCTTGGTGTGATGAACCAACGAGGAATATTTTGGGGAAAATTATAAATTTGGAAGATAAAATGAATTAATCAAAGTATGTCAACTAGCTCTTATTAAAAACAAAAAATAAGTCTCCTAGGTGCTACATTTAGAATCAAACAAAGTAATTGGTAAGAATCGTTGTCTATTTAATTACAGTTAATGGTTTTTTCAGCATTATTGCTTAGTATTTGCATTCTAAAATGAAGGTCATTAGTTAGTTACATTAGGAAAGCCGTTGCTTATTTATATATTAAGGAACACTTTTTCATCCCTATCAAAAAAAAAATGAACACTTTATTACCTATTGGAAAATAAATTGTTGCTTGATAAATATATATTTTATAATAAAATAGATATAGATTTTAAGATATATTTGATTAAATTTATAAATATTTTTTTTATACATTAAATTTATAAATATTTTATACCTACTTAATTATATTTTACATTTTTTTCCTATTCTTTAACTAATTATAAGATAAAAAGGAACTTTGATATAAAACATCAACTCATATCCTACTTTATTTTGCAGTTAAATATACTATGTGATCTAAAAGAGAAGAAAATATAGAAAAGGCAAGAAACAGATCATTGCTCTACCAAAAATAATATTTTGCAGTGAAGCTTATGCACAAATAATAATGAATACTTGTGTCACTATATATTAAAAACATGAATTACAAAATTAGGAATGAACTTTTCAAAGAACTAAACATTAGGATGATTGACGTCCACCAATACTCCGTCGAATTGAATTTGAGTGTTAATATATATTTCTAAAATGTAAAAAAATAAATTACAAAATTCAGGAAAAAAAACTGTTGGATTTCGGGCATACCTGAAGTGTTGTTTCAAACTCTTACGGTACCCACGTGAATCGAATCACCAGGATTTCAACTATCTTACACAGCAAATACATAGGAAGAGAAGAGAGAAGAGAGTTATGCAGAGAATGTTTTTTTCACTATATGTTGTCTATTTTGTGTTCTCATCTATTATTCACACACACACACATGTTTTAATCAGACAACCGTTCCCCCAAAAACTTACGGAAAAATTGTTCCCACTAGGTTTTAATTTTGAACCCTTGGGGAAAATTACTAATAAATACCCCGCATTTGTTTGGGTATTTTATTTGGCCCCAAATACTTAAAGTTTAATGGGTTTGGGCCTAATCCACCAAGGGTAGACTAAGCCCAATTCCCAACATCTCCCACTCACACTTGGTGGATTGGATGCCATAAGGATTGTCTCTCTCTCTTTCTTCTTTCATACTAGGTTCTTTGCCGTGACCGCATGGGCATGACATCTCCTAGGTGTTTGTACTAGAAATCCCTCTCATAGGACCAGCACAAGACAACCTTTCTTTGTGTAGCTTGAATTTTAATATTATGCCTCATATGTCCTAGATATACCAATATACACTTCCACATGGTAGGTCTAATCCCTCTTAAGTCAAGATAAAACTTAGATCGCCTTTTCATATGCTTAGTGTCCACACTTATGAAATTACCAAAAATTAATATCATAAGGGACATGTCTCAGACACCAACATAGGTGTGTATATTTCAGGTAACCTTCCTTTCGTTCATACCACTACTACAAAAAGGGGTTTTAACCTCCCAAATTTGGCACCTTTAACATCCCAAAACGGGGGGACGTATATACTGGGGGCGTAGTAAGTTCAAACAAAAGACGTCCCAAATGATAGGGACGCCCAAAGTCTGACTTAAGGCATCCCAAATTACAATTTGGGACGTCTAAAAGTTAGGTTTTTTTTATACCATAATTTACATTATGTATTACCCAACGAATTGAAACTGCAGAAACAGAATAGAAGATGGATTCATAAACCACACTGTCCGTTACAAACTGGTAAGGACATCCAGCACTACAATCTTTACTATATATACATACAATAACCTTTCATGCAACCTACTACAATATATATCAACAAAAAACAACCAGAAAGTGTCAAAACGCTGTCATCACACAAGTACAAACTGATATAAAATAACAAGTTTACTGCTCTATATGTTGAAGAAGATGTCCAGCCAAAAGATCTCTGATCAAATCAAGGTCTTCACGTAGGTAGGCATCTTCATTATCAAAAATCTGAAAATTAGAAAGTAATAAACTTTGATGAAATGAATCTCAAGCAAATGAATTAATTAGCATTTCGATTAGAACACCAAAAATATTATCATTTGAGAATGAAGAAGCGATTACCTTTTCAAAATCGCTAGTAATTCCACTTTGAGTTATGTTATACATATAAAGTATAACATAATATCTGCATTCAGTGTTGCCAGGTTGCCGAGGGCACTTTTAATCAAAGGGATGCAATTGGTTGTTAAAATCAATAAAGGTATGTCTAAAAGGACCGTCAATGAAACAATTAGGTAGGATCGAATGTACTTACTATGGGATAAAACCACTTTGGCTTTTTAACAACTGTACCCTCGCGTGACCCACCTAGGATTCTATATGTTTGACAAGCACTATCATGAAAAGCAAAATGAACAGAAATTAGAACCATTCATTTATTTTTGTTGTCAATGAAATACAAACAGAATAACTTACGTGTCGAAGACGGATTTTGTATCTCTGTCTGGCTTGTTACTCAAGGGATCAAACCAATAGACTACGTTGCGGCGGGGACATATAACACACAAAGTCCAGTGGTTTCTTTAACAACATGTACACATTAAAATGAAGTTAGATGAGTGAGAAGATAATTATTTATTAAACTTCTTAAATTGACAAAATGTAAATACGAACCGTTGGACAATGGGTGCTAGATAACAACGAAGTTTGGTTTGTGCCATTGCGTAGCCGACATAGTGAGTCCTATGCGCCACAGTACAAGTATCCCCTGTCGTATTCGCAGGACATAAGAATCCATACCAATTACTTCTTTCCATGTTTGTGCAGAGATCGTGGAAGGTGCTATAATAGAATTAAAATAAGGAATCAATTCTTGAATGTATGAAAACAAAAAACAACTAAATGAATTCTATGGGAAAATTGAAAAAAAACTTACCGGACTGCAAATTTGACCCAGCCTGCATCTATCTCCTCCAACCTGATAAACTACTTGAGATCTTTATTGTCAATTGTGTAGGGATACTCCACTTGGCCCACAATCCCTAGAGGCATCTTCAAGTCAATCTGTTTAATGCCCTTGTAGATCTGTTGCAGCCGTGCTAAGTAGGGCCATTTGCTCGCAGCTTCGTCATCCTTTTAGAACATCAAAAAACAAATTGTTATTATTAGGATGCCAACAAATTTGCAGTAACAGTAAGGTAATTCCTACCATTGGAGGTGTTGCGTCTGAACCAATAAGATTGCGAGGCCAAAGGATGAAAGATCCTATCGCTTGACCTAACACCTCTGGATCAAGAACAGGGATGGCTGTACCTTCTTCCCCCTTTCTAACACTCGTCACATTCACCCTACGAAAATCCTCCAGAATTTGCTGATTATGGTGGCTGGTAGCACGTGTGTGAACGAGAGCATCAGCAACAACACGCAACAGTGGATTATCCAAATAGAGGGTGCAAGGGTCTCCCGACACTGGAGTGGGAGAAGGGTCGCCAAGTGGTCCCGACACTGGAGTGGGAGAAGGGTAGCCAAGTGGTCCCGACACTGGAGTGGGAGAAGGGTAGCCAAGTGGTTGCTCCAGAGGGTTGTAACTTCCTCTGGTGCTATTGAAGGCCGGGGATTCCTGAGTTCTATGCTCGTCCCTTGCCCTTTGTGCTTCAAACATCTTTGCCATTTCAAGTTGAAGCTCTAGCAACAGCTCTTGTCGGAGCTTGTCGCGAAGGTTGGCCTCGATCTCTCGTTCGAGCTCCTCTCGAATCTTGGCCACAACGTCCTTACTAGGTCCAGCTTGTGACGAATAACGTGGGTCTCGTCCAAAATACCTCGTGGCACTAACTCCCCGTGTCTCTCCTCGAACACGACCAAGGTCATCTGCCTTCCCAATAGCCGTTGACAAGATGTCCATCCGTCTACTTGGATTGAATGAACCTTGGCTACTCTGCTCGTCCAGGTCATCCTGTAGCAGGCAGTTTATCGTAAATGTATCGAAACCACTCGTAACATGTAAAAAATTAGGTACTTATGGTATAACTACTTACAATCCTTGTAGCAACCTCAGCAACAGTCGGATTTATGTACTTCCCAGCCTTAATCCTCCCTGCTTTCCATTTTTTGTGACGTGGAGGAGGTGCTAGTGGCTGGATAACATCGCTAGGATCAGATTCCGCTGCTTCCTTCATTTTCTATAACTCTTCTGCCATCATTTGCTGCTCAAGCTTCCGATATCCACCGCGAGACATGAAATGTTGATATTTATTTTCTGCTTGCCTCTGGGCATTTGCTGCACTTAATTTCTATGAATGAAAAACAACAAAAAATGAATCAACGATATAAAGTATATGAAAATTACAAGTTCTATATCATGATGACAGAAATCTTACCAAAAACTCAGGATCTGCTCGTGATGCCGCAAACAACCTCCAGTCCTCTGGAGATAAATATGTATACTGTGCACATGGATCCTTACCCCTAAGGGCCCCTCGAATGTAATGCGCTGTTAGCTTGTTCTTGAAACCTTTCCATCGTACACGAACCTCATCCATCCAGTGCCTATACATCTCCGTGGTGTCTGGGACATCGTATGTTTGCTGCAAGGTAAAACATAAGATTATTATATTTGAAACAATAAGAACAAAGCTACAATACATCAAAACTTACATACCAAGAGTTGCTGCCAAATCATGTCTTTCGTTTTTGGGGGAACCAATCTCCAATTATCGTAGGTAATGCGCACTTTGCTTCAAGCCAAAAGCCCTACGTAGCTAATGAAGTGGTCTTCCTCAGGACCAACTGGATTCAGATTGTCATCGAAGTCTATATGCAGCCTCTCCTGTTGATGTTCATGACGTGCAACCAATGCTCCCATCTTTGTACAGCCTCTAACCCTCCTTCTTGCAGGGGGTTCAACTCTAGGCCTTTCGTCATTGCTAGAGCTTTCGTCATCTCTATGCCCCTCGTCATCACTAACGTTGTCCATATTCCTGTTAACACAAAAAGCATCATCAGAAACGTAAGTAAATTGCAATGAACCGATGAAGAAACCTCCTGTGGCCAAGGTAGATAGTTTTTCTTCCATGCTTTAGTTGTTGGAAGTGTGTGTCTGCTTCACATATTGGGCATGCTTTGTGACCCTTCACGCTGTACCCTGACAAGTTTCCGTACGCAGGGAAGTCGTTTATCGTTGTGAAAATCATTGCACGTAGCTTGAAAGACTCCTTCTTATAAGCATCAAACACATCTACGCCTTCCTCCCACAACCTCTTCAAGTCCTCAATCAAAGGCGCCAAATAGACATCAATATCGTTCCCTGGCTGTTTTGGTCCAGAAATCATCATAGATAGCATCATATACTTACGTTTCATACATAGCCAGGGAGACAAGTTGTATATTACAAGGAGAACTGGCCACGCACTATGTGTGCTAGTAAGAGTTCTATACGGATTGATGCCGTCTGTACAAAGCCCAAGCCGTAGGTTTCTCGGCTCACTGCCAAATTGAGGGAAGATTTCATCTATTTTTTTCCATTGTGGAGAGTCAGCTGGGTGCCGAAGATATTTCCCATCAAATATTCTCTCATCAGAGTGCCATCTCAACTTCTTCGCTTTTATTGCACTCGCAAACAAACGTTTAAAACGTGGTATTATTGGAAGATACCACATAACCTTTAAAGGTTGCCTTTTACTTGTCACATCACCACAACCACCATCTTTTTTCACTTTGTATCGTGTAGTTTTACACTTAGGACACTCACTAAGACCTCCGTACTCATTTATGTACAGTACGCAGTCATTAGGGCAAGCATGTATCTTCTTATACTCCATACCCATTGTAGACAGGATTTTCTTGGCCTCATACATACGATTTGGAAGTACATTATCCTCCGAAAACATATCACACAATAGTTCAAGTAGCAATGTGAAACTACTATCGGTCCACCCACAAGTTGCCTTTAAGTTAACCAAATGTAATGTTCCTGTCAGCCGCGTATACTTACTACCACTGTACAATGGTGTCTCTGCATCACTCCGCAGGCTATCATACTCCTGCGACTGCGCAAAGGATTCTGCCTCAACATCGTTAATCATTCTCTCCATTCTATCTTAATCTATGACATCCACAGCTTCCTTCTTGTGTGACGGACAATCAGTTACTTCCTCACCATGCCATATCCACCTTGTGTATCGCAGATTTATGCCATCACAAAGTAGGTGATCCTTTATGACATCAACATCCCGTCTACTCTCATTCAAACAATTGACACAAGGACAAAAATACTTCCTATTTCTTGCAGGAGCATTCTTTTTAGCGAATTCAATAAATTCGTCCACCCCTTTCTCATATTCTTCACTAGTTCTCAAAGCATTCATCCAACTATGATCCATTTTGTTACCACCTAAGGCATTACCAATAACATTCACACGTTTAGTACAATTCTCAAGGACATATGATGGGATTGCCTAATTAAGTTATCAACCCAATTTAGGATTTTAAAATATGGGCTTAATAACTTTATTGCCCCCTCCTAGCCTCATCTCTCCTATTAAAAGGGTTTCAGTGCTATGTAACTTATTTTTTTAATAAGTATATGTATATAAAATTAATGTATAATAAAATAAATACAATAAGATCAAATTAAAGAATTTTTTTGAGGTTTGGAAGAATTAAAAACAAAACGAGTTTCATATTAACAAAACAATTTTAAGTTGAGTTCTTCCAAAAATAAAATAGTTTTATTGAAAATATTTAGATAAAAATCATTTAATGAATATTGGGGTTATCGTTTTCTTTTTAAGTTTTGGCTTGAATTATTCTTCATAATTCAAGAATTTGGAATTAACAAAACAATTGTGTGTAATTAATACAAGAATTTCTTTAATTTAAATAAATCATATTTTATTTTATTATATATACTAATTAATGGTGCAGGAACAAGACCAATGAAATGGGGTGGTGCCACTACGTGTGTATGGATAAATCTCCATTGCCTTATAACTGAACAACAGGGATCTATTATACTTTTAGAAAAGCCGTAGAAACGGCTTTGTATTAACAGGGTTAACATATTGAGCTTATTATGAGGTTTCAAATTAAACGGGGTTAAAGATAACAAATGGTTTCGCCGAATTCATGGTAGGATTTTAATGAGAGGTTTTAACGGTTTCATGAACAACTATGAATTGTATTGGTTTCATGTGGCATACACTAATCAATGATTGGAAGAAACTTTTATGAGCCACTTTCATTATGTTACACTTGAACAAATAAATAAATAAAAGTTCAAAAACTTTGTCTTAAAATTTAATACTCTACTTCTAATCGTTCTTATAAGTCACTTTTAACATGATCCACAATAGTCAAAGAAATCTTTAAATCTCATTAACTCTACCTTTAAATTTAAAACCTTTCTAACTACATCCCTATTTAATATAACATTTTATCTTATAAGAACAAAGTTTACTCAATAATTAATGAGAGGCAAATTGAAACAGGGGAGTAACTTTTAAACTTTACTCATATTTAACATAATGGAACGGGTGAGAACTAAGAAGACTTGTTTCTATTATACACAAGTAAATTTATATTTAAACAAGAAAATAAACCATTCCCGAATAAATGAAATTTAAACAATATAACCATACCAAACACATCAGGCTAATCTCAACTATCTCAATATAAGCAATATATAATAAGCACAATCTCAACCATTTAATTTATTTTTCAAAAACAAAATAAACCATTCTGTTACAAAAAAAAATGAAGAAAATAAACCAACCTGATCAGGGCGCCCACTAGCTAGTATGTTTGAGAGGTAGAGAAGACGTTGGAGCTCCACGGTGGTGTGCACAACAATGGAAGGACGAAGGTGGAGGAGAGAGCAAAAATCTACCCACTGTGGAGGAGGTGAGGTTGCAGCAGACACGGTTGCAGCCGTTGAAGAAACAAAGAGGAAGAAGAAGAAGGGAGGAGGGAGGAGTTCAACAAGCTAGGGCCGACGGTGGAGGAGAGAGCTTGAACAAGGGAGGAGGGAGGAGTTGAAGAAAAAAAATACACAGGAGGGCCGACGGTGTGGGTGGGGAGAGGAGGAAGAAGAGTAAAGTTGTTGAGAGGATGTGAGGAGAGGGTGTGATAGATAGATGAGAAGACCGCATGTTAGACAAGTATCTGACATGCAGGGGACGCCTAAAGGTGACTTTAGGCGTCCCAAATGCCATTTGGGACGCCTAAAGTAGGGACTTTAGGAGTCCCAAATGGCATTTGGGACGCCAAAACCCAGCTCCAGGCGCTAAAAAAAATTTATGAAATTTATATTTCGTGCCAGGAAGCACTTTAGACGTCCCAAATTCAAATTTGGGACGCCTAAAGGTTCCCCTACATATATATAATTACGAAAATGCCACCGCCTCCCTTTTTAACCACCCAATTTTCAATTTGGGACGTCTTTGGGGGTGGTTATATCTCAATTCTGTAGTAGTGTACATCGTTTTGATATACGTCAACCACTTTCCTAATATAATACCATGGATTGTTTCAATCGTAATCATAGGACAAATGTTAAGGTAGCAGTCACTGAAGTATACCTCCATGACAATGTCAAAGTCAAAGGACATCATAGAAGTGTTTAACCTTCTTGGGACTCACACAGCAATGAAGCAGGGATCTATTCACTTGCTTCCTATTTGCGGTTCTTTCGCACATGTGGTATGAATCACATGCTACGGTGTTACTCTTGCACTATAAGAGGGTGCGTCATTTTGAAACTTATTATTAACACCGTACATACATGAGTTTAGATGCTCCCAATATCTAAACCCAAATTCTTCTACTCCATTTATCTATCATGACGTCAATGTTGAAGAATTTGTTATCTGGCAACAGGCATTATGGAAGTGGATATCCATGATTCGATCCATATTTATATTACGTCTTATTGGATCTCATCTCGACATACTACACTCTTATCAAGGTGACATGATTTGTGTTTTTTCTCTACCATATCAGCATTCCTGCTGCTTTACTTGTGAACACAACTGTCTCATCTTTGCATACTCTTCCTGAGTATCAAAGGCGATTGTTCGTGTGAGAGAGCTAACCTTACCTGCCTGTACGACATACTAGACATTGTATACCTTCATATAGACACATAAAATTTTATGAAGAAACATTTTCATTAATCTTAAACATATTACATAGTGTCTGCAAGTTTACATTTTCCGCATCCCAATAGCCTTCACATGTTTGTCATACATTTCCTTGGCTATGGGTTTGGTTAGGGGGTTTGCAACCATACTTTTAGTCAAAATATGTTGTACAGTAACAACTTTCTATGCTACATAATCTCTCACAAAATTATACTTTATATCTATGTGTTTGGTCTTACTATGATATTTGGGATCTTTTATATAAGCTATGGCTACGGTATTGTCACAATACACTAATACCAGATTTGTGCTTTCATTTCCAAATCCAAGATGTTCAATGAATCTCTTGAGCCATAAAGCTTCTTGCACTGCTGAGGTGCACGCCATGAATTCAGCTTCCATAGGATGTAGGGCAATGCACGTCTGCTTCTTGCTGCTCCAACATATGGTGCCATTGTTCAGCAAGAAGGTATATCCTGAAGTTGATCTTCACTCAACTTCATCTCCACCCAAATCAGCGTCAGAGTATCCAACCAAGCTCAGATTGCTTTCTTGATAGCATAGTGCATAATCTGACATGCCCTTCAAGTATCTCAAAATCCTTTTCACTGCTTTTCAATGTTGCTCACCGGGATTTGACTGGAATCTGCTAACCAGTCCAACTACATAACAAATATCTGGCCTTGTACACATCATTGCGTACATTAAACTTCCAATGGCACTAGCATAGGGAACCCTTTCCATTTTCTTCTTTGCTGACTCAGTTTTGGGACACATATCAAGACTTAAGGTTACACCAAAAGCTACTGGGGTATCTAAAGGATTACAGTCTCTTATATTGAATCGCTTAAGAATTTTCTTGATGTAATTCTCTTATGAAAGAAAGAGAATTCTTTTAGAGCAATCCCTTTGAATTTTATCTCTAAGTATATATTTTGCTTCACCCATGTCTTTCATCTCAAAATTTGATGATAACCATTCTTTAATAGCTAAGACCGACTTTAAACTATTTCCAGCCAATAGTATGTCATCTACACATAAGGATAATATTACAAAATTATCCTCAAACCACTTAATGTAGACACAGTGGTCCTCTTTAATCATTTGAAAGTCATAAGAGGTTATTGCTGTATGAAATCTCAAATACCACTGTCTGGATGATTGTTTCAGTCCATAAATAGACCTTTTAAATTTACAAACTCTACTCTCCATTCCTTTCTTAATGAAACCTAATGGTTGTTCCATATAGATTTCTTCATCCAGATCACCGTTTAGAAATGCGGTTTTTACATCCATCTGATGCAGTTCCAGATCCAAACTATTTACTATTGCTAGAATAAGTCTTATAGAATTGAAACGTACAACAAGTGAGAAGGTATCCTCATAATCTATACCTTCCTGTTGTGTGTACCCCTTTACAACCAATCGAGCCTTGTATTTGTCAATTGATCCATCAACTTTTCTTTTAATTTGAAGAACCCATTTGTTCCCAATGGCTTTTCGCCCTTTTGGTAGATCAACTAGTTCCCAAACTTGATTCTTCTTCATTGAATCAATTTCTTCCTCCATTGCGTTCTTCCATTCATCCTTAGCAGGGCCTGATAAGGCTACTTGCACAGAATGAGGCTCATCATCTCCATCTGGAGTCAAAATAAGTGCCTCTCCTTCTATAGAGAAGTGTCTCCTAGGTATATTTCCCCTATCACTCCTTCTTGTCTCTTTCACTTCTCTTGTCTAGGCCTTTGTAAAGGCCTTTCTGAGCTCCCATCAAGTCAATGTATTAAGACAATTGAGAATAATTAGACTAAGTTTGTTATGTACTGCCTTGTTCTTGTGTCTCATAAAGAGATACTCTTCGATCAATATCTCCCCTGCTAGGAAATTCATTTTCTAGAAGTACGGTATCTCTTGATTCAATTTCAGTCACAGTTCCATCTTCGTTTTCACCTATAAAAACATATCCTTTTGATTGCTCAGAGTATCTTATAAAGATACACTTTTTTCCTCTAGGACCCAATTTCCCATACCTATGGGAATCATTATGAATGTACACAGAAACCCCCAGGGTCTCAAGATGTTTAAATCCGGCTTGCGTTTTGTCCATAACTCATAGGGTGTAGAAGTGACTAATTTTGAGGGCACACGGTTAAGAATGAAGGCAGCCATTAGTAAAGCATCACCCCAATATGAAATTGGCATATTTGCTTGAGTCATCATTGATTTAACCATGTCTAGAAGAGTTCTATTTCTCCTTTCAGCAACTCCATTTTGTTGTGGAGTGCAAGGGATAGTTAGTTGCCTAATTATCCCTTTTTTCTTCACAGAGCTCCTTAAACTGATTAGATAAGTATTCATGACCCCGATCAGTGCGTAAAGCTTTAATTATACAATCCGTTTGATTCTTTACTTCATTCATGTACCGTATGAAGCATTCAAGAGCTTCAGACTTGTGTGAGATCAAATAGATGTGACCATACCGTGAATAGTCATCAACGAAGGTAATGAAATACCAGGCTCCGTGTTTTGCCCTCATACTTATTGGACCGCATATATTAGAATGGATTAATTGCAACGGAATCTCAGCTCTAGTTCCCTTACCGAAAGGTTTCCTAGTTGCCTTACCAGCTAGACAATTCTCATATAAGGACATTTCCATATTCGAAATTTCATCTAGCAAACCTTCTCTAGCTAGTTTAATCATTCTATTTTGGTTAATGTGTCCTAGTCTAGTGTGCCAGATATTCATATCAACAGTTATATTGTAGGAAATAACGAAACAGTCATGCACATTAAAATTACCAACAATATCCATAACAAAGAACTTTCTAGAAAGGAAAGTTAAACCATAAAAGGTCCTATTGCTAAAAATGTCTACAACTTTGCCATGAAAGTTTACATCAAACCCATAATCTAATAAACAAAGTACTGAAACTAAATTCCGTCAGATGTCAAGTGCATGAAGAACATCATATAGGATCAAAGTCTTCCCACCACACAAAGGTAACTTGCAGGTGCCAATTCCTTTGACTTCGATCTTTGCATTGTTGCCCACGTATAGCCATTTGCTTAGATGCTGCAACTGACGGTATTCCATGAAGGATCCCCGATCCCTCGTCACATGGTCTATTGAGCTTGAATCCAAAATCCAAGAAGAACAAACAGGTTCTGTTAAAAAAGAAGTACTTAAAACAAAAGAAATGTGTGAATTCACATAATCCACTAGTACCTTCTCATGGTCATTTCGCTCGGTACAATCCCATGCGAAGTGGCCCATTTTCTGGTAGGCGTAACACTTGACCTTATTCAGGTCAATTTTCTTCTTACCGCCTTTCGTACCTTTCTTCTTGAATTGCTTTCTGCCCTTTTTAAACTTAGAGCCATCCTTCTTGCCTTTCTTTTGAGATTTCTTGCCCTTTTTGGAATCGGGCTTTACATTAGAAGGACCAGCATTTTTAGTGTAGTAAGCTTGTCCAGAAGCTTATATGCCTCTAGGCGTTCATCTTCAAGCTCAAGATGTTTCACTACATCATCAAAAGTGATGATGTTATCATTATGAGTCAAGTTCACTTTCACATGCTCCCAGCTAGAAGGAAGTGATCTGATTATAGCCTGAACTTGTTGTTCATCAGTCAAGGTGTGTCCAGCTTCCTGAAGTCCTCTTATCATGTTGGACATCTTTCTCAGATGCTGCTTCATAGGAGTATTTGCTCTAAGCTTGTAGGTATCAAACTTGATTGTCAACCTTCTAAGCTTAGTGGTTGATGTGCCACCAACTTATCCTTGAGTGCAACCCACATAACCTGAGAAATTTGGTATTTCTCATATTGGCACATCAGGTCATTCTCCATTGTGCTCAATAAGGTGACTCTTGCAATGCTGTTCTTCTTCTTCCACGCTTGGTAAACTTCCAAGTTTCTCCTGTGCTGAGTAGTCATCCCAGCTTCATGTTCCACTAAAATAGTGGTTAGTGGTTCAACAACCTCCTGTTCTTCCAAAATGTACTGCACCTTAGGTGCCAAATGTCCCAGTTGTCGCCATTCAGTTTCTCCCCCTTATTCAGTTCAGCAATGATGCTTTTTGTGGCCATTTGTCAATTCTGAAGTAACGTTTTCCACATTTAGAAATGTTGTTCTCTTTAAAAGAACATAACCAAACGATTATATAGCACAGTATGGTATACAATGTCTATACTTATATCGTTCTTGATCAGAAAATAAGTTTGTTACTAGATCCATGATCAGGAGAATATGTTTGTACCTCCCATCACACAAATAATAGCAACTTTATTATTTTCTACCAGTGTTTTCAAGATCGGACCGGACTGACTGGTCTGACCACGAAATCGTCGGACCGGTGGTCTAATCGGTCCGGTTTAGCTACTGACCGCGGTTCGACCGGGTTTCACGCGGTTTGACCAGTTTTTTAAATTTTTTTAATTTTTTATTCAAATTTTCATATAAGTAATTCTAAAATCTTCCCTTCCTCACCGTTCTAGCCCCAGTTTAGCTTCGGTTTGACCCCGATCTGACCCACTAACCCTTGACCCAATACCCCGACCGGTTCAGTGACCAGTCCGGGTTTCAGAACCTTGTTTTCTACCAAAAACTTCTTATAAGTACTTTAAATAAGTCATCATCTTTCAAAAGTGTCACCTTCTAAAACCTCCCACTCATCAGGGTTACATGGTATTATAATGCACAATTAAAAAATTAGCATTAACTAACAAACATAATTCATTACATGAAAAATACCATGTCCATACATAAAACATACAAATAATAACATTTAGAGTCATATTCTCAATACAAACAGCATTAAAGGAAATAGGAACATAATATACCATTAAATGTCATAACAACAATATTCAATAATGGCTTTCCCTTGTTTCCAAAAGAATCTTTTCTTTTTCTTCATGAATCTTGTTGTTTTCGTCACAACATCAACCCAAGCAACAGTCATTGAGAATGTGCCCCTTGCCCTCACAGCCACACTGTACTTCATCATTACACTCACGTAGAACTCTGCACTCTTTTTGTCTTTTATGCTTTCCACATAATTCGCAATGATTAAGTATATATTTTTATATTATTTATTCTAGCTGTTTTGTCCGCATCAAGTTTCTCTATCTTCTTAGCCATAGCAGTAGAATAGGGTTGATCGACCTCTTCTTCTAAATTTTGAGGTTCATCAGGACAGGAGGGCACAGACTTAGGTCCAAAACTAGAGTAGACCACTTGAGGTTCCTCTGGAGCATGCTCCAGAAAACCTTCTTCAGGATCTTCCCCAAAAAATTCATATTCTTCAAGTTCCTCTTCGGGATCCTTTTCAGGATCATCCATATGAGCTTGATCGTCCACAAATCCAAGCTTAATGACCCATACTCAAGTGTTTCAGTGATGTTAGAAGCCTCTTGCTTCATTTTTGACCTAAATAAACAAATGTAAGTCATTAACATGATTTTAGGTATTCTTAAATGTACAAAAAACACTTAAATAAGCACTAAAACCTCACAAATAGATCATGAATTGCCACAAAAATAGGCAAATAACATATCATTATGAAGATCTCGAATTTAGGGATTTTTAGGAACAAACCGTGTCTCAAACAGAGCTCCCACGCGCCCCCATGCACCCCAAGAAGAACAAATCAAGGAAAAATAAAAAAAACTGCTTAAAACCCACTCTCGTTAGAGGCGTGTGTCATACACGCGCCACTATGGAGTCCTCTGATTGTCACACACGTCGGCTAGCTAGATTCCATGCGCTGCCTGCTGTCGGTCTATGTCCTCCATGTGTCAATCGGGTCTGCCACATGGCCACACGAGCCACGTGGCGTTTCTGTCCCTTTAAATTCTTTTTTTTTTTTGGTTTGGGTTGATGGGTCGAGCATTGGGCCTCTGCCCACTGACCCGATCCGTTTTCCTTTTTTTTTGCTTGAGTTTTGGGCCACCGATGGCCCAAATATCCTTTTTGTTTAAATACTATTGAAACGGATCGGGTTAGGCCATGTACCCAATCCTTTTTTTTTTGAAGCTGCACCGGATTAGGCTGGGCTATACCCGATTCGGGTTTTTTTTTAAAACAAAAAAAGGAGGGGCAAAACGGCGCCATTTTGGATCATTGGAGGTTGTCTTCAACCTCCAGCCGGGTCGACCCGGACCTGATTTCATCCACGGGTCGGGTCCGTCGACCCGATACCTTCTCTCCTCCATAACTTCACCATCCGGCATCCTTTTTGCGCATTCTTGGTGTCCATCTTCATCATTTTTTTGAGCTCTATGCAATAGGATTATTTTTTAAATCCTAAAAAGCTCGTTTTATGATGACCCAATTCAATTTTTTTTTCGTTATTCCGATTATTTTCTTAGATTTCGCACAACGTATGAGTTATTTTGTTTCATAGCCTTATTATGTGTATTATGAGGCTTTTTGATATGCTAATACTCATAGTACCAAAGCTTAAACACATAATAGGAATTCAGATAAAAAACAAAACCACAGTATATCTCCGATAAAGAAGAAACAGCACAGACACTTATATACATATGAACAGAAACTCGTTCTCATACAGATAATCATATATTCATATATATACTGAGAAAACTTCCGTACGGATATATCATGAACATAAAACGAAAAATACACAGGCAGAGTGAATTTTTCATATACATGCCTTCATGTTCAAAAATACAGACGCACAGTAGAAGCCACATTCAGGACTGATAAAAAACCTAAACGCTCTAATACCAATGTTGGATTTCGGGCGTGCCTGAAGTGTTGTTTCGAACTCTTACGTTACCCACGCGAATCGAATCACCAAGATTTTGACTATCTTACACAGCAAATACACGGTGAGAGAAGAGAGGAGAAGAGAGTTATGCAGAGAATGTTTTTTTCACTATCTGTTGTCTGTTATGTGTTCTCATCTATTATTCACACACACGCGCGTTTTAATCAGATAACCGTTCCCCCCCCCCCCAAAACATATAGGGAAACTGTTCCCACGAGGTTTCAATTTTGAACCCTTGAGAAAAATTACTAATAAATACCCCACATTTATTTGGGTATTTTATTTAGCCCCAAAAACTTAAATTTTAATGGGTTTGGGCTTAATCCACCAAGGGAGGACTAAGCCCAATTCCCAACATAAACTAAAATTCAAAGTTGTGAAATGAAAACATTCCGAGGTGGGGGGGGTGTGTATGATGGTCCCCCCAGGCAAGACATTCCTCTATCGCGCTGCGTCCCGGCAAAACGGCAACATTGGTCGTATTTTTACTCCATTTTCATTGTACACTTTTGAAAAGAATTGCAAATTTCAAGAATGAAAATGCTTAGTATATTACTTCACTTCTTTTTTTGATAAGTAACACGTACAACCTACTCTACTAAATCCATCCTTTTTATCAGAAATTATATATTTTTTATTCTTTTAAATTTCGCACATTTTAGCACTATTTAAATGCTAAAAAGTAGATAATATTTTTAAAAGATTATCTCGCTAGTACATATCGGACAGTGCATAAAAAATAAATATCTATTTGATGAAAAATATAAACTAATGATGTGTGTCTTTTGGAATTTAGTTTGGAGACAAGCTAACTTGTTTCATTGCCCTATAAAGATTAGTTAATTAATTAATTATAACTTTCATTTATATTACGCAATCTAAAAACTATTTTGAAAACGTGTTTTGGTCTACAATTATAAAAAACCAAAAAGCTTTTGTTTGTGCATTATTTATATTATTTTAGTTACACCCTTTTATTACTTTGAAGGCAGTAATTAAGAAGCAATTCTTTGACGGCATACTCAAAGTAATTAAGAAGCATTATTTATATTTAAGTTCTTAAAATGAAGTTCAAGGATAAAAGTATACTCAAAGTAAACTCATCATCCTAGGTTCTTTTTATCACATGTGTCATCATCATGGGTTCTTCAAATTTTTTTCAAAAAAGATGAGTATCTGAATGCTGTTGTCATGAGTCGCATCTTGAAAGAAAGGTTTTATAAGGTTTTGGATTTCCCCTCTCGAACAGCTAACTTTTAGAGTATGGTTCTCCTAATAACTTATGTTATGCTTTACAAAAGCACGTTTCCAAATATAAGAACACAATAGAGGAATGACACTTCGTAGTTGTTTACTAATTTGAATTTCAACTACGACGGCTACACTCTCCCATGATTCCCTTGAGGTAAAGGGAAGTTAAAGGTGAAGCTGCAAGAAAAGTAAAAATATAAGTAGCAGTTATAGTTATTGTAACACCTAATTCTAGGATTACTTATCCGAATTGTTTAGCCATTTAAGAACCAAATGTAACCCAAATAGTACCATTGAAACTCTTTCTGTAAGATTGGGTACCAGGAGATGAAGAATTTCCTAAAACATAGAAAATTCATAACTACATCAAATTTAATAACTCAAAACTTAGTGGTTCAAAGCTCTAATTTTAGATCTTGATGAGCACTATGAAAGATCAGGTGCACATATGAACCATTTTTTTCAAAAACACCCATTCATCAAAACTAAATAGGGGAAATTCATAGGAATTTCTAAATTTCTGAGTTATTTTTGAAAAATCATGTCTTTATATATACGCATCCAAAAATTATGAAATAAGACTCATTTTAAAGGTACAGATGTATACTATAACACTGCCAAATTTAAAGGTATGGATGTGTACTATAACACTACCAAATTTTATGACCTAGTTAAAATGTTTGCCCTGTCAAATGTCACTCCCAAAAGCATGGTTCATTAATAAAACAGCCACTAACTAACATTATCAACTTCATGCATTTAGCTATGCTTTAATATAGCCCTTACCTTTACTTATACTTGGCTCTCATACTTCTCCTTACGAAAGTTAGATACATACCAAAATATATAATTAACTTATGAAAACCTTAAATAAATATATACAACAACCATTAAATAAAAGTCATTTAATAGCATATTATTCAAAACAAGCTTCACATGAGTTTCACCTTCAAGCTTCCTCCACTAGCTTGCCATTTCCTTTAGGAGTACTTGCCCTTACTGTTGGTACATGGGAGAAAAGGGGTGAGATTTGGGGGAATTTCAGTGACAAAACATCAACTCAATACATAATGTGCAATGGTAATAAACTAAGTATGTAAATAACCAATATAAGAGTAACACCTTACAAGCATATACACATGGCCATGGCACAAACTCAAGCAAGGATGTTATATTTTCAAAGGCGCATATATGTATGGATAATAAACATGCAACAACCAAATACAAATTAAACTATATAAGAGTAAGTTTCACTGCCTCTTGAAGCTTCTCCCTTTTCACCTACTCCTTTGCTTGTTCTTGAACTTCCTTGCTTTTGCTTCCTCCTTTGTTTGATAATAATTGCCAAATCCTATTAACCATTCACGTGGGGGCAGATTAATACTTTAGTACATAACCATTGCATAATAAATCTCTCCCCATGATCCTAACTCTTCTTGACTAAGACGTGCACATAGGTGCACATATTTCCACTTTTGTGAATCATGCTTTCCAACTTCTTGACTGCCATTGCATAATGAATCTCTCCCCATGATACCATTTTCGATTCTAGGCTTAAGGAGAGGCTCAAATTGAGTACAATTTAATTCAATCTTACTAAAATATGGGCAGACTGTAACAGGGAAAAATATAAAACTTGTATAATATACTTTAATAGTAGATTAAATCTCTCTTTTTATTCCCAAACTCTATATAATTTCGTCTTCTAAATTCATTGGAGCATTTAAATTCAACAAAATCCAATTCCTTTCACTTAACAAGGCTGTCCGAACCAAACATTAGGAAAGAGTTGGGAAACTCAATTCTATTATCATTGAGCCTTTCCTAAGCTTCTATTTGTGTCTTGGTCGTAACAAAATAATGTACAATACTTGTCATGTTTTTTGTTACAAACAGTAGCACATTTCTTAAATTGCAGGTTCTCAATTTCGATTTTATCAATCATTCCACCACATTCAATCATGTAACATTCATCACCCCAATCCACAGACCACTTATGTCTTACACTTTTGAACCTTCTTGTGAGGATTTTAAAAGGGGAAACAAACAAAATGTTAGATCCTATGTTTTGGTGAAAAAAAAGCTTAAGAAAGATTAAGAAAGTATTTTGGAAAAGGCACTTTGACTTGAAATGTTTTTGAAACACATTACTAAGAAAATCACTGCATTACTCAAGTGATCATACAAGTGACCACTCGAGTTATGCGACGACACTTAGTTATCTTATTTTTCAAACAGTGATGATGTGTTTATGAAAATCTCAGCCGATCACTCGAATGACCACTCGAGTAATTTGCTTTTTGAAAATAACTTATCACCATAGTTATAGACAATGATCACTCAAGTGATGCAGAAGTTTACCATCACTACCACTTCATCGTGGTGACTCAGATAGTGATATGATTTCTAGAAAATATTTTTCTAAGAGATCACTCGAGTGACCACTCAAGTGATGAGATACAACGTGCATCACTATCAGATACCATAGTGAACCATCTAGTGATTAGTTTTCTGGAAAAAGATTTCAAACCAGATCACTTGAGTGACCACTTGACTGATATTTCAAAATTATCATCACAATCACTTCACCACAGTGATCTTTCCTAGTGATCCATTTGCTAAATATATTTCAAAGAGAAGATCACTTGAGTGACTACTCGAGTGATGTGTTAAATTTTCATTACTAGCGCTTCAACACAGTGATATGTTATAGTGATCAACATTCTAAAATTTTTCTAAGAAAAGACCACTCAAGTGATATGTGTTAAAGTGTATCACTAGCACAACACCATAGTGACTCTGGTAGTACTCAGTATTTTTGAAAGTTTATAAGATAAGATCACTCGAGTGATCACGCAAGTGATGTGTAAAAAGAGCATCACTACCACTACATCATGGTGATGGTATCTAGTGATCTGTTTCTTTTAAAAGAGAAAGAAACAAGATCACTCAAATGATCACCTGAGTAATCTTGTTACAATCATCACCACCATTTCACTATAGGGAAGTACTTAGTGATATGTTCTCAAAAGAAATAAAATCACTCAAGTGACCGCTCTAGTGATCCTATATTTATACATCACTACTATATCACCACAATGAACCATCTAGTGATATGTCTTGTCTTCAAAACGACTAAATGAAGATCACTCAAGTGACAACTCGAGTAATGCAATTTCAGAAAATAGAGCAATGTCTCATAAATCTTGATACTCATTCATGTCTATCCTAAACTTATTCTAATTGCTTCTAATTGGTCTTACCCTTCAATATGTTATTATTTGATTACATTACAGCTATTAATCAAGGATTAACACACAAAATGCCAAAAGCACTTTATGTATCAAAAGCATTAAATGCTCCGAGGTTCAAATGCTTCACATTCTCTTTGTTCTCAATGGCTAATTCCAAAGACACAAAGAATAATCTGAAAGAACCAACATTTAGAAGCAAAGGCCATGCACTCCAATGGCTACATTCAAGAGCAATGGTCATCAAACATTCTCACACTATAAATAAAAGAGCATTGAAGACAAAGTGACTAACGAACACTGTGCATTTACTGTTACATTCATTGTTAAGTCTCAAAGCTCAATTTCTGTGTGAATTTGTACTTCAGTGATCATTTATTTACTCTTGTGAGAAAATATACTTAAGCATTTACTTCGGCTGAGATACTCAAGGTAGTGGAACTTTAAGTGGGCATTGATTGCAAAGTGTAAGGAGGAGCAAGTGTTCTTTTAAGAAGAACTAGCTTGTACAGAGGCACCAAAAGCCCTATGAATCTTGGAAAGATAGTTGAAATCTCATAAAGGCTTTCTGGGGACTGGACGTAGGTCAAGTGGATTAGACCGAATCAATATAAATCGCTTGTGTCTATCTTTGGTGATAACTCTCTAACTCTTTTCCCTTTACTTAGTTCATGTTGAAGTTTAAAATTCTTAAAATCACCCAATTCATCCCCTTCCCCTGGTGAAAGGCTTTTAACTAACACAAAACACCTCTTATCAACATGACAAATTTGATTCCATCACTCAATAGGTCACAGGTACCATCTAATCTTCTTTAACATTTGAAACATCCTATCATCAACTTATCTCACACACTTATATACATTTTCAGCCAAAGTTAAATACTTATTTAAATCCCTTTTATTTTCAAAAAATCACAACAACTTTGAGTCAGCTTTCAACTTCATAAATTCATGTTCATGCCTTACAAGCATCATACATGCATATTAATATTATATAATCTATCTATTTCATCATTGCAAAGTTTTTATGAGGTTTTCACAAAAGGAGATGAGCATAATGTTTCTGTATAACAAGGGTAGATTCAAATATAAACTCTCCTCAACCAAAATCAACATGCAAGCAGTGAAATCAAACCACAAGCTTTCATACATCATCTACACATGATTTTTGTTGCTTTAATCACCTATCCCTCTTCTCTCTCTCTCTAAGATCAGGTTTTCCCCACATCATCTTCTTCCCCAAAACGCAGCAGAAGATGAAACTAAGAAGGAGATGATGTTAGGAAGACTTACCTCGGTCAAGAATCAAGCTTGCATGTGGATTTCTTTCTCCTTCCTCCTTCCTCCTTCGATCACTTTGATTTCTCTGCTCCTCTTTGTCTTCGGCTCTCTCATCCTCTCATACTCTCTCTCTGCGTAAATTCCAGCTGCTGATCGAAATGAAGGGGGTTTTGAAGTGTTTTGGGGTGTTTAAGTGGTGGGAGAAATAATAATTATAATCCTTATGGGACCCACCACATTAATTCACCTCTTGTTCTTTGTACCCTTATTTAATTTCTTAAACCCAAAGGAATCAACTTTTTGCCCTTCATATCTATCTACTTTTTTTAACTTGAAACGAGGAAAATGCATAGTAACGGCAATAGCCTATGGATAACACCATTTGCATTGTAACTCTTCTGTTGAAAGATATGTTTATGCGTTATAGTTTTCTTGCACTAACGGTTGTCAAGTTTTTTGGAATTGCCATTTAACTCAATGTGGGTACCAATCGTCCATCTACTAATAGTTTGTAAACCCCCCACCCCCCCCCCCCCATTTTATATGGATCCATTAAATAATAATTTGTAACCCCCTATTTATTTTCATTCCTAAAACTCCACCGATTTAGATTCTTATTCCCAAGCTTTGGAATGTAGCATTATGCAACTCATACACCTTTCAAATGCCTCAAGTTACACCTTCCACCTCCCTTAAATAATTAGCCATTTAATAATAATTAATTAAAATTAGTAATTGTTATTATACTAGTTGTATGCAATTCCTTATAAGTGCTCTTATTTGCGAGTGTGTCCCTAACCAAGCACCCTCCCTACTAATTTATTTTTTCTTAGTTCATCATTTGGAAATTGTAAATTGAAAACTGTTGTCCCCACTTGATCTCTCCAAAACAACACAATATGACCACTATTGTTCATGCAAATTTATGCGAAATTGATGAATATTATCACATGAGCTCTTACAAAGTTTGTTTCCTATAAGAAGACACTGCCATATGCTCCCTGGAAGGTTGGCATGATTTTTGGTGGATGAGCAGGTACATATGTAATGCTTTTTCACCATTCCTTTTTGTGTTTTTCCTGCTAGTACTGATGGTGACTTGTGAAATATATGCTAAATCATGACAACACTAGTGTTATGTTAATTCAATTTTGCATAGTTGAACAACATAAAGGTAAACAGTGACCATCAATAATTGAATACAATACATATATCAAAACATGGGCCACAACTAATTTAGTTACACATTCCTATACACTTCTCAGGATCCGTGCAAATTCGTAGTTTCAAGAATGTCACAAACATCACCCTCAATCCTTTCCTACATCTAGACAACCATCACTATCTGCTGAGCCGGCGCAAAGAGGGGCAGAAACTGAGGAATCCCACTACTAAACAAATTTGGTGGTCTTATTTAAGGGAATAGAACTTGCAACTTCATGGACAAGGGGCTGAAAAACCGCAATTCTTGGATGCGGCCACAAACAATACAATAATGACTACACATGATTACAATTACGGAATTGCAATCTTGCTTGGTTCAGTTTCGTTAGTGACATTTCCTATCCTCATGGGTAGATAATAAAATGCCTTTCTTTTTTCACAAATTGCAACTTTTGGGATCCAATTTATGTGGTTTAAACAAAAACATACAGAAAAAAAATAAGATAGTAGACAATCAAACATCTAAATGAATTGTAGCAAACAAAATATAGATAAAGGGTGTGTTGTTGGGGTGGAAATTACTGATTATTTAGACAAAAAAAATGTGGCAAACTTTAAATGCAAACAAAAGCTTAATACTAAGAAAATCATTTTTCTTGTGATCTGCCTGTCGAATACTCAACAAAGCTTTGAAGTATTGAAGTATTTTGAGGCTAAGATTCGATTTTTGAGACTCTAACCAAGGTATTTATATAATTCTTCTCCCTCATTCTCTAACTACATCAGGAACGCTATTCACACTTTTAAAAAATAGAACAAATCAACATATCACAAAATTCTGCTTAAAAAACTTCTACCAATGGCCTTTTATTTCGCGTCTTCTCCCCAAGTAAAACGGGATCTAATATCTCTTGAAAAAATGATATTTTTAATAGCTACAAAGTTTTTACACAGCGAGGGGGAACACAAAAAAGTCGAATTGGGACATATTGGCATGCAAGAAACACCGTCTCATGCAACGCAAGGGGAAAATCCCTCATTCTGATTATAAGGCACACCCTTCATCTTCTAAATTGGACCCAAGCTTTATCCAAATGACTTCTCGGGCTTATGGTAAGGAATTTACTATTTTACACTTTTCTATCAATACTAAAATTACCAAATAAATTCTAGAAATTATCCTGGGACACTATAAATATTTTTTGCCTCCATTAGCTTACCTCATAGAATATCATCTCTAAGATTTTCCAGCATAAAAATTTACCTCTAACTATTTCTCCTTGAATTTTCAAGAAAATAGACCTTTAATTACCAGAAATTAACTTTAAAATTATTTTGGCCACTTTTGGGAACTAAACCTCTTCATAATTTCCTAATTCCCCCAAATCAATGTTTCATAATGTTTCCTCAACCTCTTTATGCCATTAAATAATTTTAATACTTTTCCCCCATTTATTTCCTTAAAATGTCACATGAAAATAGGCTTTTGGTCAATAATTCATTTTTGAGGTATTATAAGTATAAATAGTATCCCTAGACCTCAAATATGCCCCAAAAGTCACTTTTCTACTTTTTCAGAATTTTCTTTTATTTTTGGGCATTTTCCCCATAATTATACTTTTTGGCCAACTTAACTTATTTAACCAGAAGTCAAAATTCAGGATGTTACAATTATGGATGAGGCTCTTTACATAGTAATTTGATTAAAAGATGTTAGTCTCTCTTATAGTAAATACATAAGTTTGTTTTATTTATTGGGGGCCACGCTCTCTATTAGTTTTTTTTCAAGTTTCGAGTGACCAATTAGTTTTACCAAGCTCTTGTTATACCACTCTTATCTAAAATATTGTATGGCCTCTCAATATTGTAGATGAACTATATCCATCACCAGTAGGAGATCTAACTTTTATTCAGAACAATAATAAAATTGGAGACAATAGTTGTGGGAGGGACAAAAATGTTTTGGCAACCAGTTCTTCGGACAAATACAACAAAAATAATTGCATAATTTTTTTTGATATTTTTTGCCAAAAAAGCAGAGAAAAAGAAAATACAACTAAAACCTTGTATGTACATATGGATAATCTTTTTAAAACTGTTATCATATCTTTGATAAGTCTGCTTTTTATGATATTTTGTTTACAATATTAGTTAGCAAAAACAAAATGAATTAGCAGGAAAAAAGAGGGGAAACAAACGCGAAATCCTACAAATTATCATTATATATATAATAATCCGTTAAAGGATGAAAAAAAAACTAAAACAATGGGTGAGACAGAAGATTATATATATAATGTCTAGATGAGCATTGCTAGTGGAGAACATGTTGTTTTCAAAACCGGTTGCCTGTTTTTTTTTTTTTTTAGAAAATTGCTTGCCTCTTTTAATCTATAATGTAAGCAGTGGAGTTGAGTTTAATTTACTAATTATTAGAGCTTAGATGTTGTCTGATAAATCTGATTTTGTGTTTGTTTTTGTGGAGTTGAAGTGATGTACACAAGTGTTCCACGTGATTAGTTGTCAGTTAATGCAAATACTTTATCTGATTCCATTTTGTGGCTTTCTTTTTTTTCTATTGGTATATCTGTTTGACCCATTGGTTTTCCTTCATCATCTTGCTGACCCATTGAAAATAAAATAATAATTTTTTATATCTAAAATAAGCATCAACGCTAGCTACTACTCTTAAGTCCTACCCCAGCCACTGGATGGGAATCTCAACCCAATAATCTCCAAGACCACCAAGTTTCTGCACTACTGTCTCTTCTCTCTCATTATTCCATCCCTTAGATCCACACAACACAACACCTCCATAGATAGCCTACATGTTCTCTTCAAATGCCTCCGTTTGAAGCCTTGCTACTCTCATATGAGAATCCCTATGTCTACCCTTTGTCTAAAATTTGCTCTGCTATTCCCTCTTGGTCGGCAGAGAAGAGAGGCAAACCAGGATGGTGGGGTAGATGACACTGAAGAGCAACGAGAATACCAAGCATCATGCTAAAATATTACTCCTCCCCTCCAAGTCCCTCAATTAAGTGGGGAGATGAGGGTAAATATTGTACAAATTTTAGGCCTTGCCTCCTTCCTGGCTGTGTCCTTCATCTTCATCAGAGTTTTCCACATATTCTTATATCTGATTCTTTTTTTGTTTGCATATTCTTCAACAGAATGGCAAATCCAGCCATGTGAATCCCGTTGGTTTAACCCAGAAGAGATGGACATCTAATCCAATTTTTCTGGCACCTACAATTAAATAAAATTAAACCAATATCAAATTCTCTTAAGAAATTAATGATTAAATGTAATGGCAATTATTTTGACAATTTTGCCCTTTTTAGTCCTAATTTCATATAAACACATTTAATCACAATTAATCACAAAAGAGATGTTTTAAGCTCAATTATCATGACAAAATCCCCAAATAAAATATGAAAATATATAATAAAATAGGGATTTATCAACATCATACAAGTTTGGTAGAACAATCCTAAGCGTCGGTTGGGAAGGCTTGAGGATATTCTTAATAACAACAATGTTATGAGTGCATTTCAAAGGATTGAGCAAATTATGTGCCACTTTCCACATGTAACTTTGGCAATGTAGGGATAATCAATATCCCGATGTTAATGGCTACACTTATGAAGCGTGGAGGGCCAAGGTTGGTGATTTACAATTGATTCAAGTGTTGATGATATCCTTTAGTGGCCACAGTGACGTCCCCGTTGATGGAAGAGGGAGGTCAATGATGTGGCAATTTAATTTTAAATTAAACCAATATGAAGGCAATTCAGATCTAAACTTGATTGCATCAATGGGAATTGATTATGAAAGGAGCAGAGATGTTGGTATCATGTCAACATCATTCTTACATCACTTTGAGGATTCTCGCCTTCACCCAACACTAACTTGGTATACTCATGGGGAAGTATACGATTTTGCTTTTTTCGTCAATTTGAGGAGGCTTTGTGATCTTGGACGTGTGGATCTTCTTGAAACTGAGGCTGAATTTCTACAACAAGTATGAAGTTATTTTTCATACTTCATTGACACTAAATATGTGATGACACAGCAGACCCCTTTTAGTCCTTTGGAGACTGCAAAAATAATCTTTCTGGATGAGGAGAGAAATGCTAACTATGCTTGGCAGAGTAAATTGATACTTCAGTCCTGGTCCATCATCTTCATGTTATGTGACGAATTCCTACGGCCAGTTTATAGTTTTAGGGGCCGAAGTGAAACCTTTCAAGACTGTCCATATGGTCTTGATGATTGAAGATGGATTTATTCATTATAATAATTTGTATTGAGTCTTTGTTGGCTTGTCTGTTTCGGATTATTTTTGCTGACTTAAAAGACTTATTATCTGGTTTAATTTGCTGAAACTGAACCTATTGGTTTTGTTTGAAGGTATGGTCGCTTTATGTTAGTTCCACATAATTGTGTGATGTATTACTATCAAAAGTTGCGAGATCAATTGAAAATTGGTTAAGATGATCAATAAAGAGTGTTGATATTTTGTAGTGTGTGTGTGGGGGGGGGGGGGTTTCTAGTATGTGTAAAAAAAATTGAAAAGAAAATAATATATCAATTATTTTAGATCTAATATATCCCTATGGCCACTAAAAAAAATCATCGCCACGTGAATCAATTGTAAATCATCAACCTTGGCCTTCCATGCTTCATAAGTACAGTAGCCATTAACACTGAGATATTGATTATCCCTGTGTTAGGAAAATGAAGTAGCTAGAGCTAGATGTGGAAAGTGACACTTGATTTGCTAATAAATTAATAATAATAAATTGTTAATAAAAAAATTCAAACAAATAAAGAAAAGAAACAAAAAAGACTCCGTTTTTAGGATCGGCAGGCATAGAGGAAGAATTTTAAAAATTTTCACCGATCCTAATCGAGAATCTATCAACGGCATTTAAATCGAGTTAGAAGGATTCATACCTTTTTATGATTTAGAGTTTTCACGATCTCTAGGAGCCAACACGTTAAATCCGCTCCATCTACTGGTATCCACACGAATGCTCTCCAACTAATACTACGTGCTAGCGCCTCTAATGTCTCCTAGGGTTTCCCTTGCAGCTCTCAATTCTAATGTGTATCTCAATATATCTGCTCTATCAAGTTTATAACCTATGAGGGCTAATATTAATTATCTTGATGAGCTAATTAAATAAATTCAGTTTAAATTAAATCTGTCCAACAGTTTTAATTTAACCCATTTATTTAATCTAAATAAAGAGCCATTAGATTTAAGTTATCTTCATAAATTAAATCTGAGATACCATATCTCTATCATGTTAGTTATTAGATTTAATTTATCTTAATAAATTAAATTTAAAACAAATACAATATAATAATATCATATAATATATATACATATCTATATATATATATATATAATATGTATTTCGAAAATACATATCTATATAATATTATTAACGAATTTTTGTATTACATATATACATATATATATATATATACACACACACACACATATAATTCGTCCACCCTAATTAAACATTATCTCGTGTTGGGCCATTCTTGTGTGCGACCCTGTAGGCCCATATGAAGTTGGCAATGGGCCAATAACTGTACTAACCCACAAATCACAAGCGGCCTCTAGCAAAATATCACAACTACCCAATTCATATGAGGATCGTTAACACGATGCAACCTGTCATACAACCATATCACGTGTAACACCCGTGTTTTGAAAGCATATAGATGGCATAAGTGTAGTAATATCTTTAAAAAGGAGACCAGTAATCTTTTGTAAACAGCGGAAGTCCCAATTTCAAGCAGAGTGTGGAGCTGTACTTGAATGGGTTTTCAAAAATCTTTTCAAAAATCATTTTCAGATTGGGTCTCATATGATTTATTTTAAGCCATCCGTTTTAGGTTCATTTCTTCATATCAGAGTGTTTACTAATAAGTTCTTTGCTCAAACCCAAGCTACTATGATTAATTAACGGCCCTAGGTGGACGGCTATCCACTACTGGTACGAATGTCGTCGCACGTTCGCTTATATATAGGCGCTTATATACATGTCAGTACGAGACTGACCACACTTAAATACAAATTACATACAATTTCCAAAATAGATAACTAACATAAAACCAAATTCTAAGTCCTTTGCTTCATTTGCCCGTGTTTACCTTCTTGCCTGAGGAACTATTTGCCCGAGCTAAAAATTTGTTTTGGAAAAATAGGGTGAGATTCAATGAATCTCAATAGTAACAGATATCACTCATATAAAATGCACATATATCATGCCATGTCAACCAAAGTTACAATACAATCAACATATTCAACATTCAGAGATAAATTCACAATATGCAGAAAGCATAAAGTTACCAATTCAAGGACAACCGTCCCTTGCCACAGCGCTGGGAAATTCTACTGGGCATGAGGCCTTCTCATCTGAATGTTTTAAATTCACAATGGTACAAACATGCATATAACATATCACATAGTATGTGAGGAATAAGTTACTACCTGACAATTTTTCCAAATCTTGATCTTGATTGACGTGCTTTGAACGTCCTGGGCAAATGTCAAATCCTATAAATTATAATTTACGGGCAATGAATTATTTCTTAGTCCAACTCTTCATAAATTATTCTCTTATGTGGGTTACCATTAGAGTCACTACATTAGGCCCAATATGAAGCTAATGAGCTCAAGATACTCCAAATGCTTAACTTAACTCTTAAATATCCAATTTTATTACAAAAACTCTTTGCTTTGAATTTTCGCACAATTACCAAAAGCTGGCAGATTTTCCACTGAACTTTAAAAAATTATAACTAATTCTAGAAAAATCGAATTAAGGTGATCCAAAATTCCATATAACCCTTATTAAGTTTATTTTAAGGGAAAAATACTTTCAGTAGCTGAAAGACCGCGCACACTTCCCAGTTTTTCTTTTTCTCCCTGCTGCCAGAAAATCTGACCAGTTTTAATGGTCTACTTCAAAAATTCATAACTCCTAGTATACTTGTCGAAATCCTTCATAATACCTATCAAATTAAAGGTCTATAAGTGTACTTTAATTCTGGAAAATATCATAACCAACAGATGAATTTTGGACAGTGAAAGTTTCGCCACAACAAAACTGCCAGACAAAAACGCACACTGGCAACTTTGTTGCACAAGTAAACTTAATTTCCAATTTTTGATTCTTTAAACCAGTCTGTCAAAAATTATAACCAGAGCCTATTCCCACACAATTTTTTGTGTAGAATCCAATGGAAAGCTCAAAAATACCAAAATCAAATTATTTCTATTAGATTTAGCCCCCAACCGAAATCTGCCTCCCAAAACAACAAAAATTCCACTTTGTGATTTTAACTACCAACAAGTCTAATACTTCTCCAAACATCATATATCACCTTATATATATGATTAAAACATCTTCCTTCTTCAAAAACACCCCTTGAATGAAATACATGGGTGGTTGAAGAGCTAAGAAAAACTCAATGAAATCACAAAGTATTCGGTTCAAAAGAAAGCCTATGCTTACCTCTTCGCGTTTCTACAAGTGGTTCGGTATTCCGGCGGCACTTTGGTAGACTAATTGGCACAAAACACCTCAGATGAGAAATCTAAGACCATAGAATTGAAGCTTATAGTGAGTAGAGGAAGTTTCCTGAAGGACTTACCGGACAATAACGGTGATTCAGGGTTGAAATCGGCTCCGGTAGTCAAGAAAACTCACTATTCACTCCTCATTCTCTCTTCTTGTGTTCTTAAGCTTAAGAAATCTGATTTCTCTTTTTCTTTCCATGCTTGCACGAAATTTTTCCATTTAAGCATGGATGGTTGTGATTTAATCACATAAAATGATCTCATCTCATCTTGCCACGTGTCACAAGTTTAATGCTTAAGAGTGCCACATGTCATGCAACCATTTGTCTTCCACTTTTCTCTTTCTTCGGTGGGTCATAAATGGTCAGGGAAAGGGGAGGCCTGACAATTTCCCCGGACTCCTGGGTTCGGTGCTCTACTCGTAAAGTAAGCGACCCGGCCGGAGACCGGTGAATTCCCCGGACTCAGACGCTAGGTGGCGTACTTCGAAGATGACAACACGAAAGGCTTAAAGTGGGTGTAATAATGTGTAATGATGAGGGACACATGTCACCCCCTCATTTGGCCAACACAAAAACATGTTTTTACTTTGTAATAATTTCAGGACACTTGTCATTTCCTTATTTGGCCAACACGAAAGATGTGTCATCATGAGTCATAATGAGCTGTCATTACATACTTTACTAAAGTTCTTTTTAATAAAGTTGCTCCATCGGTGCATTACCCAGAATTCCACGTGGGACCATGGCACACATATCTAGGCATGTCACGAAATGCCCGAATTCCTCCGATCTCGCAACTGACGCCCCTGAACCCTGCAGCCACCGACGAATTTTGCTCTAACTTCTTACACTTGTATTTTTTTTTTTTATTCTACTATTTCCATATTTACACGTTTTTAGTATTGCAAAATTTGGTATATTACATCACGTCCCTTTTGTCACACAATATATCGGTCAAGGATGAGGCATGGATAATGTTATCCTCTTATTCCTGACTATTACTTTCTCGATTCCTAAGTAGTTTGACAATAGAAATGGAAACTCCTTTCCATTGTAGTATGGCCATACATTTCTCAGACTTACTCATCGAGGGGCCCAGTAATATCTCTCTACTAATGTGAGGGACAAATTCCATCTTGATCATTCATATTCCTCTGCATAAAAAACTACCAAGCCCGATTATAGCCTTTATCATCACCCGGTCAAAGGTGACTTTTGACAAGTTCAAAGCTTAGCAACTCTCATGTAGGAATCCATGATGACCTCAGGTCAAAAAGCATTGTGACGTGGTTATACATGAGAAAAGCTTATGACTTGATCTATGTAGCTTTCTCATAGTGGGTCGGTCCAGCACCTTGTATTCTTACAAGTGCCTAAGACTTTGAATCATATCTCCATATCTTATCAAAGTCATACTAATCTTGTTTCATCTCTGCTCCCGCATAGATAACCGACTAGGAATATTTTAGAACAATCTTTATGAATTATCCAAGGATACAATTATCACAGTTAACATGCATATAATATGATAACAAAATGGAGAAATTTCATTAAATTAATAATGTTCAAAGTACAATGATTAGCCCTTTGGCACAATTTCCAAAATCATCCTTTGAAATGCACTCATAACATTGGTGTTATAAAGAATATCATTAAGCCTTCCCAATCGACGCCTAGGATTGTTCTGCCAAACTTGGATGATGTCCATCTCTTCTGGGTTAAATGAATGGGATTCAAATGGATCTTCCATTTTGTTGAAGAATACGAAAACAAAAACAAAAAATAGAAAAATGAATCAGATATAAGAATATGTGGAAAAATCAGATGGAAATGAAACACACATAAACGAAAGAGGCAAGGCCTAGAATTTGTACAATATTTACCCTCCTCTCCCACTTAATTGAGGGACTTGGAGGGGAGGAGTAATATTTTAGCATGATGCTTAGTGTTCTCGTTGCTCTTCAGTGTCGTCTACCCCACCGTCCTGGTTTGCCTCTCTTCTCTGCCGATCAAGAGGGAACGGCAGAGCGAATTTTAGACAACGGGAAGGATTCTCACATTAGAGTAGCAAGGCTTCAAACAGAGGCAATGGAAGAGAGCATATAAGCTATCTATGGAGGTGTTATGTTGTGTGGATCTGAGGATTGGAATAATGAGAGAGAGGAGATGGCGATGGAGGAACCTGGTGGTCTTGGGGATTATTGGGTTGAGATTCCCTTCCAGTGGCTAGGGTAGGACTCAAGAGTGGTAGCTAGCATGGACGCCTATTTTGGATATAAAAAATTATTATTTTATTTTCAATGGGTTAGCAAGATGATGAAGTAAAATTGATGGGTCAAACCGATACACCAGTAGAAAAAAAGAAAATCACAAAATAAAATTAGATAAATTATTGGGAGAATCACTTCTAGGTCCTAAACAAGAAACATATTATTATAAAGGTCCATATTTACAACTCTTCTGCGTGTATTAACAACCTGTTGAGTATGTTTTACAATTAATTACATGGAATACTTATGAACATCACTTCAACTCTACACAAACATACACAAAATCATATTTTTCAGATAACATCTAAGTTCTAATAGTTAGTAAATTAAACTCAATTATACTGCATACATCATAGTTTAGAAGAGGCAAGCAATTTTCTCAAAAAAACAACGAAAAAATAAAACAAGCAGCCAGTTTTGAAAACATGTTCTCTACTAGAAATGCTCATCTAGACATTATACATATATATATAATCTTGTGTCTCACTCATTTTTTAGCGTTTCTTCATCCCTTAATGGGTGTTTTTTAATATTATCATTCAGTATCTGATTCGGAGTTCGTAGTTACCCCTATCAATACAAGTATTTCCTCTGGGATTCGAACTTAAGATCCAAACGGATCTAGCAGGGCCTTATACTACTGGACCAACTCTATATTGGTCACCTTTAATGGGTTATTATAATGATAGTTTGTTGGATTTTGTATTGTGTTTTTCCTATTTTTTTTCTAATTTTGTTTTTCCCAACTGACACTACAAACAAACATTAAATTTTCGATGGAATTTGTTTCCGTGGCAAATCCCATCAGAAATTCGTCAGAATTTTTTTACCACAGAGAATATTCTGTGGTAATTTACCGATGGAATAATTCCATGGCTAATTTTGCCATGGAATTAGCCATGGAAATTTTTGTGGCAAAATTTGTCATAGAATTTCCAACAGAATTTTGAAAGAATTTCGTAGCTAATTCCGTCAGAAAAATTAAAAATTATTATTTTTTAATTAACTTTAATTTTTAAAAAATATCATTATAAAAATTAAAATTATGATATTATTAGCCATATAAATATTTAAAAATTAGGGTTGATATCATCTTTCATCCCTCAAATTTTTTCTCATTTTAGTTTTGGCACCTCAAGTTTCTAACCATAAGTTTTATTCCTGTAGGAGCAAAATGATCATATAAAAATTTATTTATAAACAATAAAATTTATTAGTTATTAATTAATATTAATAAAAAAATTATTAGTTAGTAATTATTTATTATTTATTAATTAATGTTAATAAAAAAATTAATTTTAGGAATTAGACAAAAATATAGTCATATGAAATTTATTTAAGATGTAAAATTTTTTAATTTAAAGTTAATTTATATTAAAAATTATAAGAATATATAAAATTATTTTATATATTATTATATTACATTTACATATAAAATTATTAAAATTATTTTTAAATTTGAAGTTAATTTATATTAAAAATTGATTATATGTAATAAGATTATATATATAATTGTGAAACATTAAAACGCCAAAACAAGCGAGCCCATCCGGTTAGGCATCGCACGAGTACGACGAAGTCATGAGTTCGAACCAAAGGAGGGCAAGTTGAGTTGCATTTTTCAACAAAAAAGAGGTAGCGACATGTGGCGGAGCGAGGTTGTGACACATAGCGGATCTGGGCACCAACGATGAGGTGGAGGCCACCAGAGTTGCCACATGGCTTTTTAAAATTTAAAAAATAAAAAATAAGTTTGTGATGAAATGTCCGATAGAATTGAATTCTGTCGCAAATTTCCGACGGAATTCCGTCGAAAATTCCATCAGAAATTTGTGATGGAATTCATTCCGTCGGAAATTCGGTCGCAATTTCTGACAGAATATTAATTCTGTCGAAAATTGTTTCTCACACTATTATCAGCCACAGAATCCATTCCGTCGGAAATTTCTTGGCAAATTTTATTGAAAATTCAGTGTTTTTTAGTAGTGTGATATTGTAAAACAAAACATCGTAAAAAGGAGATAATTTTAAAAAGATGATCCATATATACATACATAGTGTCGGTTGGATTTATCATTTTCTCTATATTTTGGAAAATAATATCGAAAAACTTTGTGCAATTAGTTTGGTTGTATTTGTCGAAAGATATATATTGAACATGGAAAAAAAACTTGTTGCCAAAATATTTTAGTCCCTCCCACAACTATTATCTCCAATTTTCTTATTTTTTTTCTGAATAAAAGTCAGATCTCCTATTGGTGATGGACATGGTTCATCTGCAATAGTGAGAGGCTATACAATATTTTAGATAAGAATGGTATAACAAGAGCTTGGGAAAATTAATTGGTGGTACAAATGTAGAGAGTGTGGTCACCAATAAATCAGAAAAACTTATGTGTTTATTATAAGAGACTTATATCCTTTAATTAAATTATTATCACTAGTACAGAATTATCTATATTTCATGGTTGTTCATTAAACGCAGTTAATTATTTGGCGGAAACTTCATGGTTTTTAGTCATTGAGTATGAAATACAGTATACATTATTCAACGGTTATTCACAAAGAATCATGAAATATATATCACAAGATACTTTATAGTTCTAACGTTGAATTGTAAAGTATTTGACACTAGTTTTGGTTTTTTGATAGTTGTTGGTCTGTAATTGGGAAATATTATGTCATACTTCATGGTTGTTTTAAATTACCATGATATATTCTAAAATACTTTACAGTTATTGGCAAATAACCGTGAAGTATGTGGGACTAGTTTTTTTTATTTTAATTAGGGGGCTCACTTTCAATCAACCCCTTGTAAAACTACATACAGAAATAACATATATATACCAAACACTCGAACAAATCCAGTTATAGATGGAGGTGTCACAACATACAAAGTAACCAATTCCAACAAGTGACAGCAAATTAAAACAAATCGTCTAGTACTGTATATACAATTATTAGTACATCAATAACAAGATGGACGAATTGCATGTACATAGTGAGATGCATATCTTTACACCAAGCAACAGAAGACCATTACTACTAGAACCACATATTAGAAGGAAGACCTATCTATAACCAACAAAAAAACATGATCATCATTAAGATCATTTAAATCAAACAATGATTAACACAAACCATAATTAAATCAGGCAACAAAGGTAAGGGAATTTACATGATCAAGTGCCCCTTTTTTCATTTCCTAGTCTTTATAATTTTAATGTTTTTTAGTAACAATTGTTTTCTTTAATTTGCAAAGCAATTTCCCCCACTTTGAAATCCACATTCTTTTACTATGGTCATGCCTAATGTACAAAGCATCATTGTCATTGAAATGTATTTCAAGTGATGTCACTTGGAAAGGATCATCCTCTGCTAGATTGTCTTCACCTCCTGCATCCATATTTGTTTTATTTGATAGCAAAAATGTAATATCCTGAATTTTGGGATTAGAGGCTTGAGAATAAGCCTAAATTAAATAGACTGCCAAGCCCCAGTTTAGTAGGTGTCTCAAACCTATTCCCTAACGTTTCTTATATCTTTGAGGCAGTAAAGGGAATAAAATGGTGAATTAAAGAGTATGGAAAATTTGTAAACAAAAATGGAATTTGTTGGAGTTGCAAGTGCATGTCCTTTCATTGCTTCCAGTGAAGCAGTGTTGTTGTGCAATGTATTTCGTTGAACAAATGATCTTCAAAAGTTATGAAATTTTATAGGATGAAATTAAACATCATAAGCTTTGATTGGTTAGGCATATGACTCAATTAGAGCTATATACAAAAAGTTATAAATTTTTGAAGTTAGTCCAGAAAAACTATGAATTTTCTGGAACAGCTTTCAAAAATTAAAAATCTGGGAATAATGTGCTCCTAATTGGCAAAAGGCTATATTTTTCCTTGAAACTAGACTCAATAAGAGTTCTATAGCCTTTAGAATTACTTTGATATAATATCTACAAATTTAGTTATGCTTTTTTAAATTTGGGGCAAAAAATATGCTAGAATTACTATTAAATCCGAAAATTGAATAAAAATGTGATGGCACTTTTTAAAATTATGAGATGAATGAAAAAGTCATTTGGGCTGATTGAAGGAACTTTAGACATGATTATGGATGGACCAAGAGGGAAGGATTAGTTGGATTTTAATTGGGCTTTATAACCCATTCATTTGTACATAATGCTTATGTACATAAAAGACCAAGTTTTGTATTTTTGGGAAATTAGATAATTATGTGATTATGACATAAGCATAAAGTTACAAAAGCACTTCCTCTTCATTCTATCAGCCATTTCTGTCATGCATAGCCAAGAAAGGAGAGAGAGAGAGAGAGCTTTCTTGGAGTTCTAGAGAGAGAAGGAGAAGAAATCTCATAAGGTGGGTCGATTTCTTTGGTGAATTCATATCTAACATATATAATCCTTCTTCTAAGCTCCTCTTATATGTCATTTAAGGTAGTTAAAGCTCAAATTTAGCTATTCAAAGAGCCTAGGGTTCAGCCATAAGAAGGATAAGCCAAAGGAAAGCGAAAGGTAACTCTCAAATCTTCATATATTGGCTATTCTAACTGCTATAGACAATTTAATCAGTAAAATTTCGCTGGATTCTCTTTGATTTGAAAATTTGGATTTTAAGTTGCCTAAGGGTTATGCTGCCCAATTTTGGTTCAAATGGTAGTTGTAACCATATTAAATAGTTAATAAAGTGGTTAAGAGTAAAGAGGAATACGTCTGCGGAGCTGAAATCGCAAAACCCCAATTTTCTCCAGAGTATTTATAAATTTTGGCTAGGGTTGTTAGAGGGCCTTAGAGTTGGATTTTCAATTATTTGATGGTTCCATTGAGATCAGAAGGGAAAATTAGGTGGGGTTACAATTGAACACTTTTTCGGAAAAGCCCGAAAAAGCATAATTATGAAAACGCCCCTGAAACCCTTAAAGTAGGTCTGCTAAGGGCATTTTTGTCATTTGACAGTGAATTTAATAATTCCAAGTCCAGAAATGGATTCCTTAAGTGAAAATATGTCAGAATAGCCCATGTCAAAATTTTAGGAAAAGTACAGTCAGGCCGGGTACAGCCGGGCCGAGCCAAGGTCTTGAGGGCAATTTGGTAAATTTTCACCATAGGCTAATATAACCACAATAAATACTATAGAAGTGCCTAAAATGGTACATGAATGGGTTTTAATATAATTCTTGTACATTTGATATTTTAGGACTGAGTTGGTAGCTTAAGCTTGGCATGTTTTACGAGGCAGACAATTTGAGGCAAGAAAAGGGTTAAGGTAGGGACTACTATCTCTCATATACTATATGACTATTTATATGATGTGTGTTACTGTATTTTGTGATATGAACACATGCTGGAGGCACATTACCTAGCTTTGGTCTGGGACCTAGCCAAGGTACACTGGTATTACCTAGCTGTAGTCAAGGACTTGACTGAGGTACACATAGGGGTTTCAACTGGATTGTTGGCCCTGAGTTTTGTGAACACACATGGATTGATGTGAATTTTCATTTTACTTGATACGGTGCATTGCATATTTAATTCTCACAATTTATATGTCAATAGTATGTTTCTATTGAGATTCCTTGAAATCTCACCACTTTTTCTAAACAAAATATCTCAGCAGGCGCCAGTGGCTTGAAAAGCAAGGATGAAGATACGGGGAAGTGATGGGCACATTTCCTGGATGAGGACAGTGGTTATATTTAGTTGTTATTTTGAATATTTTGAGATAAATTGTATATATTTCCAAACCCTATGGGGCATTCCTCAATGTAGTCATGTACTAAATATCAATATTTTAATGTTATTCCTGTGTTGCCTACCGAGCTGCACACAAACACTCTGATAATATGGAAAATCAGATAAGGGTATGACAAAAACAATAGACCATTCTTTATTAGCAAGATTAGGAACATAGAACACTTGTTTAGCTTGAGAAGCAAAATAAAATGCTCTTCTTTATACCCTTACTTGTTCAAATTTGATTGTATTAACCCTAACTCATCCTGCTCCAGTTCCCTTACGAAACTCTCGTTATTGGGTTAGCCATACACTTCACATGTTTCTAGCGATTCACATGGCATCATCAAATGATACAAGTCTTGGATAAGAATCTACAACGCACTAGAACGCCCTTGTTGACGATCTTTCTCTTTAGCATAGAAGGTGTTCTATTGATGACGTAGATTGATAAAGAAAACACATGTTTGTTTGGGCCATTTGCCAAAAACATTACTTTTTGAGGAATTAAATTATGATCAACATTGTACTTTTCTTCCATGTACTTCTTCAACCATACTGTGAATTGTTTATTATGTTCTTTGGCATAACAACTCTCTAATCTATTGGGGTGTTCCCTCCTAAGATTATCCATATGAATATATATATACTCATTGATCTCTTTAGAGTTGTGAAGTACATATAAGTGTGCTTGCTCTCATTGTGTATTATTTCCCATTTTGTTCTGGTTATCTTTCTCTTTAGTGTGGAAGGTGTTCAATTGTTGACATAGATTGATAAAGAAAACACCTATTTATTCAGGCCATTTGCCAAGAACATTACTTTCTAAGGAACTAAATTAAGATCAACATTGTACTTATCATCCACGTGCTACTTCAACCATGCTATGAATTGTTTATTATGTTATTTAGCATAAGAACTCTCTACTATGTTAGAGTTTTCCCTCCTAAGGTCATCCATATGAATATCTACATACTCGTCAATCTCTTTGAAGTTGTGAAGTACATATAGGTGTGCTTGCTCTCACTATTGGTTTGAGATAGAGATAAATTTCTTTCCCATCAACCCTTGTCTATATGTCCTTCCTTCATGCCAAGACACCAGATGACCAATATCATAAGCATATGTTAAGTAATTGACAAAATTCAATAGCTTATTCACAAATGTACTGTTCAACAATGCAATCATATGGACGACTCCAGGTTTTCACATACCCATTCAAGTCCTTCATCTTGCCATTGACTGGATATCCATCTCATATAGATTGGGCACATAGTTGTACCACTTTAACCGAGTGAACATATAGGGGGCAATGCGCGACGTCGTGGAGGAATGCTACCTGGTTGATCCTGCCAGTAGTCATATGCTTGTCTCAAAGATTAAGCCATGCATGTGTAAGTATGAATTAATTCACACTATAAAACTGCGAATGGCTCATTAAATCAGTTATAGTTTGTTTGATGGTATTAGGGGTGAGCAAAACCGAACCGAAACCGAAAACTGAATCGAACCTAATAAATTTCGGTATTTTCGGTTCGGTTTTTTCGGTGTTCGGTTTATATTCGGTTTTTTGTTCGGTTTTTTTTCAGTGTTACAGTTCGGTTCGGTTTATTTAAAAAAAATTTGGTTTAAACCGAAAAACCGAAAATAATAATACACACTTATACACCAGTCACCACCAGTCCATAGTTTCACCGTTTCGGACTTTCGGTGTTCCCATAGTTTTAAAATTTTTCCTATTTTATTTTTTTGCTTAAATTATTTATTTACCAAATAGGCAAATAGGCAAAAACTAGACATACGGTGATCGGTTCCAATCCCTAATTCGGTCAACCGCTCCTCCTCCATCTCTCGCGATTCACCGCCTCTCTGGCTCCCTCAATCGCAGAAGCACGCTTCATCACTCTGTTCTTGCCGTCATCCACCACTTAGTCTTTAGTGCACTGCAAGTTTGCTACTCTGCTGGAAGCCTGGAAGTCCGAAACTCTGCTGGAAGTCTGAAACTTTGCTGGTCTTCAATTCACTGCAAGTTTGTTGCATCATCCACCATTTGGTCTCATACTGGAAGTCTGAAACTCTGCTGCTAGGGCTGCAAGTCTGCGACTTTGTGTTGCCTCTCTCCTTATTCTGGTAGGTAGTCTTTTGGTCCCTTTAAATCTTTAATAATAAGCCTTGTGATATGTGATGTATATATAAAAGTTGAGTAGAAAGAGACAAAAGGTAAATTGTTTTTTATATGAGGATAGAAGATAGATGACTACATGAGGGGCATCGGCATGTGCTTGTCAAAAAGCTTTGTAGTCTTGTAGATAAGTGGTCCCCCAATGACCTTTACATGTGAAAGCTTTTAATAAAAGTTGTTATGGCTTTATAGTATTACAAGTAAAGGTTTTTATGGCTTTAAGGGAAAGGTGTTCGTGTATATATTTATCTCTTGATTCTTTTTGTATGCTCATGTATTCGAAAGATTAGAGTAATTTGGTTGAGTTCTTTGGCTAAATTTTTGGGAAGGGATTATTAAGTGATTATGGGTCTAATATGGTTTTGACTTATGATAAGATTGTTTTGCATAAAGATTATTATGGCATATACTACTAAAACATTAATTATTATTTTTATTATCAATTTATCATTATTAAACAATAATTAATTTGCATATCTGTTTTGTATAGAATAAGGAGCTTGGAAATTAAAACTTGGTAAAATGATTTTTAACTTATAAATACGAATTAGTACACTTGACTTGTAAATATACTGTTTTTGTTGGGCCAGTATTGTAAATGTGCAACTTTGCCCTATAGGTTTGTGTCTAAATGATATGGAGTCTAAATTAAGATTTATAATCTTAATTTATAAATGTACTCTTACAACTTATAAATATGAAATTTTCCAAAATAGATAGGTTTGACTTAGAGCCGCAATGCCCATACCAATGGTCCAATAGTACTACACTATTCCTTGCACTCGTCTTTATCACTTGGGATGCCTGCTCCAACAAATTGGAGTTCTATTTGTCAGCGGATAAGATGTGAATAATAGGAATTAGTTAAACAATTACTATAATTATACATATAGAGAGAGAGAGTTATGATCAGTTTTGAAAAATATATTTATTAGATTTAGAGGCCTAGTTTCAATTCGTTCAAATGTTGTAACTGATGTCCCATGATTACAACAAAATGACTAAAATTTTCCAGGGCCAATATTTATTGTGCCTGCTATTAACTCTATCTCCTAAGTTACATGTACGTAACATTATGCCAAGTAAGAATTTATCAGTTGATTGTTCAATAAATTAATAAAATAACCAACAAAATAATTATTGTTCAAGGTAATATTTCCTGGCTATCAGTTGAATTTATAGGGTGCTAGTTGAGAATCATTTATTTAATTCATCACAGTGTGGAAGTGAATTAATTTGCATATAATATGATTATGCAACAACTATTCTTTTTCAAGGTTTGGAACTATGGCTGACCAAACAACTGGAGGAGGCAACAACACTCAAACAGATGCTGAGAATAATCAACCTTCAACAACTGGGATTGGAAAAAGAAAAGCTATAAAGCCAAGATCAAAGGTTTGGGAACACTTCACTAGATTTGTGAATGATGCTGGTGAAGTTAGAGGTAAGTGTAATTACTGTGGAAAAGATTATGCATGTGATCCAAAGCTGAATGGAACTACATCACTTAACAACCATATGAAAAATTGTAAAGAAAGGCCCCCTCCTGAAGAACTTGCCCAAGCTCAATTACATTTCAATGTAGATGATAAAATGGGTCTTGTTAATTGGAAATTTGATCAGGATATTGTTAGGAAAGACTTGGCATGCATGATCATTACTAATGAATTACCTTTCAAGTTTGTTGAGGGGACTGGGTTTAAGAAATTTGTGTTGTCTGCTCAACCCAAATTTAAAATTCCATCTAGATGAACTGTAGCTCGAGATTGTTTTGAAATTTATATGGATGAAAAGATTAAATTGAAAAACTATTTGGGTAGTAAGAAACAAAGAATTTGCCTCACTACAGATACTTGGACTTCTATTCAAAGAATAAATTATATGTGTGTCACTGCTCATTTCATAGATGATACATGGACTATGAGAAAGAGGATCTTGAATTTTATCCCTATTTCTAGTCATAAGGGAGTTGATATTGGAATGGAACTTGAAAAATGTTTACTTGAATGGGGAATGGAAAGAGTGTTGACAATTACTGTGACAATGTTTGTTCTAATGATGTGGCATGCCAATATTTGAAAGATAAAATCACAAATTGGGGCTATTCAATTATGAAATGCAAGTTCTTGCATGTGAGATGTGTTGCACACATAGTCAATTTAATTGTTACTGAAGGGTTGAAAGAAATAGGGCATTCAGTGAAAAGAGTTAGAGAAGCAGTTCGCTTTATTAGGCAGTCGCCCCTTCGGATGAGAAAGTTTAAGGAAAGTTGTGAGGATGAAAAGATTCAAAGTAAGAAAATGTTATGCTTAGATGTCTCTACTAGGTGGAACTCTACTTATTTGATGTTGGAGACTGCTCAACAATTTGAGGCAACCTTTGAAAGGTATAAGGTTAAAGATCCTTTCTTTCAGTTTGATCTTCAAGGTGGAGAGGGGGTGCCTGATAGTGAGGATTAGAAGAAAGTTAGGGGGTTAACACTGTTGTTGGGTCATTTTTATGAGCTTACTTTGTGTATATCTGGCTCTTTATTTGTGACATCCAATTGTTTTTTCCAAGAAATTTATCAGCTATATCGTTTTTTGGATGAGTAGAGGAAAAGTGATGATTTTGAGTTAGCAAACATAGTAGACAAAATGAAAGAGAAGTATGATAAGTATTGGGGAGACCCTATGAAGATGAACAAACTTCTTTATGTTGCTGCTGTTCTTGATCCTCGATTTAAATTAGATTGGGTGCAATTTGGTTTGTCTAAAATGTATATAGATGTAGTTGGTGAACAATTGGGGATGCAAATTAAAGAGGTTTTACTTTCTTTATATAATGAATACAATCAAGGTGTTTCTCCCTCAACACAACCTGAAAGGGAACAAGTACGTGCCACTAAAGTAGATTTTCATGGTGATGATAACCCTACTTCAAAAGTTAGAAAATTGCTTCATATGGAGAAATAATTATTCATGGATGAGCGTCTTGGTGGGAAAATTAGTAGAACAGAGGTTGATAGATACTTGAATGAACAAATTGAAGTTACAGATGATAATTTTGATATTTTAGATTGGTGGAAGGTAAATAGTCCTAGATTCCCCATTCTTTCTCTAATAGCAAGAGATGTTTTGGCTATGCCAATTTCCACAGTTGCTTCAGAGTCTACATTTAGCACAGGAGGTCGAGTTCTAGATTCATTTAGGAGCTCTTTAAGTCCTAAAGTTGTGCAATCTTTGATTTGTGCTCAAGATTGGCTAAGGCAGTCAGTGTTATACGATGTAGAAGAAAGGGATGATATACAGAAGATAGAGCTCGGTAATATTTTACTTGTTCTTCATAAATCATAACTTTACATGAATAATATTACATTTATTGTGATATATCAAGTTAAGTAAGATCTTATTTTTTTTAATTGCTAGATTTGCAAAAAATTTCATTGGAGACAACTGTTGATATCTTCTAGATGCAATATGCAACAAATTGCAAGATTTGTAAGTAATTTTTATTATCTTTGTAACATTGTAGTGCTAATATTTTTTTTTATTATTTTGATTGATTTTTTCAAGATTAAGAAGAGAGATTCTAACCTTTTTCAAGAAAAGGCGCACATAAGGCATAATAATCTTCACAAGACAGGATCAGTAGATCATCTTGATTCTTGTCATCTGCACTAAAGATCTGCCAATTCTCTCTATAGCCTAAGGGCATGTTGACAAGTAATCAGCTTTTCCAAATGAATATTAACAAATATATGCAGTGATGGATTTAGCAAAATGGATGTAACTTTAGTGAAATGATTTTATTTTCCACCACATGCACATAGAGTACATTTTCGGGCTTAGAAAACCAAAGAATTTCCCTTTCATTTCCTTTTCCCTGCACGTGACAATGACATTGGCATACTGAAGCCAAACTCCTTTTCCTTTTTGGCATCCCTCAAGATGTAATTTTTCTCATCAATTAAACAATTAGTTTGTCCACAGCTCTCAATCCATAAATGGGTAACCACTGATTTTTTCTTACTTGAATTGTAGGTGGTATTCTGGATGCAAGGCAAAGAATGATATTTGATATATCATTAAATATTCATCTTTTTTGAACTTTTGTTATGCTTTCTTTAGATTGAGTAATGTTGAATACAAGTATTCTGCATCTTTCAGAAACTTTCCTATTTTTGGTTCCATTATTGGAATATTGTCTCTCTCCAAACTACATTGATCATATGTGTAATATGTTGTTTATGTTTTGTCTTAAGTCATCTTTCTTTGGATCTTGATGAGGCTGTTCAATTTTATAATTTGTATTAATTTTTGCTGGTTTGAAAATTCAGAGATTTGAAGTAAAAAATGAAGGGTCAAAAAGTTTGGTTTTTTCTTACAAAACTGAAACCGAACCGAATAATTTTGGTTATTTCGATTGTTCGGTTTCGGTTCGGTTTTAGAAATTCCTCTATTTCGGTAGTTCGGTTTTTTCGGTTTTCACCGAAAACCGAACCAAAAAACCAATGCTCACCCTTAGATGGTATCTACTACTCGACCGATCATGATTCTAGAGCTAATACGTGCAACAAACTTTGACTCATAGAAGGGATGCATTTATTAGATAAAAGGCCAACGCGGGCTCTACCCATTGCTCTAATGATTCATGATAACTCGACCGATCGCACGACCATGTGCCAGCGACGCATCATTCAAATTTCAGCCCTATCAACTTTTGATAGTAGGATAATGGCCTACTATGGTGGTGACGGGTGAAGGAGAATTAGGGTTCAATTCTTAAGAAAAGGCCTGAGAAACAGCTACCATATCCAAGGAAGGCAGCAGGCATGCAAATTACCCAATCCTGACATGGGGAGGTAGTGACAATACATAACAATATTGTGCTCATCTAGTCTAGTAATTGGAATGAATACAATCTAAATTCCTTAACAAGGATCCATTAAAAGTAAAGCCGGGAAAATGGACCGACCCGTTTAGGTCCTGGCCCTTCAAGGACTGGGCTTGCAAATTGTAGCCTCCAAAGGAAGTTGGGCCTAAAAGGGATGGCCCTGTAAGGCGAGGGCTTAAAAGGGTCGGTCCTCAAGGCCTAGGGCCAACCCGTTAAGCCCGTTTATTTTTTTTCTTGGAAAGGGAAACCGTATTACCATTTTTAATTGCCTTATTGAATCTATATGTCACTCTATCCTCATATTGTATAGAGTATGATTTTTTAGTATACTATTTTGCCTAATTAAATCATATTTTGATTTTTAGGTATGATTTTTGAGTTTATTGTTCTGCCTATTTAGAATAAAATCAAATTCTATACTGTTCTGCCTAATAGAGTATGATTTTTTATAGAGGTTGTGATTCTTTAACTACTTGAGCCTACTACTCAAAGTAAAGCACAATCAAATATCCTTGAAATTGATGATAGTTGTAATACCCTGAATTTTGAGACTTGAGGCTAGAGAATAAGCCTCAGATTAGTGGATTGCTAAGCCCCGGTTTAGCAAGATCAAAAATTGTGATTAAGGGTTAATGACTCCAAAAGTGAATGTCATTAGTGATAAATGGACCCTTTTGGAGAATATGATGTGAACTATGATTCGTATGCGTTGTGAGCAGTGTCGAAACCCTGTATTTAAGTTCAATTATGGATTAACATCTAAATTGACTTAAAATAGAGGGGAGGGCGCATTGTGGAAGAAAAGGAATGATATGATGTGTTTTGGTGGTGATTCAAGAGGAATTGCCATAATTAGGGGTAAAACGGTAAAGTTACCGACCGATTGATCGGTTACTGAAGAGGAAGCTCCTTAGTAACTCAAATATCAATGGTTAGGATTGACTGTTAAGATATCATAAGGGGCGGAATCATGTACAATTGTGTTCATGTGAGCTCATGGAGGTATGACAAGATCTTGACAAGTGTCACAATATGGACCCTTGGATTTTGGTTAATTATTCAAACTCTTCCCTCTCTCCTCTCTTCCTATTTAGGTCAGCCAAGTGTGTAATTAGGAGCCAAAAACTGATTTCTTCTTCATCTTCATCTCTCTCTCTTCTCATACACCATTTTCGCTAAGCAAGGAAGGAAAGAGAAATGAGAAAGCTCATGGTAAGTACTCTATGTGACCTTTAATGTTCAAACACTCTTCATTAATGTTGATCATGGTGATGAGAGCTTCATTGCTATGGTTTTAGATTCTTGAAAGGAGGTGTTTGATCTCTTGAGGAAAAGTAGAAAGATGAAGAATCAAAGAATTGGTTTGGGAAAGAGGAAGAAGTGAGTATTTGAAGCATTTTGACCTAAGTTTTGTGATCATTGGTCAAGCTGTAACCCCCTTCCCACCTTAGGCCGAGATTAAGTTCTTAAACTCATAATTAAGTTGTACTTAGAGACCATATTTAGAAATGGGACTTATTAACATACTCATTTGCCCAAAAATCGGATTTTTGCAAAAACTTTTCTAAACTTATTCACAATGGTCCCAAGTTCTCAATACAAAATAATACTGGCCTGAACAGGTGGATTCCATTTACAATTATCAGAGTGCAAATAAGTTCCCGATTCACTCGGGTTCCATTCATAATAAAAGGGATTTACAAAAGGCACATAGCCTATAATTCATACCCTTTTACTTGGGGATTACACAAAGTCTACTATATACAATTCCAAAATATACAATGATAACCATAATCTCCAAAATATACTCCTAAACAGGAGTTCTAACTACTCTTCGTCGCCCGCTTGCCTCTCGATCCTTCGGCCCTGTCTAAAAGGTTTAATTTTGGGAGAGTGAGATTCTAAAGAATCCCCGTAGTAACAAGTCAATCATATAATGTACAACAATAATGCATGTAATCAAATCATCATCCACACAAGCAACTACAACGGCAGTTGCAGCGGCAATGGTTAGTATGACACATGTCATCCCTGACGATTGCTCACGCTGAATTGCTCACGTTGTATTGCATCACAACAATCAACACAGTATAATTCACCACAGCTGGGATCCATATAAAGCATATCATATTCACAAGCCACATAGGCAAGATACACATACACAGCCCACGGCTGGTTTTCACATACGCCGCCCCCACGGGTCGGATTCACAAAGATCCATGTCGATTACGACGGCAGTCCAACGGCCGACTAGAGATGACCACTGTCACTCCCTATACGGCTCACGCTGACCTGCTCGCGCCGTAATAGACCATGGCACACATTTCACAAGTTCAATGATAAGATATGCATACCAAGACATCATACAAGATATGAGAGAAAAGTCACTACCTGAGTTCTTCCGGGCGTGTCCTAGCGCCGGTCTCTCCCGAGGAAGGCAAATATCAAATCCTATTTTCACAATTAGGGACGAAGAGTTATTCTCTATTCCAAGGCTTAATCCACTTTATAATACTTAATTGGTTATCATTATTGCTCTTTTAGAGTCATTAAACACCCCTAACCAAACTCCTAAAGGGTAGGAAAAACTATCCCAAAGATCCCTTTTTGGAAGCACAAAAACTCAGATTTTACACTGCCTCACTCGAGCACAGATGGCCGTGCTCGAGCACAAATGTACGGACACTCGAGTGAAGATGGCCTCACTCGAGCACAGGTACGGATATCACTCGGGCACAAGAGAGAGTGAAGACAGAAAGCACGTACCCGAGAGCACAAGAGAAAGCACATCAGCCCAAATGGCTCACCGTGCTCGAGCACACACGGCTCACTCGAGCACGCTCATCCTCACTCGAGCACAAGGCCAAATGCCTCACTCGAGCACCCGCGAGAGAAACTCAGGAAGTGAGGACCCGAGAGCACCCAAAGCTCTCCAAGCAAAGGATCACTCGAGCATGCACCTCTCACCCGCGAGCATACCCGCGAGCACACATCTCTCACCCGCGAGCACACACCTCTCACCCGCGAGCACCTCACTCGCAAGTGAGAGCTTGAAAGCACAACTCCCTCCTGAAGCACGACCTCACTCGAGCATGACCCCCAGTGCTCGAGTGAGAAGGCTATGCTCGCGAGTGTCAGAGCACACTCGTGGCATCCACCAGCAAGTGAAGACCCGAAAGAAACCCTTCACTCTGAACTCCCACCTTCACTCGAGCAGACCATGCCTGCTCGAGCATGTTCTTCGCTCACTCGAGCACAAAACGCTGTGCTCGAGCATCAATCATAAAAACCCAGGTGCACTCGAAGCACAAAAGGGAAAACTCTCGCATCACTCGAGCACGATCATCCTGTGCTCGGGTGATATTCATCCTTCACTCGAGCACCCCCTGTCTGCTCGAGTGAATGCCTCAGATATCAGAGAACGCAGAAAGCAGAGACACTCTCCTTAACCTTTGCCCAATTGATTCCTATGGACTCAAAACTTAACCCAAAGCCATTCCCACACAAAAACACCCAACAAACTCAATGGAATACTCAAAATCATCAAAATCCTATTCCATTATCATGCTTTGGGTTTTGGGCATTAAATTCAACAAGATACCTCTTTCAACAAAACTTCATATCTCAACTTCTAATCAATCTATCTATCACATACTCATTCCAAAACACCATTCTCATGCCAAAAACATACCAAATGAACAGTGGCATCCAATTTTCGGATTCAAGCCAAATTTCCAGAATTTAGAAACTATTCCAAATGGTATGAAACATAGATAGATAGATTGGTTTTACTCACCTTATCAACTTCTCCAAAGAGAGTTCTTGATCCACCAACAATCAATTTTCGTGTGATCACAAACCACACCAAATGGCCACACTACACACACCCAAATGAAGCCCATTACTCAAGGATCAACATTAAGGAAGTGAGTTTGAGCAATGGAAATCATTTACCTACTCAAAATCCAAGCTTTTCTTCCTTCAACAATGGAGAAAGAGAGAAGAGAGAGAGAGCACGTGAGAGAGAGAGATGAGATGGAGAGATGGAGAGAGAGAGGGAAAAGTGAACTTTTGTCCCCATGTGGCCCATCCAATGGTCACCACCATGCCACATGTCAGCATCTCATTTATTCCCACTAAAGCTCACCACACCTCAACACATAGGATTCCGACCCACGGTCAAGGAAATCACCACCATTGATCTTAAATACCACACATATGCACTAATATTTCCAATTTCCACTAATTATGACATTAACTAATATTGTCATAAAATACATAATAATCCCAATTAAATTCATAATTATCATTAATAATCATGATTATCCCTTAATCAGAAATTGGGATATTACAATTCTCCCCCCGTTCAATAAATTTCGCCCTCGAAATTTGTTACACATCATGGGGCATAAACTCAGGAAATCGTTTCCTCATGTCCGCTTCCGCCTCCCAAGTGGCTTCCTTTGGAGACATTCCCTTCCAGACCACCTTCACGAACGGTAAGCTTCGGTGCCTGAGCTTCCGCTCTTCTCGATCAATGATTCTCTCTGGCTCTACCGCATAAGTGAAGTTATCTTGCAATTCCACTTCTTCATACTCAATGATATGTTCGGGGTCTGGTTGGTACTTCTTGAGCTGCGAGACATGAAACACATCATGTAATCTACTCAAACTCGGGGGTAGGGCTATCCGATAGGCAACTGGTCCAATCCTTGCCAGAATCTCGAATGGACCAATGTATCTCGGACTCAGCTTCTTCCGCTTGATTGCTCTCCCGATGCCCGTGACCGGAGACACTCTCAAGAAAACATGATCCCCCACTTCAAACTCAAGAGGTCTTCTCCTCTTATCAGCGTAGCTCTTCTGACGACTCTGTGCTGTAAGGAGCCTCTTCCTGATAACTCGGATCTGCTCAGCGGTTTGGTCAACAAGATCCGGCCCATACAACTTCCTCTCAGACAACTCTGACCAGCAAAATGGTGACTGGCACTTCCTCCCATACAGTGCTTCATACGGAGCCATTTGAATGCTCGCATGGTAACTGTTGTTGTACGCAAACTCAGCCAATGGAAGATAGTAGTCCCACTTTCTTTTGAAGTCTAGGACACACGCTCTCAGCATGTCTTCTAAAGTCTGGATAGTCCTTTCTGACTGTCCGTCTGTCTGAGGATGGTAAGCCGTGCTAAACCTCAATTGAGTACCCATAGCTTCGTGCAGAGCCTTCCAGAATCTCGAAGTAAACCGAGGATCTCTATCGGAGATTATATTCTTCGGTGTACCATGGAGTCTCACAATCTCCTTGATATAAATCTCAGCCAGTCTATCAGGAGAATAGCCAGCGTTGATAGGTATGAAGTGCGCAGACTTCGTGAGTCGGTCGACAATCACCCAGATCGCATCATAGTTCTTGATCTTGGGCAAACCCATCACTAGATCCATGGTCACACTCTCCCACTTCCATTCTGGAATTTCTGGACTCTGAAGCAATCCTGGCGGTCTCTGGTGCTCAATCTTCACCTTTTGACAGGTGAGACACCGCGCCACGTACTTCGTCACATCACTCTTCAACCCTGGCCACCAATACATAGACTTCAAATTGTGATACATCTTGGTCATACCGGGGTGAAGAGTATATTGACTCTTATGAGCCTCATCAAGAATTCTCAATCTTAACTCCGCCTTCAGTGGTACATAGGTTCTCTTCTGATAACGCACCAATCCACTTGGTGACAAGTCATAGTCTCGAGTCTCTCCTCGCTCAATCTTAGCTCGGATCGACTGGGCTAGCTCATCATGCATTTGAGCTTTTTCAATCTCAGTTCTCAGGTCATTCTCCCCTTGGACCACACCATAACTGGCACACAGGATTTCCTTTGAGAGATTCAAATCCCTAAAATCCTCTATCAGTTTCCATTCCTGGATCATCATTGTTGCCACTAGCACCACCTTCCGACTCAAAGCATCCGCGACGACATTAGCCTTACCCGGATGATATTTGATCTCCAGGTTATAGTCTTTCAGCAACTCCATCCACCGACGTTGTCTCATGTTCAATTCTTTCTGATCATACAAGTATTTGAGACTTTTGTGGTCGCAGTACAGTTCCACTGTCACACCATACAGGTAATGACGCCAAATTTTCAATGCAAACACAATTGCCGCCAGCTCCAGATCATGAGTGGGGTAGTTCATCTCATGCGGTTTCAGCTGTCGAGAGGCATAGGCCACCACACGTCCCTGCTGCATCAGGACACACCCTAACCCCTGCTTACTCGCATCACTATACACGACATAAGCCTCACTGGGATCAGGTATAATCAATACTGGTGCCGTAGTCAATCTCTCCTTCAGCTCAGTGAAACTCCGCTCACAACGTTCATCCCACAAAAACGGTTGATCCTTCCTCGTGAGCTTGGTCATCGGCAAGGCAATACGCGAGAAGTTCTGAATGAACCTCCGGTAATAACCAGCAAGACCCAGAAAGCTGCGAATCTCAGAAACAGTTTCTGGCCTTTTCCATTCAAGTACTGCTTCCACCTTACTGGGATCCACTGATACCCCGTCTTGAGAGATCACATGGCCAAGGAACTTCACTTCCGTAAGCCAAAACTCACATTTGCTCAGTTTGGCATAGAGTTGCTTTTCCCTTAAAACACCTAGTACAATTCTCAAGTGTTGCTCATGATCCTCCCTACTCTTGGAATAGATCAAGATGTCGTCGATAAACACAACCACAAACTGGTCAAGGTACTGTCGGAAGATGCGATTCATATAATCCATGAATACCGCCGGTGCATTCGTCAAACCAAAGGGCATCACAAGGAACTCATAGTGCCCATATCTTGTTCTAAAAGCAGTCTTCGGAATGTCCGCTGCCTTCACACGCAACTGATGATATCCCGACCTTAGATCAATTTTGGAGAATACGCACGAGCCAGACAATTGATCTAACAGGTCGTCAATCCTTGGGAGAGGATACTTATTCTTAACAGTTACCTTGTTAAGTTCTCGATAATCGATGCAAAGCCTCAAGCTTCCATCTTTCTTTTTCACAAACAACACTGGAGCTCCCCACGGTGATACACTGGGTCGGATGAATCCTTTCTCAAGCAATTCTTCAATTTGCTTCTTCAACTCTGCCATTTCATTCGGGGCCATACGATATGGGGCTTTCGATATCGAACCAGCTCCAGGCACAATCTCAATTGGAAATTCTACTTCCCTTTCCGGAGGCAATCCACTAAGATCCTCTGGAAATATCTCAGGGAATTCATTTACTACTGGTATACTCTCTAAAGCTTCACCTGACTCTCCCTGAACGGAGAAAAACACCATATACCCTTGACACCCTTTCTCAAGATATCTCTCAGCTTTAGCTGTTGAAAGCAAGTTCAAACTGGCATTTACATTGCTATCCCGCTGTGCACTACGAAAATTGATCCTTTTATTACCACAATCAAGCAGCACATCATTTGCTCTTAACCAATCAAAACCCAAAATGACTTCTAGTTGTTGGAGTGGCAAGCAGATCAAATCAACTGTAGACTCCCAACCCTCAACAACTATTACACAATTTAAGCAGGCTTCGGCCGTCACAGCCTTGACACCCATCGGCGTCGACACGACCAAATCAAATGGTAATCTATGCACATGCAATCCCAGGCGCTTTACACAATCATAAGCAATAAAAGAGTGACTTGCACCCGAATCAAACAAAGTATCTAATTCATTATCACCGAGAAGAATTTTACCTTGGATCAATTCAGGCGACTTCCGGGCCTCCTCATGAGTCATGGCAAACACTCGACCTTGATTCCTGGGCCTTTGCTCTACTGGCGGTCTTGGGCACTTAGTAGAGATGTGACCCACTTGCTTACAGTTGAAGCAAATCACCTCCCCAGCACAAGTTCTTCCCGGATGATACTTTCTGCACAGATTACACATCGGTCCTGCTGGAGGTCTCTGGTCACTACGACCCCCAGGTTGGTAGGGCTTCTTGTTACCACCCCCATATGAGGACCCTTGCCCCTTCCGCTTCTGGGAAGTGTTAGCCTTACTAGGCTCACTGCGACTGTCTTTACCCTTAGTTGGGTACCAATCCCTCAGATTGTTCTCAACAATCCTACACTGCTCCACCGCCTTGTTGAAGTCAGTAAATAGGTGAGAGGCTAATCTCTTCTTCAGTTCACGCCTCAAGCCCCTGATAAGCATATCAGAGCTCCACTCCTCATCATCCTTTTCCCGGAGATGCGTAGAATACCGAGATAGTCGGACAAAACGGGAAAGATACTCGTCAAAACTCTCTGTATCTCCCTGCTTGATAGCCAAGAACTCAGACTCTTTCTCTAACCTCACCGACTTGGGGAAGTATTTCTCATTAAACTTCTCTTGGAACAACTCCCAAGTCAATGGCACATTCCGGCTTCGAAGTGTCATGGCGATATTCCGCCACCACCGGTCGGCATCCCCCTCTAGCTTATATACGGCTAGTTTCGCCTTAACCTCCGTAGAACACTCGAGGACCTCAAAGATCTTCTCTAGACGAGTCAACCAGTCCTCAGCAACTTGGGGCTCAAACCTCCCTCTGAACACTGGAGGTAGATGCTTGCAAAATTCAGAGACCCAGTACTGTAAGCCTCTTCCCTCACGAACCAGTACCCCTTGAGACTCTTGATTGGGCACTGAGTGAGGTGGGGATTCATGGGACCGATTGGACCCCTCAGCCGTCTCCTCATGATGAGTCTCTGCTTGAGTCTCCCCACGAGTCGACTGGGCCCTTTCTTCATTACGCTTGGCCCTTTCCTCCCGGAGCTCTTCTCTTAGCTCACGGATCATATCCCTTTGTTCCCGTACGAGATCCATCACCTCTTGCATTGGGTCAGGAGGATTGTCATTCAACTCCTCCACATCTGGATCCCCTTGTCTGCCTCTAGGGCGAACCATGTTGTCCTTTACTCTACAATGATTCACCATATCAGTTTCAAAGCAAAGGTATACACATAATCCATAAGACTTAGATATACCTACAACCAGTAGAAATATCCATGTGTATACACAACAAGCACTTATCAATCATTAAGTTACCCTAAACTCAAAGGATCAAGGTCAACTAAGGAGCTATCCTAGCAAATGCTCACCTTGCCAGGAACTACGGCTCTGATACCACAAATGTAACCCCCTTCCCACCTTAGGCCGAGATTAAGTTCTTAAACTCATAATTAAGTTGTACTTAGAGACCATATTTAGAAATGGGACTTATTAACATACTCATTTGTCCAAAAATCGGATTTTTGCAAAAACTTTTCTAAACTTATTCACAATGGTCCCAAGTTCTCAATACAAAATAATACTGGCCTGAACAGGTGGATTCCATTTACAATTATCAGAGTGCAAATAAGTTCCCGATTCACTCGGGTTCCATTCATAATAAAAGGGATTTACAAAAGGCACATAGCCTATAATTCATACCCTTTTACTTGGGGATTACACAAAGTCTACTATATACAATTCCAAAATATACAATGATAACCATAATCTCCAAAATATACTCCTAAACAGGAGTTCTAACTACTCTTCGTCGCCCGCTTGCCTCTCGATCCTTCGGCCCTGTCTAAAAGGTTTAATTTTGGGAGAGTGAGATTCTAAAGAATCCCCGTAGTAACAAGTCAATCATATAATGTACAACAATAATGCATGTAATCAAATCATCATCCACACAAGCAACTACAACGGCAGTTGCAGCGGCAATGGTTAGTATGACACATGTCATCCCTGACGATTGCTCACGCTGAATTGCTCACGTTGTATTGCATCACAACAATCAACACAGTATAATTCACCACAGCTGGGATCCATATAAAGCATATCATATTCACAAGCCACATAGGCAAGATACACATACACAGCCCACGGCTGGTTTTCACATACGCCGCCCCCACGGGTCGGATTCACAAAGATCCATGTCGATTACGACGGCAGTCCAACGGCCGACTAGAGATGACCACTGTCACTCCCTATACGGCTCACGCTGACCTGCTCGCGCCGTAATAGACCATGGCACACATTTCACAAGTTCAATGATAAGATATGCATACCAAGACATCATACAAGATATGAGAGAAAAGTCACTACCTGAGTTCTTCCGGGCGTGTCCTAGCGCCGGTCTCTCCCGAGGAAGGCAAATATCAAATCCTATTTTCACAATTAGGGACGAAGAGTTATTCTCTATTCCAAGGCTTAATCCACTTTATAATACTTAATTGGTTATCATTATTGCTCTTTTAGAGTCATTAAACACCCCTAACCAAACTCCTAAAGGGTAGGAAAAACTATCCCAAAGATCCCTTTTTGGAAGCACAAAAACTCAGATTTTACACTGCCTCACTCGAGCACAGATGGCCGTGCTCGAGCACAAATGTACGGACACTCGAGTGAAGATGGCCTCACTCGAGCACAGGTACGGATATCACTCGGGCACAAGAGAGAGTGAAGACAGAAAGCACGTACCCGAGAGCACAAGAGAAAGCACATCAGCCCAAATGGCTCACCGTGCTCGAGCACACACGGCTCACTCGAGCACGCTCATCCTCACTCGAGCACAAGGCCAAATGCCTCACTCGAGCACCCGCGAGAGAAACTCAGGAAGTGAGGACCCGAGAGCACCCAAAGCTCTCCAAGCAAAGGATCACTCGAGCATGCACCTCTCACCCGCGAGCATACCCGCGAGCACACATCTCTCACCCGCGAGCACACACCTCTCACCCGCGAGCACCTCACTCGCAAGTGAGAGCTTGAAAGCACAACTCCCTCCTGAAGCACGACCTCACTCGAGCATGACCCCCAGTGCTCGAGTGAGAAGGCTATGCTCGCGAGTGTCAGAGCACACTCGTGGCATCCACCAGCAAGTGAAGACCCGAAAGAAACCCTTCACTCTGAACTCCCACCTTCACTCGAGCAGACCATGCCTGCTCGAGCATGTTCTTCGCTCACTCGAGCACAAAACGCTGTGCTCGAGCATCAATCATAAAAACCCAGGTGCACTCGAAGCACAAAAGGGAAAACTCTCGCATCACTCGAGCACGATCATCCTGTGCTCGGGTGATATTCATCCTTCACTCGAGCACCCCCTGTCTGCTCGAGTGAATGCCTCAGATATCAGAGAACGCAGAAAGCAGAGACACTCTCCTTAACCTTTGCCCAATTGATTCCTATGGACTCAAAACTTAACCCAAAGCCATTCCCACACAAAAACACCCAACAAACTCAATGGAATACTCAAAATCATCAAAATCCTATTCCATTATCATGCTTTGGGTTTTGGGCATTAAATTCAACAAGATACCTCTTTCAACAAAACTTCATATCTCAACTTCTAATCAATCTATCTATCACATACTCATTCCAAAACACCATTCTCATGCCAAAAACATACCAAATGAACAGTGGCATCCAATTTTCGGATTCAAGCCAAATTTCCAGAATTTAGAAACTATTCCAAATGGTATGAAACATAGATAGATAGATTGGTTTTACTCACCTTATCAACTTCTCCAAAGAGAGTTCTTGATCCACCAACAATCAATTTTCGTGTGATCACAAACCACACCAAATGGCCACACTACACACACCCAAATGAAGCCCATTACTCAAGGATCAACATTAAGGAAGTGAGTTTGAGCAATGGAAATCATTTACCTACTCAAAATCCAAGCTTTTCTTCCTTCAACAATGGAGAAAGAGAGAAGAGAGAGAGAGCACGTGAGAGAGAGAGATGAGATGGAGAGATGGAGAGAGAGAGGGAAAAGTGAACTTTTGTCCCCATGTGGCCCATCCAATGGTCACCACCATGCCACATGTCAGCATCTCATTTATTCCCACTAAAGCTCACCACACCTCAACACATAGGATTCCGACCCACGGTCAAGGAAATCACCACCATTGATCTTAAATACCACACATATGCACTAATATTTCCAATTTCCACTAATTATGACATTAACTAATATTGTCATAAAATACATAATAATCCCAATTAAATTCATAATTATCATTAATAATCATGATTATCCCTTAATCAGAAATTGGGATATTACACAAGCTTTGTGAATTTCAAATTTTTCCCTGATTTTCATGTGATTTTGGATTGGAAGAATTGGTTTGTGTATTGTGGTAAAAATGGTGCCATATTGTGTTTTGGTATCATTGGAATTGGTTTTAATTTGAAATGGAAAGAGATTGTAATGTAGAATTGGTATTGTAACATTGTGTGACATGTTGTGGTAACATGTCAATGTGATGTGAATTTGGTTTATTTGGTGTTTCCAATGGATTCCTTGTGAAAATTTGTGTGGGAATGATGTTTGGTATGAAAATTGGATCTTTGGAAGCAAAGATGCAAAATCTGGAATTCTGTCTTTTGAAAGTCTGTTTTGGGCAGTCTGTTCGTGTGGACGTTTTGACTGGGCAAATTATGTCAGAAAATTATGAAACTTTCTAGTCTTAAATTTCACATCCGAAGCTTCAAAATAGACATATAATCTGTGGCATTTCGTTTTGTGAACTGAGAGTTATGGTTTTCCAAAGTTTGACGTTAAAACTGGGTGTAAATCTGGAACAGCAAAGGAATTTCGTGTAATTCTGGAATTGTGTGGTAATTTCTGGTAATGGCTCATATTTTTTCTATGAAGAGAACTTAAATAGATTTCAATGGGCTTTGGGATCACCTCATTTTGATTTTTCTAGAATTATTTATGAATTTCTGAAGTTTCCTTGGCTGCAGCCAAAAGTTCTTTGCTGCAATGCAAAAGTTTCTGTGTGCGTTTTGGTCACAGCTAGAAATTCTTGGCTGCAGCCAAAAACCTTCTGTGCACGTTTTGGCTGCAGTCAACCCCCATTTTCAGTACTTGGTAATTTTGAAAAGTAATTTCCAACCTAGTACGTCCCAATCCTTTCAAGATTTTGTTGAGTTTATTATTAGACACCGAAGGGACTCAAATGACAACCAACTTTAAGTGATGTAAAAGTAAGGATTTGGATTAAAGATTAACCCTATATCCTTGATTTGGTTTATAGGGTTCAGTATTCACCCTAAACATGAGTAGCCGATGCTGGAGCATACATGGAAAGAAAAAGTGTAGGGAACTTACCTCTCTTGCATGCTTTGATATTTGTGTTTGTGTATTGATGCATGTATTGCTTTGCTTGATTATGTGAAACATGTATGAATGATTGTAGCTCTGTTTCTATTTATGCTATGGTCATAAGTATGTTGTTGAAACATTGAGCATACAGATATGTCATTATGTGAGCATGTGTTATTGTGATGCAAGCATGTCATGCATTAAACACTTATCTTGCATGCATATTGGTATATGTTTCTCTATTGAGATTCTCTCAAATCTCACCCTCCCCTAGCAACATTTTAGACAGGACAAGTGACTCGAGGAGGGAGCAAGCAATAAAGGGCAGCAAGTATTCTTTCAAGATGTAGAGTTGGTAGTTGGTTATCATAGTTGGGAAGTATTCTATATTTGGCATTTGTATTTGGATTTGAATATGGGAATGTATATTCGGATTTGTATTTTAAAGGATATTGTGTAATCCCCGTATAACAATTTGTAAAAGGGTGTTTGCGCCTTGTGAGGCTATGATTTATATAAGGAATCCGAGATTGCCAGAAATTTATATTGTGCACTCTAGTTGTTATATTAATATGATTTATCTTCACAGAGTAGTTATATTCGATATGTGAATATGAGACCAAGTCAATTAGATTTCAAAAAGTATTTGTGAAAACTCTATCTCAAGGATGGGATTGTGAATGAGTTTTAATAAATATTGGTCTCTATTTCATTTTAATTGCATATTTCAGATATAATTACGGAAGGGGGTTACAATAGTGATGAAGAAGATGAAAATGATAGTCATCATACTCATGTTGCTTAGAGGTTAGAGTGTTTAGCTTCTTGCATTCTTATATTGTAGCCTTTGTGTGAGTTATTTATAAACATGAGTTTACCTTTGATTATACATTAGTTAATGTGCTTGTTTGTTGTATGAGACGTGTTTTTTAAACCTTAATGTTGACAACATTTATATGTTAAATTAGAACTTTAATCATTGTTATTTACTAATTATATCTTTCTGGGGAAAAAAGTAGAAAAATTAGTTAAATATTGTGAAAAGACTTCCGGCCCTGCGGGCCGTCCCTGGTCAACATGCTCTATGGCCGGGTCATAAAAACTGCAATTTCTGACCCCCGGGCCTAAAAGGGCCGGTCCTTTTAGACCTTGGCCCGTCAAGGGCTGGCCCTTATTCCTAGCTCTAATTGGAGGGCAAGTCTGGTGCCAGCAACCGTGGTAATTCCAACTCCAATTGTGGTCAATCACTTTACTACACAGTGACTTGGAGAAAAAACATAGCTTCACGATTGTAGTTCACACAATGACGTGACAATGCTAAGACTAATCCACCAAACGTTAGTCAAGGATGTCCTCACATCCAATATGGCAAGCACAAGTGCTTGAAAATTTTATATTAGGTATTTCTTCAACCTCAAATGAATAGTTAGCTACCCATTACATACATACATATATATATATGTATGTATGACTTATTTATTTATGTATTTAAGGTACCTTTACAAGGAGTACATAGCCCCCAAAGACTTATTTGAAAGTTCTTGTTCCTCAGCCCCCACCTCCATTTAGGCTTATTAGAAGCAGTCCTAGGGCATATACTTTGAGAGGAAAGCGAGGGAAGTAGTGGGTATATTCATTAGAAGGGCACCAAAGAATAAGAATAGCTTCATCTCGGCACTGTACTACCAAGGGAGAATATACTGCTTAATTAAATTGTTTGTTAACAGCTCGTATTGTTCTTATTATATTTATTGCAATTAGGGGTTATTAGCTCCTCATCATGCTAAATCCCTTCAAGCAAAGGATTTGGTACTTTGATTTACTTCATGGGGATGCGGACAATTGACCATAGATGGTCGAGCTTTTCAATAAGTAAGCTGATGAATATATTGTTTATATATTTACTATAATGTGTTCCTTTATAACTTTTTGACAGTCATTAATTTCTTATTGTTTTTTTAGAGTGTTTACTATTACGCCACAAATGAAGGCCTCGGCTACCCCCCGCTTCTTGGCCGCGGCTATGGATCCATTTACACATAGAAGAGGGTACACGTATGTAATCCACCAATATATATATATATATATCGTTTGTATTCATATACTTTTCATAGTTAAGTATTTGTGTTCCTTTTACACAAATGAAAGTAGGGAGAGATACATTCATTTGTTTCTTTATAGTATCTGCGACAACCAAATAAGAGCTCTGATTGTGGGTACAATATCATGAAGGACATAGTTACCCTCAATCCCACCTCAATTAATACTAAGGTGTGTGTGTGTGCACACCCGCGCGTGTAAGTTTTTAAGTTATATTAAAAGTCAACTAATATACTTTAACATATTTAATTTGTTTTTGCTTGCAGTACTTTAAAGACACTTTTTGTGAGCAGTATTTGCCTCGTCAAATTGAAGAAGTCATAGAAGAGTTATCTATGACTATTTTTTGTTAGTGGGTTACTGTAGAATGGAGTTAGTTAGAGTAGCCATTTTTTGTTTAAGTATATGTTAGGTTCTTAATTTAGCTATTTTAGATTTGGATATAATTATATTGTTTTAATTTACTGGATATGTAGGTTCTTAGTTTCTAGTATGTGTGTATAAAATTTGCTGGAAATATGGATCTCTATTTTGGTTTCCTCTTTACAAGTATTTGTATGTGATATGTAATATCCCAATTTGTGATTAAGGGCTAATGGCATTGAGATTGATTATAATTTGTGTAATTAAATATTTTGGGAGAAATATGATGTGAATTTGGTGTAAATGTGTGTGGTATTAGAGATCAAGGGATGAGATGTTGCCAAGTGGCATTATGGTGGACCATAGGATGAGGCATAAGAGACAAAAACCACCTTTTTCTCTCTCCTCTCTCTCCTATGCGTTTTTGGAGGCATGGGCAAGGGAAAATTGTACTTCATTCATCATCACTCCCCATCCCTTCCATCTCTCACGTTCTCTCTCTCCCATTCTCTCTCATTTTTGTGCCCCCATTTCTGCAGAAGGAAAGAAGAAGAAGCTTGTGAAAAAGGTGTGTATTTAACCCTCTAAATGGCTTCTAATGGAAAAATGTTCTTCATTAAAGTTGATCTTTGAGTTAAGAGCTACATTTCTATGGTTGTAGCTTGTCCATTGGTTGTGGTTGGTGATCACACGAAATTTTGGAAAGTAGTGAAGCAAGAACTCACTTTGGAGAAGTTGATAAGGTGAGTGAGACCTATCTATCTATCTAAGTTTTATACCATTTGAAATAGTTTGAATTTTCTGGAATTTTGGGCCCATTTTTGAAAATGAGGGCCATTGGGAGTTTGGTATGTGTTTGACATGGAATTTGTATGTTTGGAATGCATTTTGGATAGATAGAATTGATTGGGTTTAAAATTGTTAAGTTTGGAGATTTTGAGAGTTTGGTGTTTAATGTTACCCAAAAACCAAAGCATGATAATGGAATAGGATTTTGGTGATTTTGACATTTCCATTGGATTCCTTGAGTGATTTTGTGTGGGAATAAGCTTGGTTGTTGATTTTGGATTCATTTGGATCACTTGGGAAAAGTTGGAAATTTGTCTTGTTTGGACTCTGTTTTTCGCTGTCAGTTTGAACGAGCGTTTTGAATGACCAAATGGTGTTGGAAAATTATGAAAATTTCCAGTCTTAAATTTCACATCCCAAGCTTCAAAATGGACATATATTTTGTGTCATTTTTTCTAGTATTCTGTGAGTTATGGTTGTCCAAAGTTTGGGACTGAAACAGAACTCTGTTTTGGAGTAGTGTTTAGTTTTTGGTGATTCTGTATTTGTGTAGTGATTTCCAGTGATGGGCTATATTTTTCCTTGAAAGAGGACTTATATACCTTTCATTTGGATTTGGAATCACTCCGTTTCGATTTTTCTACAATTAGTTATGGTTTTTCGAAGTTCAGCCAAGAGTCAGGAAATTTCTTGGCCGCGGCCCATGAGTGGCTGGCAGCGGCCCAAACCTTTCTGGCCTGATTCTGGCTGCGACCAACGGCCTTCTAACCATATTTTGGCCGCGGCCAACCCCTGTGTTCCAGCACTTTGTGTTTTCGAAAAGTGACCTTCAATCTATTGTTTCCCAACCTTTTAGGGCTTTTATTAGAGGCATTTGTGGCCTCTTAAGAGTCCTAAATGATAACCAACTTAGTGTATTATGGAAATAAGTAATTGGAAGAGAGATTGATCAATTGTCCCTAATTTGGTATAGGATTTGATATCTGCCAAACGGGTGAGCCCACTGTGCCAAAGATTGTCAGGAAAGATTCAGGTAGCGATTTCTCTCTTATACTTTGTGTAAATGTATTGTATGTTTGTCTGTCATTCATTGTGTGGATGCTACTGCTATTGCTTTGTGATACCTTGTGCATTGAGATACCTTGTGGAGTTTAGTGATACATTGTGCTTTGAGATGCTTTGTGGTGCGTTGTGCTTCGTGTTGCTGCTACATAGTGTTCACCGCGAAAGCGGCCGTTGTGCATAGTGATTACAGCGAAAGCTGGCATAGTACATTGTGATTACAGCCAGGAGTGCTGTCGTATGTGGCGCGAGCCAGAGATCATTGTGAAGCTGCTGAACATGATGAACATACATGCTTTATGTTTATATATTGTATGAGTGACTTGTTGCTATTGGGATTCTTTAGAATCTCACTCTTTCCATATGACTAACCTTTTCAAACAGGGCAAGTGGCTCGAAGGAGAAGCGACCAACCCAGAGTGGTTAAGATCTCTTAGGGACATTCAGGATTTTGGGATTGTTGGTTATCTATTGTAGATTTGGGATTACTGTATATAAATTGTTCATAGTGAATTTTTGATTTGTAATCCCCGGTTGGAAAATAGTAAACCCATTCGATATATAGAGTAACCCGGGGTTTGCCGGGATTTCAGTTTCCGCACTCTGATATTTCTTATGTGATTTGATTTCTCAAGTAGTTACATCCACACGTGAATGTGAGACCCGGAATTATTACGTTTTGAATTGATTTTGAAATACCTCATCCCGAGTTTAGGGATTATAAATTGTTGATTTCATTTTATTGGTCTCTATTTCACTTAAATGTTGAAATCCGGATGTGATTACCGTGAGGGGGTTACATGATATGCATGGTGGCAGATTGAATTAAAAAAAGTTTGGTTGTCAGTACTTCACTGTTATTCGCTGATAACCATAATATATTGAGACATATGCTTCATAGTTCTTTTAAACAACTATGAAGTATATAAACATATTTTATGGTTATAGACCTACAATACTATCAAATAAACTTTTTACATTTGACCAAAACTAGTGTTAAATGCTTTACAGTGCAGCATTAGAACTATAAAGTATTATGTAATATATTACATGGTTCTTCAATTTAATGAACAACCATGAAATATGGATCAAATAATTAACAGTGTTTAATGAACAACCATGAATTATGGATCCCTGTATTTTACAATTGACAACCATAAAATATTAATATTTAGTGCTAATATATTTTATAGTTCATAACCGTGAACTATTGCTCAAAATAATTATTAGTGTTGATAGAGAACCAACTAGTGTGGGATAATAGGTGATTTGAAAAGTTAGAAAAATATTAGGAATAAATGTTTATTAATATTATTTTTATATATTGCTATTTTACTCAAGATATTTTTTGACTTATTTAGTGATCCTCAAGTTTAAGATTAGTGGGTTAGGCATTTCATTTTCATATTAAATTGATATTTTATTTATTTAGGCAGCTACTACCATGATTTGCATCGTGGGTTAATAGGATAATTTTAGGAGTAGTTTTAGGGTGTCATTGTTATCTTTTTATCTATAAATATTGAGTCTTATTATATGTAAATAGAAGTATGAAAATATATGAAAAATGATTAGAGAATTATTTCTCTAATTTTGGGAGATTATCCTTTGCTTCATTAGTCGATGGGTTTAAGATTCTTGCTCATCCTTTTAAAGATTTCTCTTATTCTTTATTTCATTATGGAATTGGATGCTAATTTCATAATTTGATATAGATTTATCCTTTTAATTTTTATCTTTCTTTTTCTATCCTTCGGTCTCTAACACTTTTCAATAAAGAGAGAATATATGTAAGAGTCTGATCCTTATGAGGATCTAAACTATGTACCGCCTCTAGGAGTTGTTATGAGATTTTAGAGTTAAAGCCAGAAATATAACTCAATAATAAGAGGTAAGATTATTCAAATTGGGCTGAAACTGTAATATCCCGATTTGTAATTAGGGCTAATGATTCTGATAATTATTGTAATTATCTTGATTAAGCACAATGATGATTAATGTAATGTGAATTTTGAGAATAAATACATGTGGTATTTAAGATCAAGGGTTGTGGTTTTATGACCGTGGGTCGGAATCCTGCGTGTTGTGGTGAGGTGAGTTCATTGTGGAAGAGAATGGATGATGACATGTGGCAAGTGGAAAGCCATAGGATGATGCACTAAGTGACAAAATGTCACTTTTCCCTCATTTTCTCTCTCTTATTCGGTTGGAGGCATGGGCAAGGGAGGGAGTATGTGTTTCTTCATCATCATTTTCTCTCTCATCTCTCATCTCTCATCTTTCTCTCTAAATCCGGCGACATTGAGGCAAGAAGAGGAAGAAGAAAAAGCTTGATCTTGGTAAGTTATGCTTCTCCTTTGCTCTAATCCTCTTCTCTGATATTGATCATCTCAATGAGAGTTACATTGTGATGATTGTAGAGCCTTAAATGGTGTAGATTGGGACATTGGTCGAATTTGGGAGTTTGAGAATCCAGATTCTGGATTGAGCAAAGAGAAGAGGTAGGCATTTAGAGCATTTTGATGTATTGTTTATGATTTTTGGTTAAGTTTGGTAAAATCTGGAATTTTGCCCTAAATATGCCTATTTTTGGAAATATGAAGTTTATTATGATTGATGAATGGAAATGATGTAGTTGGAGGTATAGAAGCATTTGATGTAATTTGGAATGATAAAAATGGGTTAAGGGAATTTGGATAATGTGTATCATAGAGACCTTAGTGGATGATTGTGGTCAAATTGGTTTTTGGAGTGTTTATAAAGTTGCCATAGTGTTCCCTAGTTAGTGCTTAAGGTGTGTGAGCATTGTGGAGAGTTTGGGAACCTTTGGGAGTGAATTTGACCATCTGGTGTTTTCTGGTTTTCTGCATTTCTGGGTCTCGCATGAGCATCACTCGAGCAGAGGAAGAACGTGCTCGAGTGATGGAAGAGTTTTCCCTGTCCTGCTTCGAGTGCGTCTGGGTTTCTTTGGGTGATGCTCGAGCACAGCGCTTTGTGCTCGAGTGAGCGAAGAACATGCTCGAGCAGGCATGGTCTGCTCGAGTGAAGGTGGGAGTTCAGAGTGAAGGGTTTCTTTCGGGTCTTCACTTGCTGGTGGATGCCACGAGTGTGCTCTGACACTCGCGAGCATAGCCTTCTCACTCGAGCACTGGGGGTCATGCTCGAGTGAGGTTGTGCTTCAGGAGGGAGTTGTGCTTTCAGGCTCTCACTTGCGAGTGAGGTGCTCGCGGGTGAGAGGTGTGTGCTCGCGGGTATGCTCGCGGGTGAGAGGTGTGTGCTCGCGGGTATGCTCGCGGGTGAGAGGTGTGTGCTCGCGGGTGTGAGGTGTGCTCGCGGGTGTGAGGTGTGCTCGCGGGTGTGAGGTGTGCTTCTGGTGGGAGTGTGCTCGCGGGTGGGAGTGTGCTCGCGGGTGTGGTTTTGTGCTCGAGTGATCCTATGCTTGGAGAGCTTTAGGTGCTCTCGGGTCCTCACTTCCTGGTTTTCTCTCGCGTGTGCTCGAGTGAGGTATTTGGCCTTGTGCTCGAGTGAGGGTCAGCGTGCTCGAGTGAGCCAGTTCCTGCAAGTGTCTTTATGCTCTCGGGAGCTCACTCGCAGTCTCACTCGCACTTGTGCTCGAGTGATGTCCGTACTTGTGCTCGAGTGAGAGCATCTGTGCTCGAGTGAGAGGACCAAAAATCTGTGTTTTGCCTTCGAGTAAGGGGTCTTTTGGGTAGGTTCTTCCAACCCTTTAGGCATATGTTTAGGCCTATTTTAGTTACCTAAAGAGTCCTAAATGATAACCAACTTAGAGAATTATTGAAATATACCTATGGATAAGAGATTAATTGGTTGTCCCTAATTGATATAGGATTTGATATCTGTCGCCCTCGTGAGGCCACGGTGCCGGAGCCAGTCAGGAAAGATACAGGTAGTGACTCTATCTTTATGCCTTATGTGATGTATGATATGTGTGCTATATCATTGTGATTAAAGGGATTTTGTATGCTGCAAGTTTTGTGAAAACTTTGTGTGGAAGCACCGCTAAACCAATAGTCCCTGAGTCGCTAACAACGGTTCGGGTGAAGGTCGTATGCCTTCCCGGCGGTAAAAGGGGATGAGGTTAGGGTGTCATATATGCGTTATGTGATATTGTGGTAGCACCGCTAAGCCAATAGTCCCTGAGTCGCTAACAACGGTTCGGGTGAAGGTCGTATGCCTTCCCGGCGGTAAAAGGGGATGAGGTTAGGGTGTGATATTTGTGAAGGCCGACGGGCCATTTGTGAAAGCCGAAAGGCTATATGTGAGCCGTGTGGCTATTTGTATGCACTGCCACGCCAATAGTCCCTGAGTCGCTAACAACGGTTCGGGTGAAGGTCGTATGCCTTCCCGGCGGTAAAAGGGGATGAGGGTGGAGTGAATTTGTTGCTGTTGATATGAGATGATGTGTTTACATATTATGTGATTGCATGTGGTATGAAATAGTAGTTACTACGGGGATTCTTTAGAATCTCACCCTCCCAAATGATTAATCTTTTCAGACAGGGCGAGTGGTTCGAAAGGGAAACGGACGACCAGGAGTAGTTAGGCTCACTCCGAGATCTAAGTGGTAGTTGGTTATCATAGTTTTGGATTGGGATTGCAATTTGTACATTTTATGTAAATGACTATTTTGGTTATGTAATCCCCATTGTTGGGAAACCTGTAAACCCAAGTTATGTATGCAAGTAACCCGGGGTTTGCCGGGATTTTGGTTTCCGCACTTTGATATTTAATATGTACTCTGTTTTTCTCAAGTAATTATATCCGCCTGTGAATGTGAGACCAGGATTAACTATGTTTCGAAACGGATTTTGAAACACCCCATCTTGGGATGAGGGAATATGAATTGTTATTTTGTTTTATTGGTCTCTATTTCACATAAATTTCATAAACCGGATGTCATTACGGTGAGGGGGTTACATTTTTGGTATCAGAGCTGCAGTTCCTGGCAAGGGTAGAGTTTGCTAGGATAGCTCCCATAGTGTGTCCTTAGTGATAATGGATTGGTAGTGAATGTTTGTTCGTTTACACATCTTTGAGTTATAATTGTGGATATATGAGCTCTGTAGAGATGTGTATACCATAATTGTTGGATTAATGGGGTGAGTTCTTTGTAGAATGAAAAGAACAACAAAAGGTCGCCCCAGAGTACAACAAGAAGATCCCGATGTGGAGTTGGTCAATGACAATCCACCAGATCCTATGCAAGAGTTAATGGGCTTGATAAAGGATCAGAGGGATATGATTACGGAGCTTAGAGAAGAGCTTCGAGCCGAGAAAGCAAAGAACAATGAGGGTAGAGGCCAGTCTACTCAAGAAGGTACTCGAGGGGAAACCCGAGAGGAGACTAGACTGGAAGATACAGCTGAAGGGTCAGCACGATCGCTTGAATCGCCTCCTCGTACTGAAGAAAATCAAAGGCCGCATGGGAAATCGGTCAATGAGGAAAGAGATCTTCAGTTTTGGGTCTCCAGGTTTTGTAAACACCTACCTCCGGTATTCAGAGGGAAATTTGATCCTCAGGCGGCGGAAGACTGGTTGAACCGTCTTGAGAAGATATTCGAGGTTCTAGAATGTCCCTCGGAAGTGAAAGCCAAGCTGGCGGTGTACAAACTTGAGGGTGATGCAGACCGCTGGTGGCGGAACATAGCTCTGTCGCTGAAGAGCAAGAATACACCATTGACCTGGGAAGTGTTTCAACAGCACTTCGATGAGAAATACTTTCCCAAGTCGGTGAGGCTTGAAAAGGAGACCGAGTTCCTACAAATCAAGCAAGGGGACACGGAGTCATTTGATGAATACTTGTCCCGATTCACCCGGTTGTCCCGATACTCCTCTTATCTACAAAAGAGGGATGATGAGGAGTTGAGTTCAGATCTACTCATCCGGGGCTTAAGGCGTGACATGAGGAAGAGAATAGCCACTCATCGGTTCTCCAAGTTTAACAAGGCCGTTGAAGAGTGTCGGATTACAGAGAGCAATCTGAGAGAATTGTATCCGGCTAAGACTGCGGGTGGTTATAGTGAACCCAGCAAGGGTGGTGCTTCCCAGAAGCGGAAGGGTTCGGGATCGTCATCTTCGTATAGGGGTGGTGGTAAGAAGCCCTACCAGCCCAGAGATCGTGAACCCCAGAGGTTTGGGACTGAGAGGAAATGTCCTCGCTGTAATCAGTCACATTATGGTAAGAACTGTCAGGGTGAGATGATTTGCTTTAACTGTAAGCGAACCGGACATCTTTCCAGAGATTGCCAACGACCGCAAGCGGAGCAGAGACCGAAAACTCAGGGCAGAGTATTTGCTATGACTCATGAGGAAGCCCGGAAATCCCCAGAGCTGATACAAGGTACAGTTCTTCTTAATGGATTTGTATTGCAAGTATTGTTTGACTCGGGTGCAAGTCACTCATTTATTGCGCATGATTGTGTAAAGCGCCTGGGTTTAATTGTACATAAGTTGCCATTCGAATTGATTGTGTCAACACCGATGGGTGTAAAGGCTGTAACTACAGAAGCCTGTTTGAATTGTTTAATAACCGTAGAGGGTCATGAGTCTGTGGTAGATCTAATTTGTTTACCGCTCTGCCAATTGGAAGTCATTTTGGGTTTTGATTGGTTGAGAGCGAATAACGTGTTATTAGATTGTGGGAACGAGAGGATTGTATATCCAGTTTCTCAAAACGTCGAGAATGGCAATGTTGATTTGAATTTTCTTTCGACGGCGAAGGCTGAGAGATATTTGAAAAAGGGTTGTCAGGGGTATATGGTTTTCTTCTCGGTACAAGGAGAAATCAGTGAAACTTTGAATAGTATACCCATAGTGAATGAATTCCCTGAGGTTTTTCCGTACGACTTAAGTGGATTACCTCCGGAAAGGGAAGTTCAGTTTCCGATTGACATTGTGCCTGGAGCGGGTTCGATATCTAAAGCCCCATATCGTATGGCTCCAAATGAAATGGCCGAATTGAAAAAGCAGATTGAGGATTTGCTCGAGAAAGGGTTTATTAGACCCAGTGTGTCGCCTTGGGGTGCTCCAGTTTTATTTGTGAAAAAGAAAGACGGGAGTCTTCGTTTGTGTATCGACTATCGAGAATTGAATAAAGTTACCGTCAAGAATAAGTACCCTCTCCCGAGAATTGATGACCTATTAGATCAACTATCTGGTTCATGTGTGTTTTCGAAAATCGATCTAAGGTCGGGGTATCATCAGCTGCGTGTGAAAGCGGAAGATGTTCCGAAGACTGCTTTCCGGACCAGATATGGTCATTATGAGTTCTTAGTGATGCCATTTGGGTTGACAAATGCGCCTGCGGTATTCATGGATTACATGAACCGTATTTTCCGACAATATCTGGATCAATTCGTTGTGGTATTCATTGATGATATTTTGATATACTCTAAGAGTAGAAAAGAACATGAGCATCATTTGAGAATTGTGTTGAATATATTACGTGAGAAGCAACTCTATGCTAAGTTGAGTAAATGTGAGTTTTGGCTATCAGAAGTGAAATTCTTAGGCCATGTTATCTCGCAAGGTGGGGTCGCTGTGGATCCTAGTAAAGTGGAAGCAGTACTGAACTGGAAGAGGCCAGAATCTGTGGCCGAGGTACGCAGTTTTCTGGGTCTTGCTGGTTATTATCGGAGATTCATTCAGAATTTCTCCCGTATTGCATTGCCGATGACCAAGCTCACGAGAAAGGATCAGCCGTATGTGTGGGATGAGAAATGTGAAAATTGCTTTGTGGAGCTGAAGGAGAGGTTGACTACGGCACCTGTGTTGATTTTGCCCGATCCCAGTGTGACATATGTTGTGTACTCTGATGCCAGTGGGCAGGGATTAGGGTGTGTCCTTATGCAGCAGGGACGTGTGGTGGCCTACGCCTCTCGACAGCTCAGACCTCATGAATTGAACTATCCCACTCATGATCTGGAGCTTGCGGCTATTGTGTTTGCCTTGAAGATTTGGAGGCATTATTTGTATGGTGTGACCGTGGAACTGTACTGCGACCACAAGAGTCTCAAATATCTGTATGATCAGAAAGAATTGAATATGAGACAACGACGCTGGATGGAGTTGCTTAAGGACTACAACCTGGAAATAAAATATCATCCGGGTAAGGCAAATGTAGTCGCTGATGCTCTTAGTCGGAAAACTGTGGTTGTGGCAGCTATGATGATACACGAGGAGAAATTGGTTGCTGATTTTCGTGATATGAACCTGGCGAACCAGATCATCTGTGCCCATTTTAATGTTTCCCAAGGGGAAAGTGATTTGAGAGCTGAGATTAAAGAGGCTCAGCGGCAAGATGACTGGATACAGGGTAACCTAGCCAGAATTGAGCGTGGAGAAGTTCAAGGCTATGATGTGTCGCCTAGCGGATTGATTCGTTATCAGAATAGGATTTGTGTTCCACTTAAGGCGGAGTTGAGACAGAAGATCTTAGATGAGGCGCATAAGAGCCAATATACTCTTCATCCTGGTATGACCAAAATGTACCATGGTTTGAAATCTGAGTATTGGTGGCAGGGTATGAAGAGTGATGTGACAAAGTATGTGGCGAGGTGTCTCACATGTCAGAAAGTGAAGATTGAGCACCAAAGACCGCCTGGTTTATTGCAAAGCCCTGAAATTCCGGAATGGAAATGGGAAAGCGTGACCATGGATTTTGTTACGGGATTGCCCAAGATCAGGAATTATGATGCGATCTGGATTATTGTGGACCGGTTAACGAAGTCAGCGCACTTCCTACCGATCAATGTTAGTTACTCTCCGGATAGACTAGCGGAGATTTATCTTCGTGAAATTGTGAAGCTCCATGGCATACCGAGGAATATCATCTCTGATCGAGATCCTCGTTTCACTTCGAGATTCTGGAAGGCATTGCATGAGGCACTGGGTACTCAGTTGAGATTCAGTACAGCCTATCATCCTCAGACAGACGGTCAGTCAGAGAGGACTATTCAGACCTTAGAGGATATGTTGCGGGCATGTGTACTTGACTTCAAAGGGAGTTGGGACCGTTTCCTTCCACTTGCTGAGTTTGCCTACAACAATAGCTTTCATGCGAGCATTCAGATGGCGCCGTATGAAGCGTTGTATGGAAGAAAATGCCAATCGCCATTGTGTTGGAATGAGTTGTCCGAGAGGAAACTCTATGGGCCGGATCTTGTGGATCAAACCTCAGCCCAGATTCGAATCATTCGTAAGAGGCTTCTTGCAGCTCAGAGTCAGCAGAAAAGTTATGCTGACAAGAGGAGAAGGCCTCTAGAGTTTGAAGTTGGTGACCATGTATTTATGAGAATATCACCTGTCACCGGTATTGGGCGAGCTATAAAGAGAAAGAAGTTGAGCCCGAGATATATAGGTCCTTTTGAGATCCTTGATAGGATTGGGCCTGTTGCTTATCGTATAGCCCTACCTCCGAGCTTGAGCAGACTCCATGATGTATTTCATGTTTCCCAATTGAAGAAGTATCAACCGGATCCATCCCATGTCGTTGAGTATGAGAATGTGGAGTTGCGAGATAACTTCACGTATGCGGTGGAGCCAGAGCAAATTATTGAACGAGAAGAACGTCGGCTCAGACACCGGAGTATTCCTTATGTGAAAGTGATCTGGAAGGGAATGACTCAGCGGGAAGCAACTTGGGAAACGGAGGAAGATATGCGAAGGCGATATCCGGAGTTTATGGCTCAAGGGATGTAACAAATTTCGAGGACGAAATTTATTTAACGGGAGGAGAATTGTAATATCCCGATTTGTAATTAGGGCTAATGATTCTGATAATTATTGTAATTATCTTGATTAAGCACAATGATGATTAATGTAATGTGAATTTTGAGAATAAATACATGTGGTATTTAAGATCAAGGGTTGTGGTTTTATGACCGTGGGTCGGAATCCTGCGTGTTGTGGTGAGGTGAGTTCATTGTGGAAGAGAATGGATGATGACATGTGGCAAGTGGAAAGCCATAGGATGATGCACTAAGTGACAAAATGTCACTTTTCCCTCATTTTCTCTCTCTTATTCGGTTGGAGGCATGGGCAAGGGAGGGAGTATGTGTTTCTTCATCATCATTTTCTCTCTCATCTCTCATCTCTCATCTTTCTCTCTAAATCCGGCGACATTGAGGCAAGAAGAGGAAGAAGAAAAAGCTTGATCTTGGTAAGTTATGCTTCTCCTTTGCTCTAATCCTCTTCTCTGATATTGATCATCTCAATGAGAGTTACATTGTGATGATTGTAGAGCCTTAAATGGTGTAGATTGGGACATTGGTCGAATTTGGGAGTTTGAGAATCCAGATTCTGGATTGAGCAAAGAGAAGAGGTAGGCATTTAGAGCATTTTGATGTATTGTTTATGATTTTTGGTTAAGTTTGGTAAAATCTGGAATTTTGCCCTAAATATGCCTATTTTTGGAAATATGAAGTTTATTATGATTGATGAATGGAAATGATGTAGTTGGAGGTATAGAAGCATTTGATGTAATTTGGAATGATAAAAATGGGTTAAGGGAATTTGGATAATGTGTATCATAGAGACCTTAGTGGATGATTGTGGTCAAATTGGTTTTTGGAGTGTTTATAAAGTTGCCATAGTGTTCCCTAGTTAGTGCTTAAGGTGTGTGAGCATTGTGGAGAGTTTGGGAACCTTTGGGAGTGAATTTGACCATCTGGTGTTTTCTGGTTTTCTGCATTTCTGGGTCTCGCATGAGCATCACTCGAGCAGAGGAAGAACGTGCTCGAGTGATGGAAGAGTTTTCCCTGTCCTGCTTCGAGTGCGTCTGGGTTTCTTTGGGTGATGCTCGAGCACAGCGCTTTGTGCTCGAGTGAGCGAAGAACATGCTCGAGCAGGCATGGTCTGCTCGAGTGAAGGTGGGAGTTCAGAGTGAAGGGTTTCTTTCGGGTCTTCACTTGCTGGTGGATGCCACGAGTGTGCTCTGACACTCGCGAGCATAGCCTTCTCACTCGAGCACTGGGGGTCATGCTCGAGTGAGGTTGTGCTTCAGGAGGGAGTTGTGCTTTCAGGCTCTCACTTGCGAGTGAGGTGCTCGCGGGTGAGAGGTGTGTGCTCGCGGGTATGCTCGCGGGTGAGAGGTGTGTGCTCGCGGGTATGCTCGCGGGTGAGAGGTGTGTGCTCGCGGGTGTGAGGTGTGCTCGCGGGTGTGAGGTGTGCTCGCGGGTGTGAGGTGTGCTTCTGGTGGGAGTGTGCTCGCGGGTGGGAGTGTGCTCGCGGGTGTGGTTTTGTGCTCGAGTGATCCTATGCTTGGAGAGCTTTAGGTGCTCTCGGGTCCTCACTTCCTGGTTTTCTCTCGCGTGTGCTCGAGTGAGGTATTTGGCCTTGTGCTCGAGTGAGGGTCAGCGTGCTCGAGTGAGCCAGTTCCTGCAAGTGTCTTTATGCTCTCGGGAGCTCACTCGCAGTCTCACTCGCACTTGTGCTCGAGTGATGTCCGTACTTGTGCTCGAGTGAGAGCATCTGTGCTCGAGTGAGAGGACCAAAAATCTGTGTTTTGCCTTCGAGTAAGGGGTCTTTTGGGTAGGTTCTTCCAACCCTTTAGGCATATGTTTAGGCCTATTTTAGTTACCTAAAGAGTCCTAAATGATAACCAACTTAGAGAATTATTGAAATATACCTATGGATAAGAGATTAATTGGTTGTCCCTAATTGATATAGGATTTGATATCTGTCGCCCTCGTGAGGCCACGGTGCCGGAGCCAGTCAGGAAAGATACAGGTAGTGACTCTATCTTTATGCCTTATGTGATGTATGATATGTGTGCTATATCATTGTGATTAAAGGGATTTTGTATGCTGCAAGTTTTGTGAAAACTTTGTGTGGAAGCACCGCTAAACCAATAGTCCCTGAGTCGCTAACAACGGTTCGGGTGAAGGTCGTATGCCTTCCCGGCGGTAAAAGGGGATGAGGTTAGGGTGTCATATATGCGTTATGTGATATTGTGGTAGCACCGCTAAGCCAATAGTCCCTGAGTCGCTAACAACGGTTCGGGTGAAGGTCGTATGCCTTCCCGGCGGTAAAAGGGGATGAGGTTAGGGTGTGATATTTGTGAAGGCCGACGGGCCATTTGTGAAAGCCGAAAGGCTATATGTGAGCCGTGTGGCTATTTGTATGCACTGCCACGCCAATAGTCCCTGAGTCGCTAACAACGGTTCGGGTGAAGGTCGTATGCCTTCCCGGCGGTAAAAGGGGATGAGGGTGGAGTGAATTTGTTGCTGTTGATATGAGATGATGTGTTTACATATTATGTGATTGCATGTGGTATGAAATAGTAGTTACTACGGGGATTCTTTAGAATCTCACCCTCCCAAATGATTAATCTTTTCAGACAGGGCGAGTGGTTCGAAAGGGAAACGGACGACCAGGAGTAGTTAGGCTCACTCCGAGATCTAAGTGGTAGTTGGTTATCATAGTTTTGGATTGGGATTGCAATTTGTACATTTTATGTAAATGACTATTTTGGTTATGTAATCCCCATTGTTGGGAAACCTGTAAACCCAAGTTATGTATGCAAGTAACCCGGGGTTTGCCGGGATTTTGGTTTCCGCACTTTGATATTTAATATGTACTCTGTTTTTCTCAAGTAATTATATCCGCCTGTGAATGTGAGACCAGGATTAACTATGTTTCGAAACGGATTTTGAAACACCCCATCTTGGGATGAGGGAATATGAATTGTTATTTTGTTTTATTGGTCTCTATTTCACATAAATTTCATAAACCGGATGTCATTACGGTGAGGGGGTTACAGAAACCACCTCTAGTTTTTTGTCTTTCCAAAATGTGTTATTTGAACTAGCTATGAGTTAAGTTCAAGTTTAGGTTGAAAGTTTGAATTAAGTTTGAGTTTAAGCATGTTGGGGTTGTATTATAAGTGCATTTTGTGATGACTTGACTGCCTTATGCTATGAATTGTTTGAATGATTAAGGATTAATTTATACTCAATTATATAACTATCTATCTATGAATTTGCTGAAAAGGGTATATGATTGTTGTTATTAGGAGTTATTATTTTGAATCGTATAAAGATGGTTCAATTAGAAGAGGTAGGCAGGCAGGGGTATATGAGAATAAGGAAAGCCCCTAAAGATCCCATACAGTTGGCTATTGACCATCTTGGTAAACAACAATGCATGATAGAAGAGATAAAGACAACACAGGTTAGACAAGATAGAGAGAGAAGAAACAACAGTATTAACTCTTTTCACTTCATATGATTATGTGTTGATTTGTTGTATGTTTGTTTGTGCCATTATGTTGATTGTGCATAAGAACATGTAAGTTGCCTTACATGAGATTATTTGTCTTGGTAACGTGCACTAGTTAATTATTCATTTAATTATGTATGTGCACCATTTACCGACTGGCTAAGTTATCTATATGATGTGTGGGCATAATTGATTATACATTAGTTGCAAGGTGTTGTTCTCCCTATAGCTTATTTTGCATGCTTAGTTTGCGATCTTGCATGAATAAATTTGATATTACAGAGTTAGAATGAGAAAATTAATGATAAATTAGACGCCTAACTATAATGCCTACTTAGTAGAAATGTTGATGACCTATATATGTTGAGAGGTATGGTTAGTTTGAAATGACAAATGTATGACCATAACGAATGAGAAATAGTTAGAGTAAAGAAAAGTTAGAGAGAGAATAAGAGTTAGACAACCTTTGGTGATTTACTTGGGGACGAAAGTAAAGAGAAGTGGACAAAGATGTCAAAGATGATAGTTATACCAAGAAATAGTATAGTGGAATGAATATATTCCCAAATGATACCTATAAGGTACATGCCTAGAGTACTCAAGCCAGTATTGAATCCAATAGATAAGATTTATACAGATGAGGATTCATAATGACAGGCAAGCAGAAGAGATATGAGAAACCTGCAAGTTAATAATTGCTAGATCTAGCATAGAGAACAATTTTGGGCACAAAGTACTTTGTAAGATATTGGGAATTGATCCTCCGATACAACAAAGTTGCAAACACAACAAAACAAGAGGAGTTGACATTTCTTTAAGAAAAGAAACATGTCCTTGAAGAGTTTCCAAGGCTAATATAATGGAGTTGATGTTTGTAACATCCCAAATTTTATACACCAAAATTCCTTATATTAAAGGGAATAAAATGGTGAATTAAAGAGCACATGAAATAACAAAATAGTGCAATTAGTGGTCAGATACAACATGATTATGTTTGGAACACAAATTGTAAAATAAGGATTTGCTGCAAGTGTATTTTCCTGCATGACAGTCTAGTGATGTGACATTTCTAAATAGGCAAATGATGTCCAATATCTATGATATTTTCTAGAATGAAAGTAGACTTATCAAGCTTTAATTTGATAAGTCATATAAGTCATTTGGATTCATACACAGAGTTATGAATTTTTGAAGTTAGCCTAGTGAAACGAGCAAGCTTCTATGACAGCATCCAAAAATGAAAATTATGAGCTTCTAGTTGGCTAAAGGCTATATTTTCCCCTAAAAATAGACTCAATAAAGGTCACATAACCTTTGGAATCACTGCAATTGGATATTTATAAATAAAGATAGGAATTTTCAAAATTTGATGAAAATTTTGCCAGATTTCCAGCAAAGTACAAAAATGGAAAAATATGTAAGGGTAAAATGGTCATTTGACTAATAAAGCAAGGAGCCACATGTTTTTCCCTTTAGTTGAGATATATTTTGGCTGAAGTAGGGAGCAAAAAGGTAAAAATATTTACTTGGTCCATATTAATTCAAAAGGGAAAATTAATGGCCAAGTAAAATAAGTGGAAAAGTCAAAAAGTAACCACTTGCTTAATTGGCAATTAAATAATATTTGCTAAGGAGATGGATGATGATATTTGTTTTGCTCTCCATCCTTCCTCCAAGAGCCATTTTCATCCAAGGAAGCCATAGGAAAGAGAAAAGAAGTATGGAAGAAAACAAGTTAAGGTGAGAGCTTCTAGCTTGATTTGACCTTGTAAATCACTTCTATGGCTCAAATACTCTTCATAAACACTATCCCCGTTGATGAGAGCTTTATTCTATAGTTTAAGAATTTCAACTGGAGGTCTTTTAAGTCTTCTAGCAAGAACCAAAGGTGGAGAATCAAAGGAAGAGTTCAAGAAAGAGCTAGAGGTAAGTAAAAGCTTGATTTTGAGCTAGGGATTGTGTTGTTTGGTTGAGGTTTTTGGGACTTGTTATTTCTACCCTAATTTCTGCCATTTAGGGTTTTCTAGGGTTTCATGATGCTTTGCTCGTATACTTGTGGTTTTATGAGGTTTGGGAAGCATATGAACCAAGTTTGGTGGTTAGATTATGAATTTGTGAATTGTTGTTTTGAAACCCTAATTTCGGTCAGAATAGAGCATATAGAAGGACTGGGATTTTTCCAAATTTAAGGTTTCCAATGGATTTCTTGGGCAAAATTGTGTGGGAGTATAGTATGGTGGTGATTTTAGATAAGTTGGACACAAATTGTATAAATTAGAACTTGAAAAGTTGTTGGTGAAACTGCCAGATTTGAGGCAGGTTGGTTGTGATGTGTTTTTGCCTGACTAAATGAAATCCAATGCTATGAAAATTTCTAAATTCAAAGTATATATCTCAAGCTTTAATTTGACATAAAGATTGTACAAATTGGATTAGTAGGCAGTGAGATATGATTTTTGTAATTTGGGTAATGAATTTGGACAGAATTTTGAACCAGTGTGACTCTTGTTGAGATTCTGGAATTCTATGCCTAGAATTGATTTTAAGCAATATTTTATCTTTAAAATAGGCTCAGAGCTTTAATTATGAATTTGAACCACCCTAATTAGAGTTCTATAGAATTAATTATAGATTTTCAAAGTTTGTTCAAAATGCTGACAACTTTTGGCTACCATGCGAATTTAAGAAGGAAAGGGCCAAATGTAATTTCTTTGAACTCCAAAGGTTAAGTTGAGCACTTGGGGCTAGTGTAGCCATACTAGAGGGTCATTGGTTATGGCTCTAATAATGTCATTATTTATCCAAGGCCATGAGGTGACAAAGAAGAAGCAATTTCAATGGTTAGAAGAAAAGGAACAAGAGGAGGACTTAAAGACACAAAGTAGTGAACTTACCTCTCCTGCATGTATTTGCTATTTGTGCTTGTGTACTGATACATGTGATTGCTTTTCTTGATTATGTGAAACATATATGAATTATTGAAGCTCTATTTCTATTTATGTTATGGCCAAAAGTATGTTATTTGAAACATTGAGCACGCAGATATGTTATTGTGTTAGCATGAGTTTATGTAATGCAAGCATGTCATACATTAAGCACTTATCTTACATGCATATTAGTGTTATTTGCTATTGAGATTCTCTCGAACCTCACCCTGCCCTAACTAACCATTTAGACAGATAATCACAGGAGGTGTGCTGAGAACAGAAAAGAGAACTGCATGCAGAGAAATGCTATAATGGAACGAAGACGGAATGATGTTTGAGTTTCACTGTAACAGGTTAGACATCCTAATAGCCCTATGTAGCTACATTATTTGAAATTGTTATATACAATTCCTGTGGGGAATTTATGTAATCAAGCACTTTTTATCAGTATTTTTATGCTATTTCGATGTGCCTACTGAACTACACACAAGTACTTTGAAAAAGGTGAAAATAAGATAAGGGTTTTACAATGTTGCTCTAATAAGGGTAACAACATGTCCTCCCAAAGAAAGAAAAGTAGCTGAGATGAGGCTAGCAAAGTCTGTTGTACTCCAATACAAGTAAAAAATAGATAGCAAAGGGTGGCCAAGAACAAATATAAGAGAATAAAGCTTTAGAACTGTGAAAAGCTAATAAAATGGTCTAAAGTTACCAAAAGGAACAAATAAAACCTAAGACAATACTGGCATCTGTGATCAATCTTGGAGAATGATCAGTATAGTTTCCATATTGAGTAGAGGCAAAGTTGTTCAATAATTTTATTAATAGGCCTTGAATTTCCCAGAGAGGGATAGTAGTTGAACCCAAGAAGTGGGCTCAGTGAGATCATAGTAGATCTTGAGATCACAGTTAGATCTCATAGTTCAGTAGACCTTGAGGAAAGTTACTAAGCCATAAAGTATAACAAGCATTTGGGAAAACAATGACATAAGATGAGTTTAGATCGAATAACATAGACTTCTCAAGTTTGGCTAAATATTACAAAGAGAGTATCCTTGAATTTTTTTTAGACAGCCATATTTTTAATTAGGACAAGCTCAATTATATTTGATCAATAAAGGAAAGTAAGAATTAGAAGAGTTTGAAGCTATAAGTCTTGAACAAAATGCATTTAAAAAAGCTCAGTATGAAATGAGAATGCAAGGTAAACAAAAAGAACCCAAAATTTTGTATGTATAGACTGAGTATCAAAAAATAAATGCTTGAGATAAAGTCAGAAGAGATACAATAAGCTAGCATGGTGTGGTAAAATACAATGATAATAAGTATAAGGCACTATTACATGTGAATGTGGCTAAAAGTAGGAAAAAGGATAAAGAGAAGTCAAATCCTCTTTATGTTAAGTAGATTTTGTGAAAACGGAAATCTATAGTCACCGTAGCAAACGAATTTGCTGCAATTCTTTTTAACCTTTACGCAAGGGAAACAAACTTCTACTATATTTGTAGCATTTTAAGCTAACCACTACTAAATGTAGTTGTTGTTGAGCCATTCAAGCTGCAGGTTGTTGAGCCAATAATTTGTAGCTGTTAATAAGATGCTACTAATTTTAAATGAAATTTGAATTTTTTGCACCAATAATTTGTAGGGGTGAGGAACCACTACTAATTTAAATTTGAAATTTTTTAAATTTTTGTGATGATTTTTTATGCATTTTTGCATTAATTTGGGTTTCGTCAGCATCTTCTTCCAATCCTTGAATTGGATGGGGAACCAGAATAAATTCCTAGCCATGTTTGTGAGAAAGTGGTTGAACAAATGACCATCACTCTCAACTAGTAGGCCCATGAGCTCATTACTAGGAACTATGTTACGTAGCCCCGGGTTGAGCTGATTTACACCCGTCACATCCAACCTCCTGTTCATTAGGTTTCCTTGGTCATCTACACAATTGATGCCAAAATTAAATTTAAGATGTAAACCACTTTAAGTAAAAATTAAGCTATTTTAAAACAATTATTTACCTTGAACCTGGACATAATCCAATCGACTGTGAAGATGAATGGCGCAGGTGATTTTGGTCCGCATCCAGCTCAACGTCCAAAAAAATTTTCCACCTCCTATAAAGGGATATTGATTTGTATATCGAAATCATCCTCCTCATAGTCCTCTATACTTATATCAAGGACCTGTGATGGGCTGGGGTCCTGTGGTGGGGTACTGTCATTGTGTGGCGTCCTGTCACGGGGTGGAATCCTCTTACTGCTGAGGTTATCAAGGAGGACAATCAGGATATAACTTCCCCTTTCCATGATCTTTTCTAGAAGACATGATAACTACTTAGTGTGTGTTTGGATTAGCTTTTACGATTTATGAAAAAGTGTGTGAGAGGATTTTTGTCTCGAGTTGCGCAAACCTAGGTTTGGAAGAAACCCAAACACTCACTATTCAAATTCCAAAATTAATTACAAATATTTCAACTATATACATAAAACAATTTTATAATTTCTAAGTTAACTATAACTCAATACATTTTCTAAATTTTCATTTCAGATATAATACTAAAAATAACATATAAACTAATACAGATCACACACTTTTTTTAACAATATTAAGTAAAACCAATTCTTAAATAAGTAAAGTTTGAATCGACATCTAAACCAGGAAGCACTAGGAAACAAACATATTCAACCCTGTATACCAAAAATATTCCCAATGTGGCATCGCCAGGCTTGTCTAAAAGCTAAAATTCATCAAGCTAGATTATTAGGCAGCTAAATTTATTGGGATTCCAATCATACATATCATATGCCTTCAAATTTTCACTACATTATTTTACTGAAATAAATGGCAATGGGCACTGCATACATTTACATGAATGATTACATACAACACATGACATCATTTTAAGATGATTCATATTTCCTCTTACCTTAGACCCTCAATTTACTCTCAAGTGTCTTTGTCTGGGCCATAATTAACCATTGTACGAAAAACCAAACTGAACTAGCCAGTTTGACCGGTTCAACCGGGAACCGGCCAGTAGTCCCATCTGGTTTGATGGTTAAACTAGGGAACCGATCTAAAACCGGTTGAGCCGGTCAAAACCGGTGGTTCAACCAATTGGACTGGTTTCATTTTTTTTATATTTTTTTTCTTTTTTTAGGGAAAAATTGGAAGTTGAAGACCAAAATGAAGAGAAAAATAGGTAAAGAAAGAACAAATATACAAAAATGAAGAAGATAATGAAAAAAATTATTTAAAAAGATATGATAATTATAGAAAAGGAGATATCATTGCATAATATAGGCATTATAACTCATACTAATAGATTTTAAGTATTTGTTTTCTAAAAATCTTCATTTTTATCTATAGAAGTTTAAAAATATATTAATATATATTGCTACTAATAAATTATAATATTTTAATATGACCTGTTCAACTACCGGTTAAACCCCGGTTGACCCATTAACCCTTGAACATATGATGTGACCGGTTCATTGCCCGGTCCGATTTTTCGTTCCTTGTAATTAACCCTCCCAGCTGACCGATATGAACATATACTTAAAAAAAAGGTAAGCGGTACATCAACGTCATTTTTCTTTATATTTCTTTGCCACATCATTTTCCTCATTGCTCACTTAATTGTATTTACAGGGAGTTTAAAAGTCATGTTAAGCGTCAACTACAAAGCAACACATAGAGTTAACTTTCTTAACCCAAATCAATAATCAGACTATAAGGAGATTGATAAAAGATTGGAATTAATAGATTTAATAACCTAGTTGAAACATGGGAAATACTCAATTTCAATAGTACTTAATCCACTACAAAACTCATAATGGAAAAAGCGGTGGCTAATTAAACCCACTAACACTAATAACAAATAATTTCAAGGGAAAATCCCTATAAAATACCCTTAAAATAGGGAAATCCCTAATCAATATATTGAAATCAAAAAATTCGGATCAGTCACGCGTCAGTACGGATAAACAGTGTAGGCGGCGCCAAAAGATGATTGAACGGGGGGAGAATTGTAACACCCCAAATTTTGATTAAGGGCTAATGAGGATTGTTGAGAAGGTAATTGTGATTTAGAGTGGATTAAAGTTAAATTAATGTATATTGGTGACAATATTATTTAATATGTCATAATTGTTGGAAAATTGAAAGAATGGAATTATTGGCATAAGTTGGTAATTAATGGGGAAATTAATTACTAACTAAGAGGAAATGAGAAATGTAATTAAAATGACTAATGGAGAGATTAGAGAAGCTAATGGGTGCTTATTTTGTGAGAGCCAATGAGGAGTGGACACATGGCAAGCTCACATGTGGGGAGAGATATGAGAAAAGTCAAAGGCAATTTTTTTAACAATTCCTCTCTCCTCTCTTCCCTCTCTTCACACTGAAATGGTAGGGGAAGGTAGAGAATCATCATTTCCTCACTTTCTTCACTCCTCCTCCATCTCTCTCTCTCGTTCTCTCTCTTCTCTCCCTAGGTGGCGCCATTGTTGCAGAAAATAGAAGAAGAAAAGCTTGAGAAAATGTAAGGAAAATGATCTCCATTGCTCAAACTTCCTTCTCTAATATTGATCCTTGAATGAAGAGCTTCATTTTGATGGTTGTAATGTGTTCATTGGTGTTAGTTTGTGACCTCAAGAGATTGTGAAAGTTGAAGAATCAAGAAATCTCTTTAGCAAAGTGAAAGAGGTGAGTGTTAACTCCCTTTTGATATATAGATTGTGGTTGTTGGTTGAGATTGATTTTTCTGGAATTTTCTGCCCTATTTTCGAAAAATTAGGGTCTTAGTGAGTTTGGCATGTTGTGATCATGGAAATGGTATATTGTGATGTCTTTTGGACAAATGGATTGGTTTGAATCATTAAAAGTAAAGTTTGGGAACTTTGTGTTGGTTTTGGTGTATTGGTCAAAACAGGGCATGTGGTTAGATTGTGAATTTGGTCATTTTGAGGTTACCATTGTGTTCCTTGTGGAAAATTGTATGGGAATATGTTTGGTTAATGATTTTGGAGTCATTGAACACTTTGGTAGAAAAGTTGGAAAATGCTGTCAATGTGAACTCTGTCTGGGCAGTTTATTTGTGTGGATGTTTTAAATGACCAAATGATTTCAGAAAATTGTGAAACTTTCCAGTCTTAAATTTCACATCCCAAGCTTCAAAATGGACATATATTTTGTGTTATTTTGTTTAGTATTCTGAGAGTTATGCTTTGCCAAAGTTTGGTACAAAAACAGAACTCTGTTTTGGAGTAATGTTGGGTTTTGGGTGATTATGTATCTTTGTGATGATTTGAAGTTATGAAACATATTTTTCCTTGAAATAGTACTTAAATACCTTTCATTTGGCTTTGGAATCACTCCGTTTCGATTTTTCTACAATTAGTTATGGTTTTTTAAAGTTCAGCCAAGAGTCAGGAAATTTCTTGGCCGCGGCCCAAGACTTTCTGGCCTGATTCGGGCCGCATCCCATGGATGGCTGGCCGCGGCCCACGGCCTTCTGACCATGTTTGGGCCGCAGCCCAAGGAAGGGCTGGCCACGGCCCACCCCTGTGTTCTAGCACTTTGAGTTTTCGAAAGGAGATCTTTAACCTATTGTTTCCCAACCTTTTAGGGGTTTTATTAGAGGCATTTGTGGCTTCTTAAGGGTCATTATTGATAACCAAATCTAAGTGTTGAAGAGTTAATTGAGTATTAGAATAGAGAATAATGTTTCGTCCTTAATTATGACTTTAGGATTTGATATCTGCCCGAAGCATAGAAGGCCTGTGCTTGCTCAAGGAAGGAAAGACAAAGGTAGTGACACTTTATCCTATATCATGTGTATTGCATTGCTTGTTTGCATTAGTCATTGAATACAGTGAAAGTGAAGAGGACGTGGCGAAAGCCCGGACTCGATTATAGTGAAAGTGAAGGGGACGTGGCGAAAGCCCGGACTCGATTACAGTGAAAGTGAAAGGGACGTGACAAAAGCCCGGACTCGAATACTGATAAAGTGATGGGGCGTGGCATAAGCCCGACCTCGTATATAGTGAAGGGAACATGGCGAAAGCCCGGTCTCAAATATTGATTGCTGCATTGTGATATATGTGACTTGCTTTGTACATATACATCATATAAATAAACTATTGCTACTGGGATTCTCTAGAATCTCATTCTTTCCAAATAACATTTTTAGACAGGGCAAGTGGATCGAAAAGCAAGCAAGTGGCAAAAGACGATTAGGACTGCCAGCGATAGTCTTAGCTATATATTTTGGTTTTACATCGAACTGGTTATCATTTTGGATAAATGTATACATATTGAATAGAATTGTAGTAGTATAGTTTTGTGTAATCCCCGGTATGGATACTGAGATGGGTAATGATGCCCTGTATAAACCTTTGGATTAATGTTATTATCCCGGGTGAACGTCGGGAATTGTGCTTACTCTGATATTGTATATGTAACAGACCAAACAGGCCATTTGTTTTAATGAATGAAATGAATGGAGATCCATTTATACAGTTCCATTTAAAAATTTTTTAATTATCCCGGATTTCTTATTCGATAATTAAATGTGCTTAAACTCTAATCCTGGCCTGATTATCAAAGGGGGTTACAGTTTGCATATCTTCTGTCGTCTCCTGTCTAAATTGTTGGTAGGTGAGGGTGATATTTGAGAGAATCTCAGTAGGAAACAGATACCATAATGCATGCATGATTGATGCTATGTGTATAACATGTTAGCTTTATCTAGATGTATGCCCCATAATGACATTTCTACATGCTCAATGTTTCATGTAACAAAAATATGGCCAAAGCGAAAATAGAAACAGAGCTTCATTTATTCAAATATACTCTACACAATCAAGTAAAGCAATCACATACATCACTACACAAGCAAATATATCAAATACATGCAAATAAGGTAAGTCCCCAACCTCAACCCTTTTCCGCCTCGAAACGCGCGCCTCGATCTACATGCAAACAGCTTGGGGATCCATATTTGATCCTACAATGTCAAATGTACTATTTAGACACTTCCATAGTGTTTCTGGGGGTTATATGAGTCATTCTTAGAAAATTACTAAAATACCCCCGGGGACCCGGCCCCATCGTACCCGGTCCGGCTGTATTTTTCTCAAAATTCTAACTTGACCTATCCTGACATATTTTCACCCAAGGAATCCATTTCCGGACTTGAAATTATCAAATTCATTGCCAAAAGATGAAATTGCCCTTGACAGCCCTTATTTCAGTGTTTTAAGGGCATTTTCGTAATTATGATTTCTTGGCCTTTTCCAAAAAAGTGCCCAACTGTAACCCCACCTAATTTTCCCTCCTGAACTCAATGGAATCATCAAATCATTGAAAATCCAACTCTAAGGCCCATTTATAGCCATGGCCAAAATATATGAGTTTTCCAGGGAAAATCGGGGTTTTGCGATTTCAGCTCCGTAAACGTGTTCCTTTCTACTCCTAACCACCTTATTGACTATTCCATTAGGTTACAACTACCATTTAGTAACAATTTGGGTAGCATAACCCCTAGGAAAACCCATTTTCCATTTTTACAACCAAGGACAATCCGGCAAAATTTCACCGATTAAATTGTCCACAATAGCCAAAATAGTCAATATACAAAAGTTTGGAAGTTACCTCAAGCTCCCACTTGATTTTCCTTGACTTGGATGAACCCTAGCTCTTGAAAACCCAATAGATGAGCTTCCAAACCTTGAATCACATAGAAGAATAGCTTAGGAGCAGAGTTATACGCATTAGGAACCGATTTACCGAAGAAATCACTTACCTTTACAAGCTTTTTCCTCTCCTTCTCTCTCTAAAAACCTCAACCCTTCTCTCTCTATTTCAGAGCTGTGCTGCACGGTTTTGGCTGAAGGAAGGAGAAGAATGATATTTATTATATGATATTTACTCATTACACCATTTTTCCAAAATTCGGATTTTACAAAATTCTGGCAGATTTCTACCCAAACTTTGAAAAATCATAACTAATTCTAGAAAAATTGAATTAGAGTGATTCCAAAGCCTATAGAACCCTTATTGAGTCTAGATTCAAGGAAAAATATATAATTTTACTGAATGGAATCACAAAATTCTCAGAATTTCAATCTTTGCATACTGTTCCAGAAATTTCACAGTTTTTCTGTGCTGACTTCAAAAATTCATATATTTTTGTGTATAGCTCTAATTGAGTCATATACCTATCAAATTAAAGCTTAGGATGTCTACTTTCATCCCGTAAAATTTCATAATTTTTGCTCATCATTTGATCATTCAAAATCACATGACAAGCTTACTACCTCATAGGCGATTTCACCTAAAACATAATTATATTCTCCAGAATTCACCATTTTACTTTCTTAATACTCCAAAGATATAAGAAACATTAGAGAATATATTTGGGATACCTGCTAAACCAGGCCTTAGCAGTCCGCTTAATTTAGGCTTATTCTCAAGCCTTCAATCCCAAATTTTGGGGTATTACATCACTTTCGAGGTTATGCCATTCCAGCCGAATTATCCCTTGTTTGGTTCATCTTTGTTAACTTCTTTACTTGCTGGTTAAGAATTATATATTTATATATACTTGCTTTTTCTAATTATGTCTTCATTTTCATTTATCTTCAAGCAAGGTGATGATGGTGAATGAAATTCTTCACCCACGATATCACAAAAGTAATATTTACAATCTGTAACAAAGTTTATTTTAAAAAAAATTCATATTTTATATAAAAAGAATTCATTGGCAACTTAATAGTGATTCTAACCGGTACAAACTCAATCGCTACCAAACTCAACTGCGACAAGCATTGTCACTTCAATTGCTACAAATTTCATGCTGCACAATTATAAATACGCCCTCCTCCCCGTTCATTTCTGTCTCCTTCTTCTTCCTCCTCCTCCTTTTCTCTTATACACATTATTTGTTCTTTACTCTTCTACATGATATCATGTTAATTAGTTATTTCAAAAGGTTAGAAGTCCTCTCCTCTTTTCCACACTTATTTGTTTGATTTTTTTTTTTTTACTAATCTTGTTTATTTTCTTTCAATTGTAGGTGCTTTGACAAGGGTGACATGCTTTTGGAACATTGCAAAAAATAATTTCATAACTTTCTTTCTTCCTCTTCAATGATAATGATTTACACATACTGATTCTTTAATAACCTAATATCATTTTACAATTCAAGCAAATAAAATTCTTCTCTTGCATGTTTATCTGAAAACCTCAAATTTGTTCTATATAACTAATTAGTTATTTGATTTGGCACCAAAATTTCATATATGAATATACTAAAATAAATTGCAGAAAAAGCAGTCAGTTCTTTGTTTAAAAAAAAATCCTCACAAATATTAGTAGTGGTTATAGAACTGCTACGAAGTACTGGTGGTAAATTCAATTTTCAGCAACAAGATTTCAAAATTCCATTAAAAGTTATTGCTACTAAATAAAAGGCAGAAAAACTCAAATTTTTAGGAACACATTTTAGTAGTAGTTATATAACTGCTACAAATTGTTTGTGGGAATTTTCAAAATTTAATTCTCGCGTTGACGAAATCTTTTTGCGCCCCATGTTAGTAGCGGTTACCAACTGCTACAAACTTTTCAGGAAGACAAAATCAAAATTTTTAAGGCATGAACATTTGTAATGGTTTGTCAACTGCTACAAACAACACCTCAGTTTCTTCTTTTTTAAAGTAGCCGTTTCTAACTGCTATTAATTCAAACCGTGAAATGACACTTTGTATTGGAGATTATAGTGATTAGATTTTGGCGCTGCAAATGTTGTGGCTAGTTTGACCATGCTCGTAGTGTAACCCCCTTCCCACCTTAGGCCGAGATTAAGTTCTTAAACTCATAATTAAGTTGTACTTAGAGACCAAATTTAGAAATGGGACTTATTAACATACTCATTTGCCCAAAAATCGGATTTTTTGCAAAAACTTTTCTAAACTTATTCACAATGGTCCCAAGTTCTCAATACAAAATAATACTGGCCTGAACAGGTGGATTCCATTTACAATTATCAGAGTACAAATAAGTTCCCGACTCACTCGGGTTCCATTCATAATAAAAGGGATTTACAAAAGGCACATAGCCTACAATTCATACCCTTTTACTTGGGGATTACACAAAATCTACTATATACAATTCCAAAATATACAATGATAACCATAATCTCCAAAATATACTCCTAAACAGGAGTTCTAACTACTCTTCGTCGCCCGCTTGCCTCTCGATCCTTCGGCCCTGTCTAAAAGGTTTAATTTTGGAAGAGTGAGATTCTAAAGAATCCCCGTAGTAACAAGTCAATCATATAATGTACAACAATAATGCATGTAATCAAATCATCATCCACACAAGCAACTACAACGGCAGTTGCAGCGGCAATGGTTAGTATGACACATGTCATCCCTGACGATTGCTCACGCTGAATTGCTCACGTTGTATTGCATCACAACAATCAACACAGTATAATTCACCACAGCTGGGATCCATATAAAGCATATCATATTCACAAGCCACATAGGCAAGATACACACACACAGCCCATGGCTGGTTTTCACATACGCCCCCACGGGTCGGATTCACAACGATCCATGTCGATTACGACGGCAGTCCAACGGCCGACTAGAGATTACCACTGTCACTCTCTATACGGCTCACGCTGACCTGCTCACGCCGTAATGGACCATGGCACACAATTCACAAGTTCAATGATAAGATATGCATACCAAAACATCATACAAGATATGAGAGAAAAGTCACTACCTGAGTTCTTCCGGGCGTGTCCTAGCGCCGGTCTCTCCCGAGGAAGGCAAATATCAAATCCTATTTTCACAATTAGGGACGAAGAGTTATTCTCTATTCCAAGACTTAAATTCACTTTATAATGCTTAATTGGTTATCATTATCGCTCTTTTAGAGTCACTAAATACTCCTAACAAAACTCCTAAAGGGTTGGAAGAACTATCCCAAAGATCCCTTTTTGAAAGCACAAAAACTCATTTTTCACTGCTTCACCTCGAGTGAAAATGGTCTCACTCGAGCACAAGTACGGACATCACCTCAAGCACAAAATCCTCACTCGAGCACAAGTACGGAAATCACCTCAAGCGCGACAGAAAGCACATGCCCGAGAGCACAAGAACTTTCTCAGAAAAGGCTCACTCGAGCACAAAATCCTCACCTCAAGCACAAGTACAGAATTCACCTCAAGCGCGACAGAAAGCACATGCCCGAGAGCACAAGAATTCTCACAGAAAAGGATCACTCGAGCACAAAATCCTCACCTCAAGCACAAGTACGGAAATCACCTCAAGCACAAAATTCTCACTCGAGTGATGTTCTTCCCTCACTCGAGCACACTCACTCTCACCTCAAGCACGATTATCAGAAACCAGAAAAACGAGAAGGCATAACAGCATTTCCAGAAACTTTTCCAAGTGTTCCAAATGAACCCAAATACCAACCCAAAGCTACTCCCACACAAAAACACCCAAGGAATTCAATGGAATCATTAAAATGATCAAAATCCAACTCCATTTTCATGTTTTGGGTTGAATCAACACAAATCATCAATTTTCCCAAAATTACTAAACTTAACTTTTCAACCTCCAATCAATTTATCTATCATAAACTCATTCCAAAACACCATTCTCATACCAAAAACATACCAAATGAACAGTGGCATCCAATTTTCGGATTCAAGCCAAAATTTCCAGAATTTATAAACTACCTCAAATGGTATGAAACATAGATAGATAGATTGAGTTCCCTTACCTCTTTCACTCTTCCAAAGACACTCTTTGATTCACCACTTTCCAAATTTTCGTGTAGCACAAATCAGCACCAAATGGCCACACTATACACACCAAAATAAAGCCCATGATTCAAGGATCAACATTTAAGAAGGGAACTTGAGCAATGGAGATCATTTACTTACCCAAAAATCAATCTTTTCTTCCTTCCTTTAGGCACAAAACTGACGAGAGAGAGAAAAGAGAGAGAGAGAAATGGAGAGGAGGAGCAAAAAGTGGCCATTTGTCCTCTTGTGGCCTCATCCATTGGCCACCGCAACGCCACATGTCAACATCTCCTTCAATCCCACAATGAGCTCACACAAGCTTAATACACTTGATTCCGACCCACGGTCAAGGAATCTCAACCCTTGATCTTAAATACCACACATATGCAATAATATTTCCAATTTCCACTAATTATGACATAAATTAATATTGTCATAAAATACATAATAATTCCAATAAATTCATAATTATCATTAATAATCATGATTATCCCTTAATCAAAAATTGGGATATTACACGTAGCGGTTTGGTTGAACCGCTATAAGACTGCTTGCAACCCCTGATTTTGTCGCGGTTTTTCAAACCCTACTACTCATTTTTGTAGCTGTCAAATTGCCACTAACATAGTGTTTTGAGTGCTACAAAAATGCACCTTTTTGTAGTGTATTGTGATATGTTTATTTTTATTTAATTTTCTTTTCATATTTTAATTTGTGAGGAAATATATTTTACTTAATTTTTTATTTTAAAATAAAACATACAAAAATTTCATTTTAATTTGTTAGTGTTCATTTTTTATTTAATTTATTTTTCTAGAAATTACTTTAAAATGTGTTACAAATTAAGCAAGGGTAATATTGTCATTGAAAATGTCATGCATTTTTCTCCCTCCCTATTTTCTTCACTTTATCCAAACACAAGGATGGATAATATTATCACTTCACTTTTCCTTTGCCTGTATTTTCTCTCCCCTCTATTTTCTCCTCTCCTAATTTTCTCTTCATCCAAACATAGTATAAGCTTTCTCAGCACTAGAACATAGCCACACAACTCAAGTAAAATTAGTAAAGTATGTGAGAAAGATTTTAGATTAGAGCATAGCCACACAACTACAGTACTAGTAAAGATTCCTAAATATCTAAACTATAGAGTGCAATCTTCACTTGACAACTTTCATGCTTCCAGAATGATATGACCAATGAAGCGTAGCAGCGTCTTCAATATATTCAAAGCTTTCCATATGAGAGATCATATCAGCACAAAGCTTCCTCGTCTTTAAAGCTTCTAATGATATCAGCTGTTGAGTAAAATCTTCCAGGATATATATAATATTTGATTGTTTAACTTGTTCAGCAGAAGCTTTCAAAGTTTTGTCAATATCAAAATCATACTAGTAATTCACAATCTTTCCAGTTTTCATGATGGCAAAACCTTTGCAATTAATTAGTACTACAAAAAGTGCTTTCCCTTGCTAAGAAAATTTTTATATATTAAAATTTTGCAAATCAAAGTAGATGCCCCAATATACGGTGTGTTTGTTTCACCGATTTGATAGCCTAATCATCCGATTGAGAGGGCCAATCGGGATTACACAGTAATTCATAATAAAGTGGGTGTAATATCCCAATCTATGATTAAGGGCTAATGACTCTGATATTGATTGTAATTAGTGTAATTAAACACTTTTAGAGAAATATGATGTAAGTTTGATAAAAATGTTCATTGGTGATTTGAGATCAAGGGTTGAAATCTATTGACTATGGGTCAGAATCCCATGCTTTGCATCTATGTGAGCTCATGTAAGAGTGAATAAGATGGTGACAAGTGGCTCTTTGGTGGACCATTAGATGGCACTAGAAGACAAATGTTCACTTTTCTCTCTCTCCTATTTGGTTGAGGGGGAGTATGGGCAAGGGGAAAGTTGTACACCATCATCATCATTTGCTTCATCTCATCATCTCTCTCTTTCTTCCCCATTTTCGCTGAACTCAAGCAAGGAAAGAGAAAGTGAAAGCTTTGATTTTTGGGTGAGTAATGGTCCTTCTTTGTTAAAATCCTCTTCTCTAATGTTGTGCACCTCATTGAGAGCTTCATTGTGGTGATTTCAGAATCTTGAATAGTGTTGATTTGGGGTGTTGGGCAAAATTGAAAGTTGGAGAATCAAGATTCTGGATTTGGCAAAATGAAGAGGTAGGCATTTGATGCATTTTGATATATATGTTATGAGTTTAGGATAAGTTTGAGAAATTCTAGAAAATTTGCCCTAATTTATGGTTAGTTTGGAATGAATGAAATTCATAGTGGATAATGTTGAAATTAGTCTATTATGGAATTATATGATTGTTGGAGTTGATTGGGAAAGTTTGAATTAAGTTGAATGAAATTTGGACATTGGGTGTGTCATAGAGACCTAAGTGTTTGATTATGGTTAGAATAGTATTTGGGTGTTTTGGAAGTTGCCCATGTGTTCCTTAGGCATGGTTAAGTGTGTATGAGCTTTGTGAGAAGTTTGGGAGTCATTGGCATTAGTTTTGGCAATCTGGGAATTTTTTGTGATCTGATGCGATCTGGGCATTCTGATAGCAACACTCGAGTGAGGGAAGATCATGCTCGAGTGCTGCGTTTGTTTTCCCTTGTTTGCTTTGAGTTTTGCCTGGGTTCTATGAGTGGAGCTCGAGTGTACTTCCTTCACCGTGAGTGATGTTGGTGATCACTCGAGTGAGCATGAGATTGCTCGAGTGATAGTATATGTTCAAAGGTTAGGGTTATTCTCGGGTTGTCACTCACTGGTCATTTGTCAAGAGTGTGCTCTGGCACTCGCAAGTGAAACCGTCTCACCCGAGCACTGGGGGGTATGCTCGAGTGAGCTTTTCCCTCTGGTGTGGTCGCTCATCACTCGAGTGAGGTCATCTTCACTCGAGTGAGCCAGTCTAAAATCACTATGTTGCCTTTCGAAAAAGGGGTCTGCAGGGTAGTTCTTCCAACCCTTTAGGCATATGTTTAGGCCTCTACTAGCCATCTAAAGAGTCCTAAATGATAACCAACTTAAAATATTATGGAAATATACATTTGGAAAAGAGATTGATTGGTTGTCCCTAATTTGGTATAGGATTTGATATATGTCGCCCTCGTGAGACCACTGTACTAGAGCCAGTCAGGAAAGATTCAGGTAGTGACTCTTTCTTTATACCTTATGTGATAAATTGTATGTGTGCTATATCATTAGTTTATGATGGATTTGAATGCTGCAAGATTTGTAAAATTGTGAAAGCGCCGCTATACCAATAGTCCCTGAGTCGCTAACAATGGCTCGGGTAAAAGCTGTGCGCCTTCCCGGCGGTTAAAAGGGATGAGGTTAGGGTGTAACATTTGTGATTATGTGAGCCGAAAGGCTATTTGTGGGTCGAAAGGCTATATGTGAGCCATAAGGCTATTCGTAAGCACTGCCATACCAACAATCCCTGAGTCACTATCAACGGTTCAGGTTAGGACGGTGTGCCTTCCCGGCGGTAAAAGGGAATGAGGGTGGAGTGTGATTTGTGTTACTGCTGTTATGTGATGATTTGCTTATATGCTATGTGATTACGTGTGGTATGAATGATTTGTTACTATTGAGATTCTTTAGAATCTCACTCTTTCCAAATGACTAACATTTTTAGATAGGGTGAGTAGTTCTAAGGATAAGCGGCCAACCAGGAGTGGTTAGGGCTAGTAGGGACATACTGGAGTTCGGGCCGTTGGTTATTTGTCTTGGATTTTGGATTTTGGGATTACTTTGTATATAAGATGTAAATATGAATTTTTGGTCATGTAATCCCTATTTTGGAAAACCTTTAAACCCAATATATATATATAAGTAACCTGGGGTTGCCAGGATTTCGGTTACGCACTCTGATATTTATTACATGATATAACTGCATAGGTAATTGTATTCGAAAGTGAATATGAGACCAGATGAATTCTGTTTTAAATGTTTTGTTTGTTAACCCCATCTCTTGGAGATGAGTGATTATAAAAATGATTTTTTTTGTCTTATTGGTCTCTATTTCACCTAAATTTCGTAGTCCGGATATAATTACCGTGAGGGGGGTTACAGTGGGTGTTTGGTTGGACGATTGATTTTCAGAAAAAAGTCAGAAAAAACTCTAATGGACATAAGCTATGAATTGGAGCTTATGAAAGCGTTGGCTTCTGTTTTGAAGAGTATTTTCATATCTTTGGGGATCAATAAGGTACTTAAAATCACTTCTAATCACAAAACTTCTTTTATGAAAAATGTTCTAAATAATTTTTTCTTTCTTTATATAATAATCTTCTACTAATTAGAGAATACTTTAGGATAAGAGTTTAGGCAAATTTTGAGTTTTGTCAATATATGACTGTAGAAATATGGAGAATAATTAATAATTAATTTTAATCAATTTAGATTTATTATTTTGTTGTTTTATGATTTTATAATCAATTTATTTTATAAACACGTCATAAATTAGTTTCTATATGGTGTTTTTTCCGATTAAATTTAGTTTAAATAATTTATTTGGAATGTTGGAGATATTATTGAGGTTCTAATTGGTTTATTTTGATAGATTTTGAGCTAAGTGAAAATATGAGTTAGGATTTAATATTTAAATTAGAGTTTGATATAATTTATAAAATTTAAGCTTGATGTGCACAATAGAAAAGACTTTTGGAGTGTACCAATTTAAATTAGAGTTTGATATAATTTTATTTAAAATTGTACCATTGCCAAATTTTCAAAATTAATTTTTGGAAAAATTGTGAAAAACTCCCTCCGTGTGTAGATATCTTCTCAGGTCCTATTTAGCAATTAAGTTGCCAATGAGGTCTTTTTTCACAATTATCCCTTCATTTTTTCATTTTTCATAATTTTTACAATTTTTTCTCTTAAATAATATAAAAGTCACTTATGCAAAAGCCAAACCAAACATCATTCACTTTTATATAAGTCACTTATCTAATCGTCAATCCAAACATTCATCATTTTATCCAATCTTACTTTTTTCCAATCTTAAAATTCCACAAGTTAAAGTAAAAATAAGTCACTTATCCAATTACCAATACAAACACACCCATGATAAACAAGTAAGCACAGTACTATTATAGAGATGGATATAAATAAATGATGATTAAACATTTCAGTATAACAACTAATAATGAGCACAAAGTACTGAAAATACGTTTCATTAATGATAATGACTCAGTACAAGACATCAAAATTTATTTAATATAAAATGGATAAAACCAGTAATGGCGATATATGAGATCAAGGGTAAGACATGAATATGATATCCCTAGGATATCACATTTTCTTGTGCCTTACAAAATGGATGAAGTGGGTATCAATGCTCTAATAAAGGGGGCAATCTTATTAAAATCGGTAAATTTTTAATTCCAAGATAACTAAAACCCTAGTTTTATGCAAATTAAAAACCCGAGCTCATTGACATTTTGATCATGTTTTACATGTTTATCATCACTGTAATTCAGATCTTAATCATATTCACATATTCTAATAACAGTGAATGGATAAATGGATATATAATACTAAATCATTTTTCTAACGTTGATATTTCTTTTTCTTTTTCTTTTCATTTATTTTAAATTTAACCTTTGAATATTTTAACATTTATTGCTCGTTCTTAATTTTAAAGGACAATTGCTTTTTATGTGCATAGAGTAACATTACTTTAACGAAAAAGAATTATATTTCCATTTCTTATATTAGTTTTGAACAACATTGCTTTTTTTTGTACATGTTTCTCTCAATAATATTTTCATCTTTCATTCAAATTCTTTCACCTTTAATTTAAATTTTGAGTGTGATTTAAGTATTTTAAGGAAGTTCTTTGAAGTGTCTTGGCATAGCATGGCAGGAAGGCAATTGGCTTTATTGACAACCAACACAAGAAAGAAGCTAATGTATAGCGTGTGAAATTAGCAAGTAATAATAAATTCCCACAAATAAATAATGAATTTTTCTGAATTTTCTTATAAGCACAAGGATCATGTTAATGGAGAGACAATCATATGTTCAAGGTACTAAATGGGGACATACTTTCTATTGGAGATTTAAATGTTGGTTCGCCGGAACTAGTATGTTTAATTTTATTAAACCAACCACATTGATAAAAAGTTCTAAATTTTGAGAAGACTCTTTAGCAATTGCACGGTCCACGAAAATCGCAATAAGCCCCTAGCCTATTCATTAATCGATAGGTCTAAAACGTTGAGCACTCATCGTCAAAAACCCAAAATCTAATGCATGGTAAAAACAATGATACACCACAGGGTGAGCCTAGCTAGGTCTTTGGATGAGAGACTTAAAGGTAATGTTTTAAAAGTCGGATCAGACATTGAGTCGAAAATATCCGTAGGTCAAGGTTCAACCGGTTGGAACGGTTGAACCAGACCAGTAACGTAATAATTAAATTTAAAAATATTATATATATATATATATATATATATATATTATATAATAATTAGTCTTTAGTTTAATTTCATATGAAGTTAGTAAAATCACAATTACATATCAATTTTAAGGAAGAACATTTAAATCAACCATTAACCTAACAAAAAGCACAAATAATAATGATCTCATGCCTTGTTAAACATTGGTATTTGGTAGCTCTTGATTAATCCAAGCATAAGTTTCTCGAAAAGCATTTGGACAAAAAATGGGGAGAATGACAGTGTAGTCCCAAGGAAGAGGAGAAATAAAGAAATGGTCTCTATAGATTGCAAAATGAAAAAATGGTCCCATGGAGTTGTCAATACAGGCTCCTGGAGTTGTCATTAACAACTCCAGGAGTCTGTATTGACAACTCCATGGGACCATTTTTTCATTTTGCAATCTATAGGGACCATTTTTTCATTTTTTCCCTTGCATGGGATCTAAGTGTAAATCTCCCCAAAAAATGTCATCATCTTCTTGAATAAATGATCCAAAATCAAGATCTTCAACTCCAATACCAGAACTTCCAATTCCAGCTTGAATTTGAGGATGAACCCCATTGCCTTGTTCTTCAAAAATATCTTTATAAAATAGTGTGGAACAAACCAAATTATAAAAATTAGTAACATATAATATAAATAAAAAAAGTAACATGTCTAACCCTACAATTTAAAATATCTAACCTTCATCATTGATTTGAGGTTTTGGTAGCACTTAACACAAGATTAATTTAAATGAAAAAATTTTAATCATTTTTAATAAATAAAATGTATTTTTAATCTATTTATATCTAACTTGATAATTTTATTTTAATTAATATACATATAAAATAAAGAGTATATATTTAAAGAATAATATATAATAAATAATATACCATCGAAACTTACTTTCCCTCCCTTTCTTTGTGCTCGTTTGGAAGAGCTTATTTTTGGGCAATAAGTGCTTATAATTCGTGATTCACGGTATACGAGATAAGTATGTTAGAGGAGTTTTTTCTCGGCTTGCGTAATAAGTACGTTTTGACTGTTCAAAACGCTATCACAAACACACCTTTTATCTTTTTCCCAACACTTTCCCTCCCGTTGATGCTTATCGCAGGGCTATGCTTTTTTAAGAAAGTCAAATATAGTCTATTTATAAGTGACATAAAAAAGAAAAGGTAAAAATTAATACCAACTTCCATAGCAAATTTATTTACTTGTCTATTGACATGACAGAGTATCAACTTCACAAGCAACCAAACATGGGAAAACGGAAAAAGCAAAGGCGATTATTTATTTTGTTTTTTTAAAAAAAATCAAACTATCAAATGCATTGTAGGAACCAAAGTTCCTTTTTTGCTTTTGAAAGCGTACTCCCTCTCCAGTCTCTTCTTCTCTCCTTAACATGAAAGAAGCCCCAAATTGTTTTAGATCAAGGTAAAATGGCGGAAATCAGAATCCCATGAACGAAGGCATGAGGTTCTTTATTTTTGTTAATCTCATGTATGATTATCGTCATTTTCTTATAAATAAACTCCATTTGCTTTGACATTATCTTCTTCCTCCCTCTACTCCTATTGCCTCGAGATTTTTCTCTTATTATGTTTTGCTTTTCATCCGTCCGGTTTTTTATTTTCCGCTCCAATTCCCGGTTTTTTTCCGGCTTCCGGTCAAAACCCCGACTCTAGACTACTGAATCCAACCTAACAACTAAAGCGGGCTAATGCTTGGAGATGAGCCGCTCTCTCCTCCAGGCAACGGTCGGACTATCTAATCAAGTCCAACCTTGAGAACATTGCTTAAAGGTAAGAATTGTAATAAACTCATACCTAAAAAAGAAAAAGAACCGTAATAAACATTCTCGAGGATCTACAGGATCCTATTACTTTCCACTATAGACCTAGCAATGGGCCGTCATTCTAGCCATAGCTTTGAAGTTGAAATATCAAAACTTTGTCCGACCAAAAACAAAAAAAAATCAAAACTTTGGACCGGAACAAGTATAAAGCTCCAATGGTCCTGCTACGATCAATATTGCCGTGGTAGTATTTAAAAAAGAACAACGTCGCTTCAACCAACCGTTAAAAAAATAACATTGATTGTAAATATTAACAATGAATATTTTGAGTTAACATGTATTTAGTATCTGAAATATTTTTCTAGATACGTCCTATATCCTAAAGTATTTTGTGGTTTTATCCAGGACTTTAGAGTATTTATCTAAGTGCGTCGAGCATCCTATAGTATTTTATAGTTCATCCAACACTCGAAAGTTACTATTAGAAAAAATACTTTAGGGTGTTGGGTGCACCTTCACCTTATAGACTTTTTGAAAGTTAATGGTGAGTTTAGAATTGCTCCCATAAAATTTATGGGCAAAATTTTTGTTGGGAAAATTAATAGCTTAAGGATAAAATTGTGCCACAAAATATTTTAAGGTCTTAGATGCACATGAAAAAACACTTCAAGGTACTGGATGAACTACAAAATACATTAGGATATTTAACATAATTGGGGAAATACCTTTAAGATGTTGGACGCATGTTATCCCTAATATTTTATGGGCAACATTGCTCAATTTTTAACTCTGAGGACAATATTGATCCAAATAAAATTTTTGGATATCCACGACTCCTACACAATAACTTGCAAGACAAAATTGAATATTGATCCAAAAGAAAACTTTGGATAGAATAGAGGAAATCCACCCTCTGACTAGAAAAAAGACCTATAAGACCACCACATCTAGATCTTTATAGACGAAAATTATTTAAAAAGTATAACCTGTGACATTTATATATGGGTTTTTGGTTTAGATTTTGATTTCCATCTAGCGTCTAGGATATTGGTCTAGATTTCGATTTTGATTTCTATTCAGGGAAAATTTTGGTGCGATTTCCATTGCTGATCTGGTTTTTGTTTGTTCTTTTAATTTTTTTATTTCTTGTTTTGGTTTTGCTTTTTGCTGAAAGACATTTGGCCGGTTGCATTTTCAACTATGACAGTGGTTAGATGAAGGTGGGGTATGACGATTAACATTAGCTGAAGGTGGGAAAGATTTTTTTTGTTGGAGGACATTTTGGTAATTTCATATTACAAATAGATATTTTAATTCAAAATTATATCTCATTTCCACCATCTTACCAAATATGTTTTATAAACCATTTCTATCTCCATTTCCACTTATAGTTTCATTTCTATTTCCACGTCCACTTTTATCATAAACTCTTCCATGGTATCAAACGTGGCATGAATTTCTCTCATAAACAGTGGAGTTCTTCACTAATACTCCTCTAGTCCTTAATGTAGGACCTACTTAGGGGTTTGATGGTGCTTAAATTTGATTAAACACCGTAAGTGTAATGGCCATGAAAATAGTATAATAGTAAATCAAGGTCATCTTACAGAAATTTAATCGAATTAGTGATCAGACATTAAATTTCCTTGTTTCATTTAAGTTGAACATATCAAAATTGATTTCAATGAATGAAGAGAATAAAATTAAAAGCTAAAACTAACAAAGACTTTTCACAAGGAACAAATTCAAATGTCAAAATGGACAACTTAGAGTTACTAATTCCTTGTTTGCTTCTCAGATTTTATCCACACTAAATAAATTTAAATTTAGTTTAATCAGCTAATCTAAAATCTTAATATCTATAAATGTTTATCGGTTCATTTATAAACCTACCTCACTTAATTATGCAATGTCTCACACAATTAAACAAGATGCAATTTAAATCGGAATCACTCTAATTTGATTATGTAAAGCTTTTAAGTATGTGTCTATCCTAAAAGCAAATTAGAAAAAATCTAATTCCACATTGTTTAATCTCATAGTTAATTTAAGATTTCCTTTGTTAAGTTCAATCCTAAATCCCCAAAGCATGCTTAATGGGGGCCAAACACTAAGCAATAACAATAAAAATAAGATTAAATAAATTGAATTAACATTAATTAGAAAACAAATCACTCTTGAACAAATGAGACTGTGAAACAGTGTGTGTCCCTCTCTCATTTGAGTCTGGCTCCTCTCCCATACTTTCTCTTCCCTTTCCTGTAACACCCCAAATTTTATATTCACTAAATATATTGTAATTATTTTGGAAATTCAATAAAATGGTGAATATTTATGAATTTGGAATTTATGAATTTATAAATGTTCAATTTCATGGGAAATTGGGCAAAAATAATTATGGAATTAATTTGGGTAATTTAAAAAGCCCAATATTAAGGTCCAAAAATGAAGGAATATTAGAGAAAATATTTGGTCCAAAAATAGATGAAAATTGGTGAAAGAAAAATAAGAGAAGAAATAGGATTAGAAAGGTAATGGCAAAATCGTAATTTTGCCAAAATAACACAAAATAAATTATTTTCCAATTAATTGAAGTTAATTTCAATTAATTAAGGAAAATAAAGGTTAAAAATATATTTGAAATATTTTAGTCAATTTAATATGAATTTATGGAAAATTTGAGCAAAAATTGCAATTTTGACCAAAATTGAGATTTTACGTGTATACGTAACCGAAACAAGTTGTGAAGCCAATTGAGACCATAGGGAGGGACCCCTAGGTGTCTCCTACATGTGGCATAAAGAAGAAAATATTGGTTGGACATGATGGCATGATTACGTGAATGTAGGAAGTTATGTACATAAGTTGGATTTTAGTAATTTTGGAAACTTAAACAAATTATTATAATATTATGAAATATGATAATATAAACTTCATCTTTCTCATTCAGCTTCTAAACCACGAGAAACAGACCTGAACGTAGTGTGAGAGAGTTGAGAGAGTTTAGAGAGAGAAATAGAAGAAAAATCACAAGGTAAGCCGATTTCTCCGACGATTTCGCTCCTAACGCGTATATCTCTGACTCTAAGCTACTCCTCTTTGTTCTTTAGGGTTTGGAGGCTCAAAAATCTGTTCTCTAAAGGTTAGGGTTTCAGCCATTTTTGGGAAAAGCTTGTTGGAGCTTGAGATAACTTCCAAACCTTCGTATATTAACTATTCTGGCTGCTTTGGGCAATTTAATCGGTGAAATTTCGCCGGACTGCCATTGGTTTTAAATTTTGGAAAAGTGTATATCTAAGGGTTATGCTGCCCAATTTTAGTTCAAATGGTTGTTATAACTCAATTAGATTGTTAATAAAGTGGTTAGGAGTAGAAAGGAACGTGTTTACGGAGCCGAAATCGTAAAACCCCGATTTTCCCGGAGAACACAATTATTTCGGCCAGGGATCTTTGAGGGCCTTAGAGTTGGATTTTCAATGATTTTATGGTTCCATTGGATTCAGTGGGCGAAAATAGGTGGGGTTACAGTTGGGCACTTTTTCAGAAAAAGCTGAGAAAGCATAATTACGGGAACGCCCCTAAAACCCTAAAAGTAGGGCTGCCAAGGGCAATTTCGTAATTTGACATTGAATTTGGTAATTTTGAGTCCAGAAATGGATTCCTTTGACAAAAATACGTCAGGATAGCCCTAGTAAAAAATTTGGAAAAATGTACCATCGGGCCGGGTACGGCGGGGCCGGGGTCCTAGGAGCATTTTGGTAAATTTTCATTATAGGCTAATATAGCCACAAGAAACACTATGGAAATGTCTAAAATGATACTTGGATAGGTTATAACCTATTTCTTGTACATTTGATGTTTTAGGACCGAGTTGGACGCCTTTAGTTGACACGTTTTACGAGGCGGGCCCTTTGAGACAAGAAAGAGATTAAGGTAGGGACTACTATCTCTCATATACTATGTGACTATTTGTATGATGCATGTTACTGTATTTTGTGATCTGAACACGTGCTGGAGGCACATTATCTAGCTGTGGTCTAGGACCTAGCTGAGGTACACTGGTCTTACCTAGCTGTAGTCAAGGACTCGGCTGAGGTACATGCAGGGGTTTCAACGGGTTAGTTGGCCCTGAATTTTGTGTACACACACGGATGATATGAATTTTCATTTTACTTGATACGGTGCATTGCATATTTAATTTTCACATTTTATATGTTGCTTGTATGATTCTACTGAGATTCCTTGGAATCTCACCCCTTTTTCTAATCAAAATGTCTCAGCGGGTGCCAGTGGCTCAAAAGCCAAGGATGCAGAGAAGGGAAACTGACAGGCACGTTTCCCAAGATAAATACAGTGGTTGTATATAGTCTGTATGTGAAATAGTTTTGGGACATTTTGTACATATTTGTCATCAATATCGACTTCTGCTCTGTTAATAACTGTCTGTAAACAAATACTTACTATCAGTATAACTGTACTTTTCTGTTTGCCTATGGAACTTGTTCATTATTGCCCTGCGCATATCAAAATGGAAACGGGTGTTGACATTTCCTCTCCTTTACCCAAAACTAAATTGTTTTGGGTGTAAAAAAAAAAAAGAAGGTTTGGCCTATTTTTTTAAAAAATAACATTCAACACCCTAAAATATTTTTTCAATAATATTCAGTATCTTAAAATAATTTTCGATTCATCCAGCACCTTAAAATTTTTTTTCTAATTGCATTGATTAATCTAAACTTAAAATGTAGAGTGCTGATGAAAAACATATTTCAGGGGATTATATGCAAAAAAATTATTTTAGAATATTGAATGTTATTAAAAAAATTATTTAGGATACTGAGTGATAAAAAATTAATTTATGATATTGGGTATTACTTAACAAATATTTTAAACTGTAGACTGCTAGATAATAATTATTATTAAAAAAATATTTAAGAGTGATCAGTACATCAAAAATCATTTTAGAACACTGTGTGCCATTAAAAAATACTTTAGATTGTTAAATGTTATTTTGAAAAAAAAAATAGAAGGCCTAAACCCCTGAGGTTTTGGGTAAAAAGGAGAGGCAAGGAATGGGAAAGTACGGGGAGGAGCCGGACTCCCATCATTCAATCCATCACCATCAGTGCTCCCCTTGTTCATCTATTCTGCAGCAGCTTCTCTGGTTCAGATCGACGAAACCGAAGCTCCACCACGGTGAAGTCCGTCTCCCTTCCAGCCAGCTTCGTCGAACACGGCTCCCAAAGAAAGAATAGTAGAGCCGTCCCGTCTCTGGTCGACGATGGAAGAAGAAGGTGACGCACCGTGATGTTTTGCTCGATGAAGAGGTGATGCTGGGGAATCAAGTGGCTGCCCTTTTTTTCTGGTTTCACCCCCGCTCAGACCGAAGAAAAGATATAATCAACAGTGCCGGCCCACCCCTTCTCTGGTTTTTTTCAATGAAAAATGCAGCCGAGATGTGCTTTCTTTGTTTTTTTCCCAATTCCAACCGCCCATGCTTCTTCAATCCCCCTCTAATCCATTGCCCAAAACGCTGCGGTCTAATTAAAGGAAGAAAAACAAAATAAAAGAAAAAGATAATAACATCTTTTTTCTAAAAGCTTAAAACTATTATTATATTTTTTACCTAAACTTAACTATTTAAAATTATGATATTTACAATGAAATCACTCTGATAATGTCCCCAATTGAAATCTTATAAAATCTCAAGAGAATTCTTTAAACCTTGTAATGATGGTTCCCCAAATATACTAAAATTTATCTCAAATCTAATTAAAAATGGGGGATCATTAGGGCTAATATTGGTTATAAATATACAACTTATTTTATATATTTTTCATTTTTTTAAATTAGCTATATTGATTTCTCCTCAACAATAATCAAATAGGATTAGAAGAAGAGAACTAAAAGAGATCATAAAAATATTTTTAAAAAATATATAATATATTTTTATTAATTAATTTAACTAATTTTTTTAATATGATTAAATTAGTTAATTAGTTTTTAGTCGGTTTCGAACAACAGCAGCATTGCACATGGATACAGGACGCCGTGCACAATCTAGAATTATATATTGAGATGACATTATTATTCCAATGACCCAAATGAAGACCCAAAATATAGAACCAAGAAGTACGATCACATGTAAACCCAAAACAAAGTACCGTTATTCTTCCATTTGTTCTATTTTAATTCTTCTAAAGTAACATTAAATCTAAAAAAAATTAATTAATATTATTCTTCAACGAAAACTTTTAAAATAAATTCACACCTTAAACCCGAGCATAAATCCATTAATGATCAACATCCAACACTTCTTCCCATATTTTTTTAAAGGATTAAAGTACAAATTTGTTTCGGAAATTTTCGATGAGGAATAATATTACATTAAAAGTTTTTTCAGGTTCAATGTCACTTCCGAAGCTTCAAAACAGTGATATTGTCTCATACCGTTAAAAAACTAACATTAATCATTAAAAATTTGATATTGACCATTAACTTTTTAATAAAAAAAAGGTAACATTATTTTATTTTAATATTTTCGGGATAATATTAAACCTAAAAAAACTTTCAGAATAATATTATTTCTCAGCAAATACTTCCCTTAAACTTTTTTAAATATATGTACTAGTATTGAAAAGTAAGTTACCAAAATTTGAGAAAAGTCAAAAAAACCAGAAAAAAAAAGAGTTAATTCAATTAAAATGGATTTTAGGCAAAGGTTAGGGGCTGCAGTTCGAACATTAATTTTTTATTTAAGTGTGAATAGCTTTCTTTAATAAAAATGAGTTTAATCAAAATATGAGTATTTGGAATTAAAATCCACGAGTAAGTTTTAATAAATCATTGATCTTTTACATGCTCCCAAGCCTCATCACAGTCACTTGTCCTTTATTTTTATTTATAAGATATTTTAAACAAGTTTCACAAGAGCTAATAAAACTTTAAACCTCATTAATTACTTCATAAAACTTAACAATTTTTCAACTATGTCCAGTTTAATTTTCATTATATTTAATGAGAATAAAATCAATATAATAATAATTGAAAGATAAAATTATATATTTATTTTTAAGAAAATTTGGCCGCCCTTTAAATAGGATCAAATTCCCCCTCCCCTCTGTTTTTCTTCCTCGTTCTCCCTCTCTCTCTCTAGAACCAGAGGAGTAAAACTCTAAAATCCGACCGATATATTAAATCGGAGAGGGTATATGCATTAATTTGAAGGAGGAATTGAAGATTCACCGCCGAGAGCATATTTGATTTCTGGAACCCCCCACATGCATGGTTGTATTGATTATACGAGTCCACGTGGATCGGTAGGATCTTGCCTTATTTTCTTTTTAATTCTTAACCCCTTTTTTTTTATATTCACTCTTTTGTCAGTGTGGCAGCTAGCCACGATGACCAAATTCAGTCCACAAATTTATATATCCATTTAAATTAAATAAAAGTCGCTCCCTTAAAATATTCAATAAAAAATCACGGTAATTAGATCAACTTGGTACGAAATTTAGTTTTTTTAAACCAAAGTCCTAATTAAATTTAAAAAATATGAAGAAAAAAGATATTCCTAAGAAACTTTTTCTAATTAGATACTTATATTATCTTATTTATAATTCACTTTGAACATGTTTTATTAAAACCAAAAAAAAATTTTATTTATCATTAACTCTGTCTTAAAATTTAACAATTTTCTAATTTTATCCCATTTATTATTACATTATACCTTAAGAGAACAAAATTTATACAATAATAAATTAATAATAAAATTGTACATTCATATAAAAAATTAATAAAATTATGTATAAATAGGGAAAAACCTTTTAGAGGAATATAATTTTTTTTTGGGGTTAAAGTAGAGGAATATAATCCAACCCAACCTTATTTGAATATTATGAACATGATTTGTAAAAAGGAAAATAAAATAATATTGAACCCATTACCAAAAAAATAAAAAATCTTTCCCCCATCGAGACTTTTCGTTTGCCTTCGATGAAATGTGATTCCGTTTCAAATTATGACAACAGACTTTCTTTTACACAACATTTTGACAACAAAAGTCATTACAGAGCCCAATTGGCAGAATATAATAATCAAATCTGTTACACCCAACAAGGAAATATTAGTACTTTAATTTTCTTTGGAAACACCGACGCACGTCTTAATCGTTTCCTCTTTCGCTTCCCTCGTCTGACATTCCTGTTTTATCACCGAACACATAAGTGAAATCATTCCTTTTTTTTTTTTTTTTTGACCTGAAATCATTCCTTTAAAATTGGACATAATTATCAAAATCATGAAGGGTGAATATTCTAGTGAGTTCTATCATTTTCAATGATCCTCTTCCAAGTGTTAAACATAATATCATAGCTTTAGGAAGTTTCTAATATGACTCTCAAAATAATGTGTGTCATTGTCTTTTTGTTTAATGAATTTTAACAATTTTATTTGCAGGTTAACTTATTGTATTATGTAAAACTCATTTTTCTTGAGTAAAAGTAAAACTCATATTTTCTTAATATTATTTTGTCTTATTCCCAAAAAAGGAAAATGTAAGGGCTAGCAAAATAATTTATAAATATTAAAAAATTAGTTAAGTTAGTTATTTAGAACAAAAGTGTATTGATTTTCCTTAAATATAATGTCTGTCATTGTCTTTTTGTTTAATGTTTTTTAGCAATTTTATTTGCAGGTTAACTTATTGTATTATGTAAAACTCATTTTTTCAGGAGTGAAAGTAAAACTCATTTTCTTAATCTTATTTTCTCTTATTCCCAAAAAAGAAAAATGTAAGGGCTAGCAAACTCCGCCTATGTTTATAGCCGGTCTCAAGCCCAGGTAAAAGAGGAGAGTTGTGTTAGGCCCCAACAGCCAACATAAAACCCTGTCGAATCTCTAATGAACATGGATCAATAAAGAAATTGTGCTAATGATAGCCCGTTGCCTGTAAGTAACGCGCTGTATAGCTTGAGTACAGTGAGAAGTGATCGAGAGTTGCTGCATCGTTGCCCGGATGTAGTGTTAAATGAGCAAGGGCTACCGCTCTCTTCTGAACGGAGGCAGCTAAAGAAGCTAGTTTATGAGAGCAAGATCAGATTTGTCATTTGGAATGTTGGAACTCTAAATGCCAAATCTATGGAGGTGGTGGGTGTAATGAATAATCGAAATATTAATATCTTGTGCCTTCAGGAAACTAAATGGGTAGGAGAAATATCTCGGGAAATTAATGGTTTTAAGCTTTGGTACACAGGAAAGATCAATGGAAGAAATGGTGTTGGTATCATCGCTGATAATGAATAAAGAAAGAATATGGTGGGAGTTAAGAGGGTTAAGGACATAATTATTTCCTTAAAAATGATTGTTGGGAAGGATATTATAAACATTATCAGTGCATATACACCTCAAGTAGGGGCAGAAGCACATCTTAAAGAAAAGCTCTGGGAAGATATGGAGGGGTTAATTCAGAGTATTCCACTTATTGAAAATATTTTTATTGGAGGAGATCTTAATGGACATGTTGGTAAGGAGGTAGGACCTCATGTAATGGCTCACGGGGGTTTTGGATTTGGGGTGCTCAATAACGATGGCCAATCTATTATTGATTTCTCACTCACATATAACCTCAAGATTGTCAACACTTGCTTTAAGAAGAGGGAGGAGCATTTAATAACATACAAGAGCGGAGCTGCAAAGACACAAATTGACTTCTTTTTGGTAAGGAATTCTGATAGAAGACTTTGTACTACCTGTAAAGTGATTCCTAAGAATGGCGTGACAACACAATATCAGGTTTTGGTGCTTGATGTGAATATTAAGTGTGTAAAACAAAAGCGTTGGCAATTTTTAAATCTAAGGGGTGAAGTGGTGGCAATTTAAGGGGGGAAAGCAAGAGATTTTTCAAAGAACTCTTTTGGATGAGGGAGAGTGGGAGTTATAAGGAAGTGCTAATATCATGTGGGAGAATATGTCTAAAAAAGTCCAAAAGGTTGATAAAACAATTTTGGAAGAATCAAAAGGTTTTGGTTGGCAAGATAAGGAGACTTGATGGTGGGATGAGACTGTTCAAGAGAAAGTCAAGCATAAGGAAAATTGTTTTAAAGTAATACACTTGTGTAATAATGTTGAAAATTGGGAAATGTATTGTTCAACTAAAAAGAAGACTAAGAAGGCAGTGAGTGAAGCTCATAATAAAGCATATGAGGAGTTTTATAAGGAGTTAAAGACAAAGGTGGGAGAGGTAAGATCTACAAAACTACAAAGAACAAGAAGAGAAAATCTAGAGACTTGGATCAAGTGAGGTGTATAAAGGACAAAGAAGGAAACATTTTGGTTACTGATGGAGAGAATAGGTAGGAAACCTACTTTCATAAGGTGTTCAATGATGGAGGGGGAGGGTCGCCTTGTGATTGGGAAGATTTGACAATTTGAGAAGGTGATCTTAATTTATCATTTTACCACAGGATTTGAGTTAGCGAGGTTAGGGAAGCTCTTAAGAAAATGAAAAATGGTAAAGTCATGTAAACCTGATAGTATTTCTATTGAAGTTTGAAAATGTTTGGGAGAAGAGGGTATGTTGTGGTTCACAAAATTATTTAATAAAATTTTACGATTCAAGAAAATGTTGGATGAGTGGAGGAAAAGTACTTTCATTCCTATTTATAAGAATAAATGGGATATTCAAAATGGTGCAAATTATAGAGGAATCAAGCTTATGAATCATACAATAAAATTGTGGGAAAAGGTGATTGAACACAAGTTGAGGTTGGAGACTGATATTGTTGAAAACTAATTTGGATTCATGCCAAGAAGGTCTACAATAGAAGCGATTTATTTATTAAGGCGGTTAATGAAAAAATATAAAAGCAAAGGAAGAGATTTGCATATGGTTTTCATTGATTTGGAAAAAGTATATGACCATGCGCCAAGAGAGGTACTCTGGAAATCCTTGGAAAAGAAGAGGGTGCGATTTGCATATATCAAAGCTATTCAGGACATATATGAAGGGGTTATAACCAATGTTAGAATGCCTAGATGTAACCCCCTTCGATAATCAGGCCGGGATTAACGTTTAAGCACATTTAATTATTGAATGAGAAATCCGGAACAAATAAAAACTTTTTAAAACACCTGTACAAATGGATCTCCATTCATTTCATTCATTAAAACAAATGGCCTATTTGGTCCGTTACATATACAATATCAGAGTAAGCACAATTCCCGACGTTCACCTGGGATAATAACATTAATCCAAAGGTTTATACAGGGCATCATTGCCCATCTCAGTATCCATACCGGGGATTACACAAAACTATAGTACTATGATCTATACAATATATTTACAATGATCCAAAATGATAACCAATTCGATATAAAACCAAAATATTTAACTAAGACTACCGCTGGCAGTCCTAATCATCCTTTGCCACTTGCTTGCCTTTCGATCCACTTGCCCTGTCTAAAAATGTTATTTGGAAAGAATGAGATTCTAGAGAATCCCAGTAGCAACAGTTTATTTATATGTTGCATATATACAAAGCAAGTAAACATATATCACAATGCAGCAATCGATATTCGAGACCGGGCTTTCGCCACGTTCCCTTCACTATATACGAGGTCGGGCTTACGCCACGCCCCATCACTTTATCAATATTAGAGTCCGGACTTTCGCCACGTCCCCTTCACTTTCACTGTAATCGAGTCCGGGCTTTCGCCACGTCCCCTTCACTTTCACTGTAATCGAGTCCGGGCTTTCGCCACGTCCTCTTCACTTTCACTACAATCGATGACTAATGCAAACAAGCAATGCAATACACATGATATAGGATAAAGTGTCACTACCTTTGTCTTTCCTTCCTTGAGCAGGCACAGGCCTTCTATGCTCCGGGCAGATATCAAATCCTAAAGTCATAATTAAGGACGAAGCATTATTCTCTATTCCAATACTCAATTAACTCTTCAACACTTAGATTTGGTTATCAATAATGACCCTTAAGAAGCCACAAATGCCTCTAATAAAACCCCTAAAAGGATGGGAAACAATAGGGTGAAGATCTCTTTTCAAAAACTTAAAGTGCTGGAACACAGGGGTGGGCCGCGGCCCACCATTCCTTGGGCTGCGGCCCAAATATGGTCAGAAGGCCTTGGGCTGCGGCCCGCCACTCATGGGCCGCGCCTAAAACAGGCCAGAAAGGTTTGGGCCGCGGCCCAGAAATTTCCTGACTCTGGGCTGAACTTCGAAAAACCATAACTAATTGTAGAAAAATCGAAACAGAGTGATTCCAAAGCCAAATGAAAGGTATTTGAGCCCTCTTTCAAGGAAAAATATGGCTTATAACTTAAAATCATCACAGAAATACAGAATCACCCAAAACCCAACATTACTCCAAAACAGAGTTCTGTTTTTGTACCAAACTTTGGCAAAGCATAAATCTCAGAATAATAAACGAAATGACACAAAATATATGTCCATTTTGAAGCTTGGGATGTGAACTTTAAGACTGGAAAGTTTCAAAATTTTCTGAAATCATTTGGCCACTCAAAACGTCCACACAAATAAACTGTCCAGACAGAGTTCACATTGACAGCATTTTCCAACTTTTCTACCAAAGTGTTCAATGACTCCAAAATCATTAACCAAACATATTCTCATACAATTTTCCACAAGGAACACAATGGTAACCTCAAAATGACCAAATTCACAATCTAACCACATGCCCTGTTTTGATCAACACACCAAAACCAACACAAAGATCCCAAACTTTACTTTTAATGATTCAAACCAATTCCTTTGTCCAAAAGACATCATAATATACCATTTCCATTATCACAACATGCCAAACTCACTAAGACCATAATATTTTCGAAAATAGGGCAGAAATTCCAGAAAAATCAATGCTCACCAACATCCACAATATATATATCAAAAGGGAGATAACACTCACCTCTTTCACTTTGCCAAAGAGATTTCTTGATTCTTCAACTTTCACAATCTCTTGAGGTCATAAACTAACACCAATGAACACATTTCAACCATCACAATGAAGCTCTTCATTCAAGGATCAACATTAAAGAAGGAAGTTTGAGCAATGGAAGTCATTTTCCTTACCTTTTTGAAGCTTTTCTTCTTCCTCTTTGCTGCAAAACTGTCGCCAGAAATGGAGAAAGAAGAGAGATGAGATGAGTGAGATGGAGTGTGGAGGAGGAAGAAGGAAAAAAATCATTACTCCCCCCCAACCCATACCATTCCAGCGTCCAAGAGGGAAGAGAGAGGAGAGAGAAACTATAAAAATTTGCATTTGACTTTCTCTTATCACTCCCACATGTGAGCTTGCCATGTGTCATTTCCCCATTGGTTCTCATACACTTAATCACCAATTATCCTCTCTAATTCTTCCATTACCCATTTAATCACACTTCTCACTTTTCTTTTAGTTAGTAATTAATTTCCCCATTAATTACCAACTTATGCCAATAATTCCATTCTTTCAATTTTCCAACAATTATGACATATTAAATAATATTGTCACCAATATACATTAATTCAACTTTAATCCGATAATTATCCTCAATAATTATCATTAGGCCTTAATCGAAAATTGGGGCGTTACACTAGAGGTACAATAAAAGACTTTTCTACAATGATTGGCTTACATCAGGAATCAGCTTTGAGCCCTTATTTGTTTAACCTAGTGATAGATGTTCTAACTGAGCCTATAAAAGAGGAAATCCTTAAATGCATGCTTTTTAAGGATGATATAGTTCTGTTGGCTAAATTCAAGAAGGAAATTAATTCTAAGTTTGAGATATGAAGACAGATTTTGGAAGTGAAGGGTTTTCATCTGAGTAAGAGCAAAATTCAATATATGCATTGCAAGTATGATAAGAGACAAGGTTGAAGCGAAGTGGAAGTTAAATTGGGGGGCAAATCATTCTGCAAGTGACAAAATTTAGGTATTTAGGATCAGTTATACAACAAGATGGTGAAATTGATGGAGATGTCAATCACATAATTCAAGCTGGATGGTATAAATAGAGAAAAGTTATTAGAGTTATTTGTGATTGAAAAGTACCTAATAAGATAAAAGAAAAATTCTACCGCACTACTATAAGACCATCAATGTTATATGATAGTGAGTGTTGGGCTTTAAAGAGACAACATAAACATAAAATGGGGGTGGGTGAGATGTGGTGTTAAGATGAATTTGTGGTCATACAAGAAAAGATAAGATTCATAATAATCATATATGTGAACGAGTTGGAGTGGTCTCTATTGAAGAAGAAATGGTAGAAAGTCATTTAAGATGGTTTAGACATGTTCAACGGAGAGGGTGGATCAAGCAGTATAGGGTTTTGTAAAACGAGGTCACGGAAGGCCGAAGCGAATGCTCAATGAGGTAATAGAGAGAGATCTTTTGATTAATAATTAAGGTATTAAAACCTGGACCGAGCATTGAATCTGTCGGGGTACTGGGTTAAGGGTTAGTGGGTCAGATCGGGGTTAAACCGGAGCTAAACCGAGGCCAAACCGGTGAGCAATTGAAGATTTTAGGCTTATAAATATGAAATTCTAAAGGAAATTCAATTTTTTTTTTGTTAATATAGGAACCCGAATCGAACTGGTCTACTGGCCGGTTCGCCTGTTTCAGAGCCGGTCTGGTCCGGGTTCAACAACTCTGTTAATAATATACGTAAAGATATGGTTTTCAACAGAGCATAATGGCGTCGTGCGATCCATGTGGCCGACCCCATCTAGTGTGTGTTTGGGATAGCGGTAGGAAAAATGATTTATTATGATTCTGACTTATTAAAAATGACTTAATAGAAAAGTTAGTTTTTGTAATGTGATTTATGTTTGGATGAGCGATTTATTTTTGGACAATAAGTGCTTATAAATCGTGATTTACAGTATACAAGGTAAGTATGTGAGAGGAGTTTTATCTCAATTTACGTAATAAGTGACTTAATAGAAAAGCTGTATGAAGGAGCTTATTTAATAAGTAGATTATTGTACTCGTGATGCAATTAAAATAAGTTGAACCAAATACTGCAAAAACGTAACATATTTTTATTTAGGCTTATTGCCCAAAAACGGTCTTATTTCTGCCCAATAAGCTAAACCAAACACACCCATAGTAGAATAAAGGCTTTATTGTTGTTGTAAGAAATTAGTTAAGTTAGTTATTTATAATAAAAGTGTATTGATTTTCCTAAAATATGCCATTAAATTACTACTTCAATGGATGAAATTAAAGCTCTTTAAAATATGAAATCTATGAGAATATATTGAAAAAAAATTCTAAATTTGAGAGATAGAATGGATTGGGTCTTATATTTATGATTAAAAGAAATATATGGGAATATATCAAAAAAGTTTTTAAATTTGAGAGATGAAACGGATTGAGGTTATAATTAAGAAAAATCTTTCAACTAATTTTTATGTCCTAGATCTTTTTTTATCTATAGCTTCTATGTTTTAGATCGGAGGAGTATAATTTACCATTAATGAAAAGATTGAGTGATAAGAGACAGGGAGTTTAATATGAGGCTAATCCTCATATTGCCTAGTTTTGATATTATTTATTATTTATTTCTTTTCATTTAAAATAAAAATAATTGATAATTATTACCTTGTAAAAAAATAGATTTGTTATATTATATTAATAATATATTGAAATTTCTTAAATAAATTAAAAATTTAAATCTTATCACAATGATGAATACCATGAGATGAGTATCCCAACAATAAATAATTGGAGACTCAACACTTTATAAGATTCCAAGCAATTTATAAGGTAAAATTAACAAAGAGCAGCTCTATGCATTTTCAATTTTGTGCAAATATCTCCTATTTTATATATACTTGAATATATGTTGCAGGTAACTAAAAAATAGTTGCTAGGAAAAAATGTTTTTTTGTTATTCTAACTAATATATGTTTTTTTGGCCATCCACTTCCTAATATATGTTGCACCTTTTTTTTTTTGATATTATCATTAGATATTCGGTTCAAAGTTCATGGTTGCTCCTTCCAACATAGGTATATTCTTTGGAACTCGAATTTGAGACTCTAAGGCCTTATTTGATACATGGTACTGAATTTTGATGAATTGATATTGTGATTGATGCTTTAAAAATATATTTGTTTGGTATGAAGTAATAGTTAGAAGGAATATTTTCATTTATCTTATTTAATAAATAGCCACTAATTATAAAAAAACTGACCCTATCATATATAACTTCCTTTTCCTCATTCAACTGCCGGACGGTTTCCCTCTCATTCAAGTAAGTGGAGAGAGGAACGTCAAGAAAGAAGACAAGAATGGCAAGTGGCATCGCGTTGAGCAAAGCATGCACCAACAAATTCATGTGGAGATTCAGATTGCCAAAGAATGCTAAAATGGATCAAGCGATAGCTTCAATGGAGAATGGGGTTCTAACATTTATTGTTGCGACAGAGCATGAGGAAAATCAACGGCCTAAGGTTGTTGAGAGAGAAAGGAAATCATGTCATCCTCTCGACAATTTCTCTCTATCAAATTTGTCAAGGAAGAGATGGTTTTATGTTAGGAAATCCATGAAGCTTTCAAAGGCATTTTGATTCATCGTATTGGGGCTCCATGCCAGAAGCTTGGCAAGCTCATCTATGGTGGCTTTGGCATTCTTAATGAGCCAATCGACGGCTTTGCTGGGGTGATCATAACCGAGACAGTCTTGGACGTTGTAGAATTGAATGGCGGTATGAGTGGAGAGACGAACTCGTCGATCTCTATTCTCTGGTCCCTTGGCGGTTCAAACCTTACTGTGACAACCTTTCGTCCGGTGGAGAGAACAATGTGGCGGCCTTGAGAGTGATTTATGTCGTTGGTGAGAAAGAGAGAGAGAGTGATTACATGAGAAAGATTGATTCTAGGTTAAAATCAGGGTTATTTTTGTCCGAAAAATATTTTAATCAAGAATATTTTTATCTCCATAATTTTGCGATCCCGGGATTAAAAGTACAATATCAGGGGAGGTGGTTTTCCAGCAATCCCACTTTCATGGTATTACCAATCTCTAATTACCCGCAGTCTGCAGTCTCTCATATCAAACGATATATTCTGATTTAATCTCAGTCCCTACCCCCAAGTACTTCATACCAAACAGGGCCTAAGGATAGCAAGACCTTATATCATTAGACCAACTCTATGTTGATATTATATGATGCACTTTAAATACTCTAAAATTTTAATTTTTTGACAAAAATTTTTCAACAAATTTTTCTAAAGAAAAATGTGTTGTCTAATAAATGAATATTTGCTTCAATTTGGGTAGGCATATGGAAGGTATACCATTCATTTTGCATTATTTAGAGGTTTTTGAGTACCGAACTAATTTTAGGGTTTGTTGTTGGGAAAATTCTAAAAAATGACACTCAAAATATACAAAGGACAAATCAGTACAACGAAATTTAGAAATGACAAATCAGGCGGGTGTCAGAAAAAGGAGGAATCTGTCCTTTTGAAATTTCGGCCAAATTACGAAAATGCCCTTCAGCCCTCAGTCGCAATAACAACATGATCATCGGAATTAACACCTTCGGATTCGGTATTAACACTTCACAAGTTTCAGGGCCAATAACAATACTCACCTCGTCATTAACACCTCATAATTCGCCATTAACAACTCCGATGTTGTTATTGCGACTGAGGGCTGAAGGGCATTTTCGTAATTTGGCCGAAATTTCAAAAGGACAGATTCCTCCTTTTTCTGACACCCACCTGATTTGTCATTTCTGAATTTCGTTGTACTGATTTGTCCTTTGTATATTTTGAGTGTGGTTTTTTGGAATTTTCCCTTTATTGTTTGAGAAATCGATGAAAAAAATATGTTCATAGAAATAGAAATCGAGATAAAATTTCTCTTATAAACTCATTTCGTACGTTGTAAATCACGCAAATCACGTTGAAGAGAGAGTCCCTTGCACTAATAAAAAAATGCACTTGTTAGAGGAGTCTTGCACGAACCAAACCAAAATGATTGGCGTTAGATGAAGATCCATTTCGGTTTTTGTCGTTTATACACAGATTCAAAATCAAACTTGGAAGAACCACCACGTCCCTGCTTCAATAGTCAGTGGTCACCTATTTGAAGCTTTTTTTTTTTTTTTTGGTGAGCCACCTATTTGAAGCTTTGAAGCAACAAACTACTAGCTTGGCGTTTTCGGCGGTGGGAGTCTTCACCATTCCTTGTCGTGTTTCACTTTACCCACACTTGGTTTAAGGAACTGGGAGGTGTGGTTCTTATCAATCTTATTCTGTAAGTATTCCCAATTTGATTATGAATTCTGAAGAATATCTCGGTGTTTTCCTTTTACGATTTTTATTTTTGGGTGGTAGGAAGAATGAAATAGTTGCAAGACGCAATAAGTCCAAGTAGCTGAACCCTCTTCGGTGTCTGTTGTAAAGGTTTGGGCAGATAGCTGAGTTTGTTTCTACTGTTGAATTAAAAGGATTCGGATATTTAGTGATGGAGTTTATGACTTCTTAGTTAGGATATTTGCGCACGCCCCTCTTTTTTTTTCTGTCTGTTAAGTTTAGAATTCGCCCTTGATTGTCGGGGGAAAATATGGCTAGTTTATAGTGATGCTCATCCCTCTTCTTCTCAACCTTGTATTACGATGATCTTCGTGTTGTTATAGAAAAGTTGGTGAGGCTTTGAAGGATTTTTTATTTATTGTATAGTTATATTTTCCCAGTTTGCATACCTGGTCTTTGTTTTCTTTTGATTTCTTATTGGCTTGAATGAAATTCTTTATTTTCACCAAAATGAAAATAAAATCCGTTGCTGAGGGGATAGTATGGCGTCCAAAGAATGTATGGCTTATTTGAGTTAGGTTTTTTCTTTCTAGCTGATAACTTGAAAATTTTAACAATAATTTACATATTCCTTTTATCCTTGATTCACCTGTACTTTGCCCCTCGCCTTTCACTTTAGGCTTGATCCTGTCACCTGTTATCATTAATCTCTGACCCTGCTGTGAAACTGCTAAATTATGTTCCCCGCTTTTCTTTGTGGAGTTTAGAATTAGTTTAATATTTCTCGTTAGCCGCTTCTTCTTTTGCAGGGACCTTTACCTTAGATGGCAGTGACAATGGCTTCATATGGTAGCTATTGTCACCATGTAGAGTTGACCAGCCACGGAAGAACACCAACCACTCTCGGATTCTCTGGCTCAATTTCTGTTGATAGATTTTTCAAGTTTAAAAAGCAAAGCCATCTTTCGGCTAAGAAACACAGATTTCCAAGGTTTCTAATGGAGATGCAACAGACTGAGGTGCCATCGTCAAAGTACGGCAGCAATGGTAGACCTGTTAAAATGGTACCAGCAACTGAGATTGTGAAAAGAAGGGCAGCATCAGCAAATAAAGGCAAGACAGTGAATGGTTCAAAGCAAGTTATCAATGGGGCAACTGTAATAAGAAAAGATCCCCCCACATTCTTGGCAAAGACAATGAAGCCTGGAAACTCACAAGAACTTCCACCACTGGAAGAACTTAAAGTCTTGCCGACAGATGAAGGCTTCAGTTGGGCCAATGAAAATTACAATTCTGTGCAGAGGTCTGTAGATGTTTGGTCATTTGTTCTTTCCTTACGCATACGTGTTCTTATGGACAATGCAAAGTGGGCATATTTAGGAGGCTTTACAGAAGAAAAGCAGGTAGGTTCTTTGAAAAAAAATTCCATGTTACATGTTGGCTTTAATCATTATCTATTAAGATGTCCTTAACATAGTTTTCTGCAGCTAGAAGCAAGTTACTTTTTTTCTTAGTTTGCCAAGCATCGTTTTAATTTTTGAAGTGTTTTATCATCATTTCATTCAGAAATCCAGAAGACGGAAAACTGCCTCATGGCTACGGGAGCGAGTATTACAGCTTGGTCCAACTTTCATCAAGCTTGGACAGTTGTCGTCAACAAGGTCAGATCTATTTCCCCGTGAATTTGTGGATGAGCTTGCAAAGTTGCAGGTACTCTTGTTCACTATCTCATCTATTTTTTTTTCTAATTTTTTATCCTTATATACACAAATATCTTATTCGAAATAAAAATCCATTAGCCTAATTAGTTTACTATATTTGCATATGAGATTTGATGATTAATTAATTTATTTCCCAATAAAATATTCTGCAGGATAAAGTCCCTGCCTTCTCACCTAAGAAAGCAATAGGCTTCATTGAGAGTGAACTAGGGGCACCCATGGATGTGTTGTTTAAGGAGTTTGAAGATCGGCCAATTGCTGCTGCTAGTCTTGGTCAGGTATTTGAGTAATGGTGTAGTGTGTCTACAATCATTTTTGCATTAGATTTGCAAGTTTGTTGGTTATATTATGATATGGTGTTCTCTGATAATTTTATAGAAAGTGAGATAATAAAATGAAAGTAGCTATGGGCTCTTTCTCAGTAGGTTTGGAGCAATATAAAAATTTTGTTGGTTTAATTTGAACTTTCTAACTTCTACTTTTGTAGTCAACCAAACTGCACTATTCATGTAGTGTTATTTGCTAAATACTTCCAATATAAGCTGCTTTTGTATAATGCAGATAATACTCTAGCTTATTTATTTTCGTTTGATATGAATTTTAGTTGGCCATTCTGTAGGTTCATCGTGCTATCCTGCATAATGGAGAAAAAGTAGTTGTTAAAGTCCAAAGGCCTGGTCTGAGGAGGCTTTTTGACATTGACTTGCGTAAGTTGTTCTTGCTTTATTTGTACCAGTAATTGTTAAAGTCCAAATAAGTAAACGTTGCTGCTGCTTATTGCAACCTTTTGTTTGGTTAATGTTTGGTAATTACATAGGTATATAATAGAGCTTTAAGTTTATTTCATTCAGGGGAAATGTATATGTGGAAACATATAGGTTGATCATATTAAGTAATCAAAAGTTCTTTGAATTGCACGGCTCTACATTTTCGTTTTTCTTTTAGATAATTGTAGACTTCAATAAGAAAAAGGGAATATAACTATCTAATAAGTTTTTCCTGGGGGATAGGAAATTGGGAACAATGAAAATAAACTATGACAAAGAAGTATTGAAAAAGCTCACAACATATTTTAGCAGCTTTGAACATAGTGGTAACTGGTAAGCATGTTTCGAAGGAGAAAAATAATAAAGATTTAAATTGGTAGGAAAAAATAATCACATCATGCTTTAATAGAATGTCTATAAAGATTTCACCCATTTCTTCCTGTAAAAATTTTGCGCAGCAGAGTGATCTCTTTCTGGAAACTCTTGTCTAAATATTCAGTCTGGATTGGATTTTCTATATTCACAAGACTGAATATAGATATATGTTGACAATTTGAAGAGAGATAGAGAGAAAGGATGATATGTGGATGTAGACCCCACACAGTTGCATTCTTGTGTCAATCTTTCCAAATTCATAGATGCACGACTATTGAGATCTGTTTTGTGTTGATTTTGACAAGTTGTACTTGTCTCTTGCATGGAGATTTTAAGTTACTTAATTTTGTTAATCAGTTTTACTTGGTACTCTAATATGCCCGATTCTTCTTTCCAGGAAACCTAAAGCTTATTGCAGAGTACTTTCAGAGAAGTGAAACTTTTGGTGGTCCATCTAGGGATTGGATGGGAATATATGAAGAATGTTCAACGTAAGTGATAATCACTGAAATTCATGATTATTGAGATTTTCTGATGTGGTCAGTCACCTAAGTTCTAGTGGTTGTGCGGGGGAGCAGTTTAAGCAGATGTTACACCTAATGTGCTTGGGAGAAAAAAAGAAATTTTTTTGGAGCAATTCACTTCACCCTTCGTGGCATTTAGGATATGCTGAATCAAAGAGAATGGAGAGACACGAAGGGGGCAAGAATGTTGATTTAAACATTTTATTTTATATACAATGGAGGCTTGGTAGTATGGAATATTAAGTCCAATATTGAGTAGAATGGGGTGTTCAATGAAGTATTTAAGCGGGTTGGTTCCACCTCACTTACTAGCATTTGGAGTAGGGTTCCCCATCCCCCTTAGGTGGCTTACCAATATAAATTTAAATTTGGAAATTTTATTCATTAGAATATGTTTGGTTTGAATCAAGGTATTAAAACCCGGATCGGGTATTGAACCGGTTGGGGTACTGGGTTAAGAGTTAGTGGGTTAGACCAGGGCTAAACCGGTGAAAAATTGAAAATTTTAGACTTATAGTATGAAAATCTAAAGGAAAAATCAAAATTTTTTTTTTTTAAATAGTAACCCAGACCGGACCGGTCTACCGGCCAGTTCGCCGGTTTCCGGGCCAGACCGGCCGGTCCGGTCCGGGTTACAGAACCATGGTTTGAATACAATAGATGAGAAAGGAAGGAAATGAACATCTATTTAAATATAAACTATTAAAATATGATTGAAATTCCTTTTCCCCTTGTCTCCATTCTTCTTGGTCCAAATAGTTTTAGTTATATGGACGTGGTTTACACATTCTCACTAATTATTTTTGTTGTCATTATATATAGTCCTTGAGCTCCCTCCAGCAATAGATTTCTTGTTCTTATTTCCTCTAATACTAAATTGTGTTGCTTATGTTATGTTGCAGGATTTTGTATCAAGAAATTGATTACATAAATGAAGGAAAGAATGCTGATAAATTCCGCCGTGATTTTCGAAACATAAAGTGGGTTCGCGTACCTGTATGTTTCTTTCCACAACACTAAAAACTCTTTTACACTCTGACAGTTTTGGTTTCCTCACATCATTTGGTTGCCCCTTTACATTACCCCAGCTCTCTTACAGAATATATTACACTTGTTAAATTAAGAACTGAATCATCAATTCTAACCATATGTTTCTTTTCTAATTTTTTTGCTTTGCAGTTGGTTTACTGGGATTACACTGCAACAAAAGTGTTGACCTTGGAGTATGTACCAGGTTTTCTTCTTGACTGATTCATGTATCTGATTTCCCTTTTTTATTGGGAAAATCACATTAAAGTCCCAAGGAAGGAATCTAAATACAACCAAAAAGTCCCGTGAATTGCACAAGGGCTCCCAAGTCCCTTATGTGTATTTAATTTTTCATACTCAATTACCAAAATGGCCTCATTTAAAATAGTAGTAGCTTAAGCCTCCACCGCCAGTTGTTGGAGCTCCGGCTGACTGCTGTCCCTGCTACTAGAGCTCTCGGTGGTTGGTTAATATTGGGATGAGGTGGTCTTGGTGGGAGTGGAGTCTAATACCACTTGTTATTTTTAGAAAATTAAGTTCAAGTTGTTTGGAGCTTGATAAAAAGTGTAGAGGAAGACTGAAGAGAATACTCAATGAGGTTATTGAGCGAGACCTATTTGTTAATGATTTTTCTAGAGATTTGGTTTTTGATCAAGCACAATGGCGTTGTGTGATCCATTTAGCTGACCCAATATGTTATGTACATAAAATTAAGTTGGTATTTACTTAAACTCAAGTTGTTATTTAAATGGCTATTTTCAGATACCTAAGTTGTTATTTTAATTTTGAACACTAGTTATGACTTATGTATAATATTTTGCATTATTACATCAAAGTGTTTTGGTGATCCATTGGTTAATAATCATGTCGGGAAACAAGTGGTCTTGGATTCTACTCCCCCAACACTGCCCCATCCAAAAATTAACCAGCAACTTATCGTCAGAGCTTTGGCTTGGTGGATTCTCTGTTGATGGTGGCCTGCCAGAGCTTTGGCCTCCAGAAGTGGAGGGTTTAGTTTTTTTGTTTTTTGTTTCAATGAAGGTGTTTTGGTAATTGAGTATGAAAACTTCTTTCCACATAAGGGACTTGGGAGTTATTTGTCCATTTTGTGGGACTTTTTATTGTTTAGATTCTTTCCTTGGGACTTAAAAGTAATTTTCCCTTTTATATTTATCAATGGAATCTAATAATACTTTTCATGTTGAAAAATAACATGTCATTGTTTTATTGAACTTAATTTCTCAACCCATCTTACCTTGATTTTACTTCTGGTTTAGGTATCAAAATAAATCAGGTGAATGTGCTAACATCTAGAGGTTATGATCGAATGAAGATCTCATCACGTGCTATTGAAGCATACTTGATTCAGGTACTTGATTTGAATATGATTACTTTTCTGTTGCTGAGAATAAAAATGCACTTTTATTCATATTGCCCTTTTATTCCCACTTTCTTTGTTTTAAACAACTAAACAACTATATGTGGCTTGCCTTGTTAATAGGAGTGAAAATTTTTTTATTGTCAATATGTCACATTTTGCTTCTCATACAGATACTGAAAACAGGATTCTTTCATGCTGATCCTCATCCTGGAAATCTTGCTGTCGATGTGGATGAAGCGCTTATTTATTATGACTTTGGCATGATGGGGGATATCAAATCATTCACTCGAGAGAGGCTGCTTGAACTTTTTTATTCTGTTTATGAGAAGGATGCCAAGAAGGTCTAGCTTTCTGCTCTCTGTCATGGATCACTTAAAATTTTATATACTCTCTCATTGTAACAAGCTACTGTCATATGACACTAATGGGTACCTAAGTGGGATGGGGAACCCTACCCCATACTTTGATATCCTATTCTTGATAAATTTTCTTCCTCTATCTGCTTTAAGTGTCTCATGAAATGATTCTTTGGTTGGTCCAAGACTAAGAGAGCTTAATAATTAAGAAATTAAAATATTTAACCATTTTCTCAACCCCCAATGAATCAATTTATTTGTATTACAGCATAGCATATCTTTTGAACATGTGTTGATTCCTTTTGATTGAATGTGGTGGAAAAATAGCTAAGTGATAGAACACTTAACACCTATACTAGAAGGGGGTTACGTATACAGAAATAATTTGGCAGACTTTATATCTTGGCGGAATGTATTTATTTCTTAACCAGAGTTTATTTATTAGTGGACACCGGACAATTTAAGTGCCACATAAGTTTAGGGGTGGTGCGTCAGTTATGAGTCAAGTATCTTATTTTAAATATTTTTTATTATTTTAATTAAACATGTTGAGGTCTGTTATGCCACTTTAAGAGTCAGTTTGCTAGTGGTTCTGATATTTTAGGGAGTCTGGTGAATTCCCTTGCTTATGACAATTCACAAGTCAATTTGTAGAAGGTATCTTGAGCCATATTCAGTATTTCATTGGTTTCCTGGAGATTCTCCTTGGCTATTAGCTTTCTTTGAGTGAGATTCTTGCTCAAGCTAAGTCCAGTGCATTTATTTTTCTGTTCTTACCTTAAATCTTGTCTAGCCATCTACCAAAAGGTGCCTCAAATTTTGTCTCTTTATACATCATATGGACTGATAATATATATTATTTTTCATTGTGTCAAAACCTTGAATTTACTGTCATCATTTGATATCCATAAACATCAAAAGGCATTAACTCTTGTTCTTTGTGGTAAAATTTTGCAAGAAACAATATATCTTGTGATATTGATATTAAATTTTTTTCAGTGTTATTTGTCACATGTTCATTATCAATATTAAATTTACGTTTCAAAGAAGATCTAGCTTGTGCATCTAGTAAAGATGACAGTAAAGATTTTTATGTTGGCAAAAATGTTTGAACTAACATGCAGCAATGGTGCAGGTTATGCAATGCCTTATAGATCTTGGTGCACTTAAACCAACTGGAGACTTATCATCAGTATGTAAATGAACTTCCCGGACTCATTTTCTTGGTTCGGTGCTTTTACTTATAACTCATATCTTTAGAGTTAAAAATGCCTGATGTGATTTCCAGGTGAGGAGATCTGTACAGTTTTTCTTGGATAATTTGCTAAGCCAGACACCAGATCAGCAGCAAACTTTGTCTGCAATTGGAGAAGTATGTGAATAATAGGTGATAACGGATCAATGAATTTTTGGTTGCTTATAACATTACTTTGGGTTTTTTGGTTTCTTTGTTGGGAAAGATCATCTTAAGATTGATAATTATAGCTATGGTTGACCATAATAATTTTGAAAAACATGCAAATGGCCTCCTTCAAATTTGAGCCATTTTGAAACACCGCCCCCAACTTTCAAAATAACACCGTGGACTGTCCTGTAGGATTCTGATCCTTTTTTTAAGTTTTCAGATTACTTAGTTGATGATAATGCTACATTAAACTGTCATTTGTGACATGCTATCACGCACAGTACAATATGTGAACGTATCCAAAACGTTGATACTTCCATTTTTGAAAAATATAGGATCCAAGCCAGCGCACTGTGGTGCACTTGGCATGGTATGAGGCCTATGTGCCACAACATCCGGGTTCGATCCTGGCCCGCACCCAGTGGGGTGCTACTAAAAAAAAAAAAAAAAAGGAAAAAAAAGGATCCAACACTTCTAATGTACGTGTGTCTATATATATCCCTGAGCACACCAAAAATATAGTTGCAATTCAAAAGATCCAAACTAAGCATAGATAGTATTGAATACCAAACTAAACATAACCATACTTTTATTACTACAGTGCCTGCTAATGAATAGGATCAATCTTGTCTATTCCCTGGCATTTGTAAAGAGGATAGCTTCTATATTTGGTTCATTAAAACATGAGTTTGCCATGATGGGGTGATAATTATGGAGTTTATTTTCCTATTTTTAAGTTGATGAGGGTGTTTGCTCAAAATTCAAAGGGCTAATTTGTATCTTCACTTGTGATCTCTGGCACTTTGTAAACTGTGGCTTTTTGTGGCAGGATTTATTTGCTATTGCTCAAGATCAACCTTTCCGATTTCCGTCCACCTTCACCTTTGTTATCAGGGCCTTCTCAACTCTTGAAGGTGTGCCCCTGCCTTTTGTTTCAGAAAAATTTATTAAGTCAGTAGTCCATTGGCAAAAGGAGGAATTAATGAATATGATTTGTCACACTTCCTTTTCTTTTTGCCCCTTTCTTCTTCCTTTTTTCAACTGCTTGTTCCTTTTTATCAGGCATTGGTTACATACTCAATCCAGATTTCTCTTTTGTGAAGATTGCTGCACCTTATGCTCAGGTTTGTGTTGTCTATGACAAAGCAGTTTTCTTGTAATGTGTTAACTCCATGGACTCCAAGGAATAAGCTACGATGATCATGAGTTCCAGGTAGTGCAGTTTAGTTTATTATATGTGATATTAATTATGCATTCCAATTTGCACAGGAACTTTTAGATATAAGGCAAAAGCAGCAGACAGGGCCACAACTTGTGGAGCAAATAAGGAAACAAGCAGATGATGTATGAAACAGTATCTGGAACTCCTTACTTGTTTATTTTGGTCCAGATGATATTCCTCGTCACAAGAAAATATTTTAAAGCAATTTTTCAGTGATGCTATAACCGATCAACTTATACCATTATGTTCCTTGGAACAATTTTAGGCAAGATCCTCAACCATGTCGATGCCGTACAGAGTACAGAGAATAGAGGAGTTTGTCAAGCAACTTGAGGACGGGGATCTGAAACTCCGGGTCCGGGTATTTGAGGTAAAATTTTGTTTTTTATTTTATTTGAACAGGAATGGTTAGACAGAGAACTAAGAAGGTCAGATATAATCATAAAACCAAATTTGGCACAACATACTTTGTATGATGTCAATTCATAAATATGAGGTAGTGAAAAAGTTGTTAATAAAATGAATTACTTGTTAGAGAAATGAACCTTTTCATCGTTAGTCAATTATGCCATATCAACATTTTATTTGTTTAGCCGTTGGGTCAAAGAAAGCCAAGACCTAAGTATACATAAAAAAAGGGGTTAATACAATCTTTAGTCTCTCAGTTTGGTCTTTTTTTGGGTTTGGTCTCTATGATTTAATAAAAACCTGATCCATTTTCCTCCTTGAGGGACCAAAACCAAAATGAGGGCAAATATGATGGACCAAAGATTATATTAACCCATAAAAAAAATTGTAAGTTGCAATATAGTTTAGTTATAGAACCAGCTATGTCAGTTGGTCCCTTGTAAGCATTCCTCGGATCTTAAATGATATGGAATGCAACATTTTCCCCTTGAGGGAAATAATACACTAGGATGCCATTATTTTGCTTACAAATTCTCGCAACTTGATTTCCCAGTCTGAGAGAGCTGCTCGAAAAGCAACAGTATTGCAAATGGCAACTATGTATACAGTATTGGGAGGAACCTTGCTAAATCTTGGCGTCACCTTGACCAGCCAAGGCAACGTCGCCATTGCAAATGGATCATTTATTGGTGCAGGTAAACCACACATCATAATATTTCTATCAAGATGTTCTGTTTTTTAATTGACAATTGCAAATATTAATAAGTTGGGGACAAATGGGTGGGATCCATAGAAATTGTGAGGTCCATCTTTTTAAGGGTGACCCACAATTTATGAGGCTTAGTTACTCTGCACATCGGGGGTGTTGTGATCCAACGGCCAGCATTGGATTGAGAGATCTGTCTGTTTACTTTTGCAACCTCCATGGCCACTGAATAAGACAATTTCTTGTCGTTGGATTTCTATTGTGTAGGCTATGCACAGCACCCTTGTGTTGCAGGTTAGGTTCTCATTTGTTGCTCATCACTTTGATGATCACTGAGTACTCATCTCTGTAATGACGTTTAGACCATTCAAATTTAAACTCAACGGTCTAAATTTAAAATTTTTAATCTGTGATTTTTTTAATTGATATACATATGTTAAATTTTACATATGTTAAAATAAAAAGTTATTAAAAATATAAAAATTACGCACGTTTAAGTTTAATATCTGAAAAAATTGAGATTATCCATATCCTTGCGTAATTCTGTTGGAGTCTTCAATTGTTTTCTCCCTTTGGTGTGGCTGATCAATATCACATGGTCATGCAGGTGTTTTTTTGACTCTATTCTTCAGGTCTATGCAAAGGGTAAAGAAGCTCGACAAATTTGAGAAAATGATATAACATATATACCATACAAATTCGATTCTTTCAAGGATATTGTGCAAAATATATGTAAATTTCTATTGTTATATTTCCTTTTTGTGCACAAAATTCTAATTTTTTTTCCTTGAGAATATGAAAGTATACGAGTTTCACAGCAACAGGATAGGAGACAATGATGATGCTAAAGACACATACTGTATCATGTGCAATTTGAAGGTAAATAAAACGTCACAGCTTCTTTGTTTCCACTTTCCACCCTAATTAAGTGGGATTTGCGTATCTCATGTATTATAGATGTTAGGATGGCAAAACAAAGTATTATAGATGTGAGATTTTATATTTGTTATGGCTAAATATATCGAAATTATTACCTGGTGGGTCAATGACTCACAAGGATTATTGATATGAAGTCACAGTAGCTGATTCACAGATTAAATGCAAATGGAATGGGAATAATTGATTGAGAAATTGCAATGAGGATATATTAAGGTACAAATCTCTCTCTCTCAAATACAATTGGCCCTCTTTATTTTCTGGACTCAAATGCACATGTAAAATTTCTCTCGCTTTCATTGGCAATCTAATATACAAGTTATGAGTGTGGAAGATGCTTAAAATTTGGTAAAGGGAGTGAAACCCAACTCGGTTACGGCTCCTTCTTGTACCCTTCTTCAATTGGTATTTTTGCACGAGAAACAAATATAAGATAATAAGTTAAGTCGTTCATTGATATTTTGAATAACTGTCTCGGCAATTCAAAGGGAACTCCAGAGAAAAATGTTATTATAAGTGTGCATTGTGATGTTAGAGAGAAACAATGCTTTGAATAACTTGTTTATTCATGTACACAAATGAAGTATATATACATGAGTGGAAAGCCTTAGTATTAATGGTTCACTATAATAATTGACTTCCTAATCGTAATCTCTAATCTTGATTGATTGCGATACTAATTGATGATACTAATTGATTCTAATATTTACATTAATAATATTTTCTAATACTTCCTCTCAAGTTGGTGTATAGATATTAATTAAGCTCAAATTGTTACAAAGTTAGTTGACATGATTTGTATTTAAAGCTTTCATCACAACATCACTCAGTTGGTCACTTGATAGCACATGTACTGTAGAAATAAAGAAATTCTCCTTGATCTTATCTCGAATAAAGTGATAGTCAATCCTAATATGTTTTGTACGTCATGAAACACATAGTTGGAGGCTACGTGTAGGGCAGCCTTATTATCACACCGCTGGCAATGACGTGGTAAAATCAATCTCCTTCTCTAACTGGTGCATCCATACAATTTCACACACTGACTGTGCCATAGCCCTATACTCAGCTTCTCGACTAGATCGGGATACCACATCCTGCTTCTTGCTTTTCCAAGAAACCAAATTTTCACCCACAAACTCACAATATCCTGTAGTAGATCTCTTGGTGGCCTTTGACCCACCATGATCTACATCGCAAAAACATTTGATCTTGGTGTGGCCATGATTCTTATATAATATACCATGACTAGGTGAACCCTTCAAGTAATGTAAAACATGCTCTAAGCATTCTCACTGGCCAACAGTTGGCACTGTCATGAATTGACTAATTACACTAACCAGAAAAGTCATATTGGGGGCGAGTCACAATGAGATAGTTCAGCTTTCCAATTAGTCTGCGGTATCTCTCAGGATGCCCAAATGGTTTAATTTTCTCGGGGTCAACCTTTCTTTTCACATATTTAGGTAGCTCACAAAATGGCACGGTGTCATCAATATCCAAGAATGGAGGAGGAATCATCAGAAAACTACTTGGTGCTGCTTCAAGTTTCCCCGTTTCTTTCAACATATTAAGAACATATTTCCTCTATGTCAAGAGGATGTCTTTCTCACTTCTCATAACCTCTATTCCTAGGAAGTACTTTAATGGACTCAAATCCTTTGTTTGAAAATGAAAATTAAGGAAGGCCTTGAGTGATGAGATTCCTGATGTATTTGCTACTTGTGATCACAATGTCATCAACATATACAACTAAGAGAATCATGCCTGCATCCTTCTGCTGATAAAATACAGAGTGATCGCACTTACTTTGATCCATACCAAATTTCTTAATCACACAGATAAACCTGTCAAACCAAGCATATGAGCTCTGCTTTAAACTATATAAAGATTTTTGAAGGTGGCATACCTTCCCACAATTCCCTTAAGCAACAAAAACAGATGGTTGCTCCATGTAAACTTCCTCAAAAAGATCACCATGCAAGAAGGCATTCTTAACATCCAATTGATGAAGATTCCAACCATAAGTAGCCGCTATAGAGATAAAGAGGTAAAAAGAGGACATTTTTGTCACAAAGGAGAAGGTCTCATAGTAGTCATTACCGTGAGTCTGGGTAGATCCCTTAGCAACCAATTGAGCTTTTTGACATTCTAGGGTTCCATAAGCTTTTGTTTAAATCATGAACACTCACTTACACCCAATAGCTTTCTTTCCTGGAGGTAAACCAATGAGAATCCAGGTACTTGCCTAATCAAGAGCCATGATCTCTCCTTCCATCATAGCATGCCAACCAAGATAAGCTAAGGATTGGTGGAGAGTGGTGGAAACATTGATAGAGTCTAAGGATGCTATGAAGGAACATGATTGAGGAGACATATGGTTATAGGAAACAAAGGAAGAGATGGGATAGGTACAAATATGTTTAGCTTTCTGAAGTTTAATGGGCAAATCAGCAAAAGGATTAGGCTTAGGGACACTGGAAGAAGCAAGATCAGGTTCAGGAACACTATCAGAAGTACGAGTAGCCAAAGGCACTATTTTTGGTGCAAGGATGGGCTCAGTAGAATGAGCTGGAGCACTTGTCTTGGATCAGACGACAAAGTGGACACTGGTGGGCCATGAACATGATCGACTATATTACTTTCCCTAGAGCGTTTATGATAAACATGGAGTAGAGGTGGTTTAGCAGGTGCCAGTATAAAGGCTTGCACTGGTGGTAAGTGAACCTGATGCACCAAGATATCATCAAGATCATTTGCTTTGTTAGAAGATTGATGTGGAGAAGAGGAAGAAAAGAATGGAGTTGACTCATGAAAGGTGATGTCTATAGACACAAGATACTGATGAAGAGTGGGAGAGAAACACCGATAACCTTTTTGAACCCTATATAATACTCAAGAAAGACATATTTGAGAGACTTGGGATCAAGTTTTGTAACAATGGGAAGAACATCTTGAACAAAATAGACACACCTAAAGATTTTCGGATCAACGAGGAAAGAAGGGTTGGAAGGGAATAGAGTTGTGTATGAAGTGTCACTATTGAGAACAGGTGAGGGCCTACAATTGATAAGGAAACATGTCATAGAGACAACATTAGCCCAAAAAGGTTTGGGAATATGCATTTGAAACATTAGAGCCTGAGCTACTTCTAATAAGTGCTGGTTCTTATGTTTTGCAACACCATTTTGAGCCGGTGTATCTACACAAGATGACTGATGAAGCATGCCATACTATAGCATATAGTTTTGGAATTGGATAGAGAAATATTCTTTAGCATTGTCACTTCTTAAGGTTTTTACAATACACCAAAATAAGTTTTAACTTCAGTACAAAAGATGCAAAAATGAGAATATAACTCAAAACGATTCTTCATTAAATAGAGCCATATAGTACAAGAAAAATCATCAGCAAAGGTAAAAAAGTGCTTAAAATAAGACTTGGACTCAACATGATACGAACCCCAAACATCAGAATGAACTAAATTAATGGGGTACGCAGCCCGCTTATTGACAAGAGGTGCCAGATGAATGTGATGGTGTTTAGTAAATTGACACGACTCACATTTTAAAGATGAAAAATGATAGAAGAAGAGGATAAATTCTCTTTAAAGAAGACAGAGACATATGACCTAAATGACAATGAACTTCAAAAGGAGACAAACCATCAAAGGAAGCAATCGAACTTGGCACCCGATCATCAAGGAAGTAATGGCTTCCATATTCATACCCCTTACCAATAATTTGCATCATCATGAGTTCCTGAATCAAAAAATGGTCATGAAAGAGTGAGATAAAACAATTTAATTGCCGAGTAAGCTTGCTAAGAGACAAAAGGTTATATGTAAGATCATGAACATTAAGGACATAAGATAAGGGAATGGACAGAGTAGGTCTAACAATGCCATATCCAAGAACACAAGAATAAGAACTATTCGCAATTGTTATACTAGAGGAAATGGTGTAAGGCGCATACATGGATGACAAATGATGGTTACCTGTCATATGATCAGTGTCACTGGAATCGATGATTCACTTCAAGGAAGAAGTGGTAAGACGGGAATCTCAATTACCTATTGTAAGAGCAATCAATGTGGATGGAGCAAACCCCGTGACCAGAATTATCAAAGGACTGGGCCATGTGATCAATAGAGCATACGATTGGGCCATGCAGCTTATTTCATAGTTTGCGATAGTAATGCTTTGTATGACTAGGTTCCTTGTAATAGAAGCATACGATCCTGCCAGGATTCTAATTAATGTTTCCTTGTTTCGGGAAACTCTAGTTCCTGTTATCAGTGGAGCCATAACTAGCTAAAGCACTAGCATTAGGATTAAGAGCTAGTTGAGACAAACTATCAGCACACAACACACGAGAATACACATCTTGAAGTGTAGTAAGCTCAAAGCTTGACAGGATCTGAGAGTGAATCATCTCAAAGGCGGGAGGAAGAGCAGTAAGAAAGCTCATAATGGCTTGTCTCTCTATATTATCCACCTATGTCTAAACATCAGTGATGGGTGGCATCAATATCTTCATTTCCTCATATATGGGCTTAAAATAGAGGGAAGGATGTCACTATCAATAGAATTATTGATTTGCAAAAATAACCAAGCATCTGCCTTTACCCAAACCAACTTAGGAACTTTCTTAGGAGGTGCCTTAGTCAAATGGTCCTCCTTTTCAAGACTCAACAAGCACATTTGAACAATCTTGCCCTAATTCAGATGGTCCTCCTTTTCAATACTCAACAAGTACATTTGAACAGTCTTACTCCAATTTAGATAGTTAGTCCAGTTCAACTTTTGATCAGTAATTTTGTTAACAACAAAAACCTCCTCAGTAGTAACACTAGCCTTTGAATTAGCCATTGAAAAGATCAAAGCAACTAGAAACCATAGCTCAAGATTACCAAGGACAAGGAATAACAAATGGCCACGAAGAAGGACAAAAAATAGCAACAACAAAGATGTAGAGAGTTCATGCAATTTCTCCCTATCTAGTTGCGAGAATTTAGAGAACCAACCTAATGGGTTTCCCACCAATGAATCTCGAGTGTAGAAAGTTTTGAAGAAATCATAGGCCATTTTGTTTCAGAATCTTAGGCTTATCCTCCCAAATACCTGAGTCATTCTGTAGAGCAGTTGTCCTTTGCTTCTTTCTCCTTACAACTATTGGGGCATGGAAGAATTTTGTGTTCTTATCCCCCACTGCAACCACTTAGATCTTGATTTTTGAAACCAAACAGGCTCCTCTTAAGCTGCAAGTTTGTGATACTCCTTCTAAAGTTTCTCTTCAAGGTGGTGGAGCCCCGAATTTGTATTTAGTCTTCTCTTCCTATCTATACCTTCCAGGTGAGAGAGGATCTCACGCTTCTTCTTGAAAAAATTTCCTACTTGTTTCTCATTCCAATCCATGGCAGTACTTTGAAAGGTTTCCAAACCTTTCAACCAGTCTTTATGTTGCCAATATTAAACCCTAAAACCTATATTTACATTCTCCTTATAGATTTTAGAACAAAAAGTTTGGATGATTATAACCTATTAAAGCTTACCGATGGAGATAGAAAATGTGAAACATTACAGATAGTATATATAAATTAGTAAGTTAATTATAAATTAGTTATTGTTATTTTCTTGGGAAAATTCCAAAAAACTACATTGAAAATAGCAAAAGGGCAATTCAGTACATTGAAATTGCAAAAGGACAAATCAGGCGGTGTCAGACGGGCAGATGAATTTGGGATTTTGAAATCTCGGCCAAATGACAAAAATGCCCTTCAGCCCTCAGTCGGAATAACAACATAGGAGTTGTTAATGGCGAATCCAGAGTTGTTAATGGTGAGATCGATGGTGTTATTGGCCCTGGAACTTGTTATTTGTGAAAGAAGAAATTTGAGTTGTTAATTTTGAATCCAGAGTTGTTAATTAAGAAATGGGTGTTGTTATTGGCCCTGAAATTTGTTAAGTGCGAAAGAAGAAAATGGAGTTGTTAATATCGAATCCGGAGTTGTTAATGGCGAGATCTGTGGTGTTATTGGCCCTGAAACTTGTGAATTGTAAAAGAAGAATTGAAGTTTTTAATAATGAATCCGGATGTGTTATTTACGAGGATCATGTTATTCTGAAGTGGGGATGGAGGGCTGAAGGGCATTTTTGTCATTTGGCCGAAATTTCAAAATGCCAGATTCCTCTGCCCGTCTAACACCGCCTAATCTGTCCTTTTGCAATTTCAATGTACTGAATTGTCCTTTTGCTATTTTCAATGTAGTTTTTAGAATTTTCCCTATTTTCTTTGTTTGTTTTACAACAAGTTACCATTTTATAAAATAGGGAAAAGATAAAATTACGGGGAGATAAAAAAATATTATTAATGTCTGAGAAAAAATAAAAGACAAAAAAAAGCCTCCTTTTGCTCTTTTGTTTTACTAAAGAAATGTTATATGAGAAATACTTACATACATATTTTAAGAGTGTCACCTCATCTATACTCTACCTAATTAAAATATAACAAATCATTTCATTTTAATCCCACATGGCTAATGAGTTATATGAAAAAATTCAAATTTTATGATTTCAAAAAACATAAACTAGATAATTTAAAAAAATAAAAAATGCAATTCCCTCAGTTGAGTTGTTATTTTTCCAAATCATAAAATCTAAATTTTTCTAGATGACTCATAAGCCATGTGTGATTAAAATAAGATGAACTGTTGTATTTTAATTAGTCAGAGTATAGATGAGGTGACGTTCCTGAGTATGGAAGCATTCCTCACGTTATAGTTCCTCCTCTCATTAATATAAAAGCTAGTTGTAGATTGGATTTGGTCATAAATATAATATCTTAATTCAATTTATCTTTTAAATTTATAATTTTTTTTTCTAAAGTATCCCTATCAATTGTAAGTTCCTATTTAAAAGTATTCACGATGGACGATAATATTTTAGGTTAATCCACTTTTTTTTTACAAATAACCAGTATAACTAACTGCTTAATCTACCCAAATTATTCAATTAGCTTTTATATTAAAAATAAAACGTATAATACTTTTTTGGTGGACCTGAACCAGCAACGTTAAGCTACTTTTTTTTAGTTCCAATAAATAAAATAAAGACAATAATATCTGTCATAGAAAAAGTCATTTGTGAGAATCCTAAGCACACGTGCCAACTCCTGATCCAAAGCAGGACAGCGTGAAGAATGGCATCCAGTGTGGAGGTGGGGCCCACAACTAGTGACCGTTAAAACTTGAACGTTAAGCTGGTTCCCTCTCCTTCACCTTCTCTTAAAAACGACAGAATCTGAAATCTTCCAGACCACACAAGCTGTCTCTGCAAGAAACGTCTTCCCTACATACACACATATATAATACATCCCTTGCTCTGTTTTCTGTGCAGAGTACATATTCGAAATCAGTCAATCTTCTTCTTCGTCGTCATCGTCTCCTTTTTTTTTCTTCGATTTGCTTGATCGATCAATTAAAGCTCTGTAAAGATGGGTATGGTGGTGGTGATATCTCTGCCTCTGATTCTCTTCTGTTTAATTCTGGGCTTCGGATGCTATTTCCTGGGAAGACACAGAGGAAGACAAGACATAAAGACAAATCCACAAGTCTTTGGTGTGCCAACTCCTCCTCCAAATTCTCTCCCTCCTCCTCACTCGCCTCCTCCATCTCACCCTTCAAAGCTAGGCAACACTGATAATGTTTGATTCCATCTATTTTGGTGTTTGTGTTGCTGTGTGATTCATTGTTCTTTTCAAGAGATATCTATATTCTATTTGGTGTAGTGTGATGTGAACTGGCTGTAATTGAGTGCAATATATAAAATACAAGATTTGAGATTCACTTTTGTTTAGTTTTTCGCTTGTTTAATTTAGTTTGAGGGAACCCAAAAAATTCCCCATCTATGTTCTGGGATGCTATTAAATTTGATGTTCTTTAGACGCTTGTTTCATATATTATTTCAACTTAAAAGGTCGTTTTTTTCTTTTGGGACCTGAACTTAAAGACGTTGATAATTGCTAACTCCGCCTCGATTTTCTCTTCATTATCTTTGTTACCTGATGCTTCAGTTGCGATGTAAGCTTGCTCACTATGCTTTCAGTTACTTCGTTATTATGATTTGTGACCCTATTAACTAATTATATCTTTGATCTGGGGGCACTGCACGTTTCCTACGGTGTCTTTTCTTCAAAAGTTTGGGTTTTGGGAGGAAGTTTTGTAATTACCTATACAAAGAATTTTTATGCCGTATGAGGTTTTGGAACCTGTGACACAAGTTGTTTGAAATTTTGATGTGTTAGTGTGTCAAAAGAAGTTGTAAATTGCTCATCAATTGTGAGAAGCCTTATTGTGTATAAAGATGGAAGCTTGATAGTAAAAGGGTGAAGAAGATGGATTTTAGAACTGACCAGTGGGGCTTCTTGTGCGTTTTAATTAGAGAAGATAAAAGGCAAATTGAATTGAATAGGCCCAAAGATAATTGTACTTGGGCCTTCTGTATATTATTTCATATGGAGTACAACAAAACGGTGGTCCCACCTAAGAGAATATACTATAATAGAATTGGTATGAGCCACATAAATATATATATATATATATATATATTTATGTATATATATTTTGCCTTTGGACCACACAAATATACAATTACAGCTATACACATATTCTTTGATATTATCTACTGAATTATACAATTATTTTAATACTTTAACATCCCCCTCAAACGAGAGGGTGTCACAAACAACCTGAGATTACTTCAAAGTTGACAGAATTGATCAAGAGTTAACGCCTTTGTGAAATAATCTGCAACCTAAAGTGAGGAAGTTGCATAATGAACATCAATGAATAGAGAAAGAACCATGTCTTGAACAAAATGTATATCAATTTCAATATGGTCGTTTCTAGAGTGTTGCACAAGATTAGTTGCAAGTGCACCAGCACTAATATTGCCACCCAAATGCTATTCAGCTGTCTTAACAGAAGACCAATTCCAACAATAAGGAAGAAACCCATTTTAAGGTGTGTTTGAATTAGTTTTTGGAGGATAGCTTTTGAAGAGAAAGTGATAAAAATAATTTTAGAGAATAAATTTTGAGTAAAAAAGATTTTGCGAAAAAAATGATTTTGATAAAATAATAGTGTTTGGATGATTGTTATTAGAATCACTTTTCTCATGTTCAAATTCTATGTTTGAGATCACTTAATTTTAGAGAATAAGTTTTTATTACGCAAGCCGAGATAAAACTCATCTCACATACTTACTTCGTATACCGTGAATCACGATTTATAAGCACTTATTGCCAAAAAATAAGCTATTAAAGAGCACTAGTTAATGTGATAATTGGATATAAAGGATAATATTCCATTTCAAAGATTTTTAACATCAATTTTCATAATAAATACCAAAATTTAAATAAAATTTGCCTACAAAATTAAAATTATAACATTATTCAATTTTATAATAAGATAAAATAGCTCTATATATATATATATTTATAAATTGTATCGACTAAAATCGTTTTTAAATAGTAATTTTGTTAAAAAATATATTTTAACAATTTTATATATTAATTCATCTTCAATAAAAGGTTATTTATGCATCTTACTCCTTAGTGGTAATTTTTGGTCTAGGAATTAAAAGAAACCATTTGGTTGATATAATCTCTAACCATTCAATTTTGTCTTTGTGCACCAGCTCAAATTTTTTTATCATGAGAAAAATGAAGCAATACAAATAGAGCCAACATATTTTTAACAAAATTTCCTTTTAAAAAAATTGTGCTGCCAATTTTCATTCTGTCTATTCGATGTGCATTTTTTGGTGAGGGAATTAAAGAGAGAGGCACTGGATTGATGATTATATAATCTCAAATAACATTTAATTGAAGATGAATTAATATGTCAATGTGAAGCGAGCACATTTGATTTTCAATTGTACACCTTTCATATACCTTTATAAATTGTAAATATTATATATGTCATAGGCTATAAGTGGTACGATCCATGTTTGTGGTCATGTGCTAGCAATCCCTCAACTTATTTTACTTTTTCTCTAGAAAATATTACAATATGAAAAAAGTTCTTCAAGATCATTTCAATGACATCAATGCTTGAAAGGATACATAGGTCATTATATTACACATGTTTTGATGAAGTTTGTTCTCTAAAGAAGACTCTATCATATGCTCCTTGAAAGGTTAGCATGATTCTAGTGGATGTCAAGTATGTCAATAATAAAGTTTCCTTACATATCTTTTAAGTTTCTTTGCATATCTTTTGCAACGTAGAGGAGAGTGTGGATAAATTATACGAAATAGATCAAGTAGGGTGAAGTTTATCATTTTAAAAAATTTTGAGGTACCTCACAAATGACCAATATAAAATGACCTAACACATTTGAAAGCTCATATTCCACAACAAAACATATTTCCAAGATTGAGATTTCTAAAATTTTAAGGAAACATTTAATTTTGTTCCTATAAAACCCATTACAAATCATAACAAACAATAGAGAATTAATTGGTTAGAAACATTCATTATTTTTATTTTGGTAGTTTGGTTATTCCAAATTGTAGTTGGTGCATTTAATATATTTTCACAAAATCATTTTTGCAAAGATACCTGGCAACGATAAGGATCCAATGCTCTGTGACTTGGTTATCAATTACATGATACATGGACTTTGTGGGGTTTCAAATTGGATTTAAAAGCATTCAATTTTGTTCCTAGAAAACACATTGAAAACTACATAGCAAACAATGAAGAACAAATTGGTTACAAACATTTAATATTTATATTTTTATAGTTTACTTATTCGAAATTGTAGTTGATATATTTAATGTAGTTTGGCAAAATCATTTTTCTAGAAATACTTGCCAAAGATGCATATCCAGTGCTTTGTCACTTTGTTAGCAATTACATGATACATAAACCTTATGGGGGTTTAAATCGGATCAAGAAGGAGAAAGTAATATGGGAAATAATTGGAATTTGGCTAATTTCACTTTTTTTTTCCTCCCTAGTGCACTTTATCGATTTTGACATTTTATCAACTTTGGCTTTATTACAACGGCTAAAGATTGGAACATCATGTTTCCCGTTGTAAATTTCCTTTATCAGATTATTTCCATGTAATAAAAAGTGAGCCAACACTAGAGGATCATATTCCACAACATATTTCTAATATTCATGTTTACTAATTCCTAAGGAAGCATTCAACTTTTTTTTAAATAAAATACAATATTTAATAGCCATTAATCATATATAAATCATTGATTCATCTGGTGTCAAAATATATGATTCATTTACAAGTTTACTAGATAAAAAATTGTTGGTAATTAGATATTAATGGAGTTTAATGTCCCATTTAGTAGAGATTTATGATACATGTATAGAATGTACCCAATGAGTCTGAGCCTACCCAGAAAAAGTGTTAGAAATGAAACATTGGGAAGAATGTAAAGGTAAGCAAATAGCTTTCGGTTCAAGAATAGAGGACTATGTTGGTTGTAAGAGGTGTAAATTGCCTGTACAACAAAATTCTTGAGCGTTTGAGTTTATTTGCGGTGTGATACAACTAGAGGCATGAGTCCAACTTATTGGTATATTTTAAAAAACCATGTACAGATGCCATTTTTCTTTCTTTTTTGTTCATTATATCTCATTTAGTTTTATTACATGTCATTTCTGTAACGTGATTGCGTCTTTTGATTAAAGGTGAAAATTAACTTTAATGAATTTTTAAGCTAACAATATTAGAATATGAATCGCTATACGAAGGAAAAATGAAAGCAACATTAAAAGGAATAAATGAAATTTAAAGGCAATATTCAATAGCCATTAAACATTTGCTTTTGGGGAATATAAAGAGACCTTACAGACAACATTTAATAGCCATTAGATATTCATGTGACTGTATTAGGATCCATACAAATTTAGAATTATAAAATTGACACAAAGAACACGCTCAATCATGTGCTACTTTACTTAAGAGCCAATATCATTATATGTTGGAAAAGGAAGCATAAAAAGTTCAAACTGCTAAGTCCTCCAATTCATAAACTTCTTTTGCCATATTGAAGTGGTTTCAATCGATGACCTTGTATTATTAACTACATTCCCTCAAAACTCTGATTGTGAGATGTAGAATAGTAACTAATTGACTTCTCGCAAACATGTTTGTAAAAAACCACTGATAATATCTCTTTTCTTTTAGAAGAGTATGCCGATACGATCTTAACGAAGCATGGCTCTCACATAGGGTTGGTAGTAGCATTTATTAGCTTAACAGTGTTATGTTACATTCAACACAATATGACAAAATGTCAAAAAATAACCTCCACTAACAAAAATAATCCCAATCAACTTCAATTACTACATTGACACAAACACACCTACATGTCATCATTCTTATTTCCATCCTTAGAATGGAATAAATATGCCACGTTTCATTATACACATGTACCTCAAACAACCAATTATCACTACTACAGAATATAGATTTTATGTCCCTAAAGGACGTCCCTTTTTTAAAAAAGGGAAGTAAAAAACAAAGACAGTGGCATTTTTGTAATTATGGGTGGAACTGAATAGTTTTAAACATGCCCAATTTAAATAATGACGTTTAAAGTATGACTTTACAGACTTAGACGTTCCTATATACATTGTGGATGTCTAAATTTTTTTTTAAATTTTTTCTTTTTAAAAATCAGGGACACCTTTTGGCTTCCCTAATATATGAGGGATGTCAAAGGGCGTCCTTGATATATCATCAGGGACGCCATTTTGGCGTCCGTAATATAATATTAGAGACGTCCCTAATATATATGAGAGATGCCAAAGGGTGTCCCTCATTTTTTTAAAAAAAAAAAATTTGACTTTAGACGTCCCCAATACATATAGGGAAGTCTAAAGTGTGATTTTAGACGTCCCTATTTGAATTATGGACGTCTAAAGTAAAAAAAAAGGGACAACTTTAATCTTCCCTAAAATTAAATTTGGGACGCCAAAAACAATTAAAATTTATATTGACAGTCTTTATTTGTCAGTTTTATACCATTCTTACACTCATCTTTCTCTTCTTATCGCCGCAAACACAAGAAGAGCTACTACTACCATGCCTTTTAACTCTTTCTTCTTCTTCTTTATATTCTCTTTTTACTCTTGGTTCTTTCTCTCTCTCTCTTTTTTTTACCTCCAGATCTGTTATGTTTTCTTACCATTTTTTATTTTTTTTATCTTCTTTCTCTTTTTTCTTTGGGTTTCCCTTCTATTTTATCTTTTAACTCATGTTGTTAGGGCTTGTAGATCAAGACTCTTAAACATGCTTCACGGCTACGTTCCCGCTGAGAAAACGAGGTTCATCTCTCCCTGTCGTTATTCTCTATTCATTATTATGAGAAAATGAATTTCAACAATAGAAGGAGATAAGTTTTTTGCAACTAATTTCTCTTAGTGTTTTCATCTTCTGCCTATGAGATTTCAGCTTTGGAGTTATTTTTGTGTAGATTTTGGATTTGGATTTCAGATACTAGATCTATAATTTTATTGACGATGATATGTAATTTCTAGTTTCAAATACTATTTAGTCCAAATCTGTAATATAAACGATTTTTTTTTAAAAAGCACTTTAGACTTCTCCAATTTAAAATAGGGATGTCTAAAATGCTACAGTGACACTTTAGACGTCCCCATTTTAAAATGGGGATGTCTAAAATGTCAGTATAGCACTTTAAACATTCCTTTTTAAAATAGAGACGTTTAAATTCCAAACCTTAGGTGTCTTTTTCTCTACAGACCTCATTACCATTTTTTACTATGTCGCTCACATAGACGTTCTCTTATTTTCAGATATTAAAAGGCTTAAAAAAAGGATGTTAAAAACATTTTTTATAATAGTGAAATGATAAACTAACAAGTGCAAAAGGATAAGTAGAATCCCCTTGCTCAAACCAAATGTACATATATTTACTTAATTTTAGATAGGTCAGACACACAACATATATTTACTTAACGTCAAAAAACATCTAAACCTATGCGTGATAGCATAAGTACCTCATAATAAATGACATAGTTCTCCTAAACCAAATCTTCGATATATTATCAAACAATACACATTAGTCCGTGCAATGCACAAGGGAGAATACCTAGTTTTGATTAATATATAAAAAAAATTAAGGAGAGAAGGTGAGCACTTGAATGGTGAAGGAAAGAGAGAGATGGAAGGTAAAAGAGGAGAGAGCATTTTCGGTTGGGAATTAAATGATACCCATAACGATGACTCAACTGCCACAAAAAGGGGGAAATTAGCTTTTCCAATACTATGGTTTTAAACCCCAAAACCATGGTTTTGCATCAAAAAGTGTTTCTCCAATTTTTCTAGATGTTTGGCTTCTCTTTTAGCAAACCATGGTCTTGAAGTACAAAAGTGCTTTTTTTGTTTACCCAAATAGTTGCTTCAGCTGCTCCATCAGCTAATGTCCTATATTCAGACTCAATAGTTGATCTAGATACTACTCTTTATTTTTCTCAAGGTCTAAGACACTAGTGTACCACCAAGATAAACACAACAACTAGCCATACATTTTCAGTCATCTATATCGATAGCCTAATCTGCATTAGTAACAATTGAGTCTAAGAGAGTGAAAAGGCCTACTATGTAAACCAAAATGATAAGCACCCTGATAAGACACTTAAAAATTCTCTTGGCTAATTGAAAATGAATATTTGTCAGTCTGGAAAATAATTGACCCAACTGCGAGCCAAAAAACAAATTGAGTCAACTTATTAACAGAATAAGCAAATATCTAGTCTTGTTGACGTCACATACTACAAAGATCCAATTGCTTTTCTATAAATAGATACACATATTAGAGGCTCACCATCCTTAATCGAGAATTGATGACAGGTAACCATATATAGGTGTTGAGACTTGAACACAATAAAGCATATTTAACTTTGTTAGAATTTTTTATTTATTTTTGTTGCCCACCCGGTTCACCGGAGCTTTGCCCCGACTACATCCAATGGGAGTTGGTCCAAGTGGTAAGCAGCTTGATTCCGCTTAAGCAAGGTCTCGAGATTGAGTCTTGTATATGCAGAAAATTCCCATTGGGAGATTCTCCCACCATAGCCAGATGCGCAACGCGGGTCGGATCCGGATGTAGTCAGGGCAAAGCTCCAGTGAACCGGGTGGGCAACAAAAAAAAACTTTGTTAGAATTGGGCTTAGAATAAATGGGCCTAATTAATAATAATTAATATTTGATTATCCTTAATTATGATCATGGTTAGTTAGCATGATTCTAGGATTATTGTTTTAAAATTTGAAATTCCTTTTCTGTTTAATATTTCTGATATTATGGAGAGAAAATATCTAGGGTTAGCTAGACCTATCTTTTTCTCATCCATATGTACACATTATTGGTATTCTATAAGATTAGATTTTCAGCACTCAATTTGCTCAAACTTTTTTTTTAACAGTTCTAAAGTGTATTTGCCCTGCTTTAGATTCCTGAAATATCTCGATAAATCTCCAATCCCATTAAAGTAATATAGAGGAACAAGATCTTTAAGAGAAAACATCATATTCGGATTCTGAATGAAATTAGAATATATCCAGAATCATTGCAAGTCATAATATATCATCTACACACATACAGATATATATATATATATATATATATATATATAAGAATAAATACCGTATGATTTCATATTCAGAGAAGGAAGAGTGAAATATCACTCCTTGCATTCTTGAAGCCCCACTGTAACACAACTACAAGAAGTGGCTTTAGTGGCATACAAGTACTAGCCTTTAATAAAAGAAATGATGCCTCTTATTTATAAATTTTATTTTTATTTTTTAAACTAAGTTGTAGCAATTAAAGCTCTAAATGCCAGCAATTTACTTATTGTTAATTTTTTTAATCAATTAGGTAGCATTAGGTTTAAAGAAATGCTATAGCCTTTGTATTTCTTTTAAAAATTAAATTAAGGTACCTTTTGCTGATAAAATACAACCTCTTATGTTTTTTTTTAATCTTTCTTTAATATATAGTAGTGGTGTTTTGAATAAAGCAACACTAATTGATGAGGGCATATATTTCTTTTGTTTTTTAAAGGTAACAATAGTAATGTTCCATCAGCTAAAGAAATGCTTTTTAATTTTTTTTTACTATTTATAGGAAGCTTTTCCATCTCTAAAACATTACTATATGATTTTTTTTTTAAAAAAAAGATTTTAGAATTTTTAATATTAAACTAAACCCTTCCCCCACTAATTACTCAGCAGCCACCCTATCTTCCTTAACCCTACCCCAAACTTGATATCCCATCTTTGTTCGCTCTTTTGTTGCAATTGTTAAGCTCTTCACTCTCAAATTTTCTAAGGGTTTTGAAATTCGTCGAGCAAGGGAGGTATTTAACCCCTTATAAGGTGTCTTTTATCCCCAGCCAACATAGGACGTCACGCTCCATCCCTACAGACCCAACATCCTCCCTCTCCCCTTGACGGGCCCATTGTCCTCCCCCCTAATGGGCCAACATCTTTAATGGCACATCAACTTGAGCCTAGCTTTGATACAATTTAAAACATTATGTAACACCTAGACATCTTGCTCTCAAAATTGTCTGCTCTGGGCTCTATTACCCCTTGCAATTTTAAAGTGCGTCGAGAAGTAGAGGTATCTAGACCTTTATAAGACATCTTTTATTCTCTCTCCAGCTAATGTGGGATATCAAATATCACCATTAAGCTCTACAAATCTTTCTTCTTTCTCTTCCCTCTCATTTCCTCCATTTTTTTTTTATTTTCCTACTCCTCCCTCCTTGATTTTGTTAGAATTCAAAATTTTGATGATAACAAATCTTAGGTATAGTGTTTTGTATGATTAAATCATAAGTCACTTAAGTGGTAACTTTAAATCACTTGAGTTCTAGAAATTTTAACTCACTCACTTGCTTGAAACTTGCAAGTTATTGAGGTGTTTTATGAAAATTTACTACCAAAATGATTAACATGCTCAAAGCCTGCAAGTAATCCTTATCACTAAAACTGTTTTTTTAAAAAAGACTTAGATGATCACTTGAGTTCTATATATTCATTTGAGTGAAGTCGTCTATTATCACACTTATCACTTTCTGGAAATCTGCAAGTAAACTATCTTGTTTTTTTGAAAACATCCGATAAGCACTCGAGTAATGAAGTGTCACTCAAGTGATGTCCTTGTTCACCAACTCAAAACCTGCGAGTGATGTTCTTGTTTAATAGTAGCATCATCAGAAGAAGCAATAGTAGTAGAAGTAATAGGAGTAGGAGTAGCAACAGCAGCACCATCAACCCTTCAATTATGACTTGTCTATGACAATAATATGAGAAATTAATCTGTTAGAAAAATAAGAGAGAGGAAATCAACATACCAAGTTGGGTCATTAAATCCGAAAGCGAAGCTCACGTAAGGATTATACTATAAGAGTCTAATCTAGTTTGCTTATCAGTGCACTAGAACAAAGAAAAGATGGAAGAAAGAATGCAAGAGGATTCAATTGCTTTGGGGTATGAAATAATGCTAGTGGAGGCCTCTATTTAAAGAGGCCCGGAGAGGCTCCCCCTTCTTGTCCACCAAGAAGTATTAATTCCTTGATCGATTTCCTCAATCAAGAGGCTCCTCTAGCAAATTAACATCAATATTGATTACTTTTACTAATCATGCATAAGTCTGATTCCATTAGCAATAATTGCTAATATAATCTCTTCATTTCATTCGAGGTTTTCCCAATCAAATAGTCTATCCCATCAAGGGCAAACTTAGACCCAAAGCCTGACATCATACCCCACTCACACTTGATGAGCTTCCCATAGTGTGATTCTTAATCTTTCTTGTTTCATACTTGATGTCTACCATAGTTGTAACATCCTGAATTTCTTACCTCAAGGTTTATAGTTAGTTGAGCTTGGATTATGATGCTCTGCGTGGTCCTAAGTAGTTGATCCTAATTTATTGAGGAGTGGATGTGTAAGGGATACAAGTTTAAGGTTGCTTTTCTTAGGTGTCATTTTTGCCGTGAGATCGCTGCAGCAAATTCGCAGTGAAAACTATCACAAAATGGGTGGTCTTTTTGGGCCATTTGCCATAAGTTTGCCGTAATAAACCCATGACAAATATGCAACAATGCTGTTATATAATAGCATTTTCAGACTCAAAAATTAGAGTTTGGGGAGGGTGAAACCATTTTTCTCTTTAAGCTTAGTTTTAAAAAGAGTTGATCACTTGGACAGATCACTATGGTGCCTAAAGAATGATATGAAATTGAGTACATCACACAAGTGGTTACTTGAGTGATCAACTCTGAGATTCTTTTCACAAAAATGATCACTGCCTAAGATCATTGTGGTTGTTTGGAAGTGAAATGAGTTTAGATATATCACTTGAGTGATCTTTTTTGAAATATTTTTCTAGAAATTGTTCACTGGCTGCCTTCACTATGGTGAACCGAGAGTGATAGGATTTAGATCACATCACTCAAGTGGTCACTTAAGTGATCCATTTAGAAAATGCTTTTCAGAGAAGATATCACTATTAGAGTCACCATAGTGAAGTGCAAGTGATGAAGAATTGTTGAATCACTTGAGTGGTCACTCAAGTGATTATCTTTGAAAACATTTGATCACTTCCACTAGCTGTTGTGGTGAGGAAACTTTTAAAAATATATCACTCAAGTGGTCACTCGAATGATCAACTTAAAGTTCACAACTAACTTGTTTTCATCCAGTGAAGTAGTGGTGGTGAAATTATAACACATCACTTGAGTGGTCATCGAGTGATTTACCATTGCATGGCTTAAAAATTATTTTCTAACAATGAAACTCCTGCAAATCACTTTCTTTAATGTTTGTTATCATCAAAACATATGATTTAACATTCTCCCCCTTTTTAATGATAACAAAACTTAATGAACAAGTCGTTTGAAAATCATTTTGAAAAATAACTCATAGCTTTGAAAGTTAATGGTAGCTTAGAATATTAAAACACATATTCATCCAAATTAATAATGATAACTGTTAGAATCGACTAACACCCAAGAGGGGGGTGAATTGGATATAAGATAAAAACTTAATAATTTTGAAAATCTTTTTACATCTTAGTGAAATCAATGAGTATGAAAGTGATGAATCATAAATCCATAGTTAGTTATTCAAATCATAATTGCTGGAAATATAAGAGCTTAGGGAAAAGAAAATGCAAATTGTGATTTTATCTTGGCTCGATCTCCACGATGATCCACGTCCAATCCCCAAGCTCCTCTTGAGATTTCAATCGACTATCTCCCTCAAGTCTAACCAGGTACTTGAGAACCTCTACAATCCCATAAGTTTGATTCGGGCACTTATGAAGCCACTTACAATCTTCTTACTGAGATAACAACTCCACCTTACACACCATAAGGTTGTAATCTCTCTTGATAACAAATGTCTACAATCAATCTTCTCTCTCAAAAGTGAATAATGATAATCGCTGAAGCATAATACAAATAATGTCTCACTTAAAATCAATAGTACAAGAACTGAGAAAATAAAGACCATGTGAGATAAACGTTGGAGTTAGAGTATTGGCATTTCGACGATGTATGCGATGGCTTTCTCTCCTTTCTATCATTACAAAAAAAATGTGGTTTAGTAGCAGTTAAAAGAATGTATTAAACTGCTACAAACATAATTAGTAGCAGTTCAAGAAATCGCTACTAAATCCACTGTTGCAAGTGTATTTATAGCGGTTATTTTTAACTGCTACTCAAGGGCAAAAACCGTAGTATATTTGTAGCAGTTAAGTAGCATTGCTACAACAATCTCAATCTGATGAACCTTTTCTTAGTAATTTGTAGCGGTTATATAACCGCTACAAATTGCAAACCATGAATATTGGATGACGGGAAATGAAAATGAAAATTTATCATGATATTTGTAGCGGTTATACAACCGCTACTAAAGTGAATTTAAAAAAGGCGAGAATTTCAATAGAAATTCAAATTTTATGCCAAAAATTTAGTCTGTCTTTTAAAAAGTATATTTGTGTAAGAAAAATTTTAAAAATTATATACAATTATCTGTTTTCATTTCTTAATTTAAATTAAATAGTTTATTATTTTAATAGTTTAGCTAATTTAATTAGCTTATTATTCATGAGTTTAGGTCATTTATAATTGTAAAGGAATGATTTAATTAAATTGGATAAGTTTAAAAATTGTATTGAGAATGTTATTGGGGATACGTGGGTAATAAGAAACTATTATGTTGTCTGCTATAATGTGATTATGATTATGTAAATAAATATCTAAAAAAATAGCGAGAATAAATATTATGCAAAAGAAAAAAGTATTGAAATAAATAATTTAAAAATTTATTACCATATTTGATTACCTTGTTAAGCTCCTCAGCTCATAGAAAAAAAGTGAAAATGAGAGAAGATGAAAGAGAGGTAAGGTGGGAGGAATGGGGGAGTGTTTGAAACGAGATGTGGTTGAGGCATTTATAAGGATCTGCATAGAACTTGTAGCAGTTAATGTCACGGGTTTGCAGCGATTTTAGTGTTTTAGCGGTTATTGTTGTTTTTTGTAGCGGTTTTATAATCGTTACATTTTTTTTAATTTTGAAAAAACATTTTTTTAAAAAACAAAAAAATAATTTGTTTTAAAATAAAAACATAATTTGTTTGATCAGTCATCCACGCCATCCCTACAGAAATTGTATAGAAAAATTGTTAGCGATGTGTTTTTTTGTTAAACAAATTTAATTAAAATGACATGAATTTTAAAAAAGCACTGAACTATAGATAAATTGTGATCGCCTTCAGGTAAGAAGTTTTTGAAATTGGCGGGCTGAAATGGTTCACTCTCGTAGGTGATGTTATCACCATCACCTATGTCGTAAAGGTCTCGTGGCTTTAAATGAACAACCATGTGCCAATCAATATGTCTCTCATCCTCAACATAATAAACCTGGTGTGCCCTGAGGCAAGAATATACGGCTCATCATCTTGAGAATGACCAGTGTGAATTGGCCACAAGAAATTTATCGATGTGATGCCTAAGTTGTCAGTTGTGAGTCCCTGGGAAGTAGTGGTATTTGCCCACAAATACTTGAATAGCGTAACGGTGAAATAGCCTTGGTAATTAAGTTCCACGACATCAAGAAGTTTTCCATAGTAAGGGACGCCTCTGAACTGCATGTTGGCTTCACTGCTACTTGCATAACTTCTTGTCCCAAAGGTGCCATAAACACTTGAATTTTGAGTTTGCAATCCTTGATCTCGTGAAACCGTGCAAAACTTGAAACCATTGACATTGTAAGCTGTAAACCTTTTTACATGGTTAAGAGGGCCGATTGTGAGAACTCTGAAATCTGGTGAGTGTGGGTTGTGGTCATTCAGTATTCTGCGAGCAAACCGGCTTGGGAATTCTCTGTAGACCTTTTTGTCAACTTTGGAGGATGTTTGTGTATAGATCCTGAGTTAACTCTTAACTTGACTTCTGAATTCCTTGAAAATGATCATGGGAATGCGATAGTGAAAAGAAAGTGAAAAATGTTACGAAAGATATAGAATAACATGTGAGTGTACAATTCTTACTGTATGAAAGGTTCAACTTGAGTGTAATTAATCAAGACATGTCTATGTGCTTGCAACTTCTCAGTTGCCGTTAGTTTGAAGTTCTCAATTCCTCTAACTGGTTTACCAATACGAGGGATAAATTCTTCAGATGTTGGCGTAGATTCAGGACAATCATTTACATGAGGTGGACGGTTGAAGGTGGTCTCAATGTCATCAAAGTACCTTAAACAAAAATACTGTTCATACTAAAGATTTATGGAATTATGAAAGGCAGAAAGATCCTTCTGATTGAGTCATATCATTCCATTATATTGACAATTTAAAAAAAAACTGTTCATACTATAAACATAGTATAATGGCGGTTGGGCAAGTATGCCCCCATCGTCAAGTGGTTCTGGACATCTCTCTTTCAAGGAGGCAGTGGGGACCTCATCCCCTATATAACCTTCTGGCCAAGCCTTATTCCTTATGTAAGATTTCATTTTCCCAAGAAACTTACAAAGTGAAGAAGGGCAAAATGATACAAAATGCTCAAAAAGGCGACTAACAAACATAAAAACTATTAATGATGCGCATATATAAAATGAGTACCTCTCAATAGAATACATCCATCGATATTGAACTGGGCCAGCGAGCTTTGTTTCATGAACAAGGTGGACTATAAGATGAACCATCACAGTGAAAAAGGACGGAGGAAATAGCATCTCCAAAAGACAAAGTGTAAGAATAATTTTGGACTGCAGTTGATCAAGCTCCTTAATGATCAAGACCTTGGAACACAACTTCCGAAAGAAAGAACAAAGCTCCACCAAAACGATTGACACATCGGGAGGAAGTGCATTCTTTATAGCCAGCAAAAGTAACTATTGCATAAGCACATGTGAGTCATGACGCTTCAGGCCAGCAACCTTTTGAGCCTGCATGTCAATACATCGTCAAAATGTTGCTTGAATACCTATCTAGAACTTTTATTTTCTTTAACGTTGCAAGGAAGACTTCCTTGTTCGGTTTTGTGAGGGTGAACTCTGTCACCTGAAATTTGTCATGCTCATCTAGCCACGTGTCTTCACGAAATCCTATGGCATGTAAATCTTTCCTTGCTTGAAGATGATCTTTTGACTTTCTCGGTTCGTTAAGCAACATATATAGCACAATGTAGTATACATTTTTTTTCAATGTGCTTAACATCAAAACTATGGCGAAATAAATTAGAATTCCAATATGGAAGAGTGAAGAAAATGTTTATCTTCCTCCATTGCTGAGGCACAGAAGTCTTGCCCTTCCTTAGGCCTACTTGTGCTGCATCATTAGTTTTTCTGAACTCGAATTCAACATCTTCAAGCTGCTGTAAGATGTGTGTACCGGATAAAGTCTGAGGTAACCCTCTTGTTTTTGGCTTCCCATTGAATCGATTCTGTTGCAGTCTAAACTTGTGCCTTCCATCAAGAAACCTCTGATACCCCATAAAGCACCACTTCCAATTGTAGTAAAGGCACACTGCGTCAGAGTCAAAATTGCAAGCTGGACAAGCCGAGCCAGTATGCACATTCCACTCGGATAATGTTCCAAGGCCAGGAAAGTCACTAATCATCCACATTAAGGCTGTATGCATGTTAAACAATGTCTTCCCGAAGGCATCACATGTCTAGATGCCAACATTCCACAGGTCAAGCAATTCCGTAATAAGCGGTTAGAGATACACATCGATGTCATTACCCAGTGCCTTTTTGCCTGGAATGATCATAAACAAAACAAAGGAGCTTTGTTTCATACACATCCAGGGGGTAAATTGTAGGGAACTAAGACTACCGGCCAAATATTGTAACTTGTGCTAAGATTCCTAAATGGATTAAAACCGTCATTTGCCAAAGCAAGTTTAACATTTCAGGGGTCAGCAGCGAAAGATGGAAAGTCTTTGTCGAAAGTTTTCCAGGTGTCTGCATCCCGAGGATATCATAATTTACCATCTTCATTCTTATCAACCTCATGCCACCTCATGTGCTCTGCCGTTTTAGATGACATACATAAACAATCATTGTAAGCGCGGCTTTAAAGGGAAGTATATGAGAATCTTTGCATGTTTCTTCTGCTTTTTTCCCTTCCGAATTGTCTTGTACCTCGATGTGTGACATCGCTTACAAGTTTCCCTATTGTCATCGTCTCCCTAATACAGCATACAATCGTTGGGGCATGCATCAATTTTTTTTTGTAGTTCAAGCCCAATCTGTTAATAATCTTCTTAGCCTCGTAGAACGTTGTGGGAATCTCTGCTTCGGGGAATGCATCTTGTAATAATTCCAACAACATTGATATTCCCTTATCTGTGATTCCACACAAGCACTTGATATGATACAACTTGATCGAGAAAGATAATTTAGAGTATTTTTGACAACCTTGATATAAAGGACGATCTGCTTCATCCATCAAGCTGAAAAAATTCTGAGTGGCTTCATTCCGCATGAACACCGGCTCTGAGCCCTGCACTTCTTCGTTGAAGTTGTCGTCATGAACACCAAATGCATCACGCACAACATTATTAACAATATCATCTTCATCTAGTTGAACTCTTACTTGTGAACTTCGAGGAAGATCACCATCATATCTCATACTGGCCTTCTCACTATGAACTACCCAGAATGTATAGTCTTCCAGGAAAGGCTTCAAAAGCAAATGTTCCTTAACAACATGTCGTGCATGCCACTTCTTGAACTTGAATCTCCAACATGGACAGACGATCTTGCCGTTACAACTGGTGTGAGTGAATGCAAAATCCAAGAAATTGTTTAATCCGTACAAATATTCTAGAGAATTACATGACAACCTGATCCATGACTTATCCATAGCTACTAGTGAGAGAGAAGAAAGTATAGTGAAGAAGATGAGTGAATAGAGAATTACGAATGCCTAGAAGCTTATATTCTGATATTCCAACGTTTAATATTTTGTAGCGGTTCAGAAACTACTACAATAACCGCTACCATGTTACAAATTTGTAGCAATTATATGAGTAAAACCACTACCAATTTTCAAGCCATTGGAATCAAATTGAAGAATTTATTTTAACCTTGTAGTGGTTCTATAATAAAACTGCTACTAATATATATTTATAGCGGTTATAAATTCTTGACCGCTACAAATTTCAGGCGTTAGAAGAATTTCAAATTTCAAATATTTTTCACTTTGTAGCGGTTATTAGCGTAAACCGCTACAAATTTAGAACAAAATAGGGAGAAATTCAAAATTGAAATGTTGAATATTTGTAGCGGTTATTACTGTAACCGCTACAAATATTCAACACGTGAATTTTGAAATCCCCCACTTTGTTCTTAATTTTTAGCTGTTTACGCTAATAACCACTACAAATTCAAAACAAATTTTGTTTTAAAATTGGCCAACGATCATCAATATTTGTAGCATTTTTTTCTTATAACCGCTACAAAGTAAAAATATTTAAAATTCTTCTACTGCCTAAAATTTGTAGCAGTTTTAAACATTAATCACTACAAATATGGTTAAATTTTTTTTAATAGTTCTAGCGGTTTTATAATAAAACCGCTACAAATATATATATGATTTTTTTGTGGTTAGTTTTAAAAATATAAATAAGACTGTTGTAAATGCAACACAAATTTAACAAGGCTCTAAAATTATAAATATAACTATGGTAAACGCAATAAGAATTTAAGTTCTGAAAATAAAATATCTAGGTTTATTTACAAATGTTTCAAAAAGAAAAAATATATAGGTTCTAAACTAAGTAGCAGGAGGCTGATCATCTAGTCTTCCCTCAGGTGGGGCTCCCTCAGGTGCTGCTGGTTCGGGGCGCTGGGCAGAGTTAACAGCACCATCATCTTAAGCAGGAGGGGGAGGAGCTGGATGATGAACCGAGGGATAGGGGGAACCTGTAGATGCTTCTCGTCAAGGAACAGGCGACTCCACAATCGCTCAAGCATGAAGTTTGTGATATCGCGCCACTGCGCATGCTGACCATAGTAGAAATCAGACTGCATCTGTTGCTACTGCTAAGCCATTTCAACCTGTATCCTGGCCAAATCTGAGCACAGCTCCTCAACAGATTCATCCCTCAGATATCTAACCCTGAACTTCTATGCTCTAGAGCTGCTAGCCTCAGAGGCAGTGCTACTGCCGTAGACCATGCTAGGTTTGGCGCCTATCCCCATCCCCCGCATGAAGTTTACTTATTAGTATTTTTCATAATAAAGTTGGTTTTATAAATAATATAATAATAAAATCACTTACAATGGTTGCCTCTGCCTGCTATGAGGTCGGAGTCCTGTCATGGTGTCTATGTGTGATAGTGAACAACTCCCCGTAGTCCGTCTGACGGTTCTCCTGCTGTGCCTTCCTCTCCTAAAACAATTACAAAATTAAATTAGTATTATCAAAACAAAATACTAGATTTATAATATGAAATAACCAGCTAAAAGTAATTGATATTGTGAAAAGTTACCAGCTCGCTGTAAGTGACAGCAAAGGTCTTCGATCCTGCTGCATGGTGGATCGTCTGCTGCCCATGGCACCTCGTGTTCTTCTGAGAAAGCGCCTGGAGAAAAACAATATTAAATGTATTAAAACAATATAAAAAATTTATAATTAATAAAATCATAACATTAATTAAATTTAAAGTTAAATTATAATTTAATAATTATAAATTACAACATTATATATAATTAATATAATAAATACATTACCTGCCTCTTAGCGCTCCTCCTGAACTGGACGAAACTCGCCCAGTCGTTTGGTAGGACGCCGTCCAGGACATTCTCGATCAGCGGTTATAGAGGAATCGTCCCATCCTTATCCACACTATGGAAGAGACAATTTTTCCTATTCCTCCAGCCGTCGTCCATCTTTATCAGTGTGTACCTCTTCCGATTGGCCTGGAAGGCAAACCTCAATAGTAAAAAAATTTAAATATGACTAATTACAAATATGACAATTAAAAAATATGAAATAAATAGAATTAATTACAAAAAATATAGTATAATTAGATATTATTAATTACCTACACCACCTCTTCCCACACCAGGTCCTTCGACCCCTTCGGAATGTCCCTCCACGTCCTGAATTGAAAGGGGAACTGCAACCAATTCGAGCCCAAGTCATTCAGGAAGTGGTTGAACAAGTGACCCCTATTGTCAATGGGCTGGTATGTGCCCTTATTCCACGACACTATAACTCGTAGTGTCTAATCCATGCTGTTCAGACCGGCCACGTCCAGCCTCCATATGACACGTTTCCTTGTTCATTTGCAAGATTTATCACACGTTAGATAAATTGTAATTCAAATTTAACATTACAAATTTAAATATATAATTTATTAAATAAAAAATATATTTACCTTGGACCTACACCTCAAACCCAGTAGACTGTAAAGACGACCCTCGTGGGTTGTTCTGCTCCCGCGCCTCCTCCTCATCGAGGAACTACTCGATCTCTCTGATTGGAATCATGATCTCAAAGTCCTCATTCGTGTCATAGTCATCAACATTGATATCTCCTCTCCTAGATCAAGCACCTCTGGTGCGGTCGTCTCCTGTGGGACCGTCTGCGGTGGCTATGGTAAGGTCGACTCCTGTGGCTGTTATGGGAAGATGGGCTGAAATGGCACGGTCGGCCTCCCTCTGCGCCCTCCTCTGCTGCTACTAGTTCGCAGAATCGGTCTAGAGACCTTGAGCTCCTTCCCCTTGTCTATCCCTAAAGCCATCACTACTACAAAAAGGCTGAAAAGTAGTGCTCATTTTTTGGCCTTTCTTTAAAGAAGTGCCACAGCTTCCTGTTTTTTTTACATTTTTTTTGGGGCACCTGGCCAAGCGCCACAGTTGAGACAATTATTATGTGGCGCTCATGTAGGCCAGTTGTGGCTCTTAGCTGGACAAGCGCCACAGCTGGTGGCAATCCACGTGCGGCACTTGCCACTAGCCACCACATGGTGGCTAGTGTGGCTCTTGCCAAGGCAAGGGCATATTAGGCCGCAATCCCCATCCACCAATTAAGTGATCCCCCACCTTATCTTATTTACCTTCCCTCCAATAAGTGGCCCCCCTGCTGCCCTTATCTTTTTAACTTTCCCTCCCTTTCCATTAAACTTTCCCTCTTTCTCTTTTCACACTCCATAGACATTGTCCGCCCCCTGCCTCCATTTCCTCTCAACTGAACACACACATACGTGCACGCGCGCGCGCGCACACACGGTACATCTTCATCGAATCTATATCTTTGTTCTTTGATCCCTTTTGCTCCTATTGTCGTCCCCACTTGTGCCCCGAGTGTTCCCTTTTCTTCCTACTTTGTTCTTCTTTTAGTCCCCACTCCATCAGTTGGTCCTCACTACTCAAATTTACTCCTCCTCCGCATCACAATCGGGCAACAACATGGTCCCCCACTCTACTACACTAGTCAATTAATTTGTAAGTCCATTATATTGCAGATCATCATGCTTTTTTTAAGGTTATTCAATTCCTTTTGATATTTTACGTTTTCTAAAGCTTTTGTACTCTATTGTGCTATTGTTTGAGAGATAGATGGTATGATATGCTTAGACACAATAATTGGCTGGTTACCACACTTGTTGATTTTGCTTTTTTTTTTTGGATCACTCACGTGTTGATTATTCTATGATGTGCTTTAATTTTTTTTAGAAGTTGAATTCCGTTGCCTCACCAACCCCTTCACTTTTAGGAATATACCATAAGTTATCATGTGGTGTCTTGTTTTCTTTGATAAAATCTCATCTTTATAGCTTCACTTGTGGGGTTAGTTTTTAGTTTTAGACCGTATGATTAATTATGACTTAGCATTGTGTACTGGAGAATATATATATATTCTTGCTTGTTGGTATATATATATATATATATATAAAAGAACACAAGCATTGTGAAATATCTAATTTGCTTTCCAAAATATGATAATTCACACATACAACAAACTAATTTTTGTGTTTCATTTTATAGAGGTAACAAAATAATTTTTTGTATCATCTTATTAAATTATAATATTCAAGAGAAACTTAAGTAAATATTTAATTACGTGTGTGTATGTGTGTGTCTAGTTCCCTATTTTTATATATATATATATATATATATATATACACACATATGTGTGTGTGTGTGTGTGTGTGTGTGTGTGTGTGTGTGTGTGTGTATGTATGTATGTATGTATGTATGCATCATATTTATGACTACCTAAGAATAATTAGCAATGTAGTCAAAAATAATTTTTTTTATTCTCAACATTAAACTGAAAATAATTTAATTAATGTTGGGATTATGCTTTCCTTTTTGTTTTATTTTATTTTCTTTCTTTTTTTTTCCTGAATCATATTTTTTGATTTAAGCTAATCATATTTTATTTTATTATATATTGACATTTTGTACACATTATTATTATTAAAAAAAATAAGTTACAACCACTAATTTTTTATTGATTTTTTTTTCATGTTTAATTTGTGTTTGTAGTTTCAGCTCATCAATCTATTGAAACTTCTATTTACGGTAAGTTTTTTTTAAAATTTTGATCTTACAAATGTGATTTAATTTGATAAATTTAATTTATATTTAATTTATTATGAAAGCTGATCAATTAATCTCATTTTTATATGGTAAAAAAATGAATGACAAAAAATTAAATATTAATTTGTATTGGTTGTATGTGAAGATATGTAGTTAGTTATAATTTGTAGGTGTTCTAATTATTGTTATGGATAGTTGTATAAGTAAAATAATTATTTATATATTCTTAACACTTGTATTTTATTTGTTGACTTGTAATATTTTCCAATTTACCTATGATATGTTGTGGCAAATATGGTTTTTTTCATTATGAGCTGTGAAAAATTATTATAATGCCATGGGAATAATTAATGAATTATTTGTCAATTAAAACATACGGTTTAGACTTAGAAAGATTCAATTTTGAAGATTTCATGTTGTGAATTTTATTTTAAAATTGGTAAGAGAATATAAAAGTAATTAGTAAATGCAATAGTCATACAACTAACCACGTACTTTTTTTAAAATTAGATTGAAGGTATAGATGAATCGTAAATGGATGTCATCTACTCAGTGTTCAAGGGAATATATATATATTGGGTGAAAGATTTTATTACATTTGCAATCGAGCAAACAAAAGATCCTGACAAAATCTTGTGTCCTTGCTTATCTTGTTGTTTTAGAAAGCATATTAGTCCACTTGATTTGCCAGATCATTTAGTGTGTTACAGTATTGATCAAACATATATACGATGCACAAGGCATGGTGAGACGAATGATGCATGTAGTGATGGGGTGCATACCACGAGTGGTGCTTCGGATGAATTTGATCAAAGCATGCTTGATGAAGATGATGGTCTTGAAGAAATGCTAAATGTGGTTGAAGGGGTGCTTCATAACTGCCCTAATGAATTTGAGAAGCTGAAAGGTGATGCAGAGAAACCATTATATGCCGGTAGTACTAAATACACAAGATTGCTAGCAGTGTTGAAGTTGTAATATCCCAAAAAGTGATTAAGGGCTAATGACTTTAAAAGTGGATATAATTACTGTTGAATAAACACTTTTGGAGAATGTGTGATGGGAATTTAGATATTTTAATGATTCCAATGGCTTCCTTGTGAAAATTCATGTGGGGAGAGTGTTTATTGTGAAATTGGAACCATTGGGAACAATCATGCTAAAGTTGAAAACTCTGTCCATTGAAACTCTGTACAGGGCAGCCAATTTGTATGGACGTTTTAAATAGGCAAATGGTGTCTAAAAATTCTGAAATTTTCCAGTATTAAAGTTCACATGTCAAGCTTCAAAATGAACATATAATTTGTATCATTTTGATTTGTGACCTAAGAGTTTTGGATTTTTGAAGTTTGCCCAGCGAAATTAATTATTTTCTGGAACAGTATGCAAAGATTGAAATTCTGGGAATTTTGTGGTGATTTACAGTAATGGCCAATATTTTTCCTATGAAGAGGACTTAAATATATTTCATTTGGCTTTGGGATCACCTCATTTCGATTTTTCTAGAATTAGTTATGATTTTTCAAAGTTAGGGAAGAAAATCTGCCAGAATTTCTGAGAAATCCGAAAATGGGAAATTAAAAATTATGACATCATCATATTGTATGATGACATCAACATGGAATTAAAACCAATTACACCATCTTCATCAGCCATTCCCGACCCCATTCAGAAAACAAAAAGACGTGAGAGAGAGCTTGGAGAAAAGAGAGAAAAGAGGAAGAAATCTCGCAAGGTAAACCGATTTCTCCGACGATCTAGCTCCTAACGCGTACAATCCTTCTCCTAAGCTATTCCTCTATGTGAATTAAGGTTTTGAAGCAAAGAATTTGGTGTTTCAAAGAGGCTAGGGTTCAGCCAAATTTGAGAAAAGCTAGAAGGAGCTTGAGGTAACTTCCAAACTTTCGTATATTGCTTATTCTGGCTGTTGTGGGCAATTTAATCGGTGAAATTTCGCCGGATTGCCATTGGTTTTAAAGTTTGGAAATGAGGTGGCCTAGGGGTTATGCTGCCCAAATTGGGTCTTAATGTTAGTTGTAACCTAATGTAATGGTTAATAAAGTGGTTAGGAGTAGAAAGGAACGCGTTTACGGAGCCGAAATCGTAAAACCCCAATTTTTCCCGGAGAACATGTATATTTCGGCCAAGGCTGTAAATGGGTCTTAGAGTTGGATTTTCAATGATTTGATGATTCCATTGGATTCAGTGGGCGAAAATAGGTGGGGTTACAGTTGGGCACTTTTTCAAAAAAGGCCGAGAAAGCATAATTACGGAAACACCCCTAAAACCCTAAAAGTAGGGCTGCCAAGGGCAATTTCGTAATTTGATATTGAATTTGATAATTCTGAGTACGGAAATGGATTCCTTGGGCGGAAATATGTTAGGATAGCCCATATTAGAATTTCGAGAAAAGTGCAACCGGTCCGGGTATGGCGGGCCCAGGCCGGGTCCCCGGGGGTATTTTTGTAAATTTTCATTATAGACTCATATAACCCTAAGTAACACTATGGAAGTGTCTAAATAGTGCATTTGGAATTGTAGGATTCGATATTTGCCGCCCTCGTGAGCCAACTACGCCAGCGAACGTCAGAAAGGAACGAGGTAGTGACTTTTCTTTTGTACCATATATGATGCATTGTATGTGTGTTATATCGTTGATTTGTAATGAATTCGTATGCTGCGACATCTGTGGAATTGTGTTAGCACTGTCATTCCAATAGTCCCTGAGTAGCTAACAACGGTTCGGGTTAGGGCGGTGTGCCTTCCCGGCGGAGAAAGGGGATGAGGATGAGGTGTGATATATGTGATTATGTGAGCCGAAAGGCTATTTGTGGAGGCCGACGGGCCATTTGTGAAAGCCGAATAGCTGTACGGGCTATAAGGCTATATGTATGCACTGCCACGCCAATAGTCCCTGAGTAGCTAACAACGGTTTGGGTTAGGCGGTGTGCCTTCCCGGCGGAGAAAGGGGATGGGGGTGGAGTGTGATTTGTGGTGCTGCTGCTGTATGATGATTTGCTTACATGCTGTGTGCTTATGTGTGGTATAAATGTTTTGTTACTACTGGGATTCTCTTGAATCTCATTCTTTCCTTTAACTAACCTTTCAGACAGGGTGAGTGGCTCTAAGGAGAAGCGTACGACCCGGAGCGGTTAGAATCCTGTAGGGACATCTATTTTGGTTATGTTGGTTAAACCTGTTGGACAGGGTGTCTGTATATTATGTTGGTTGTAAAGAATAGTTGAGCGTAGTTGTGTAGTCTCCTATATGGAGGTTGTAAACCCTTTTTGTGTATGAATAGAACCCGGGGGTTGCCGGGATTGCTATTAGATATTCTGATATGAATGAATGTGAATTAACTGCACAGGTGATTATATTCGATAATTGAACTTGAGACCGGAATAGGAAAGAAGTTTTGAAAATTTTATAAAGTCCCTACTTCACAGGGAGTTCTAAATGAGTTTTGAACTATTCGACTGTCTCTAAACCAATTTAATTACGTAATATCGAATTATAATTACGCTATTTAAGGCAGGGGGTTACAGAAGTTGTACAACTTTAAAGCTTGCTTCGGCTTGAGTGATTCAGGTTTCACTGCACTGCTTGAACTATTACAAGATATGCTTCCAGAAGAAAATGTACTTCCTACCAAGACATACGAGGCAAAAAGAATTCTTTGCTCTACAACCGGTATGAGATATGAGAAGATACATGCATGTCCTAATGATTGCATATTATTTGTAAATCAATATGCAACGTTGGAGAAATGCCCTAAATGCAATGCATCTCGATATAGGAAGAAGAAAGGTAAAAGTCCTTTGAAGGTCTTATGGTATTTTCCCATTATTCCGAGATTCAAGTGACTGTACAGTGATGCGAACCCACTAGGGAAAATCCCACAAACCCACAACCAATATGAAATATACACACCCTAAGAAAGCTAAACACAGATCGACGCTCTACTTGAACCCTTGAACACGAAAGAATAAGGACCCGAAGTGTTGGAAGACGCCACAAGGATGATCAAACCTTGATAAGTTTGCTAGTTCTAAGAAGAACCCTAGAGAGAATCCACTCTCAAGAAACAAAGTGTAGAAGTGCAACTTTCATTTATCATTCAAATTTGAATTGTGTCTTACAAATGAAGAAGCACCAAGTATTTATAGGAAAATATGACCTAATTGCACTAATTGAAATTTTGAAAACAACCAATACAAATTGTAAAACCATATGCTAGGAAACCTAAAAGTCTAATTCAATGAACACAAAAGTCTAATACAATCTAGAAGAAAGTTGAAAAATCAAATACAACATGCTAAAGAAACCAAAAGTCAAATATGCCAACTACTTGTTGATTTTCGCACAACTAAATTCAAGAACATGTAGTCAGCAATTAAGGCCCCAAATGTGTTTATTTTGGTCCAAATGAGCCCTCCCATTTGTAGTGCTAGGTCCAAGCTCTTTAGATCCAAGTTTGCAAGCCCAAAACTTGATCACTATCTCCATTTACAGTCCATATGAAGTTAGTGACGTTTTCAGCATTTTTGTCCAACTTTGATCCAATTGCTTCTTGCTTTGTCCAAGTATCTTGCACTAGCCCATTTAATACTTCCTTAATTTGTTTGGCTCTAGCTCTTATGATTGGTCCACTTGGTATTTGCAACGGATCACTTGAATATGAAGGCACAACTTGCTCGATTGCATCATTCCCTTTTTCCTCAAAAGGATTCATCCTCGAATCTTCACCTACATCAAAAGGAGATAAATCAGCTACATTAAAAGTAGCACTAATAGAATACTCACCAAGTAAATCAATCTTGTAAGCATTGTCATTTATTCTTTCAAGCACTTGAAATGGACCATCTCCTCTTAGAGCTAATTTTGATATTCTTTGAGCTGGAAATCTTTCTTTTCTCATATGCACCCACACCCAATCTCCAGGTTCAAAAAGAACACGCATTCTTCCTTTGTTGGCCTTGGATGCATAATGTTCATTTTTCTTTTCAATTTGCTGTTTCACACACTAACGAAGTTGCTGCACTATTTCAGCTTTCTTTTTCCCATCAAGACTTGCTCTCCCATCAATGGGTAATGGTAATAAATCCAAAGGAGTTAGTGGATTAAAACCATATACTATTTCAAAAGGAGAATAATCAGTAGATGAATGCACACTTATGTTATATACAAATTCAATGGATGGCAAACAATCTTCCCAATTTTTTAAGTTCTTTTGAATCACAATTCTGAGTAATTGTGATAAGGTTCTGTTAACAACTTCAGTTTGTCCATCAGTTTGTGGATGACAAGCAGTAGAAAATAATAATTTAGTACCAAGCTTTCCCCACAAAACTCTCCAAAAATGACTCAAGAATTTGGCATCCCTATCAGAAACAATACTTTTAGGGACGCCATGAAGCCTTACAATTTCTTTAAAGAACAGATCAACAATATATGTGGCATCATCAGTTTTATGGCATGCAATGAAATGTGCCATTTTAGAAAATCTATCAACAACCAAAAATATGGAATCTATTCCTCTTTTTGACCTAGGCAAACCCAAAACAAAATCCATTGATATGTCAATCCAAGGTTCACTAGGTACAGGTAAAGGAGTATACAAACCATGTGGCAAGACTCTTGATTTAGCCTTTTGACATGTTATGCATTTAGCATAAATTCTTTCCACATCATGTTTCATTTTAGGCCAAAAGAAATGCTCATGCAAAACATCCAAAGTCTTTTTTATACCAAATTAACCCATTAAACCTCCCCCATGTGCTTCTCTAACAAGCAATTCACGCAATGAACATTGAGGCACACACAGTCTATTTTCTTTAAACAAGTACCCATCAACTCTATAAAATTTAGCAAATGCTTTATTTTCACAATCAAGGAACAATTCAGCAAAATCAGCATCATTTGCATACAACTCCTTGATATATTCAAAGCCAAGAAACTTAGTATTAAGAGTTGAAAGAAGAGTATACCTTCTAGACAATGCATCAGCAACCATATTCTATTACCTTTCTTGTATTTGATGACATATGGAAATGTCTCAATAAATTCCAGCCACCTTGCATGTCTCTTGTTCAGCTTACCTTGACCTTTAATATGCTTCAAGGATTGATGATCAGTGTGAATCACAAACTATTTTGGCCAAAGGTAGTGCTGCCAATTATCCAATACTCTTTTAAGCGCATAGAGCTCTTTGTCATAAGTTGGATACTTCAACGCTGCTTCATTTAGCTTTTCACTAAAATAGGCAATTGGCTTTCCTTCTTGCATTAAAACAGCTCATATCCCAACTCCAGATGCATCACATTCAATCTCAAAATTTTTGTTGAAGTCAGGCAATATTAACACAAGTGCAGAACACAATTTTTCCTTAAGGCCAATGAATGCATCTTCTTGTGCTTTATCCCATTTAAAACCAACATATTTTTTAATGACCTCAGTGAGTGGTGCAGTAAGTGTGCTAAAATCCTTCACAAATCGCCTATAAAAACTAGCCAAACCATGAAAAATTCTCACCTCAGTTATGCTTTTAGGTGTTGGCCATTCTTTTATAGCTCATATCTTTTCCTTATCAACTTCTATTCCTTTAGCACTCACCACAAAACCAAGAAAAACAAGTTTATCCATGCAAAAATCACACTTTTTCAGATTTGCAAATAGTTTTTCTTTCCTCAAAACATCAAGCACACATTGCAAATGATTCAAATGCTCATCCAAATTCTTGCTATAAATTAGAATATCATCAAAATAAACCACAACAAATTTCCCAATGAAAGCATGCAAAACATGGTGCATTAATCTCATGAAAGTGCTAGGTGCATTAGTTAACCCAAATGGCATAACTAACCATTCATACAATCCATGTTTAGACTTGAAAGCAATTTTCCACTCATCGCCTTCTCTCATTCTAATTTGATGGTACCCAGATTTCAAATCAATCTTAGAAAAGACAATAGAACCATGCAATTCATCAAGCATATCATTTAATCTAGGAATGGGATGGCGATACCTTACAGTGATATTGTTGATGGCTCTACAATCAATGCACATCCTTCAAGTTCCATCTTTCTTTGGAACTAAAAGCACTAGAACTGCATAAGGGCTTAAACTTTCTCTAATATACCCCTTTACCATGAGTTCTCCCACTTGCTTTTGAAGCTCTTTTGTTTCTTCAGGATTGCTTCTATATGCTGGCCTATTAGGAATTGTTGCTCCATGAATGAAATCAATTTGGTGTCCAATTCCTCTAATAGGTGGTAAACCTGGTGGAGTTTCTTCAGGGAACACATCATCAAATTCCTGCAACAAAGAACCAACAACACTAGGAAAGGAAGAGTTAATATCATTAGTGTACAAAAAAGATCCCTTGTAAACAAGGAGTAGCAAGTGTGTTTCAACCAGAAAAGCACTTCTCACTTCACTTTCTTTTGCATAAAAACTCATTTTCTTCTTTTCTTTTCTCTCTTCACTCATTTCCTTTCTCTGGATTTCTTTTTTTGAACTTTCATATTTTCTCTCTTTTTCACTGTCTTTTCTTTTTTCTCTCTTTTCATCTTGAGTTGATCCTCATACACTTGTTTTGGAGTCAATGGAGCAAGAGTCACAGGTCTACTGTTCATTACAAAAGAATATCTATTTGTAAACCCATCCCTCTTGACTTTTCTATCAAACTCCCATGGTTTTCCTAAAAGTATATGTGCAACATGCATAAGAACAACATCACACAATATTTTATCATTATATTTGCCAATTGAAAAAGAAACAAGAACTTGCTTATCAACTTTAATTTCTCCACATTCATTAATCCATTGCAGCTTGTATGGTCTAGGGTGTCTAATGGTAAGCAAATTCAATTTCTTAACCAATTTAGTGCTTGCAACATTTGTTACACTCCCACCATCAATGATCATACTACAAACCTTGTTATTAATGAGGCAACGAGTAAGGAAAATGTTTTCCCTTTGCTCATTCGTCTCATCTTCCTTCACTTGGCAATTCAAAGCTCTTCTAACCACAAGGCATTCTCCTTTTACGGCATATTCAACCCCATCATCACTATCATCTTCAATGGAATCATGATCACTTTCACTTTCAGTCATAGCTTCACTATTTTTAAGAATTATGACTCTCTTGTTGGGGCATTGAGAAGCTATATGACATGTACCTAAACACTTGAAACACTTTATATCTCTATTTCTAGAAGTTTGGGAATCAGATTTACCTTTGCTCTTTGATGTAGCTTCTTCTTTGCTTTTAGTTGTCTCTTTCTGGAAAGCTCTTTCTCCTTTCTTCCAAATATGTTTTTATGAAGAACTTGATCCAAAATGGAATTTTGAAGCACCTTTACGCTTCAATTGCTTCTCCACCTTAATTGCCATATGCACTATGCCCTCCAGCTCCACATAATATTGCAATTCCATAGTGTCAGCAATTTCTTTGTGAAGCCTATTCAAAAAATGAGCCATTGTATCCTCTCCATCTTCTTGCACATTAGCTCTTATCAAAGCTAACTCCATCTCTTTATAATATTCCTCCACACTCCTAGAGCCTTGTGTAAGGGTCTGCAACTTTTGATAAAGCTCCCTATAGTAATGGTTTGGAAAAAATCTCCTTCTCATTAGAGTTTTCATTTCCCTCCATGTTTCTACGGGCCTCTCACCATTATTCCTCCTATTGATGTCGAATTTATCCCACCAAACAATGGTATAATAAGTGAATTATATTGCTGCCAACTCCACCTTTTTAGCCTCAGAATAATTGTGGCACTCAAAAATCATTTCTATCTTCTTCTCCCACTCTAAATATGCTTTAGGATCACTCCTACCTTAGAAAGGTGGTATTTTCATTTTGATGCTCCCTAGGTTCCTATCCACTCTATTTCTTTCCCTAGGAATATTTCTGCCATGTCCTCTCCCATACCTCCTATCTCCTTTATGCCTATTACTCCCCACTTCATATTCAAATTCAAAATCTTCTTCACTAGCACCACTAATCTCATCATGCTCAAATTCAAATTCATCCATAGAAGTATCCCGCCTATTGTGCCTTTTAGGATTTGGTCTAACTCTTTACAGGTTTGCAATTCTTTCATCTTGTCTATCTATCCTATCTCTTATTTCTCCAAAAACAACATCCATACGTGCAAAATGATGCTGCATTTCCTTGAGGTGGTCTTCTGGATTCTTTGGGTTACCACCGGATGTTTCTTCTGCATTTAACATTGTATCTAAAAAATGATGTTAGAGAAATAGTTTTCCTCACAAGTTCCTCACATGTTTCCCTCAAGGATGTCACTCCACACTCGTGTTTCACTCAAATTTGGCTTTTAGATTGATGTATTTCACTCTTGCCTTTTTCCACTCTTAGATTCCTCTTGAGGCACTTTAAAGAACTAAGCAATTCATAATCAAAGCAATCACAATTTGCAAAATCAACACAACACTTAGAAATATGGAATATCAAAGTGAGTATTGGAAAAGGAAATTCAGGGAAATCAAGAGTTTAAATGACACAGACTCACAAATTATGGGTATGACAATACATATTGCTTAAAACGCTTCCACCACAATACCTTTCTTTTTCAGTATTTTTTTTCCTTTTCTTATCAAATATTGTATTTTTTTCCTTTTTCTTTTTTTTGATGCTCTTGTTTTTTTTCTCATTTTTCTCCCCTACTGAAATTTGAAGAGAATGCAGAATCTATCACAAACAACAAAACTCAAGAAATCTGAACCCAGAAATTCCAAAAAAGCATCTATTTTGGAAAGACAATAACTCAGTGGAAACTTTGGATTGAGATGATACCAAAATGAATAGAAAGATGAGATTCTAAACTATGAAAATGACCTATTTAACGATGTAAAACATAAAGGAAAAGAGGTCAAACATGGACAGAATATTTTAGGACGTCTTGGAAAAACGAAGATGAACAAGCCCACAATTTTCCAAAAAACACAACTAGATTAAAATAGATAGAACTCACAAATGAAAAATTGGATTGAAACAATTCCAAATCGAGAAGGAAGAAGAGATTCTGAACTATGAATTTGACACACTAAATATTTGAAAACACAAAGAAAAACTTGACGAACAGAAGTAACAAATCTAGACATGGACAGACACAAGAACAAAGCACAAAACTTAAAACACAAAATGGAAACAAAGAACAGATAGATATGACCTGAATTTAGATTCGAAGCTTTGATACCAAGATGGTGCAAATCCACTAGGGAAGATCCCACAAACCACAACCAATATGAAATATACACACCCCAAGAAAGCTAAACACATATCGATGATCCACTTGAACCCTTGAACATGAAAGAACAAGGACTTGAAGTGTTGGAAGACACCACAAGGATGATCAATAAATCTGCTAGTTCTAAGAAGAATTTTAGAGAGAATCCACTCTCAAGAAACAAAGTGTAGAAGTGCAACTTTCATTTATCATTCAAATTTGAATTGTGTCTTACAAATGAAGAAGCACCAAGTATTTATAGGAAAATATGACCTAATTGCAATAATTGAAATTTTGAAAACAACCAATACAAATTGTAAAACCATATGCTAGGAAACCTAAAAGTCTAATACAATGAACACAATAGTCTAATACAATCTAGAAGAAAGTTGAAAAATCAAATACAACATGCTAAAGAAACCAAAAGTCAAATCTGCAACTACTTGTTGATTTTCGCACAACTAAATTCAAGAACATGTAGTCAGCAATTAAGGCCCCAAATGTGTTTATTTTGGCCCAAATGAGACCTCCCATTTGTAGTGCTAGGTCCAAGCTCTTTAGATCCAAGTTTGCAAGCCTAAAACTTGATCAATATCTCCATTTACAGTCCATATGAAGTTAGTGACGTTTTCAGCATTTTTGTCCAACTTTGATCCAATTGCTACTTGCTTTGTCCAAGTATCTTACACTAGCCCATTTAATACTTCCTTAATTTGTTTGGCTCTTGCTCTTGTGATTGGTCTACTTGGTATTTGCAACGGATCACTTGAATTTGAAGGCACAACTTGCTCGATCACATCATACAGTAATGCAAAGATTGCTAAACTATTGACATGGCATCAGATGAAAGGATTAAAGACACGAAGCTTAGGCACCCTACAAATGCTCCTCATTGAAAAAAAAATTGATCATGAGTACCCTGACTTTGCGGATGAAGTAAGGAACCTTCACCTTGTACTGTCAATTGATGGAATTAATCCGTACGGTGTTCAGAGTAGTACACATAGCACATGGCCGGTGATATTAATGATTTATAACCTTCCTCCATACTTGATCATGACACGTAAGTTTATGATGTTAATTTCTAGGCCAAGGCAACCTGGGAATGATATAGATGTATACTTGGCTCCTTTAATTAATGACTTGAAGCTACTTTGGTAGGAAGGCGTCAGTGTGTATGACAGGTACATGGAAGAAAATTTCACTTTGAAAGCCATGTTGTTTGGCACAATTAATGATTTCCCTGCTTATGGTAATTTGTCAGGATACATCGTCAAAGGATATGGTGCATGGCCTATATGTGAAGATGACACTCATTCAGTGTGACTTCATCATTGTAAGAAAAATGTTTACATGAGGCATCAAAGATTCTTACCATCACAACATCATTGGAGGAAGTGCAAAAAGCCTTTCAATAGTGACTCAGAAGAAAGTAGCCCACCGAAGATGTTGACTGGTGCCTAGGTGTATTTAAAGGTAAAAGACTTGGATAACAATTTTGGCAAGCCTTTTGCAAAACAAATCAAGATAAGTTGTAGGAAGAAAAAGTCCATTTTCTTTGAACTTCCATATTGGAAGTCTTTATCTGTGAGACATTTTCTTGATGTAATGCACATAGAAAAAATATCTGTGATAGTCTAATTGGCATGTTACTCAATATCCAAGGAAAAAGCAAGGATAGTGTCAATTCGAGGTTGGATTTGGTGAACTTGGTAATTAAAGAAGAGTTGGCCCCGATTGAGCAAGGGCATCGTACTTATCTACCACCAGTGGCATACACTCTGTTGAGGAAAGAGAAGAAATTGTTTTGTGAGTTTCTACAAGGAATTAAAGTTCCCAAGGCCTACTCTTCAAAAATAAAGAACCTTGTATCAGTGAAAGAGTTGAAGTTAAAGAACCTCAAGTCTCATGATTGCCATGTGCTCACCTGATTTAGGCAAGGGAAATTGGAAAAGTCAAACAATTGATTCATTTTCTCTTCCCTCTCTCTTCTCAATTTGGCTAAGAGCATGGAAGAGCTTAAGATATTTTATTTTAACACATTTCCTCTCTTTCTTCAAGCTCTCTAGTAGGTTGGCAAGGAGGAGGAAAGAAAAAGGAGATTCAAGGTAAAATGAGCTCTATTTCTTGGATTTTGACCTTGCTAATCACCTCTAATGCTTAAAACCTCTTCCCTAATCTTATTCCACTTGATGAAAGCTCCATTTGTATGGTTTTATATTTTCAAGAGGTGGTGTTTTGTGTGCTCAAGAAAAACTAGAGGTTGAAGATCAAAGAACAAACTAGATAAAGAAGTAGAGGTGAGCAAAAGCAACCTTTTGATATATATGTGTATATATTGTGGTAATTGGTTGAGAACTTTGGTTTGTGGAATTTTACCCTATTTTCGTGTATATCAGGGTTTTTATGTTCATGATGTTTTGATGATCAAAATGGTGTCTTGTGATGTCCATTGGATTTATGAAAATGATTTGAGGCTTGAATGTGAAGTTTGGAATTTCTGGATTTTATGTTGAATTTCTACCCAAAACAGGAAATTTCAAAGAAGTAGGAGTTTGATTGTTTTGATATTTTCATTGGATTCTATGAGAAAAACTGTATGGGGAGTAGCCCCGGTTGTGAATTCTAGACCATTGGAAACATTGGTTGAAAATTGGAGGTTTTGTCAAAGAAAATCTTATGCAGGGTAACTAGTGTGCATGGTAGTTTTGAATGAGTAAATGGTGTCTAAAAATTATGAAACTTTTCAATTGAACAGAGGGTGTATCAAGCTTTAATTATAAAATGGGTGTCATTCCGATGTTTGTGCTGGAAGTTATGCATTTCCAAAATTTGGGGTTGAAACTAGAGTCGATTATGGAACATTATGTAAATTCTTGGAATTCTGTATTTTTGTGGTTGTAAACAGTGGTGGTTCATATTTTTGCTATAGAGAGGACTTAAAAAGCTTCATGTTGGACTTGAAATCACTCTATTTCGATTTTTGTAGATTTAGTTATGATTTTTAGAAGTTCAGCAAAGAAACAAGAATTTTTTTAGCCACGGCCAAAAGGTTCTTAGCCGCAGCTCAAAAGCTTCTGACTTATTTTTGGCCGCAGCTAAAGGTTCTTGGCCACAAGACAAAGGTTTTTGACCATTTCTTGGCTATGGCCTGGGGATTTTTGGCAATGGCCGACCCCTAATTTCAGCATTTTGAGCTTTTGAAAGGTGGTTTCTGATCTAGCTCTCCCTAACTCTTTTAGGCTTTTGTTTGAGCTTCTCATAGCCACCTAAGGGACTCAAATGATAACCGACCCCAAGTGTTTTAAAGTTATTTAGGAATTGGGATAGGGAATAACTCGTCATCGTTAATTTTGATTTATAGGATTTGACATTTGCCTTAAGCGTAAGAAACCTGTGCCCGAGCAAAAACAGAAATAATAAGGTAGTGACTCTTTCTCTTATATAATGTATGATGCTTTGTATGTATGTGCATATCATCTATTGTGATGAACGTCACGAATGTGAATGCTGCTGTGTGACAAATGTCACGAATGTGAATGTAGCTATGTATGCTGTTATGTGACAAATGTCACAAATGTGAATGTTGCTGTGAAAGCTGCTATGTAACGAATGTCTTGAATGTGTTTGCGACTGTGTAAGCTGCTGTGTGACAAATGTCACGAATATGTATACAACTGTTAAAGTTGTCATGAATGTCACAAATTGTGATGAATGTCACGAATGTGAATGCTTCTGTGTATGCTGCTATGTGATGATTGCTTACATGCTTTATGAAATTATATATCATATGATTGAAATATTAATACGGAGATTCATATGAATCTTACTCTTTCCAATGACTAACCTATAGCCAGGGCAGGAGGATCAAAGGAGGAGCAGGTAAACAAGGGTGGCTAGTGCTCACGGCTAGGGGATTTGAGTTTTGTTAGTTGGTTATCAAACTTGTGGATTAATATATATGATGAATTATAAGTACAATGTATTAAAGGTGGACGTACCTATCATAGATTTGTGTATCAAAATCTAATCCCCGGTATGGGAAACTAAGATGGACGAATTTGCCCTATAAACCCTACTAGTTATTGAATATAACCTGAGAGTTCGTCGGGAAATTTTGTTGAGTACTCTGGTATTAATGAATGGAACTGAACTGAGCAAGCCAAACAAGTTTGGTAAAGCGGAAACGAGACCTCGTTAATCATGTTTTGAAAAGTTTTGAAAACCTACTTTATCACAGGACCAAATCCTATCTTGAAGTCGGAACTCAATGTTGGAAATTGTGCCCTAAGGGCCAATCATTGTACTTTAAACATTATTATTTTATTGAAATTTCTCCATTCTGTTATCATATTATTCGCATGTTAACTGTGATAATTGTATCCTTGGATAATTCATGAAGATTGTCCTAAAATGTCCCTGGTCGGTCATCTATGCGGGAGCAGAGATGAAACAAGACCAGTATGACTTTGATAAGATATGGAGATATGAATCAAAGTCTTAGGCACTTGTAAGAGTACAAGGTGCTGGATCGACCCACTATGAGAAAGCTACATGGATCAAGTCATAAGCTTTTCTCATGTATAACCACGTCACAATGCCCTTAGACCTGAGGTCATCATGGATTCCTACATGAGAGTTGCTAAGCTTTGAACTAGTTAAAAGTCACTTTTGACCGGGTGATGATAAAGGCTAGGATCGGGCTTGGTGGTTTTTCATGTAGAGGAATATGAATAATCAAGATGGAATTTGTCCCTCACATTAGTAGAGAGATATTGCTGGGCCCTTCGATGAGTGAGTCTGAGAAATGTATGGCCATACTATGATGAAAGGAGTTTCTGTCTCTGTTATCAGGCTACTCAGGAATCGAGAAAGTAATGGTCAGGAACAAGAGGATGACATTTTCCATGCCTTATCCTTGATCGATATATCGTGTGACAAAAGGGACGTGACATGATTGTATGACAAGTTGCATCGTGATAACGATCCTCATATGAATTGGGTAGTCATAATGTCTTGCTAGAGGTCGCTTGCGACTTTTGGGTTAGTGTAGTTATTGGCCCACTACCAACTTCATATGGGCCTATAGGGTCGCACACAAGAATGGCCCAACACGAGATAATGTTTGATTTAGGGTGGATGAATTTTTTATATATATATATATAATATAAAATTCATTAATAATATTATATAGATATATATATATTTTCGAAATATATATCTTATATATATATATATTATATTATATTATATTATTATATTTAATAATATTATATAGATATATATATTTTCGAAATATATACATACATATATATATATATATATATGTATGTATGTATATATATATATTATATGATATTATTATATTGTGTTGGTTTTAAATTTAATTTATTAAGATATATTAAATTTAATAACTAACATGATAGAGATATAGTATCTCAGATTTAATTTATGAAGATAAATTAAATCTAATGGCTCTTTATTTAGATTAAATAAATAGGTTAAATTAAAACTGTTGGACAGATTTAATTTAAATTGAATTTATTTAATTAGCTCATCAATATAATTAATTGTTAATTAATTTTGAAATTAATGATGATTAATTTTGAAATTTGAAAATAACCCTCATGGGTTATAAACTTGATAGAGCTGATAGACTCAGGGATGATCAGAATTGAGAGTCGTAAGTTAAACCCTTGGAGACATTAGAGGCGCTAGCACGCAGTCTCGGTTGGAGAGCATTCGTGTGGATACCAGTAAAGGGAGCGGACCTGACGTGTTGGCTCCTAGAGATCGTGAAAACTCTAAATCATCAAAAAGGTATGAATCCTTCCAACTTGGTTTAAACGCCGTTGATAGATCCTCGATTAGGATCGGTGAAATTTTTTTTTTAAATTCTTCCGCTGTGCTTATCGATCCAACACTCTAGTGTGTTGAAAATTATGCTCTAGTCTCCAAATTTTCTTATGACACGTTTTCAAAATATTCACGGCTTTCAAGTAAGGGGTTACACTCTCAGTCCAGGAAGGAGTATCCGAATCAGAGTCAGAACCGGGAGGAGTAGGAGGAGCTTTGGATTTTCCTCCTTCCGTTGGTCTCGTTGATGCTACTATTGTCATTGAATGAGTTGCTCAGGGCTCTTGAATCACAATACCCTTAGCGTTTGGTTGAGGTTCAGGTGGAACCTTATCTTGAACCTTTAGTCTCGAATATTTCTTTGGCTTACTCTTCTTGGATTTCTTTGCTAGAGGAGGAGATGGAGAACGAGAACACTCCTTTTCTTCATGAATGGTGGTCTTGGTATGAGCCATGCTTAGAGATTCCCAAAAAAAAATAGAAACTTTGAAAAATTTCTTCCTTTGCCCTAGTGACTGTCAAAGGAGAAGGTTGAGGATTTGGATGGGATTTTGGAGGAATATTGGGTCAAATTTTGAGGGGTTTTGGTCGGAATGATGTTAGGAATGATTTGTGAGAAGATTAGAGTAGAGCACTAGGAGTGAAACTTGGAGTGATTATGAGAAAATGACTCTGTCAATACGTATAAAAGTCTTAGGCCCCGATATCACTCGAGTGATCATATTTTGCTAGCACTCGAGTGATATTGCTCAAAAAATCAAATTATGATAGAATCATGATTCCTCACCTGAGTAATCTCATAATTACTTGAAAGTATGTCCTAGTTGATGAAGCCATTCATTTCTCAACGTTTATTGGCTTAATTCTGAGAACATTACAGATTCAGTCTACTTCGTGCTAATGATCACTCGAATGCTTACTCGAGTGATACTTAATCCTTTTTTTTTTTTTTCCATGAGTTTAAGTTCCTTTCTTCAAATTATGAGCACTACAGTGACATTTCTTCTCTGGCACTACTTCCACCATCACTTGAGTGATGTTGGTCATCACTAGCACACATCACTATAGTGATGTGGTAGTGATGGCCACTCTTTTCACCCTTGTTTCTAGGACCCTCTAGCAGAGGAATTTCCAACCTCTTGCAAAACAACTTTCTAGATACTTTGATGCTTAAGTTAGTCTATAAATAATCAAAACATATACAATAAACAGTTAAAAACACAAAAATTTCAAGAATTTTCTTAATGTCTTGCACAGACATCAACTTAAATATATGGCATGGCTAGAGCTATCTCCTCGACAACACTTTGATTTCATGATTATATGGTACTCGCTGTGAAACCCTTCCCCTCCATTACCTACAGCAAACAAGTAAACAAAAAAAACCCCTCATGCAGAACATTAGAGAATCTCTGGATCACCTGATTGCCAGTCAGCCTGATAATCATATCCTTATGCGCCTGAATATACCCCAACAATCAATGCTCAACAATCGATCAAGATCTCAAACCTCGATATTACGTTAAACAAAGCCAAACATAAGCATATGAATAACAGACAACATATAAATGCACATTCTCATTAAACACCACAATATCTATGGAGATTAGTCTCATCTGGTACCCATTTTTAAGCTTGTCGACCATTATGACCACCTTCCAAGCATAAAATGACAAAAAAACATCATCCAGCCTATTCCACGATATAGCCATTGTTAACAGCACTAAAAACCACTTTGAGATTTAATAGGAGCTAGTGTTGATAAGTAGATGCTGGAATTGAACTGGACTGAGAACTAAAAGTTAAATAGCAACCGAAAAAACCAAATACTCCATTAGTTACTTAACATGCAAACTTACCTAAAAGGTCGTTCCCCCTTCCTGCAGCCACAACTTCCAAGCCAGAACATGACAACTATTAGATATATATTAAAGATGCACCAACACTCAAATATCACCTCAGTACATATCAGAAGACAACGGAAGAAATTACAAGGACAATCGAGTAACCATGCCTCTACATATATAGGTAAACTCATGAACGTATAGTCTACGATTTTAATATCAATTACAAATTCACTAATCATAAAGTGCAACTCAGAGTGCCCAATGAGAAGCCAGACATATAAAAAAGCAGTAACTAGGAGAAGCCAAATTCTGAGTCAGATCTACTAACAGTAACTGGGCAAAAGATCTAATATATATGTTGATGAAGAATTTTTCCACCAAATATCAATCATCCTTTTTTTCTGAATTCCATTTTACTTTTTATGTAACCATTGACCCATCATCACTTGTACAAGCTCTAAAAGCCACGACCTCATCAATCCAAGATAAAGGTACAGATCTTATTTTTGTTTTCTAGTTTATGTTTTTTTTTTTTTGGTTATGTTTCATGAAATTTGGGTTTAACGCTCTCTGGCTAAATCATTGACCATAAGATTTTCTATCATGAGTGAGCTAAAATCTAATAGAAGAAGAAAACACTAACATCTAAGTGGTAGTATATTTAATCAAGCCACAGCGTCTAAAATTATTGACACTAAAAATGTAATGCATTTTTCCTTTTTTCCTTGGATAGGACTAATTACTTTTTTGCCAAAATGGTGTCATTTGGTCTACTGAGTTTTATTCTTTTTAATTAATTGTTTAGATCTTCAAAATCAAGAGACATATGAGATCAGCGTTGAAAGGCCATTAGTTCAATCAACTAAAATTGTTCAAGTGAAAATGCTCTTCCAGGTGACAACATCTGTTAGGAAAAATGACGAAGAAAGTAATATTTCTTCTGAAAGGAATTAATTATTTTTATTATTTTTCAAAATCTGTGTTATTCTATTTTCTCTCATTTTTTTCTCTCAAAGATAAGCTTGGTTATGTTTAGGTATTGGGACTAAATAGATGCATGAAACAATTCAATGAGCGTTGGTTCAAAATGCTCAGGTATTAATTGATTTATACATTTTGGAAGGAAAAAGTTGTGTGCATTTTGCCAAAATGATTTCATTTTATTTTTTTCCCTTTTGTTGGTTTGATTTCCTTATTTGTGTAACTACTGGCACTCTTGTAACGCATGAAAGCATTGATAAACCCTTCGTTCAAGCTACACAAAACGCACAGGATATTACCATAGTACAAGAGAAAGGTTTGATTTAATAAATCTGGTTTGCTGTGTCCAAATTTGTCATAACTATTCTATAACTTATTTCTTATTTTAATTATTCTGACTTTATATTTTATTATTTAATTGAAATCAACTAGAAGAATCACATGACTTAGATATTCACCTCAGTCTTCTTGTTCAACCAGACCAGAACTTGTATGACTACAGACAATAAAGAAAGCAATGCATTTTTTCACATGTTGAAGGGGAAAATTATTTCAATTGAGCGCCAAAATGTTGTGTCGTTCTCTTTCCTAATTTTTCTAAGAAATTATTTTTTCAGCTATTGTGACTCGATACGTATGAATCCAAGAGGGGGTTCTCATGTGTTAATGCTTAAAATGTATTGAGTCCTTCCATGGTTTAATTTATGATGCAGGTATCGGTATCATATAATTTTTAGTCCCCAAGTTGCCATAAAGTATAAAAAAATTTTAGAATTATTTCCTTATTAATTCATTAATTTTTCTACCACTGTTGTTTGAATTGAAATATATTAGGAAAATAAGATGAATCAGCAATAATTCTCAAAAATAATTTGTCCTGACAAACTACAAGCTCTGTAATTGCTAAAAACAGGCATGCAAGGCATCTTAGCGTGTAAGAAGCAAGCAAATAACTTACTTTTTTTTGAAAAACCCAAGTCATCCATTTTACTTATTTAATCAGCTATTGATACAGCTCGTTCACAAGCATCAAACTCGGTCTTTATTAACAACAACAGTAGCAGATGTTTGCAGTAGAAGGAGTTGGATATTTTTGTACAGTTGCTGCCATGTTTGGAGGTGAAGGTGAAGCGCCATCCTCAAGTTCTTAATTGGCTTAACAAAACAGGACGAAGAGTGTTTGCTTCCTCCTCATTTTCCTTATTTGCTGAGGTGACTTGTATTTTGAGGACCACTCGAAAAGCCGACTTAACAGAAGATGATCAAAGTTACATTAGAGAGTGTTGCACAGTGTTACAAGGGGTTGGCTTTGAAGAGTCATAGATCAGTTACGTGCATGAACACATTGAGGAAAGTGGAGAAGGAGAAGACCTCGAGAGGAAGGTTGACAAAGTTATTAACAAGAAGTTAGCTTCTGTGGAGGAATCCTTAGTGTTGTTGCATGACAAGGATAGTAGGTTGCATGGTTATATATATTTATCTATGGTCGTAAATGTGATGTTATTTACTTTCATACTCTTCATCATTATATACCATAACAACAATTGATATTTTGAAGAAGGTGTAGTATTATTGAAAATTCCACGAAAAACATAACAAAGAAGAGATGCAGACAAGTTACAAGATATAGGAGTGTGCCTCTCCCTCAATTAAATTAGATGAACATTACAATTGTGTGCAATGAATTAACCACATATATCTTATAGAATCATATCAATCATATAACTTGTATTCTATCATCAATATTATTACTAATTCTACAAGCATTTTCCTTTAGCACAACACTTTTAGATCATCAAGCATTGATAACACATTCACATGATCAGTGCACTACTACAAGAACATGATTCCACGACACCCAATAACGACTGTTTTGAGAAACCAGTAGTAAAAAAGCAACTCCAGGAACCGGTGGCACTGGACTGAAGTTTCAACGACTGTTTTCAAGGAAAACAGTCGTTGAAGCTTCATTTTCAACGACTGGTTTAAAAACCAGTCGTTGAAAGTGATTAACTTTTCCCCAATCTTCAGCGCGCGTTTCTATCATTCTTCCCCGCGCTAATTGAACCCTCATTTTCGTGTCTCCCGCGAGCTGCATTCCCCAAATTTCTTGGCCTATCTCTTTCTCCTGCATTCTGTCCGCTGACCCTCTCCGATGTCCACCGTCTTCACAGTCCCTCCATTCCCTCTCGGTCACATGCAGGTCTGAGCTTCGCTTTCCCTCTTCGCACATCAGCAGCAAGCAACGCAAGTAAGTTGCCCTGTTTCGTTGCTCTGGTTTTTTTGCTTTTGCTTTTCTCTTCTTAGCCTCTATTATTCGGTCCTGTAGTTCATACTTGGTGTTCGCATAAAGAAGACAACGTTGGTGGTTCTGATCTTGGTCTATTCCATTGTGTGTGTAAGTTTCCCTTTTCTATTTCTAGTTGTTTTGTTCATTTGGATGTCAATTTGTGCTGTTCTGGAAATAAAGTTGGCATCTTGAACTTCGGTTGTGCTGTTCTGGAAAAAATCTATGTGATTGAGATATTGGTTGTGGTTGTTAAATATAACATAGAAATCAGAAATATTTCAAATGCGGAGTAGGTATTAGCTAGGTAATTGTTTACCATTGTAAAATGACTATTTGCATCACCCAATTGATTCAACCCAATTGAATTTCATATCACTAATTAAGTTAGCACAACTTGCCATTAGCTAAACAACACGTTTGTTTGGACTAATAACTTTCTTTTGGTCACATTATTGAATCTCTTATTATCATGAATAATGATATATATATATTTAGACGTACTATACATTATTTCATTTTATATAATTTGGGTATGTTATATACAGCATGGGAGAGGAGAAGAGAGGGGAAACAATGATGCATAGTATAAAGAAAACAATTCAACGAGAACAAAACATGGCTGTGTAATAAAATTAAATTTGAAAATTAGGAGGTTTCCTTAATTAGATATATGGAATACATGAGTTCCTTCCGTTTTTGGTAAAGAATAATTAAAAATAAGACATCATTTCTATTTATACAAGTAAATTAGTCTAGTTTGCTTCGTGTTTGGGTTTAATTTTAATTTATTATATCATCATGGATAAATAATAGTAATTTCATCTAATTAATTACTTTTGAGGTAATGATATCTCGAGAAGCACATGCACCCTACTCTGTATTTCATTTCCTTCGCGTTGGATCATATAGAGACAAAATCCACTGGATTCGTATTTTCTAATTGTATTGAAGTTGTAATGCAATGATTCCAAAACATGAATTTTTTTTTTAAAAAAAATAAATTGTTTATTGTTCTATTTTGAAATTTTAAATTTATATTACCATGTATCAGTATATAAATTGAAATTTACACTAAATATAGTAAGCTAGTGACACAAAACATGGAGGGTCATTATAAATTAAGGAAATTATATGATAATTTTTTTTATATATAAGAAACACTGAATCAAGGTCATTTGACCTGAAATGTTCTAAATATTACCCCTTCATGTCTGAATAACTCTCATAAACCTGCAGGTATCACTACTGCTATCGTTTTTCCTTGGGTTGCCGGCCTACTACATCCTTGCTTCTGTAGAATCTTCTTCCAAATCCTCAATCACAAACATAGTGTCCTTGGAAGCTAAGGATTAGCTGGTAAGTTATGTTATTGCTTGTTGATGAAAGTTTTTGAAACCTGAGGATATCATGGTGCTACTATTTGTTATAAGCGTGATAAATTTGAACTGTTAGTTTTTACAGTGTGTCATGAGTGTTTCATATAGCTGTTCTAAACTTGAGTGTCTGTGAAAATGGATTAGGTGGTAATAAAATGGATCACCGTTGGATGAATGCTTCGAGAATTAGTGAAGAATATGAGAATGGGGTAGAAAACTTTATTGAATTTGCTAAAATGAATGCGCCTAGTAAAAATGGGAAGTATTTTTGTCCATGTATCAACTGTTTAAATGAGAGTCTACGGGATGTTGATGATATAAGGGATCACTTACTTTGTGATGGAATAAATCTTCGGTACACAAGATGGATATGGCATGGTGAGGAAGGAACCGCTTGGGCGTCACGCGAGAAGGAAGTTTTGGAGGTTGGATATGACAATAGAATGGAGAACATGATTCACGATGTTGAGGTAGAATGTTTTGCACAAACGCCTGTATATGATAGCATACGGAGTGATGCAGAGACACCTTTGTACCCTGGGTGTACAAAGTATACACGTTTGTCAGGCATTTTGCACTTGGTCAACCTAAAGGCAACTTGTGGGTGGACCGATAGTAGTTTCACGTTGTTACTAGAATTGTTGTGTGATATGTTTCCAAAGGATAATGTACTTCCAAATCGTATGTATGAGGCCAAGAAAATATTATCTACAATGGGTATGGAGTATAAAAAGATACATGCTTGCCCTAATGATTGCGTATTGTACAGAAATGAGTATGAAGGCTTAAGTGAGTGTCCGAAATGTAAAACTTCTAGATACAAAGTGAAGAAAGGTAATAGGTGTGGTGATGAGACAAATAAAAAGCAACCTTTAAAGGTTTTGTGGTATCTTCCAATCATACCGCGGTTCAAACGAATGTTTGCTAATGCGAACGAAGCAAAGAAGTTGAGATGGCATTATGATGATAGAGTTTGTGATGGAAAATTCCTTCGACACCCGGCTGACTCTCCACAATGGAAGAAAGTAGATGAAATGTATCCCGGATTTGGCAGCGAGCCAAGAAACCTTTGGCTAGGGCTTTGCACAGACGGGATCAATCCCTATGGTACTTTTAGCAGTACACATAGTGCATGGCCCGTTCTGCTGGTAATTTACAACTTACCTCCCTGGTTGTGTATGAAACGCAAGTATATGATGCTTTCTATGATGATTTCGGGACCAAAACAGCCAGGGAACGATATCGATGTCTACTTGGCACCTTTGATAGAGGACTTAAAGAAGTTGTGGGAGGATGGTGTAGATGTGTTTGATGCATATAAGTAACAGTCGTTTAAGCTACGTGCAATGATTTTCACCACAATTAACGACTTCCCTGCATATGGTAACTTGTCAGGTTATAGTGTCAGGGGTCATAAAGCATGTCTGATATGTGAATCGAGCACACAGTTCCATCAACTCAAGCACGGTAGAAAAACGGTATACCTTGGTCATAGACGATTTCTTCCTCAATTCCACCCGTACCGTAGGCTAAAGAAGGCTTTTAACGGTTTGCCGGAGAATGAAATGGCTCCGGAGCCATTAACTGGAGACGAAGTTTATAGTCGGGTGGAAAGAATCAATGTCACTTTTAGAAAAAATCAAAAGACTACGGGTGAGAAGAACATATGGAAGAAGAGGTCAATTTTCTTTGATCTTCCATATTGGCGTAGTCTTGATGTGAGACATAGTATTGATGTGATGCATGTGGAAAAAAATGTATGTGATAGCCTTGTTGGTACGCTTTTGCACATACCAGGGAAAACAAAAGATGGGATTAGTGCAAGACTAGACTTGGTTGAAATGGGAATAAGAGAACGACTGCATCCACAACTAAGAGATGATGGTAAGAGAGCGTATATGGAGCCAGCAGCGCATACATTGTCAAAAGTGGAGAGAAGAAGTTTGTGTGGGTGTTTGCACGGCATTAAGGTGCCACAAGGGTATTCTTCTAATGTGAGCTGACTTGTGTCCATGGAAGATTTGAAGTTAGTTGGGATGAAGTCTCATGATTGTCATGTCTTGATGCAACAACTATTACCAGTAGCTGTTAGAGGCATTATGAAAGATGATGTGCGAAGGACGATAACAAGGTTGTGCAGTTTCTTCAATGCTATTTGTAGCAAGGTTGTTGACATTGCAAGGTTAGACGAATTAGAAAATGAGGGTTATACTATTCTATCCCAACTAGAGATACATTTTCCTCCCGCATTCTTTGATATAATGGTGCATTTAATAGTTCATCTGGTCAGGGAGGTAAGACTATGCGGCCCAGTTTATCTAAGGTGGATGTACCCTTTCGAGTGATACATGAAGAACTTAAAAGGGTATTCTAAAAATCCTTATCGACCTGAAGCCTCAATTGTCGAAAGATATGTCGTTGAAGAGGCTATGGACTTTTGCAAAGAATATCTATCAAGGTCAAAGGCCCAATCACGTCATGAAAAGGGTACAAGTAAGGGAACACGAGGGCTCAAAGTGAAGAGTATGTGTCGTGAAGAGGTGTTGCAAGCACACCTCTATATCTTGAATAATACGGAAGAAGTTCAGCCGTACTTAGCCGAACACAGAAAGGGTTTAAAGGAGATCTATCCAAGGAAAAATGACATGCAGATAGCTAATGAGCAAAACAAGACTTTCATAGAGTGGTTCAAGGATAAGGTAGCACACGAGACCAATGTGTCTGAGACAATCAAATGGTTAGCTTGGGGGCCTTCGTTTGAGGTCATAACTTGGAGTGGCTTCGATATAAACGGGTATTGTTTCTATATAAATGGCCAGGATAACAGAAGTACTATGCAAAACAGTGGGATGATGGTGGTAGCCGAATCAATGCACTTTTCTAGTTCAAAAGACAAAAATCCCATTTTGGCATCCATGGTCTATTATGGAGTTATTGAAGACATATGGGAGATAAGCTACACTAAGTTGAGAGTTCCTTTATTCAAATGTAAGTGGGTTAACAATAATGCTGTTGAAATATATCAATTTGGATTCACCTTAGTTGATCTTGAAAGAGTTGGTTATGAAGATGAGCCATTCATTCTAGCAAGTCAGGCAAAACAAGTGTTTTATGTCATTGATCCAGCAAATAAAAAATTGTCTATTGTACTCCAAAGTAAAAAACAGAAGGATGGTGATCCGAGTTTGAATCTTGACGACATGCCGCCTTTCACTACAAATCCGCCTATGCCATCTGAAGTGGAATTGGTAGATGATGAAGAATATGCAGCTAGAGTTGATCATTGTGAAGGAATTTGGGAAAACACTTAACGTAAGATTTTTAATTGTTTAAAGTATACATGTAATTTCTATTTACTTATCATATGTCACATTTATTTCTTAGTAAGATTTTGAATTGTTAAAAGTGTGCATGTAGTTTCACTTTACTTATCATGTCACATTTATTTCTTAGCAGGATCATGGCAGACTCAAATTCGGGCGACTCTGTTGGCTCACCGGTTAAGAAAAAGGTTAGAGGAAGCACGAAGTTGCGATCGTTGGTGGCACGTCATGAGGAACAACAGGCGAGCAGGATTCACGTGGAATTTGATGCTAATTTGAAGCCACTTGGGCCAGACGGAGACACGTTCATTAGCTACCTTGGCTTTTTGGGTCGGAGCAAAGTTAGCGTTTTAATTCCTACCTGGTGGGAAGTTTCAAAGGACACGAAGCGTATGATTTGGGAACAAATTTTGGTATGTAAAGTTGTATTTGTCATAATTTTTATTTCTATTTATTCATATATAACGACTACTATATATTTTGTTTTGTAGCAAACCTACGATGTTCCCAATACGAAGGAGATGTACAAGCATTGGATGGGAGAAGTTCATGAGCGGTGGAAAGATTTCAAGTCCACGCTCACAACCAAGTACGTTCAAGGGCCGAGGAGTCATTTAGATCCTTGTAAAGAGTATCCGTTTCTTTCTCCAAATGACTGGAGGTTGTTTGTCGCATAGCGGCAGGATCCCGAGTTCCTGGTACATTGTGTTCATCTTAGTGTTAAACATTTTAGTTGAACTTACTTGACATCGCTAACTCAGTTATCATTATTCTTTATTTATATAGAAATTGAGTCAAGCAAATAAAGAGAGGCGAGCGAAAAACAATTATCCTCATTACATGTCGCGTGGGGGTTATCGAAAGCTCGAAAAGAAGATGATGCAGGCTGAATTGCAAAAATTGGAGGAAGCAGCCCGAGCAGATCCTAGTATAGTCGTGCAGGAGCCACCTCCTCCCCCGCGTCACAAAAAATGGAAAGCAGGGAGGATAAAGGGAGATAAATATATAAATCCAGTCGTTGCTGATGTCGCTAAAAGGATTGTGAGTATTTAATAACAAGTATATTTAAATGTGTTTCATTTTTCTAACGTTGGTGGCATGTAATTACTTTCTATTTATCCATTATATGCCACAGGATGAACTTGAAGAGCAGAGCAGCCAGGGTTCCTTCAGTCAAACTGGAAGGATGGACATCTTAGCCACGGCGCTTGGTAATCTAGATCACCCTGGTCAAGTTAGAGGGGAGTCAAGGGGAGTTGGTCTCTCTAAATACTTTGGATGAGGTTCACAAGCTTATGGACGAGGTGAAATGAGTCAGGAGTTTGTGGCCAGGGTTCGAGAGGAAATCCTATCAGAGCTACGTCACTCACTTCGAGATGAGCTAAAAGAAGAGTTGTTGAGTGAGCTACGTGGTGAGATGAGTACGATAGTGTTGTCTCACATGCAAGGCGGGATGTGTAATGTGGCGTCTAGATCTGAGGTTTCTAACTAATTTCATTTAACATTATATTGAGTTTTTCCTTACGTTATTTTAATTAATTCTTTCATTTCTCTTACTCAGGAATCCCCGGCCTTTCCCAGCACTAAAGGCAGTTACAATCCGCCAGAGGTTGGACATGGCGACCCTGGTCCTTCACTAGAGCCTGGAGAACCCTGCACTTTGTATTTAGAAGTCCCATACCTGCGTGCTGTTGCTGATGCTGTTGTATACAGTTGTGCCACCACCCACCATAATAACCAAATCCGGGACGATCAACTTAAGGTCAATGTGACAAGTGTTCGACTGGGGGAGGAAGGTGCAGATGTCCCATTCCCTGATGGTGAGGTTGCCAATCTAGGTCACGCAACAGGATCTTTCATCTTATGGCCTAGACATCTTGTTCAGACTGTGCCAGTCCCTCAAATGGTAGGAAACAACTTACTGTTACTTAATCATTAACATTCTACTTATAATCTTTTTGTGTGTTACTAGGAACAAGATGATGCGATAAAATTCCCGTTTTTAGCACGACTGCAAAATATTCATCAAGGCATAAATAAGGTCGACTTGAAGATGCCTTGTGATATTGTGGGTCGCAGAATCTCGTATGATTATGGGCTTGATAACAAAGATATTAGAGAGTTCCTATCTTTGGAGGAGATTGACGTAGGATGGGTCACATTTGCAATCATGTGAGTTTAGTTATAATTTTTAATTGTAATTAATGCACTGATATTTAGGGGTTTTAGGTTTCTACATTTACTGTGTCATTTCTCATTTCATTTATGTGGTAGCTGCTTCCACAAACTGTGTGCCGAACGAGGGCTTGGCAGTACATATGGCTTCTTATGTCCTGGCAATATGTCACGGCGTAATAGCCAGACTTTGGAAGAACGGATGAGCTATGTAGGCTATACAATAGGCCAGACTCAGCTGCCTTGTTATCTGGCACCAATTGTTGAAGGGCAAGTAACTTTCTTTGCTATATTTATACACATTCACTTTGCTAAACAGTATCATGTTATCTAACCTCATTTTAATCTATATATGCATGTGATTATAGTTATCATTGGAGTCTCTGTGTTCCTTGTCCCTCGATCAACGTCATCTTTTGGTTTGACTCATTGGGTCGCAAGCCAAACGCAGATATCAGAAACATTTTTAACACGTAAGTAAATTTATTTGTCCGTCATTGATTTTTGATTTTACTCAATTGTTTTAATGTCTTTTGTTTATCATTTTAATTATTACAGTGCATTGAAGACATATTATATAATGGGTGGGAAGCGTGAAGGTAAAGCTGGTCATACAAAGTGGTTCCAGCCAAACGTAAGTTCTTTACATTCAAGTTCTTCGAATGACGATTGCTTTACATAGGCCTTTATTCTTTTTTACCGTTTGCTTTTGCTGTATAGTGTCCACGGCAAGCAGGGAAAACTGAGTGCGGCTTCTATGTTATACTATATATGTATAACATCATTTTCTCTGGCCTTACTACAAATTTTGAACAGGTGATCATTTATTGATTCTCAATTGAATTTCAGTTCTTTTCATGTGATTCAATTGTTATTTATTTCATTCAATTTATTTATTTATGTTAACATATTCTCCATTTTGCGCTCAGATTTTTGATGATCAGGACCCCTACACAATCGAAGACATTAATTTGATCCGAGACCTGTTGTCGGGACATCTTCTACAACACATAGAGGGGCCGGGTGATGATGTGTAGAGGTTTTTTTACGTAGTGCAGTGCTTTTGTACAGTGCTATTTCAAGTTTGCATATTCGAATACTTTTCCTAGTTTCTTATTTATGAGTACTTTGAATTTGTTAAGGCATTATGCTTTCAGAGAACACTATGGAAAATGATGATGAAAAATAGGGATTTTCATGGAAGCATGTCATCATCTCTTTGCCCATATGCATGTCATGATTTACATTGAAAGTTTGAAAGTTGAAGTCTGCACATTGAAATGATGTTATGATGATATATGCGCTATATGTCATGATAGAAAAACTAATATGTGATTTCACTTCCATGAGTATTAGGGGAAGCTAGAGAGTTAATCATGAGAGAATGGGAGGACGTGGGGACTTGTAGACACATGGTGGAGGGAGTAGAGGGAGTTGATGTAGGGATTTTTTTTAAAAAAAAAAAAGAGGATACAACGACTGGTTTTAATAAAACAGTCGTTGTATCTGTGAGATACAACGACTGTTTTCTTAAAACCAGTCGTTGTATCTGTTGGATACAACGACTGTTTTCTTAAAAACAGTCGTTGTATCCAAAAGATACAACGACTGTTTTTTAACGGTCGTCTTTTCTCGAACTTTCAACGACACTAAGATAGACGACCCCCTGAAAACAGTTGTCTAAAGGCCCAAAAAACGGTCGTTAAAAGTCCCTTCCGTAGTAGTGGTGGTGGCTGATATGGAGTTTTGTGCATTAATAATAATTGATGATGAATTTGCAGAGCCACTAATTGTTTCATCTTCTTATTCAATTCCTCTAACAGTTCCTCATCCCCTTCTGAACTGCACAACATGTTCATAATGTAATACGATCGAGTGTAATGATAAACACATAATGAACGAATGTCGCTACCCATGAAAAATTAATCATTAATAGTTAAGGATAAATGAAAATGTTGAAGAATTTACCTTTTGTCCATTGAATAGTTTTCCTCCTTTCTTTGCTTTAGAAGCAAACAAGTTCTTCCATTCTCAAAACAGGAGGCTTCGTTTTATCACTTTTAGTTTCATTCTTAGTATCCGAGTTTGCAGTAACATGTAAAACCTTGTTCTTTCACTTAATAAGAAGCATACGGAGGTCTTAGAATCATCCATCTTTTATAATTAAGTTTTGCACTTCCTTCATTTTGTGGATGCAGAAACAGAACAGCTTGGAAAAAGAATTCTTCTCTTAGCACTGAAGTCTTCGGTCTTGGTGGTACTCTTTATTTCTTGTTCATGTGTTCTTTTACAGGGCCATTAAAGAATCTGTTGTGATACATCAAAACAGATATATATGAGGTTGAATGTGCAAGATATATGTATGTATGTACCTCTGTATGGTGTGTGCTGTATAATAGCACCAATGAACACAAGCTCCACATGCTACTGTGTTTCTTCCTCTTTCACTCATTCTCTTCATCACACCACTTTACTCACTCCCGAATTGTGGTCCTTACTCTGTTTCATCAGTTAACAGATTTGGTTTTAGGCTGTGAGTTTTTGTGCTTCAGATGTGCCAATAGCTACACATCATTAATTTTCACACTAATGTATAAATTTAGCATTTATTTATTATTATGTACATTTTGTTCTCTTGAGATTAACAGGGATAAAGTTGAAAATTTATTAAATTTTAAAATATAGTTAATGAGATTTAGCGTTTTTTTGTTTCAACTGAAACATATTGGAAAGTGACATAGAAATAGGATTGGATGAGTACATATGCAATGAAATTTGCCGGTGAGATTTTTTTCCATTCATTTGATCATAATATATATGAAGATTAAGCTTCATTTGATCATCACTATGAAAGGGTATGAGTCACATAATTTCAATTAAAAAGGTTTTTTATGAATTCACACTAGTGCATATTTGTTTTTGTTTCTTTACAAGTGATTTTAGATAAATATGTAAGAAACGTTTTGTGTAAAAAAAAAAAAAAGCTTTGTGCTTCCCAAACAAGCACTTATCGCTAACTCTTTGAGGATGGCTTTTTTGTTCCTTTTTGGTTTCGGGGCCGCCCGGGAGGCTGGGGGGGTGGTATGTTTTGGTTGTTAAAAGGTTTGCGGCCCATAAAAGAAGCCATGGCGAGCCCTGAAATTGCAAGATATGGGAGGTTTGGACTTTGCAGTGCCATCGTGGTGGGGCAATCCCCAAAAAAAACTCTCACCTTGCTTTTTCCTTTTTTCCATTATTCCAACTATTGTTATATTATTTTCTGTTTTTTCATTTGTTCTAATTTTTTTCATCTGCTCTATTTTTTTTATCTGCACCTGCCCAATTTAATTTAATTATCAAATACTTTTTATACCTTCTAATATTAATATCTCTCCACTCCCCATTTCAACTCAATTTGTAACTTGTTGGCTTCTTTTAAAAAAAATATTGTATAAATTTTTTTAGTTATAAAAAATAATTTAATTTTATTTAAAGTATTTATTGTAATTTTTTATTTCTGGGAATAATTGAGACATCTATGTACATTTAACTCAATTCCCAACTCACGTTTAATATATTTTTTTTCAAGCATCTTTATCTCCATGAAAAAATAAGATTAAAAAATAGGACGGGTGAGGGGGGAAAAAAGGAATTCACTATCCTCTTTATCTTATTTCCATTTTTAGAATTTTGCATTTTGTTTACGTGTCGACAGGGGAGCCACTGGCTATTCTGCTTTTATATTTTTAAGATTAGGATAAAAGAAAGAATAAAAGATTTTAGGAGATATTTTAATTCAAGTATTACCGGTAAGTTATATCATAAAAATATATAAGATAGATAAATTAAGTTCTCGTTTGGGATAACTTATTTTTAGGCAATAAGTGTTTATAAATCGTGACTTACAGTATACGAGATAAATATGTGAGAGGAGTTTTATCTCGATTTACGCAATAAGTACTTATTGACCCCAATAAACAATACCAAACACACTAAAATGCAGGTTAAACTTGAAGACTAAACGTGTGCATGCGCGGCTGCACACATACATAAATGAATATATGGTGAGGATAAATGCTGGAAAAGTAAAAACACATGAATATATGGTGAGGAACTGAGGATAATTGCTGGAAAAGTAAAATATATAAAATAAAGAGTTAAGGTACAAAAATCCTTATGATTTTTTACTAAAAATACGTCTAGCACTATATACTTTTTGGAGGTGTAAAAGTACTTCTGAATATTTAAAATGGGATAAAAAAATGTTAGAACCGTTAAATATACCATAACAGTGTTGCATACGCAAATACAAAAAGAGTGTGGGGCCACTATAAAAAATAATAATGTTAGGTTAACTTTAATGGTACTCGTATTTTTCCTTTTATTTTAAATGTTCATAGGTATTTTTACACCTCTAAAAAATATATAGTGCTAATTGCACTTTTAGTAAAAATTCATGAGAATTTTTATACCCTAACCTTGAAATAAATAACCTCTGAGAAGTAAAAGTACTTACATGTCACATAATCTCTTATTTACATACGTTAACTCATTAAACCCCTCTTCAATGAGTTATGTAAATGTGGAATTCTAAAAAGGCATATCGCATCGTTATGGAGATAAACACACAAGGTGCAAGGATCTATTCCTACTCTTATGAATGAAAAGAGTTACAAAAATATGTCCTTCATTCTAAGACAAATGAACCATATATCCCTACTATAATAGGAACGAATAATCAACCCAATGTAAATGGGAGGTCTTATCTTTTTCTTTTTTTGTTTTGAAAATCTTGAAGGGGGCCGGCCAAGATGATTTGAACTTGGGCCCATTTCATTCAATTTTTAACTTCATTCCCTTTCTTTCTTTCTTCACCCATAATAACAACAATAACAATAATAATAATAATTCAATTCTCTCTCTATGTTTTTTAAATCTCTTCTACTCTCATATATCATACTTTGGATAAATTCTCTTTATTTAATTAATTACATGGTAAATTTTTTTTACCATAAAATTATTTAATTTCTACAAATAAAAACTAGGATGTTACATAGGTCACCTACAATTGTCAAAAAAAAAAAACACACACACACACACAGTAGTAAATTTTTTTCCTGTTCGAACACAGTACTAAAATTCAAGCCTAGATAATCTATATATATATATATATATATATTAATTTTAGACATTATCAACTTTCACCTTTCTTCGATAATGACGTACGGTAAAGGATCTATACTGTAAAGAAATTGAAGAGAGCTCATGCAGCGAATGGGATACTATAAAAGTTATCAAGATTCAATAGCATTAATATATTATGTGTCGGTTAGAGTGATAAATATCCTCAAATAAATCCGGCGTATGCATAATGGGTTGACCACACTAGGAATTTTAAATTATACTATCACAAGCTGCTTAATTAAAGGAAAAAAGAAACCTACAGAAGCCACCCAACACAATTATCAGCCTCATATCGTTTAGAGCCAAAAATGACTAGCAAATAGATATTTTCACCACTTAAATGTTATTGATGCTATCAAACCATTGCCAAAATGTTAATATATATGCATCACAGTGATAATATTTATGAAGATGATTTTATATGATGGTTTTATAGGAATAGGAAAGTATCTATCTGTAGCACAAAGGAATTAAAGTATATAAAGGTTTGGTTAATTGAAAAAACATTTGGCTCTAAAAATTAGGAACAAAGCATATATCATTCAAGGTTAAGCACTAAATTTGTCATGTTTAAGGAGTGGAACCAAGCTTAAACACCCTTAAACAATTTGATAGGTTTAAACAGGCCGTTTCATTTAAGTCTATGGCTCTACAGGGTGGATCCTTTTAAACCTCATTTTCTCTGGAGGCCCTAAATTATGAACCCAACCCTCAATTTAAACGATCTTAAACAGACTCAATCCGTTTTTCCGGCTCTACTAGCTTGCAATGTTTACTTCACTTGCACCTTCAGTTTCTCATGCTAAGATCAGATTTTCTTTCATCATTATCATGCAAATTACTCTTCGAATCAGGAATATAAAGATGTAATGTGAATCTAGACACTTACCTTAGTCTAGATGTAGCTTTGCATGTGGATGGAAGCACCTTCTTCTTCCTCCTACTTCTCCCATGCTCTATCTTGGTTTGTCTCTCCCTCCCACTCTAAATTTCTGGTTCGGGATTGAACTAAGGGAGAGAGTGTGCTGTTGAAGTGTTTTAGTGAGGGAAGAAGCGGATTATTTTGATTGAGGTCCCACATAAAAGCTTATCCCGTAAGACTTGATTTAAGCATTTTATTAGGCCAATCTATCTATTAATATATAAAAGCAGGGCCGAAAGCAGGCCCTTCCAGAGTGTGCCAAATGGCACCATTGTGTATCAGATAAATAAGTCATTTTTCACTTTTTTAATTAATTTTTGTTTATTCAATCTGTTTAAATATAAATAAAAAAAACAAGTGAATTACAGTTGGTGTATGGGTAGTATGCGGTTTGAAATAAAATAATTTTGAATTTTAGGAAACCGTTGCCGTTCTTTTTTATCCTACGTTTTTGTTGCTATTATTGTGTTAAATTATTAGTTGAATACATTGGATTAATCATTTAAAATCTAGAATATTTGACAAAATTATTATCATTTGTAATAATTATTTTTTTAGAAAAATCCATTTACATATTCGCTCCATATTTACCAAAATAAACTTTTTTCTTAGGCCCTCCCTAAGTCTTATTGTTTTTACATTGAGTTACTAATTAATAATTAACAATTACAGATTAAATAATAATAGCCTAAAAAGTATATTGAATGAGATTTTGTTGGTTTACATTTTGAATTTCATAAAATTTAAATTACTTTTAAAATAGTAAAAATAGGATATGGGGGAGCTTGAGGGAGAAACTTAAGGAGGTTTGACCTATGAGAATCTATTATTTTCAAATTGATGTTTTGAAATTTTGTGCTTGTGGATGATTACATATTTAAAGAGCTTTTAAATTAATCTCAATAATCTACATTATGTTATTTCTATATATTTTATTCTATATATTCTATATTTATCTTTTTTTATAATCTCCTATCCATACTTACAAAAACAAACTTTTTCTCCAAGAATTTTTAATTAAATGTAATTATAACCTTAAGAAATATATTGAATGAGATGCCTTATCCAAATTTTTTGTTATAAGGGCAATTTTTTAATATTGTTTAAAAAATATAGATGAATTTTTTTTTAATAATTCCATCATAATACATTTGAAAAACGTATTGAGTTACTAATTAATAATTAATAATTAATAATTACTGATTAAATAATAATAGCCTAAAAAGTACATTGAATGAGATTTTGTCGGTTTACATTTTGTATTTCATAAAATTTAAATTTAAATTACTTTCAAAATAGTAAAAATATGATATGGGGGAGATTGACGGAGAAACTTAAGGAGGTTTAACCAATGCGAATCTATTATTTTCAAATTGATATTTTGAAATTGTATGCTTGTGGATGATTACATATTTAAAGATCTTTCAAAGTAATCTCAATAATCGACATTATGTTATTTCTATATATTTTATTCCATATATTTTATATTTATCTTTTTTTATAATCTCCTGTCCATACTTAAAATAACAAACTTTTTCTCCGGTCCCTTCTCACGGCTATGCTAGATCATATTATTTTTAGATTGAATTTTTAATTAAATGTAATTATAACCTTGAGAAATATTTCTTTAATATGTAAAAGCAGGGCCGAAAGCATGTCCTTCTACAGTACGCCACGTGGCAACACCATGTGTTAAATAAATAAGTTATTTTTTGACTTTTTAATTAATTGTTATTTATTCAATCTCTACTATATAAAAGTAGCCGTGTGAGCAGAACTCTCGCTGCCACGTCACCGCTTTTCTCCCAACAGCAGTTGCAAGTCAACATGTCACGTTCGTTTTGCTGCGAAACTATAGATCGTGGTGCTGGCAGTTTTTTTTTGTGATGGAATTGGAGTGTCTGGTGATGGAAGTTGCGGAACGTGGTCCCCCTTCCTTGCGTTGGTAGTTATTGATCTAATACTAACACTATAAATATGTTCCCCTGTCTTATCTAGTTATCCCCGTGTTCTTGCTACAGTTTTTTTGGGTCCTATTGCACCTTCCATTCTTTCGGTTGTGCATCATGTCTAATTGTTTTGCTGCTATTCGTGTATTGAATCCCAAGCATCATAATTGGCGCATACATGTCCACATTGTGAAGGTTGTGGAAAATGGCTGCAAGGTAAAAAAATGAGGATGCTTCATCGATTTAGTAGGTGTTTCAAAATGTCTATGTAAGTTTTTGTTTTCTTAAGTCTTTGTTCGGTGGTTATTCTAAATTTAGGGCTCCTGATATCACCAGATGTCTTGCTGTTACTTGCATCATTCTCCTTATTTGCACGGTGATCGAATAAATGGAAGTGTTCGTAGTGGATTTGTCCACTGTCATCAGAAGAATTTGAAGGAGGGCCATATCTATGAGATATCTCAATTTCTTATTGTTCCCAGTACTCGCACATGTCCCACAGAGCATCCACATAAGATAAATCCTTGCCATTATAGCGATATAACCTTAATTCTATGTAATAAAAATATTTTCAGAGAAGTTTTAGGGATACTCTCCAAAACTAACTCACTAAAATATAGGGCCCGTTTGGTTCGATCCCATTACACTCTGCGGTGCAGTGCAATGCGATGTAATGATAATGCAATGTAATATTAATTACAGGGGTAGTGTTTTGTTTGATTTTTAAGCAACGTGCATTGAGTTAATATTTTAACAATTATTTAAAATTAATATATTATACAAAGCCTATTTTACCTCATAATATAATCTTTGTAGAAAAAATAGTTACAAGCCGGCGACGACGAGGATGGAGGAGGAGGTAGTGGCGGTGGCAATAATGGGAGTGGCGGGGGAGGAGGAGGTGGTGGTGGCTGTGGGCAGCAGGGGTGGAGGAGGTGGTGGCGGCGGCGACGATGGAAGAGGTGGTGGTGGGCGGGGGTGGCAGCGGAGGAGGAGGAGGTGGTGGTGGGCGGTGGGCCGGTAGTGGCGGTGGTGGAGAAGGAGGTGGTGGTAGTGGCGGGCGGCGGGGGGTGGAAGAGGTGGTGGTGGGTGGTTGGCCGGTGGCGGTGGTGGCGGGCGGCGGGGGTGAGGGTGGCAGCAGAGGAGGAGGTGGTGGTGGTGGCGGTGGGCAGGTAGTGGGGTCGAGGGTGGCGGCAGCGGCGGGTGGAGGTGACGGTGGTGGAAGGGGTAGTAGTGGCGGCATAGGGTGGAAGTGACAGCGGTGGAAGAGGAAGAGGTTGTGGCGGTGGCAGTTGTTACGTGATGCGGCAAGTGAAATGAAATAAGTAAAACAAAGACAAGGGAAACTAAAGGGTAAATTGGATTTTTTAGACCATGCAATGGGATGGTAATGAGGATTCATAGGGGGGAGGTATGAATGAGGATTACCAATTTTTTGGTAATCATCATTACCATGGTAAACCCTATTACCATGCTAAAGAGCAACCAAACACTCTTCTCTTGGTAATGCAATCATGATTACCATTACAGGCATGCAATGAGGTTGAACCAAACGAGCTCATAGTTTTAGAATAAATATATCACTAGTAATAGGTTAACTTAATCAAAAAATTAGTTCAAAATAAGTGTACCGGGAAAAGAGGGATGATGGGGGCAATTACAACATTAAGGGGATCATGGGGATTTACTTACAAATTAATTTGGAATCTTGATTTCTAGACTTTAAAAAAATTACATTAAAATATTATTTTGTTGCTAGAAATAATATAAGATATTCATTGAAATTATTTTAGCCTAAATAAATCAGGTGCATGCCGTGATCATGGGGAGACAGTTACAAGTTAATTTTGGAGCTTACCTCCCAAACTTAAAAATAAATAACATTTTTTAAATTCTTTTCTTACTATATAAAACCAGCGATTTTAGCAGACTTCATGCTGCCATCAAGGTAATCAAACTAGGACCAGTCACTGAACCAGCCAGGGTATTGAGTCAAGGGTTAGTGGGTCAGATAGGAGTCAAACCTGAACTAACCCGGAACTAAACTAGTGAGAAATTAAAATTTTTAGAATTATTAATATGAAATTCTAAAGAAAAAATTAAAAAATTTGATTTTTTTCTTAAAATAAAAAAATCAAGCCGGATAGGGTCACCAAACAGAACCAGTCTAGAGGCCAGTTTGGCAGTTTCCAATCCTGTTCGGGTTTGATTACCATGACTGCCATGTAAGCATTTCACTTAACTTATTTTTTATTTACATATTTTAATTTATATATTTTAACTTAAGAAATAACTTCCAATATATGCGTAACAACCCCACTATTCCCACTAACGATATTCAAAATGTTTTAATTATATTATCTTGATTATTCTAAACATTATTTATATTACTTTAAATTATTAGAAAAAAACCAATGGCAAAATTAGTCATGGTTTTCTAATTTCTATATTTTATATAGTTATATATTTTGACTTAAATGATAATATCATAACTGAAATATATTTTATATTAAAATTATGTGACTGCCTTAATTATTTAAATCATTGAGATTAATATTTAATATATTAATGCAATGCCATGATCCAGGAATCTTTTGACAAATATGATAATATCCTAAACTTATTTTTATTAATATAATTTAATTTATATATTTTAACTTAAAAAATAACTTCCAATAGATGCGAACAACAATGTAGAATTGGTTCTTCATGTTAATTGAGAACCTATTTGTTAATTTTTTTTCCTAATTTACCCTTATTGATGCTCTCTCAACAATAATCAAGGAGGAAAGGAAGTATGGGAATTAAGGAAATAAACTAGGGATTTTTAGAAAATACATATCATATTAACTAAATTAACTAACTTATTTAATATAATCAAATTAGGTAAACATATCTTATATTAAGGACCTTAGAGAGTATCATAATCCCTTACATCTAGATTTTTTGAATTTGGTTTTGTTTGATTTTATTTAACAAACAATTTATATGTTTTTTTATATTAGATAAAAAAGAATTAACTTTATAGAATTGTTGTGATTTCTCTCATGATATTTCATCTATTATTCTTAATAAGGACATCCCGAAAGGCATTAAAGATTATTGGCATACCTTAAACTCACAATTTATCATGCCATTTACAGGTTATGTCACCAAGTTAATTATTTTAAGTATGCAAGCATAGGAAGTGCCCGTTTGATTGGTTTAAAACTGATTTCAAATTTTCACCGTTATTAAATTATATAAAAAAATAGTAGAATTGACATGTACGTCGCATTAATGAGTTGCAAACATTACTCACTTTATAGAATATATAGATGTATTATTAAATTGTTATTGTGTTTAATTATTATTGAGGAGGTATTAATAGGCTATTTTTGAGAAGAAATGGACAAAAATTATAACTTTATACTATATTTAGGACTAAGATAGCAGTGGTTTGAGCCACCCTCATATTGTCACATAAGCATTTCACATAGCTTATTTATTGACATATTTTATTTTATATATTTTAACTTAAGAAATAATTTCTAATATATGTGTAACAACTCTACTACTCCAATTCACGGTATTCTAAATATTTTATTTATGTTACTTTAAATTATAAGAAAAAAACCATGAAGAATTTAGTCATTAGTTATGGCCTTTTGATTTTTATATTTTATATATTTATATACTTTGACTTAAAAATGATAACATCATAGCTGAAATATATTTTATATACTTTGAATTAAAATTCTGTACTTAATTATTTAAAACATTTAAAGTAATATTTATTATATTGGTATAATAATATTACTATAATATAATGCGAAGTTATTTGACAAATTTGATAATATCCTAAAATATCTACTAAAATAATTAACTAGAAGAGACAACTTTCAATGTATGGGTAACAATCCCACTTCTCCTACTAATGGCATTCTAAATATTTTAATCAAACGTTGTTTCTGTATATTATTTAAATATTTATTTATATTACTTTAAATTATAATAAAAAAAATCATGGAGAATTTAGTCTTGAACTTTTGATTTTTATATTTTATATATTTATATCTTTTGACTTAAATGATAATATCATAACTGACATATATTTTATATATTTTGAATTAAAAGTTTTTACTTAATTATTTAAAACATTTAAATTAATATTTACTATATTAATATAATATAATCGTATGATACCATAATCTCAGAATTGTTGACAAATTTGAGAATATCCTAAAATATCTTCCAAAATAATTAACTTAAAGAAATAACTTCCAATATATGAGTAACAACCCCACTACTCCAACTAATGGGTTTTATATTTTATATATTATATATTTTGACTTAAATGATAACATTATAATTAAAAAATAGTTTACATATTTTGAATTAAAATTTTGTACTTAATTATTTAAAACATTTAAATTTATATTTACTATAATCCTATGATACCATAATCTCGGAATTGTTGACAAATTTGATGATATCCTAAAATATCTTCTAAAATAATTAACTTAAAGAAATAACTTCCAATATATGGGTAACAACCCCACTATTCTGACTAACGGGTTTTATATTTTTTATATTATATATTTTGACTTAAATGATAACATCATAATTGAAAAATAGTTTACATATTTTGAATTAAAATTTTGTACTTAATTATTTAAAACATTTAAATTTATATTTACTATATTCATATAATACCATAATCCCAAAATTTTTTACAAATTTGATGATATTCTAAAATATCTCCTAAAATAATATATTTAATATATTACATTAAGTATTACCTTAATGTAGTTTTTGTAATGATGATTTATGAATCGTGGGGGTGTGCTTCTATAGATAATCATGAAAGTGGGGTGTAGGTACTATCTTTTCAAAATGTTTAAATATATGGATCAGTCAACCTCTCTTCCCCTCCTCAACCTCTCTATCTCCTCCTTTCCTATTCTTCTTTATCATCCCTTCTCAATCTTTCAACCTTACCGAATTTCCTTTCCAATGTAGAGTTGGTTCTTTTCTTTTTCTAGGGTAAGGAAGCCGTTGAAATGGTAAAACCAGATTATGCCTATGAAAGTCTTTAAAATGGAAGTACAGATTAATTGAGAATCAGAATGGGAATGGCAAGTGCGAACCAAATAACATAGGTAGGTCTTCACTAACGTTTTGTTTCACTGCATTGGTAGTATCATAATCCCTTACATCTAGATATATTGAATTTGGTTTGGTTTGATTTTATTTAGCAAACAATTTATTTATTTTTTCATTTTAGGTCGAGAAGAATTGATTTTATAGAACTGTTATAATTTTTCTTATGATATCCCATTGCGTTCTGTAAATTATGGCGTACCTCATACTCATAAAATCCATTTACAGGTAATCTATGTTTTGTTCTTTTGGCCTTTTATTCTATTCTAAGAGAGGTAACATATACTAAAAATGTTTCATTTCTTTCTACATTGAAGGTTGAATTTCAAAGTCCAAGGAAAGGTAGTAGGCTCCTAGTTATATTACTTGTACTACTTATGATTTATGCATCTATGGAGAAAGCAGAAAGGGAACTAAAATGGTTCTATGTTTCAATTAATAGGATTAAACATTAAACCTATTTTGGATGTTTCCCTCTCAAGAATTTCCTAATATAGAACTGATTTTTTATTACACATACATTTGATCTTTGAGCTTTTCTTTATTCTTTTCAAATTATTACTATATTTATTTGCTTGCAGAGAAAACATGGCATTGAAAATATGTGCTTGTGAATAGTGGAAATGGGCTAGCAAATATATTTATAGAGCTTTTACTTTTCATATATATTAATATGAAAGAAAATGTTTAAATATATCAATCTTATTCATACCTGATAAAAAATAAATATAGTCTTATATTTATATATTATAAATGTAAATAATGAAAACTTATATAACTTATATAGCACCCGTGCATGCGCAGGTTGTGTGCTAGTTCTTTGTAAAATATGGAACTCAATTTTTTGCGATCATGCTAAGTCCTAAGTACGTCTTCCCCTCACATTTTGGGCAGCTTGAAATAGTGAAATTATCATTTTACCCCTTCTTTATGAATACTAAAATCTAAATTACCAAATAAATTTTATAAATTATTCTGGGACACTTCATCAACATATTTTTGCCTCAATTAGCTTCTTTTCCTCATAAAATATCATCTCTAAATTTTCCAGCATAAGAATTTACCTCAAATTATTTTTCCTTGAATTTTCACGAAGTGTAGGCCTTCAATTCCTATTAATTAGTTTTAAAATTATTTAGGTTAGTTTTGATACTTAATTCTCTGAATAATATTTCATAATGTTTCCTCAATTTTTCTAAACCTTTAAATAATTTTAATAATTATCTTAGACCTTTTTCTTAAGATATAAAATATTTGGGCTAACTGAACTTAATAATCTATTTTATTTAAATTTATTTTTTAGCTTCTAGGCCTAAAATTTAGATATTGTAATTAAGCCTAATTTTGAGTTCCTGCCCTAATTCCCTTCCAAATAGAGTTGGGAATCAGGGCCAGCCCTAAAGGGCTCTGGGTCAGAAAAATTGCAGTTTTTCAAGGCCTGGCCCGAGAACATCAGGGCCAGGGCCGGCCCGCAGGGCCAGAAAATCATTTTCACAATATTTAACTATTTTTCCTGCGTATTTTCCCCAAAAAGATATAATTAGTAAATAATAACGGTTAAAGTTCTAATTTAATACATAAATGTTGTCAACATTAAGATTTTAATAACACATCTCTTGCAACAAACAAACACAGTTACTAATGTATAATCAAAGGTAAAATCATGTTCATAAATAACTCACACAAATGTCAAAGTATAAGAAGGCAAGAAGCTAAATACTCTAACCTCTAAATAACATAAGTATGACGACTATCATTTTCACCTTCTTCGCCACTATCATCAATTTCAAGGACATTTGATTGTGTTTCACTTTGAGCAGTAGGTTCAAGTAGTGAAATAATTACAATCTCCATAAAAAATTATACTCTATCAAGCATAATAGTATATAATATGATTTTAGTCTAAATAGACAGAACAATATACTCGAAAATCACAATATGATTCAATTAGATAAAACAATATACTCAAAAATCATACTCTATACAATATGAGGACAGAATGACATATAGATTCAATAAGATAATTCAAAAATGTAACATGGTTCATTTCCAAGTAAAAAAAAATAAAAAATAAATGGGTCTAAAGGGCCGGCCCTCTTAAGCCCGAGGCCCTACAAGGCCAGCCCTTTTAGGCCCGACTTCCTTTTGAGGCTCCAATTTACAAACCCGGCCCTTGAAGGGTCATGGCCGACCCGACGGGCTCGGCCCATTTTCCCGACTCTACTTCCAAAGCCCTAACTGGGCATAACATGTACTGGCTTGACCTTGTTCGATTGTACGCTAAGGACTAACTTGTTCACACTCTTAAGTAGCGGCCCAAGTTTTTTATGTATGAAGTTAAGTCTTTAAAAAAATTATGTAAATAAATATTACTCCATCTGTTTTTTTTATAAGAAACAACCATCACATATATCATGCTTCTATATTTAAGAAACAACAAGAAAATATCTTACTTTTTTGGTCTATTATTTTCCCATTTTGCCCCTATTTAATTACTCATATTCATCACACTCTCTCCACCATACATTCTTCCTTATATGCAATCATCTTTTTTATTCCTATAATATTAATTTTCTTATTCTCTCTCTTCTACAATTCTAGCCTCTTTCTTATAATAATTTTTTTTATTATCTCTCTTGTTCACTGTCATCATATTTTGTCAAAAATCTTACAATTTTTACATATTTATTACCAATATAGTTAAAAAATGATTTTTCATTCCCAAATTTTTCTAAAACATAAATTATAGCTTTTTTGAAAAAATTATTGATAAAACGGGGAAGATTTACATGAATTATCATAGCTTATACATTTTATCAATCTTTTGAAAGCCGGACCAGACCGGTTTCAACTGGTGAGGAGGACAACTCGTGTCACAGGCTCGTCTCGTTCAAGGGTTTAAGCCGGATTGGAAAGTCCAAAGCTGCCTTTCAAGCCAGAAGTTGGAGTTGAGCTACAAGCCAGAACAGATATTAAAATACCATACGGCTAAACACGCAGAAGACCATCGATGGCAGAAAAAGAAGTAAGATGACATATGTGAAATTAGAAATGAATGAATCGATACATATACAATACGGTATTGTCTGATAGAAAAGAAAGTTTAAACTTTTTCCTTCAACGCGCTCGATCCTTAAAATGAAGAACAAAAAATCCCATAGGAAGGTCATTGCTAGAGTCAAGAGATGGAGGCAGCAGGGGAAGAAAAGTACTCCTTGAAACTCAAAAGATGAGGGCAGGGGCTGTTAGCTGCGCTCTGCGCCTTCTGTTGCGCCTCCATTTTGGGGCCTTCTTAAATGTATTTTCTATGATTTTTTGGATAATTAAATTTTACATGAAATAGGTGACTTTTTGATATCTTATAGGCAAAAAATGGAGCTATTTCCAATTCTTTTATGACTTTTTAAAGAAATTTTCAGAAAAAAGGGCTTAAAAGTTGTAGAAAAAAATAATAGAGAGAGAGAGAGAGAACTGGCGTACCGGGGTGAATCCATGTTCGGATCTGGGTCAAAGCTCCAATGCTCCATAATTGTTCCAACACAATTATTAAACTATTAGAGCCTAATTGTGATTTGCACAGCAGATCACCATAACCAGAAAGATGGTAGGAGAGAAGAGAATTGCCAAAAAGCTCAATGGCGGGGTGAATTGCAATTGAGAAGGCACACCCTATTTATAATGGTTTAGTGTGGCCACTAATTAGGAAGTGTGTGCATCCCTTCTTGCTCACCAAGACAGCAATTAAATTAATTGATTCTCAATTAATTTCCTAATTATGGTGATTTGTTCCTCAATTAACAAATTCATAATTATTACTGAATTATTCCCTAATCTGTAATTAATGTTGATTTTATTCTTATTTAATTATGCTACTTATATCTTAATCAAATAGTCCGGCCCATCAAGGGTGGACTTGGACCCAAAGTCCAACATCTCCCACTCGCACTTGATGGGCCTCCCATCGTGCAGGTATTACACTTTCTTGTTTCATACTTGGCTTCTGCCGTGACCACGTGGGCAAAAACATTTTTAAGATTTGGTGCTTGTGATACTAGAAATCCCTCATATCGGATCAGCATCCAAGGACAACCTTTATATATAACTGTAAGCTATATGTTTATTGCCTCATATGCTCCAGATTCTCCTATACATATTACTCATGGCATATCTAATCCCTCTCGAGTTAATATGTTCATTAACTCATATTACCTTCCACGCATATAGTATCCGCACTTACTAGCTACACATAGAGCTAGTAAGGGGTCGACCACATATACTAGTATATCTTATGTATCTAGGAGTAAATCTTCCTTTTTAACTAAACATCAGTCCATCTTAACTTAGTCGCTTTCCTAGTTTTCACTCGTCTGACCGAATCGAATGTGATCATTGAGCTTCAGCTAAAGTAGTTGTCACCAAACCAAGCTTTCATGATGCCGCCTAAGTCTTAAGGGCATCGTAGAAGGATTCTTCCTTCCTGGGACTCACACTATGGTGAACTAGGGATCTTTCACCCACATCCCATGTTGCAATTTAACTCTTAAGCACATGCAGTATGAATTGCATTCTACGGTGAACGGTTGTGGTGTACGTCGATTTCTTTCTCTTTTACCGTACAGACATTAGTTCCAAAATGTACTCAACATTTGAATCAGAACTTTCTTTTTCACAATATCTCTTTTACAATCTCACTTGTGGAAAAAAGTTCTTTGCCTTGATACAGGTTCTTATGCTTCGATCCATTTTATGCGTATATGTACACTTATAGATCTCATCTCAGACTAACTGAGGCGACTCAAACGTAAAGATTCTTCTTAACCATCTCATATTGATCATTTGCTCGTCTTACCCTCCCATGCCCCCACAAAACATAAGAAGATGGTTGTTCGTGTGAGTGAATCAACCTTTTCTGACTTGTACGACATACAAACTTGTATACCTTATATGTATTTACTCATAACATATATACGATTTCTTTTATCTTCATATAAAAGAAGTTCATGACCTTACATTTTATTTGCACCCTAAGATTTTCACTAACTCAATTAAAATCAAGCTATGAGCTCAATAAGGGGATCTACCAACATTCTGTCAGTAGAAGGTCATTGAACTGTCGCTTTCCCTTTTTGAAAGCATATCTCTTATAGAGATATATCAAAAAGTATGTTTCTCCTTGCTGTGATACTTAAGATCCTCATCATAAGATGCCATCATTTGGATCCTTCTATCCACCATTCATTTCCAATCTCTCACATGAATTACTTTAGCCATATGGCACTTTGAATGATGGCAGAACACGCCCTGTGTTCTTTTCCATGGATAACAAGAAAAAATATTTTGTATATTTTCTTACTCCATCACCATTTGCCTAGGTTTTGTATTAGAGTATCCTTTCAAAGGAAAGCTGTTGTATTGACAACTTAATCCATGGTTATTCTCATAACCCATTTTACAGCAGGACCAAAAACAGCTTCCAAGTCTGACCAAAAATATTTTGGTCTTATTACACCAATGTGTACATTCATATTACTAACTATAGTCTCACATGGGACTCTATCTACCTTTTTTTTATGTTGGATTCCTTATAGGACATGTAACCTCTTTAGATTTAAGCCATTGACTTCAGGGGTGTCTATGGGTTTGCAGTTTGACATCCTAAGATGTCTAAAGATTACACTTATACATGTCTTAGGTGGAAAAGACTGTATCTTCCTTGTGCAATCTCTGTTTACCTTGTCATTCAAGATATTTTTTTAACCCATGATTTTCTCAACTCAGAATTTAAGGATTCTCTAATCCTTTATTCCTTTGATTCTCTTGACACTTATTTCAGCTAAACATATGTCATTTAACAAAGGATGACTTCATAAAGAATCATTACTAGACCGTTTGACACTCATGTAGTGTTCTTCGATTATCTTGAAGTTAGTGAGGCTTTCACCTTGTGAAACCTCATATACTACTATTTTGGTGATTGTTTCTATGAAGCCCTTAAGCTGCTTCATGTAGAGTTCATCATCCAATTTCTAAAATTTTCAAAATTGGAAAGCGGCCTTTACATCATCTTGATGTAATTTCAAGACTGAGCTTGTTGTCATAGCTAAAGTTCAGAGTTAAAATGCACAACGGACAACCTTCCATTGTAGTATCCCTTGGCCACTAAATGTTTTAGGTTCTACATGCCCCCAACAGATTTGAGAACCTACTTGTTTCCAATCACCTCTTAGCTAGGTGACAAATTACCCAAACACGCACTTGTCTCAAAGAGAATCCAAATCCTCCTGCATGACACTTTGCAATTCTTCTTAATAGGTCCTTCTAGTGTCTTTCAAACACTTATAAGTAGTCATCATTACCTTCTAAATGATGAAGAGAGCATTTAATCCATTAAGGAATCTATCCCTTTATATTCATTCGCTAGATGACAATTTGCTCCGAGGTGGATTTCATATGATTCATTTCCTATGTATGACTGAGGTAAGTCTCTCGTAACTTACCTCTTACCTCTTTCGTTGTGAAAATGGTCTCAATCCTCCCACTCGGATCAGTGAACTTAGGAACACTTAGTTATTCCAAATTACTTGTGAGCCTCTTAAAGAGATTCAATATAATTAATGCTCATTTCCTGCTAGGAAATATTGGTTTTATGAACGTTGTGTCCCTCAGTTCTCTTGCAGTCACTGAGTTGCCATCATTTTCACTAATGAAAACGTGTCTTGTCAAATTCCTAAGTCATCTCACAAAGAGATTCCTTGTATACCTAGACCCCAATCTTCCTTACTCATAGGAAGAATTATGGATATGAAGTTGCTGACCTTTATGGTCTTAACGAACTTGGGCCTGATCTAAGGCCTATCCATGATTCACAGGGTAAGGTCGTGACTAACATAGAGGGCATTTGATCAAGTGTGAAGATAATAGCTGAGTTTACATACAAACATATGGCTGATGGCCTTACTTATGCCATTATCTACTCAACCATATTAAGGAGAGGTCTATATCTCTATTTCAATAACTCTATTGTGTTGAAGGGTTCTAGGTATTGATAGTTGCCTAACAATGCCTTTCTTGTATACAAAGCAGCTTGAACTAATCATGTGTGTGTCTTTAACCCTTATTAGTTCAAAAATGTCTTATCCTTTTAGTTTAATTGATTCCTGACTAGTTTAGCCATTACCTAATAGCTTCACACTTGCCAAAAATCAAGTAAATATTACTATATTTTGAGTAAACGTCCATAACGTTAACGAAACACCAAGCTATTTTGCCCTCACGTTCATTGGTTCACTAACGTCATAATTTGCCAATTGCAGTGGATTTTCTCAAAAATGTTTCTTTGTCTTTCTCGTCAAGTAGAATAAGTTCTCAACTTATTCATAAGGGTATTAAACCTTTAGCACACGTTATTTAGCAAATACTCTTTTGCTATTTTGATCATTTCTTTTGATCAATGTGTACATATGGCAAGAAATGGAATCTTTTATCCCTAAAAAGAAACATCAAAATCCAATGAAGGATTTGAGAATCATAGTCCCATCGATTCTTAACTAAAGAGATAGCAAAGATGTGATTCTGTCAGTTGTGATTGCATGGAGTGAATCAGGGTGGTTTATCTATACAGAGTTAACGTGCAAGTTCCAATCCCTTGATTCTATCTCTTTATTGGTTTGCATTTGACATAAAGCCATATGCTTCTTTAAAACATCCATAACTCATGTGGATTGCTACTTTTACAACCCTTAAGGTTTATCAATATAGCTTTTCATCTTTGTAGAAACTATTTGACCTCCTCTAGATCAAGTTTACCTCATAGGTTTCTTGCTTTTGGGCTTAGAGGATGAATCCTCCCACTTTTTAGCTAAGTTCATCTGACTGATAGATCTTAGATTCTTCAGTCTTTAACACTTAGGTTCAATGTGGCGAATCACATTGCTGAAGGTCACAATATGCATATTAGGGGCAATATTTACTTTCATATACACCCACTCACTGGAAGACGTGGCTCACTCCTACTTATTAGGAGACATAGCTTCCTCCTACTCACTGGGAGACGTCTAATCACAACATACACTTGTTGTTTATTAGAAAGAACTTGGCATTTAGTTTGTGTCAAGTTCTTATTTTGACATATGCCTCAAGTGTTGCCTAAACGCCATGTTAGGACTTAGACACTATGTTAAAACTTAACTTAGTTTTAACTTTATGGAAGAAGATAATCTATTTCACTATCTTCCAATACTATCCATACGGCTTGGATAAAGTTACATTGCTCGTACCAACATAAGTTTGAGTAATGTTGTTCTTTTTATGCTTGATAGCATAAACTTTTTGTATCATTCAGTTGCTTCAGCCTCTAAATGTTGAAAACTGGTTGGTAGGATGTCCCTGACATCTCATTTTTCCTGAATGAAAGAGAGATTTGAGAGTTTCTAACTCCACAGATATCTCTATTGAGCTTGTCTTCATAAGCTCAGTTAAATAGACTTGGTCATAATTGGTCACTTAGACGATTATGGTATACAAATAATATTTGTTCAAGTAAGACAAAGGATAATTAGATAATAAGTTCACTAGTTTTATGTTTAGGAGACAACTATGTTGACTCCCATCCCAATCATGCTAGTTAGCTCATCATCCTTTTAAACATAGTCTTCCTTGAACACATTCTCCTTTGGATTTCTAGATGTATTCCATAAACCCCCACTTAATAAAAAATGGTTATTCAAAGAAGATAATACAATATTATCTAATCAACATGAATGTTCATGAAAATAAGAAGAGAATTTGCTTAATTCAATTCTAAAAATAGAGAATTTAATTATGAATTCAATGATAAAGAACATTCTATAACTTTATAAAAACTCTGCCTCATTTTGTTGTCTCTTAACTAGGTTCTCCCTCTCATAGGCTCTTCTGACCATATGAACTCATGTAGCGTCTAGTTACAATGTCTACCTCCTCTTTGCCATGTTTAAATCCATTTACTTGGATATAATTGCAGCATACCTCCCACTTAATGAGATGATTCTAACATCTCTATCTGTCTTATCCTTTGTCACAACATTTGTGATAAAGGATTGACTTTTAGAAGTCACTGCTTCAATCCAAGTGGATCAATGTGGTTAGAAGCATGGGAAGACTTATTATTATTCAATAATCTCAAGTTGCTACAAATTTTCAGGTTTTTAATCTCTAAGAGTTTGAGTCAAGGCTGGATAGGATTTTATATTCAAAAACTCATTTGAATAATCCCTCACTTTTAAAGAATCTTTCAGCATTAACCTTATGTTACAGCTAAAAATACTCTTAATAAGTAAGCCAACCTATCCCAAAAATAATAGAATCATTATTGACTCAATTTCAATATTTTTAGGAATCTCTAAAGTGCATATAAGCACCTTTTTGACTCAAAATACATCCAAACGTGCTTCAAATATATACAAATTATATATCAAATTGAAGCTCTCAAATTTAGGGATTTTTAAAAAATTAGAAAATTCCAATGTTGGCCACTCTCAAGGGTAGCGCGTGATATCCAAGTGCCGCCTTGCGGCCATCCGCAGCTACACGTGTCGGCCTAAATGACTCCACGCGCCGTCCTCTCTTCGACGGTGCTTGCCACGTGTCAAACGGAGGCCCTAGTAGGCCCCACGCACCATATGTCATTTTCATTTTTTTGGGGTCAACTTTCGACCGTTGACCTATCCATGGTTGACTGGTCAACGCCTTGACCTCACTTGTGTCGATGACGTGTCTCAGTCAACGTGGATGGTCAACGGATGATGTGGCCGACGTTGACCTATGCTGACGTGGCTTTGAACTCTTACGTGGCACTTTTCTCATTGGTGCCACATGGACATGTCGATCGATGACATGGCGTTGATTGCCACGTCATCATCTTCAACCTCCAGCAGGGTCAACCCGACCCGGTTAGAGCTCCAACGGGTTATCGCGACCCACCATCTTCGAGAAGCCATATTTCCCTCATTTTAGCTCCATTTTTCGCGTTCTTGGTGTCATTGGAATCGTAGTTCAACGAACTACAAATCCATGGCATTTATTTGATCTTAAAACCTCTGTTTCATTGATCAAATTGTGAGTGAAGTGGCAGCAGTGACTAACGACCTGGCAACTTCTTTCCTTCGTTTCTCCCTCATCCTGACTCCGTTTGACACATTCTAAGCATCGTTGGAATCGTTTCTTTGAGCTCTACACATCCGTGGATTTACTTTGGGAAAAAACACTTAGTTTCAAACACCCAATTTTTTCTCAACATTGACGACGCTGCGTAATTCGACCTGGATATGTGTCCTCTGGGTTTCAAAGGCTCTTCTAACCTTTGAGGGGTTAAGCCTTTTTGTTTTTGATTCCACATAGGTTCCAAAAACGTCACCCCTTAAGAAATCGAAGATGTGAGAAGAAGAGGAAAAAATGAATATGTATGACCAGAGGAGTGAATGTATTCTGCCAACAATCATGATCCTAGTATTTTATGTGTGCATATTAAGCTTCAATCAAATAGCAAGTATAGGAAGAAAAATCCGAATGCACACATAACACATAGACACATATATTTATACGCATATTTTCGAAAGGAAAAAATGAGGCATAAGGAATTGGGAGACAGATTCATTCATATGGGCATATAGCATTCAAAACATATAGATCTTTGTTAATGTTGAACTAAAAAACTGGAATCTTGTATGTGAGAAGAGGATTAAACAATATGCGCACATATTAACATTATATATTCACATATATAATAGCACAACGGAATTAGATGGGGATATAAACAAATTATATCAATTAATTATTCACAAAGAAGAAAACACACAGCCATAGGATCATCAGGCTCTGATGCCAATGTAAGAAAAATATAAAATAATAATAGAGAGAGAGAGAGAGAACTGGCGTACCGGGGTGAATCCATGTTCAGATCCGGGTTAAAGCTCCAATGCTCCATAATTGTGCCCATACAATTATAAGACTACTAGAGCCTAATTGTGATTTGCATAGCAGATCACCAGAACCAGAAAGATGGTAGGAGAGAAGAGAATTTTCAGAAAGCTCAATGGCGGGGTGAATTGCAATTGAGGAGGCACACCCTATTTATAATGGTTTAGTGTGGCCACTAATTAGGAAATGTGTGCACTCCTTCTTACTCTCCAAGACAGCAATTAAATTAATTGATTCTCAATTAATTTTCTAATTATGGTGATTTGTGCTTCAATTAACAAATCCATAATTATTATTGAATTATTCCCCAATCTGCAATTAATGTTGATTTTATTCTTATTTGATTAGGCTACTTATATCCTAATCACATTGTCCGTCCCATCAAGGGCGGACTTGGACCCAAAGTCCAACAAAAGTGAAAAAAATGCACCATTTTTTTGAAAAATCATAAAAAAATTGAAAACTATTCTATTTTTTGTCCATAAAATATCAAAATGTCTTCAATTCCATGTAAAATCTAACGATCCAAAAATTCATAAAAAATACATTCGGAAAGACCCCTAAAATGGAGGTGCAGCAGAGGGGCGCATCTGACACCCTCTGCCGGAAAGATGATCCCAAAGAGTGGAGAGGTGTGCTCCACAAGATAGGCAAAGATTTGGAACAGTATATAATAATTGGATTGCTTGAATTAAAAGATGGGAAAATGAAAGAAAAAAAACTTTAAAATTATAAACCTTAAATTAAGTTTATTATCAAGAGTTGATAAAAAAATGACGAAAGTTGAAAAGCAATTTATAACTTATTTTTTGGAAAAATCTAATTTGAAATTTTATAATTTCAAAATTCTTTTTCTTTCATTTTCTCTTAAAAGATTGGTTCAAACTAATCAAGACTATAAAATATATAAAAAGCACAACTTATTTTTCAAAATAGAAAAAGAAAGATGCTTTTTGGGAAAAATGATGTCAAACAAAAAATAACGGCAGCTGTTGGTGTTTTTATATATATAGGAATACACCAACTTAAAAAATTCTTACATATAAACATGAAGGGTATAATATATATTTGTTTTTATTGGCCTAAAAAAAATTATTTTTTTTAATTTAATTATTTTGTCATGACTTGACCAGACAACTCGACTAAAGTGACTCATTATTTTCTTCAACTCAACGTATAGTCCAACTTTTAAAATATGACATTATACAACACAGTCTTCAATTTTTATTAACTACGGCTTCTTTACACTAATCTCTTACAGAAAATATCCTGGTCTTAAAATCAGGATCAGCAAAGTCACATCTTTGAACAAGTCGTATAGAAAGATGTTTTGACAAAAGGGGCATTATTTCCCACTAAAATACAATATAATATAGGGAAATTACAATTTCATTGAATGTTGACGTTACAGCAACAGAACTGAAGAGTCAATCCACAAACAGTAGAAGTTGCAGAAAATTTTCCCACGGAATATTCTTTCGCTTTGGCCGACACTCTAAAAAGCGAACCCGGACAAAATATGTTTAGAACCAAGATATCCAAAAACGGATCGAATATTTAACCGATCGAGATACTGGTTAAGGGTCAGTGGTTTAAACGGCAATCAATTTGGGGGTTAGATCGGAGCCAATTTAAATATATATATAATTTAAATATTCATATATACCATTCAAAAAACTACATACGAGTTTTTTTTAACCAATAGTCCAATATAACCTCATAAACTTAATACCTACAAAAGTATCATTAAGAATATAAGGATTTTTCTCCAACCAATGCAAAACAGCAAAAATATTCTACAATACTTTTAAAACTCCTTGCAAATCAAAAGTGTAATATTCCAATTTGTGATTAAGGGCTAATGGCAATTGTATTGATTGTAATTTGTGTAATTAAATGTTTTTGGAGAAATGAGATGTGAATTTAGTATAAATGTGTGTGGTGTTTAAGATCAAGGGTTGAGATGTTGACATGTGGCAATGTTATGGACCATAGGATGAGGCATAAGAGACAAAAACCACTTTTTTCTCTCTCTCTCTTCTCTCTCTTCTCTCTCCTATGCGTTTTTGAGCATGGGCAAGGGGGAAAAATGGTACATCATCATCATCCTTTCTTAATCCCTTCCATCTCTCATTTTCTCTCTCTTCCTTCCCCATTTTCGTTGAACTCAAGCTTGGAAAGAGAAAGGGAAAGCTTTGATTTTGGGTGAGTAATGGTCCTCCTTTCCTCAAATCCTTTTCTCTAATGTTGTGCATCTCATTGAGAGCTTCATTATGGTAATTTCAGAATTTGGAAAGGTGGTGGTTTGTGTGTTGGAGCGAAATCAAAAGTTGAGAATCAAGAAACTAGTTTTGGAAAGAGAAAGATGTAAGAATTTGGAACCTTTTGACATATTTATTGTGGTCATTGGTTTAGCTTTGAGGATTTTGGATTTTTGCCCTGATTTTGGCTTAATTTTGAAATGTGTGAATTGGATAGTGTTTAGTGTGAAAGTGGTGTCATAATGTGTCTTTGAGCATTTAAAATTGATTTGGAATGTTGGTTTGGATTGGTTTGCAATATGGTGGTTTGATTGAGTTCTTGGTAAGACATGTGGTGGTCATTGTGTAACATGTCAATGGAGGTTGAATTGGGTTGTTTTGATGATTTCAATGGATTCCTTGTGCAAATTTATGTGGGAATGGTATTTGATATGAATTTGGAAACCATTGGAAGAATTGGTGTAAAATTGAAATGTTGTCCAATGAAAGTTTATTCTGGGTAGTCAGGTTGTGTGAACGTTTTGACTAGTCAAATGATGTCAGAAAATTATGAAACTTTTCAGTCTTAAAGTTCACATTTCAAGCTTCAAAATGGACATATAATTTGTGCCATTTCGTTTTGGGAACTGGGAGATATGACTGTCCAAATTTTGAGGTCGAAAATGGACTCTGTTTTGGGGTAGTGATGAGATTTGTGTGATCTGTATTTTTGTGGTGATTTCCAGTAATGACTAATATTTTTCCTAGGAAGATAACTTCAATAAATTTCATTTAGCTTTGAGATCACCTCATTTCGATTTTTCTAGAATTAATTATGATTTTTCAAAGTTGTCTTGGCTGCAACGCAAAAGTTTCTGTGTTCGTTTTGGCCGCAGCCAGAAATTCTTGGCTGCAGCCAAAACCCTTCTGTGCGCGTTTTGGCCGCAGTCAGAAATTCTTGGCTACAGCCAAAAACCTTCTGTGCACGTTTTGGCTGCAGCCAGAGGATTCTTGGCTGTAGCCAACCCCCTATTTTCAGCATTTTGTGATTTTGTAAAGTAATTTCCAACCTAGTACTTACCAATCCTTTTAGGTTCTCTTTGAGCTTTTTATAACCATTTAAGGGACTCATATGGAACCTATTTTAAGTGTTTGGAAGTAAGAATTAGGGGTAGGAAATTAATCCACCATTCTTGATTTTTTTGTTTATAGGCTTTGACATTTGTCGTACCCTTGAGCCCACTGTGCCAAAGGACGTCAGGAAAGAATAAGGTAGTGACTCCTTTTTTATACCTTATGTGATATATTGTATGTGTGCTAAATCATTGATTTGTGATGGATTCGTATGCTGCAAGATTTGTGAAATTGTGAATGCACCGCTGTACCAATAGTCCCTGAGTCGCTAACAACGGTTCGGATAAGGGCTGTGTGCCTTCCCGGCGGTAAAAGGGGATGAGGTTAGAGTGTGATATTTGTGAATTTGTGGGCCGAAAGGCTATTTGTGAGCCGAAAGGCAATATGTGAGCCGTAAGGCTATTCGTTTGCACTGCTATACCAACAGTCCCTAAGTTGCTAACAACTGTTTGGGTTAGGACGGTGTGCCTTCCCGGCGGTAAAAGGGGATGAGGGTGGAGTGTGATTTGTGTTGTTGCTGATTATGTGGTGATTTGTTTACATGCTATGTGATTATGTGTGGTATGAATGATTTGTTACTACTGGGATTCTTTATAATCTCACTCTTTCCAAATGACTAACATTTCAGACAGGGCGAGTGGCTCCAAGGATAAGTGGCCAACCAGGAGCAGTTAGGGCTTGTAGGGACATTTATTTTGATCTATGTTAGTTATCTGTTTTGGTTGGGATTACTGTATGTATATAGTGAATTCTTTTGGATATGTAATCCCCATTTGGGAAACCTTAAACCCATTTTATATATTTGAACCCCGGGGTTGCTGGGATTTTAGTTACGTACTCTGATATTTGTGAATGTGATATATCTGCACAGGTAATTATATTCGAAAGTGGATATGAGACCAGATGAAATTGTGTTTCTGAACTGATTTTTTTGGACACCCTATCTTGAAGATAAGGGATTTTAAATGTTGTTTTGTCTTATTGGTCTCTATTTCACTTAAATTTTGTAATCCGGATATAATTACTGTGAGGGGGTTACAAAAAAACTCCAGACCGGATCGACTGGGTCAGTTACCCCCGATTTTTTTGACCCTAACTGGACTGGACCAGCGTCCGGTTCACCGATTTTCGGTCTGAACCGGCAGATCCGGTTCGGTTTTTAATACACTGTTTAAAACATGTACAAATGAAGAATTAGGGGAAAATGCAAATAATATAATTTAATCATCATATGTTTCAAAAATTTAAATATTGAAACTAGATATAAAATAAAGCAATACAAATCTGCCAACATTAACCAGCCCATTTTTATCATTGAACCCTTTCTCTAATCAAATAAAACATCTTGGCATCATCACATTATATTAATTGTATGCTTGAGCTGGATGTATATGATGAGCATATTCTGTTAAATTATTTTTAGCAAATGACTGTTACTGAGTTATTAGACCTAATAACTTTTTCTTATATTATTTATTAAAAGTGGGTCTACTCAAAGGCTTGAATTTGAGTTAGCCATTGGCAAAAAAAAAAAAGGAATTTGAGTTAGCCAATGTGGATATTTTATGTGTGGATAATTGGTAATTATTTATGTAAACATTATTTAAGTTATAAAGTTGGGAAAATCCCATATAAAGCTACCTAAAATAGGAAAATGTTAAACTAGGCTGGTAAATTCAATAAATCTTTATTTGAGTCATCAACCCAATTAAAAATTTTAAAATGTAGGTGAAATGATTTTAATTCCCCTCCTATATTTTCTCTCTTTTTAAAAGAGTTTTATTGCTTTATGACTTTATTACTCTATATATCAAGATTAATATATGCTAAATCAAAGGAATTTTTTTTTGTGTTCTAAAAGGATCGTCAAGGATAATTCAAACCAAAAAAAAAAAGGGAAAGTGTAACACATACCATGATAATATCGTTGATATTAATTAAATGCCTTTTATTTTTTTTAAGAAATATTATTTATTTATTTTTATATGGTGAGATAAAACAGAAAAAAAAAATCATAACACATGCCAACTTGATATTCATTGAAATAAAAGAGATTTTTACCAAGATTAATCTAAACTAGCTATGAATAATTTTCCCTAACACATAAATCTGAGTCTTTTTAAAAAATAATTTAGTTAAGATTTCAATTTTGAGGTTTTTCATTCTTTAAAATAAATTATTTGTTTCTAATCATCAAAGGGGTGTAAAATTCATATACTTGTTTTTTGGTTTTTGATGAAATTCATATACTTCTATGGATATTTTAGATAAAAAGATCTGAAATGCACTCAAAATTTTATAAAATACTTAACATATTGAAATATAGAATTTTTCATAAAAAATTTTATATATGAAACAAATATAGTAAAATTTATGATTAATATATTTATTAAAAATATTTTTTATCATGACATGTATTATATATTTTTTGAAAAAATGTGTTAATGTTAATAAAATGAACTCCTCCTTCAAAAATATTGTACTTTTTTTCTTATGATGATAGTTAATATATTTAAACTATAGGCCAATCATATTTTGTTTTATTAAGTATTAATGTTGTTATATACGAATTTTGATAAATATAAGTTAAAGAGCAATAAAACTCTTTAAAGAAGATAGGGCATTAAAGTTATATATTGAAATTCTATATTGGGCTAATAACACAATTAGATATTTGTTGAATTTATAAACTTGATTTCGAAATTTTATATTTTAAGTAGCTTTATATAGGATTTTCCCTGTAAAGTTTGTCTTTAATTTTAAAAAATCCTAACGACTCTCACAACTACGGAATAGAGTATTAACATCTATTATTAAAACACAGAGATTAAAAAAAATATGATGGTGGCATTTTTAAAATTTTTGCATGAGTTTTAACATCTATTTTTACAAAAGAAACGTTAAGAAGACTTATTTATGTCCATTTTTAAATAAACAAACATTAAAAAAGATTACTTTTAACATCTATTTTAAAAAACGGACGTTAAAAAATTATTAACGTCCATTTTTTAAAATAGACGTTAAAAAAGATATATATTTAGAGTCGGGAATTCGGGCCGAGCTCGTCGGGCTGGCCCGTTTTATGATTTAGAGGCTAAAAAGAGAAGCGGGCCTAAAAGGGCCGCCCCTGCAGCCATGAAGGCCGGCCCTTTTAGGCCCGTTTAATATTTTTTTTAAAATAAATTAATAAATATAATATCATTATATCAAATTATCAATATGAGAGACACCTAAGTACCTAATAGAGTATTAATAACAGGCAAACACTTATTAATTTGTTTGATTTATTTTATTTTCTACAATGATTTATTAATTTAAACTTTAAAAAATAGGCTAATTTGGACATTAGATGATTATTTTAACTAAAAATTTATGAGTTTTAAAAATAATGTATCTCAATTTAAAATAAAATAATAAATAAATTGTAAAACTTAAAAAATAAATTTTTTTGAATTAAAATGAGTGTAAGCCCGTTTAGGCCCGAGCTCGTGAAGGGCCAGACTTGTAAGGCCAAGGGCCTAAAAAATATTATACTTTTTAGCAAATGGGCCTTAACGGGCCGACCCGTATTTCCGGCTCTAGATATATTAGCACTAATTTTAATGTTCGTTTAAGAGAAACATACATTAAAAGTAGTCTTTTAACATCCATTTCTAGGAAACAAAAGTTAAAAATTGATAATTAAGTTTCATCCTCCAGCCCCCTCCCTCTTTCAACGACCTAATTGCAGAAATCCTCCCTCCTCCACTACTACAAAAAAGCGATATAATGACGCTTATTTTAAAAAATACTTTGGCGTTTAAGAAACGCCAAAGCTTTTGACATCATTAAAAATACCTATGGTGCTTTTCAATTTACAAAAACGCCATACATTACCTTATCAAATTAAATAAATAAATAAATTACATATGGCGTTTTATGTAACAAGCGCCAAAGGAAGATGTGCCCTCCTTTGGCGCTTAAAAATCTAGCGCCAAAGGAGGGTGGGAACCCACCTTTGGCATTTATATGATAAACGCCAAAGGAGGTTTTACCTCCTTTGGCGTTTATCATATAAACGCCAAAGGAGGAGGAGTTCCTTTGGCGTTTATCTTATAAACGCTAAAGATAAACGCCAAAGGAGGAGGAGTTCCTTTGGCGTTTATCATATAAACGCCAAAGGAGGAGGAGTTCCTTTGGCGTTTATCTTATAAACGCTAAAGGAGGGTTTTTTTTAATAATTTTTTAAATATTTTTTTTTGATTTTTCTTAATAATTTGTTTAAATATTTTTTTCCTGTACAATGTAATGCAGAAATAAATGTCTGATGATCATATATAAATTTTAGCAAATAAATAATCATATATTTCGTCTAGTAGGCCAATTACAATACAAAACAATATTAGTCTCTTTTTTTTTGAATTATTTTCTTTTCTTGATAAAACAAGCAAATTACAATGCAATAGTAAAAAATGTAAAACAGTAACTACAATGATTTGTATTACAATAAAATCACTACAATATTATTATATTTGTAAGCTTAAAAATTAAAAAACTAATAATGTATAGGAAGTTTAAGCTGACAAAGTTGAAACTTCAAATCAATACCTGGAAAATAAAAAATATAAGCAAACATATAAGAGTCATTATAGATCTTAACCAAAAAGGGAAAAAAGAAAAGAAAACATGGATCAAATGTTTAAAAAACAATGCTTACAAGCTAGGGATCTCCTACTTTTCTACTTGTTGCCATCAAAGAAAGGAAGGAGTGGAGATAATGAATAAAAAAAGCTAATAGACCAATAAAGTAAGAGAGCAATGGATTGAAGTTATGGGAAATGATAAGCAGGAGAGCGATAATGGCGAGATGATAATAGCGGGGTGTTTAAATTTTGTAAACAAGGGAAGCTTTGACGTTTCATAAAAGAGTGCCATTGCTGAAACTTCAAATAAGTACCTAAAAAGCTGGTGGACTAATGGAGTAGGGGAGGAATGGATCGGAATTTATGAGAAATGGGAAGCAGGAGGACGATAATGGCGGGATGTTTAAATTTTATAAGACGATAATGGCGAAGTGATAATGGTTGGGTGTTTAAAAATATGGATCAATTTTTTTTAAAAAAAAAATACATAGGAAGCTTTGGCGCTTCCTTAGGAAGCGCCAAAGTTTCCTATTATAATATTTTTTTTTTGTTTTGTCTTTTGGAATGTAGCCTTTTAAAAAAAAAAGAAATTAAAAATATATAGGAAGCTTTGGCGTTTCCTTAGGAAGCGCCAAAGCTTCCTATTATAATATATATATAAATATATATATTTTTAATTTTTTCTTTTGAAATGTGGTCTTTTTAAAATTTTTTTTTAAAAAAATACATAGGAAGCTTTTGATAGTAGTGAGTCTTATTCATAATTTTGTCCTCATTAATTCTCTTTATTCTCTTGCAACTGCTTCCAAAATTGTATGTATATTTAAAAATTATATAGAAATGAGGACAAAATTGTATATAATTTTGTTAAAACAAATGTTATAACAAGTTAAAATTGTTAAAAAAAATAAAATATAGAAATACTTTAAAAATTATATATTTACAACTCACACTTTTATATTTACAAGTTAAATTTAACAATTTATATCTACACATACAAGTCGAACTTGCTTGTTTACAAGTTAAATTTGTAAAAACATTACATTTTTTTGGATCTTTATGGTTTAATTTTTTTACCCGACACTTATGAGTAATTTTTCCTACAAAATAGTAATCATATTATTTATTCTATAATAATAAGAATTATTATAGAATAAATAATATATTAAGAAAATCTAAACACATTAAATTGATTTTGATGGGAAACATGTACTCTTAAGTATTCGTTTCCTTTACTATGTCATATATAAAACCAGCGTGGATCAAATTTCTTTTTTTTTTTTAAAAAATATATCAAAGCTTCCTATTATATTTTTATTTTTTATTTTTTTTTGAAAATATAAGAAGCTTTGGCGCTTCCACATAAAGCGCCAAAACTTCTTATTGTTTTTTTTTTAAAAAACAAATTGAAGACATTGTTTGGCGCTTGTACATGAAAGTGTCATATAAGGTTAACGTCTACTATGACGATTATAATTGTAAGCGCCAAAGCATCAAAATAATTTTAAATAAATAATTATCTTTGGCGCTTTTTAAAAAGTGTCATAAGAGCTGCGCCACTAAACCCCTTTTTTGTAGTAGTGCTCCTTCATGCACTACCATGTCCTCCTTCGCGCCCGACTCCCTCCTCCTCCTAATCTCATAAATTTCTCCCTCCTACTTTGCAGATGGCTTGTGGGATTGTGAGTGATAGAACGATGTATCCCTTTACAATTGACAACAAAGATATCAGGGAGTTTCTATTTTTGGAGGAGATATACATATGATGGGTTATAATTGCAATCGTGTAAGTTATTTTTTATTTTTAACTTCAATTAACACATTGAATTTTACGTTTTATGTATTCACTAATTCATTTCTCATTTTAATTCTATGATAGCTGCTTGCACAACATGTGTCAAAAAGGAAAGAAACACTTTATATGGATTTTTATGTTCTACAAATCTGGCAAGGCATCATAATAAGTTGGAAAAAAGGATGAGCTATGTGGGCTGTAAAATGGGAGAGATTAAATTGCCTTATTATCTAGCACTAATTGTTGAAGGGCAAGTAACTTAATTTTATTTATTTATACATATTCAATTTGTTAAGAATTATCATGTTATCTAGCTTAATTTTAATCTATGTATGGTGTTATTGTTATCATTGAAGTCTGTGCGTTGTTTGCCCTATCATCAATGGCATTTATTGGTTCGATTGACTGGGTCAAAGGCCAAACGAAGAGATAAAAACCATCTTCAACACACATGTTAATTTATTTGTAAATCATTGGTTCTTGAGTTAAATGAATTATTTTAATGTATTGTGATTTTGATTTTAATGATAGTGCACTTAAGATATAAAATAATGGGTGGAAAGCGCAAAGGTAAAAATAGAGAGGTAAAGTGATTTTATTCGACAGTAAGTAGTTTAAATTCAAGTTCTTTAATTGACAATCTCATTACCTTTATTCATTTTAACTAGTTACTTTTGATTTATAGTGCCCTTAACAACAAGGGAAAACTGAGTACGATTACTATATTCTCACTACAAAAGAACCGCCCATTTCTGATAGAATTTGAGACAAAAAAAAAATTCCATCTCAATAGTTGTCCAAAGACCGTCGAAAATTTCATTGGAAATATTATTTATGATGGAATTTTTGACGGGCTATTTGCCATCGGAAATGTTTACATAATATTTTTGATGGAATTTCTAATACAATTTCCATCAGAAAATTTGGCAAAACTATTCCGTGGAAAATTCATTCAGAAATATGTATTAATTTATTTTTAAAATTTGTTTATTATGATTTATTTAATTAATCATTAATATATTTATTATATATTAATTATTTCATTATTCAAAGACATTAATGTTAATAATTTTTGTTCTAAAGTCTAAATATTATTATTAATTTAATAAAATCTAAATTTAAGTTAATTTTAATATGAATTTAAGGTAAATGTAAATATTATAGTAATGAATATTTGAACTAAAAAAGTATTTGCTTAATAATATTTGTCAAATTAAGCAGCAAGTGACGTTGTTTTTAAAAGAAAGGAGCTGATGAGGCAATTGGGAGACCTAAATAAAAGAGAAAGCTCGAAAGATTGAAGAGCGATGGCTGGGTTTTACACAGAGATCATCATGTTCGAAGGGCAAGTCTCACTCATGAATCTCGTCCTAAATCTCTCGCTGTCCTCCTCTACGGCCGGCAGCTGGTCACTCTCGTCCTTATGTCATAGGCAAATGTGTCTTAGAAGTTTTCACTTTGGAGTAAATTTACCTCTAAATTTGGTTAACTAATGGTCAACTTAATTGCAATAATGATCAAGGTGAAATTGCTTCACATTTGAAATTTTCGGGGCAAAATTGCCCTTGATGAGACTTCCGGGGCAATATTGCCCTTGAGGCAATATTTCCAGGGCAAAAAAGGCATTTAATCCTAAATTTAAATTAATCAAATTGAATGGACATAATTTTTTTTTTTTTAAAAGGAGTATATGATATTATTGTAATTCTTGAATTATTGGTTCGTTTATTAGACAAGAAAGATATATATTGTTCTCTTTGTTTCGTAACATGTTGTAGCCCTAATCATATACAACATTAAGAAGGGAAACGATTCTCTATTGAAACATGTTTTGCATGTTGTGGGGCGACGTACGACAGGACATAATAATTTAAATAATACAAACTGATAAATTGGGCTTGAAATTCATAAATGTGTAGTGAGACTCTGTTTGATTTCATATTTCCTTCATATTACCAGTAATAGGATGTGGGATCGATCAAAGTTAGAATTAATGCTAGCAAACTTCTCAAAGTTTAGTTTTATATTAGAAACAATTGATAAAAAATATGATTTTACTGGCATTAGGTATTTCTAACACAAAACTAAACATAATTGCAAAGTTGAGGAAGCAGATAATTTTCTGCCCACGTGAAACAAAAAATATAATGTACTTAAATTTTGCTCCCTCTGCTTTTTATAAGAGACACTTCTCAGGCATAGCATATTGTTTTGTTTTAGAAGAAACACTCAGAATTTGTCCCAAATTTTTTTGGAAGTTTTCTTTTTTATCCGTGTAATTACTTATATTGCTCATATCATTGCATATAATTCCATAATTCTCTTTTCGACACACATCCCCTCTTTTCCAATAAATGAGCATATTTTTGGTAAAAAGGTTGCAATTTCAATATTTATTATCTCCAACTAGTTTGAACCAATTTTTAAATAGTGTGATTTGGTTAATTGTATTTTATTAAAAAAGAACCAAAGGAGTAATAAAATGGAAAAAATTCATAAACATACCTTCAAAATTTGAAAATCCCAAATCAACAATTTCTTACTAAAATGAGTTATGAATTGCTATATAAATATAGTCAATACTTAGCTAAATATTATAAAAAACAAAATTGATTTGGGATTTTGATCTTTTGAAAATATGTTTCTAATATTTTCATAATCAAATTGAGTCAAAAGAACAAAATAAAAAGGAAAATGGAAATTTTTGGTCACGGGTGAAATAGTGACTGAAACCACTTGCAAGCAGCATGTGATGAAGCGTCCTCTGGTACCACCAACCGAGTTTTGGTGCTTTCCCTTCGTCAATAAAAGCCAGACATCTCAGTGACCCACACCTACATATTTCTCAAACTGTTCATACTTATCAACTTTATCCGTGAATCCAAAAGAGCTCATTCTCAGCCCCACCCTCTTGCTTAAGATAACTTTATTAAACTTTCCTTTAGCAACTTGTTCGGACATTTAAGTTAAAATTCTTTGATTCAGATATTATATTAGTGGCACACAGCAAATGGTGAACCACTAGGCTGACTGTTTTTTTCCTCACTTTTATCTATAAGTCAAACTTTCATATACATAGATTAAGTGCTAGTGTTTATAATTAATTGGACCTGTGGATAGTTAATATTTTTATTTGGAACTTATGTGTAATTATCCCTTTTCCTTTTTATGTTCCAGAGACTTAAATAATATAAGAAAGGTTAATGGGTATATTTATTCTTAAAGTACTTGGTGAGAAGCAATTAGTATCCTAAAAAAAATCATGGATGTGATATGCAAATGTTTCAAAACGAGGGCAATAATAATGACAACCCAATTTTAACGTATAATCATGTTGTTTATTAACGAGTTATTTTAGATGTCAGTTGTTCTTCCACATATTTTAGACGTAAAAACATCCTTCAACCCATACATTTCAAGCCACGTTTATGTCAGTGGCCTGCCAACAATGCATGCTTTGATGAAGGCAAATAATAATTCACTCACGGTCAACATAGGAATTGTGTGTGACATTACTCCATTTTATTCTTAATTTACCCTATCAAATTCCCCCTCAACAATAATCAATGAGAAGTGGAAATGAAAAAATTAAAGAAGATAACTGGAGTGTTTTAAAAAATATATGTCATATATTAACTAACTTCCTTAATCTTATCAAACTATGTCTATATGTCTTATACTAAGGACCAGATGGAGTATTTATTTAATTACGCTAAGGGTCTGTTTGGTGTGAGGGATTGGAGGGGAAGGGAGGGGAGGGAAAATTTTTATGAGTTGAATTTTAAACAATTGAAAAAGTAGGGTAATAAAATTTTAATAAAGAGAATATATAAGATAAAAGAGTAAGAAAAATTAATTAAAAATTTTTAACCTCACTTTTCTAATTTTTTTAAATTCAACTTAAAAATTTTTTTCCTCCGCCCACCTTCCCTCCCCGCCCTCAAACCAAACAAGCCCTGAGCAGAGTGAAATTAGTCTCTATTGCTGAAAAAGGTTTCTCCTTGTATGTCCATATAATATACTAAATAAAGAAAACATATGAAACCCATGTAATTTTAAAACTATAAAAAAAATTACATAATATAAATCTTCAAAATATCTATATATGTAAATTAGATAACATTTTGAAAATAAAAATAGAAAAACGAAACTCAAAATAGATTCAAGTATGCAGACTATTCAAGTATGCAGACTGCTGGACTCGTGTTAATTATTATTTTAATAATGAAGCACTTGTGAGTATATTATTGACAATATCTTTGTGAAAAGATTTTCTGTCATGCGGACGAATGAATCATCGCAAATCATCGCAAACTTACAAATGATGAGAAATTAATTCATTGTGTGATTGCTTCAGTCCGTCGGTGAGAGTGATTCCGACGCTTTGGATCCTCTCTAAGACTTTAGCAATATTATTATTATATTCACTCTTTTGTTTATTAACAATATTATGTGCAGTAACACACACCACTTAATTAAAGAAAGAAATGCATGTTAATCCAGTTGGTTGGAATTGGCCACAAACTTGAAAGAAGGTCATCAAAAGCCCAAAAATTGTTGCCGCCATTGTTGTTCAAAGGAGAATGATGATGGAAAGCAAAGAGAAGGAAGGGGTTGCTTGCACAGCCTTTATCATCGTCGCCGCCTTCAATTATTCAACCAGCCCCAACTATGAGGAAGACACAGCTTGGTTGAAAACAAGAAGAAAAATAAAGGGTTCTGTTGAAGGAAGGGGGGGGGGGGGGGAGGGGGAGAGAGAGAGAGAGAGATTTGATAAAAAAATTATTTAAATAAATATATTTAACAAAATTGAATTTTAGAAGCATTATTTTTTAAATGACATATAAGCTCACAGGTGGAATTAAAACTATGTGAGGAGAAGTTGTGTTCTAACTTGCTAGAGTATAGATGATGTGGCACATTATGGATACGTGGTGGTGATATTGGCATGCTTGATGAAGGTGGTGGAAAACTCATCTTGAGGAGGCAAAGAAGATCTAGTGAAGAGAAAGAGGGAAAAAAAATTTAAAGAAGAAATTAAAAATAATTAGAAGTGATGTAATTATATAGATAAGAGAGAATGTAACATTTATAATTAATATATGATACAGGCACTTTTACACTTAAAAGTTTAATTGTGGTGACAACAACACTGTTTTGGAAAAGATGATTGGTATTATAGCACAGTTTTTTTTTTTAAAATATGTATAAAAAAGTAACCGATATTAGGAGGAGTTAACCAAGACAACATTTGCTGATTTATTTTTAAAAGTTGATATATATTCTTGCACCGTCTTTTAATTATGGTGCTAGTAGCACATTTTCAAAAAGATAATGAATATTTTTGTATATTTGCCCCTTTTTTATTGAGTCATGTGAAAATATCTTTACCAATAATAGATAGATATATTTATTCATGTTTTTACAATAAACCTCCTTTAATTACATATGATGTAACATTCCAAATTTTATTCACCAAGAATATATTATAATTATTATATAAATTTAATGAAATGGTGAATATTTAAGGCCAACGAAATTAAATATTGAAAATTAAAAGTGGAATAGTGGTTTCAGTGAAATTGCCTGCGAAGCAGTGAGTTTGTCATGTGGTTTTGGAATACCAAATGATGATCAAAAGTTATGAAATTTTACGGGGTGAAAGTAGACGTCCTAAGCTTTAATTTGATAGGTCATATGACTCAATTGAAGCTATGTACAAAAATATATGAATTTTTGAAGTTAATCCAGAAAATCTGGAAATTTTCTGGAGCAGCAGTCAAAGACTGAAAATCTGGGAATAATATGATCCTATCCAGTAAAATTCCATATTTTTCCTTGAAACTAGACTTAATGAGGGTTCCATAGGCTTTAAAATCACTTCGAAACGATGTCTACAAAATTAGTTATAATTTTTCAAAGTTAAGGCAGAAAATCTGCCAGAATTGGCATTCTTCCGGAAATTTAAGAAATAAAGTAATCTTCTTTTTTCTCTTAATTATTTTAGAAATTAAGGGATGAAGGAGGAGAAGACAAGTGTCAAAATCCAATGAGACCAAGTGTCAACACCACATAAAAGATGATGGAAATAATTGTTGTGTCATAAGTCCTTACTTATGTCATAAGGTTAGATAACCAACTCTTGTACCAATTGACTTGAGTAAATGGAAGGAACACTTGATTTAGTTGGAGCATAAGAGGGAGCACGTTTTTGGCCAACCAAGGAAGAAGGGAATGATAATCAAGGTTGAGTGTACACAAAAGGGAAGTATGGCAAGGTTGAGTGAACACAAAAGGGAAGTATGGTGCAAGCATGGAGGAAAGTATGGTGGTTGGCATGTGTCACTATAACAACCTTAGATGAGATCAATGGTTGGGAATCAAGGGAGCATTTTTATGAAGGCTTTCTCTTCCCTTCCCTTCATGCATTTTCGTTCAACATAGAGAGGGAGAGAGTTTGGAGAAACTTTGAAGAGTTAGAGGGAAGAAGAAGAAGAAATCTTAAGGTAAGAGTTTATTTTCAAGCTTTCCTTGTAACATTTCCCCTAGATCCTTCCCTAAACCATGTTTCTTCATGAATCTATGATCTTGAAGACTCATTCTTAGCTCAAGGAGAAGAGAGAGAGGACGTCCTAGAGAGAGAAACACCAAGGATCAAGAGGTAATCTCCAAAATCTCAACTTCTTAGTGTATTGAAGTTGTTGTTGGTGATTGTTGTTTGGTTTTGTGATTTTTGGGTTGAGTTGTAAAATTAGAAAACCCATGACCCTAAGGGGCTATGCTGCCCAAAATCCTTTAAATCATAGTTAAGAAGTGTTTAAATAAGTTAATCAAGGATTAGAAGTGGAAAAGTACAAGTTTTGGGAGCTAAAACACAAAACCTCATTTTTTTCCATTTTCTGCTAATATTTCGGCCAGGACCAGAACTAGTAGTAGGAGTTGGATTTTCATGAAATAAATGGTTCCATTGGACTCAGTGGGCAAAAATAGGTGGGGTTACAGTTGGGCACTTTTTCGGTAGAGGCCGAAAAAGCATAATTACGAAAACGCCACTGAAATCCCTAAATAGGGGCTGTCAAGGGTATTTTCATAATTTTACAGTGAATTTGGTGATTTCGACGCCGGAAATGGATTCCTTGGGCTAAAATAAGTTAAAATAGCTTTGGTCAAAATTTTGGGAAAACGTGCCATGAGGCCGGGTATGGCGAGGCCAGGTCGGGTTCCCAGGGGTATTTTTGTAAATTTTCACCATAGATTAATATAACCACAATAAATACTATGGAAGAGTCTAAAATGATACTTGGATAGGTTATGAACTATTTCTGGTACATTTAATATTTTAGGACCGATTTGGAGGCCGGATACGACACGTTCTTCGAGGCACATTTAAAACAGGGATATTAAAGCTTTGAGGTAAGAACATTATTCTTTATACAATATGCCATAGTTATATGATTGTGTGAATGCCAATGTTTGTAAATGTGCTTTATTAATCAACACGATTTGCCCAGAGAGGGGCCAGAAGTGTCAGAGGCACTTACACTGTAGTTGGTGAAAACCCAACTGGTGCAGAATAGTGGGGCTGGGCCCTACTCATGTATACATGCAGATGATATGTTTATAATGTTCATTAATTGGTGCATACATGACATATATCATATTTACTTTTCGCATTTTCTATGAATGATAGCATGTTTCTACTGGGGTTCTCCGGAATCTCACCCTATTTTTAAATAAACACCTCAACGGGTACCAGTAGGGCAAAGGGAAAAGACATAGACGTTGGAAAGTGAACGGCACGTGTTTCGAGGCAAGGACAAGAACGTGGTCATAATTAGTCTATTTTGTGATATTTTGGTGAAATTTGTAAATATTAAAACTTCCGCTGTATTTTCTGTTTTCGTCGATGAAAGATATCAGAATTGTAAACGAATATTTGTATCAGTGTAATTGTACTTTTCTAAATGCCTATTGAATTCCGTCTTTATTACTATTTGATTATCGAAATGGAAACGGGTGTTGACACAAGAGAGTAAAAAGAATATTCTATCCAATCTTAAATATAAGAACTAAGTAAAGAATTTGTTTTGATCTTGAATATAAAATCTTTATTTCCTTAATTTGTTCCATATTTATGTTTTCTCCAAACTATCTATAATTTATTTATTATATGATATATAATAAGCGATATTATCAGTTACTACCTCCGGTCCTAAATATAGGACAAAGTTTGTAGTGCAATTTGTACTACAAACTTTGTCCTATATTTAGGACCGGAGGGAGTATCACTACAAAAAAAAAGGTATTTCGTAGCGGTGTACTTGTAGCGGTTATATTAAACCGCTACAAATTATAGTATTTGTAGCGGTTTTTTCCTAAACCGCTACAAATTTGTAGCGGGAAGAATATTTGTAGCGGTTTCCTACAAAAAACCGCTACAAATTTGGCGCGAAATTCCCGCCAAAACTTGTAGCGGTTATTTTGTAGCGGTTAATGCACATAAACCGCTACAAAATACCAAAGGTCAGAATTTTGTAGCGGTTTTTGGCAAGAACCGCTACAGAATTTCAAGAGACTCCAAATTTGTAGCGATTCTGGGCAGTAACCGCTACAGAATTTAAAACGTTGTGAAGATTTGTAGCGGTTATTGTAGAACCGCTACAAGTTTTGATATTTGTAGCGGTTAGGGTAGCGGTTATTTTTAATAACCGCTACTAATTACTGGCCTATTTAAACCCCTCGCCTCCTCTATTTCTCATTTTGCTCATTTTGTTTCCTGAGGTTCCTCTAAGTGATTTCTTCAAGATTTGAGAGTTCAGACGTATCTATAGGAGTTTTTGGTCCGTATTCCGCAGTATTAGCACTTGAGGTACGTATATAACACGTATTTTTATTTATATTTGTATTTTTATTATATTTTTGTATAATAATGGACTAATTTTTTTTTTAATTTGTACAGTTGATATGGCTTCAGGACAGGATAAGGGGAAGGCCCCTATGGTCCCCACACCGACTTTACGGGGTGGCGGCAGCCGGGCAGGGGGCAGAGGGAGGGGGCAGCGCGTAGGCAGGGCTACCTCGGCATCTCAGCCCAGCCCCCCACAGGCGACGACTGTACCAGAGGTGCCTGAGGTGGAGGGGACATATATTAGCGTTGAGGACTTCCTCAACGAGGAGGAGTTCGAGATCCCGATTAGTGGGTTCAGGGAGATGGAGTAGTTCCTCGATGAGGAAGAGGCTCGGGAGCAGAACAACCCATGAGGGTCGTCTTCGCGGTCCACTGGGTTTGAGGTGCAGGTCGAAGGTAAATTAATTTTTTAATTTAGTAAATTATTTATTTAAATTAGCAATGTTAACTTTGAATTATAATTTATCTAACGTGCGGTCAACTGTGCAGATGAGCAGGGGAACGTGTCGACGAGGAGGCTGGATGTGGCCGGTCTGAACAGCATGGACCGGTCCCTGCGAGTTGTAGTGCCGTGGAACGAGGGCACTGACCAGCCGATCCACAATGGGGGTCACCTGCTCAACCGCTTCCTGAGCGACCTGGGATCGAATTGGATGCGGTTCCCCCTTCACTTCCCGACGTGGAGGCACCTTCCGAAGGGGCCGAAGGACCAGTCTTGGGAGGAGGTGGTTCAGGTAATTAAAACTATTTAATTAATATCTTTTGTAATTAATTCTATTTAATTATTTTTTTTAAATTATGATTTTTAGTATTATTGATATTTAAATGTATTTTTTTCAGCTGCGGTTTGCCGTTCGGGCCAACCGGAAGAGGTACGCCCTCGTGAAGATGGGCGACGCCTGGAGGAACAGGAGGAACCGTCTCTTCCACAGTGTGGATGGGGACGGGACGATGCCTCTGGAGCAGCTGCAGGAGAGCGTCCCGGACGGCGTGCCGCCGAACAACTGGGCGCGTTTCGTCCAGTTCAAGAAGAGCCCTCAGGCGCAGGTAATGTATTTATTATATTTTTTATATATAATTTTCTAATTGTTAAATATTAAATTATAATTTCAATTTAATTTGTATTTAATTTCAAATTTTAGAATACATTTAATTATTTGTTTTTCCAGGAGCTTTCTCAGAGGAACGCCGCGATCCGGGCGCAGCAGACGATCCACCACACAGCAGGATCGAAGACCTTTGCTGTGACCTACAGCGAGCTGGTAACTTTTCAAGTGCTTCACATACTTTTAGCTGATTATTTCATAATACTAATTGTTTTGTAATTGTTTCAGGAGACGAGGGCACAGCAGGAGAACCGTCAGACGGACTATGCGAAGCTGTACGCCATCACACACAGACACCGTGACGGGACTGCGACCTCTCAGCAGGCAGAGGCGGCGATTGTAAGTTATTTTATTATTATATTTTTTATAAAACCAAGTTAATAATGAAAAATGGTAATTATTAATTGTTTTATAAAATGGCAGGAGCGGATGCAGCTGTCGCAGGCTGTGCTGCGACAGACCCATCCTGAGGAGTCACAGGGGTTAGTGGACCCGACGGCTCCTCTGAAGGCGGGTCTGGCTCAGCCTGAGCACCCCGGACGAGTGCGGGGGATGGGGATAGGCGCCAGACCCAGCATGATCTACGGCAGGAGCGCCGCCTCTGAGGCTGGCAGTTCTAGAGGGGTCAGACGTCGGAGGGACAAGTCGATTGACCAGCTGCGGTCAGATTTGGAGCAGACACAGCAGCAGATGGCGCAGCAGCAGCAGCAGATGCAGCAGATGCTGCAGGTGCACGCAGATACGATGTATGCTCAGCAGACGCAGTGGCGTGAGATCGCGAACACCATGCTCGAGGGAGCATGGGGTCGCCTGTTCCCGAACGAGCAGCATCCAGCGGTTCCCCCTGTCCCTCACTACGTCGTCCCGAGTACTGCTCCTCCTCCTACTGCTCCTCCTCCTGCTGATGACGATGGTGCGGTTCAGTCTGCGCAGCGGCCCGATCCAGCGGCATCTGAGGGAGGCCCACCTGAGGGAGCACCAGAGGATCCGCCCCCAGCTCCTTAGTTTAGGACTTTTTCTTTTCTTTTAAACATTTGTAAATATTTATGAGATTTTATTTCAGAATTTTCTTATTGTGTTTTATATAATTATATTTATATTATTATATCGCATTGAAATAATTTATAAATGATTTAAATCTAAATTTTTAAAAAAAATAAATTATATATATATTTGTAGCGGTTATGTACTAATAACCGCTACAAATCTATACATTTGTAGCGGTTTTAAACTAAAACCGCTACAAATGTATAGATTTGTAGCGGTTATTAGTACATAACCGCTACAAATATATAATAATTTTATAAATTAAATATATATATAATTTATTTTTTTAAATATATTTTAAAAAAAAATTATATATATATTTGTAGCGGTTTTAACCTAAAACCGCTACAAATGTATAGATTTGTAGCGGTTATTAGTACATAACCGCTACAAATATATAATAATTTTATAAATTAAATATATATATAATTTATTTTTTTAAATATATTTTAAAAAAAAATAATTATATATACATTTCTAAATAATTTATACATGTACATTTGTAGCGGTTTTGAACTCATAACCGCTACAAATTTACTTATATATTTGTAGCGGTTTCCCTTCAGAAACCGCTACAAATATATAACTTTGTAGCGGTTATTTACTAGTAACCGCTACAAATACTCAAATCATTTGAATTTTGAAATTTGCCGCCTTTGTGCACATTTGTAGCGGTTATCTCATGTATAACCGCTACAAATTAGAAAATTATTTTTATATTTAATGTCCAACGGCTTTAATATTAGTAGCGGTTTAATATATATAACCGCTACTAATTCGTTGAACATTAGTAGCGGTTATATATATAAACCGCTACTAATACTCAACAAGTACATTTTGAATTTCCCACCAATTAACGGCTTGAATATTAGTAGCGGTTTTATATATGTAACCGCTACTAAATTATAAACGTTGGAATTTCTGTAGCGGTTGGTGTAGCGGTTTAATAACCGCTACAAAGTTATAAACGTTGGATTTTCAAAATATAAGGTTCTAGGCATTCGTCATTCTCTTCTCACTCATCTTCTTCTCTATACTTTCTTCTCTCTCACTTGTAGCTATGGATAAATCATGGATAAGGTTGCCGCGCAATTCTCCTGAATATTTGTACGGATTAAACAGTTTCTTAGATTTCGCATTCACTCACGCCAGCTGTAACGGCAAGATCGTCTGTCCGTGTCGGAAATGCAAGTTCAAGAAGTGGCATCCACGAAATGTTGTGAAGGAACATTTGCTTGTGAAGCCTTTCCCTGAGGACTATACGTTCTGGGCAGTTCACGGTGAGAAGGCCAACGTTAGATATGACGAGGCTCTTCCTCGAAGTTCTCAAGTAGGCGTTCAAGTAGATGAAGATGATCCTGTGAATGATGCTGTGCGTGATGCGTTTGGATTTCAAGGCGACAACTTCAACGAAGAAGTGCACGGCTCTAAGCCGGCTTTTATGGGGAATGAAGCAGCTCGGGATTTTTTCAGCTTGATGGATGAGGCAGATCGTCCTTTATATCAAGGTTGTCGCAAATATTCTAAATTATCTTTCTTGATCAAATTATATCACATCAAGTGCTTGTGTGGGATCACGGATAAGGGAATGTCGATGTTGCTCGACTTATTACAAGATGCATTCCCCGACGCCGAGATTCCCACAACCTTCTACGAGGCCAAGAAGATCATCAACAGGTTGGGGTTGAATTATCAAAAGATTGATGCGTGCCCAAATGATTGTATGCTGTATTGGGGAGACGATTCCAGCAGGGAGACGTGCAAGAGATGTCACACATCGAGGTACATGACAATTCGGAAGGGGAAAAAGCAGAAGAAGAAACCCGCAAAGATTCTCAGGTATTTCCCTTTGAAACCTCGTCTACAAAGATTATTTATGTCGTCTAAAACTGCTGAGAACATGAGGTGGCATGCCGTTGATAAAAACGAAGACGGTAAATTAAGACATCCGCGGGATGCAGCTGCTTGGAAAACGTTTGACAACGACTTTCCAGATTTTGCGACTGACCCCAGAAATGTCCGGCTTGCGTTGGCGACCGACGGTTTCAATCCTTTCGGGAATCTTAGCACAAGTTACAGCATTTGGTCGGTAGTCTTAGTTCCCTACAACTTACCCCCTGGATGTGTATGAAACAAAGCTCTTTCATTATGTCTATGATCATTCCAGGCAAAAAGGCACCGGGCAATGACATCGATGTGTATCTCCAACCGCTTATTGCGGAATTGCTTGACCTGTGGAATGTCGGCTTGGAGACGTACGACGCTCACAGCAAGACTTTGTTCAACATGCGTGCAGCCTTGATGTGGACGATCAGTGGCTTTCCTGGCTTTGGCACATTATCTGGTTGGAATGTGCACACTGGGTCGGCGTGTCCGGCTTGCAATTTCGACTCTGACGCACTGCGCCTTCCCCACAGCCGAAAGTGGTGCTTTATGGGGCATCGGAGGTTTCTCGATGGAATGCATAAGTTCAGATTGCAACGGAATCGCTTCAATGGGAAACCAGAGACAAGAGGACCACCTCAGACTTTGTCTGGTACAGATATCTTACAGCAGCTTGAGCATGTTGATGTCGAGTTTGGAAAAAGCGACGATTCAGCACAAACTCACCGAAAGACGCGCAGGACTTCGGCGCCTCAGCAGTGGAAGAAGATAAGTATCTTCTTCACGCTTCTGTATTGGAGATCTAATTTACTTCGCCACAGTCTTGATGTAATGCACATTGAAAAGAATGTTTGCGACAATGTGCTGTATACGCTGCTTAACGAACCCGGCAAGACAAAAGATCACCTTCAAGCTAGGAAAGATTTACGCGACATGGGAGTTCGTGAAGACGCTTGGCCAGATGAGCATGACAGATTTACACCGGCAAAGTTTACCCTCACAAAACCGAACAAGGATGTGTTCCTCGCGACGTTGAAGAAAATAAAAGTTCCTGATGGGTATTCAAGCAACATTTCTCGATGTGTCGACTTGCAGGCTCGAAAGGTTGCTGGCCTGAAGAGTCACAACTCACATGTTCTTATGCAGCAGTTACTCCCTCTGGCTATAAAGAATACACTTCCTCCCGATATTTCCATCGTTTTGGTGGAACTTTGTTCTTTCTTTCGGAAGTTGTGTTCTAAGGTTTTGATCGTTGAGGAGCTCGATCAGCTGCAGTCGAAAATCATTCTTACGCTTTGTCACTTGGAGATGATCTTTCCTCCGTCCTTTTTTACTGTGATGGTTCACCTCACAGTGCACCTCGTTCATGAAACAAAGCTCGCTGGACCAGTACAATATCGTTGGATGTATCCGATTGAGAGGTACTCATTTTAAATATGTGCTTTCATTTATTGTCCGTATTTAATGTTTGCTCGTCGTCCTTTTCATCATTTTATATCAATTTTCTCTTATGTACTTCGTAGGTTCCTTGGGAAATTAAAATCTTACGTGAGGAATAAGGCGTGGCCAGAAGGTTCTATAGCTGAAGGCTATATAGGGGATGAGGTGCTATATTTTTGCTCAAGGTACTTTGATGATCTTGAGACGGCTTTCAACCGCCCGCCTCGTGTTGACGATTGTCCTGAACCTGCGCCGACATCAGGAGAATTTATCCCTCGTGTTGGTAAACCAGTTGGAGCAACTGAGAACTTCAAACTAACGGCAACTGAGAAGTTTCAAGCACATAGACATGTCTTGATTAATTGCACTCAAGTTGAGCCTTTCATACGGTAAGAATTGTACACTCATATGTATGTTATTCGATCTATATCTTTCGTAACATTTCTCACTTTCATTTCACTAACGCCTTTCCATTATTAATTGCAGGGAATTCAGAAGTCATGTCAAGCGTCAGCTCAGGATCCGTACACAGACATCCTCGGAAGTTGATAGGAGGGTCCACAGAGAATTCCCGGGCTGGTTTGCTCGCAGAATACTAAATGACCACAACCCACACTCACCGGATTTCAGAGCTCTCGCAATCGGCCCCCTCTTGATCATGCAAAATGGTTTACAGCGTACAATGTCAATGGTTTTAAGTTTTGCACGGTTTCACGGGATCAGGGATTGCAAACACAGAATTCGGGTGTTTATGGCACATTTGGGACAAGGAGTTATGCGAGCAGCAGTGACACCAACATGCAGTTCGGAGGCGTCCCTTATTATGGCAAGCTTCTTGATGTGGTCGAGCTTAATTATCAAGGCCGTTTCACCGTGACGCTGTTCAAGTGTTTGTGGGCAAATACCACTACTTCTCGGGGACTGACAACTGACGACCTAGGGATCACATCAGTCAATTTCTCACGCCCGATTCATACTGGTCTTTCTCAAGATGATGAGCCGTATATTCTAGCTTCAGAGGCACATCAGGTTTATTATGTCGAGGACGAGCGGCATAGGGATTGGCACATGGTCGTTCAATTAAAGCCAAGAGACCTTTACGACATGGGTGAAGGCGATAACATCGCCTACGAGAGTGAGCCATATCAGCCAGCTGATTTTGAAAACTACTTCCCTGAAGGCGATGACAATTTACCTCTACTGCGGTGAGTTTTTTTAAGTCCAGGTCATTTCAATTAAATTTTTTAAATTTAATAATACATCAATAACAATAATTTTTCTACAAAATTTCTGTAGGGATGGCGACGATGAGTGATCAAATTCAATTGTAAAAAATTCGTCTTTACAAAAAATGCAAAAAATTTGTGTTAAAATAAAATGTAAAAAAAAATTAAAATAATATTTGTAGAATTCAAGTGTAAAAAATTTTTCTTTACAAAAAATGCAAAAAATTTGTGTTAAAATAAAATGTAAAAAAAAATTTAAAAAAAAAATTAATATAATATTTGTAGCGGTTATTAAACCGCTACAAAAAAAATAAAAAACCGCTATTAAATAATAACCGCTACATTAACCGCTACATTAACCGCTACAAATAATTAAACCGCTACAAAAATATAAATAACCGCTACTAATTAGTAACCGCTACATTAACCACTATAAATAATACGTGAATCCCTATAAATACCCTTATCACAACTTATTTCAAACACTCCCCAATTTCTTTTCACCTTACCCTTCTTTCATTTCCTCTCATTTACAACTTCTTTCGTATGAGTAGAAGAGCTGAATAATACGATCAAATATGGTAACAAGATTTTCAATTTCTTTTAGAATACTTCTTTCCTTTCTATAAAATTTATTCTAAACATCTTTTTTTCTAGATATATCATAACTCTATCTCATTTTCATCTATTTTTCATATACAATTACACTATATTATAAAACATAATAATTCCTTATTATCTAACTATCCTTAATAATATTATTAACATAAATTTTATACTAATCATATTCAATTACATTTTTTCTTTTTAATTTATTAATAAGTTAAACTATTAAATAATAAACTAATTGAAATAGATAAAATAATAACAAATTAAACTATTTAATATAATATTGAAAAAAAAGGAAAAAATCAACGTATGTTGTAAAAAAAAATTTTAAATATTTGTAGCGGTTATTAAACCGCTACTAAATAACGCGCCTTTTTAAAGCTAAATTTAAATTTTTTGGCGCCAATTTTGAATTTCATGAAATTAGTAGCGGTTTTTAAAACCGCTACTAATTTCATGAAATTCAAAATTAGTAGCGGTTTGAAAACCGCTACAAATAAAAAATGTCATTTTTAACAAATTTTTATTTTTATATATTTGTAGCGGTGTTTAAACCGCTACAAAAAAAAAATCCTTTTTTAAAGCTCTCAATAAATTTTTTTATCTTTGTAGCGGTTATATAACCGCTACAAATATCTCTTGATTTTGTAGCGGTTACTATAAACCGCTACAAAGGTTGTAGCGGTTATTTTTGATTGAGTAGCGGTTTTATAGAACCGCTACAAAGGCGCTTGCAACGTACGATTTAGTAGCGGTTTTCGTAACCGCTACTAATATAGTTTGTAGCGGTTACAACCGCTACGAATACCCATTTTTAACCGCTACTAAATCACGTTTTTTTTGTAGTGTATATTGTACTACTTGAATACAAATGGTTAAAAAGAGCATGTTTTAGGAAAGCTAACATTTATTTTTTGATATAACTAATCTAATTTTCTTTAATATGTATGAATTAATTAACTAATTCTTAATTAAATTCTTGTATGACATATAAATTATTTCTCTAGTCTTTAGTATAAGAACTGTTTAATTAATAAGATTAAGTTAAGGAATTTAGTTAAGTTAGGTAACTATATAAATTATTCCTAAATTGCCCTTATTTTTTCCAAGTTACTTAGAAGCTACAATAAGCTTCGTATGTCAACACCCGTTTTATATTTCGATAATCGAAGAGTAATAAAGACGGAATTCAATGGGCATACAGAAAAGTATAATTATACTGATACAAATATTCATTTACAATTCTGATATCGTTCGTCAATGAAAAACAGAAAATACAGCGGAAACTTAATATTTACAAATTTCACCAAAATATCACAAAATAGACTAATTATGACCACGATTTTGTCCTTGCCTGGAGACTCGTGCCGCTCACTTTCCGGTGTCTACATCTTTTCCCTTAGATCCACTGGTACCCGCTGAGGTGTTTATTAAAAATAGGGTGATATTCCGGAGAACCCCAGTAGAAACATATCGTTCATAGAAAATGCGAAAAGTAAATATGATATATGCCATGTATGCACCAATTAATGAACATTATAAACATATATTCTGCATGTATACATGAGTAGGGCCTAGCCCCACTATTCTGCACCAGTTGGATTCTCACCAACTCCAGTGTAAATGCCTTTAACACTTCTGGCCCTTCTCTGGGTAAATCATGTTGATTAATAAAGCATATTTACAAACATTGGTATCCACACAATCATATAACTATGGCATAATGTATGAAGGATAATGTCCCTACCTCAAAGCTTTAATATCCCCTTTTTTAATGTGCCTCGAAGAACGTGTCGTATCCGGCCTTCAAATCGGTCCTAAAATATTAAATGTACCAGAAATAGGTCATAACCTATCCAAGTATCATTTTAGACTCTTTCATAGTATTTATTGTGGTTATATTAGTCTATGGTGAAAATTTACAAAAATGCCCCCGGGAACCCAGCCTGGCCTCGCGCACCCGGCCTGATGGCACGTTTTCCCAAAATTTTGACCAAAGCTATTTTGACTTATTTTTGCCCAAGTAATCCATTTACGGGCTCAAAATCACCAAATTTAGTGTCAAATTACGAAAATACCCTTGACAACTCATATTTAGGGATTTCAGTGGCGTTTTCGTAATTATGCTTTTTCGGCCTCTACCGAAAAAGTGCCCAACTGTAACCCCACCTATTTTTACCCACTGAGTCCAATGGAACCATTTATTTCATGAAAATAAAACTCATACTACCAGTTCTAGTCCTGACCAAAATATTAGGGGAAAATGGGGAAAATGAGGTTTTGTTTTAGCTCCCAAAACTTGTACTTTTTCACTTCTAATCCTTGATTAACTTATTTAAACACTTCTTAACCATGATTTAAAGGATTTTGGGCAGCATAACCCCTTAGGGTCATGGCTTTTCTAATTTTACAACTCAACCCAAAATCACAAAACCAAACAACAATCACCAACAACAACTTCAATACACTAAGAAATTGAGATTTTGGAAATTACCTCTTGATCCTTGATGTTTCTCTCTCTAGGACGTCCTCTCTCTCTTCTCCTTGAGCTAAGAATGAGTCTTCAAGATCATAGATTCATGAAGAAACATGGTTTAGAGAAGGATCTAGGGGAAATGTTACAAGGAAAGCTTAAAAATAAACTCTTACCTTAAGATTTCTTTTTCCTCTTCCCTCTAACTCTTCAAAGTTTCTCCAAACTCTCTCCCTCTCTATGTTGAACGAAAATGCATGAAGGGAAGGGAAGAGAGAGCCTTTATAAAAATGCTCCCTTGATTCCAAACCATTGATCTCATCCAAGGTTGTTATAGTGACACATGCCAACCACCATACTTCCTTCCATGCTTGCACCATACCTCTCCACTTTATGCCATACTTTCCTTTTGTGTGCACTCAACCTTGATTATCATTTCCTTCTTCCTTGGTTGGCCAAAAACGTGCTCCCTCTTATGCTCCAACTAAATCAAGTGTCCTTCCATTTACTCAAGTCAATTGGTACAAGAGTTGGCTACCTAACCTTATGACATAAGTAAGGACTTATGACATAACAATTATATCCATCATCTTTCATGTGGTGTTGACACTTGGTCTCATTGGATTTTGACACTTGTCTTCTCCTCCTTCATCCCTTAATTTCTAAAATAATTAAGAGAAAAATAAAGATTACTTTGTGTCTTAAATTTTCTGAATAATGTCAATTCTGGCAAATTTTCTGCCTTAACTTTGAAAAATCATAACTAATTTTGTAGACATCATTTTAATGCAATTCCAAAACCTATGGAACCCTTATTGAGTATAGTTTCAAGGACAAATATGGAAATTTACTGACTGGGATCATATCATTCCCAGATTTTCAATCTTTGACCGCTGCTCCATAAATTAGTCAATTTCGCTTGGCAAATTTCAAAAATTCATAATTCTCAATACACAAGTAAAAATAGCTTATAATACCTATAAAATTAAAGCTTAGGATGTATACTTTCACCCTGTAAAATTTCATAATTTTTGGTCATCATATAGTCTTCCAAAACTATATGACAATCCCACTGCCTCGCAGGCGATTTCACTGAAACCACTATTCCACTTTCAATTTTCAATATTTAATTCCTTTGGCCTTAAATATTCACCATTTCATTGAATATATAAAATAATTACAATATATTCTTAGTGAATAAAATTTGGGGTGTTACATCGTATGTATAGGTGCACTATTTTTTTTTTGGTTACAATATAAGAGCACTGTTTTAATCTTTAAATTAATTAAACATATCATATTATAGTGTTTGATCGATGCTCATTGTTTTTTGATACAGACTCGGATACAGACCTGGCTTCTGTCTTTTTCCAGCCGGGTCTTTTTGACCAAAGCTGCTTCCGAGTAGATACACCAAGTCTACATATTTTTTAAGATAATGCTTAACATTTTTATTTAAAATGAAAAATAGTATGATTTCTCCACGTGTGATACTAATAAATTTCTCGCTTTATAGGATGTATATGGGTGCACTATTTAACTAATTTTTTGTTTAATTATTCTTGAAGAAATATCAATAGAATTAATTTGAGAAACATAATAAATATGAGAAATGTGTGTGTATTATATTTAGGACTAATATAAACTCATCAATTAGGTCATGTATTATTGATTAAAGGAGTAAGTTAATAATAATTAGAATGTTCTGGCAAATAATAATAATAATAATAATAATAATAATAATAATAATAATAATAATAATAATAATAATAATAATAATAATAATAATAATAATAATAATACTCCTCCTGTCTTTTTTATAAGAGTCTAAAATTTGAATTGTCTTTGTCTTTTTTATAAGAGTTTGACAAAAGTTGTTTGAACATTTAATATATTTTTTTTCATTTTTGCCCCTAATTAATTATATCTATTGCATTAATCAACATGTTGGTGATACCTATATTTACTCTATTTATTTCTCTTACTTGCCCCTCATAAATAAGGGAATAATTGAGAAAAAAGATTATTTAAGACACTTATTATTTTAAACTAATTTTAACCACATTTTAAAACTATGTAATCCAATTATCAGGCTTTTATAAATAGGGCTGAAGTGAGTATTTAAAATGTAAACAATTAAAAAAGCGCATTTAAAAAAATCAGCATACTTTTTTTTAAAATAAATAGGGAAAAAGACAGAAAAATACTATCAAAATTAATAAAAAAACAAATAAGAGTGTTAAATTTCAATAATTCCAAATGGATTTATTTAAAATTTTGAAATTTCGCTAAATGTGGGAAATTATAACCCTTAATTTTTTTTAAAAAAAAAATCCTCAAACCCCCTTGTTGGCAACCAGTCATCGGAGCTCTAACAGTCTAATATATTTTTTTATAATTTCTCAAGTAAAAATCATCAATATATATATACTTGAGTTGTTAAATGTGTATACTAAATTAGTAAATAAGAGCGCCGGCGGCCAATTACCGGAGCTCCAACGATCTAATATATATTTTGTGAATTTCTCAAGCAAAAGTCGTCAATATGTATACTTGAGTTGATAATTTGTACTAAAGTTGTAAACAGGAGCGTTCACAGCTGGTCACTGGAACTTTGACGGTTTAATATATTTTATTAATTTCTTAAGCAAAAGTTGTGAATATGTTTACTTGAGTTGTTAATATATATACTAAACTAGTAAATAAGAGCATCAGCGGCCGATCACCAGACCTTTAGCAATCTAATATATTTTTTTCTTGAATTTCTCAAGTACAAGTCTTCAATATGTATACTAAAATAGTAAAAAGGAGTGTTGGTAGTCGGTCACCGGAGCTCCAATGGTCTAATATATTTTGCTTGAATTTCTTAAGTAAAATTTGTCAATATGTATACTTAAATTGTTAATATGTAAACTAAAGTAGTGAATAGGCTACTTATTGAATATTTTCTAATAACTACCTTTGTTTCCTATCAACAGCTCAAGTTTTCATACTAACTACGTTAGTTAGTCAGTATCGAAACAAAGTAGTCAACAAAAAAACTTGAACTGCTGATAGGAAACAAATGTAGTTATTATTAGAGAATATTCAATAAGTACCTTGTTTATTATTTTAATATACATATTAACAAGTCAATTATACATATTGATGACTTTTGCTCTAAAAATTAAAAATATATATATTAGATTGTCGGAGCTCCGGTGGCGGGAGAACTGCAAGAGGGTTTTGTTAGATCCCATATGTTTTGATGATAACAAAGATTGGACTAATGATAAAAGAGGATATGATAACAAACAAATGGCTTTGAAAAAAAGTAAATAAATGGTAGATAAAGCATTACTTGAAGTAAGCACTGAAGTAATGAAGAAGATCTAAGAGACAGAGCAAAGGAAGAACATTACTGACATATTCTTTGAAGGCTTACTCGAGTGAGCACTTGAGTAAGGGAAGCTGTTACTCAAGTAAGCACTCAAGTAATCAAGAAGAATATCATCTAGAGTAGCACTGCCAAAATTTGGAAGAAGTTACTCGAGGGGCCACTTAAGTAATCTGCAAAGTTATATGAACCATTACTCGAGTAACCACTCGAGTAAACACATAAGCATAAGGCATTACTCGAGTAGCCACTCGAGTAACCAGAGAAAATATCTTCCAGTAGCTCTCGGTCAATAAATGCAACAATTTACTCGAGTAGCCACTCGAGCAACCAGGTAAGAAAAAGGCATTACTCTAGGGACCACTCGAGTAATCTGCAGAGTTATTAGAAGCATTATTTGAGGGGTCACTCGAGTAATCAAGTGAGCAAAGAACAGGTACTCTCAGCCAAAAACTTTACTCGAGGGAGTAATCGAATAATCTGCAAACTTATTTAAAAGCTTACTTGAGGGACCACTCAAGTAACCTGTAAAGAAAAGACAAGTTTACTCGAGTAAGCATTCGAGTAATCAGGTAGTTCCAAGGTTTGTGATATATCTTGCTCCATGTTTTACCCGAGTAATATCTTATGAAAAATGTTGAATTACTCTCTGCCATGTTTTTGATAGGTTTGCTCGAGGGACTACTCGAGTAATGAGCATGATCACTCGAGTAGCCACTCGAGTAAGGAAATCCAGAAATCATGCTTTTAATCAAATGTTTATTGATTTGTTATCTATATGATTAACTCTTTATTGCACTAGTATTCTAAGTATGTTTACAGAGAAACAATGAAGAAATCATGTCATAAGTGAAAAGTCAAATAAAACATTCGAGATCTCACCTATCGCTACGTACCGTAAATGAATAGTTTTCAAATTAGAAGAATGGTCAACCGTTCCTGTGTAACATCCCAAATTTCAATTAAGGGCTAATTACAATTCTTATGAATGATTATGTGGAATAATTATGTGTTTTGGTGGCAATATTAATTAATTTGCCATAATTGTTGGAAAAATTGAAAGAATGGCTCTAAATTAGTGATTAATGGAAGAGATTAATTACTAACTAAGGAGAAATGAGATATGTAACTAAATGGCTAATGGAATGAGTAGAGTAACCAAGTGGTTACTTACTTTATGAGAATGCATAAGATGTGGACAAGTGTTACTTGATGATGAAGAGAGAAGAGATGAAAAGTCAAAGCACTATTTTTTTATTCATTTTCCCTCTTTTCTCTCTCATGCGCATGGAAGGGCTTGGGAGGGGCAGAAATTCTGCACCTCACCCTCATCTTCATCATCACACACTCATCTCTCTCTTCTCTCTCCATTTTCGCCATTGGAGAACAAAAAGGAAGAAGGAAAAGCTTGTACAAAAGGTAAGATCTTGACCTCTAATGCCAAAACTTCCTTCTATAAAGTTGTTCCTTGGAGTGAGAGCTTTAATTTGATGGTTGTAGTTTCTCCATTGGTGGTGATTTGAGGAACCACAAAAATCTACAAGTTGGAGAATCATGAAGTGCCTTTGGGAAAGTTGTTGAGGTGAGTGAAAGCTTCATTTTCATATAAGTTTTGTGGCCATTGGTTAGGCCTTGAATTTCTGGAATTTTAGCCCTAATTTTCGTGATTTAGGGTCTTGGGGAGTATGGTATGTTGTTGTTATGGAAATGGTGCCTTGTTTAGTGTTTTAAATTGATAGAATTGCATTGAAGCTTAAATGTGAAGTTTGGCACCTTTTGTGTTGGTTTTGTGCTTTGGTCAAAACAGGGCATGTTGATAGGTTGTGATTTTGGTCATTTTTAGGTTACCATTGTGTTCCTTGTGAAAATTTATGTGGGAATAGGCTTGATTGTTAATTTTGGAGCCATGGGACACTTTGGTAGAAAATTTGAAAATCTGTCCCTTGGAACTCTATTCTGGGCAGTTTATTTGTGTGGACGTTTTAAATGCCCAAATGATTTCAGAAAATTGTGAAACTTTCCACTTTTTAAGTTCACATCCCAAGCTTCAAAATCGATATATATTTTGTGTCATTTCGTTTAGTATTCTATGAGATATGACTGCCCAAAGTTTGGGATTGAAACAGAACTCTATTTTGGGGCAGTGATGAGTTTTGTGTAATTTTGGGATTGTATGGTGATTTCCAGTAATGGTCCATATTTTTTCTTTAAAGAGGACTTAAGTACCTTTCTTTTGGCTTTGGATTCACCTTATTTCGATTTTTCTAGAATTAGTTATGAATTTTGGAAGTTCAGCCAGGAAACAGAATTTTCTTGGCCGAGGCCAGAGGTTATGAACCGCGGCCCAAGACCTTCTGTGCATCCATTGGCTGCGGCCCATGGGTAGGCTGGCCGCGGCCAACCCCCAAAAATCAGCATTTTGGACTTTTAAAAGGTGACCTTTGGTCAAGTGTTTCCCAAGCCTTTAGGCATGTGTTTAGGCTTTAATTAGCCACCTAAAGGTCATGAATGGTAACCAACTTTAAGGGTTATGCAAATGAGAATTTGGAAAAGAGAATGATCCTATGTCCTTGATTTGGTTATAGGATTGGGTATTCACCCTGATTATTGTTTGATATCCGATCGGATCGCGAGTAGCCGACGCTGGAGCATACGTGGAAAGAATAAGAGTAGGGAACTTACCTCTCCTGCATGTATTGATATTTGTGTTTGTGTATTGATGCATGTTATTGCTTTGCTTGATTTTGTGAAACATATATGAATGATTGAAGCTCTGTTTCTATTTATGCTATGGCCATGAGTATGTTGTTGAAACATTGAGCATGCGGATATATCATTATGTGAGCACGAGTTATTTTGATGCAAGCATGTCATGCATTAAACACTTATCTTGCATGAATATTGGTATTTGTTTCCTACTGGGATTCTCTAGAATCTCACCCTCCCCTACCAACATTTTAGGCAGGATAGGTGGCTCGAGGAAGGAGTAAGCGACTAGGGGTGGCGAGAATCCCTTATGGGCATTTGGATTTGGTAGTTGGTTATTATTGCTATTTGGGATAATGGTAGTTGATTAGGATGGATATATGGTTGTATGTGTTATGGATGTGTATTTGGATATGTATTTGGATTGAAATTTGTGTAATCCCCATTTGAGAAATTGTAAAAGGCGTATGTGCCTACGTATCTTTAGTGAAGATATGAACCCGGGATTGCCGGTATTATTATTGTGCATTCTGATATTTATATGAATGTAGTTTGTCTTCACGAAGTAATTGTATTTGAAATGTGAATATGAGACCAGGTTAAAGTATTTGTGAAATGTATTTATGAAAATCCTATCTTAAGGATGGGAATTTAAATGAATTTGGATTATTATTGGTCTCTATTTCACTCTAATGTCGTGTTTCGGATATGATTACGGAGGGGGTTACATGCTGCACGACTCTAATAGACATGTTTGAATTACTTCCAACAGACACTACAAATCATCTATATATATGGAGCATTCAAAGAGCAGAGTACAACAACTGAGAACAAGCAATAACATATCGATCAATATACTCTTTATGCTATGTTTTCGTATACTCATTTATTGTACTTCAGTGATTATATATTTGCTCTATGAGAGAGTTTTTCGTTACAAACTCAATATTTGTTATTGAGACAACTTAAGGTTGTGGAACCTTGAGTTGGGGATTTGATTACAACGTGTAAGGGGGAACGAGTGTCCAGGTGAAGGAACTTGTTGTGTACTGAGGTGCCAAGAACCCATTGAATCTTGGAGAATATAGTGAAACTCTCAGAGACGCTCTGAGGACTGGACGTAGGTCAAAGTGGTTGTGGCCAAACCAGTATAACTCTCAGTGTACACTTCGGTGATATTTCTCTTTTCTCTCAACTACTTTAAATATTCTGTTAATTTTCTTATACACAATGAAATTTCTGATATCACCCAATTCACCCCCCTCTTGGGTGAAACGCTTGCACTACCATTTGGTATTAGAGCATAGGTCTTCTTGTTAAGGTTTAACAGTCTAAGAAGGATCCAATGGTAAGCATGGGTGAAGGAATTCTTCCCGACGGAACTTCTATCACAAGACCTTCAGGTTTCAATGGCGAACACTTCTCATTCTGGAAAGCAATGTTTAGAGTCTTCATAATGGCTACTGAATATGGGCTATGGGATGTGATTGAGAGTGGAAACTACAAACTTGAAAAGATTGTAGATTCACAGAGAGTTCCCAAGACACCAGCAGAATATGATGAGAATGACAAGAAACTCATCACACTCAACAACAAGGCAATTCTGATGATTCAAAGTGCCTTGAGTCAAAATGAGTACTTCAGAATCTGCACACTTCTAACAGCTAAAGAAATGTGGGAAGCCTTGGAAATAGCTCATGAAAGAACTTCAGGAATAAAAGAAAACCGAATCAATACTCTGGTTACTGAGTTTGATTTACTTCAAATGAAATCAGGTGAGTCGATAGCTGAATTTGAACTTAGATATACTCACCTTATTAATCAACTTGCAGCACTTGGAAAAGTCTATGATCAACATACCCAAGTACAAAAGATTCTAAATATTCTTTCTAAAGACTGGGAGGCAAAAGTCATTGCAATTGAGGAAGCAAAAGGTGAATCGATTGCTTCTCTATTCGGAAGCCTTTTTAAATATGAAAGTAAATTAAAGTTCAAACGAGAACTAGATGATATTGGTGACAAGAAGAAAAGAGGTCTAGTACTGAAAGCAAAATAAGAAGAACAAGATGAAGATGAAGAGCTTGACGATGACGAAATGGGCCTAATAATAAAATGATTCAGAAAGTTTTACAAGAAAGGCCAAGGATTCAAAAACTTTCAGAAATGAGGAACAAGCAATAAAGAACACATCATCTGCTATGAATGTGGAAAGCCAGGACATTTCAAATTAGAATGTCAAGAACTGATACAGAAGAATAAAGAAAAGAGAAAAGGAAAATTCTACAACAAGAAGAAAGCCTTTGTATCTGCCATATGGGGAGATAGCTCTTCTGAAGAAGAAAGCGATGAAGAGGAAGTAGCCAATATTTGTCTAGTTGCTCAAGAAGAAACAGCAGAAGAGGTAATTGATTCTGATATTACCTATGATGAATTACTTTTCGAATATAATGATTTACATTCTGAATTCATCAAAGTAGTTAAAGAACCAGTTGTTTTTAAAAGAAAAACAAAGTTCTTGAAATAGAACTAAAAGAGAATTTATATAAAGATTGTGAAAACTGTTCTTCTTTGGAAAAGAAAAATGTTGATCTCACGAAAACTCTTGAAAAATTCACTAAAGGAAGTGAGATGCTAAATGTGATTTTAAAAGCTCAATGTTTTGTAAATGATCGATCTGGTCTTGGATATGATCCAAAATCAGATAGAAGAAAAGGAAGAAAGAAAGCAGGAGGTAAGTCATATTTGAATTATTTTCAGCATTCTGTGCATACATCAAATCCTTTTGCATATTGTAATTATTATAATAGAAAAGGTCATTATATATCATCATGCATTCATAAGAAGAAAGGAAAGATAGGAACCTACAAATGGGTACCTAAAGGTTCATATGGTTAGAAAGTCATCTGTACTAACCCAAAAGGACCCAAAAAGATGTGGGTACCTAAGACTTAATCGTATTTGATTACAGATATGTCTTAAAGCATCCAAAAACAAAAAATGGTATATAGACAGTGGATGCTCTAGACATATGACTGGTGATTTCGAAAGTTTTACCACATTGCAACCTAAGGAAGGTGGAAAGGTAAAATTTGGAGGAAATCAATCCTGAAAGATAGCATGAATTGGTGAAATAAAAAATGACAAAGGAATACAAGTCAAAGATGTATATTACGTTGAAGGCTTATGTCATAATTTGCTAAGCGTGAGTCAAAGTGAAGATAAAGACAACTGGGTAATATTTGATTCAGAGGAATGTCTAATGGTCAACAAGAAAGACTTACAACTTGATAAGAAAAATATCAAGGCAAAGCTCAGAGCAAAAAGAGAAGGTAACTGCTATACTCTTGATATCAATAGAAATGACTCTGAAAATTGTTTTTTGAGTAATGCCGATGAAAGTTGGTTATGGCATAAGAGACTAGCTCATGTCAACATGCACCAACTAGGCAAACTACTTAAAAAGAATTTAGTGATTGGATTATCCAAAGTAAATTTCAAAAATGATTTGATTTGTGATACCTATCAAAAGGGTAAACAAACTAAATCTTCTTTCAAATTGAAAAATGAGATATCAACCAATAGACTACTTCAATTATTACACATGGATTTAGTTGGACCAGCAGGAGTTAAGAGTCTTGGTGGCAACTTATATTCATTAGTCATTGTTGATGATTTCTCTAGATTTCCGTGGACCATTTTTCTATCATCAAAGGATGAAACCTTTGGAGAATTTATTGTTTTTACCAAGAAAGTGCAAAATGAGAAAGGTATGTCCATTGTAGGTATTAGGACAGATCATGGTGGAGAATTTGAAAATCAAGCCTTGAAGAATATTGTGATACTAATGGCATAGATTACAATTTCTCTGCTCTAAGGACAGCTAAACAAAACGGAGTCATGGAACGTAAGAATAGAGTGCTCATTGAAATGGCTAGAGCAATGTTGAATGAAAAGAACGTGTCTCAAGTTTTCTGGGTCGATGCAATGAGCACAACATGCTATATTTCAAATAGAGCCTACATTAGAACAAAACCTGGAAAGACACCATACGAGCTATACAAAGGAAGGAAGCCAAACCTTGCTCATTTACACATCTTCGGTTGTAAGTGTTTCATTCCTAATAATGGTAAAGATAACTTAGGAAAATTTGATTCTAAAACAGATGAAGGAATTTTCCTAGGCTATTCTAACGAAGTAAAGCATATAGAGTTTTCAATAAAAGAACATGTGTTGTTGAAGAATCAATTCATATTGTATTTAATGAATTTGAATCCTCTGACAAAACCATTGATGATGAGGAGGAAGTTGTTTTAAATCAAGAAAATGGTCAATCTATTTCTAAATCTTTTATTCTAGGTATTGATGAAACCAAGGAAGAAGAACAGTCACTAGGACAGCCTAGAGCCTGGAAATAAAATAAAAGTTATCCCCTAGATCAAGTCATAGGAGATGTGAATGAAGGAGTGAAAACTAGAAATAGAATCTTCAATGAAGTTAGTTTCTCTACTTTTATTTATGAGATTGAACCTTCTAACATTGATGAAATCCTATCAGACAATGACTGGGTTATAGCAATGCAAGAGGAACTAAACCAATTTGAAAGAAATCAAGTTTGGGAGTTGGTACCCCCACCTAAGGATCATCCGATCATTGGCACTAAACGGGTATTCAAGAACAAAATTGATGAATCCATAATCATTGTCAGAAATAAGGCAAGATTGGTGGCCAAAGGCTATAATTAGGAAGAAGGAATTGATTATGAGGAAAGGTATGCTCCAGTGGCTAGATTGGAAGCTATACGAGTACTCTTAGCCTTTGCATGCATCAAGGGATTCAAATTCTATCAAATGGGTGTAAAGAGTACATTTCTAAATGGCTACATCATGGAAGGAGTATATGTAGATCAACCTCCAGGTTTCGAAGATGTAACCAAACCTGACCATGTTTTCAAACTCAAAAAGGCTTTATACTGTTTAAAATAAGCTCCTAGAGCAGATACGAAAGGATCAGTAAATTTCTTATTGATCAAGGTTTTGTACGAGAAAAAGTTGATACAACACTTTTTACAAAACGAAAACGTGATGATATCTTAATTGTACAAATATTTGTTGATGATATAGTTTTTAGTGCTACTAACGAAATCATGTGCAAGGAATTTTTTGAGATAATGCAGGGGGAGTTTGATATGTCAATGATGGGAGAATTGAATTTCTTTCTCGGTTTGCAAATCAAACAAAGAAAGAATAGAATTTCATATCTCAAACGAAGTATTTGAAAGAGCTATTGAAGAAGTATGGATTGGATGAAGCAAATGGAATGGACACTTCTATGAGCTCAACTATGTTGCTTGATGCTGATGTCAAGGGAAAAGATTACAACATCACAAAATATAGAGGAATGATTAGATCATTACTCTATCTCACTGCAAGCAGGCCTGACATTCAATTCAGTGTGGGTATGTGTGCAAGATATCAATCAGCACCAAAAGAGTCACATGCTGAAACCGTCAAATGTATCTTCCGATATCTTGTTGACACGACAAAATTAGGTCTCTGGTATCCTAAAAGGAGAAGTGAATATCTAGTTGTATACTCAGACTCTGATCATGGAGGATACAAGACAGACAGAAAGAGTACTAGTGGACAAAGTCAGTTTCTTGTAGGCTCACTTGTGTCATGGTTTAGCAAAAAACAAAATACAGTGTCTCTTTCATCAACGAAAGCTGTGTATGTTGCAATATCAAGTTGTTGTGCACGAGTATTATGGCTAAAGCAACAAATCCAGGATCTTGGTATTTATTTAAAGGAGATACCAATATACTGTGACAACACTAGCATGATAAGCTTGGCAAAGAATCCTGTTCAACATTCCAGAATCAAGCATATTCATATTAGACATCACTTCATCAGAGATCATGTCTAAAAGAAAGATATCAAAGTGATATTCATTCCAACTCATCTTCAACTAGGTGATATATTCACAAAACCTCTTGCAAAAGATCAATTTTTGTATATTAGAAGAGAATTGGACATGGTAAATCCTAATGAATTGTAAGTTATTTAGTGTTTACAAAATGTTAGATAATGTTATTTATTGATATTTTGATGATCACTAACTTAAGCATCGGAGTTTCTAGCAATTTGTTTTGCAGGATCATGATATTATGTTTTAGAGTATGAAAAGCAGAGGTTAACAGAGGACAATATTACTAGAGGGACAACTTCAAGTAACCACCATTGAGTGACACTTTGAAGTAATTGAATGGATTATTCAAGTAGCCACTCAAGTAATGATCTGAAAATTATGCCAGTGGAGCATTAATTCAAAATGAATTCAAAAGAAATGGCACAACGGTTGGAAATGAACAGTCAGAAGGTAAAGAAACAAATTGCCCGAGGGAGGCCTCGAGTAAGGCCTCGAGTGAACCAGGGTGCAGATCACAAATTTGCTGAGTTTCATCTCAAATTTGTCCTAAAGAGCCATCATATGATTGAGGGAATATACATGGGTAATTACAATATTATTCATGCCAAGTACGCACTTGAAATTGATGATCACTCGAGTAAGCCCTCGAGTGCTGTCGGGCCCTAAGTCTATTTCAGTCGTTACTCGGTCATTTCTTACAAAATCGCCTCGAATGATTCTCCTAGTGCTCTGACAAAAACTTTTCACAATCATTTTCTCTTATCATAACCGTCAAAACCAATTGATTTTTGCTTACAAAAACCTCTCAGATTGCATTGAATCTTCTGCCCTAATCTCGCAACTCTCGGTCTTTGTTTTCCAGAAATCCTTGTCTTTCTCAAATCATAATGGCGAGGACAAAATCTCCCAATCTTAGCACTCCTTCTGAGTCCTCTGAACCATATCAACCCTCTGATTCTCTTTCATCTCCACCTACCAAGAAACGAAAGCTTTCTCTGAAACCTAAAGCTAAAGCTAAAGCTAAACCACAAAACAAGCCAAAGGTGAAAGGGGTTGTGATTAAGGAGCCTATTGCCACAAGAGCTCAATCAAAGAAAAGCATATCCACTGGAAGAGCCAAAGGAACAAAGGCACCATCCCCTCCTCCTTCTGACTCATTCGACAAACCTACTTTTTCTCCAAAACCTCTTAAAAAACCCAATATTGATGAGCAGGTTACCAAAGTCATGGTAGGCATGCTTGAAGAAGCTTTTCAGTCTAAGGGAACAAAGAAAGGGAAATCTTTAAAGCAACCAAAAGAAGAAAGGAATGAAGAAATCACATTCCCTCCTCAGAGATTTAATATAAGTAAACTTGAGGAATCTCAGAAGTACCTGAGTCACTTTACAAGAAGAAATGTGTGCAAGATGCACTACATTGACTACAAAGTTCTTCAAGAGGTATTGAAATTCGACTTGAGTCCCTATCTTGATTCCTATATGCCCTGGTTGTCTGTTAAACTCCCATTTTGCACCAAATTTGTGAGGCATTTTTACTGCAACCTTGAACCTATAAATGATCCTATTAGGAAGTCTGTGGAAGAAGAAATGACTTCTAAGGTTAGAGGACAGAGAACCCTAATCTCACCCTATAGAGGACCCTCCTGGTGATGATTACCTTAATCTTGACTCAAACCAGATATTCTCTATCCTAAGACTTGGTGAGATAGTGGGACCTCTAAATTTCAATCCGAGTGATATGAGTGATTTTCATCGAGTCCTATGGTATATCTATTCTAGAGCTATAGTGAACAAATCCAACAACTACACACATTTCATTGAGAGGGATTTCAGAAAATTTGCCTTATTGATTCTCAAAGAATAAAAGGACTTGGGAGAATATATCTGTACTGAGATCAAGAGATATAGGTATGAAGGAAAACCTACTACTCTAATGCCTTACCCTCAACTTATTTCTTTGTTTCTCAAGAAGAATAAGGTTTGGTACTTGGAGAGTAAGGAGCCAATTGAGAGGATAACACTAGTTGGGAGAAATCAAATTGGGAAGTTGAACATTGAGATTTCTCTGAAGACTCCTCTAGAAGCAAGTCCCAAGAAGAAGAAGAAGACTGAAACTGCAACTAGTCGAATGAATGACATACAGTCTTCTGCTCCAGCCAACTCATCCTCTCCTTCTTTCTTTGGTGTCACAATGCAAACATTCATGGAGAACATTTTGAAGGGTTTTCATATCGACATTGCCAATACAAATGCGGATTTGGTAACCCATATGAATAAGAAGATGGGACAACTTGTGGAGAGAGTGGATAAGAGGCATGAAGAATTGTTAGCTGAACAATGTGCCCAAGGTGAGCTTCTGAGATCTATTATTGCCAGACTTGATGCTATGGCATCTGGCTCCCCTATTCCTGGTCCTTCTGTTACTCCTGAGCCAGTACCAGTCTTTGAACCTGGACCTTCTAAGCCTAGTCCCTCTGATACTATACCTACAGAGCATAGATCCTCTGAGATTGGACCCAGTAATCTCTTGTCTCTATGCTTGACCCTAACACATTCAAGCCAATCCATATTAAAAATTTATGATCCAGCTCAGCCTGTTCAGCTAGAGCCCATATCTACTCCCATTGCCTCACCTACACGTATTGAGGAGGTGCTTGTGTGTTCACTTATTGCTACAGAGGAAATAGAAATTACTTCTTTGATTCCTTACCCATCACCTCCAGTGGATCCTCCAGAGGATCTTCAGATCCTTCCAGTTTAGATGGTTCACATAAATCTTTGGCATTTCCTGTCAGTTCTATCTCAGCAGCCAAGCCATCTACTCCTCCTCATGATTGATTCCACCTTTGTGATGAAGACAAAAAGGGGGAGAAGAGCCTAAGTGATTTTGTGATGAGTGATTGAGTTAATGTATTGGGGATATGGGTGTACAGGGCTTTAAGGAGCTTTTAACTTTAAATTCTCAATTTGATTATGTAATGAATTCTTCTTTAAGAAATTTTTTTCTTAATGCCATTAAAGTTAAATTTCATTGAAGTTATATTGCATTGTGGGACTAATGCGTTTTCGATTGTGTATGCAAGGTGAACAAGTAAATAAGAACAAAAACTTTGAAAAAATCTTTACTAAGCTATTTCAAAAGAATTTTCAAGTTTAAATTGAACAAAAGATTTCATATGAAAAGTATTTAAGAAGCATATGTTTGAACATTCAATTTCAAAAACTTTGTTCAAAATCACCAAGTTTTGTCATCATCATAAAAGGGGAGAATGTTAAATACCATATGTTTTGATGATAACAAAGATTAGACTAATGATAAAAGAGGATATGATAACAAACAAATGACTTTGAACAAAGTAAATAAATGGCAGACAAAGCATTACTTGAAGTAAGCACTGGAGTAATGAAGAAGATCTGAGAGACAGAGCAAAGGAAGAACATTACTGGCGGATTCTTTGAAGGCTTACTCGAGTAAGGGAAGCTATTACTCGAGTAAGCACTCGAGTAATCAAGAAGAATATCATCTAAAGAAGCATTGCCAAAATTTGGAAGAAGTTACTCGAGGGGCCACTCAAGTAATCTGCAAAATTATATGAACCACTACTCGAGTAACCAGAGAAAATATCTTCTAGTTGCTCTCAGTCAAGAAATGCAACAATTTACTCGAGTAGCCACTTGAGTAACCAGGTGAGAAAAAGACATTACTCGAGGGACCACTCGACTAATCAAGTAAGCAAAGAACAAGTACTCTCGGCCAAGAACTTTACTCGAGGGAGTAATCGAGTAATCTGCAAACTTATTTGAAAGCTTACTCAAGGGATCACTCGAGTAACCTGTAAAGAATAGACAAGCTTACTCGAGTAAGCACTCGAGTAATCAGGTAGTTCCAAGGTTTGTGATATATCTTACTCCATGTCTTACCCGAGTAATATCTTATGAAAAATGTTGAATTACTCTCTATCATGTTTTTGATAGGTTTACTCGAGGGACTACTCGAGTAATGAGCATGATCACTCGAGTAGCCACTCAAGTAAGGAAATCTAGAAATCATGCTTTTAATCGAATGTTTATTGATTTGTTATCTATATGATTAACTCTTCATTGCACTAGTATTCTAAGTATGTTTACAGAGAAACAATGAAGAAATCATGTCATAAGTGAAAATTCAAATAAAACATTTGAGATCTCACCTACCACTACCTACCGCAAATGAATAGTTTTCAAATTAGAAGAATGGTCAACCGTTGCTGCACGACTCTAATGGATATGTTTGAATTACTTCCAACGGACACTACAAATCATCTATATATATAGAGCATTCAAAGAGCAGAGTACAACAACTAAGAACAAGCAATCACATATCGATCAATATACTCTTTGTGCTTTGTTTTCTTATACTCATTCATTGTACTTCAGTGATTATATATTTGCTTTGTGAGAGAGTTTTTCGTTACAAACTCAATATTTGTTATTGAGACAACTTAAGGTTGTGGAACCTTGAGTTGGGGATTTGACTACAATGTGTAAGGGGGAGTGAGTGTCTAGGTGAAGGAACTTGTTGTGTACTGAGGTGCCATGAACCCACTAAATCTTGGAGAATATAGTGAAACTCTCAGAGACACTCTGAGGACTAGATGTAGGTCAAAGTGGTTGTGGTCGAACCAGTATAACTACCGGTGTACACTTTAGTGATATTTTTCTTTGCTGTCTATTGTTTTAAATATTCTCTTAATTTTCTTATACACAACAAAATTTCTAATATTACCCAATTCACCCCCTCTTGGGTGAAACGCTTGCACTAACAGGTTTAAGGATTTTTTTTAAAATAAAAATTAATGGTAGTTAGTTTATGTCATATCCTTATCTTATTTTCTCATTTTCTAGAGTGTTTGTGCGTAGCTTGATGGGCACACATGAATAGCATCAAAATACTGATATATAGTACATATTACATTAAAGAATTTCCCACAGGGTTTGGTAATATTTACAAGTTTTATACAAAATGTCCAATAATAAAACCTATATATAACCACGATCTTCATCTCAGGAAACATGCTAGTTAGTTCCTTGTATCTACGTCCTTGCCTTTCAAGCCGCTGGCACCCGCTGAGATATTTTTGTTTAGAAAAAGGGGTGAGATTTTAAGGAATCCTAGTAGAAATATATTATCGTTCACATAAAATGCATTAAGTAGATATGATATGCACCATGTATGTACCAATTAATGAACAATATAAAACATCATCATCATGTATACATGAGTAGGGCTCCAACTCCACTAATCTTACACCGGTTGGATTCTTTCCCAAACCCTAAGTGTAAGTGCACTTTCGGCCTTAACTGCCCCTTCTAGGCAAACCATGTTGATTAATAAAGCACAAACAATGGTAACCACACAATCATATGAACTATGGCATGATATATGAAGGATAATGTTCCAACCTCAAGTCTCTTTCACCCCGTTTTGCGTGCCTCAAAAAGCATGCCAAGCTCAGGCTCCCAACTTAGTCCTAAAATATTAAATGTATAAGAATTAGGTTAAAACTCATTCATGTATCATTTTAGGCACCTCCATAGTGTTTATAGTGGTTTATGTTAGTCTTTGGTGAAAATTTACCAAAATGCCGCAGGACCTCGATTTGGCCCTGCTGTACTTGATCCGGCTATACTTTTCTCGAAATTCTAACCTAAGCATTCTGACATATGTTCGCCCAAGAAATCCATTTTCAGACTTGAAATTACCAAATTCACTACTAAAAGACAAAATTGCCCTTGGCAGCCTTAATTTCAGGGTTTCATGGGCATTTTCATAATTATGCTTTTTCAGGCTTTTTCAAAAAATGTGATCAACTGTAACCCTACCTAAATTTCCCTCTTGAACTCAATGGAGTCATAAATAATTGAAAATCCAACTCTAAGGCCCATTTCTACCCCTGGTCGAAATATGAAAATTCCCCGGGAAAAATTGGGATTTTTCGATTTTTGATTCCGCAGACGTGTTCCTTTCTACTCCTAACCACTTTATTAACTATTTAATTAGGTTATAACTACTATTTAGACTCAATTTTGGTAGCATAACACTTAGGCCACTTCATTTCCAAAATTTAAAACCAAAGACAATCCGACGAAATTTCACCGATTAAATTGTCCACAGCAGCTAGAACAATCAAAAATTGAAGTTTTGAAAGTTACATCAAGCTCCCTCTGGCTTTTCCTAATGTGGCTGAACCCTAGCTCCTCACAACACAAGGATTTGTGCTTCAAAAACCTTAAACGACATAAAAGAGGAGTTTAGGGGAAGGATTATACACAATAAGTACAAATTCATCGAAGAAATCAACCTACCTTATGAGATTTATTCCTCTTTCTCTCTCTAGAAAGCTCTCAAGCTCTCTCTCTCTCTCTCCTTTTCTGAAAAATGGCTTATGATATGAGAAGAGGATGAAGATGAGAAATGTTTTATAACTTTATGCTTATGTCACGGTAATAGCTTGATGATGTCATAATTCCTTATTTTTCCAAAAATTCAAGATGTATACATATAATGTTGTCACAAGCCCATTTAGCTTGCAACTAACATGTCCCTCCTCTTATTACATGTAATAGCATCCTAAGGTCCTTCCTTTAGGTCTCAATTGGCTTTTCCATTCATCTTATAATTTTAAAAATTACCATCACATTTTTATTCCATTTTCGGATTTAATGGAAATTATGCCAGATTTTATGCCCTAAGTTTGAAAAATTATAACTAAATTTGTAGATATCGTATCAGAGTGATTCTAAAGGCTATAGAACCCTTATTGAGTCTATTTTCAAGAAAAAATATAACCTTTTGCCAATTGAAAGTACAAAATTATCAGAATTAATTTCTTTGAATGTTGTTCCAGAAAAATCATATTTTTTCTGGGCTAACTTCAAAAATTCATAACTTTTTGTATATCACTCTAATTAAGTCATATGACCTATCAAATTAAAGCTTAGGATGTTTACTTTCGCCCTGTGAAATTTCATAATTTTTGCCCATCATTTGATCATACAAAATCATATGACAAGCTTACTGTCTCACAAAAAATCTTACTAAAAACCTTGTTCATCTTTTCAAAATTCACCATTTTATTTCATTGATTATTTCCAACCATTACCATACATATTGGTGAATAAAATTTTAGGTGTTATAGTTTATTTTCCACATTTGACAACATTTCAAATCAGTTCATTTATAATTATTGAAATTCAACACCCTTATTTATCTTTTATTAATTTTAACTGTATTTTTTTTATTTTTTTTTCAAATAAATATATAACTAACGTAATTTTTAAAAATCACGTATGAATTTATTACCTGACTCCTACCTCAGTGAAACGCACAAGTTGCCATGAGGATGTGGCCCCACACGCTTATGTGTAGGACAGTACAATGTACATACATAGCACAAGTTTCAAGTTAGAGGGAGGGACTAGGGAGTACTAGAAGGAAAAAAATCATGCGTTATATAAAGGCCTCAAAGTTCAGTGAAAGAATCATTGTTCTGCCAAGAAATGGCCAAGTTCGCCTTCTTCCTTCTCTTCTTAACCTTCACCTTCTTCCTCAACACTCTTGCTTGTCCTGACTGTCCATACCCTAAGCCCAAGCCCAAGCCCAGGCCTAAGCCTCCACACCATTCTAAAGCACCGTGTCCACCACCGTCATCCTCACCACCAAAGCCTCCCAAGGGAAAACCACCACCATATGTCCGCCCAAAACCACCGGCTGTAAAACCGCCAACTGTAAAACCACCATACTACCCAAAACCACCGGTTGTGAGACCACCGTATGTGCCAAAGCCTCCAGTAGTGAAGCCACCACCTTATGTTCCTAAACCACCAGTTGTGTCTCCACCGTATCACCCAAAACCACCGGTTGTTAAACCACCAGTTGTGAAGCCACCACCTTATGTTCCTAAACCGCCAGTTGTGTCTCCACCGTATCACCCAAAACCACCGGTTGTGAAACCACCAGTTGTGAAGCCACCACCTTATGTGCCATCACCACCAGTTGTGACACCACCGGTAGTTCCAACACCTCCGCCATATGTGCCTACACCACCGGTTGTGACGCCACCCGTAGTTCCAACACCTCCCATAGTGAAACCACCGCCATATGTGCCTACACCTCCAGTTGTATCACCACCTTATGTTCCTCAACCACCTCCGGTCGTAACCCCAACGCCACCGGTTGTATCACCACCTTATGTTCCTCAACCACCTCCGGTCGTAACCCCAACGCCACCGGTCGTGACCCCAACGCCACCGGTCGTGACGCCACCGACACCTTTTGTGCCGAATCCTCCACCCGAGACGCCTTGTCCGCCGCCGCCAGCAGCACCGGAAACTTGCCCAATAGACACGTTGAAGCTGGGTGCATGCGTGGATGTTTTGGGTGGTCTAGTACACGTCGGAATCGGAAAAAATGCTAAAGATAAGTGCTGTCCGGTGCTGGAAGGATTAGTTGATTTGGACGCCGCCGTGTGCCTCTGTACGACGATTAAGGCTAAGCTTCTGAACATCAACCTCATTATCCCTATCGCTCTTCAGCTACTCATTGACTGTGGCAAGACTCCCCCAAAAGGGTTTCAGTGTGCTGCGAATTAATACCACTTAAATATATTATATGGTAATTAATGTTATTAAGTGGAACGTTCTTTTTGTATCTTTAATTAATCGGTAAAAAGTCATCTTTGATTTCAGTGTTCGTCGCTGAAATGGGTACATTTTAAAGTGGTTTGTATGTCATGTCAATTTAATAATAAAATTGGACCTGTTTTTGGAGCATTGTTGGAAGTTCAACAAAATGGAAGCTTTCCTTTTATAAGTTCGATGTGTTCTGTTTTGATATTTCAAGGATATTCTTACGCGCACTAAATTTATAATATAATTCAATAAACATGTCAGAAATTTTAAAGAAACTAACCTTATGCAAAGAAAAATAGGTACTCCTCTGTATATTATGAAGGGAGATATTTAAAATAAGTCACTGCTTTTTATTCTTACTATTACATAATTGTTTATATTTTTCGGTTAATTTTAATAATATTTTACGGTTTTTAACTGTTAAATATCTTAGCATTAAATATTAATATTTTACGGCTGCCAGCTATAAAATATATGGTTCTATATTTCACAGTTATTAATTAAAACCAATATTTATTTGATGTAAATTTCACGGTTTTTTTCTATGACTATTAAATATAGGATACAATATTCAACGATTATTCACAAAGAATTGTGAAATATATCACATAATACTTTACGATTCTAACGCTAAACTATAAAGTATTTGACACTAGTTTTGATCATTTATAAGAAATTTATTTGAAGGTTTTTGGTCTATAACCTGTAAAGTATTTGACACCAGTTTTGATCATTTATAAGAAATTTATTTGAAGGTTGTTGGTCTATAACCGTGTATATAAATCTATAGTAGTGCTCATTTATGATATGATCATTCTTGCCCCTTTATAACATTGAGGAAATTAAATACTAACTAATTTCATTTTTAAGGTTTCTTGTTTATGTTTCCCAATTCTCTCATCATAAGAATTAATGCTGATTAATTCTCTTATTTGATTAGGTTTTCTATTTCCCTAGTTAAATAGTTCAACCCATCAAGAGGCAACTACATTTACACTGATAAGTCTAACAATTTCTCTTAAATACAACCTAGGTTTACCATAAATGACAGACTTTTTATGCATATTTGTTTGCCCAGGGCGCTTTAATTTGCATATACATCAAGTTTTAAAATTTTAGAAGGATAATGTTTTGTATAGAATAATATTATAGTATCGCCTTGGCACAATTTTATATCAAATACTACTTCTGATTCTTAATATAAAATTTAGTTGATCTTTTTAAAAGTTAAATAAATTATTAATATTTATATTTATCAAATGATATATCATATATATTATGATTAGCTAACTTATTTAGCTCACTTAATTTCTTCAAAAACAAAAACAACTATGCCATATATCACGGGAGTATATCATCTTATAAGAACAAAAACCATTTTGTATTGTCGGCCGAAAAAAACAAATTGGTATTGCACGGAGAAAAATTTAGAAAAAAAGATAGGAAAAAAACTTTACATTTATAAAATTTTAAATTAGGTATTTCTCAAAAAAATAAGTTGGTAATTGTTTATCAAATTTTATTATTATTTTTATTAATTTTTTATAATAAACTTGATTTAAGATTTTATAATTTTAAAATTTTTTATCTATTTTTTTTTTTTAACCAAAACTTTATTTCCTCATTCCTGCTTTTCTCAATGCATATCCAAATGTCTCTCTTTCGCTGCCTCACTTTGTCTTTTAGCACCTTCACTTTTCCTGTGTGCAATGATCTCACTCACCCGTGACCGTGAGTACAGGGGGAAAGTTTAACTGTGTTTTTTTATTAATATTGTCATTAGTCTGGATCAAATTTTAGTTTTAATCTTTATAATTTTAAATTGTTTGTTTTTTTTGTTTAAGAGTTTTGATTTGAGTTCCTATATTTAAATTTATACCAAATTCTTATAAAATTATAAAAATTAAGTATAGAAACTAAAATCAATGATTTAAGACTATAAAGACCAAAACAAAATTTAATCAAACTATAAGAACCGATAAAGATTTTAACCCTTTTTTTTTTTGATAAAAAACAATAAGTTTTGCACACAATTCAAAATAAGTCATTTTGTTGATAACCTTTAGGTAATGTATATTTTTATAAAATTTATATAATTTATTATACACACATATATATCTAAAAGTTCGACTTTTTGAAATCTTTAATAAGTTGTTTTATCCAATTCGTAGCATAATTTCCGGTTAGGTGATGAGGGTGTTACCTTTTATCCATGATTTTTGTTACTTTTAGGATTTTTGTTACTTTTAGGCTTTGTGATGCGATCCAGCAAGTTGTGTCAAATTCAAGCGATCCTTTGTAAATATCAAGTGGACCAATCACAAGAGCAAGAGCCAAACAAATTAAGGAAGCATTAAATGGGCTAGTGCAAGATACTTGGACAAAGCAAGTAGCAATTGGATCAAAGCTTGACAAAAATGCTGAAAACGTCACTAACTTCATATGGGCTGCAAATGGATATATTGATCAAGTTTTGGGCTTGCAAACTTAGAATTAAAGAGCTTGGACCAAGTACTACACATGGGAGGCTCATTTGGGCCTAAATAAGTACATTTTGAGCCTTAATTTGCTGATTACATATTCTTGAAGTTAGGTGTGCGAAAATCAACAAGGAGTTGGTGGCAGATTTGACTTTTGTTTTCTCTTGCATGTTGTATTTGATTTTTCAACTTTCTTCTAGATTGTATTAGAATTTTGTGTTCATGTAATAGACTTTTAGGTTTCCTAGCACATGGTATTAGACTTTGTATTTTCTATGTTCAGATTTGCACCTACTACAATTAGGATATATTTCCCTATAAATACTTAGTGCTTCTTCATTTGTAACACACAATTCAGATTTGAATCATAAATGAAAGTTGCACTTCTGCACTTTGTTTCTTGAGAGTGGATTCTCTCTAAGGGTTCTTTTTAGAACTAACAAACTTATCAAGGCTTGATCAACCTTGTGGCGTTTTTCCAACACTTCGGGTCCTTGTTCTTTCGTGTTCAAGGGTTCAAGTGGATCATCGATATATGTTTAGCTTTCTTGGGGTGTGTATATTTCGGAATTGGTTGTGGGTTCGTGGGATCTTTCCTTGTGGGTTTGCACCACTTTGGAAGTGTTTAAATTAACCTTTCCTTTGCAGGTGAAAAAAAGAAATCTTTTCTAAGCAAAAAAAAGAAAAAAAATAAATCTTTCCTTTCATGTATGAGTTTTTTAAAAAATAAATAAATTAGAAAAGGCAAGTTTAGAACTTGAGAGTCGTTACACTAAGCGTGGTCATATATAGTCAAAGTTTTAGTGAAGTGGTGAGCCCCCGCGCGTAACCAAATGATATGCACAATGGATAGCTTCGCATTGAGCATATGTAGTTTAAACATTGCGGAAGAATATCATATTCCAACTGTCGTGGCAGTTTTTCACTATTTTGGGAAACTTTATATTTATTTTTATACCATTTTCTTAACCTACATTTCGGCTAAACAATCAATGTTAATGGACTTAATGACTATGTCGTTTTTGTATTATTTTGAAAACTTCAACTTCATATGTAATTTTACACTTAAGAAAAGTTTATAATGTTAGATAATAATAGGATTTGGCTACTAAGCTACTCCAACACCTATAACAAATAAAGAAGATTGGAATCAAAAGGCCAATTGAAACCACCAAAAAATGAGAAATAATCATTTACGTATAATACGGATGGAGTACCTTAGAAGCTTCTGGACCTTAATTTCGCTCAGAGGGTTCGCTAGCTTCTTCTCTAAAGCCTGCTCAAGAAGCATTCCACATCATTTAAAAGCATAAAATACTATTGGAAAAGAGAAGGAATAAGAAGAATGCGTGCCATTGGAATGGAGCCTAGGCGACCTGGAGTGGCATAGGCAAACAAGAAAGGTAGTGATGAAATTAAATTAAATTTCAAAGAAAATAAAATTATGAAATAAGAAATAATATCAGAGATTAAAAGGCCAATTCATAATTTTTTTAATCTTAGTGGTATCCTTAAGACTACATTATTGGCTATATGTTCATATTTAAATACATTATTGGTTGTGTTCATTTTTATCTTTAAAACATAAAAAATAAAGATTTATGATTAATGTTCTCAAATATTTTGTTCATTGCTCCCTGTACTTGATTAGTTCTCATTCTTCTTGTCTGCTTTTGGACAGAAAAGTATACGGTTTATTCCTTTGGTCTCGGAAGGAATGAAAAGATTGCATGCTATGTTACTGTAAGAGGTGACAAGGCAATGCAGCTTTTTGAGAGTGATCTGAAGGTGAAGGAATATGAACTGCTGAGAAGAAACTTCAGTGATATAGGGTGTTTCGGCTTTGGCATTCAGGAGCATATTGATTTGGGAATCAAGTAAGTTGAAAATCTCTTAGATTTCATGTGTCAAGGCACAAATGTTTTATCGCCTGCTCAAGTGTTTTGTCTATTGAACTACAACATATCTAAAGGCATGTAAAGTTTCTACAGGCTGTGGTTTGATCTTATATGCGGTTTGATTTTATATATGGTTTTTATCTGCTAACTAGTTATCCTTTAATGAAATTCTGAGCTTTAACTCCATTAAGTTTTTTTTTTTTTGAATTAAATTAAGCTAGTTTCTATGTGTGCATATATCCTTTCATCTTTGCACTGTAAACTGAAGTTAGTTTCTTTCCTCAATCTTCAAAACTGTCATGTTTTTATACTGAATATTGGCTGCTCATACACTACCAAAAAAACTATTAATTTGTAGCGGTTAATTTATAGCAGTTCAACAAAACTGTTACAAATATCAAGATTTATAGCGGTATATCCCAAACCTGCCACAAATTTGTAACAGTATGACTCATGCCAAGTGGCGCGCTAGTTAGCTAACGCCATTTGTAGCGGATTTTACAAAGAAACTACTACAAAATTTAGTGCTAGCTTAGTGCCAAACTTGTAGCGATTTATTTGTAGTAGTTTTGTTATATGGACCGCCATATTTGTGGAAAAACCGCTATAGGATGCAAAGGGTCTAGACATTTATAGCAGTTCTCATGTATAACTGCTACATAATGCAGAGAGTTTGCAAATTTGTAGCGGTTTCATAAAACCGCTATAAAATTTTGTGGTACACGAGGTAAGATTTCGTGATTAGTAGCTATTTAGGTAGCAATTTTTTGTAAAACCGCTACAAATTTCAGGGCTATAAAAGGGCCGTCACCCCTCATTTTACCGCTTTTGGCAAATTCGTTTCTCACGCAAGCTCTGAAAGATTTTGCTTCAGATCTGAGGTTCTGCTCAAGCATTTACAGAGTTAGATACTTGAGGTTTGTAAAGTTAACTCTTTTATTTCGTTTTCCCCCTATTATTCTAATTTTGTTATAAATATTGATAATTTTTTAATTATTTAATAATAACTGCAGTTATTATGACTTTTGGGAGACATAAGGACAAGGGGAAGGAGGCTGAGTGCCCCCCAGACCTATTTTGTAGGGGAGTTGTAGTAGAGGTGGTAGTGGTAGGGGCAGTAGAGGGCAGCGTGGAGCTACAACATATAATAGGATTTGTCTTTTTGACAAGACTGCACCAAGCTCTCCAATAATGAGGTTTAGCCCGGCCAAAGACTACAAAACTCATATCAGACAATGGGTTCCCTTTCTGTCGATTACGAAAACACTACTACAAAATAGGGGTTTAGTGGTGCAGCTCTTGTGGCCCTTTTTTAAAAAAGCGCCAAAAATAATTATTTATTTTTTAAAAGCAATCTTATTTGGAAGCTTTTGCGCTTACAATTATAAGCCTCATAGTAGACATTAACTTTGTATGACGCTTTCCTAAACAAGCGCCAAACAATATTTTCAATTATTTTTTTAAACAAAACAATAAGAAGCTTTGGCGCTTCTTGTGGAAGCGCCAAAGCTTCTTATATTTTTCAAAAAAGAAAAAGAAAAATAATAGAGGAAGCTAAGGAAGCGCCAAAGCATCCTATATTTTTTCAAAAAAAAAAAAATGAAGTTTAATATATTATTTCTTCTTTCTTTTAAATCTTCCTACAGCCCTGCACATATGCTTGACAAAAGAAGTTTAATTTCTTTCTGATTGGTCACGAGTCTTTGTAATATGCCTATTGTATTTGCATTAGACTTTTTTTAAAAATATTTCAATTAAGTTTTTTTTTTAAATTTGGGTCATTATACTATTATCCATTTATTATTGGTAAATGTTTAATAGTTACAATAACGGTATATGATATGTTTGTCATACTTTTTGCTCTTTCTTTCTATAGATCCAATATTTTCTGTTTGAATATATTATTGTTACTAATATTAATTTGCACTTATAATAAAGCGTAAAACTAAGTGAGCTCTATGAAATTCATCAATTTTTTTAAAAAGACCACAATCCAAAAAAAAATTAAAAAAAATAGAGGAAGCTTTGGCGCTTCCCAATAAAGCGCCAAAGCTTCCATGTAGTAAAAAAATTATAATAGGAAGCTTTAGAAAGCGCCAAAACTATGTGTTTAAAAAAAAAAATCAGTCTAGTTCGAATGTATGTGTGTCTGTAAAGTAAAAACCTACCCAACTACAAAACATAAAGAAAGGACAAATTAAAGGAGGGTCACACGCATATGGTATTTTAAAATTAAAAAAAAAAAATCTTGTCAATTAAAGCACCATTCTCCAATTGTATTCTATCTAACATTTAAAGCTAGGTTCTTTCTGATTGGTCACAAATCCTTGTAATATACCTATTGTATTTGCATTAGGCTTTATTTTTTAAAAAAAAAAAATTAAATTAAGTTTTGTTTTTTTTAATTTGGGTCATTATACTGTTATATATTTATTATTCGTAAATGTTTAATAGTTACAAGCAACGTAAGGCTATATGATGTTTGCCATACTTTTCTGCTATTTCTTTCTACACATCCAATATTATTTGTTTGAACGAATCTTTAGATATATTTTGTTGTCACTAGTATTTACTTGAACTTATATTGAAGAGTAAAAATGAGTGAGCTCGCTAAAATTCATCAATTTTTTTAAAAGGCCATATATGTCAAAAAGAAAAAACTAAAAAACAAATAGGAAGCTTTGGTGTTTCCTTAAAGCTCCATATATGTATTTTTTTAAAAAAATAAAATAAAAGAAGATTTTGGAACATCAGATGTCTAAGGAATCCACCGTTATACTATAATTCAAAGCTTCCATTTTTTTTTTTTTGAAAATGGGAAGCAATGGCACTTTTTTAGGAAGTGCCAAAGCTTCCCATACATAATGTAATGTTTACAAAATTTAAACACCTCGCCATTATTATTTAGCCATTACCGCCCTCTTACTTCCCATTTCCCATAACTCCGATCTATTGCTCCCCCACTTCATTAGTCCACCAGCTTTGCATGTATTTGAAGATTCAGCTTGTAAGTGTTTTTTTTAACATTTGGCCCACGTTTTCTTTTTCTTTTCTTTTTAGTTAAAATCTATCATGACTCTTGTATCTTTGCTCATAATTTTTTATTTTTCAAGTATTTATTTAAAGTTTCAACTTTGTGTGTGTTTGGATTAGCTTTTGGAGAATAGATTATGGGAAAAAAGTAATTTTGATAAAATGAGAGTGTTTGGATGTTTTGATCAGGATAGCTTTTTTAATGGTCAAATTACTAAAAAGGACATTAAATTTTTTGATAATTACATATAAATGATAAGATTATATTTTAAGTATTATTTAACATTAAATTGCATAATAAATACAAAAAATAAAATAAAATTGTCAAAAAATTGTAAAATCATAACATTTGTCAATTTTGTAATATAAAAAAATAGATGAAATTTTTTTAAATTATAACATTAGTCAATTATGCAGTATTAAAAAAATAGATCAAACATCTATACTGGAGGCATGTCTTTAAGTTCTTCATTAAATTCTTGTGAATATTTTTGATTTTTGCAAGTGTGCCTATGTCTTTAAATTCGGTTTTGTTTTTTGTTTACCACTCCTGCCCAGTTTGTCAATATATATAAGTATATTAAAAAGTTGTTAAAATAAAAAAGCATTTCTATAAAGTAACGATTTAAAATAATTTATTACAAAACACCAAAGTACAACTTCAAGTAATTGTCAATAATAGAGTAAGTCAAAATATGGATTCAATAACATTTAACATATTGTCAATAAATGAGTACGAAAAATATGAAAACAATCCCTGACTAATGCTCTTGCGTATAATAAATGATTTGATCTCTTATCGAATCACAGAGAGAAGCCATGTCAGTTGAAAATACAAGTGATGAAGGTATTGTTGAAGAGTCTATAGCGCCATCGCCATCGACATCACACAAAGTATCCTCTCGTTCATGATGTCGGAAGTCAAGATCAAAAATAGATGTTCTTCTAATGAAGTTGTATATAGCCATTGTCGCGTAAACAATTCTAAACCAAACAAAACAAAACCAAAGAAAACTACATCATAAAACCAAACAAAACCCTTAAGTTAAACCAATGTGACAGATTTTGCTTGGTATTATAGTCATTGACTACGGAATCATCAGCAATCTTGCATAAGTCTAATGACAGATTTTCAAACCAATATTCATGTATTTTTCAAGTACAGAATAACAAAAATGAAATCAATGTCTCCACTAAATCACAAATTTGAACAGATTAGTAGGTATTTACATATTTTTCCAAAAAATGTTATCTAATCAGAATTAAAATGACGCCAACAACCAAAATTAAACCAGTGCAATTGAATTTAGAATAGAAGCATAGCTGGTAATTTGGCTATTTTCTCAATCTTAGCTAACTATAATAAAAAGTTTCATTTTTCCGTTTTCTAATCCTCCCTCTGGCTAGACTTCCATGACAAAATTATAGTTTCCAAGCTAGTTCCAAGTAAGTGAGGCCGAAGAAAAAAGCTAGTTCCAAGTAACTATGCTTCCACGCCCAAACAAAGAAAACAGAACACGCAAATCTGAAAAATAAAACAGAACAAGAGAGCGAGGTTCTTTGCAACGGCTGGCATTCAATGATAGTGAATTAATCAAGAAAAAAAAATTTGCGTGTTCTGTTCACGCAAATAAAAAAAAATAGAACAAGGTGAATCGATACACTCACCGGATAGAGGTTGTTTGCAACGGCAAAGAGGAGAGCGAGTTATCAGTTGTTGAACGATAAGAGACTCATCGGCACCGAGGCCAACCATTTGACCTTCTCCAATCGCTTACAAGGCACTGGCAGCCACCAGCTCCTTAGATCAGACCAGATTTGAAGTGAATAAATGGCTAGAAATGGGGACCGTACCCACCGTGACACACCACCACCGTCCACCACCAGCCACCCATGGTTTCGAAATAGGGCAAATCGATGACCCAAAATGCCGAAGATGGGGAAACCATCCGGGAATTAAAGCTTCAACAGGATCTTGAAGAGAAGGGGAAGGATGACTTTGGATGGGAATCCAAACTAGAATCAAAGCTGAAGAACAGGAATGAAAGCAAGACGGGAATCAGGGAAGACGAAAGCAAAATGCATACGAGTCTGAAGGAATATCGAAGAAGAAGAAAAAGAAAGTTACAGAACAAAGAGAAAAGGGAAAGAGAAAATTTAGACAAGAAAAATAATAGTGACCCCCAATAGTCAAAAATTGTTGCAGAATTGAGGAAAAAATAGATTCTCAATAAACCAAGGTTTGAGGCAAAACGAGATTATGGCAAAAAGAGTGGTGTTTGGGTATTTTTTAGGGAAACCTTGGTTTGGGCTGAAAATAGATTATTTTCAATGAATCCAAACACTCTCTTTGTCTGCTTAAACTTTCTATACATTGTAAGTTTTTTAATTTTGAAGCTTACAAATATAATAATATTGGTTTAATCGTGTGTAGAAGTAATGTGTATGATTTTAATTCTTTGTGTGCATGATTATTTATGTAGTATTATGAAGATTAATGCTTTGCTGAGTTGTCTGACCATCAAGTGGATGAAATCAATGAAGAATGATATGAATATATGGTCGATAATTAGTTAATTTAGGCATGTAGGTTCTTTCTTACCTATTCTTGTTTTGTTTATTCATTTTAAAATTAGTTGTTGTACATTATAATTATTGTAACACAATAAATTTTGTAGTGATTTTATTGTAATACAAATCATTGTAGTTAATGTTTTGCATTTTTTACCATCGTATTGTAATTTGCTTGTTTTATCAAAAAAAGAAAATAATTAAAAAAAATTATAAAAAAAAAACCTACCCTCATTTGATGCTAATTTTCTTATTTTATCAAAAAAATTAAAAAAAACAAAAGAAGACCTTCCTTGGCGCTTTTTTAACAAGTGCCAAAGGAGGTTCAAGCGCCAAAGGAGGTCTCATTCCTCTTTTGATGTTTCTACTATAAGTGTCATAGGTGTTTATTTATTAATTTAATTCCAAAAATAAACCTATGGTGTTTCTATAAATTCAAGAAGTGTAACCCCATGCCTTGATTAGCGTAATTATGATTCGATATCGCATAATTAAATTGGATTAGAGACCGTCAGATAATTTAAACTCATTTCAACCTCCTACCTTACATAGGGTTTTCACAAAATCTTTTAAAACTTTTCCCCATCCTGGTCTCAATTTCAAAACTTGAATATAATTACCTATGCAGTTGATTTTCATTCATACATATCAGAGTGTATAATCAAATCCCCGGCAACCCTCGGGTTTTATACATATATAAACTAAGGCATTATAAGTCTCAACTAGGGGATTACATGACCAAAATCAAATATAACATTTACATTTCAAAATATACAGTAATCCCAAGTTCAAAAGTAGATAACCAACATCCCAAAATCAAATATTTCCCCCAGAGGGGCTCTAATTGCTCCTGGTTCCCGCTTCTCTTTAGAGCCACTTGCCCTGTCTGAAATGTTAGTAATTGGAAAGAATGAGATTCAAAAGAATCCAAGTAGTAACAAATTACTTACACAATGCATAAACACATAGCATATATGATCATGTTAAGCAGCATCACAATGTATCATGGCTTATGCCACAAACGACAGCACTCATGGCTGTAAACTCTATGTGTAAGCTTTCGCTGCGATCTCTATGTATCACAAAGTATCACACTTTATCACCAAGCGTCTGCTTTCACTGCGAACTCAAAGCATCACAATGTATCTCAAAATATTCACAATGCATGACAAACATACATACAATGTTTCACACACAATATAAGATAAAGAGTCACTACCTTGTTCTTTCCTGACGTTCTTCGGCATCGTGGGCTCTCAAGGGCGGCAAATGTCAAATCCTATAAACCAAGTTAGAGATAACCCGTCAATCTCTTTTCCAAGTTCTTAATTTCGTAATACTTTAAGTTGGTTATCACTTAAACTCTTTAGGTGGCAATTATAGGCCTAAACATATACTTAAAGGGTTGGGAGAAACCACCCCGAAGATCCCTTTTAGGAAGCAAAACTCTAATTTTGGGCTGGCTCACTTGAGTGAAAAAGGTCTCACTTGAGTGTTGCCCACAATCGCACTCGATTCCCAGCGAGTGAGACACAGAAAGTGTGTACTCGAGAGCACCAACACCTCCTAGAGTGGACAGTGTACTAGAGCATTCACTTGGGCACTCGAGTGATGACACCTAGTCACCTGAGTCCCAACGAGTGAGGTGCAGGAAGTGACAACCTGAGAGTAATAAAGGCTCCAAGGCGATAAGTACACTCGAGTGGCTTCCCAATGCTCGCGAGTGCCCATGCGCACTCTCGACCATTTGCTTATGAGTGATAACCCGAGACGCACACCCATAGTGCTACATGCACTTGCACTCGAGTGATACCATATGCACTCAAGTGATAACGTATGTCACTCGAAGATGAAGAAGTTCACTCGCGATCTCTGCCTAAAGACTTAACCAAAACATCGAGAATTTCATGCTGCACTCGAGTGAGACCCTACCTCACTCGAGTGAAGTTTATCAGAATCCAGATCGTAGCAACTGATATAGTTTTCCAGATTTACCAAAACTGGCTCTAATGGTTCCAAAACTTCTACCAGATCTCATTCCCATCTAATATGTCATAAGGAACCTATTGGTAAAATTAAAACAATCAAAATCTTACCACAATGACACATTCCACCCTTGTAAACACATTGCAACCAAAATCACCTAATGACCAAACTTTTCCTTTCCAATCCACACCAAAACCATTGACACCCATACACAATTTGGCATATATTCTACCACATGACACTACTCAATCCATGCATTTCAACATTAAGCCAAAATCAGGGCAAAATCACAAAATCTCAAAACCAAAACAATTATACTAAAATACTACAAATGCTTACCTCTTCAACTTCCAATGATTAGCTTCTTGATTCTCTAGCTTCCAAATTGGTGCAAACTTTAAAACACCTTCTTTCAAAATTCTGAAACCATAGCCATGAAGCCCTTACTATCATGAACAACTTTAGAGAATAGCATTTGGGCCAAAGTAATCATTTTCAAGGTCAAATTCTCACCTTTGTCTTTCTCTTTCTTACCTAGTTTTAGTGAAAATGGAGAATGATGAGAGAGAGAATGAGATATTGATGAAATTGCATATTTTCATGCCCTCCCATGCAACTTAGCCAACTTGGAGGGAGAGAGGAGAGTGTTTTTGAAACTTTGACCAATCCTATGGCCATCATAATGACACTTGGCAAGATCTCATTTCACCTTTTCATGAACTCTCATACTCACATACACACTTGATTCCGCCCCATTGATCATTCAAGAGTCAATCCTAGCCATTGACCTGGAGTTACCTATGAGTTTCCTCTTCGGTAACTGACCAAATGGTCGGTAAATTTACCATTTTGCCCCTGATTATCACAATGCTTACTAAACCATCACCAAGTACATTTTACATCACAATTCACATCGTATACTTCAAAAGTGCTTAATTAACATTAAGTACATCACTTTGAAGTTAGTAATCCTTAATTACAATTCAGGATATTACAAGAAGCACCATAGGTATTTTTAATGGCATTGAAAGCTTTGACCTTTTTTAAATGTCATAGTATTCTTTAAAATAAGTGCTGTTATATCCCTCATTTGTAGTAGTGAAAGGTGTCACATCACTTGAGTTGACCCTTAACCCAGCTAAAGGAAGGGTGATACCAACGACCTTGAGAATGAAAGAACCATCTACTATGTGCATAGTGGCGTCTATACCACGTGGTATAAATTAAAAGAACCAACCTCCCACAATCACATCTCATTATAATCCCATACACTTCAATATCCCAAACGTCCACATCAATTTATCCTCATATTCAATATTCAATGCTATCCATAATCAACATCACAATCATAAAATAAACAATTTGAGCCCACTTAGGTAAAAATGTCTAATCACAAACAAACATTTCAAATATATATTTTTCATACGTAAAATACTAGTTCATATATATATATATATATATCATTTGAATATACGAATATAAACAAATAATTACCTCAATAAGCATATAAAGTAAATTGAAAAGTGGTTACCTCAAGTTCGACACAAGAACTTAACAAGAGAATTCAAGTCCAACAAGCTAAATTCAAATTCACTCTACAATAAATATATAATTACATGTTAATAAAATTATCAATATCAACATCCTAGACCAATTAAATCTCGTTTTTAGCGTATATGAGCATAACCTAATTTTTAAACAACATTTGAAACCTCCACATAATTAAAATTATATCAAACTCTACCTCTAATATCAAATCATAACTTGTAATTTCATATAACTCAAAAATCTATAAAACTAAACCAATTAAAATTTCAATAATACCTCCAATAACCCAAATAACTTGTTTAATCCAAATTTTATCAGTCAAAAAGGTCCCTAAGGTATAATTTATGATCTATTTTAAAAGAAATTAATTATAAAATCATAATATAACCAAATAATAATTCCAAACCAATTAAAATTAGCTATTATCATTCTTCTACCTATATACAGTCACCTATTGTCAAAACTCAAAATTATCCCAAAACTCTAACCCCAAAATTTTCACTAATCAGTACAATATTACCACCAATAGAAAGATAAAAATACGTAGAGCAACTTTTATGGTGAAAGTTTGATAATAAAAAATGATTTTAAGTACCAAAATTATCTGAAAAGTTTGAAACCTTATCTGAAATATCATACTATTGGAGACAGACACAAATCACACCTTCTGAAACTTGCCAAAAGAAAGATGAATTAAAGTGGCGGGACCCACCCACTGCCTTTGAACTAAAGGGCCACGGGCCCTTTAGTTTATTTTTATATTATTTTATTATTTTAATTTTTTTTATTTCGTTTTATTAATATTTTATCCAAACCTTTTTTTTAATAATTATCTACTAAATCTAATTTTCAGAAATAATCATTTTCTAATTATAATTGTGACATCCTAAATTTTATTCACCAAAATTCCTTACACCTTTGTGACATCAAAAGGAATAAATAGTGAATTTTGATACAGTGGAAAAATGACAAATATTGTAATTAGTGGTCATACAACATGATTAAGTTTGGACACAAATGAGCAATTTTTGTTCCCGTAAAGGCTTAAAGTTGAAGCCCAAAATAAAGGAGGAGGGAGCACAATTTTTTGGCCCAATTTGTAGTGTGAAATTTGGCCAAAAACAAGGAAAATGAAGAAGAGATCATTTTAATACAATAGTTGGAAAAAATGAAGGGAAAATTGGTCTTTTGGCCGTAAAGCAAAAAGCTCTTATTTTTCCAATAATTAAGGGCCAATTTTCGGCCAAATAGGAAGAAGAAAGGAAAAATATAAATGATTGGTCCAAAATTAACTAAGAAGGAGCAACTGTGGCCAAGTAAAAAAAGGAAGAAAGGTAAAAAAGGAACATGTGTTAAATTAGCAATTTAAATAATGTTAATTTAGGAGGTGTAAGAGGATATTTTTAAGAGATCATTATCCTTTTCCAAGAGGCATATTTCGTCCAACACAAGAGAAAGGGGCGAGAGAGAGAGAGAGAGAGAACAAAAGTAGAGAGAGTAAGTGGTTCAAGAAGAAAACAATGTAAGATGATTGTGAAATTCATGTGTTCTTGCTTGCAAATTCATGGAAAACTCTCTCTAATCTCCATGCTTTCTTGAAACACGTGTAGCAAGCACACAATCAAGAGAAAGAAGAGAGAGAGAGAGAGAGGCTACAGTTTGGAAGGCTTAGAGAGAGAAATAAGAGGTAATCACGCAAACCTTGATTATCTTGATGATTCAAGGCAGCTTGATTGTTGTTGTGGTTGCCTGGTGGTTTGTCTTAGTTGATTTTGTAATTTAGGATGCTCAAATCCTAAGGGGAGATGTTTCCCAATTTCACACTAATAATGTGCAATAAGTGTTTAAGTGGTTAATCATGGGATTACAAAGTGAAAATGATATGTTTAATTGAGTGAAATCATGAAAACATATTTTTCCAGATTTCGTATAGGGGTTGTTTGGCAGTGTTTGGATTGGATTTTGGTGTTTTTGATAATTCTATTGTATTTAGAATGGAAAATTGTGTAGGGAACATGTAAAATATGAAGTGTGAAGGCTTTAGGGCGTGAAATGACAATTTTACCCCTAAAACACTAACATAGTGGCTGCCAAGGGTAATTCTGTAATTTGAGCATGAATTTGTCAAATCTGAGGTCAAAAATGGATTCTACGTGGGAAACCCTGTAGTAATAGCCTGGGTCATAATTTTTTGGAAAAGTACAGTTAGATTGGGTATAAAATGGCTTAGACTGGGTTCCCTAGGGGTATTTTGGTCATTTGCAATTTTGAACAAAGATAACCAACTATATGAGTGTAGAATGGGAAAATAAATGAGTAATAACTCATTTATTATCAACTTAGAATTTTAGGATTTGTTGTTTGCCTGAGCCAGACTGAGTATAGTGGATAGACAGTTGAGCACGAAAGGGAGTTCAGGTAGTAACTCTATCTTTCATACACTATGTGATTGTTTATATGCTATATGTATGCCATGTTTTGTGATATGAATAATATAATATCCCAAATTTTAGTCACAAAAACTCCGTTATCCCTTTGGGGTATTAAAGGGAATAAAATAGTGAATATTGACACACTTGAAATGGCCAAACAATGAAATTGGAGCCCAAATTTTGGGTGACAATAAGACATAAAATTTAATGTGTCTTCATAAAATCCCATTATTGGAGCCCAAATTGGTTAATGGAAGAACATAGTTGTTAGGCCCAATAAATAGTGATTTTTAGCCCAACATAAAGAGGAAGGAAAAAAATAGAAGACCCAAATTAATTACAAAAAGATGTAAGGGCAAAATGGTAATTTGCCAATAAAGCAACAAGATAAATTATTTTCCCAAATTCATGATGCCATGTTCAGCCAAATAAAGAAAATAGGGGGGTAAATAATTGGGGATAAATATCCCAATTTTGGAGCAGTTATGGCCAAGCAAAATAAGTTGAAAAAGTCAAAAAGTAATATGACATAATTAATTAATTGAAGAAGGGAATTATGAGAAAGCATGAAGGCATTTATTATTTTCCTTTTCCCTTGTAATTTTCGTCCAAATGGAGAAAATAGGAGGGGAAATATTTACTTGGTAGATGATGATGCCATATGTAAAAAGAAAAATGCACATGGAAAATTAGCATTAAAATATATAAGTTAAAGGAGGTGTATGGAGATATTTTTAAGAGCTTCTTATCTCTGTCTTTAGCTTAATTTTCATCCAAGCTAAGAGAAATAGAGAGCTTTGAACAACAAGAGCCAAGAGAGAAGCAAGAGGCAAAGATTAAGGTAAGTAGGCTTGATTTCAAGTGTTTATGCCTCTAAATTCATGGAAAAGCTTCTCTAACCTCTATTCCTTCATGAATCCATATGTAGCAAGAAAAAATCCAAGGGAAAGAGGAGGAGAGAGAGGATGTCTAGAGAGAGAAAGTAAAGAATCAAGAGGTAATCTCAAGAACTTTAATTCTCTTGGTTAATATGTGGTTATTATGGTGATTGTTGTTGTCATTGGCTTGATTTGTGGTTGTTTTGGTTTGTTTTGTGATTTTGGGATGATGAAACCCTAAAGGGGTATGCTATCCAAATTTTCACAAATCATATTTAATAAGTATTTAAGAAGTTAAATAAGTGATTAGGAGTGAAAATGAAGGATTTTAGAGGGTTAAATCAAGAAAACCAAACTTTCCCTTCTCATTGTGCATGTGTCGGCCAGCACTGAAATTGAGGGAAGGAGTTGGAATTTTGTCAATTTGACAATTCCATTGTGTTCTACATGAAAAATTGTGTAGGAATAGCCTCCAGCTAAAGATTCTGGTTCAATGGAATTAAACACTAAAACTTGGAATGTAAATGGTGCTGCTAGTGTAATTTCCTACATGGCAGTCAGAATGAATTATGTTTTTGGATTACAAAATATTGTACAATGGCCATGAAACTTTCTAGTATGAATGTAGACTTATGAAGCTTTAATTTGATACATCATTTGTGCCATTTGGATTAGTACATTATGAATTATGAATTTTTGAAGTTAGGTATTGAATCTGGACAGAATCCTGGACCAGTATGGCTTTAGTCGTGATTCTGGAATTCTATAGCTAGAATTAGCCCTGAGTAATGTTTTACCTTTAAAATAGACTCAAAGAGCTATAAGTAAGAATATAAACCACTACAATCGGAGTTTTATAGAATTAGTTATAAATTTTCAAAGTTTGGTCAAAATGCTGGAAACTTTTAGCTACTAGCCAATTTAAGAAGGAAAAGGCCAAATGTAATTTCTTTAAACTCCAAGGGTTAAGTTGAGCACTTGGGGCTAGTATAGCCATACTAGAGGTTCATTGGTCATGGCTCTAATAATGTCATTATTTTTCTAGGGCCGTGAGGTGACAAAGAAGAAGGAACCTCAATGGTTGGAAAAAAGGTACAAGATGAGGACTCAAGACAAGAGGTAGTGAACTTGCTTAACTTGCATGAATTTGATGTGTTTGTTGTGTATTGATTTGCAGTATTGCTTTGCTTGATTATGTGAAGTATGTGTTGTAACACCCCAAAATTTATTCCCCAATATATGCCTCCTAAACACTTGTGGCATTTAATAAAATGGAAGGGTAAATTTTGGAGAATGTGATTATGCTGCCAGTGAGATTTCCTATAAGGTAATGAGTTTGTCATGTGATTTTGGAAGACCAAACGATGTTCAAAAATTTGAAATTAGGCATCCGAAGTGTTAATTTGATAGGTCATATGAATCATTTGAAGCTATATACAAAGAGTTATGAATTTTTGAAGTTAGCCCAGAAAAACTGTTGAGTTTTTGGAACAACATCCAAAGAATTTAATTATGGAAATTTTGTTCTTCCAATTGGCAAAAGGCTATATTTTTTCTTCAAAACTAGACTCAATAATGGTTCTATAGCCTTTAGAATTACTCTAATTCGATGTCTACAAATTTAGTTATGATTTTTCAAAGTTTGGACAGAAAATCTGTTAGAATTTCCAATTATTCCGAAAATGAAGGAAAATTATGGGATAAATTCATATCATCTTATTTCTCCTTCTCTTATGGGCTTGGACGTGTTTGAGAGCTGACTAAAGAAGAGGGAATATTAGTCACATGCTAATGGGCCTTATGTCATAAAATTTCATGGAGATTAATCTATGTGCAGAAAAGTCAAACTTTTTGATTTTTGGTTAATTAAATAATTAAAGGGGATAAGTGCAACAATTATAAAACACATTTCTCTTCCCTTCTGTAATACCCCGAATTTTAAGACTTGAGGCTAGAGAATAAGCCTGAGATTAGTGGACTGCTAAGCCCTGGTTTAGCAGGATCCTAAATTGTGATTAAGAGATAATGACTCCAAAAGTGGAAGTGGTTAGTGATAAATGAACCCTTTTGGAGGATTCGACGTGATTTGAGATTCGAATGTGTTGAGATTCGTACCCAAACCCTATATTTGAGTTCAATTATGGATTAACCTCTAAATTGACTTAAAATAGAGGGGAGGGTGCATTGTGAAAGAAAATGAATGAGAAAATGTGTTTGGTGGTGATTCAAGAGAGATTACCATAATCAGGGGCAAAACGGTAAAGTTACCGACCAATTGATCGGTTACCGAAGAGGAAACTCATTGGTAACTTCAAGATCAATGGTTAGGATTGATTTGTGTTGAGATCAAAGGGTGGAATCCCATGTGGTGATGCTCATGTGAGCTCATGGTAGAGGGAACAAGATTGTGACAAGTGTTACAATGTGAACCATAGGATCTTGGTCAAAGGTTCAAACTCTTTCCTCTCTCCTCTCCTCCCTCATGGTCGGCTATATGCATTTGGAGAGCCAAAAAACTGATGTTCTATGTTCATTTCATCTCTCTCCTTCATTCTCCATTTTCGTTAAGCTTAAGGAGGAAAGAGAAAGAAAGGAGTTCATGGTAAGTGTCCTATGTGACCTTAAATGCTCTAATCATCTTCTATAAAGTTGTTCATAGTGATGAGAGCTTCATCTCTATGGTTTTAGATTCTTGATTGCAGGTGTTTGATAGCTTGAGCAAAAGTGGAAAGATGGAGAATCAAGAAATTGGTTTGAGAAAGAGGAAGATGTGAGCATTTGCTTCCTTTTGATATAAGTTTTGTGACTTTTGGTTAAGTATGGTGAAATATGAATTTTTGCCCTAATTTTATGGTATTTTCGTGTGGAATGTGAATGGTGGAATTGGATGTTGTTTTATGTTGAAAATGGTGTCATGTTGTGGTATGTAATCATTGGAATTGATTTGAATTGGATTGGACACAATGGTTGCAAAACAGTAAATTCTGTCCAGTGTGAGTTCTGTCTGGGAAGTCTGGTGTTGTGGACGTTTTGATTGGGCAAATAATGTCTAAAAATTATGAAACTTTCCAGTCTTAAATTTCACATCCCAAGCTTCAAAATGGACACATAATTTGTGCCATTTCGTTTTGTCTTCTGTGAGTTATAGCTGTCCAAAGTTTGAGGTAAAAAATGGACACTGTTTTGGGACAGTCTTGAGTTTTGAGGAATTCTGTATTTGTGTGGTGATTTCTAGTAAAGGCCAATATTTTTCCTGTGTAGAGGACTTGAATAGCTTTCATTTGGCTTTGGGATCACCTCATTTCGATTTTTGTGGAGTTAGTTATGATTTTTGGAAGTTCAGCCAAGAAACTAGATTTTCTTGGCCTCGGCCAGCGGATTATGGGCCGTGGCCCAAATGTTTCTGGGAAGTTTCTGGCCGCGGCCAGTGGATTTGTAGGCCTCGGCCAACCCCCAAAAATCAGCATTTTGGAATTTTAAAAGGTGATATTTGGTCAAGTGTTTCCCAAGCCTTTAGGCATATGTTTAGGCTTTGATTAGCCACCTAAAGGTGTTAAATGATAACCAACATTAAGTGTTTGTATGTTGAGGAATTGAGAAAGGGATTAACCCTATGTCCTTACTTTGGTTATAGGGTTGATATTCGCTTTGATCGTGGTTCAGTATTCGTTCTAATCGCGAGTAAGCAAAGCTGGAGCATACGTGGAAAGAGGGTAGGGAACTTACTTACCTCTTTTGCATGCTTTGATATTTGTGTTTGTGTTTTGATGCATGTATTGCTTTGCTTGATTATGTGAAACATGTATGAATGATTGTAGCTCTGTTTCTAGTTATGCTATGGCCATGAGTATGTTGTTGAAATATTGAGCACGCAGATATGTCATTGTGTGAGTATGAGTTATGTATTGCAAGCATGTCATGCATTAAACACATATCATACATGCATATAGGTATCTGTTTCCTATTGAGATTCTCTAGAATCTCACCCTCCCCTACTAACCTTTCAGACAGGGTAGTGGATCGAGGATGGAATAAGTGATCAAAGGCGGCAAGGACTTCCTTTGGGTTGAAGATTCGGTAGTTGGTTATCATAGTTGGGAGTATATGGATTTGGATGTGTATATATGTATGTGGATGAGGATTTGCTATGTGTATGAGACAGATCTGTGTAATCCCCATATGAGGGCTTGTAATGGGCGAATGTGCCCTATAAAGCTTGAGTTAATAAATGGAATCCGGAATTGCCGGAATTATTACATTGCGTACTCTGATATATTAAATGTGATTTATCTTTGTGTAGTAATTGTATTCGGAATGTGAATGTGAGACCAAGTTATAAATGATTTCGAAAGGCATTTGTGAAAACCCCGTCTGGTAGATGGGTTAGTAAATGTTATTTGATTGTTATTGGTCTCTATTTCACTTTAAATAGTGTATTTTGGATATGATTACGGCAGGGTGTTACACCTTCCATGCTCATAAATCGTTAGCCCTTTCTCAGAGAGAGAGAGAGAGAGAGAACTTTGAGATATCTAGAGAGAAGGAAGGAAAGATCACAAGGTAAGTTGCTAGACTTGGTGATTTGGGTTCCAAATTGTTTAATCCTTCCTCTAAGTTGTTCTTCTTCATGAATCAAGGTGTTGTGAAGCAAAATCCTTAGAGTTTGAAAGGGCTAGGGTTTTGGCCTAGTAAGAAGAGCAAGAAGAAAGCAAAGGTAACTTCATCAACTTTAATCTTTGGTTGCTATGGATGTTGTGGTTAGTTTAATCGGTGAGTTTTTGGTTGATTTGCTGTGATTGTTAAATTTGGAAAATGCTAAACCTTAAATGTTATGATGCCCAAATTTGGTCTAAATTTTGATTAGAATGTAATTATATGGTTAATATAGTGATTAAGAGTAGAAGGAAGCAAGTCTGCTGAGTCAAAATTGAAAAATCCTAAATTTTCTTGGAAAATCCTAAGTTTTGGCCAGAACCAATTAGAGGGCTAGGAGCTAGATTTTCATGAAATTGAAGATTCCATTGTGTTTAGGGGGAAAATTAGGTGGGGTTACAGTTAATCACTTTTTCAGAAAAGCTTTAAAAAGCATAATGACCAAAATGCCCCCGAAACCCTAAGTTAGGGGCTGCCAAGGGCATTTTTGTCTTTCGGCATTGAATTTGGTAATTATGAGGCCGGGAATGGATTCCTTGGGTGAAAATATGTGAGATTATCCCAGGTCAAAATTTCAAGAAAAGTACGATCGACCGGGTACAGCGGGGCTGAGCCAGGTCCCAGGGGCATTTTGGTAATTTTTCAATATAGACAATATAATCACCAGAAACACTTTGGAAGTTTCTAAAATAGTGCATGAATGGATTTTAACCTAATTCTTTTACATTTAGGATTTCAAGATCGGACAGTATCCTAAGCCGGACACAGAATATTGGATTGATGAAAAGGTACAAGAGAAGGACTTAAAGACCGAGCTAGGGGATTTACCTTACTTGAATGTATTTGATATCTTTGCTTGTGTAGTGATATATGTGATTGCTTTACTTGACTATGTAGAGCATATTTAAATAAATGAAGCTCTGTTTTTGTTGATACTTAGCCATAGTTTTGTTGTATGAAACATTGAGCATGCAGAAATATCATTATAGGGCATGCATCTCATTAAAGCTAACAAGTCATGCACATAGCATCTATCATACATGCATTATGGTAACTATTTCCTATTAAGATTCTCTCGAATCTCACCCTTCCCTACCAACAATTTAGACAAGTGAATACAGAAGGTACGTAGAGATCAGAGAAGAGAACTACACAAGAGGATTATAGTGGTGGAACGAAGATAGGAAGATGTCTTTGTTTCACTGGGACGGGTTTAGACACCCAAGTAGCCCTGTACGGCTACATTGATTGTAATTATCAAATACGAACCCCTATGGGGAATTTCTATAATTATGTGCATAATATTAGTATGTTTATGCTATTCCTATGTTGCCCACCATACCACGCATTAATATTCCGCTGCAAGTCAAAATAAGTAAGGGAGTTACATGTGTGAATGAATGAAGATCTGTTTCTATTTATATTGTGGCCATGGATATGTTGCATGAAACATTGAGCATGCAGAAATGTCGTGATGTGAACATAAGCCTATGTAAGGCAAGTATATCATGCATTAGCATTCATCTTACATGAATTTGTTAGTATTGTTTGCTATTGAGATTCTCAGGAATCTCGCCCTCCCCAACCAACCGTTTAGACAGATGAAAACAGGAGGTGTGCTGAGTACAAAGAAGAGTATTGCATGAGAGAAATGCAGTGGTGGAACAAAGATGGGAAGATGTCTGCATTTTATTGTATTGGGTTTAGACACCTTAGTTGCCCATGTGGCTACATTATTTGTAATTATGATGTACAATCCTTGTAAGAAATTTCTGTAATCAAGTATTTATTATCAATATATTTACGCTATTCCTGTGCACCCACTGAACTATGCACAAGCACTCTAAAAAAATGTGGAAATAACATAAGGGTCTTACAAATAGTACCTGGGGCACAATATCTAAGCTATGGAGCAGGAAAAGCACAAGTACCGTCTAGTGGAAAAAGCACAACTGCTAGCCAGCCTATTGGGACCTAGCTATAATATACATAGTATGAATAGTACCTAGCTTTAGTCTGAGACCCAGTTAAGGTGACAAATAAGTAGGGGTCCAAATAATCATTTATCCTTGAATAGTGTGCACAAACACGTTTACAATATGAATTTTCTATTACACTATGTGGTGCATTGCATATTTATTCATCGCATTTTATATGATTGATAGTATGTTACTACTGAGATTCGTATGAATCTCACCCTTTCCATAAATGTACAATTTATACAGTTGAAGAAAGTGGCTCAAAGGGCAAAGATATAAATACTGACAACTAAAAGTTCTGGTCCAATTCAAATAAGATCGTTGGTTATCTATGGATTTTATTTTTTTTGGGATTTGTAAGTATTATATACAAACCCTGTGGGAATTCTTGTAATGTAATCAAGTCCTTTATATCATTATGTAGATGTTATTTCTGTCTGCCCACTCAACTACGCGCAAACACTCTGTTAAAGGTCAAAATATCAAGGGTTTGACAGTAATTACATCCTATAAATAAAAATAAGGATGTTACAGGCCCAGCCATAGTAGCCTACCCTAGCATAGCCATAGGAGGTGACCCACAAGAGGCGGCCCTACCAGAGTTGCCTGTTTAACCAAAGGGGGCTAACATCAGTCTTTGCGATAACAACAAGAATAAGGAGTTTGACTGCAATGTTCTCACTCTCAGTGACATGGAGTAGTTCCTAGATAAGGAGGAGGCCTAAGACCAGGATAACCCACGGCGGTCGTCTTCGCGGTTGATAGGGTTCAAGGTGCAAGTTCAAGGTAAATTTAATGATTGTGTTAATAAGTTTTATATTTAAATTTCATATGTTTAAATGTAGATTTAAGTTTAATTAAAGTATGTGCTAAATTATGCAGATGAATATGGGAACATATCTACCAGGAGGCTAGACGTGGTTGGTCTCAATATCTTGGACCGAGGACTACATTTCATAGTTCCATAGAATGAGAGACCAACCAATTGAGAATGGTGGTCACCTATTCAACCGCTATTTGAATGAGCTAGGCTCGAATCAGATGAGGTTTCCCATCCACTTCAAGACATAGAAGAATATTCCCTGAACGCTGAAGAATATGGCGTGGGATGAGGTTGTGAAGGTAATTAATTGTATTTAATTATATTATAAATGTAAATAGTTATAATTTATGTCATTTTAATTAATTAATTATATTTAATTATTATTTATTCAATTGTGATACAGGATAAGTTTGCGTTCCGTGACAATAGGAAGAGGTACAGATGATAAATATGGGGGATGGCTGGAAGGACAGGAGAAATCATCTCGTCCAGTACAAGAGGAGCTTAGAGGGACATGTAATTTTTTTAATAATTATTATTTTTAATAATTTTTTAATAATCATTATGTTTTAATAATATTTTTAATAATTTTAATGTTTTGTTGTTTCTACAAGCTTTTTCTCAGAGAAACACCAGGAGCAAGGATCCATCACAAGCAATGTCAAAGACATTTGCTGTCACTTACAGCAAACTACTACCTCCGGTCCTAAATATAGGACATAGTTTGTAGTGCAAATTGCACTACAAACTATGTCCTATATTTAGGACCGGAGGGAGTAGTATTTTTTTTTATAATGACATTAATTTTAGCTTTATATTATAAATTTATTTTTTATTTTTATAATAATAATTTATTGTTTTAATTATTTTAGTAGAGGAAGGCGTAGAAGGAGAAAAGTCGAACAAACTACGGGGAATTATTCACCGTCACCTGTAACCATCGGGACAGGACTCTGCCTCTTAGCAGGAAAAGGAGGCCATTGTAAGATTTAGACATTGTTTGTTTTAATATTTGTTATTTATTTTAATTAAATTAACTTGTTTAATAATTGTTTCATAAAATGTGTCCGGTAAGAGCGGATTCAGCAGTCACAGGCTAAGCTACGAGAAACCCAAACCCAAGAGTCATAGGGGTTTGTGGTTCCCACTATGCCTTTAAAAGCTACTTTGGGCCCAGTTGAGCACCCTAGACATTATAGGGGTATAGGTTTAGGAGCCAGACCTAGCATGATCTATGGCAGGAGGGGTGCCTCTAAGGCTGACACCTCTCTAGCAAGGACCTCTTGCAACAAAAGGCCAAGGGAAGAGACTATTTTGGAGATTCGTGTAGAGGTTGCTAGGAAGATTCAAGTGCAGGCCAATTTTTTCTATGCTTAGCAGACCCAGTGGTGGGATATCACAAACGTGATGTTGTCGAGTTCGTGGGGTCGGTTGTTTCCTGACGAGGAGCATCTAGAGGTCCCACCAATCCTTAGGTCTATTTCCAGCCGCCTCCTCCTCCTGTCAATGATGGTTGTGCTGCTAACTCTACTCAGCCTTGTGATCCTACCCTCTTGAAAGAGGACTTAATGGTCAGCCTCCAGATAGTTAGTTATCCGAATTATCTTTATTTGTTATTTATGATAGTTGTATTTTGATTTAGAATAGATGCAAAAAAATTAGACATTTGTATTTGCATTTATATAATTTCTTGTTCTAATTAGAACTCATCCAAAAAAAATTAAAAACAATGAATAAATAACTTCAGTTTGTAGCAGTTTTCACTTAGAAACCGCTACAAAATATAAACTATTTTTTTAAAAAAATAAGTTTATGTTTGTAGCGATTACTAGACCGCTACAAATTGTTAATTAATTTTGAAATAATAAGTAATAAATTGAGCCAATGATTATGATCTTTATAGCGGTTTTTGCCTCGTAACCCGCTACAAAGTATATGATTTTGAAATATGAATATTTCATATGCCACCAACAGTCATGAATGTTGTAGCGGTTTTTGACCTGTAACGACTACAAAGTGTGTGCTTTTTAAATTTGAATAATTCAAGTTCTGTCAATGGCCATGAAGGTTGTAGCAGTTTTTGACCTGTAACCATTTACAAAGTGTGTGATTTTGAAATTTGAATATTTCAGATATCACCAACGTCATGAAGTTTGTAGCGGTTTTAACTTGTAAACCACTATAAAATTTACACTTTGTAATGGTTACAGTAGCCATTTTACAACCACTACAAATTATTGAACATTGAAAATTTTGAATTTAATCATCCAAGCACGCGTCATTCAGAAAACCCAAAATTCTCCCTTCACTCATCTCCTTTGCTAACTTTTCACTAGCTTTGGATAAGTCATGGATCAAGTTGCCACGCAATTCTCTAGCATATTTGCTAGGATTAAACAATTTCTTGGATTTTGCATACTCTCACACCAACTATAAAGGTAGGATCATGAGTCCATATCCTAGATCCAAGTTTAAGAAGAGGCATACCTGAGAAGCTATTAGGGAACATTTGCTTGTGAAGCCTTTCCTGAAGACTATACGTTTTGGGGAGTTCATGGTGAGAAACCTGATATGAGATATGATGATGCTCTTCCTTGAAGTTCACAACTAGGAGTTCAAGTATACCAAGATGATCATGTTAATGATGTTGTTCGTGATGCGTTTGGTTTTCAAGACGACAACATCAATGAAGAAGTGCAGGGTTCAGACCTTGTGTTCTTGAGAAGTGAAGCAGCTCAAGATTTTTTTTAACCTAATGGATAAAGCAGATCATCCTTTATATCAAGGTTTCAAAATACTCAAAATTATCTTTCTTGATCAAATTGTGCCATGTCAAGTGCTTGTGTGGAATAACTGATAAGGGAATGTCAATATTGCTATAATTATTATAAGATGCATTCCCCAATGCGGAGATTCTCATAGTGCTCTACGAGGCCAAGAAGATTATTAACAGATTGAACTTGAACTACTAAAAAATTGATGCATGTCCCAACGATTGTATGCTATATATTAGGGAGATTATGCTAGTTTGGAGATTTGTAAGCAATGTCACACATCAAGATACAAGACGATTAAAAAGGGGAAAAAGGAGAAGAAGAAACCTGTAAAGATTCTCAGGTACTATCCTTTGAAGCCGTGATTACAAAGATTGTTTATGTCATCTAAAATAGCTGAGCATATGAGGTGGCATGAAGTTGACAAGCATAAAGATGGTAAATTAAAACATATATAGGATGTAGAAGCTTGGAAATCATTCAACTCAGACTTTCCAGCTTTTATGGCAAACCTTAGAAATGTTCAGCTTGTTTTTGTGACCGACTATTTAAATTCATTTGGGAATCTTAGCGCAAGTCAGAGTATTTGGCCGATAGTGTCAGTTCCCTACAACTTGCCCCTTGGATGTGTATGAAACAAAGCTCCTTCATTTTTTCTATAATCATTCCAGGAAAAAAGGCATTGAGTAATGATATCGAAGTGTATCTCCAACTACTTATTGCGGAATTACTGGACTTGTGGAATGTCGGCATTAAGACATAGGACGCGTATGAGAAGATATTGTTCAACTTGTGTGCGGCCTTGATGTGGACGATAAGTGACTTTCCTAGGTTGGGAACATAATCTGGGCGGAATGTGCATGTTGGGACAACATGTCCAGAATGCAATTTTGACTCTAACTTAGTACACCTTACCCACAATTGAAAGTGGTGCTTTATGGGTAATCAAAGGTTTCTCAATGACAAGCATAAGTTTAGACTGCAACGGAATCGTTTCAATGGGAAACCAAAAAAAAGAGGACCTCCTTAGACTTTATCTGGTGCAGATATCTTATAGCAGCTTTAGGATGTTGAATTCAAGATTGGAAAAATTGACAATGTAGCAAAAGCAGGGAGAAAGACTAACAGGACTTCTGCTTTTGTGCCTTAGCAACAGTGGAAGATAAATATCTTCTTTATTCTTCCATATTGAAAACCTAATTTGCTTCAGCACAGTCTTGATGTCATGTACATTGAAAAAAATGTAGCGAAAAAGGGTTATACATGCTGCTTAGTGAACTCAGCAAATCAAAAGATCATCCTTCAATAAGAATTGGACACTCATATATTATTCTATATATTTCCTTACATTTTTTTACTTATATTTCATGATCACCTTCTCATGATGAATTACAGGGAAATTAGAAGTCATGTAACGCGTCAACTCAGGATCCATACACAAACATCCTTTGAAGTTGACAAAAAGGTTTACAGAGAATTCTCAAGTTGGTTTGCCCGTAGGATACTAAACAAAAGCAACCCATACTTACCAGATTTCAGAGCTCTTGCAGTTGGCCCTCTTGACCATGCAAAAAGGTTTACAACATACAATATTAAAGGTTTCAAGTTTTGCATGGTTTCATGAGCTCAAGGATTGCTAACTCAAGGATTGCATGGTTTTATGGCACCTTTGGGACAAGGAGTTATGTGAGCAACAATGATGACAACATGTAGTTTGGAGGAATCCCTTATTATGGAAAGCTTCTTGATGATGTTATCGAACTAAATTACCAAGGTCATTCCACTCTGACGTTGCTCAAGTGTTTGTGGCCAAATACGACAACTTTTTAGGGACTCATAAATAACGACTTAGGCATCACATCAATGAAATTTCTCTCAGCCAATTCATACTGGTCAATATGAAGATGATGAGCCATATATTCTTGCCTCAGAGGCACACCAGTTTATTATGTCAAGGATGAGAAGCACAGGGACTGGAATATAGTGGTTCACTTAAAGCCTTGAGATCTTTACGACATGGTTGATGATGATAACATCACCTATGAGATTGAGCCATTATAGCCTGTCAATTCAAAAACTTCTTCCCCGAAAGCAATGACAATTTACCTATACTTCTGTTCGCTTTTATAAGTTGCGCTTTTTTATCACTTAATTTAAATTTAATTTTTGTACAAAATAATAAACTCGGCACTAACATTTTCTCCACACATTTTTTTGTAAGGATGGCGATGGAGAATAATTAAACAAATTATACTTTTGTTCATGTAAACCTCAATTTATATATATATTTTAAAAAATCCAGCTAATGTTTGTAACGGTTTTAAAACCTCTACAAAATGAACCAAAACCGCTACTGATGTGAAATCACTGCAAATACTGTCACTTCAACAGCTACAAAAATCATCACATTATCCAGTACAAGCGTTAAACAGATCCCTAAAAATCGTCACATTCTTCCTACTCCTTTTCTCTCTCATTTTCTCTCATATATGAAGTTTTCCTGAAGAGTTGAGCAAGTTGATCAAATATGATAATTGTTTTTTAAATCTTTGATTTCAACATTTTATTTATTTCCTTCTTATAATACTTATACTAATTATTTTTTCTTCTTCTCCATAAATTTAAGGACTTTTCCCCAACATTTTCAACATTCCTTCCATAATCAAATAACATCTAGTGGACAACATAATAAGTCCTTATTACCTACACATTCTCAACATTAAACCTACATAATATTTTTACTTATCTAACTTAATTTAATCATTCTTTCAAATACTAACTATTATCATTTAAATTGTTACTTAAATACTAAAACATTTAATATAATATTTTAACAATGGACTCAAATTATAGTCTTACTTTTTTTTTTGCAATATTTTGTAGCAGTTCTAAAGCGGCTATAAATTTCAATCCAAATTCAGTTTAAATTTTTGGCGCAACTTTTGAAATTTCATCTAATATTAGTATTTTAGCGCCCATTTTTAAAAATTCTTCAATGTACTTAATAGCAGTTTCAAAACCTCTAAAATGTTGGCGCAAGATTTTCAATTTTCATTTCCCGCCACGTGAGCATTTGTAATGGTTTTAAAACCACCATAAGATTCTTAGATAATGTGTTTTCAACATACGCATCTTGTAGCGGTGAGATGAAACTGCTACCAATACAGTAGCGATTCCATTATGTGAGTAGCGGTTTTGAAAAATTGCTACAAAACCCTTTGCAACAGTGTGTTTTGTAGTAGTTTTTCCAACCGCTACTACTACCGTTTGTAGCAGTTAAAATTGATACAAATACACCATGTTAACCACTACAAAACAATAGTTTTTTTGTAGTGTCATTGTGTTAGAATTGGCAGGCACAGCGGAAGTTTAAAATTTTGCCAATCCCAATTGCGTATCTTTCAATGGCCTTTAAATTGAGTTAGAAAGATTTGTACCTTTTTTAATTTAGGATTTTTGATCTCTAGGAACCAACACCTCTTATCAGTCCCCTCTATTGGTATCCACATGAATATGACTCCAACACTGACAACGTGCTAGCACCTCTAATGTCTCCTACCTCTCTAGGGTTTCCTCGTGGCTCCTTAGTTTCTCATCTGTATATGAGTTTTTTCTGCTCCATCATTCTTATAACCCATGAGGGCTATATTCGAATTTCAAAATTAATTAACCCTTAATTATCTTGATGAGCTAGTTAAATAAATTCAGTTTAAAGTAAATCCGTCTAACAGTTTTTAATTTAACCTATTTATTTAATCCAAATAAAGATCTAATATTATATGATACTATATCTCTATCATGTTAGTTATTAAATTTAATTTATCTTAATAAAATTAAATTTAAAACTAACACAATATAATAATATCATATAATATATACATACATATATATATATTTATATGTATGTATATGTGTGTGTGTGTATTTCAAAAATACATATGTATACATATAATATTATTAGTTTTCTTTCATTAATTTTGTATCATATAAATATAAATATAATTCGTCCATCTTAGATTAAACATTGTATTCATTGAATCTTAGACACATCTTAATGAACCTGGACATTATAGCTAGTATTGGGCTATTCTTATGTATGATCCTGTAGGCTTATTTGAAGTTGGCAGTGGCCCAATAACTGTATTAACCCACAAGTCACAAGTGGCCTCTAGCAAGACATTACGACTACCTAATTCATATAAGGATTGTTAACATGATGCAACCTGTCATACAACCATGTCACGTCCCTTTTGTCACACGATATTTTGGTCAATGATGAGGCATAGATAATGTAATCCTCATGTTCTTGACCATTACTTTTTTGATTTCTGAGTAGTTTGACAATAGAAATGGAAACTCCTTTCCATCGTAGTATGGCCATATATTTCTCGGACTCACTAATCAAAGGGCCCAGTAATATCTCTCTACTAATGTAAGGGACAAAGCCCATCTTGACCATTCATATTCCTCTGCATGAAAAATCACCAAGCTCAATCGTAGCCTTTATCATCACTCGGTCAAATATGACTTTTGAATAGTTCAAAGCTCAACAACTTTCATGTAGAAATCCATGATGACCTCAAGTCAAAGGGCATTGTGACATGGTTATATATGAGATAAGCTTATGACTTGATCTATACAACTTTCTCATAGTGGATCAGCCAGCACCTTGTACTCTTACAAGTGCCTAAGACTTTAATTCATATCTCTATATCTTATCAAAGTCATACTTGTCTTACTTCATTTTTAGTCTTACATATATGATTGACTAGGGACATTTACGACAATCTTTATGATTTATCCAAGGATACAATTATCACAGTTAGCATGCAAATAATATGAGAACAAAATGTAGAAATTCGTTAAATAATGTTCAACGTACAATGATTAGCCCCTAGAGCACAATTTCCAACATCCTCCCACTTGCACTAGGTACAATCATTAATTTTCCCACACTCCTATTGTCCTAACATGTTGATCATGCTTTGCATGTGCAAGCGGCTTGGTAAGAGGATTAGCAACATTGTCTTCTCCTGTTACTTTGTATGTTTTTATGTCACCTCCATCATTGATTTCTCTAATGAGATAAAATCGCCAAAATATATGCTTGGTCCTTTGATGTGACCTAGGCTCCTTAGCCTGTGCAATAGCACCGCTATTGTCACAGAACAAATCGATTGGATTTAAGATGGTAGGCACCACCCCTAATTCAGTAATGAACTTTTTGATCCAAACGTCATCCTTAGTTGCATCCTATGTTGCTATACACTCAGCTTCTGTTGCAGAATCTGCTATAGTGCTATACTTAGAGCTCTTCCAGCTTACTGCTATACCATTCAGGAGGAATATATATCCAGATTGCAATTTAAGGTCATCTTGGTCAGTTTGCAAACTTACGTCTATGTAACCGGTTACACAGAGCTCATCATCCAATCCACCATAGACCAAAAATAAGTCCTTAGTCCTTCTCAAGTACTTTAGGATATTCTTGACCACAGTCCAATGACCCTCACCAAGATCTTGTTGATATCTGCTGGTCATACTTAAGGCATATGAGACATCCGAAAGAGTACATAACATGACATACATGATGGATCTAATTGCCGAGGCATATGGAACCTTACTCATGCGATCTCATTGATCAGGTGTACTGGACACATATCCTTACTAAGATAGATGTCATGAGACATAGGCATGTAACCCCTTTTTGAATCCTGCATATTGAACCTATGCAATATCTTGTCTATATATGTGATCTAACTTAGGCTATTAGTCTCTTGGATCTATCTCTATAGATCCTAATCCCTAGGATATAAGTGGCATCACCTAAGTCTTTCATTAAAAAGAACTTTCCTAACCAAGACTTGATACTCTGCAAGGTAGGATGTCATTCCCAATGAGTAGGATGTCATTTACTTAAAGCACTAGAAATACAACTGTGCTTCTACTAGCCTTCTTTTAAACACAAGGTTCATTGATGTTTTGAATGAATCCAAACTCTTTGACTACTTCATCAAAATGATGATTCCAGCTTCAAGATGCTTGCTTCAATCCATAAATGGATCTTTAAAGCTTGCAAACTTTACCAGAGTCTTCTAGACGCATAAAACCTTCAGTTGTGTCATGTACACATCCTCAAGGAGCTTTCCATTAAGCAAGGCTATTTTGACGCCCATCTGTCATATTTCATAGTCATAATATGGTACAATGGAAAGAAGGATTTTGATTGATTTGGCCATTGTAACTGCGGAAAAGGTTTCATCATAGTCTACACCATGAGTTTGAGTGAATCCTTTTGCAACCAATTGTGCCTTGAAGACATTTATATTTCCACCCATGTCAGTTTTCTCCTTGAAAACCCATTTACACCTGATGGTTTTGATGCATTCAGGTGCATCGACTAAGATCTATACCTGATTTTCATACATGGATTGCATTTCAAACTTCATGGTATTTAGCCATTTCTTGGATTTTGGTTCCACTATAGCTTCTCGATAGGTGGTTGGCTCATTTGCTCAATAAGAAACACATCACGGCTTCCAGTAATCAGAAACCCATAACTCTAAGGTTGATGTCGTGTTCTATCAGATCTTTATGGACCTTATGTTACTTGAGGAGGCTTAACAACTTGTTGTGAGTTTGCTCTAATTTTCATTTGTGGTTCTGTACTATCTTATGACTCTCGAACTTCTTTAAGATGTACCTTTCTCCCACTGGTTCACTGAGAGATAAACTCTCTTTTAGAAACTTACCGTTTCGAATAACAAACACTTTTTTATCAGTGGGATTGTAGACATAGTATCCTTTCGTTTCCTTAGGATACCCCACAAAAAGGCACTTTAAGGATCTAGGCACTAATTTATCTGAGGCTTGTTGCTTAACATATACCTCACATCCCTAGATCTTGAGAAAAGATAAACTTGGTTTTGTTCCAGTCCATACCTTATATAATTTCTTTTCAATTGCCTTAGATGGAACACGATTAGTGTGAACGCAGCTGTCTTTAAGGCATGTCCCTAAAAGGACGGTGGAAGATCTGTTTGACTCATCATAGATCGAACAATATCTAATAGTGTTTGATTCCTCCGTTTAGAAACATCATTCCATTATGGCATTCTTGGAGGGGTCAATTGTGAGATTATCCCACAACTCCTAAGATGGTCAATGAACTCTTGGCTCAAGTATTCATCACCTCGATCAGATTAAAGTGCTTTGATTATTTTGCCAAGTTGGTTTTGTACTTTATTTTGGAATATTTTGAACATTTCAAAAGATTCATATTTATGTTTCATTATATAGATATATCCATATCTACTAAATTCATTTATAAATATAATAAAGTACAGATAACCTCCTTCAGCAGCTATATTTAATAGTCCAAATACATTTGTATGTATGAGTCCCAATAAATCAGTGGCCCTCTCACTATACCTAGTAAAAGGTGCCTTTGTCATCTTTCCTAATAAGCATAATTTGCATGTATCATATGATTCAAAATCACATGTGTTTAGAAATCCACATTGATGGAGTTTAGAATGTGTTTCTCATTTATATGGCCTAAACGACAATATCATAGGTAGGTTGGATTCAAATCGTTTGATTTGATCCTTTTGGTAGTTACATTATAGATATTTCCACTATTATGATGTTCTAAATTTAACATATAATAACTAACATGCAAATCACTATTAGCATAGAAAACATCATTATGATAAATAGAACATTTACCATTCCTAGTAATGGAAGTATAACCTTCCTTATCCAAATAAGAAAGAGAAACAATGTTACTATTTAAAGAAGGAACATAATAGCAATTGTTCAAAACTAATAAAAGCCCACTGGGCATAACTAATTCATAAGTTCCTATAGTTAAAGTAACAACTCTTGTTCTATTTCTAACTTGTAGGTCCACCTCGCTCTTCTTCAACTTTCTACTATCCTTTAGACCTAATACATTTATACAACTGTAAGAACCACATGCGGTATCTAATACCCATTTAGAGGAAGTAGAAAAATGAATATCTATAACATAAATACCTAAAGCGATAGCTCCACTATCCTTCTTGTTATTTTTCAGATCTTCAAGGTAGAGGCTGTAATTCCTCTTCCAATAAATGGGTTCATTGAAGAAGTAGCAGACTCCTTTCTTTGGAGGGTTTGCCTTCTTGGGTGCAGACTTGGAATCGAGCTTGTTTGACTCTTTAGTCTTACCACCTGAGCTATTACCCTTCCATTTTCCCTTCCCTTTCATACCCTTTCCTTTTTAAACCATCAAAATAGTACTGGCCTTTTTCTTAATGCTCTGCTTAGCATTTTTGAGCATCCCATGCAATTCAGAAATTGATTTCTCTATGCTATTCATGTTGTAGTTCATGACAAACTGGTTATAACTTTCTGGGAGTGAGTTTAAGATCAAATCCGTAGCTAACTCCTAGCTCATAGGAAATCCAAGCCTCTCAAGGTGATTAATATAGCCTTTCATCTTTAACACATGAGCACTAACTGATGCACCTTTAGCTATCTTGCAAGAATGTAAGGCAATTGTAGTCTTATATCTTTCGTGCCTTGCCTGTTGCTAGAACATTTCCTTGAGATGCACAATCATCTCATGAGCCTCCATGCATTCCAGATCTCTTTGGAGCTCTAAAATCATTGTGGCAAGCATCAGGCAACCTACATCCAGAGTCATCCTTATGCTTTGTATAAGCATCTCTCTGAGCTCTTGGAGCATTGGTTGCAGGCTCCTCAGGAACGGGTTGATCTAGGACATAAGCCTTTCTTTCTTGCTTGAGAACAATTTTCAAGTTCCCGAACCAGTCAAGAAAGTTTGTCCCATTGAGTTTGTCTTTATCAAGGACCGATCGCAATGATAGTGTAGCAGTATTACTAGTTGACATCATTCTACAATTAAAATATGCAAAGTTAGTTAGTAATCTTCCATTAAATTAACAACCCTCAATATAATAATTAGTAGGCTAAGATCTATATTTTGCTTAAACGTAAGTCTGCTTTGGCAAGATGCTTAAATTCAAGTTATATAGGTAGGTAACCTCTTTACCAATTACATCACATGTAACTCTTAGATGTCTGGAATTTGATTATCATATGATTAGGCATGTTTAATCCCATCTAATGCCTTGAGGCCCAAAACCATTTTGTTAATCTTAATTAACACAATAATGAATTTTTTAAGTAGCACCATTACTCATACTTGTCTCACCAAGATAACTCAAAAGCATCGACTTTGGTGGTTGAAGAATAAACCATAACAAGTAAGTGTTCATACAATATGAAAAGTAATAAATGTTGTGATTAGGTTATATCACGCTACGAACAAATATTCATGGTGGTGGGATCAAAGGGCAGCACCCCCAAAGCTTTTAAAAAATGGCACATTCCTTTTAGAAGAAATATTTGAAAATTAAATATATTTAAAATTTTTTGGCCCAGTTTTTAAAATATTTGTTTCAGTCCAGTTCAAAAGAATTTCAGCCCTGTTTCAAGAATGGCCCAAAACGCTTTTGATCCGAATTATCTTCCCCCACAGTTTTGGATCCCTAGGACCCGAATAGAGATCCGAACTTGACTCGGTTCAACCAGCCGCAAACCTTCAACCAATTCAAAACCATAACGATGAATTCTAGTTCAAATCCAATCCAGAATAAAAATCGCAACACCAGTGGCATAATTTAAACATAAACATATCACATATAGTCAAAACAATTTCACCAAATCACATATACATACAGCACCATCCAAAAACACATATATATCACATGTTTAAACACACATATATATCCCATATAATCACATGTATAAGAACATAGACTCAATTTAAACATACAATTGATCTGTCTCTGATACCACTGTTAGAATTGGCATGCATAGCGGAAGTTTAGATTTTGCCAATCCCAAATGTGGATCTATCAATGGCCTTTAAACCGAGTTAGAAAGATTCATACCTTTTTTAATTTAGGGTTTCGACCTCTAGGAACCAACACCTTCGATCGGCTCCCTCTACTGTTATCCACACGAATATGACCCTAACACTGACTACGTGCTAGCGCCTCCAATGTCTCCCGCTTCTCTAGGTTTTCCTTGCGGCTCCTTAGTTTTTCATCCGTGTATGAGTTTTTTCTGCTCCATCATTCTTATAACCCATAAGAGCTATATTCGAATTTCAAAATTAACTTGATTAATTTCAAAATTAATTAACTCTTAATTATCTTAATGAACTAATTAAATAAATTCATTTTAAATTAAATCTGTCCAATGATTTTAATTTAACTTATTTATTTAATCCAAATAAAGAGCCAATAGATTTAATTTATCTTTATAAATTAAATCAGAGATATTATATTTCTATCATGTTAGTTATTAAATTTAATTTATCTTAATAAAATTAAATTTAAAACTAACATCATATAGTAATATCATATTATATATGTATATATATATGTATTTCAAAAATACATATGTATATATATAATATTATTAATTTTCTTTTCATGAATTTTATATCATATATATATATATATAATTCATCCACCCTAGATTAAACATTGTATTCATTGAATCTTAGACACATCTTAGATTCAATGAACTTGGATACTATAGATAGTGTTGGGCTATTCTTGTGTACGACCCTATAGGCCCATACGAAGTTGGCAGTAAGCCAATAATTGTACTAACCCACAAGTCGCTAGTGGCCTCTAGCAAGACATTATGACTACCCAATTCATATGAAGATCATTAACATGATGCAACCTGGCATACAACCATGTCACGTCCCTTTTGTCACATGACATTTCGGTCAAGGATGAGGCATGGATAATGTCATCCTTCTATTTTTGACCATTACTTTCTCGATTCCTAAGTAGTTTGACAATAGGAATGGAAACTCCTTTCCATCGTAGTATGGCCATACATTTCTCAGACTCACTCATCGAGGGGCTTAGTAATATCTCTCTACTAATGTGAGGGACAAATTCCATCTTGACCATTCATATTCCTCTGCATGAAAAATCACCAAGCTCGATTGTAGCCTTTATCATCACTTTGTCAAAGGTGACTTTTGACTAGTTTAAAGCTCAGCAACTCTCATGTAGAAATTCATGATGACCTCAGGTTAAAGGGCATTTTGACCTTGTTATAGATGAGATAAGCTTATGACTTGATCCATACAGCTTTCTCATAGTGGGTCAATCCAGCACCTTGTACTCTTACAAGTGCGTGATAAGTAAAATATTTAGATATTTATTTTCCCTTATATGATGATTTTATGGACGATATTTGCATTTAATATAATAAATTTGGGTGTGATTGATAAATAAATATTGTTTTTTGGAATGAACAGCATTTTAAAAAAATAAAAATAAAAAAATAAAAGTACTGTAGCAGCCACCGGGCACTATAGCAATCAACGGGCACTGTAGCAGCCGCCAACACTGTAGCATGTCAACGGCACTATAGTAGCCGCCAGGGGGCACTTATAGCAAGTCACCGGGTACTGTAGCAGCCGCCAGATCACTGTAGCAGTACTGTAGCACACGTTTTTTCCCTTATAAATAGAGATCAATGCTAAGCTCAAAGAGAGGAGAGGAAGAGAAGCAGAGGTTTCCTTCTCCGACAAGGAGAGGTCCTTCTCTGACCGTGAGATATCTTTCTCTGACATTTCTGAGTTATTTGTGTTGTTTTTTAGCTTTAATTTCATGTATTGCATGCCTCCATCTTGGAAGGCTTAAGATCGTATTGCTTATTGCATGCCTCTATCTTGGAAGGCTTAGGATTTTATTACATTTTGCATACCGCCTACATGGAAGGTTTTACCTCCTAAATGGACGGCTAGATTTCTTCATCTTTCATTCATCTTTTGGTTGTATATTTATGTTTGAGAATTTAATATTCAAGTTTATGCAGTATTTCTAAGGATTTCATTCTAGCTTTATATAATGTCAATTTATTTTGGTTTTGTTTTTAATTTCATCATGTGCTAAACTTTCATTTTCTTAGGGTGATGACGTAGCTTACTAATGACGGATTGAATCCTAACTTATTAAATCTAGTTTGAATTTCTCCTTTATGATTGAGTTTTAATTATTATTCTTAATGCTTTTGATTGACTGGCCATCTTTTGAATGATTTCAATATGCATGTTGAGACCGGAAGGAGATACATGTGTGTAGACCCTATAATTAAAACCATGACTTGCATATGAAATAGGAATATATTCATATGAGTTGTCTAGTCTTACTGAATTCCATAAATCTTAATGCATAATTAATTGCTTAAATTCATATAGGAATATATTGGATTAGCAATTGATTATAGAATTGCTTGACCTTGGAAGAGGCTGGTAATTAAATTAGGGAAACTCGACTATCAATCATATGGAATAAATTGGGCTAGAATAGATAAGTGATTCAATCCGGAATGCTTTTTCTCATATTTGCTTTCATATCATCTGCATTCATATTTAATTGTTTTTCTTTTATTTTGTACTCTCAATCACCAACTAATTGATCGACTAAATAGAATTAAAATTACTCATTTTGGTACTTAGTGCTCAATCCTCGTGGGAACGATACTCTACTCACTTCTATATTACTTGATTACTACAGTGTACACTTACACTATTTAATTGATCATCTGAACTCGTATCAGTGCGTAAGACTTTGATTCGTATCTCTATATCTTATCAAAGTCATACTTGTCTTACTTTATTTTTGCTCCCGCATAGATGACTGACCAGGGGAATTTAGGACAATCTTTATGATTTATCCAAGGATACAATTATCAGAGTTAACATGCAAATAATATGATAACAAAATGGAGAAATTCATTAAATAATAATGTTCAAAGTATAATGATTAGCCCCTAGGGTACAATTTCCAACACATTGTTAGGTATGATCCATCTATTGGTATATATGGAATGGACTTTTATGTGGTTTTTGATCGCCCCGGTTACCATGTCGAATATCGCTGCAAGTGCAAGTCACGTGTCGAGATCCAATACTAAGTCACCAAAGAAGATGCCATGAAGGGGTTCCAAGTGAATTATGAAGGAATGATCCTAAACAATGTCTAATCTATTGTTGGCTAGATTGCAATATTGAATGCAGCAAGTTCCAATTTTGTTATTTTAGTATGAAGTTTCTTGGACGTACAAGTTGGATTTTGCCATCAATATTTATATTATGCTGTTGGTAACATCCCAAATTTCATAACTAGAGGCTTGAGAAGAAGTCTGAATCAAGTGGACTGTAAAACCCCAGTTTAGCAAGTGTCTCAGGAATGTAAACTTTGCTGCCAGTGAATTTTTCCAGCATGGCAGCCTGGTTGTGTGATGGTTTTGGATAACCAATTGATGTCCCATGCCTATGAAATTTTCCAGAGTGAAAGTAAACTTATCAAGCATTAATTTGATAGGTCATACAAGCCATTTGAAGCTATACACAAAGAGTTATGTATTTTTGAATTTAGTCCAGTAAAATAAGAGATTTTCTGTGGTAGCGTCCAAAAATGATAATTTTGGGAATTTTGAGCTTTTAATTGGCTAAAGACTATATTTTTTCATAAAAATATACTTAATAGGGGTTACATAGCCTTTGAAACCATACCAATTGGACATCTATACAATTAGATATGAATTTTCAAAGTTGGATGGAAATTCTTCCAGATTTCCTGCAAAGAGCGAAAATGAAAAAAAATATAAGGGAAAAATGGTTATTTGACCAATAAAGCAAGAAGCTATCTATTTTTCCCTTTAATTAGGATAAATTTTGGCTGAAGTAGGGAGCAAGAAAGGAAAATAAAATACTTGGCTCATATTAATTCAAGAAGGAAAAATTAATGGCAAAGTAAAACATGCATATGCTTATTTGCATTAAAAAATATTATTTCCAAAAGCAAATGGAGACATTTCAAGAAGTCATATCCCTTTTGCTTCTTCATTATTTTCATCCAACTTAAGAAAAATGGAGAAAGGAAGAGAGCTTTGGAGAACAAGAACCAAGGGGGGAGGGCAAGAGAAATCATGGTAAGTGGCTTGTGAAATTCAAGAGTTTAGCTCTCTAGTTTATGTATAACTCCCTCTAATCTCTATGTCATCATGAATATCACTTTTAGCAAGATAAATCAAGAGGAAAGAAGGAGAGAGAGAGATGGCGTTTTAGAGAGAGAAAGAGGAGAATCAAAGGTAATCTCCAAAACCTTGTTTTCTTGTTAGATTCAAGGTTGTTATGGTTGGTTTTTGATTTATTTTGTAATTTCGAGAATGCCAAATCCTAACGGGGGGTGCTGCACAAATTTTGATGAATCCTGATTAAGATAATGATTATAAGGTTAAAAGAGGTTTTATGATAATTTAAGATGATATTGGAAGTTAATGTTTAAATCTTCCTGAATTTATTTTCTGGAGGCAGATAACTTGTAACGTGTTTTTATCAGCCAAACCTAGTCCAAATGCTATGAAATTTTATAGGATTAAAGTAGACATCCTGGGATTTAATTTGATAGTTATTATAAGCCATTTGGACTAGCGGATTGAAAGTTATGATTTTTCAAAATTTGGCCTTGATTCTAGAATGAAATCTATGGCAATCTATGTTTAACGAATTTCTAGAAAATGTGTGGCTGTAAATAATGCTCTATGATATTTTTCACTAAAAGAGGACTTAAAGATATTTTTATAGAACTTAGAACCAACCCATTTGGATTTTTGTAGAATTAAGTATGAATTTCCAAAATTGTTCAGCAAAACTAGCAGATTGGATCAAACCTACAAAATTATGGTAATTAAAGTAATTCAGGCCCAAATATAGGAGACATGCCCGAAATACCCATATAGTCCCATTGGACATTCCTTTTAATGGCTCTAATAATATGGGTATTTATTTAGGGGCATAGAGGTCAAGAAGAAGCATCTTCAATGGTTGGAAAAGAAAAGGTACAAGAGGAGGACTCAAAGACAAGAGGTAGTGATGAACTTACCTCTCCTACATGTATTTGATATTTGTGCTTGTACATTGATGCATGTGATTGCTTTGCTTAATTATGTGAAATATATATGAATGATTGAAGCTCTGTTTCTATTTATGCTATGATCATGAGTATGTTGTTTGAAACATTGAGCATGCAAATATGTCATTGTGTTAGCATGAGTTTATATAAGGCAATCATGTCATGCATTAAGCATTTATTTTACATGTGACCACAGGAGGTGTACTGAGAACAGAGAAAAGGATTGCACGTGGAGAAATGCTATAGTAGAACAAAGATGAAAAGATGTCTGAATATCATAATAGCCCTGTACGTCTACATTAGTTGTAATTGTTATATACAATCCCTGCAGGGAATTTTCTGTAATCAAGCACTTTTTATCAGTATATTTATATTATTCTTATGTGCCCACCGAACTGCGTGTAAGCACTCTGAAAAAGGTGAAAATAAGATAAGGGTATTACACTATTGACACTTAATGAGTTGAATGTTCTACGTTGTACATTTATCTACATTCCACAACATTGATCTACATACTACAAGGCACAAGCTATAGTAGTTTTCAATTGCGTAGGGTATATATCTGAGCTCTGAACATTAATATGCTGCAGAAAATGTATCTGTTAGATATGATTAGTTTTGATGATGTCAAATATAGATGTGAAATGATAAGAGCAAAAAGTTTATATAATGTATTTCTTTGACTAACTATTATATTACATATTTTTGTAGATTAGTCAAGCAAAGAATGAAGAAGATTGAATTAATGAAAATGAACAAGAGGAAGAAGAAGAAAGAAATTGAAGATAATCAAGGAGATGCTTACTTTGGTTATGGAGAATTATTATCAAGAGGAAAACCAAGAAGAAAGATATTGAAGAATGAAGAACTTGGTAGATCTATCATGAATATCAAGATTCAAGTTGTTAGATGTGATATTGGAGGTTTCTATAATGATACCGGAGGTTTCTATGATCAAATGATGGTTGGAATAGGTTAATACGAAGCTAAGATGACTTATATATGAGTTTTGGCACTTCTAGAGGTGTTATGCTCGAGCACAAGGTGTTATGCTCGAGCACAGGAAGAACACACTCGAGCACAGACCACTTCACTCGAGCACGGGGTGTATACTCTGTTCTACTCTGTTTTACGTTCAGCCTGAGCGAGGTCTGGTATTTTGATCATATCTCTCAAACCACAAGTCGGATTGACCCGAAACTGGTGGCATATGAAAGAAGACTCCCAACACGTAAAATTGGCACCAGAATCACATTGAAAGAAGATCAAATGAAGGAGATATGATTCGTCGAAAATGAAACTGAAATCACCGTCACATTCTGACACAGGTTCGGTATTTTGAGTATATCTCACAAACCACACATCGGATTGAGACGAGACCAGTGCCAAATGAAAGTAGACTCAAAGATCTTTCCATGGATAGGTAATTTTCATCATTTGAACGTATATTCTAGGAGCTATGCCTTCTGGAAGTTGATGCTTGTGCAGACTAGCGAAATATACACTCTTTCGATCATATCTTGTAGAATACAAGGAGTTTGGAGCTGATTCTTGTTGCATTGGAATGCATATGATAAGAGCATTCTTATGATACATCATTTGAATCAAATGAATCAAATTTTTCTAAAGTGGCCCCACATCACCCGCGAGTGTAAAAACTTTCTCTCTGAAAATGTCGTGCGAGTGATGTCCAGAAGCAGCTGAAACGTGAAAAAAGTTGCAACACTCGAGCACTAGGATTCATGCTCGAGCATTGGATGATTTCTCACTCGAGCAGGAGTCTGTGTGCTCGAGTGAAGGACCACATCACCTGCGAGTGATAAATTCATCCCTCTGAAATCCTGATGCGAGTGTTGATTTTGAGAGCATATTCCTTGAGAATATGCGTCTCACTCGAGCAGAGGTATGTGTGCTCGAGTGAGGAACCATATCACTCGCGAGCACAAAATCTCACTCTTGTTAAAATGATGTGCGAGTGACAACCCGAGAAGAAGCATGTACGTGAAAACTTGAGGCGCACTCGAGCAGAAGGTGTGTGCTCGAGTGAGAGACCATATCACCCGCGAGTGAGAATTCTGTCTCTCTGAAATCCTTGCAAGCACAACCCGAAAAACTGAAGCACAAAGAGGAAAATAGGAAGATCACTCGAAGTGAGCCATATTGCACTCGAAGTGAAGTTCTGACAGAAGCAACGAAGAAACACAGAGCCTCATAGCTATCAATCCAAACATGGTTAAACGTTATACAATCATTATGTTTTCACTTGTTATTGTTTCTAAACATTATCTAACATATATTTCAAGTGTAAAACAGGAGATTAAATATTTGGGTTATATCTTCAAGAACGGAGGTCACAGCGAATATCTTCACTCAACGTGATGAGTCACAGAAGCCAGAAAATCATCTTTTGACCAATGATCCAACATACCCATGACTAATACTTCATCATATTAATGATTAAGTATTTTGCAGTGTGAAACAGGAAATTTAACGGTGAGCTTGCAGATTCAAATAAAAGTCAATTACGGTGAACTCCATCATTACACACTGAATGGCGGCTACCTACCACGACAAGCAACTGACACACCATGAAAAATTGTCTGAAACACAAGACGCTCCACTTTGCTCCACAACGGACAGAAGCTTATTTTTCAAATATGCTCAAACGTTCAAATGAAGCAGTGGGACTCCAACGGACGAATGTTCACAACGGTCATCATCTTCATCAACTATAAATGAGAGAGAGCATTCAACTTGGAAGGTAGACAGAAAAAACTGAGACAGCGAGCAACTACATAGAAATGTGAATCATCTGCTTCTACCCATACACTCTCTGTTCTACGGTTTCAATATTACTTTTCATTGAGAGAGTGATTATTTGTATTGTACTTCAGTGAGTATTATACCCACTCTGTGAGAGAGTTTGTAAACACTTTCATCTATATTTCTGAGTTGATCTCAAGGTAGAAGGACCTTGAGAGGGTTGATTTTCTTACGGGGAAGCAGTAGAGAGAATTGCCGTAAGACATTCTGCTCGTAAGACTTACAAGGTGCAAGCAGTAGAGAACGTTGCTGCTCATAAGACTTACAGGGGTGTAAGCAGAAGAGAACGTTGCTGCTCGTAAGACTTGCATGAGTAAGCAGGAGAGGAAGATCTTCGGGATTGCTCTGCTCGTAAGACTTACCGTAAGGGGGAGTATCTTAATGAGAGATTTTTAAAAGGTTTCACAAGTACCCGGCTAAACTTGTGGGATTGTAAAGGCTTTTCTTGTGCCCCGATTAAACAAGAAGATAGTGGATTTGAAAATCTCAGGAGGAGCCTGGGGACTGGACGTAGGCCATCACAGATTGGACCGAACCAGGATAAATCACAGTTTGCATATTCTCTTCCCTAAACTCTTATATTTCCAGCATATATTATTTAATCTAACTGTTGATTTATAAACCTTCATACTTACTGTTTTCATTAAGATACGAAAAGATTTCTAAAGTTCTTAAGTTTTTATTATACACCCAATTCACCCCCCTCTTGGGTGATAGCCTGTTCTAATAGTATCAAGATATGAATTGTAATGGTATCTACCAAATGATAATAGAAAAATGTAGTAATTGCATCAACACATTTCTTTTGGGAAGGTAATCTCAAAAGCAAAGTAGCTCATTAGTGGTTGCCAAGGAATTATATGTTTTTGTGAAGTATGATAACTGGTTGATCTTAGGAGATATCATGATGTGGTTTTAATAAAGCTAAAATGTGGCTTTGGCAAAGTGATGTAAGTCCTCATGTGGTTTCAAACATGTTATTTAAAAATTGCTGCATTTCAATTCATATGGGAAAGACAAATGGTTAGAAAATGAAGGACATTTCACTTCACATTGGTGAACAAAAATCTAGCATTACTACCTCAAATTAAACGGTCACATTGTCAGACCCTTATTTTATTTTCATATTTTTCAGAGTACTTACGCGTAGTTTGGTAGGCACACAGAAATAGCATAAAAATACTGATAATAAATATTTGATTGCAAAAATTTGCCATAGATATTGTACATAATAATTACATATAATGTAGCCGCACAAGGCTACTAGGGTATCTAAATCCATTACAATGAAACGCAGACATCTTCCCGTCTTCATTCTACCACCGCATTCCTCTTGTGCAATTCTCTTCTCTGCTTTCACCTGTCTAATTAGTTGGTTAGGAAGGGTGAGATTCGAGGGAATCTCAGTAGTAAGCAGTTATCATAATACATGTAAGATATATACTATGTGTATGACATGTTAGCTTTAACTAGATGGATGCCCAATAATGACATTTTTGTATACTCAATGCTTCATATACTATACTTATGGCTGTAGCATAAATAGAAATAGAGCTTCATCATTCAAATATGCTCTACACAATCAAGTAAAGAAATTACATACATCACTACACAAGCATAATTATCAAATAAGGTAAGTTCATTACCTCTTATCTTGAGTCCTCCTCTTGTACCTTTTCTCTAACCATTGAGGATGGTTCTTCTTTGTCACCTCATGACCTAGATATATAATCATATCATTAGAGCCATGACAAATGAGTGTCTAATGGGACTACATGGGCGTTTGGGACATGTCCGTTATATTTGGCCCAATACTTTGACAATTTAACACAATTGCCATAAATTCACAGGTTAACCCAATTTGCCAATTTTGTTGATCAAACTTTGGAAATTCATAATTAATTCTAAACAAAATCTAAATGGGTTGGTTTCAATTTCCATAAAAATATATTTCAGTCCTCTTCAAATGAAAAATATCACAGAGGACCAATTACGGCCACACATTTACCAGAAATTCGTAAAACTTAGATTGTTATAGATTTCGTTTCAGAATCAAGGTCAAATTTTGAAAAATCATAACTTTCAATCCACTAGTCCAAATAGCTTATATTAACTATCAAATTAAAGCCTAGGATGTCTACTTTAATCATGTAAAATTTTATAGCATTTGGAATAAGTTTGGCTGATCAAAAACACGTTGCAAGTTCTCTGCCTCGAAAAAATGAATTTAGGCAGATTTAAACACAAACTTCCAAAATCATCATAGACCATCATAAAACCTCTTTTAACATCATAATCATCATCATATGAGAATCAAACTCTAAAAGACATACTCTGTTCAAAATTCAAGGTTTGAGTATTTCAAGAATTACTTAACTGAATCACAGAATGCTCCGTTCAAATCAGAGCTTATACATACCAAAACTCGAATCTATAATCTGTTTTTGATTCTGGTAGCACCTCCTCTGAGTAGATAGAATTAAACACCTCTGATTGAAACTCCAAAACCATAGAAATGTTGCTCTCCAGGAGAGGAACAACGTTAGAGAAGACTTTGGAAGCTGGAAACACCAAATCGGAGGTGAAATCGGCTCCAGAACTCAAGAGCTTTCACTATTCATCCTTTCTCTTTCCTCTTCCATTTTCTTATGTTTTTTCTGATTTTTCTCTTCTTTGTGTGTGGCTGAACAAAATTAATGGAGAGGGAGGAGAGATAATTAGTCAATTCCCCAATTTGCCCTTGGTTTGTGCAGAAATTACCAAGATGCCATTCGGTTAGATTTCAACCGTCCTGTTTCTTTTCTCTTTGCTCTTGCTTTCTTCAAGTCTCTCTCTCTCTCTCTCTCTCTCTCTCTCTTTTCTCTGTGTTGGACGAAAATGAGCTCTTGAAGTAAGATAAGAGCTTTAAAAACATCATTTCTCCACCTCCTTAAGATAATAATATTTTATAGCCAATTAACATGTGAAAATTGACTTTTGTCATCATCTTTTTCACTTGGCTATTATTCCTCCACGTGGCATTATTTGTAGCCAAATAAATATTTTTCCTCCTTTTATTTTTTTTGGCAAAAAATATCACAAAGAAAAGGGAAAAATAAAAGCTTCTTGCTTTATTGGTCAAATGACCATTTTGCCCTTACATTTTTGTAATTAAATTAGGCTTCTTTTGTTTTCTTTTGTTTAGGCCAAAATTCACAATATATTAGGCTCCAATAACTAATTTGGGCTCCAATAATGAGGCTTTATGAAGACAAAAATTGAATTCTTATGTTTTATTGTGGCCCAATTACGTGTGGTCACTATTTGGCCATTCAAAGTGTGCCAAATTCACCATTTTATTCCCTTTGATATAAGAAATTTTGGTGTCTGAAATTTGGGATGTTACACACATTACATATAACTTATTAAAGATTCTTAAATCTCACTACAAGCATCATGAGCACAATTAGTGCAATTCGTATTAGTAAGATGATAGTCATCCAAGCACCATTTAAAAAGTTTTTTCCTATATTTTAGAAAATAGTTATTTTTTAAATTTAGGACTAATGCTTTAAATGATTAAACTATAGGTAATAAAGGAAGGAGATTATCTCATTGTCTTCATTTTCATTTTCTTCCCAGAATCTCACATCAACCCTTAGATTAGATGGATGGTTTAGACTCAATATTGGATTAAGTTGCATACTCACCTCAGAAGTATTCACAAAATCTCAATGTTATGGAAGTCTAAAAATGTAACACTATCACCCCATCATTTAAGTAATGTTAAGTTTGACTGTTAACTCAGTTTGTTTGACTAATATGATACCTAGAATCTCACATGGCATGCCACCTCATCATCCAACTCATACCTGTAACTATAACCATTTCTTTTTTTATAACCGATTTCATTCTGAACCCAAAAATCTCATTTCAAACCTAGATTAGATTTCATGGCAAAATAGAAGTTTACAACAACAATCAAATACAAAAAAAATCATCTTCAAATGGATAATGAAAATACAAGGAAAATTGAACAGATTTGGGTTCCAGGGTCAAAATCAACATTTGAAGAGGAAGCACAAGAAAAAATACAACCTAAGCCAACTAAAAAGATGGTGTGTCCAAGCTTATCTGAACCTTTTTCTGTGTTGTTAGTGGAACCTAGATCACTAGGAGGTGCAAAGGGAAAAAACTAGACCCTCGGCTATATCTTTGTCATTGAAAGAGACTCACGGGGTTGGGTTTTTAAGTGTGTGTTTGGAACGACGAATGCAAAAGTGATTTTTTTTATTTTACTTTTTACAATCTTACTTTTGGGTAAAAGTCAAATTATGTAATATGATTTATATTTGGATTGACAGTTGTATACGTGATTTTTGTAAAAGTAGAACTTATTTGGATTAACTTTAGCATAAGTGGCTTTTGTGATAATGGTAAAAGATGGTGGGTGAACAAATATTTAAAAAATCAAGAAAATATTTAAAAATTAATTTAAAATATTATGTGCTACTAGAAAAATATTTTAGAGTGGGTGGAAATCAATAAATCAATATTAAGTTTTTGGTGCTCGTTACTATGTAAAAAAATATATTAACAATAAAATTGTAGTCAGTCTTTTAAAATTGAATACAACTAAAAAAATATTTTAAAGGGTCAAAAGCACAAAAAAATATTTTAAACTAATTTTTGGAGCTAAAAAGGTACATTAAGGGTAAAATTGCATTCAGTCTGATAACACACTGGATACAACTGGAAAAATATTTTAGGGGATTAAAAGCACTAAAAAATATTTTATGATACTACATGCTACTTAAAAAATATTTTAAGATACTAGATAAGTCCAGAAAAATACTTTATAATATTAGACACCATTTTCTTAAAAAAAAGGTTCGAGGCTATCATTTTTGAAGCCAGATCCAATAATTTCAAACAAGCCATCATGAAAAGCTCTAAATTTTGACTTTTGTGATATTGATAAGAGAGAAATTAAATTAAAAATTATTAAAAAAAAAGTGAAGTTCGAGTCCCTTTTTTCTACAAAGCAAATCTCCAATTCTCCCTCCTCACCCATTACTGCAAATCGTCCATTCTCGCTTCAGCCACCCTAACCACCATCCTCTATAACCATCCTCTGTCACTCACCGCCTCGTTATCCACACTCTCCTATTTCCAGATTCTGTCCACCATCTCGTCGGCGATCACCCCACTACTACAAAAAGGGGGTTTTAATGTCCCTATTTTAGCACTTTTAACGTCCAAAAACTGGGGGACGTCTATGTGGGGGGCGTAGTATGTTTTAAAAAAAGATGTCCCAAAAAATGAGATGTCTAAAGTGAGACTTTAGACGTCCCAAATTAAGAATTGGGACGTCTAAAGTCCCCCTGTGGAGGACTTTAGATGTTCCGAAATATGTGATTAAAATGAAATAGAGACCAATAATAATCAAATAACATTTACTAACCCATCACATGATGGGGTTTTCACGAATACTTTTTGAAATCATTTATAAACTTGGTCTCATATTCACATTTCGAATACAATTACTACGCGAAGATAAATCACATTTATATAAATATCAGAGTGCACAACCTAATCATCCCGGCAATCCCGGGTACATACCTTCGCTAAAGATACACAAGGTACAATTGCACATTACAATTCTTCAAATAGGGATTACACAATCTCATCTCAGAGGAGTCCTAGCCGCTCCCTCCACGAGCCACTTGCCCTGTCTAAATTATTGGTAGGGGAGAGTGAGATTCGAGAGAATCTCAGTAGGAAACAGATACCATAATGCATGCATGATAGATGCTATGTGTATGACATGTTAGCTTTATCTAGATGCATGCCCCATAATGACATTTTTGCATACTCAATGTTTCATGTAACAAAACTATGGCCACAGCAAAACAGAAACAGAGCTTCATTTATTCAAATATGCTCTACACAATCAAGTAAAGCAATCACATACATCACTACACAAGTAAAGATATCAAATACATGCAAGTAAGGTAAGTCCCCTACCTCCAGTCTTTTCTCCTCGATTTGCGTGCCAGCAACTCGGGGCTTCACATTCGATCCTACAATGTCAAATGTATCATTTAGACACTTCCATAGTGTTTCTGGGGGTAATATGAGGCTATATTGAAAATTTACTAAAATACCCCTGGGGACCCGGCCCGGCCCCGCCGTCGGTCCGACTGTACTTTTCTTGAAATTTTAACATGAGCTATTCTGACATACTTTCGCCCAAGGAATCCATTTCCGGACTCGGAATTATCAAATTCAATTTCAATTTACAAATTTACCCTTGGCAGCTCCACTTTAAGGGTTTCAAGGGCGTTTTCGTAATTATGCTTTTTCGGCCTTTTCCGAAAAAGTGACCAACTGTAACCCCACCTAATTTTCGCTCCTGAACTCAATGGAATCATCAAATCATTGAAAATATATCTCTAACCCCTCCAAACCAGGCTTGGCCGAAATTCTCAATTCCCCGGGAAAAATTGGGGTTTTTCGGTTTCGGCTCCGTAAACGCGTTCCTTTCTATTCCTAAACACTTTATTGACTATTCCATTAGGTTAGAACTACCATTTAGTATCAATTTGGGCAGCATAACAGCCCCACAAACCCATTTCCAAAAATTAAAACCAATGGCAATCCGGCGAAATTTCACCGATTAAATTGCCCACAGCAGCTAGAATAGTCAATACACAAGAGTTTGGAAGTTACCTCAAGCTCCCTCTGGCTTTTCCCTTATCTTGGCTGAAACCCTAGCCCCTTTTAAACAGCAAAATTAAGCTTCAAATACCTTAATCGATGTAAAAGAGAAGCTTAGGAAAAGGATTATACGCGTTAGGTACGAATTCACCGAAGAAATCGACCTACCTCCCGAGTTTTCTCCTCCCTTCTCCCTATTTTCTCCAAGGTCTCTCTCTCACGTTTTGTATCTGAAATGGCATCGGTTTGGAGGAAGAAAGATGAATAAAAAGTGTTTTAACATTAGGATGATGTCATGTTTTATTATGCTGATGTCATAAATCTCATTTTCGGATTTTCTGGCCAAACTTTGAAAAATCATAATTAATTCTAGAAAACTCAAAATGAGGTGATTCCAAAGCCAAATGAAAGATATTTAAGTCCTCTTCATAGGAAAAATATTGGCCATTACTAAAAATCACCACACAATTCCAGAATTACATAAATTTCATCACTGCCCCAAAACAGAGTCCATTTTCGACCTCAAACTTTGGACAGTCATATCTCCCAGTTCCCAAAACGAAATGGCACAAATTATATGTCCATTTTGAAGCTTGGGATGTGAAATTTAAGACTGGAAAGTTTCATAATTTTCTGACATCATTTGCCTAGTTAAAACATCCACACGATAAGACTGGCCATACAGAATTCACACTGGACAGCATTTCCAGTTTTGCAACCAATGTGTCCAATTCAATTTAAATCAATTCCAATGATTAAATACCACAACATGACACCATTTCCATCACAATACTCCATTCAATTCTTCCCTCTATTCTAAGTCAATTTGGATGTTGATCCACAATTGAACTCAAATACAGGGTTTTGGCGTTGCTCATAACACAAGTGACTACAATCCACTTTATATTCTTTAAAAGGGTTCATTAATCACTAACCACGTCCACTTTTGTAGTCATTAACCCCCAATCACAATTTGGGATCTTGCTAAACCAGGGCTTAGCAATCCACTAATCTTAGGCTTATTCTCTAGCCTCGAGTCTCAAATTTCGGGGTATTACATTAGACGTCCCAAATTGAGATTTGGGACGTTAAAAGGTTTGATTTTTTTTAAATGATTATTTACATTCTACATTACCCAGCAAATTCAAACTGCAGAAACAGAATAGAAAATGGATTCGTAAACCACAATGTCTGTTACAAAATGGTAAGGATATCCAGCACTACAATCTTTACTATATATACATACAATAACAACTCATACAACCTACTACTATATATATGTACAATAACAACCAGAAAGTGTCAAAACGATGTCATCACACAACTACAAACTGATATAAATAAAAATTTTAATGATCTATATGTTGAAGAAGATGTCCAGCCAAAAGGTCTCTGATCAAATTAAGGTCGTCACATAGGTAGGCATCTTCATTATGAAAAATATGAAAATTAGAAAATAAGCTTTGATGAAATGAATCAAGCAAATGAATTAATTAGCATTTCAATTAGAACACCAAAAATATTATCATTTGAGAATGAAGAAGCGATTACCTTTTCAAAATCGCTAGCAATTCCACTTTGAATGATGTTATACATATAAAGTATAACATAATATCCGCATTCAGTGTTGCCAGGTTGTCGAGGGCAATTTAAATCAAAGCCAATTGATTGTTAAAATCAATAAAGGTATGTCTAAAACGACCATCAATGAAACAATTAGAATCGAAACTACTTACTATCGGATAAAACCACTTTGGGTTTTTAACAACTTTACCCTCGCGTGACCTACCTGGGACTCTATATGTTTGACAAGCACTATCATGAAAATCAAAATCAACATAAATTAGAACTATTCATTTTTTTTAAATGTCAATAAAATACAAACAGAATAAATTATGTGTCGAAAACAGATTTTGTATCTTTGTCTAGCCTTTTACGCAAGGGATCAAACCAATAGACTACGTTGCGGCGAGGACATATAACACACAAACTCCAGTGGTAACTATAACAACATGTACAGATTAAAATAAAGTTAGATGACAAGGCAATTATTTATTAAACATCTTAAATTGACAAAATAAAGATACGTACCGTTAAACAATGGGTGCTAGATAATAACAAAGTTTGGTTTTTCCCATTGTGTAGCCTACATAGTGAGTCCTATACATCACAGTATTGGTATCCCTTGTCGTATTCGCAGGGCATAAGAATCCAGACCAATCACGTCTTTCCATGTTTGTGCAGAGGCCATGGAAGATGCTATAATAGAATTAAAATAAGGAATGAATTATTGAATATATGAAATCAAAAAATCACTAAATGAATTCTATGGGAAAATTGAAAAAAAAAAAACTTACCGGATTGCAAATTTCACCCATCCTGCATCTATCTCCTCCAACCTAATAAACTGCTTGAGATCTGTATTGTCAATCGTGTAGGGATACTCCAATGTAAGGCCCATAATCCCTTGAGGCATCTTCAAGTCAACCTGTTTAATGCCCTTGTAGATCTGTTGCAGATGTGCTAAGTAGGGCCATTTCCTCACATCTTCGTCATCCTTTTAGAACATCAAAAAAAAATTGTTATTAGGATGCCAATAGATTTTCAGTAATAGTAAGATAATGCCTACCATTGGAGGTGTTGCCTCTGAACCAATAAGATTGTGAGGCCAAAGGATGAAAGATCCTATCGTCTGACCTAACGTGCCAACCTCTGTATCAGGAACAGGGATGACTGTACCTTCTTCCCCTTTCTTACACTCGTCACATTCACCCTACAAAAATCCTGCGGAATTTGCTGATGATGGTAGGTGGTAGCACGTGTGTGAACGAGAGCATCATCAACAACATGCAATAGTGAATCATCCAAATAGAAGGTAGAAGGGTCTCCCGACGCTGGAGTGGGAGAAGGCTTGCCAAGTGGTTCCTCCAGAGGGTTATAACTTCCTTTGGTGTTATTGAAGGCCGAGGATTCCTGAGTTCTATGCTCGTCCCTTGCCCTTTGTGCTTTAAACATCTTTGCCATTTCAAGTTGAAGCTCTAGCAACAGCTCTTACCGGAGCTTGTCACGAAGGTTGGCTTTGAGCTCTCATTCGAGGTCCTCTCGAATCTTGGCCACAAGGTCCCTACTAGGTCTAGCTTGTGATGAATAACATGAGTCTCATCCAAAATACCTCGTGGCACTAACTCCCCGTGTCTCTCCTCGAACACGACCAGGGTCATCTGCCTTCGCAATAGCCATTGATAAGATGTCCATCCGTCTACTTGGATTGAACGAACCTTGGCTACTATGATCTTCCAGTTCATCCTAAAGCATACAATTTATCGTAAATGTATCGAAACCACTCTCGATATGCAAAAAATTAGGTACTTATAGTATAACTACTTACAATCCTCGCAGCAACCTCAGCAACAACCGGATTTATGTACTTCCCACCCTTAATCCTCCCTGTTTTCCATTTCTTGTGACGTGGAGGAGGTTCCAAGGCATGAATAACAATGCTAGGATCAAATTCCGCTGCTTCCTTCATTTTCTCTAACTTTTCTTGCTTCATTTGCTACTCAAGCTTCCGATATCCACCACGAGACATGTAATGTTGATATTTATTTTCTACTTGTCTCTGTGCATTTGCCGCACTTAATTCCTATGAATGAAAAATAACAAAAAATAAATCAAAAATATCAAGTATATGAAAATTAAAATCTCTATATCATGATGACAAGAATCTTACCAAAAACTGAGGATCTGCCCGTGATGCCGCAAACAACCTCCAGTCCTCTAGAGACAAATATGAATAATGTTGACATGGATCCTCACCCCTCTGGGCCCCTTGAATGTACCTTGCTGTTAGCTTGTTCTTGAAACCTTTCCATTGTAGACAAACTTCACCCATCCAGTGCTTGTACATCTCCCTGGTGTCTGGGACATCGTATGTTTGCTGCAAGGTAAAACATAAGATAATTATATTTGAAACAATAGGAATAAAGCTATAATTATCATAGATGTATCAAAACTTATATATCAAAAGTTGCTGCCAAATCATGTCTTTCGTTTTTGGGGGAACCAATCTCCAATTATCGTAGGTAATGCGCACTTTGCTTTGACCCAAAAACTCTACATAGCTAATGAAATGGTCTTCCTCAGGACCAACTGGATTCAAATTAGCATCGAAGTCTATATACAACCTCTCTTATTGATGTTCATGATGTGCAACCAATGCTCCCATCTTTGTACAGCCTCTAACCCTCCTTCTTACAACGGTTTCATCTCTAGGCCTTTCATCAACGCTAGGGCTTTTGTCATCTCTACGCCTTTCGTCATCCCCAACACTTTGTGATGAGTCACTAGAGTTGTCTATATTCCTGTCAACACAAAAAGCATCATCAAATACGTAAATAAATTGCCATAAAAATAAAATAAAATAAGCAGGAGTAAAACAAAAAAACACACAGTTCTCTTTTATAAATTAAGGTCTTACTCTATATTGTTTCCCATATTCCTTCACCATGGTCATTTCCTACAGCATATTCGTCATCATCTACCAATTCTACTTCATTTGTTCAAGGTGAAGTTGTTGTGAAAAGTGGTGTGTCGTCAAGGTTGAAGGTTAGATCACAATACTTCTGTTTTTTACTTTTAAGCACAATGGACATGTTTTTGCTCGTAGGGTCTATGACATAAAACACTTGTTTCACCTGGCTTGCTAGAATGAAGGGCTCATCTCTATGGCCAACTCTTCGAAGATCGACTAAGATAAATCCAAATTGTTTATCTATTACCACATCATTATTGCTAACCCACTTACATTTGAATAAAGCAACTTTGAACTTGTTGTATGTAATCTCTCATATTTCTTCTATAACTCCATAATAGGCCATAGACACTAATATGGGGTTTTTGTCTCTCGAACTGGAAAAGTGCATGGCTTCAGGTTCTACCATTATCCCACTATTTTGCAAGGTACTTCTATCATCTTGCTCTTTTGTATAGAAAGAATAGTCATTTATATCATAACTGGTCCAAGTAATGACCTGAAACGAAGGCCCCCAAGCTAGTTACTCGATTGTCTCAGACACACCAGTCTTGTGTGAAACCTTTTCCTCGAACTACTCTATGAATGTCTTGTTTTACTTATTAGCAATTTGCATGTCATTCTTCCTTGGATTCTTATTCGTCAAAGTCTTTCTGTGTTCATCTATGTAAGGTTGAACTTCTTGCATATTATTCAGGATATACAAGTGGGCTTGCAACACCTCTTCACGAGGAACATTCTTCACTTTCAGTCCTTGTGTTCCCTTTCTTCTCCCCTCTTCATGCCAAGATTGTTCCTTCTTCCCTGATAGAGCTGTGAATGTGGGCCAACCTGCGGGTTACAGGCTGGCCCACACCAACCCGCAGGCCATGCGGTGTAGGCCTGTGCGGACCACACTTCTGCGGGTTGGCAAAATGTCAACCCTAACCCGCAGTGTGTGGGTTGCGGGCTAGCCTGGTTTTTTTTTTGAAAACAAAAATTCTTATTTTTTAAAGAAGGTTGAAAATAAGAGACACATATATATGAGTCATTAAATTTACTTTCCTAGCATCAATCATTTCTCTTAGAAAAATTTAAAAACATAATCCACAATTCAAGAAATAAAGTTATCAAATTTACCAAAGTTTATAAATAAAACATAAACTCATCCTCAAGCAACCAAGATATAATAATTTTGCTTAAAGAAGAAGGGAAGAGACTAAAATTTTTTCTCTTTAGGTTGGAAGGTATCAAGATAGGAGTGCAAAACTTATAAGTTTTATAAAATTATTATATGTAAAAAAAATTTTGCGGGCCAACCTGCCAACCTGAGGGCTATATTGTGCACAGGCTCGCATTTTTGCAGGTTGGGATTTTCCCAACCCTAACCCGTCAAAACCCGTGGGCTCGCGGGTTGGGCCCGTATTACCAACTATATTCCCTGACATATAATTTTTGCAAAACTCTATAGCCTCCTCAACTACATATCTTTGTACTATTGAGGCTTCTGGTCGATAAGGATTTTTAGAATACCCTTTTAAGATCTTCATGCATCGCTCAGAAGGGTACATTCACCTCAGGTAAACTGGATCGTAGAGCCTTACCTCTCTTACCAAATGAACTATCAAATGCACCATTATATCTAAAAATAAAGGAGGAAAATGCATCTCTAGTTGTGACAAAATAATGTAACCCTCATTTTCTAGTTCATCCAACTTTTTAGTGTCAATGACTTTGTTATAGATAGTATTGAAGAAAACGCACAATCTTGTTACAGTGGTTTGTACTTCATCTTTCATTATGCCTTTAATATCTACTGATAATAGTTGTTGCATCAACACATGATAATCATGGGACTTCATTCCTACTAACTTCAAATCGTCCATTGAGACACATCTTCTCACATTCGAGGAATACCCTTGCGGCACCTTAATTTCATGCAAACACCCACACAAACTTCTTTTCTCTGCTTTTCATAGTGTATGAGCTACTGTGTAAGCTCCATCACTATCAAGGCCGAGATTAGTTCATAAAAACGTAATTAAGTTTGAATTAGAAACCATGTATGATTTGGGACTTAGACAAAATAAAATTTCCCAAAATCAGGGTCTTCAAAAATTTTTACAACATCTGTTCCACAATGTTCTCATACTCACATTTCAAACATAAATGACCTATATATGTTGATTCCATTCATACATATCAGAGTATAATGCAAATTTCTGACACATTCGGGTTCCATTCAATAAATAAGGGTTCTATAGAGGCATAAAGCCCATAAAATTTTTCCCTTTTTCTTGGGGATTACACAAAACTATACTACGAATCCCAATATATACAATTATTTCCCAAAAACATCCAAATAATTTTACATGATGACCAATATCCAAAATAATTTCCTACACTGGAGCTCTATCCGCTCTTCGTCGCCCGCTTTCCCTTAGATCCTTCGGCCCTGTCTAAAAATTGTTTTGGGATAGTGAGATTCTAAGGAATCCCCGTAGTGTCAAGTCACTCATAATATGCACAACAATAAGGCATGAAAGCAAATCATAACCTACACATAGCAACTACAACGGAAGTTACAGCAGCAAAGGCAGCTATGACGTGCATCACCCTTACGTTTGCTCACGCTATATTGCACCACAACACAATTCACAACAATATATTTCACCACAGCTAGGATTTATATAAAACATTTTATAACACAAGCCATACTGGCAAGATTCACAACAATCCATATCGATTACAACGGTAGGGGTAGGTGTGATAAACATCACCCCCTATGACTGCTCACGCTGAAGTGCTCATGCTGTAATGGACCATGGCACATACATTTTAGAAACTTAATGACAAGTCATGTATACCATACACCATGCACAACATGAGAGAAAAATCACTACCTTGATCCTTACAGGCGTGCTCTAGCACCGGTCTCTCCCGAATAGGGCAAATGTCAAATCCCAGAATCATGATTGAGGACGAAGAGTTATACTCTATTCCAAGCCTCAATTAATTTCATAACACTTAAATTTGGTTATCATTTATGTCCTTTAAGTAGCTATGAAAGTCTCTAACAATCGCCTAAAAGGATTGGGGAGTACTCGGTTGGAGACCACTTTTCAAAATCATAAGGTGCTGAAAATAGGGGTTGGTTGCAGCCAAGAAACCTTTGGTTGCGGCCAGAAACAGCACAGAAGGTTTCTGGCTGCGGCCAGGAAAATTCTGTTTCTTGGCTAAACTTCAAAAAATCATAATTAATTCTAGAAAAATCAAAATAAGGTTATTTCAAAGCCAAATGAAAGCTATTTAAGTCCTCTTTACTAACAAAATATGGCCCATTACCAGAAATCACCACAAAAATACAGAATGCAAGAAATGTCCACACTGCTCCAGAATTGATCCCAGATTTAACGCCAAACTTTGGACAGTCATAACTTATAGCTCATAAATTGAAATGACATAAATTATATGACCATTTTAAAGCTTAGGATGTGAAATTTACCTCTGCAAAGTTTCAAAATTTTCCAACACCATTTAGTTATTCAAAACATTCATGCAAACTAACTTCCCAGAATAGAGTTCACACAAGACAGATTTCCAACTTTTCTACCAAAGTGTCCAATGACTCTAAAATTAATAACCAAACCTATTCCCACACAATTTCTCACAAGGCACACAATGGAAACCTCAAAATGTCCTAAATCCCAACCTATCACCATGCCCTGTTTTGACCAATACACAAAACCTAACACAAAGTTGCCAAACTTCACCTTTAAGCTTCAATTCAATTCTATTCATTCAAAACACTAAACAAGGCACTAATTCCATGAGAACAACATGCCAACAACACAATGATCCTCATTTTCAAAATTCAAGGCAAAATTTCAAGAAAATCCAAACTCAACCAATGGCTACAAAACTTATATAAAAAGGTTTGTCTTACTTACCTCTACAACTTTCCCAAAAGGAGTTCCTTGGTTCTCCAAACTCCAAAATCCCATGAGAGCTAAAACAACACCCAATGAAAAATCTAAAACCATGAAATTGAAGCTCTCAACACAAGGAACAAGTTTATAGAAGAGAGTTTTTCCATTAGAAGCCATTTAGAGGGTCAAAAGCTTACCTATTTCACCAAGCTTCTTCTTCCTTTTTCTGCAGAAATGGAGGACGAATTTGAGAGAGAGAAGGAGGTTGAAGATGAAATGATGATGGCACACACACTCCCATACCCTTTTGTCAGCAGAATGGAAGGAAGGAAGAAAGAGAGAGAGAAAACTGAATTATTTATTGATATTTGACTTTCCATTGCCTCTCTCTTCATCTCCACTTAACACATATTAGAATTCTATTGGTTCTCATAAAGCAATCAACCAATTAATCACCTTAATCCCTCCATTATCCATTTTAATTTCACATCTCATTTTCCTCTTAGTTAGTAATTAATTTTTTCCATTAATTACTAATTTATGGTTATTCTTTCAATTTCTCAATAATTATGACATATTAATTAAAATTGCCACAAAATACATAATAATTCTAATTAATTCACAAATATCCACAATAATCCTCATTAACCCTTAATTAAAAATGGGGGCATTACATGCTGGCTCCATATATGCCCTCCTACCATCATCTCTTAGTTGTGGATGTAATCGTTCTCTTATTCCCATATCAATAAGGTCTAATCTCGCATTAATCCCATCCTTAGTCTTCCCTGGTATGTGCAAAAGCGTACTGATAAGGCTATCACAAACGTTCTTCTCCACATGCATCACATCAATACTGTGTCTCACGTCAAGCGAACGCTAATATGGAAGATTAAAGAAAATGAATCTCTTCTTCCATATGTTCTTCTCACCCACAGTCCTATGATTTTTACCAAAAGTGGCATTGATACGTTCCACTCGACTGTAAAATTCCTCTCCGGTTAATGCCTTTAGAGCCATTCCATGTTCCGGTAAGCCGTTAAATGCTTTCTTAGCCTTCGATACGGGTGGAACTGATGAAGAAACCTCTTGTGGCCAAGGTAGACAGTTTTTCTTCCATGCTTTAGTTGATGGAAGTGTGTGTTTGTTTCACATATCAGGCATGCTTTATGACCCTTCAGTTGTACCCTGACAAGTTTTCGTACGCAGGGAAGTTGTTTATCGTTGTGAAAATCATTACATGTAGCTTGAAGGACTTCTTCTTATAAGCATCAAACACATCTACGCCTTCCTCCCACAACTTCTTCAAGTCCTCAATCAAAGGCGCCAATTAGATATCAATATCGTTTCCTAGCTGTTTTGGTCCAAAAATTAGCATATAAAGCATCATATACGTGCGTTTCATACATAGCCAGGAAGGCAACTTGTATATTACAAGGAGAACTGGCCACAAACTATGTGTAATAGTAAGAGTTCCATATAGATTGATGTCATCATTACAAAGCCCAAGCCGAAGGTTTCTCGGCTCACTGCCAAATTGAGGGAACATTTCATCTATTTTTTGCCATTGTGGATAGTCAGCTGGGTGCCGAAGATATTTCCCATCAAATATTCTTTCATCAGAGTGCCATCTCAACTTCTTCGCTTTTGTTGCAGTCACAAACAAACGTTTAAAACGTGGTATTATTGGAAGATACACATTGTTAGATCTCATGTTTTGATGATAACAAAGAATGGCTTGAAAAATATTTGATAAACAAATAACTTTGAACAAAGTAATAACAAGAAAAATCATCTCTTGAAGCAAGCATTGGAGTAATGAAGAAAGGCCAAGAGAAAAAGATGAGAAACTTGATCAGTGATAAATTTTCTAAAGGGTTATCGAGTACGTACTCGAGTAATACACTTAAACTTGATGTATTCAGAGTCGACCTTCAAGTAACCTACCAACGATACTCGAGTAAGTACTAGAGTAATAAGGTAAATGACTCCAAGTTGCTCTCGGCCTGCCAATGTTACTCGAGTAGCTACTCAAGTAACCAGGTAACTCACTGGTAGTTGTTCTCGGCCTGCCAACGTTACTCGAGTAGTTACTCCAATAACCAGGTAAAAGTTTACAAGTTGCTCTCGGCCTGCCAATGATACTCGAGTCTATACTCGAGTTACTCTGTTTGAAGAAATGTGTTGCTCTCGGCATTTTCAACCCTGCTAATGTTACTCGAGGCGCTACTCGAGTAACGCATTGTGGTAAGCAAAAACCTAAAGGTAGTACTCGAATAACTTGATCTGGTTTTATCACATTTCACTCGAGGCACTACTCAAGTATGCAGGTATTCAATGACTCATTTAAAGTGGATTACTCGAGTAAGCAATCGAGTATGCAGAATGAATTGGAAGAAGAGCAATCACTAGGACAACCTAGAGCCTGGAAATACAATAAAAGTCATCCCTTAGATCAAGTCATAGGAGATGTGAATGAAGGGATCAAAACTAGAAATAGAATTTTCAATAAAGTAAGTTTTTCTGCATTCATTTCTGAGATTGAACCTTCTAACATTGATGAAGCCCTATCAGACAATGATTGGGTTATAGAAATGCAAAAAGAACTAAATCAATTTGAAAGAAATCAAGTTTGGGATTTGGTACCCCGACCCAAAGATCATCCGATCATTGGAACCAAATGGGTATTCAAGAACAAACTCGATGAATCTGCAATTATTGTCAAAAACAAGGCAAGATTGGTGGCCAAAGGCTATAATCAGGAAGAAGGGATTGATTATGAGGAAACGTATGCTCCAGTAGCTAGATTGGAAGCTATACGCGTACTCTTAGCCTTTGCATGCATCAAAGGATTCAAACTCTATCAAATGGATGTAAAGAGTGCATTTCTAAATGGTTACATCATGGAAGATGTATACATAGAACAACCTCCAGGTTTTGAGGATGTAACTAAACCTGACCATGTTTTCAAACTCAAAAAGGCTTTATATGGTTTAAAACAAGCTCCTAGAGCATGGTACGAAAGGCTCAGTAAATTTCTTATTGATCAAGGTTTTGTACGGGGAAAAGTTGATACAACACTTTTTATAAAACGAAAACGTGATGATATTTTAATTGTTCAAATATATGTTGATGACATTGTTTTTGGTGCTACTAATGAATCTCTGTGTAAGGAATTTTCTGAGATAATGCAGGGAGAATTTGAGATGTCAATGATGGGAGAATTGAATTTATTTCTTAGTTTGCAAATCAAATAAAGAAAGAATGGAATCTTTATATCTCAAACAAAGTATTTGAAAAAGTTGTTAAAGAATTATGGAATGGATGAAGCAAATGGCACAGACACGCCTAGGAGCTCAAATACGTTGCTTGATGCTGATGTCAAAGGGAAAGACTACAACATCACAAAATAAAGAGGAATGATTGGATCATTACTCTATCTCACGGCAAGTAGAGCGGACATTCAATTTAGTGTAGGTATATGTGCAAGATATCAATAAGCACCAAAGGAATCACATGCCGAAACTGTCAAACGAATCTTTAGATATCTTGCTGACACACCAGAATTGGGTCTGTGGTATCCCAAAGGAAGAAGTGAATATCTAGTTACATATTCAGATTCTGATCATGCAGGATACAAAACAGACACAAAGAGCACCAGTGGACAAGGACAATTTCTTGGAGGATCTCTTGTCTCATGGTTCAGCAAGAAACAAAATACAGTGTCTCTTTCGTCAACGGAAGCCGAATATGTTGCAGTCTCAAGTTGTTGTGCATAAGTGATATGGTTGAAACAACAACTACAAGATCTTGGTATTTATCTCAAAGAAATACCAATCTATTGTAACAATACAAGTACGATAAGCTTGGCGAAAAACCCAGTTCAACATTCTAGAACCAAGCATATCGATGTTAGACATCACTTCATCAGAGATCATGTCCAAAAGAAAGATATGAAAGTAATATTCATTCCTACTCATCTTCAACTAGCTGATATCTTCACTAAACCCCTTGCAAAAGATCAATTTCTATTCATTAGAAGAGAATTGGGAATGGTAAATCCCAATGAGTTGTAAGTTATTTCAGCTTCTCATAATATTAGATGAAGTTATTTGATAATGTTTTGATGATTACTAATTTAAGCATCGGAGTATGTAGAAACTTGTTTTGTAGGAAGATTGAAACTCTGTTTTGAGAAATAAAAACAGAGGTCATCAGAGGACACCTTTACTGGAGTACCAACTTGAAGTAATGACTGACAGTGAAGCATTACCCAAGGAACAACTTGAAGTAAAGGAGCACTTTACTCAAGTAACTACTCGAGTAATGGTCTTCCAAAACTGGAAGTAACGCATCAAGTTTCTTGGAATTTGAATCAAACGGTTCATTGGTGAGAACTGAACAATCCAATTTGAAAATGAAAGGTTACCTGAGGCGAGCCTCGAGTAAACTTGAAGTTTACTCGAGTAAGGACTCGAGTAACTGCAAGTCCAGATCACCAATTTGATGAGAAACGACTCAAAATTTCTCTAGATTGGCTACAAAATGATCGAGGGAACATACATGGATAATTACAATATTATTCATGCCAGGTATTTCAAAATTTAAGTGAAATAGAGACCAATAAAGTGAAATCAACAATTTATAATCCCTCAACTCGGGATGAGGTATTTCAAAATCAATTCAAAACGTAATAATTCCGGGTCTCACATTCATGTGCGGATATAATTACTTGAGAAATCAAATCACATAAGAAATATCAGAGTGCGGAAACTAAAATCCCGGCAAACCCCCGGGTTACTCTATATATATCGAATGGGTTTACTATTTTCCCAATGGGGATTACAAGACAAAATTCACTATGAACAATTTATATACAGTAATCCCAAATCTACAATATATAACCAAAAATCCCAAAATCCTGGTTGTCCCTAAGAGATCCTAACCACTCCGGGTTGGTCTCTTCTCCTTTGAGCCACTTGCCCTGTCTGAAAAGGTCAGTCATATGGAAAGAGTGAGATTCTAAAGAATCCCAGTAGCAACAAGACACTCATACGATATATAAACATAAAGCATGTATGTTCATCATGTTCAGAAGCTTCACAATGATCTCTGGCTTGCGCCACATACGACAGCACTCACGGCTATAATCACAATGCACTACGCCCACTTTCGTGGTGAACACTATGCCAGCTTTCGCTGTAATCACTATGCACAACGCCCGCTTTCGCGGTGAACACTATATAGCAGTAACACGAAGTACAAAGCACCACAAAGCATCTCAATGCACAAGATATCACAAGGCAACAGCAGCAGCAACATCGACCAATGCATGACAGACAAACATACAATACATTTACACAAAGTATAAGAGGGGAGTCGCTACCTGTATCTTTCCTGACAATCTTTGGCACAGTGGGCTCACGCGTTCGGCAGATATCAAATCCTATACCAAATTAGGGACAATTGATCAATCTCTTTTCCAATTACTTAATCCCATAATACACTAAGTTGGTTATCATTTAGGACTCTTAAGAGGCCACAAATGTCTCTAATGAAAGCCCTAAAAGGTTGGGAAACAAAAGGTTGAAGGTCACTTTTCAGAAACACAAAGTGCTGGAACACAGGTGGCCCACCCTTCCTTGGGCTGTGGCCCAAATATGGTCAGAAGGCCGTGGGCTGCGGCCCGCCTCTCATGGGCCGCGGCCCGAATCAGGCCAGAAAGGTTTGGGCCGCGGCCCAGAAATTTCCTGACTCTGGGCTGAACTTCGAAAAACCATAACTAATTCTAGAAAAATTGAAATGAGGTGATTCTAAAGCCAAATGAAAGGTATATGAGTCCTATTTCAAGGAAAAATATAGCCCTTTACTGGAAATCACCACACAAATACAGAATCACCAAAAACTAAACACTACTCCAAAACAGAGTTCTGTTTCAATCCCAAACTTTGGACAACCATATCTCATAGGATACTCAACGAAATGACACAAAATATATGTCCATTTTGAAGCTTGGGATGTGAAATTTAAGACTGGAAAGTTTCAGAATTTTCCAATACCATTTGGTCATTCAAAACTCTCATACAAAATTACTGCACAAAATAGAGCTTAAACCAAACAGATTTCCAATTTTCTACCAAAGTGTTCAATAACTCCAAAATTAATAACCAAGCTTATTCCCACACAAAATCACTCAAGGAACACAATGGTAACCTCAAAATGACCAAAATCACCACCCAATCACATACCCTGTTTTGCCCAATGTACCAAGGCTATCACAAAGATCCCAAACTTTACTTTTAATGATTCAAACCAATCCATTTGTCCAAAAGACATCACAATAAACCATTTCCATGATCACAACATGCCAAACTCACTAAGACCCTAATTTTCAAAAATAGGGCAGAAAATTCCAGAAAAATCAATGGTCACCAACAACCACAATATATATATATCAAAAGGGAGATAACACTCACCTCTTTCACTTTGCCAAAGAGATTTCTTGATTCTTCAACTTTCACAATCTCTTGAGGTCACAAACTAACACCAATGAACACATTACAACCATCAAAATGAAGCTCTTCGTTCAAGGATCAACATTAAAGAAGGAAGTTTGAGCAATGGAAGCCATTTTCCTTACCTTTTCTCAAGCTTTTCTTCTTCTATTTTCTGCAACAATGGCGAGAGAGAGAGATGGAGGTGGAGTGAAGAAAGTGAAAAATGATTATACTCCCTCCCATTTCAGTTTTTGCCGCGCCAAGTGAGGGAAGAGAGGAGAGAGAAATGCATTTTTTATCTCATTTGACTTTTCTTTACCTTCCCCCCACATGTGAGCTTGCCATGTGTCCACTCCTCATTGGCTCTCACTCACTAAATCACCAATTAATCTCTCTAATCCTTCCATTAGCCATTTTAATCACATTTCTCATTTTTCTCTTAGTTAGTAATTAATTTCCCATTAATTACCAACTTATGCCAATAATTCCATTCTTTCAATTTTCCAATTCTTATGGCATATTAATTAATATAGCCACCAAACTCATAATTATTCCACTTTAATTCGATAATTATCCTCAATAATTACCCTTAGCCTTTAATTGAAAATTGGGGTGTTACAACTTCAGGAGGTATTGAAGCATGATCTTAGTCCCTTTTTAGAGCCATTTATGCCTTGGCTTTCCATTAGACTTCCTTTTTGCACAAAAGTAGTCACCCATTTTTACTGCAATCTTGAGATCTTAGATGAACCAGATAGATCTTCAGCTAAGGAAGAAATGACTACCACTGTGAGAGGCCAAAAGATTCTTATTTCACCTTCTAGGATAAATTTGTGGTTAGGGATAGAGAACCCCCCAGATGATATTTACTCCAAACTTGACTCAAATCAAATATTCTCTGTCCTTAAACCTGGTGAGCTTGTTGGCCCTTTAAATTTCAAACCTAGTGATATGTGTGATCATCACAGGGTTCTATGGTATATATACTCTAGATCCCTTGTGAATAAAGCCAACAACTATACCCACTTCTCTGATAGGGACTTTAGATGGTTTGCTTCCTTACTCCTGATGGAACAAAAAGACTTGGGAGAGTACATATTCTCTGAGATGAAGAGATATAGAGTTGATGGGAAGGCTACCACACCGATGCCATATCCTCAAATTGTGTCACTCATTCTGAAGGAGAATAAGATATGGTATCTGGAGAACAAGGAATATATTGAGAGGATTACTCCGGTTGGGAGAAACCAAATTGGCAAGCTCAATATTGACATCCCTCTCAAGGGTCCTCTGGAGTCTGGGTCGAAGAAGAAGAAGACTGAGACTGAAACTAGCAAGATGGATGACACTCAGTCATCGGCTCTAGCTGCCACTACATCATCACCATCTTTCCTCAATGCCACACTTCAGCATTTCATGGAGAATATGCTCAGAGGATTCGATGTGGATATTGCCAATACCAATGTTGAACTGATAACCCACATGAATCACAAGATGACTGAGATGGTTGAGAAGATGGATAAGAGGCACGAAGAGTTGCTAGCTGAGCAACGTCCCCAGGGTGAGACATTGAGATTGATTCTGGCATGACTGGATTCCTTGGGTCCCGGACCTTCTGCCGGTCCATCATCTTCTGTACATGACACTTCTTCATCTCCAGAGCACATACCATCCCCGGAGCATATACCACCACCTCCAGAGAACATTCCTTATGATATTCATCACTCTGAGGTTGAGCCATCTATCCCTCCAGTTTCTAGTCCACCTGAGCCAAAACCCGAAGATATCATATGCTCAGTGGATAACCCCGAAACAAATGAAACCATTCAAATCATCATTGATGATTCACCACCTAAACCCCAGCTTGAACCCTCTCCTAAACCCATTCCATCTCCTACACATATAGAGGAAATATCTCCCTCATCCTCTGATCATCATACCCCGGTGGTACTGAAGAGGTTGAGACCACCACTATGATCCTCTACCAGCCTTCTCCCATTCCTCCCAGACATGACATCCATATCCCTCCAATGAATCTTCCTGAACTAGAATCTTCTAGTTCCTTTGACTCTTCTAGTTCAGATGGTTCTTTGGTTCTTCCAGTGAAGCCTATCTCCATGGTCAAGCCTTCCAATAAGGGCGAGAAGAACTTGAGAGTGATTTTGTGGAAATTTCTGAGTCATTTTGGGTATTTTGGGTGTATATGGGATTTAGGGAGCTTTTTAATTTATAACTTTTTATCTTGTAATGAAATGCTTAAGTTTAATGCAAGTTTATTTAAATTATGAATTTATTTCAAGTCCATTTTAAGTTTTAAATTATGATACATTGTTGGACTAATGAGCTTGTTGTGTATGCAAGGTGTATGTTATGATTTCAAGAACACTTTGAATCTAAACTTATCAAGGTTTTCAAAATTATCATTAAATTCAAGAAGTATTTATTTGAGAACTTAGTTTCAAAATTCTTGTTCAAAATCACCAAGTTTTGTCATCATTAAAAAGGGGGAGAATGTTAAATCTCATGTTTTGATGATAACAAAGAATGGCATGAAAAATATTTGATAAACAAATAAGTTTGAACAAAGTAATAACAAGAAAAATCATCTCTTGAAGCAAGCATTGGAGTATTGAAGAAAGGCCAAGAGAAAAAGATGAGAAACTTGATCAGTGATAAATTTTCTAAAGGGTTACCGAGCACGTACTCCAGTAATGCACTTAAACTTGATGTATTCAGAGTCGACCTTCAAGTAACCTGCCAACGATACTTGAGTAATTACTCGAGTAATAAGGTAAATGACTCCAAGTTGCTCTCGGCCTGCCAATGTTACTCGAGTAGCTACTCGAGTAACCAGGTAACTCACTAGTAGTTGCTCTCGGCCTGCCAACGTTACTCGAGTAGTTACTCAAGTAACCAGGTAAAAGTTTACAAGTTTCTCTCGGCCTGCCAATGATACTCGAGTCTATACTCGAGTTACTCTGTTTCAAGAAATGTGTTGCTCTCTGCATTTTCAACCCTGCCAATATTACTCGAGGCGCTACTCGAGTAACGCATTGTGGTAAGCAAAAACCTAAATGTAGTACTCGAATAACTTGATCTAGTTTTATCACATTTCACTTGAGGCACTACTCAAGTATGCAGGTATTCAATGACTCATTTAAAGTGGATTACTCGAGTAAGCAATCGAGTATGCAGAATGAATTGGAAGAGAACTTCAAGTCATTACCCGAGTAAGCCATGCAGAAAAATTATGGTTACTCGAGTATGTACTCGAGTAATAAGGTAATCAAACTTCAAGTGCTCTCGGCCTTGAAATCCTACCAACATTACTAGAGTAAAGCATCGAGTAACCTAAAGTTTGTTTGAGAGTTTACTCAAGTTACTACTCGAGTAACTAATGAAGAAAAGTGTACTTTACCCGAGTAAGTACCCGAGTAAACAGGTATTTCCAAAGGTTTAAATTTTTGTTTACTCCATGCACTACCCGAGTAATGTTATGTTTGCTTATTGACTTGCAGTTTATCAAAGTCTTCCCGATGATACTCGAGTATGTACTCGAGTAAACTTTAATGTATACTCGAGTAACTACTCGAGTATGCAAGTCCAGAAATTTAGAAATCATTCCAACATTCATTGATTTGTTTCCTATATGATTAATCTTTCATTGTATTAGTATTCTTAGCATATTTACAGATAAACAATGAAGAGATCTTACCAATTAAGGAAATTTAAAAGCAACGTTCAAATGTCACCTACCGCCACCTACCGCAAACGGATATTTTTCAAATACTGGAAAAGTCAACAGTGGCTGCGCACTCTACAACGGACGAGAAGAAAATGTTCCAACGGTCATTACCAACAATCCTATATATATGTGAACATCCAAACAGAGAAAAGAACAAGAACACACTCACGAACGTATCATCAAGTTCATTACTCTGTTTTACTCATATTTAGAATTCTGTACTTCAGTGATTCTTATTCACTCTGTGAGAGAGATATTTCATTCAAACTCAATATTTGTTATTGAGATAACTTAAGGTTGTGGAACCTTGAGTTGGGATTGGATTACAACTTGTAAGGGGGAGCGAGTGTCCAGGCGAAGGAACTTGCTTGTTCTGAGGTGCCAAGAACCCACTGAATCTTGGAAGTTATAGTGAAATTCTCAGAGAAGCTCTGAGGACTGGACGTAGGTCAAAGTGGTTGTGGCCGAACCAGTATAACTCTCGGTGTACACTTCGATGATATTTCTCCTTACTCATTATTGCTTTATATTCACTATCAAGTTTTTATATTTGCAACCAAATTTAGTATCACCCAATTCACCCCCCTCTTGGGTGAAACGCTTGCTCTAACACACATAACCTTTAAAGGTTGCCTTTTAGTTGTCCCATTGCCACAACCACCATCTTTCTTCACTTTGTATCGTGCTGTTTTACACTTACGACACTCACTAAGACCTCCATACTCATTTTTGTACAGTACGCAATCATTAGGGCAAGCATGTATCTTTTTATACTCCATACCCATCATAGACAGGATTTTCTTGGCCTCATATATACGATTTGGAAGTACATTATCTTGTGGAAACATATAACACGATAGTTCAAGCAGCAATGTGAAACTACTATCGGTCTACCCATAAGTTGCCTTTAAGTTAACCAAATGCAATGTTCCTATCAGCCGCATATACTTACTCCCAGGGTACAACGGTGTCTTTGCATCACTCCGCAGGCTGTCATACTCCTGCGACTACGTAAAGGATTCTACCTCAACATCGTGAATCATTTTATCCATTCTATCTTCATCTATGACATCCACATCTTCCTTCTTGTGTGACGGACAATCCATTACTTCCTCACCATGCCATATCCACCTTGTGTATCACAGATTTATTCCATCCCAAAGGAGGTGATCCTTTATGACATCAACATTCCGTTGACTCTCATTCAAACAATTGACACAAGGACAAAAATACTTCCCATTTTTTGCTGGAGCATTCTTTCTAGCGAATTCAATAAGTTCTTCCACTCCTTTCTTATATTCTTCACTAGATCTCAAAGATTCATCCAACTATGATCCATTTTGTTACCACCTACGCCATTCCCAATAACATTCACACGTTTAGTACAATTGTCAACGATATATGATGGGATTTCCTTTTTTAACTTTTTTCAACAAAAACTTCGACAGCATTTCCCCTTAAGTAAGACATCCCAAAATTTCTAGCAACCCTATCTCTCCACTACACGAATAATAATCATACTACTTACTATATTATATTAAGGAAACTACATTAATAATATTACTAATCTAATCTAAAAAAAATAAAATCAATCATATTAAAGAAACAAAATTTACTCTGTTTAATTGTTGTTCATTTCATCAAAATCATTCAAAAGCTCCATTTATTTATAATAATATATTAAGTATTTTCCCTCTCAATTCCCAACCTCCAAACATATAAAACAAATATTTTCAAGCTCCAAACATATCAAACAAACAATATATTGCATAACTACCAGCTAACAATGATTTTGTGATTCTGGCCAAAAAACAAAATCATCTCCCAGATAGAATATTTTTGTTTTCAAGCTATGATTTTGTTCTCAATCATCTCAATAAAGGCATTCATATTAACATGATATTTCCCATTGGCTAGGCTTTTCATTTATTTTCACTAAGAAAATTAACGTCCTATTTAGCCAATATATAAGCACAATTAACAAACGCATCTCTATGTGAGCTAGAATTTATATTTCAACAAGAAATTTAATGTCCTGTTTCACATTACAAGTTTTAATTTGATTTCTTCAAGTAAATTTATATTTCAAAACGAAAATAAACTAACCTGATGAAGGGGGGAGCTGACGGCTTTATACGGTGGATAGGTAGTGAGAAGACGTTGGAGAGGTGTATGCACGGTGGAGGAGGTGCGTCGGAGGTGGAGAAAGCAAGAAGACCATGGTGTGTGGAGGAGGTGTGGACGACAATGGAAGGAAGGAGGTAGAGGAGAGTAAAAACCAAGACATTGTGGAGGAGGGGGCGGTGTGTGCGTCGTCGTCAATGGAAAGGAGGTGGAGGAAAAAACCAAGAAGGTGTGGAGGAGGGTGTGTGTCGACAGCCTATAATGGAAGAAGAAGGGAGGATGAAGAGTAAATTTGAAAAACGCCGGTCAAGAATAATGAATGAAAGAGGGAGTTGTTTGGTAAAAAAGGAGGGAACGTGGGTGGAGAAGACGCATGTCAGACAAGTGTCTGACATGCGTAGAGACGCCTTTAGGAGTCCGAAATGCCATTTGAGATGCCTAAAGTCTTGGTTTAGGCATCCCAAAAGGCATCCCAAATTATGGGTTTAGATGTCCCAAAAAAATTTTGGGACGTTTAAACCCAGCTCTTGGTGCTAAAAAAAATTTGCAAAATTTAGATTACGCGCCGGGAAGAACTTTAGGCGTCGCAAATTAAAATTTGGGACATCTAAAGGTTTCCCTACATACCTATAATTACAAAAATGCCACCGACTTCCTTTTTAACCACCCAATTTTAAATTTGGGACGTCCTTTGGGGTGGTTATATCCTAATTCTGTAGTAGTGCCCATTCCGACTCTGACGGGTTATACAAGTACAATGAATCCCCTGTTGTCGACATCGATATAGACTAAACCCACCCTCCTTCCCCCTTTAGCTTCTTCACCATCTCCTTCAGCATCCCACACATTTCCTCACACCACAGTTCTGATGATTCCATTTCCGATCCAAATTCGACTCTCACTTCCCAAATTTCACACCTTTTAGGTCCTCTGCTTCTCCGACTAAAAGCTAAAAGCTAAAAGCTCCAATATCTGGCTTCTTACAAATTGTGCGATTAAGGAATAAGCTCAGTTGTGCAATCACTCAACCAAACATCTAAATTTTAGTGTAAGTTTGAAATCACGCGATTGACGCAGCAGATCACGTAACTATACACTCGCTAACTCTGGTATGGAGAAATCTTCTTTATAAAAGCAAACCCAAAATCATGGAGCATCTATAGAAGACTTGACCGAATAGATTAGATCTAGTGGAATCCATAGTGGTAGGTTTAAGATCAATGAGGACAAGGGTTGGAATCAAGGCTGGAAAGGAGATTGAAGGAGGAAAGGATACATCATGGAGGATTTCACATTGGAGAAAGGAGGGTTTTGGTTGAAAACAAGAGAGGCCGACAGCAAGTTCGTAGAAGAAGATAGAGGAAAGGATGGGAGAGAGGGAGAGACAATATTTTGGATGACTAGTGACTTGTATGTAGAGTATGTAACATCCTAAATTTCTTTTAAGGGGATTAGTGTTAATTAAGCTTTCACTAAGATGGATTAATGATTGTGTTTTGTGAAGATGGTATTTGAGGATGGGGAGATTTCTCTAAGTGTTGAAGAAATTCTGGAGCTACTCGCTTCAGCGAGTAGGGTGCTCGTTGAGGCGAGTGCTCCCTTGCAAGAGAATTGATTCATTGTGTCACTAGCTTCAACGAGTATGTCAATTGCCAAAGTGAATGGCAATTATCAGAGAAGGAAGTCTCTATGTCACTTGCTTTAGTGAGGGAGTAGCTCGTCGAGGGGATTCTGGAGCATGGAGAAACAAGCGGCACACAAACCTGAGGTGGCAAACAAAAATATTCTTGGCAGAGAGGCAGTGAAGTGAGGCAGAGAAGTTGAGGTTCGAGAAGATAAATGGATACAATTACTAAATGTTACTACCTTCGGTCCTAAATATAAGACCAAGTTGACTTTTTTAGGAGAGATTAAGGAAGCTAAATAGGTTACTTAATCATATAATATGTTATGTATCCTTGAATTATATATTAATTTATTAGTCAAACTAATTAATTTGAAGAAAAAAATAAAAATATAAATACTCTAAAGTAATTTAATTAGCTTCCTTAATTTCTCCAAAAAAATCAACTTTATCTTATAATTAAGACCGGAAGGAATATATAACTACATATCCGAGCAACAGTGGTGATGGAAAAAAGATGGAAAGACAAAATATGATGCACTGGAAAAGAAATTAAGGAGAGTAGGTGACTTGAATTTGATATCAGAATTAAATAGGAAAGAGTGGAGACCCATTCAGCAATAGAGAAGCCCAATCATCAACCATTACAATAAAAAATAAGTTTGAAAAGTGAGATTGAAATGTGAAGTTATAATCATATGTTTGAAAAATGAGACTGAAATTTGAAATTGAAATCTGATTTTGATTTTAAAATATCTCAAATTTCAAATAATAAACTAAACACCATTGGTGATTATTTGATGCGTAGAATTTATAATGGAGAAAGAAAAATTAAGGGAAAATCCCTGAAAAATACCTCCGAAATAGGAAAATCCCTATTCAGTACTCTGAAATCCAAAATTTCGGATCAGTATCATGTCAGTACGGATGAACAGTGCGGGGGGCGCCAAAAGATGATTTTGCCCTTTAGCCCTTATTCTCATCACTTCAGAATAACAACATGCGGCTCTTAATTAACAACTCCGGATTCTTGATTAACAACTCGGCTTTATTCTTTCACATATTCACATTTCAAAAATAGTGTTGTTAATGTAAAATATGATGTTTTAATAAAGAAAGAGGCGTTGTTATTGGCCTTGAAACTTAAATTACGAAGTTGTGAAACAAGAAATGGGAGTTGTTAATGTAGAATATGATGTTGTTAATAACAAGACCGGTGTTGTTATTGTAAAAGTAAAAAGATAAAACTGGAGTTGTTAATCAAGAATCATGAGTTGTTAATTAAGAACCATGTGTTGATATTCTGAAGTGGCGAGAATGAGGGCTGAAGAGCAAAATCGTCTTTTGGCGCCCCCACACACTGTTCATCCGTATTGACAGGGTACTGATCCGAAATTTTGGATTTCAGAGTACTGAATAGGGATTTCCCTATTTCAGAGGTATTTTTCAGGGATTTTCCCAAAAATTAAACCAAAGCGACCAATAGGATGACCTTGTATATGACGTGGACAATACACATAGACCAATATCATGAAGCAGCAAGCACTGTTGAAGATATTTATTGTTATACTCATCCAGCCCAAAAAACACAATGTCCGACATTTAGGATCGTAAGGAGTGTTCTTTTTTAAATTAAAAAGTGGTGGATTAAATTTCACCTTGATTAACCCTTGCCCAAAAATTCTTTAGCCATCCACATTGAAGCTCTAGTTAGAAGTTGTGGCAATGGTGATAGAGGGATTTTCTTGACACGAGGGTGATTAAGTTATTTTTATAAAAAAAGAAAAAAAAACTTACTTTCAAAATAGTCCTTAAAAACTTCAGGAAAAAAAATTCTTGAAAATGAGATGCACACACCTAAAGATATACAGAGAAATACTTACATAGTTCTAAGAGGGACATGTTTCTAAACTCTATTCAATGAACACATAACAATTCAGATCATTTTTAATCTTGATTTATTGATGATTTATATGAAATAATTCACATTGTATTTTGTTTTAAAGAAAAATATTTTCCAATCAATTTGTTTTTTTTTTCAAATTAATATATTTATTTTTACTTAAAACAAAATAAAATATGAATTATTTTAGATGAGTTATCAGCTAACTAAGACTAAAATAACCCAAATTGTTATGTTTTTATTGGATAGAGTTCAAATTGTGTGGCACTCTTGAAGTATATAAGTATTTCTTAGATATATATGAGAGGTTTTGACAATACATTATTGTTAGATCTCATGTTTTGATGATAACAAAAGTATGGTTTGAAAAGGAAATAGTTAATAAACAAGCTTGAACTAAGTAATGACAGGAACAAGCATCACTTAAAGTAAGCATTGGAGTAATGAAGAAAGGCCAAGAGAAAACGCTGAGGAACTTGATCAGAAGCAAATTTTCTAAGGCATTACTCGAGGAGCTACTCGAGTAATGGCACAAAACTTGAAGTAATCAGAGACAACTTCCAGTAACCTGCCAACGTTACTCGAGTAATAGTGCAAAAATTTTCAAGGTGCTCTCGGCCTGCCAATGTTACTCGAGGAGTTACTCGAGTAACCAGGTAAAAACTTGGAGTTGCTCTCGGCCTGCCAATGTTACTCGAGGCGCTACTCGAGTAACCATGTGAAAAACTTCCAGTTGCCTTCAAGTTTTCAACGATACTCAAGGAGCTACTCGAGTAATTCTGTTTCTGAAAATGTGGAGCTCTCGGCACTTAGTACTACTGCTAATGTTACTTGAGCAGCTACTCGAGTAACTCACTAAGGTAAGTTAAAACTTGAAGGTAGTACCCGATTAACTTCATATCTTTTTATCTCATTTTCCTCGAGTCCTTACTCTAGTATGCAAGTATCTAATGTTGTATTTTAAGTGGATTCCTCGAGTAAGTACCTGAGTATGCTGAAATATTTTCAAGGGAAACTTCCAGTCAGTACCAGGGTAAGTCATGCACATGAAGTACAATTACTCGAGGTGGTACCCAAGTAACCTATGCAAAAATTAGTGTATTACTCGAGTCCATACCCGAGTAACAAGGTAAGTGCTCTCGGCCTTGAAATCCTGCCAACATTACTGGAGTAGGGCATCGAGTAATCAAAAGTTATTTGAAGCTTTACTCGAGTTGGTACCCGAGTAACTCATAAAGTTATGAGTGCCTTACTCGAGTTGGTACCCGAGTAAATTGACATTTCCAAAGGTTTGAAAATTGGTTATTCCATGCACTACCCGAGTATTCTTGTATTTGCTCATTGACTTGAAGTTAATTTAAGAATTCCTGATGATACTCGAGTAAGTACTCGAGTAACCTTCATGTGATACTTGAGTAGCTACTCGAGTAAGCAAACCCAGAAAGTTTGAAATCATTCCAACGGTCATTATTCTGTTTCCTATTTGATTAACTTTTCATTATATTAGTGTACTTAGCATTTCAACAGGTAAATAATGAAGAGATCTTACCAAATAAGGAAAGTCAAAAGCAATGCTCAAATGTCATCGACCGTCACCTACCATAACGTATGTTTTTCAAAAACTGGAAAAGTCAATAATGGCTGCGCACGCTCCAACGGACATGAAGAAATATGTTCCAGCAATCATTACCAACGTATCTATATATAGGGTGATCACTTTAGTACAAAATGGTAATCTAATAGATAGCCAAGACATAAAGGGATCTAAATAAGGACTTAGGTCATGCTTCACTACCTCTTGAAGTAACTTCAGATCAACATAGTGTGTCTTACACACCTTCCTTCTGGAGAACTGAGACAAGTACTTCGGAGACTCCACCAATTTGATGACATTGAAACCTTTTGGTGGGGTAGTGATCTCTGCTTCCGGTATCTTGGACTTCTTGGAAGATTGACCCTTCTCCATTTGGTCAATGATCCCAGCCATAGCCTTAGCCACATTCTTATCATATTTAGGCTTTTTGGGAGGCTTTGGAGTGAAAGAGGGGGTAGAGGAATCAGAGTGAGGAGGTGAGGGAGATTTGGCACTCTTGCCTCTTCCGGTAGATGTACTCTTTTTGGATTGAGCCCTTGTCATAATAGGCTCTTTGATTACCACTCCTTTAGGTTTCGATTGAGATTGAGGTTGAAGAGGAATTTTAGCTTTTGGTCTTGGAGTTAATTTTCTTCTCTTTTTGGGAGTAGAAGAAAAAGGATCAGAGGGTTGTTGGGATTCAGAGGAATCTATGGGAGTAAGGTTTTTGGTCCTCATCTTTCTGAAAGATTGAGAAACTGAGATTTTCAGAAAAATAGAATAACTGACGCGAATTTAGGGCACAGGGATTTTGAGCAAGATAGGAGGTTTCTAGGGATGAAAATGGTTGGGTTTTAACGGAAATAGGACAAGGAATCACTTGTGAAAAATTTCTGTGAGAGAGAATAGTGATTTACTCGAGGAGATTTTGTGAAAATGACCGAGTTTGTGATAGATAAAGACCTAGAACCCCACGTTACTCGAGGCCTTACTCGAGTAAGCTTCAAGTTTACTCGAGGCCTTCCTCGGGTGTTCATACAAAAAAATTATAAAATAATTCATTTAAATTGCGTACCTGGCATGAATAATATAGTAATTATCCATGGTTGTTCCCTCGATCATTTATAACCCATTTTGATCAGATTTGAGTCATTTTTCATCAATTTGATATTCTGGACTTCGACATTACTCGAGGCCTTCCTCGAGTAAGCTTCATCTTTACTCGAGGCCCTCCTCGAGTAAACTGCTTTTCAACTTCTGACTCTTCATTTTTTTTTGAAACTGAACCGTTATGTTTGAAAATCAAGTAACTTGATCTGTTACTTCCAGTTTTGAAGTCCATTACTCGAGTACATACTCGAGTAAAGTGCTTCTTTACTTCAAGTTGTTCCTCGGGTAATGCTTCTCTGTTAGTGACAACTTCAAGTTGATACTCCAGTAAATGTGTCCTCTGATAATCTCTGTTTTTGTTTCCCAAAACAGAGTTTCTTTCTTCCTGCAAAACAAATTTCTATATACTCCGATGCTTAAGTTAGTAATCATCAAAACTTTAACATATGACTTCATCTAATATTATGAGAAACTGAAATAACTTACAACTCATTGGGATTTACCATTCCCAATTCTCTTTTAATGTATAGAAATTGGTCTTTTGCAAGAGGTTTAGTGAAAATATCTGCTAGTTGAAGATGAGTAGGAATAAATATCACTTTCACATCTTTCTTTTGAACATGATCTCTGATGAAGTGATGTCTGACATCGATATGCTTGGTTCTAGAGTGTTGAACTGGATTCTTTGCCAAGCTAATCGCACTAGTATTGTCACAATAGATTGGTATTTCTTTGAGATAAATACCAAGATCTTGTAGTTGTTGTTTTAGCCATATTACTTGTGCACAACAACTTGATACTGCAACATATTCGGCTTCTGTTGACGAAAGAGACACATTATTTTGTTTCTTGCTGAACCATGATACGAGAGATCCTCCAAGAAATTGTCCTTGTCCACTGGTGCTCTTTCTGTCTGTTTTGTATCCTCCATGATCTGAATCTGAATATGCAACAAGATATTCACTTCTTCCTTTGGGATACCACAGACCCAATTCGGGTGTGTCAGCAAGGTATGTAAAGATTCGTTTGACCGTTTCAGCATGTGATTCTTTTGGTGCTGATTGATATCTTGCACATATGCCAACACTAAATTGGATGTCCGGTCTACTTGCCGTGAGATAGAGTAATGATCCAATCATTCCTCTATATTTTGTGATGTTGTAGTCTTTTCCTTTGACATCAGCATCAAGTAACGTAGTTGAGCTCATAGGTGTGTCCGTGCCATTTGCTTCATCCATTCCATACTTCTTCAATAGCTCTTTCAAATACTTTGTTTGAGATATGAAGATTCCATTCTTTCTTTGTTTGATTTGCAAACCAAGAAAGAAATTCAATTCTCCCATCATTGACATCTCAAATTCTCCCTGCATAATCTCAGAAAATTCCTTACACAGAGATTCATTAGTAGCACCGAAAACAATATCATCAACATATATTTGAACAATTAAAATATCGTTGTGTTTTCGTTTTATGAAGAGTGTTGTATCAACTTTTCCCTGTACAAAACCTTGATCAATAAGAAACTTACTGAGCCTTTCATACCAGGCTCTAGGAGCTTGTTTTAAACCATATAAAGCCTTTTTGAGTTTGAAAACATGGTCAGGTTTAGTAACATCCTCAAAACTTGAAGGTTGTTCTACATACACTTCTTCCATGATGTAACCATTTAAAAAAGCACTCTTTACATCCATTTGATAGAGTTTGAATCCTTTGATGCATGCAAAGGCTAAGAGTACTGTAACCCCCTGCCGTAATTAATATCCGGATTACGCAATTAACGTGAAATAGAGACCAATAAACCAAAACAACATTTATAAACCCATCCTCCAGACGGGGCTTTCACAAATACATTTCGAAATCATTTACAACACGGTCTCATATTTACACTCCGAATATAATTACTATGCGAAGATAAATTACATTTATACAATTATCAGAGTACGCAATACAAATTCCCGACAATTCCGGGATCATATCTTCGCTCAATAATCATAGGGCATAATAGCCCATACAACTCAAATAACAGGGATTACACAAATCTCTTTTGTATACATACTCCAAATACTGATCCGTATACAGATACATATTCCCAATACACAATGATAACCAACACTAAGCTCTCACCCAAAACGAGTCCTCTTCGTCCTTGGATGCTTGCTTCATCCTCAATCTTCCTTCCCTGTCTAAAATGTTGATAGGGGAGGGTGAGATTCTGGGGAATCTCAGTAGGAAAACAAATACCACTATGCATGCAAGATAAGTATTTAATGCATGACATGCTTGCATCACAATATCTCATGTTCGCAATATGATATATTCGCATGCTCAATGTTCACACAACATACTCATGGCCATAGTACAAATAGAAACAGAGCTTCAATCATACTCATACGTTTCACATAAACACGCAAGGCAATAACATGCATCAATACACAAATACAATTATCACTACATGCAGGAGAGGTAAGTTCCCTACACTCTTTCCACGTAAGCTCCAGCTCCGGCTGCTCACGCTCAAGGAAATCATCAAATCCTTATCCACTTTCTCAAAGACACTCTTTGATTCTCCAAGCTTCATATTTTCGTGATCCTCAAATCACCACCAATGGAGAAGCTACAACCACCACAATGAAGCTCTCAACTCAAGGATTAACATTAGAGAAGAGAGTTTGAGCTAACGAGGCCATTTGCTTACCTCAAAATTCCACTTTTCCTTTCTCACTCCCAAGCATCTTCAGCGAAAATGGAGGAAAGAAGAGGAGAGAGAGAAACCGAGAGAGAGAAGAGAGGAGATAAAGATGATGGTGTTGTCCCACATCCAAGGGCCCACACTTTGCCACTTGTCACCATCTCCCTTCAACTCACATGGCTCACATACATGCACACCCACATAATTATGCCTCTTGCCCATCTTCACAATCAATCTTAGCCATTGATTATTTAATCACACATCTCATTTTCTCTTAGCTAGTAATTAATTTCTCTATTAATCACTAACTAATTCCCAACAATTTCACTCTTTCAATTTCCACTAATTATGGCATATTAATTATTATTGCCATAAAACACATAATTATTCTCAATAATTATCATTAGTCCTTAGTCGAAAATCGGGATGTTACATTTCTCCCCCCGTTCAATAAATTTCGTCCTCGAAATTTGTTCCACCACTAAGGACATAAACTCCGGACGCTTCTTCACGACAGCTTCCGTTTCACAATTTATTCCATGTTGGGATGTCTCCTCTAGACCACTCAAACAATGGAGCGTCTCAACTTGATTCTTGTAAGAATCCTAAACCATAAATGCAACCCTAGTTGCCATAAACTGCAATCGGCCCATATCACGATTGCTACCCGAACACAATTATCACACTATTTCCAAGCAAGGGTAATCGCCTCCACATACGATTGCCACACACTCTATCACCACATAATCACAATCGTCGCAAGTCCTCCTCATTCATGAGTGGCTAGCGCATCTCAATATCCGGTGACTCTAATTCATGAGCCATATCATAAGATTTCAATAGTTAGGTGGCATAGGCCACTAACCTACTCAACTCAATCTAGTGATTCCATCCTGGAATAACTCAGCAACATCACCAACTCATTTCAAACAACAGCCTCAGCCGTATACACAAACATTCCGCTTCCACTCAAGTGCTTGTGTATCCACTTTCACAGCATTACCCTCACCCGTCCGAGGCTTTTGGGTCTCAATCACAACGTCCTTGACAATTTCACTTTGATGCGTGACGATTGTCACAAGACGACAGCACCCACGGCTGTATACACAATTGTACGTAGCTTTCGCCACTTATACAAATACACATTGCCCTTCCGGCATTCTCATCACAACACATATCACATCATCAGGTCACTCCAGAGTCTCAATCTCCTCTATCCAAAGTACCTGACTGTAATGGTCCACCTAGAATCTCAGTCTCTTCTATCCAGGCGACCGGTTGAGAGTCTCAATCTCCCAAAATCAACTTCATGCTCCTTCACCACACGAATCAACTACAACGGCAGTTCAACGGCCGAGCTAGAGATGACCAACGTCAAACCCTAAACGGCTCACGCCGACCTGCACACGCTGCATTGCACCTTAACACAATTCACAGGTCACATTCACCACAACCCGCATCGCAGACTCTAATTTTACGCACCGCCTTTCGGCCTTGGGTCCACACCGGTGCAACCAACGTGGTGGCTAGCCAGGCTGGCCATGCCGGGGTAATTGCCCTCACGACAAGAATCCTCGAACATGTAGTCGAATTAGCCATCAGCTGAACTAGCTCTGCTCTGCTACAACACACCTCAATCCCAGCTTATTCACAACTGTCACAGATTCACAATCACACTCCACCCTCATCCCCTTTTACCGCCGAGAAGACACACAGTCTTTACCCGAACTGTTGTTAGCGACTCAGGGACTATTGGCATGGCAGTGCACACATATAGCCATTCAGGCTCACAAGAGTAGGTCCACAATCACACCCTACCCTCATCCCCTTTTACCGCCGGAAAGACACACAGTCTAATCCGAACCGTTGCTAGCGACTCAGGGACTATTGGCGTAGCGATGCTCACACATAGCCTTTCGGCTTCCACATCACACTCCACCCTCATCCCCTTTCTCCGCCGAGAAGACACACAGTCTTAACCCGAACCGTTGTTAGCTACTCAGGGACTATTGGCATGGCAGTGCATACATATAGCCTTATAGCACATAGCTAACCGGCTTCACAAACGGCTCGTCAGCCTCACAAATAGCCTGTCCCCCGTAAACTACCGCCCCGAAGGCACGGTCCTCCGCCATAGGAATCACCCCATGCGGCCGTAGGTAAGAGACTCACAAATAGCTGTCACACCCCACCGCCGTCTCACCCCACCGGGCCACAACGGTTGGTGCCCTCTCCCACCAATCGGGTGCGGAAAGGCTGGGTACACTACGTCGACCCAGGACTCACAATGCACAATTGTAACAAGCTGGAACCGGGCGTCTTAACCACTTCACCTTCAACATCTCAAATTCTTTTCACATACTGAGATCCTTCAAGACCTCTCTTTACAATACGACTTGACCCCGAAGTTTTACCTCCCGAAGCCATAGTTATCATATCATTCTCACAGCAACCTCGAGCCATTGCTCAACACAGTTTTCAAACATATTACATTCCCACGCTTCCGCTGCGCACTCTGAGGTCTTTCTCCTCATCTGTGCATTCACAATGTCAAGTTGATTTAACAGGAGTCCCATAGGAATCTCCTACTACAACTGACAACATTCACATCTGTACCAAATCGTGCCTGTTTCATCTCGAATCATTGAAAGCCATAATCAACTCATCGTTAAGAATATGGGCTCTCACGGCTCTACTCTACGATTCAACGTCACGGCAACTGCTCTCCACGGTTCATTATCAAGGTGGCTGCACTCTAGGGTTCATCGTCACAGTGGCTCCACTCTAGGGTTCATCGTCATGGTGGCTCCACACTACGCTACTGCACTCGGTGCTTCACTCAGTCCATTGACTGGTCAGCCCCTCCGGTCAGAGTTTTCCGTAGGTAGCCCTTTCCAATCGGATCTCACCGTAGGTAGCCCTTTCCGATCGAATTTCACCGTAGGTAGCCCTCTCCTATCAAAAGTCCCCGTAGATAGCACTCTCCGATCCGAATCCTCTGTAGATAACTTTTTCCTTGTGCTGGATTAACAACCAACACTCTCAGAATACCTGAGACACATCTCAATTCACTTCTAGTACCATACCCTGGTACCACATACCCTTGAGGTCAAATCCAGTTCCTAAGAATCAACCCAGCTATTGAGTCTAATCCTTAGATCACATCTCATCTTTCAAACTTTCAACCTCAGTTGAACCGGGAAATCACTTCCCTCATTTCCACGGAGCACCATACTCCTATATGCAAGTTCAAACATCTCGGCCAGCCTAAGGCACACCGGTCCCCTAGGTCTTAAGGTCTTTACACATATAAGATCAGTATGACATTACCACATGTAACATCATACCACCTTGGGTTACATACCCAACATCTAGGTTAGTCCTGATACCTAGAACATCAATATCACACGCCTCGGAAACCATTTTTCCTCAGCTTCAAATCAGATGATGGTTTGACTATAACCACCTCTGGGTTTACACCTCAAATTCTCGGACGAATCACCATATCTTTCGATTACACAATGATTCGTCACTCAAGACTAACCAACAATGTATACACACATTCCACAAATCTCTTGTGTCCACAATAACCAATCACACATGTGTATACATAATCACTATCACATAACATCATCTACCACCAAGGTAGAGATCTAAGAGAGCTATCCTAGCAAATTCCCAAGTTTGCCAGGAACTGTAGCTCTGATACCAAAATGTAACCCCCTGCCGTAATTAATATCCGGATTACGCAATTAACGTGAAATAGAGACCAATAAACCAAAACAACATTTATAAACCCATCCTCCAGACGGGGCTTTCACAAATACATTTCGAAATCATTTACAACACGGTCTCATATTTACACTCCGAATATAATTACTATGCGAAGATAAATTACATTTATACAATTATCAGAGTACGCAATACAAATTCCCGACAATTCCGGGATCATATCTTCGCTCAATAATCATAGGGCATAATAGCCCATACAACTCAAATAACAGGGATTACACAAATCTCTTTTGTATACATACTCCAAATACTGATCCGTATACAGATACATATTCCCAATACACAATGATAACCAACACTAAGCTCTCACCCAAAACGAGTCCTCTTCGTCCTTGGATGCTTGCTTCATCCTCAATCTTCCTTCCCTGTCTAAAATGTTGATAGGGGAGGGTGAGATTCTGGGGAATCTCAGTAGGAAAACAAATACCACTATGCATGCAAGATAAGTATTTAATGCATGACATGCTTGCATCACAATATCTCATGTTCGCAATATGATATATTCGCATGCTCAATGTTCACACAACATACTCATGGCCATAGTACAAATAGAAACAGAGCTTCAATCATACTCATACGTTTCACATAAACACGCAAGGCAATAACATGCATCAATACACAAATACAATTATCACTACATGCAGGAGAGGTAAGTTCCCTACACTCTTTCCACGTAAGCTCCAGCTCCGGCTGCTCACGCTCAAGGAAATCATCAAATCCTTATCCACTTTCTCAAAGACACTCTTTGATTCTCCAAGCTTCATATTTTCGTGATCCTCAAATCACCACCAATGGAGAAGCTACAACCACCACAATGAAGCTCTCAACTCAAGGATTAACATTAGAGAAGAGAGTTTGAGCTAACGAGGCCATTTGCTTACCTCAAAATTCCACTTTTCCTTTCTCACTCCCAAGCATCTTCAGCGAAAATGGAGGAAAGAAGAGGAGAGAGAGAAACCGAGAGAGAGAAGAGAGGAGATAAAGATGATGGTGTTGTCCCACATCCAAGGGCCCACACTTTGCCACTTGTCACCATCTCCCTTCAACTCACATGGCTCACATACATGCACACCCACATAATTATGCCTCTTGCCCATCTTCACAATCAATCTTAGCCATTGATTATTTAATCACACATCTCATTTTCTCTTAGCTAGTAATTAATTTCTCTATTAATCACTAACTAATTCCCAACAATTTCACTCTTTCAATTTCCACTAATTATGGCATATTAATTATTATTGCCATAAAACACATAATTATTCTCAATAATTATCATTAGTCCTTAGTCGAAAATCGGGATGTTACAAGTACACGTATAGCTTCCAATCTAGCCACTGGAGCATACGTTTCCTCATAATCGATCCCTTCTTCCTGATTATAGCCTTTGGCCACCAATCTTGCCTTGTTTCTGACAATAATTGCAGATTCATCGAGTTTGTTTTTGAATACCCATTTAGTACCAATGATCGGATGATCTTTGGGTCGGGGCACCAAATCCCAAACTTGATTTCTCTCAAATTGATTTAGTTCTTCTTGCATTGCTATAACCCAATCATTGTCTGATAGGGCTTCATCAATATTAGAAGGTTCAATCTCAGAAATGAATGCAGAAAAACTTACTTCATTGAAAATTCTATTTCTAGTTTTGATCCCTTCATTCACATCTCCTGTGACTTGATCTAAGGGATGACTTTTATTGTATTTCCAAGCTCTAGGTTGACTTAGGGATTGCTCTTCTTCCTTAGTTTCATCAACCTCTGGAATAAGAGATTTAGAAATAGATTGACCATTTTCTTGGTTTAAACCAACTTCCTGTTCTTCATCAATGGTTTTGTCAGAGGATTCAAATTCATCAAATACAATATGAATTGATTCTTCAATAATACATGTTCTTTTATTGTAAACTCTATATGCTTTACTTTGGTTAGAATATCCTAGGAAGATTCCTTCATCTGTTTTAGAATCAAATTTTCCTAAGTTATCTTTACCATTATTATGAATGAAACATTTACAACCGAAGATATGTAGATGAGCAATGTTTGGCTTTCTTCCTTTATACAGCTCGTATGGTGTCTTTCCAAGTTTTGTTCTGATATAGGCTCTATTTGAAATGTAGCATGCTGTACTCATAGCATCAGCCCAAAATACTTGAGATACGTTCTTTTCATTCAACATTGCTCTAGCCATTTCAGTGAGCACTCTATTCTTGCGTTCCACAACTCCATTTTGTTGAGGCGTCCTTGGAGCAGAGAAATTGTGATCAATGCCATTAATATCACAATATTTTTCAAAAGCTTGATTTTCAAATTCTCCACCATGATCAGTCCTAATACCTGCAATGGACATACCTTTCTCATTTTGCACCTTCTTAGCAAAAACAATAAATTCTTCAAATGTCTCATCCTTTGATGATAGAAAAATAATCCATGTAAATCTAGAGAAATCATCAACAATGACCAATGAATATAAGTTGCCACCAAGGCTCTTTACTCTTGCTGGACCCACTAAATCCATATGCAATAATTGTAATGGTCTATTTGTTGAAATCTCATTTTTCAATTTGAAAGATGATTTAGTTTGTTTCCCCTTTTGACATGCATCACAAATCAAGTCATTTTTGAAATTTACTTTGGGTAATCCAAGCACTAAATCCTTTTTGAGTAGTTTGCCTAGTTGATGCATATTGACATGAGCCAATCTCTTATGCCATAACCAACTTTCATCGGCATTACTCAGAAAACAATTTTCAGATTCATTTCTACTAATATCTAAAGTATAACAGTTACCTTCCCTTTTAGCTCTGAGTTTTGCCTTGATATTTTTCTTATCGAGTTGTAGCATTCCCATCCACTTTATACCTTTTCATCTCCAAGAAAATATATTCTCCCAGATCCTTTTGTTCCTTCAACAGCAGTGAAGCAAACCACCTATAGTCCCTATCAGAGAAATGGGTATAGTTGTTGGCTTTGTTTACTAGGGACCTAGAGTAGATGTACCATAGGACACATCACATTTTTAGTAATTTTTTAAAACTTAATACCACTCTGGTCCCTATTATAAGTCCTTTTTTATCAAAAAAATTGGTCCTATTTATAAGTCCACTTTCAGTATATAAATGAGTTTATGACAAGTTTGCCCCTATTTATTGTACCCATAAAGAAATAATTTAAAGAGAGATAAAGAAGAAAAAGTTGAAAAGTACACATTCATAAATGAGGGTATAGTTGAAAATTTACCCTATAATCATTGGGTTAACTACTTTTTCTTGGTATGTGGGATTTAGGTAAAAGGGACTTATAATAGGGACCAGAGTGGTAACATCTTTTTTCAAGATTTTACAGAAATTAAGGGCTTGTTTGATTTCGTTTTTAAAATAAAACCAAAAAAACTTGCTTGAAAAACTATTTTGAGTAAGTTTTTTTTTAGGAAAAAAATAAAAAAATTTTAAAAAAAAATAAAAAACAAAAACAATTTTTAGATTTTTTTTTTGTTTTTTATTTTTTATTTTTTAAAGCCGCCATCTATCCACTTTTGACATTATATTATCATTGATGACCACCGCCTCGTCACCACTAACCACGTGACTTCAAAAACATACTCCCTCCGGTCCTAATTATAAGATAAAGTTGATTTTTTTGGAGAAATTAAGGAAGCCAATTAAATTACTTTAGAGTATTTATATTTTTATTTTTTTCTTCAAACTAATTAATTTGACTAATAAACTAATATATAATTTAAGAATACTAAAAATATAAACACTCTAAAGTAATTTAATTGACTTCCTTAATTTCTCTAAAAAAGTCAACTTTATCTTATAATTAGGACCGGATGAAGTATTTTTTAAAACAACTATTTAAATAGATTTTTTTTTTCAAACTTATTTCCAAAAAAAGTTTGGAAGGGGGAAAAAGCAGAATCAATGAAGGCATGAGATTTTCCGTTTTCTTGGTACCCATCTTCCATTTGAAATTTCAGAACCCTAACTCAACTCAAGCCCTCAGCCTCTGTTTTCTCTGTTACTACATTTCTCTCAGCTGTCAACCCCATCCTCGTCAGCGATGCTTCCTGTCGTTCTCTTCCTTCATGCTTCTCGCCGTCCTAGTATCGCTTTTATTACCAATTTACCTTTTCAGGGCAATTCGTCAGTTGATCAAACATGGACAAGAGCCTGTCATGGGATCTAGGCAACCTTCCTAAAGAATGTAAGCTCAAGATGGCCGCTATGATCGATCAGCTCTAAATCCGAGACACGTTCCTCCACTTGTACAAATATTTTCTGTGTTTTCACCGCTTGTAATTTCATGTATTTTGAGCTCGTAAGTCCATTTTGCTAATTGAGTTTTGGGCTATGATACTCTGCGAAGATGGAGTAGCGTTAAGGTTGAAGTATTTGCTAGTTTGGTGATATAGTTATCGTGCATAAATTTGCATAGAAGGTTCAATGACTATCAGATTTTGACTGACATTCCAGTTCTGGGGCTTCACAATAACTTAGTAATTCATGATTATCTCAAATGCTTTAATTCTTACGGTTATCTTCCTGTGAAGCCATGGACGTTTATGTTAGAGGCTTTCCTTTTCTTGTATTGATCTTAGCGGTTATCGACCACCCTTTTCTAGCAGTTGTCTGAAACTTCAGTTCTAACCCAATGTGCTTAGTAGTTGCCTTTTCAGTGCACAAAAGGTGGCTTGTGTTGATCCATAGAATGTACTTTTTAGTTCTTGCCTTGTTTTTGTGCACCTCTAGTCTAAGTCAAGGAAAAAGATTAGATATTTAAACTTAGTTTACCTGCATTTTTAACTCGTAGTCACGTAGTCCATGGTTTTGGTTCAAGTTTGATTAGATTTCTCTGCGATAAATGTAATTAGTCATATTTATAAATAATTAGTTTCCTAATGAAATGTAGGGCACGTGCTTTGATTATATTTATGCTGCCGTTACCAAGTCACTCTCTCAATCTCATGCTTGTTCTCGTTGAACCATTTTGCTTGGTTTGTGATTGGAGTTTGATTCCTAATAATGCAATTGCAGTTTAAGAATGTACAATGCACTGGTGGAGAGATGCTTTAATGATTGTGTTGACACGTTCAAGCATAAATCCTTGCAAAAGCAAGAGCAAAACTGTGTTCGAAGATGTGCAGAGAAGTTTTTGAAGATTGAGAACATGTTATCAGACATGGATCACAGCCTTGCCTGTGATATGAATATATGATCGTTTATACAACGCCCCTTTTCCTTTAATTTTTTGGTCAGTTATTTTGGTTGTTCAATTAATATGTTTATGCTCTTTTGATATAAGGATATATTGTGGCTATTTGAATCTCAAACAACACTCGATGATTATGTGTTAGGGATCCGCGTCCTCTACCGGTATACTCCACGAAGAAACACATGGTTCAAGGATGTTGCTGTTACTATTAGGTTGTAGTTATCAGAATTGTGTCTTTAGTTATTTGCCATGTGTTAGTTTATGTAGCAACTGTCAAGAGTCATTAGGAAGTTATTTTTATCAGTAAAGAATCAGTTATGAAGTGTAGTTTTGTAAATAGATGATGTAACTTGTAGAACAGAGTTACTTATCTATGAAAGCATTATTCAGAGAATTTGTCTTGGATTATAGTTTCAGATTTTGACTCTTGTTATAATTTTTCCTTTTCTGTTCCTCAAGTTCTATCAATGTGTGAGGCATAAATGTTAGATTTCATGTTTTGATGATAATAAAGCTTAGAAAGGTTTTGCAAAGGATTTGACTGATGAACAAAGTATTTTGAACATGAAAATATCACTGTTTTGTAAAAATTGCTACATTGCTTCAGTAATTGATATGATTTCATCACTGCAAGTGATCACTGGAAGTAGAAAAACATATCACTCGAATGACCACTCGAGTAATGTAATAAATGCTAGCTAAATCATCATGGTGATCTTTCTAGTGAAATATTTTTATAAAAGATCACTCGAGTAACCACTCGAATGACGTGTTTAAAAATTCATCACTACCAAATCACTATAGTAAATGATCTAGTAGGTTGTGAAAATGTTTCAAAGGGAAAATCACTTGGGTGACCATTTGAGTGATGTTCCAAGCTCACTTGAGTGACTACTCAAGTGATATATTAAGTCTGATCACTAACACACCACCCAAGTGATCTGTCTAGTGATATTGCTCTGAAATGTTTTTGAAGAAAATGTCACTCGAGTGACCACTTGAATGATGTGACAAAGGACATCACTCGCACAACACTGCAGTGATTTTGGAAGTTTTCTTAAATCTGAAAAATTTTCTAAGAGCAAGATCACTCGAGTGACCACTCGAGTAATATATTAAAACAACATCACTAGCAAAACACTCCAGTGATGCAATCTAGTGATTGTTTTCTCAAAATCAAAGGAAACAAGATCATTTGAGTGAACACTCAAGTGACCCTATAATTGTCCATCACTAGCTGATCACTCAAGTGATGTATCAAGTGATCTGAAACAAGATCACTCGAGTGATCTCATTTTGTGTATCTTTAACAAATCACTCCAGTGATTTATCCAGTGTTTTATAAGATTTTCAAACTATCAAGAGAAGATCACTTGAGTGATGCTTTCTCAGAAAATAGAGCATCGTTTCACAACTTTTTAAATCATTGAAATGATTGCATAATTTGTTCTTCTTGCTTCTAATTACTCTAGCTCTTCATTATACTAGTACTTAATTGTTTTCTAGGTGATTAAACAAAGATTAACACATAAATTGGAAAAAGTACTTTGTGTGTCAAAAGCAATAATGCAAAGGACATTCAAACGACAATCATTCTTTGTGCTCCAACGGCTAATTTCTTAGCCACAAAGAATGTTCAAAAACTTCAATGGCTATAACAAGGACAAATAACACTCCATCAGATACTTTCAATAAGACAACGGTCATTCATTTACTCTACTTATAAATACCGAGAGCATTGAAGAAGAAAAAAACAAACTTCTATGAAAAACTTACTATTATATTCATTGCAATGTCTTAAGCCTTTAAATTCAAGTATGTACTTCAGTGATCATATATCTACTCTTGTGAGAGACATTTATTTATTCATTTACTATCTGAGGGACTCAAGATCGTGGAATCTTACGTGGTCATTAAATTGCAAAGTGTAAGGAGGGTGATTGTTCTTTGAAAAAGAACAAGCTTGTATTGTAGCACCAAGAGCTCGACGAATTTTGGAGAGTAATGGAAATTTCAAAAGGCTTCTGAGGACTGGTTGTAGATCAAGTGGTTTAGACCAAACTAGTATAAATATCGTGTGCTTATCTTTGGTGACATCTCTTCAACTCTATTTAAAGTTTGCATTAAATTTTTATTTTTTAATTATCACCCAATTCACCTCCCCCCTCCCCCTCCCCCCTCTCTTGGGTGAAAGTCTTGATCTAACAATAAATTCCTTCTACATGAGTCTGAAAAGAATTTTTTCTCACAAACAATAATTATCTATAATGGGATTACAAAACCTAATTAACGAGTGATAATGGAAAACTGCTTTCTTTCAAAAAGACACATTGAGGTTCAAGTCACAAGACCTGCCTACTAACCCATTACAGAAAATCAATCACTCTAGGCACAAATAACAAGAGGAGAAAACATAGCCCATTAATTTTACAATACTAAACGTCACAATAAAGGGTCTACACAAATCAATTTCTAACACAAGATATAATTATGGATCCACCAAAATATTACGGTGTCCAAAATAAGGCTTATGGCCCAACAAGGATTAAACAATTATCAAAAACAACAAATATAGTATTTCAAAAATATGAGGGCTTTAGAATAACAATATAGAAATCAATACAACACAAATACTAAAAGAGGCCTACAAAGCTCTCAATGCCTACACCTCCGGCCGGTTCCCTTGGCTTATAGCAGAAATAGAGGCCTCGCCTGAAAAAAAAATATTAACAATAACAGGTTGAGACATAAAATTCCAGTAACTAATGTCAATACAAAGTATACAAGAAAGAATTGCAAGTTAGAAAAACAAGTTTAACAATAACAACAACAACAACAACAACAACAACAATAATAATAATAATAATAACAACAACAACAATAATAATCATCATCATCTCAATAGTAAACATATCATATACTTTTAAGTAAAAATAATCAATTCACCCATCCACCATACTCCACCTTATCTTGGTTCAGCACATTGGTGCTAAGTCAACCCGACCACAGGATATTTAGGCACCTCAGGTTCAATTGACCCCCTCCCATACCACCTATATCAGGCTGAGGCAAGGAGGTGTCCACCCACAATAACTCAATTCAAATCTGGGTCAGGAATAAGAGGGAGTTGAATGGCACAATAATTCATCATGTCCTTCACAATCCAACACAATCCCATAACAGTAAACAAAGTATGGATATATGGATCCATAGGTTTCAAAATTATTTCACAAGATTACCATCCCATATACATCATTCCATCACAAATCATCATAACTATCACAATAGTAACAATATCGATCATAATTCCAAATCATACATACAAGTAGAATAAATTAACCCCGGTTACCTCACTCCGAGCTTAATCTTACAAGCTTTGAGAAACAAAGGCACCAATCATAATCCGGTCATAGATCAATCTACACAATAATGTAGATACAAATTCAATATATAAATTACACAATTAACTTATTACATAAGTTTAAAGTTTTGAATTAATTACCCATAAATTACAACTTCACATTCTAATCCAAGTTATTCATTTTAACTTTAATTTAAATTTATCTTAACTCAAACAATTCATTTGAATCCCTAATTACCATCAATTTCATTCTAGTGTTCTCAAGAATAAAAATGTTAAATTATAAATCTTCAATTTATCCAACAATTTAAACTGATTAAAACTTTAAAAATACTTTCAATAATTCAAAAGAGTTGTTTAACCCAAATTTAATCCATAAAAATGTCATATAGAAAATAATTTATACACTTTTATTATATAAAAAATTAATTATAAAATCCTACAACAACTAAATAGTAAATCTAAATTGATTAAAATTAACTATTAGTCTTTATCTACATATTTATAGTCATTTATTGTCAAAACTCAAAACTCTTTCAAAACCCTAACCCCAAATTTACTCTAAGCAGTCCACTGTTAGCTACGCTGAACAGTGCAATCTGAAATGAGGTGGGTTATATAATACCCCCACGTGGTGCTCGGTATAAGGGACCACATGCCCCTTAGGGTGTGTTTGGTTTGAGGGAGGGGGGAGAAGGAGAGGGGAGTTAAATTATTTTTTGGGTTGAAGGTATTTAAATTTTGGATGGGAACTTAATTTAAAAGGAATAAGAGGATAAATTTTGGACGGAAATCCAAAATTTAAAAGAATGAGAAGGTAAATTTTAGATTTCTCCCGTCCAAAATTGTAATTTGTCACCCCTCCCCTCCTCTCAATCAAACAATCCCTTAATGTTTTTCTTCTTTTACTTTTTATTATATATATATATATATTCATTTTGATTTTCTTCTTGTTTTTTTTCATTTCTATTTATTTATTTCTTATATCATTTATATATGTGTGTGTGTGTATATTACTTATTAATAGTATTATTTCATAATTTCTTTCTTTGTTTTCTTTTTCAATCCAATTTTAGGTCAATTTTATTTACTCAAAGAAATACATGATAAATTCCATTATCATAAAATATTTTTTTAAAAAAACATTTTAATTAAATCATATAAATAAAAATCAGGATATTATAGAGAGTCCATAGTATGTGAGTTGTGATATGGATTTGAAAAAACGGGGGGAAAAAAAGAAGAAAATTGAGCAATGACTTCTGTTGCCTCTACTATCACATATGCAACACCTCAATCAAATAGCTAAATACTTAACCATAGTAATTCAAATATCGTCAATAACGATGTTCAACATCCAAACCATTAAAATACAAATCAGTTTAAATAAAGCCCAAATCATAGTGTTAAATCAGATCCTCAAAATATTTCCTCAAAACAAATTAAAATGCGGAAGTCTTAAGGTCATGGCAATATAAAAGGGCATAACATGAGCTCTAGGAGCACAAAAGAGCCACCAAGGCTCACTCCATAGGTGTCTTCCCTTGATCCCTACTAGAACAGTCACCTGAAAATGTTAATATATATAGGGATGAGATTCCACGTCTTAGTAACTACTGAAAGTTTCTACCGTACACAAGCAAAACTCATATGATAAAAAGGAACTGATGACATATATATTCGTATATACCATAATCCTCATACAAGACAAAAATAAGTTTAATCACCATTATATCAATCTGTACTTTCATCACAACATGTAATACACAACTATGTCATATGCAATATGTAAGATGCAACATTCCTTATATCACCGTCCATCCTTATTCCGCTGACTGGAGCCATAGGCTAACACATAGTCCAACAGAAACCCATCCATTTGACTGGATTGTCCCAAGCTCACCAGTTCTTAAGATACACCTGGGCAAAGGTGTAGATCTTAAGTCTGGACTATGGCTCCCCTCCTTAAAGGAATACAACTAAGGAGGTGTCACATGTCCCACAGCTCCAATGAAATCCCGGCCAAAGGAAAACATGGAAGAAGGGGCCCTGACAAATGCCATCCACTGTGCACCGAGTGATGGCATACCACGTGGTAAAAGATCTCAACATACACATTCCTCCTCACTCCAACCCATCACAGATGCAACCGCCATGACAGTAATAAATATAACATCATTAAAAGGCAAGGTACAATAATTCATACTTCCATTCATATCAAATATCATCACATATTCAAACATGCTAAAAAAAATAATAATCCAATAATACATTGATTATCATTAAATTATTATTTATATGAACACAATGAGTTAAATAGAAATTTACTTGCACCACTACTTATTTGAGAATTTATAATGCAAACACATATACATATAATTCAGTCCATTTTTCTAAAAAAAATATATAGTCATTCATAATCATACGCAATTCACAAGTATATGGAAGAATATTCAGAGTTACCTGCTACTCCCTAGCACACAAGTAATCACACAAGAGTTACTCCATAACTCTCAATGAAAGTCTACAAAATCACAAACATAAATATCTATTAATATGTTTCTCAAAATTACTATAGAGTTGCACTAAAATACTCTAAACACTTAAAACTAAGCCTATGTGACTAATATTATACACACACAAGCTTCTATGGATTCCACTGTTTTACTTAGATATAGTATTATTCAGAAAATTTTTTTTCCCCGGCAGGAAACATATTTTAAATATTTAAAAGTTATATATATACATATGCCTATTTACACCTAAATGTGAGTTGTGGGGTTTATGTGCAAAATAAGATAAAATTTTATAAATAAACTAAACCGTATATTCAAATCAGATGAGACTTGTTAATTGCAATGAATATGTGTGTGTGTGTATAGTGATGCACCCACCCATCTGTTGGTTTAAAAAGATAGGTGGTGAAGAAATAATTAGGAAAAATCACATCCACACACTAACCTAGCAAAAGACAAAAGAGAAGAAGGAGAAAAGAAAAAAAACGAAAGCTACTGGGAAGTAATATATATATATATAGATATATAGGAACAATATGGAGAAGGTGGAGTTGGTAAAAGAAATGCAGATGTACCCACGCACAGAAAAAGGGAATGAAAGATTGATATGATAGGACATTGTAGGCTAAAATATTTAGACGCTGATGAAGGAGAATAAGAAAATAAAAGCTTGAAAATATGTTTTCCTCAATATTTTGAGGAACAGTAGTCTTAGTCTCAGTATGTTGAATGATAATAACAGGACAGAGTAGATCAAATCAATAGACAAATGAAAGATAAAAAAAATGCACCTTTGAGTCTGTTGAGAGTCATGCGGCGCCGAGAGTGAGGAGTGAGGAGTGGGGGTGAGAAGAAAGAGATCTTATATAGGAATAGATCTAGGGTTTGACTCCTTTTATTAAAATAATATTTTTTTTAAAAAAACATAAAAATAATAATAGTATTATTCAAATTACTAGCAGTATTTTTTTTTATATAATATTTTTTTTTTCGTTTTTTTTTTGCCCATGGTAAGACAAATTTACACACATATACTCATATTAAAATAATTATCTTAATGGGCTATTTTATTTGTATTTAGTTTTCTTTTGAATAATTATGTTTTTTTAGAACTTTATATATATATTTATATATTTATATTTATATATATATTCTATATTCTTTAACTAACTAAAATTAAGCTACAACTAACTCTAAGCCCTAAAAAATTTAAAGATGTTACAACATAAGCTAGCGTTGTACTGGTTGAACATAATATTTTTTTAACCTGAACAGGCTGAAAAAATTCAATAGCTGTAAAATTAGAAGAAAAATATTATATTGATTTTGTCGGAATTCGGGCATATCTGAAGTGTTGTTTTTGAACTCTTGCAGTATCCATGTGAATCGGGCGTACCTGAAGTGTTGTTTTCGAACTCTTGCGTTACCCATGTGAATCGAATCACCAGGATTTCGACTATCTTACACACCAAATACACAGGGAGAGGAGAGTTCTACAGAGAATGTTATTATCTATCTGTTGTCTGTTCAGTTTATTCATCTGTCACTCACACACGTTTTAATCAGACAACCATTCCCCCTAAAATATACGGGGAAACTGTTCCCACCAGTTTTCAATTTTGAACCCTTGGAGAAAATTACTAATAAATACCAAGGTATTAAAACTCGGACCGGGCATTGAACCGATTGGGGTACTGGGTTAAGGGTCAGTGGATCAAACCGGGGTAAAACTGGAGCTAAACCAAAACCAAATCGATGAGAAATTAAAAATTTTAGACTTATAGTATGAAATTCTAAAGGAAAAATTTAAATTTTTTTTTTAAATATGAACCCGGACCGGACCGATTTACCTGCCGGTTCGCTGGTTTCCGGGCCGGACCGGTTGGTCCAATCCGGGTTCAATAACCTGTATAAATACCCTACATTTGTTTGGATATTTTATTTGGCCTCAAAAAACTTAAAGTTTAATGGGTTTTGGCCTAATCCATCAAGGGTGGACTAAGCTCAATTCCCAATAGATTTGTTACAAAAAATCTTACAATATCACTTATCATTAATAGAAATAATAATGTAATGTAAATTACAATAATGAAAATCTAAAATAAACAAGTAATGCCTTATTTGAGTAATGAGAATATGACATAAAATAAATTTCAAACTCCAATAAAAGCCTTATATTTCCTTTTTTCGATCATAATGCCTTATTTTTATACTCGATTTTTCATATTATTTTTTGCTTTGTTGTACAATTCAAGATTTTTTTTTTAAACTAAAAGCATCATCATTTTTTTTATTTGGATTTCTCCCAGCAAAATCCAAAAAAGCTATTTTTGGAGATGCACCTTGCACTCTAAAACATTTAGTACATGTTTGGCATCACTTATAAAAGGTTTATAAGTATGTGTTCGGAACAGAGATTATAAAAATGAATTTTTCTAATTTATTATTTTACAATTTTACTTTTGGTAAAAGTCAGATTGTGTAATGTGATTTATTTTGGATTAGCGGTTGTATGAATAACTTTTATAAAAATAAAACTTGTTTAGATTGGCTTAATCATAAGTAACTTTTGTGATAATGGTAAGAGAGAATGGGTGGAAAAATATTTAAAAAATCAAGTAAATATTTAAAAATTACTTTAAAATTTAGGTGCTACTGGAAAAATATTTTAGAGTGGGTGAAAATCAATAAATCAATATTATAAGTTTTGGATGCTCGTTACTACTAAAAAAAATACATTAAAAGTAAAATTGTAGTAAGTCTCCTAAGACTGGGTACAACTGAAAAAATATTTTAAAGGGTTAAAAATACAAAAAAAAATATTTTAAAGTAATTTTTGGAACTGAAATAATATATTAAGGGTAAAATTATAATCAGTCTTATAACACACTGGGTACAACTAGAAAAATATTTTAAAGGGTTAAAAGCACTAAAAATTATTTTATGATACTGAATGCTACTTTAAAAATATTTTAAGATACTAGATAAATCCAAAAAAATACTTTATAATTTGTCAACGAAGGCTCTTCATCTATAGTATAATTATCTACATAACCTATAATTCTATTTTCAACTTGTTCAAAATTAACATCCATTTAAAAAAAATTTCAAATAAAATTATGTATGGTCATTATTGCACAAACAATTCCCAATCAGCTATGAGAATCCACGAGAAATAAGAAAGAAAAGAGCCAAGAAGAGACGCTGAGATTGGGGTGGAATGATCAGAACTGAGATAGAGAAGTACATAGGACACGTTGTTGAATTAATAACAGCATTTTCAATTATTCACCAATGCTGAACCTATAAACTGGCAATAAGCTCCAATTTGTTTGTGGTCTGCGGAGAAAAGCCATGTTTCTCTCTTAAGCCTTAAAGTGGTCCCAATTCTGGGAAAACGGGCCGGCCCGGCCCTATAGGGCTTGCCCTTCACGGGCTCGGGCCTAAACAGGCCGGCCCGTTTCCTAAAAAGTACCATATTTTTGAAGCCTGCGGCCCTACAGGGCTGGCCCTTCACGGACTCCGGCCTAAACGGGCTTAAACTCATTCTAATTCAAAAAAATTTTTTTAAAAATTTTTACAATTTATTTATTATTTTGCTTTAAATTGGTATACATTATTTTTAAAAATCATAAATTTTTAGTTAAAATAATCATCTAATGTCCAAATTAGCCTTTTTTTTAAGTTTAAATGAATAAAACATTGTAGAAAATAAAATAAATCAAACCAATTAATAAGTGTTTGCTTGTTATTAATACTCTATTAGGAACTTAGGTGTCTCTCATATTGATAATTTGATATAATGATATTATATTTATTAATTTATTTTAAAAAAAATATTAAACGGGCCTAAAAGAGCCGGCCCGCAGGGCTTCAGGGCCGGCCCTTTTAGGCCCGCTTCCATTTTCAGCCTCTAAATCATAGGCCCGGTCCTTGACGGGCTCGGGCCTAAATGGGCCGGCCCGACGGGCTTGGCCCAAATTCCCGGCTCTAATCCCAAACATAAAAAAGAGTCAAAATAACTCACAAGTCTAATTGAACACTCAAAACTCAAAACGCCCGATTTCTCTCTCTTCTGATAAGCTCTCCCAAACACACACTAAATACTTATGTACATGAGTCAATATAATATTCTTTTCACATACTTACTTTATATACAGTAAATCATGATTGAAAAATTATATTTAAATACTTTAATCACTGCTCCAAACGATTAATATAGTCGAGCAGTTTTACCCCTAAACTATTAAAAACGGGGAAAATTATCACCCAAACTAGTGGAACCCTTGACTCCGTTATTTCATCATTTTCATCGTCTTTTTGATTAAGAGAAGGAGGGTGGTGGCAGGAGAAGTATATAAGGTAAAAGGATTTAGGTCGGGTCATTATCTAGACGGTGGAAAGCAAGCAATGACGGCGACGAGGTTGTACTGTAGAGCCAGGGGTTGCGAAGGTCGTCACGGTTGGTCTGAGAAGCTTGGAAGAAAATGACAGCGACGAGCGGGATCAACAGGGAGGAAGTTGAGATTGACGTACTTGAGATTGACGCTCTGTAAGAGGGAACAAGAGAGGATCTAGGTCTACTTGCAATTAAACATTCCCGGTTAAAGAAAGCAGCACTTTCAAATTCATGTAGAAGAAGGACCCTCCCGCTCCATATGTTTATGGTACGATTCGAATTTGAGTAGTACTTGAAACTATTATTATGACAAGTTTGTATCTCAGATTTTGGTTTTATGAAGGAGAGTGCTACACTTTCAGGTTCATCAACGATTCCGACCCCAAATGCCTCACTCACTCACAAGATGTTGAATTTAGCTAATGAAGTGAGTGTCCAGTAGAACCTCACTGGTTCAACTCGCCCCAGACACCCCAAGTCAAAAAAATGATGAATCCCCCTCCCTCCCAAACTCGTGGCAGTTGGTGATTTGATGACGATAATGGAACACGGAGGTCAATGGTTCCTTAGTTTGGGGTGATAATTACTCAATTTTTAATAGTTTATGAGCAAAATTACATTACTAAATATTCAAGAATGCTAGATAGGCCTCCAAAAATAATTAGGGGTGGTGGTCAAACCTTTACCCTTGAATAAATGCCCGCTGCATTTTTAGTGTTCCATGTGATGCACCAAAAAGAGAAGAATAGACACAATGCTTCTGAATCTAAATGACATACATCATTCGTTAAAATTCCTTCATGAATGTGAAATGCTAAGGATTTTAATTTTTTTTTTTCATTTTAATAATTACAGGGCAGGTAAAAAGTTAAACCTAATAACGGTATAAGTGGTGTTACGTGGGTATCAGATGGACTACACGCTAAACAATTGCGGTGTTTGCCAATGAAACGAATTGTTTGTGACATTCACTTATTTTTGCCGCTCTACTTGACAACAGGACTTCTACAATGGACATGCATTTTATAGAATAAGAAAATGCTTTTCAATGATACCGAATGAGTCTTTAGCCAATTTTTTCCCTTTTCTTTTGCATTGAAATCTTTACTTCCAAACCAAACACAGGCAAGGCTACCTCAAACTAAAATAACAAAATTGAAACTTGCTGCAACTATCAATACTGCAATCTAACCAACGATTGTCTGGGCCTTGTTCAGGATCACTCCTTCGTATTTCACTTGGAACCACTTCATGGCATCCTCCTTCGTGACACGATGCTGGATCCCAACACGTGACTTGCACCGGCGGCGACGTCCCACACGGTAACCAGGGCGCTCCAAAACAACATAGAAGTCCATTCCATAAATGCCAGTAGACGGATCATACCTGAAGTAGAGTCAAATGGCAATTAAAAAACTACTACAGTTTTGACAATAGAGAGAAAACAAACTGAGTTTCCAACACAATGATAAAAGGAATCACGCAAAGCAATGGCTGGATAGAAAACAACTAAACATAATTCACCAGAAAACCAAACTTATTGGCACTAAAGATCAGAATTCCATTACAGAAGAATTTTTAGTTGATAAAGCCAAGAAATAAGACAACCTGTAAAAACTTTAGATTCCAATAAATAGGTCATAGTTCAACAGATTAAACATTTTAAGAACTTTTCAACTTACTTAATTCCTAAATCAATATGCTCCTGAATGCCAAAGCCAAAGCATCCAGTATCACTGAAGTTTCTTCTCAGCAGTTCATATTCCTTCACCTTCAGACCACTCTCCAATAGCTGCATTGCCTTGTCACCTCTAACTGTGACATAGCATGCAATCTTTTCATTCCTTCTGATACCAAAGGAACGAACAGTATATCTTGCTGTCCACAAGCATACCAGAAGAATGAGAACTAATCAATTAGAAAGCGAAGCAAGCAATGAACAATATATCGCAGAACACTGCCAATCACTGTAAACACCAGAAATGAAACCAATCATACATATTTCTTTAGTCTTAAGGAAATCACAATAAGAACTCATTAATGTTTATAAGCGTTTGAAATCCTTACTGCTCGAGTTCCAGACCTCAAGAACGAACAAAAATATCAAAGGATGCAAAGAACAGGAGAAAAGTGCGTCACCCAAATACTCAAGTGCCGACCTAAGCCTCTTACTTTAAGGCACATTTAGCATTTAAGCAAAACCATGCATCAAAATTCCTTAACAATATTATCGATTTGTAAAAAAAACCGATTTATTATCATCAACATGATGCCGAATTCTACAATTTACAGTCATACTATAACAAGATCTTTCAGCCACAAAGAAAATTATGAAGAAAACATCGCAGGGCAAAGCCAAGCACAGCATAGCAAGGATAAAAAGTTGACCTTTAGAGAAAACTGGGGTCTGGCCACTAAGCTGCTCCAACACCTATTACAAAAAGGGTGATTCGAATCAAAGGTCAATGGAACCAACAAAGAACAAGGAAGGACCATTTACAATAGGTGATGACTAAATACCTTAGCAGCTCTGGTGAGACGATCTCCACTCTCGCCCACTGAGATATTGAGAACGAGCTTCTGGACTTTGATTTCCCTCATAGGGTTCGCCAGCTTCTTCTCTGAAGCCTGCTCAAAAAGCATTTCAGATCGCTCAAGAGCGGAAAATGATTCATAGTCATGAGATGACGAAAAGCGAGAAGAAGGAAAAGAAAAAGAAGAATGCGTACCATTAGAATGGAAACCGAGCGAAAATTTACAGCGGCAGAGGCAGAGGAAGAAGAACGCAACAAACAGAAGTCCTTATATGAGAGGAAGGAGGAGACGGCGCTAGGGTTTTCCTAGAACAAGGGATAATAGTTTTATTATACACTATTATTTTTATTTACTTTTTTCCGATTACATACAAAGTTAAAAACACACTACCTACATGCCCATGTCATTCCGCTGGACTTCACGCAGGCAATCAGGAGGGGACATAAAGATTTTTTATTTACTGATTCCTGATTCATAATACAATTTTCAGCGATTGGAATTAAAATTAAATGACATTAAAAGGAAAATATGATAGTTAAAAGAAAGATAAAATTAAATCATAATTAAAAAGCTAGCAAAACATCATAATTAAAAGAATTTAAAAAATATGAAATCTAAATTTATGTTAAAGATTATAAATATATTTTTGTTTTATAAGGACAGTTTTAATTTATAAATATTAAAACTATTTTTTGTCAACCATATTACTTTTTCCCCAATGTTTGTCAACAATATTACAAATCATATATATATATATATATATGTAGTATGATATGAAAAGAAACTCAGGCCATAAAAAGTATTGCAAAATTAGATAAAACCTCCTAAATTTTGAGTCAATTACATATAACTATTGATATTATCCTAACCTTTTTTTTATTATTATTAACCTCTGTTGTTAACTTATTGTTATTTTTTTAGGGCAAATTGCCACATCATATTAAGATATCACATGTGACGTCCTATGTAGTATCCTTTGTAAATTACTACTTTTATAAAAATCCCTAAACCTTGACCAGTTGCAAAGAACATCTCTAAACTTTGATGAGTTATAAATAATCCTTTAATATTTTAAAATTTAAATTTAACTCTCTAAAAATCTTAATTTATAATATTAAAAATCATATTGTTACTTTTTTATTTTAATAAATGTATTAAGATTTTTACTATCATTTGTCAAATAAAATAGCTTTTTCATATGCTGCAAAAAAAAAATCTTTTCATATGGCAAAAACAAGAAGAATAATATTTAAAAATATAAAAATTCCAAAAAAAACCATTAAGAATTCAATATTACCTCCAATAAACCCATAACAAACATTTTATTTACATTTAATGGGTAAAAATATCACACACACACACACAATCCTAAACTTTTTAAATAAAAATCCAATTTTTAAATCCTCAAGTCAACCAAAAAATAAATCTTAATAAAAACAAATTAACTATCAAAGTAGTTTTACAATCATATGGTCATGTACCAATTAAACTCAATAGTTACTCCAAACTCTAATATAATCTTTTGTTCTAATCACCTAAAAAATATCTTCATTAGAAAGAGCTAGTTAAGCATAACAATATTCATGAAGGGACCTTAGTAAATAAGAGTAGTTTTACTTTTCAAATTCAACCTCAAAGCAAGGCTTAGTGATTGTTTATTTTAGCTTTTTAGAAATGCTTTTAGATCTATGAGGAAAATATGTGAAAGAAACTTTATTTCAGCATGTGGAAAATAACTTCTTAAATCATAGAGTCCGTTTGATAGGCCAAAAGTTAGGGGGGAAATGGACCATGAGCATCTTCCCATGCCCAAAACGTGTTTGGCATGCAAAATCTTCCTCCATTTAAATTCTTAGGAGCGCCAATCTTCCTTTAAAGATAGGAACTTGGGTTCCTGCCAAAATTGGTGTCAACCCAAGTTCCCTCTTAGGACTAAAAAAATTTGAGACAACTTTGCCCCTCTCTCTTCCCGTTACATCTCCATCTTCATCTGAGAAATGCAGTGGTTGTTGATCTCTTTCCACCATTTTGCCTCTATCAAACTTGTCTGGTTTTTGTGAAGAATCTTCGACTCCTCCTTGTTTCTATTTGTGGGATCTTCTCTGTTTTTAGCAAAGGCAAATGAGGAAGATGATGATTATACAATATAATTTACAACTTTGGTAAATTGATTTATAAAAGTGATCAATTGATTTAACCCATTCTTTCATTACTTTATTATAAGAGTGTTATGGGTATTTCATATAGTGTGTGTTTGGTGAGCATCCATAAGCTCGATTGATAGCCATAAGCTCAATTGGCAGTCACAATTTTTTTTTTGAGTGTTTGGGAAGGGTTGCAGGCAATTGAGCTTTTGCCAAAACCCAATTGGTGAAAGCTCAATTGGGAGAAGCTGGAGAATGGAGCTTTTGTTAAAAGCTAATGGCATTTTATGCTAGATTAGGTTATCTAGAAATTAGTTATATGATATTGGTTTTTCCCATTAAATATTTTTTAAATAGTATGTAGTATCAAAAAATATTTTTTGAGTGTTTTTAACCCCTTAAAATATTTTTCTAGTTGTACCCACTACCTAGTGTGCTATCAGACTGATTGCAATTTTATCCACTTTCTAGTTGTACCCAATCAAAAAATATTTTTTGAGTGTTTTTAACCCCTTAAATATTTTTTTGGTGTTTTTAACCCCATAAAATATTTTTTCAGCTGTATCCAGTGTGTTATCAGAATAATTGTAATTTTATCTTTAATGTACTTGTTCAGCTTCAAAAATTACTTTAAAAATATTTTTTTGTGCTTTTAACTCTTTAAAATAATTTTTCAGTTGTACCCAGTCTTAGGAGACTGATTACAATTTTACCTTTAATGTATTTTTTTTAGTAGTAAAGAGCATCCAAAACTTATAATACTGATTTATTGATTTCCATCCATTCTAAAATATTTTTCCAGTAGCACCTAATATTTTAAAGTAATTTTTAAATATTTACTTGATTTTTTAAATATTTTTCCACTCACTCTCTCTTACCATTATCACAAAAGCCCTTATGCTTAAGTCAATCCAAACAAGTTTTATTTTTGCAAAAAAGCTCAATTGACAATCGCTGTTCCAAACACACCCAAATTTTTTATTTTTGCAAAAGCCCAATTGACAATCGTCAATCCAAACACAAATCACATTACATAATTTAGCTTTTATCGAAAGTAATATCACAACAAGCCCAATTGAAACAAGCCCAATTGACAATCGCTGTTCCAAACACACCCATATTCTTTCCACTTCTGTCACTCCATTTTTTTTCTACCAAACGTCTCATTTTCCTTCAATTTAAATTACCTTCCCATGTCTACCAAACAAAGATACATTTATAAGTTCTGTCTAATATTCCCTTCTTTTCCATTCACTTCCCTTTCCTCTCCTTTCCTTTCGTTTCCTTCATCATACATTCCCTATACCAAAGAGGTCCATAGTTTGGGGTGTTTGGCAAGAAAATGGTGTGCACTCCTATCATATGAAACTGGGATGCTTGGGTTTGGCTATTTAATTATTTAACCTAATGGGCTAGGGCCCACAACTGGCATCTCTTCTTTCTTTGCCTTTTAGTTTTTTTAACAGGATTTAATGGGCTTGAAGTTTTGAACTTGAGCCCCTTATTTATTTTTATTTTTTTATCATCTTTTAACATTAATCTTAATAATAATAATTTTCTGTTTTACTCTCATAAATCATACTTCAGATGGATTCTTATTATTTAATTAATTTTATAATAGAATTCCATTTACTATGAATTAAGTTCTTCATAAAATTATTTACGGTGGCCGTATATATAATTCTAAAAATGTCACCATATGTCAATAAATATGCAGGTACGAATAAAAACACTTAAAATAATTATGTTTAACCTAAAATTTAAATGATTTCTAATATTATATGTATTGATCACACTAAACTTTAACATCATATTAATTTATACTCTCTCTCTCTCTCTTCATTATGAAAAAAAAAAAATTAATGCTCATTGAAACTATTAAAACGTCTTAAAAAATGACCAAGATACCTTTTAAAAACATCTTATATATAAAATGGACCAAAGGTAATAACTCTGAAAGTGTCACACATATTAGCCACAAAAATTGCTCATTTACACAATGAGCCGTACTTTGGGATCTGTAAATGTTCATTCCTCTTCTTGGACACTTATTTGGATATAGAATAAAAGTTGAACTGATAATATCCAAATATATCTATTCAGCATCATTTATTAGTGTTCAAAACTAAATAGATAGGATAGAGACGTCCCCGATTCGGATCTTCATTAAGATCAAAGAATGGACGCTGAAATTAGAAAGTCGTTTAGACTACTAGTAGATTAGAGCATAAACAGTGTGGTACAGTGAACTTAGAACAGAAGCTATCCTTATTTTGGTTTACTCGCCTTGAGTTCATATCGTAGCAAACCCACAGCGAATCTGTTACATTTACTGTGCATTCAATTCTCAGAGTTCAAAGAGCATTGATACTCTATTTCTTTATCTTAAATGATTAGCATTTACTCAGGGCGAGAGAGAAAGAGTGAGAGTTCTTCATTTATATTCTTTTTTAAGTAACTCAAGATTGGGGAATGTTGAGTGCCGTGGGTGTTATCTTACAAGTTGTAAGGGAGAGCTAAAAGTCTCCAAGTGAGATTATTTGTACTGAGGCACAAAGAACCCTTTCAAATCTAGGAGAAGAGAGTGAAAATTTCAGAAACGTTCTGAAGACTGGATGAAGATCAAGTGGTTGAGACCGAATGAGTATAAATCTTTGTGTACTCTGATCTTACTTTCCTTGGTGATATATTTCTAACTCTCTTAGTAATTATCTGATTTAAAAAATTTTAATATCTACCAATTATCCTCCCCCTAATTCTTGGGTTAAATCTTGTCTAACAAACTTAACATTGGTTAGACGGTGGGGCGACTTTGCTATGTCTTTAGATTTAATTTCCAAGACAACATTGAAACCATAATAGTTTCAGGGCAACATTAAGATTTCATGAATTTTTGTGAGGTGACTATGCACCTTAACCCAATATTAAATCCAAACCATCCATCTTTTAATCCAAAGTTGGATGTGAGATTCTTAAAAGAAAATGAGAAAGAGGACAATTAATGAGATAATCTCCCTCCCTCATCACCTATAGTTTAATCATTTAGAACAGTAGTCCTAAATTTGAAGAAAAAGAACTTTTTTCTAAAATATAGGAAACAACATTTTAAATGGTGCTTGGATATGTTGCTAATATGAATTTCACTAATTGTGCTCACAATGCTTGTAGTGAGATTCGAGAATATAGGGATAAGTTATATGTAATGTGACTGTTTCATCTGAGGTACTAATGCAAGATTTTTATGCACCAATGTGAAGTGAAATGCCCATCATTTTACAACCACTTGTTTTTCCATGTGAAGTGAAATGTATCTATTTTTAAATACCATGTTTGAAACCATGTGAGAACTTCACCAAAACCACGTTTTAGCTTTATTAAAACCACCACTTGATCATCACTAAAAAAAAAAAACACATCTTGATACCTTCTAAGAGCAGCCAGTTATCATACGTCATAGAAACATATAATTCCTTGGCCACCAATAATGAGCTGCTTTGATTTGGAGATTACCTTCCCAAAAGAAATGTGTCGATTTAATTACTACGTACATTTTTTGTTAGGGAAAATTCTAAAAAAATACTATTAAAATAGGAAAAAGACAAATAAAAAAGGCCAAATTGCAAAATCCCATGTCATATCAAAAGGAAGAATATGGGATATGAAATGTTGTAAATTTTGCTTATATATCCTCTTCTTCTTTTTTTCTTTCTCCGCTTTCCTCTTCCGTCTTCCCTGCACTTCTCTTCCCCATTCTCAAACCATTTCTCCTTCCTTGCTCCAAATTTTTCCTCTTCGGTATAGTCTTCAGCTTCAAATCCCAATCGGGTTTGCTCTAATTCAAGAGTGCCCTCTCAATTTCAGAGAAAATGTGGCCTCCAGTGTCCGATACCAAAACCTTTTTTATATGATGATCAATGTCGTTGCCAGCGTAATGGGACAACTAGTATGAGAATACCCATTGTGGTGATAGATATAGGTTGGCCAAGGGCCGACGCCATTGCTGGAAATAAGGAGGATGCAACAAATGGGTATGCCGAGATTTATCTAAAATGTCTTATGAAGCATTTGAGGTCCAGCAAAGGCATACCTCTAAGGAAGGAAGGAAGGAAGGAAGCAGTGGTGTGTTTATGTATACAAGCTGTTTGATGAATAAAAGAAGAGAAAGAAGAGAACACAAGAATCGAGTCAGCATTGAGAGAACACAATATGTATACTGAAGTTGTTATTTGAAGCTTTGAAGTTGTTATCATCTATACCTAAATTGTTAATAACACCTGATATGTGTGGCTTCAAAATATTACCTTCAAGTTTGTTGGGCTTTGGGAAGGTCAAGCAGTCATATGTATATTGAAGTTGCTATTTCCGATTCTAAAGTCGTTATTATTTATACCTAAGTTGTTAATGACGCCTGACAGCATTTGGGGAGGTTAAGTAGTCAATATGTATACTGAAGTTGTTATTTCCGATTCTAAAGTTATTATTATCTACACCTAAGTTGTTAATGACTCCTAACATGTGTGGCTTCAAAATATTACCTTCAAGGTTGTTGGGGTTTGGAGAGATCAAATAGTCACTACATATACTAAAGTTGTTATTTACGATTTTGAAGTTGTTATTATCTATACTTAAGTTGTTAATGATGATTGACATCATTTGAGGAGGTCAAGTAGTCAGTATAATGAAGTTGTTATTTAAGATTATAAAGTTGTTATTATCTATATCTAAGTTGTTAATGACACTTCTTCGTGGTGTGGCTTTAAAATATTACCTTTCAGGTTATTGACATTAAGGAGACTGAAATAGTCAATTACGATTCTTAAGTTGTCAATCTTTATAGGTAAAGTAGGCAGAATCAACACAAAATTTGGTAAAACTAACAATTTGTATAAGCTAATATTGATGAAATATGTTCCATGCAAAAGATGATATTTATAAGCACTTTTCTCTCTCATAGAACTGGTTCTTTTTATAAGTAACTTTCACTTTTTGTCTAAAAATGTAAGCTTCTTTTTCCTATTTTACCCTTATTAAATGCTCATTATCTCTCATACTTTTTATCTATCCTATCTCCTACACTCTTTTCATAAATGAGGGCATATATAGAAAAACACATGGCATTTTTGACACATTTGTTGCTTTTAACTACTAGTTCATTTTGCACAATCAAGAGAAAAGTTGTTTATAAATAGGACTGGAGGGAGTAATATATTACAGTAACATGGTGCCACAACATGTAAATAAAAACCCCTATAAACTATTGTATCACTTGTTGTTGTTTGTGTAACATCTCGAATTTCAGTTACCAAAATTCTTTATATTTAAGGGAAAAAATGGTGAATTAAAGAGAACATGGAATGATAAAGCAAGGCAATTAGTGGTCACACACAACATTATTATGGGAGAACACAAATTGTACAAGTTGGTGTTTGCTACCGGTGAGTTTTCCTGTATAGTAGTCATGTTAGGTGACATTTGTAAATAGGTAAACGATGTTCAAGAATTGTGAAATTTTATAGGATGAAAGTAGACATCATAAGCTTTAATTTGATAGGTCAGGGGTAATTTTTAGAGTTGTATACAAAATGTTATGAATTTTTGAAGTTAGCCCAAAAAAACTGGAAAGTTTTTGGAGTTGCATTCAAAGAAATTAATTCTGGGAATTTTGTGCTTCCAATTGGCAAAAGTCTATTGGCTTATTTGGTATGATGGAATTAGAGGATATGGAAATGGAATTGGAATTGATTTCTATGACAATATATGTTTGGTATAATGGAATTGAGAAAAATTTCATTTCCATTTCTACCAAAATAGGTGGAAATGACTTTCATGTGCTAACCTATAGAATTGTAGAGAGCTCTATGGAAGTGAGGCTTTTTTACAAATTTCACCCTCTCCCACTTTTCTTCATCTTCGACAAAGACTCCTGCACCTCCTCTTCTCTGATGACACAGGTGAGTGGCAGTGACAATAACCACCTCGAACTACTGTGACAACGGCCCCTTTCGGAAACGGTGATGGTGGCCTCCTCAGCGATAACAACGACAACCCATATCTTGTGCCATTTATTCAGATCTTGCGATGGAAGGTCAGACCTTGCGATGATGGCAGCCTTTATTGGACAATGACGGCGGCGTCTTCAACCATGCAACCAAACATGACAGCCTTCATTAGACAACGACGGTGACATCGTCCTCGTCCCTCCTTTATTTCTCACCTTCGATTTTGATAGTGGACACCTAAAGGTGACTCATCGTCTCCGTTTCATTCACAGATCTCGCCAGTGATCCCAGACGCACAACTTCATCCATCACTATATCATCTTCGATTTTGGGCAAGATTCAACAATTGATTAACTTTGTTTTACTTGATTCTTTATATGTTCAAGAGATTGAGAGAGTTTTCCTAAGTTTGATTTGATGTTTAAGAAAAGTTTCTTTATAGTTGGTTTGATATTTTCGGCAAGGAGGATGTAAATCTAATGCTGGTGGCCTATGGTGGTTCTCCAGATTTGGTTTCATCAATGCTACCGTGTGGGAAGTTTTTTTTATTTTTTAATTCTAAGGGTATTATGGTCTTTCTATATAAAAATTAGATCTCAATTCCAAGACATACCAAACACACTTCTGAACCCCATTTCCATCTTCATATCTATTTTCATTTCCATATCCATTTCCATCAAAATCAATTCCATCATACCAAACGGGCCCTATATTTTTCCTTAAAACTAGACTCAATAAGGGTTCTATCTCCTTTAGAATTACTCTAATACGAGGCCTACAAATTTAGTTATGATTTTTTAAAGTTTGGGCAGAAAATCAGCTAGAAATTGCTTAAATCCGAAATTTGGGAAAATTACATAATGATGCAATGATGACATAAGCATAATATTAAAACATCATCCTCCTCCTTTCTTTAGCCATACCTAACGCCATTGTAGCCAAAAAGAGAGAGAAAGTTGAGAGAATTTTAGAGAGAGAAGGAGAAGAAATCTCAGGAGGTAGGTTGATTTCTTCGGTGAATTCGTACCAAACGTGTATAATACCTCTCATAAGCTCCTCTTCTATGTTCTTAAGGTGTTTTAAAGTAGAAAGTTCTGTGTTAAAGGGTTAAGGTTTTCAGCCACAAGAAGAAAAAGCCAGAAAGAAGAAGTAACTTCCTATACTTGAATCTTTGGTTGTTCTAGCTATTGTGGATAGTTTAATCGGTGAAATTTCATCGGATTGTCTTTGTTTGTGAAAATGGAAAATGGGTTGTTGGAAATGTTATGGTGCTAAAATTGGTACTACATGATAGTTGTAACAAAATTAAATAGTTAATAAAATGGTTAGGAGTAGAAAGAAACACGTCTGCAGAGTCACATTTCGAAAACCCCAATTTTTACTGGGGAACTTGAGGATTTGAGCCAGCTCTAGTTACATGATTTAGAGTTGGATTTTCAATGATTTGATGATTCCATTGAGTTTAAGAGGAAAAATTTGGTGGGGTTACCATTAGTTACTTTTTCGGAGAAGCCCAAAGAAGCATATTTATGAAAACACCCATAACACTTAGAAAGCGGAGCTGCCAAGGTCATAAGTGTCTTTTGGTAGTGAATTTGATAATTCCTAGTCTGGAAATGGATTTTTTGGGCAAAAATAAGTCAGAATAGTCCTAGTCTAAATTTCAAGATAAGTATGGTTGGGCCGGGTATGCGGGGCTGGGCCGGGTCCCCCGGGGCATTTTGGTAAATTTTCACCATAGGCTAATATAACACTATAAACACTATAGAAGTGTATAAAATGATGCATGAATGGGTTTTAACCTAATTCCTGTACATTTGATATTTTAGGATTGAGTTGGGAGCCAAAGCTTGGCACGTTTTACAAGGCAGAAATCTGAGGCAAGAAAAAGGTTAAGGTAGGGAACTTACCTCTCCTGTATGTATTTAATATTTGTGTTGGTGTATTGATGCATGTTATTGCTTTGTTTGATTATGTGAAACATATATGAATGATTGAAGCTCTGTTTCTGTTTATGCTATGGCTATAGGCATGTTGTTTGAAACATTGAGCATACAGAGATGTCATTGTGTGAGCATGAGTTATGTAATGCAAGCATGTCATGCATTAAACACTTATCTTGTATGCATATTGGTACTGTTACCTATTGAGATTCTCTCAAATCTCACCCTCCCCTACCAAAAATTTAGACAAGTAAATATAAAATGTACACAGAGATTAGAGAAAGGACTATACGAGAGGATTGCAGTAGTGGAACAAAGATGGGAAGATGTCTCTGTTACACTGGGATGGGTTTAGATACCCTAGAGCCCAATGTGGCTACAAGATTTGTAATTATTATGTATGAACCCCTATAGGGAATTTTTTGTAATTATGCACATAATATCAGTATATTTCTGCTATTCATGTGTTGCTTACCAAACCGCATATCGTTTTCCACAAAGACTCTAAAAAAAAGGTGAAAATAAGATAGGGCGTAACATTTTGGTATTATAGCCCAAAATGATTCTAAAGGAGCCTAAAGCGATACTTGAAGAGCAAGGAATATGGTCATAGAATTGTTTGCTTAGAGTGAATGTGGTGGTTCTGGCAACATGATAGTATACTGATATGCTTGATTATACAGTGATAGGAATAGCAAAGTGAATTGTTTCGGCTAGTTCACAAGTCCCTGAAATGAACAAACACACCTCAGGGAAATAGTGGAATACCCATAAGGTAGTACATGTTACCATATAGAAAGAGAATGGTACAAGGATGACACGGATGCCGAGGACGTGGGTCTGAGTAATGCTTGAGCATTAGCCTCATCCTAGAACAAAATACCAATTGGCTGAACAATGACTAGCCACAGTTGTGGGTAGTAAAGTGACAGGCATATAAGCCACAAACAGACAAGATAGAGACAGATCCGGGTTTCGTTACTGATCCCAGCGTTGGAATGGTATACGTGATACATGGCTTACAACTGGATCAAGAGTTATGGAGGCACATCAAGGGTATATATCGATGGGATGTCTATGAGTATGACACCCCAGTGGCCCAGTACACAGTATACACAAATAAACTGACCACACAACACTGTATTCCTTTTTAGATATAATGTTTTAGCTCGGAAGAAGAACAAGATTGTAGAGTAGAGTCAGACAGACAACTTTGTAGACATCAGGGAACATATCAGGATATGTATTCAGGTACTTGTACCAGCACTGATATGAAGTCCACAAATAGTGTTTAGTTGGCCGAAGATAGTTGGCACGACTTTCGAGATAATGGCAGTCTTAGGATATCAGTGAATGGGAATAGATACAGTCGGTATTTGCGTTTTGGCATGGGTACATGAAAGTTAAGTGCGCTAAACCTAGGAAAATCTTAGGATGGGTGACCCCCCGGGAAGTTGCATGTACATATTGTGATATGTCATGTAATAGGGGTAAGCACATGCTTTACAATAGTTTAGAGGACTGTATGTTGTTACAGGTCTTCCCTGGCTATTGCAATAATATGTTATATGTGATTTCAGGAGTACCTGTGTAACCAACACTTATAAAACAACAGAAATGCCCTTGTGATAATATGATATTTACCTCTTTCTTGTTTCATATGTGAAATATAAAGATGATAACGCTAAGAGGTTCAGATGCTGAGCAGGGTCAGGAAGTTAGACCTAACCTAATACAACAAAATAGGGCAAGATAATAGAGCAACAATCAATTATCAATGGTCATTAGGAAGGTTATTCAGGAAAGGCCAATATAGTAACTCTATCTCTTATACACTATGTGGTAGTATATATATTGTATGTTTGCCATGTGTTGTGGTATGAATAATAAACACACACTATCTAGTTGTGGTACGGGAAGAGTATATGCACCGTCTGGTGGGAAGAGTATATGTACCATTCGGCCTAGTAAGGATCCAGCTATGATACATAGTAGTGCCTGGGGCATATTACCTAGTTGTGGTCTGGAACCTAGCTGAGGTACAATGGTATTACCTAGTTGTAGTCAGGGACTCGGTTGAGGTACACATAGGGGTTTCAGCCGAACAGTTGGCTCTGAGCATTGTGTATACATGCGGTATGATATGGATTTTCATTTTACACTATATGGTGCATGGCATATTTATCTATCACATTTTCTATGGATGATTGTGGGTTACTTACTACGGAGGCCAAGTGGGATCTAATTGAGGTAGTAAGACAAGGGTGGGCAGACAGTGTAGCCTCACCTATATTGTATTTAATAGTGTGAAGCATCAGAGTACATAGCAGAAGCGTGGTGAATCTAGGTGCAATTTTGAAACTTATAGTAGAGGTTGATGTTCTCACCAGTGTTGATCATTCTAAAACATAATATGGCCTTGATGGTCAACAGTGTTATAGTACGTATGATGAACCATATTACATCCAGTGTGGTGTACAATATTACATCCAGTGTGGTGTATAATATTTCATATAGAGTGATGTACAGTATTACATCCTGTGTAGTGTACAGTATTACATCCAGAGTGGTGTACAATGTGATGACCGATATTGTCAATAGTCACACAACCTTTGTAGTTTATGGTGACACATGTGAACTGGAATTGGGATGAGTCCTAGTGTAGTAGGGCATAATGGTGGCGAATACCTCTCAACAACAATAGTGTTAATAATCCCAGATCTATAGTCGACCTTTATAGTCTACACATATGCAATTAGACATAGATTGAGATGTGTTCTAATGCAACAGGGTCAAGTAGAGGCATGTGCATCTCAATCACCGTAGCCTCACAGAACCACTTACCCATTCATGTTACAGTGCACACAGTATGATTAGTAAGGGTCAAATAGTAATTTGATCTTGAACAGTGCACTCAATACGGTTAGTAAGGGTCAAATAGTTATTTGGTCCTAAACACCGAACAGACAGGCATAGATACAAACGATCATGTATAAAGGTAAACATATTGGCAGTAAGGCCCAATGTACGTGTTTGCATGGGTAGTAAGACCGGAATATTCAATGTTATAAGAATAGAATGACATAAACTGCAAGGCTAAATACACCAAATAGTATTCTGACAAGGCAATGAGGCTTAGAATAATATACTGAGTGTCCTGATAGACAATCAGTATAGTAATGGCTTAGGTAGCCCATGAGTACAAAACAGAGAACAAACGTGGTGAGACCCGATATGTATGTTTGCATGGGGCAATGTCCCTGGACAGTAAGATTAGACAAACATTTTATGTAGTAATGAATTGCTTGGCCTATATATGTGTATCAAATTTTGAGGACGAAATTTATTGAACTAGGGGAGAAATGTAACATCCCGAATTTCGGTCACCAAAATTTCTGATATTTAAGGGGAAAAATGGTAAATTAAAGAGAACATGGAATGACAAAGCAAGGCAATTAGTGGTCACATACAACATTACTATGGGAGAACACAAATTGTACAAGTTGGTGTTTGCTACCGTTGCGTTTTCCTGTATAGTAGTCATGTTAGGTGACATTTGTAAATAGGTAAACGATGTGCAAGAATTGTGAAATTTTATAGGATGAAAAGTAGACATCCTAAGCTTTAATTTGATAGGTGTTTTTAGAGTTGTATACAAAAAGTTATGGATTTTTGAAGTCATCCCAGAAAAACTAGAAAGTTTCTGGAGCAGAGTTCAAAGAAATTAATTCTGGGAATTTTTTGTTTCCAATTAGTAAAATTCTATATTTTTCCTTGAAATTAGACTCAATAAGGGTTATATAGCCTTTAGAATCACTCCAATATGAGGTCTACAAATTTAGTTATAATTTTTCAAAGTTTGAGCAGAAAATCAGCCAGAAATTGGTTAAATCCAAAATTTAGGAAAATTACATAATGATGAAATTATGACATAAGCATAATATTAAAACATCATCCTCCTCCTTTCTTTAGCCATACCTGATGCCATTGCAGCTAAAAAGAGAGAGAGAAAGTTGAGAGAATTTTAGAGAGAGAAGGAGAAGAAATCTCAAGAGGTAGGTCAATTTCTTCGGTGAATTTGTACCAAACGTGTATAATACCTCTCTTAAGATCCTCTTCTATGTTCTTAAGGTGTTTTGAAGCAGAAAATTCTATGTAAAAGGGTTAGAGTTTTCAGCCACAAGAAGAAAAAGCCAGAAGGAAGAAGAGGTAACTTCGTACACTTCAATCTTTGGTTGTTTTGGCTATTATAGATAGTTTAATCGGTGAAATTTCAATACATTGTCTTTGTTTGTGAAAATGAAAAATGGGTTGTTGGAAATGTTATTCTGCCAAAATTGGTACTAAATGATAGTTGTAACATAATTAAATAGTTAATAAAGTGGTTAGGAGTAGAAAGAAACACGTCTGTGGAGTCGGATTTCAAAAACCCCTATTTTTTCAGGGGGACTTGAGGATTTCGACCAGCTCTAGTTAGAGGGCTTAGAGTTGGATTGTCAATGATTTGATAATTCCATTGAGTTCAAGAGAGAAAATTAGGTGGAGTTACCGTTGGTCATTTTTTCGGAAAAGTCTGAAAAGCATAATTACGAAAACGCCCTTGAAACTTAGAAAGCGGAGTTGTCAAGGGCATATATGTCTTTTGGCAATGAATTTGATAATTCCTAGTCCGAAAATGGATTCCCCAGGCAAAAATAAGTCAGAATAGCCTAGTCTAAATTTCAGGAAAAGTATGGTTTGACCGGGTACGGCGGGGTTGAGCTGGGTTGGGTCCCTTGGGGTATTTTAGTAAATTTTCACCATGAGCTAATATAACCACTATAAACACTATGGCAGTGCCTAAAATGATACATGTATGGTTTTTAACCTAATTCCTATACATTTGATATTTAAGGATCAAGTTGGGAGCCTAAGATTGTCATGTTTTACAATGCGGAGATTTGAGGCTAGAGAAAGGTTAAGGTAGAGAACTTATCTTTCCTACATGTATTTGATATTTGTGTTGGTATATTGATGCATGTTATTGCTTTGCTTGATTATGTGAAACAAATATGAATGATTGAAGCTTTGTTTCTGTTTATGCTATAGTCATACGCATGTTGTTTGAAATATTGAGTACGCAAAGATGTTATTGTGTGAGCATGAGTTATGTAATGCAAGCATGTCATGCATTAAGTACTTATCTTGTATTCATATTGGTACTGTTACCTACTGAGATTCTCTCAAATCTCACCCTCCCCTACCAACAATTTAGATAGGTAAATACGAAAAGTACGCAGAGATCAGATAAGGGAATTATGGGAGAGGATTGCAGTGGTGGAACGAAGTCAAAAAGATGTCTCTATTTTACTGGGATGAGTTTAGATACCCTGAGCCCTGTGCGGCTACAAGGTTTGTAATTATTATGTACGAACCCCTATGGGGAATTTCTGTAATCATGCATATAATATCAGTATATTTCTATTATTCCTGTGTTGCTTACCAAACCGCATATCGTTTTTGGCAAATACTCTAAAAAAAGGTGAAAATAAGATAGGGCGTAATAGTGGGCTCGTTGTGGTGGTGGTGGATTTGAGAGATGACTCATCATCATTTCTGGCTGAATTTCTAAGATGATTTACTAGCCACCACAAAATATCAGCTTGAATTGTGCAACTTGTTCCTACATCTATGGCAAATATCAATTGTGTAGTCCAAATTTACAACAACTCAAACAAATGTTGACATAGATCTCAAGCTAAATTTTGTACATTTGTGCAATCAAGTATCACACTCGAACTCCATTAGAACAACCATAAAAACATGGACACCGTAGTCTTTCCTTCAAATGGAAAGCAAAGCCACTTTCTACATTGCAAAACAAATGTTGCCATTACCTATTCCAATCTAGTCATTCCCTATTTAATTCTAGTCATTCAATCAGTATTCCAACACTATTGAAGTACCATCACTTGAATTAACATGCAATATACAAGCAATACAAAACCTGACTTGCAATATAATAATTATTGTATCCATACATATATCAACATATGAAACTTCAAATTGAGAAAAAATTTGTACAACTTCAAGCCCTGCCATAACAAATCAAACTTAGAATGGTGTTTCCCCGCTTCCATTTCCCCCCAAAAAGGGATAAAATATCTAATTGATAGGAAAGAATAGGAGTAAATCAACGAATGAGGAGGAGCCAAATCTCTTACAAGAATAATCATTGACTAAAATGTTGGCACAATGTTGCCCTATTCCATCCAAAATACTCTTAAATATCATCCATCATACCAAACAAGTAAAGAAGAATAGAAAATACCAAAATAGTAGACATCGATACCAATGTTATTGCTTCAAGATTGACCATTAGGTTTGAAAATAAACAAAGGGGGAAAATATGGTGTGCCCAATCGTTTCCTCAAATATTAGAAACTGGAAGCCCCTTGATCTGAAAGAACCAATGCAATATATATGAAAGAAAAACCAAAACAATGGAAAAAAGGGGGAAACGTACTAATCGGTGATTTCGCTACACCTTAAGATGGAATATGGCAAGAAACACCCAACTTTGTAGAGCCAAGAAACACCCAATAGTTCAAACTTCACAGTCGCCAATTTTGTCTCTCATAGTAATGAAGCCACTCTTTTTCGCAGAGCCAAGAAACAGCGCCATTCTCCCTATTTTGTTCTCATGATAGAGAAAGGGAAGTAATTATCGGGTGCTTCACTCTATTATTTTAAATTTTACTCAAGGGCAAATTGGTCATTTGATAGAATTTGGAAATCCCAAATTCCTCCTTAGGAACTTACATGAGATTTCAAATAATAGCCCCCTTATTTATCTTTTCCTTATTTATCTTTTCCCAAACTCCTAGGATTTTCCCTTTTTGTTATCATCATATTTATACCATTACATTTCATATCTTGATCCATGTTATGCAGCATATTATTGTTCAGAGCTCATATACACACTACACAACTGCAAGCTACCATAGCTTGTGCCTTGTGGTATGTAGATCAATAGACAATATTTAGAGCAATCAACTCATTAAGTATCACCAACATAATATAAATATTGATGGCAGAATCCAACTTGTACTATATGAGAAAACTAAGATGCTAGTAAGGAACTTCGAACTAAAATAACAAAACTGGAACTTGCTATATTCAATATTGCAATCTAACCAACAATAGAGTAGGCTTTGTTCAGGTTCACTCCTTCATATTTCTAACCAACAAGAATTAATGCTGATTAATTTTTTTATTTGATTAGGTTCTCTATTTCCCTAATTAAATATTTCAACCCATGCATCAAGGATGGACTAGATACTAAGTCTAATAGTCTCTCTTAAATAAACCCTAGTTTTTCCATAAATGATTGACTTTTTTTATGCATATTTGTTAGCCGAGGATGCTTTAAGTTGCACACACACACACACACACATATATAATCCCAAAAACTGAGAAGGATCATGTTTTATATGGAATAATATTATAGTATTGCGTTCATGGAATTTTATATCAAATATATTGTTTTATAAGACCCAAAACCAATTTGTACTTTCGGTAAAAAAAAAAGCAAATTTGTACTGGACGGGAAAACTTTGCTTCCTGATTCCTACTTTTCTCACTGCATAACCAAATCTCTCTCTCTCTCTGCGCCTCAACACTTTGCCTTTCATGTTTTTTTTAATAAAAAGTAATATAATTTGCACAGGATTCAAAATAACTCATTATGTTGATAACTTATAAATAATATATATATATATATATATATTATATGTTATGAAAATAAGACAAATATAAGATATTGAGATGGGAGAGATAAATAGAGATAAGAGGGAATTAGAGGGAAAGAGGGAGAAATATCTTATTTATTTGGATGCTTTTAAGGCTTCTTTGGTATGAGAGCCGGGGGGAGTGAGCCAAGGGGGAAAATTTTTTGAGTTAGATTAAAAAAAATGAGAGAAATGGGGTTAAAAGTTTTTATTTAATTTTTCTTACTCTTTTATCTTACAACTTCTCTGAATTAAAATTTTGTAACCTCGTTTCTCCAATTTTCATCAATTCAACTCAAAAAATTTTTTCCTCCCATCTCTTTCGCTCCAAATCTCTCGTACTAAACTAGTAATCACTTGACACAAGGCCACTATTTATAGGCCACAAGACCTTAAATTATATCCAATAGTTACAACAAAAATTAAACCTACATAAATGTACAATATGTAACATTTAGATGTTAAGTGTATGAATCATGGAAAGCTCTCAATAAGCCATTCATATGGTAGGTTACATAGGTTTAAGTGTAGAACTCCAAAAGACACCTCTTAGGAGGTTACAGACATCCACAAATAATATTGTAATATTTATAACACTCACCCTTGGATGTCCATAAGCAAATAATGTACTTCATTAAAACCTTACTAGAGAGCATATTGATTTCTCAAATACTACTGTCACCAATGATTTTTCAAGCAGTTGATATCCTTTTCATCTGCACTATGCATGATGTATTCATCAAACTATACGTTGAAGAGCACTTATTTACCATATCTTCTGGATATGTTGAATTATCAATATATTCTCCACTGCCTTATACACTGTGGAAATAACAAAGAAACCATATTCTAAAAATCATCATGTTCTACTTGTTTTGAACAAAATGATCTCTTGTAATAGTTTCAAAGAACTACCATACCAAATCTCAGTTTAATAGTATCATAGTAAACCTACAAGAATTTAGTTTTACTAGCAAAAACATAGTAAATGCAATATTAGCATGATGTGAGTTTTTATAAAATATATGGTACTTCTAGACCATTAAATTCAACATATCAAACAAAATCTTCATAGTAAAAATATGTGACTTTGAAATCATTAAGGTATTCAATAACTCAATCTACAAAAAGGAGTATGTAAAATTATTCATTCTTCAATACACTCTTCAATCAATTACACACACACACACACTCAAATCATTTTAATCCATGTAACATTTTATATATTGAATGCTTTTCTTGGACATGGTTCTAGCATTTTAGATCCTTCACGGACTCTCATGCAAACTTTGCTATTTAGTAAGCCATATGCATAGGCTATATATAATGATATCTAACACATAATTTTGTATTTATATACTATCAAACTAATAATATATCCAAAAATTATTGAATCAACCACAAATTAATTTATCTCACCATAATCATCATTAGACCTTTGTGAAAATATTCATTTTCACACAAACATTCATATATCACAAATAACTGTATTTTTCAACTATTTGGATTGTTGGTTCATAATTTTCACATATTAAAAAAAATAAATAATCATATTTTCATTGTGTCTTCCCCCCTTTTTAGGCCAATCGCCTTTTTGTCTACTTTACTTGACAAATTTATGTATAAGATTCTCATTTAATCACGTGATAATATTATAAAAAATGTTGTCAACAATTTATCTTTTCAGTTCCATTTTTCTTGCTGTGACACAACTTATTGAGATCTCTTTATTACTTTTAAGGTACCTGAACCTCTCTGAGGTTTTTGTAATTAGTTATGTCTATGCACTTTTCTAAAGTACCTGCCTTCTCAATATAATCATCTTAACTACATGCTCGTCTTTATCCATAATATTTACATTTGAATTGATTGGCTTCTCATGCTTTGGGCATGTTTCAATTTTATTTACACTAATTAGAGCATTTTTTGCTGAAATATGATCTTTAGTAATTCTCATTTTGGTCAATATATCTAGTAGATATTTTGTAATATTTCATGAATGCAAAGTTTGATGAACTTCTTGCTCATATTGCTATGTTTGAGGATCTATATTTGATAGTATCAATGCATTCCATATGTTCTCTTTTCCAACTATTCAATTTCTCCCCCTCATGTTAGGAAAACTTTGTCTAGTCACAATTAACTAATCATGCAATATAAGTCTTATATATCCATTTGTTTCCTTTAATTAGAAACATCCTTTTGTTTTATTTAGAGACAAACAAGAAGAAGGAGGTTCTTACCCAACATTTATCCCAACTTTCTTTAAATATCCATCTATGTGCATTATGGTGGATTAATAGGAATAACCATTGCACATTTAAACATTTATGATGGAAAATATATATGACTCCTGACCAAAAGCCAATTTTACTAGGAGAAGTTTGTTGGCTTGTATAAGTGTTGCAATACGTAAGATCAGATATGCCAACACTATTTAAATAGAAATTTTATTCTCACAAGTATTGATCAAGCTATTTATGGAGGCTTTTAATAAATGATTTATGGATTGTATAATATGGAAATTGTGCCTTCAATTTAATGATTTATTTAAACAATCTTGCAAACTTCAGGTTGCAAACTAATAGTAATTTTACATGTAATTATCTTATAGACGCATCTATTAAATTTATTGAATACTTGTCTGGTTTACAGGCTATTTGAATGGGTCTATATAACTCAGTTTGATATATATTTCCTGAAATGCAGAGATCCATACGAGTTGATTGATCAAACAAGTGATGCCAACAATAAATTTGTTTGAATAAGTTTACTGTAAGATGTTTCTTAACCAACAATAAACATTTCACCTTCTATACATATTGATTTAAAATATTAATCTAACATCTATTTTTGGGAGATTAATTAGGCTGTGTGGGAAAGTATATGAATAGAGCTTTTCAATATTAAATCACACTTGTATTCTAACATTCTACCCCTCAAGTGTGAGTCATATAAATATACTTCCCTTATTCTTATATTTCAAAAACGGTGACCAATTAATATATAGTAGGCCTATATATAATCTTGCACTCAAAAACCCAAATGTTGCATAGTTCACATATAATAATATAATAATGGATTTCAATTCAATTGGGCTATCACTTTTAGACCCTTTTATTGAACAAAGCTCGGTTGTAAATCTATGAGTCAGAACTTTTCATGATCAATTCTTCTTTCACCCATATAATTAAAAAAAACTATATTAGTTCTTTAGGAACTATATCAATTTTGTTACATATAAGTTCTTCATGAACTATCATGTAACACCCTTATCTTATTTTTACATTTTTCAGAGTGTTTTCCAGCATTTTGGTGGGCACACAGGAATAGCGTAAATATACTGATATATTGATATAAGGTACTTGATTACATTACAAGTTTTTCCCATAAGGATTATACATACTAATTACAGACCTTAAAATATAATAAAAGCTTGTAGATAAACCAACTGCTTCTCCTTGACTGAATCGGAACCTTCTGTACTTTTCTTGAGCAGTCCTCTTCTCTATTCTCAACATACCTTATATTTTCACCTATCTAAATGGTTGGTGGGGGAGGGTGAAATTCAAGAGAATCTTAGTAGTAAACAATTACTATAATGCATGCATGATATATGCTAAGTACATGACATGTTAGCCTTAACTATATGCATACCCCATAATGACATTTTAGCATGCTTAATGTTTCAAGTATCATACTCATGGCTATGATATAAACAGAAGTAAAGCTTCATCATTCAAATATGCTCTACATAATCAAGTAAAGCAATCATATACACAATCAAGTAAAGGAATCACATACATAATTACATAAGCATAAATATCAAATACATACAAATAAGGTAAGTTCACTACCTCTTGTCTTGAGTCCTCCTCTTGTACCTTTACTCCAACCATTGAAGATGCTTCTTCCTTGTCACCTCATGACCCTATGCATATAACCATATGACTTGTTAGAGTCATAAAAGTGAGCCATGTCTTCAATTCCTACATTTCCTTTTAAATGTCACAATTTTGTAGGTCAAACCAAATCTACCAATTTTGACCCTCAACTTTAAAACATCATAACTTATTGTTTATGACTCCAAATGAGATGGTTCAAAGTCCTAGGTAAAGATCTTTAAGTTTAATGTAAGGGAAAAATATTAACCACAGTCAATTATAGGGGTTATATTCCCAACATCCTTGACCAACGTTACTGGTCCAAAATTCATCCCAGTTTCTATGCCTCAACTTTCACAATTCATAACTTACTTTATAGACATCCAAATCATGCATTCTACGCATCATTTTAAAGCTTAGGATGTCTACTTTTTTTTTTTTGGTAAAGTTTCATGTTTTTTGAAAAAGGTTTGGTCATCCAAAGCCTCATCACAAAAACCTGACCATAATTTGGTAGTGTTGACCTTGTAACATTGAATTCCAATTTTAGGGTTCTCAATCCAACTCTTCTAAAATCACAACCATATCATATTCCCACACAATTTTGTCCAAGAAACTCATTGGAAACCTCAAATTTGGCAAAATCATATCCATTCTTACAACCCTGCACCTAACCGCAAGTTAAGGAAAATTAGGGAATAATGTGATCTTCACTTTTCATGCAATTAAACTTCTTCCTTACACATCTAATCACATGATTAACCATTTAAATACCTTTTAAAGATGATTAATCAAAATTTGGGTAGCACCTCCCTTTAAGGTTTGGACTTCCCAAAATTACAAAATCCAACCAAACAATCCAATCAATCAAGCAAACTACCAACAACAAGCAAGAGTCAACAAGGTAAGACAAATTTCCAAGCATACCTTGATTTCTTCTTCTTTCTCTCTCTAAGCCGACCTCTCTCTCCTCCTTGTTGATCTTGATTTTGCTTGATATATGAGTAATGAACCCATGTCATGTGAGTTGTCAAAATAAAAAAAGGTTTGAAAATATAGCCTAGTAGCTCAACCTAGGTCATTCTTGTAAGGAGGTTAGTTTCCAATGTTTCTAAATAGTATATTGATAAATGCCTTAAAGTTGTGAAAAATCATTTTGAGAAATTGTTTGTAAAACTAATGAAGTAATCTAATCTAATTCAATATTTTTGTATTTTTCGGTTTTCAAACTAAAGAAGCAAATGGAATTGAAATTAAGAATAACAACAAGGTACATTCAATAAACTAGTATAATGATGAAACGAGATTCTCTTGAGTTGAGGTTTTAGTCTTCCTTGCTTGCTAATAATATGAATTCCATAATATGAGTCAAGAGGATAGACTTAAGCTACCACTAGATCCATACTTACAATACTCATTTAATTTATTCTACCGAAAAAATTAAATGAATACCACCAAGTAATTCAGACTCAAGGAGATGAATAATTAACTTCCAATTCTAACTTGTAATAATTACCATTACAAAAATTTAAAGCATTCAGTTTAGTCATTTAAATCCACTCAACCGAGTCGAAATAAAACTCAACCTACTCCTAATATGAATCATACAAAGCTTAATTAATCAACTCCTAGCTCAACCACCAAGTTTATTTACTTGGCATATAACAATCTAGATCACAATCATATACTTAACCAAGCTACATAATTATGAACTAGAAAGAGAGCTTAAAGGAATTCCATTGAAGTTTAGAAGCTCAAACCATTACCCAACTTAAGTAAATTACCAAAGCTTAGCTACTCATGGAGGAAGAAGATGAAACTTGATGAAGGAAGAAAAAAATTCCCATGGAAGCTCCCAAGACGTCTCTTTCAATTTTCCTTCTCCAAGTGGCAGCGGAAGCTACAAGATGCCCTCTCACTTGCGTCTCCCCCTTTTCTTTCTTTATTTCATTCTCTCCACTTACTTTTACACCGCACCTCCTCTTCTCTCATTTCAGTCCTCTTATGTAGCTTTTCTTTAAAACCTATTTTGTCAACAATTTCGGCTCATCTGTTGTGACTCCAATTCGGCCCAACTACTCTCTCAATTCATTCCTTTTATTTCGGTGCAATAGCTGCATTCTCTCCCTTCAATTATGTGGTCCCCATCTTTTCATTTCTCTAAGCCCTCAATTATTCCAATTCATCAAATCGGTCCAGCTGACCCCTTTTCTTCTCTTTAATCTATTCGGTCTCCACGCCTTTTTCTAGTCACAACACGTCACGCCTTCAATTCTCTTTTTCCATTCTTCATCTCGGTCCACAGGTCTAGCATCTTTTTCGGTCAGCTCTATAATTCTCCCAATTCAATCCACTTTGTTCTTTTATCTATTCCTTCAATTCCCATTTTCGATCTAGCACTCTCAATTCTCATTCAAACATTTCGGCCCACTTTTAATCTTTTATTCTTTAAATCAGTCTAGCTCCCACACCTTTCATTCTTCAATTTTCAATTGGTCCAGCCTATCTTCAATTCTTCTCTTTAATTCCCATGGTCCAGCTAGCTCCCTTCTCATTTCAATTCAGCGGCCACTTAATACACAAATGGTGCCCACTTTCTTTCTTTTATTCATTTCTCTCTAAGTTAAATAAGTAAGTTGTGCCATGTCATCACCTACAAAATTAGATTTATAAATGTACTATCTTTTGCTCACAATTAAGAAATAATGGGAATAACAAATATTAATTAAAAATATAACAATTTAACCACTATAATTTCCAAATTATCCTTTCACTAAAATCTCACATTAACACTTGATTATGCTCAAAATATTCAATTAAGTCCCACAAAAGCCTAAGATTAATTAATAAAAAAATATAAATATTGAGCTCGATCAATTCCCCACCCTTAAGCTTTTGCATTCCTAAGCAAAATATTAAACTCAACACTAGGCAAAGAGGGATGAAAGTTGAAAGAATAGGCAGGATCAAGCTTCAAGAGTTACACTTAATCAAATAACAAGGTATCCACCTATCCAAATTCAATGAACATACCAAAAATTTAAGTAGCTAAAGTGATGCAAGGTTTAATTAGAATTAGCTTAATTGGAAACCTTAACTAGGATAAGTGTTTGCACTCTTCTCTCATATATGGTAGTTTTTCACTCGCATCCACTTTGACTACACTCTACCATAGGCTTGTAATATTTTTAGGCTCACTACTACTTGCAACAGTGGCTTAAATAAATCCAAAGGACTTTGTAGGGTTGTAATGTTGAATAGGTCAAATGATGGAAAATGTGAACAAGCTACCATGCATGCATCAAATTTGATTAGCATAACCAATAGCACTAATCACAATAGTGTAACTTTCTTTTGCCAAAATTTTCCATTTCAACTCATGAATACACATTTTTTTTGAAGTCCCTTATATATATATATATATATTCTTCTCTTTTGTTTTTTTCTTTTTCTTTTGTTTTTTTCAAATATTCACATGGCACTTATCATCCTAAAAAAGAGCAACTTTTATATTTCCTCACCATAGTGCTAACGGAACTTGATGGAAAGTGCAAGCATAGCATTTATGTAATGAAAATGAAAATGGAAATGAAGGGCTCAAAGGGGTAAACAAAGGTGAACAATGATTGGTTTGTGTTTAGGTTAGAAGGTTGAGATATGAATGCCAATGTCATCTCTATCCATACCATTGCAAAATGTAGCCTCAAGCAAGAAACAAAACAAGTTCTCAAGAGCAATAATCTAAGCAGATAAATTACACAATGAAATGAACAATTAGGCCCAAAACACCTTACAACTAGGCTTTTTGTTTCCTAACAAACTCATTAAAATTAAGCTATGAATCATTAAAACACTTGAATTTTGTGGCAACTCACTAATTCAAAGCAAGTTTCAACCATGAATGTAACTAAGAGTAATTGAGATACTTGATCATGACTAAAGGCCTAAAAAACCTCAATGAATTGGACCAAAAACAATAGAGGACAAAAGCAATAGACAGAAGCATTTGACACCACAGTAAAATCCATCATGAGAATAAATACACTCCCCCACAATCAATCCTTACATTGCCTTCAATGTAATTCACAAAAACAAAGAATCTAGATGCACTTATCTCTTGGGTGAAGTGAATATTGTGAAATCCAATTCATGATTGAAGCACAACACATCATCATCACAAGGAGAGAGAAAGACAAGACATAAGTGGAAATAGGTCTTAAAAATTAGGCACAAGGATATAGAGAAAACGGGTAGTGGAGGGTAAGGCTAAGCACAAGAGTACGATTCAAAATAAAGTTTATTCAGTTAGAAAATGCAAACAAACAAACTACTTTTTACTATTGATAAGTCTCTTCCCTACACTTGTTCAATAGCATATATCATCAAATAAAATAAGAAACAAGGTAAGGAAAGAGACTACTGTGTGCATATGGTGGCTTGTAGCTAGGTAGAAAAATAAAAATGAAGCTTAGTAGTTTGCTCCTCAACAGTTTAGGCCCAAGTAGGGTTAGAGGTTCCCAAATCCAAAGATAATAGTCATGAGGGCAACCACTAAGAGAATTAGCTTGTAAAGAATTAACCAAAATAATAGCAGTTCCTACTCCAAGTATGCCACATGAATCAAAATACTTAAATCCATAAAAAGTATTAGGACAAATGAAATGGCATAATGGTGTATGTAATGTGAGAAGACTAGAGTCGGGTGTATTCGATAACAGGTGCTTCTCACAACCAATAAAGTCAACTAGTGGCATACATGAGGAACACTAGGTATCAGAGAATCAATTTGGATTTCAGTAATGGTAGTATCATAGTCAAGCACTACTCTATCATCTATAGCACAATCCAAGTCAATAGAATCATTAGCACCATCAAATCCTAATATATCAGGAGGCAAATCACATTATAGGCTTTGGGGAATATGAGTCATGAATATGCTCGACATCATCTAGTAAAGAAGTATGATCATCACAAAGTACAAAAATAGGTCCAAGCAATTCAAGTGAATAAAGGTGAATCTCACTTGCTAAATCAAAAAGTACTGTCAATTGAAACAATGGGTGCATGCTTGTCATCATTGATAATGGGCATATTGAACTCTTGCAAACAAAGATTGGCCTTAGGATTAGTGATCAATTGTGATTTAACATCTTTATCTTCACTCTTGTGTGAAGTGGAAAGTATGGAATCCAATATAGAATTGGAGTGCATCAAGTCACTTTCACAAGTAGGAAAGGAAGAAGAAGAGAAAGATCAAGGAGTTTGATTCTCAACATCATGCATGGCATACATATCACTAAGTTCTAGACAATGGTCATCTTTACTTCTATGCATTTCAACAAATATAGGATATTTCTCATCAATACAATCCATACACATTGTATTTCCATCACAAGAATATGTAATTTTAGCACCAACATCATCATTATGATGCAAATTGTCACTCAAAGTATCATGTAAAGGAGTAGAATTATTACAAGGCATAGGCTCATCCAAGCTACCACTACTAGAATCAATGGGTTGAGCAATTACATGTTCAAACATTAGAGGGAATTCAACAATTATTTCCTCATCCAATTCATTATCACTTAAATCATTAATTACTTCATCAATCAAAATAGTATGAGAGTCAAGTTTTGTAAGGATAGGATTGTTAACAAAGGGTAAGAAAGACTCTTCATTGCTCTTTTGTACTTGCTTCACTTCTTGTGCTTGGATGGATGTATTTAATGGAATTATTGAAGGTTGAGAACTCTCCACATGTGAAGTAGCATAAAGCTCTTGATTTTGGGTTCCTTGTTCCTCCTTTTTTAGGTCTTAAGCCTAATGAGTTCCAACTTTACCTCTCACTTTTACCCATAACATGTGATTATAGTATGCCTGGAAGAATGCATCGATATCTTCCAATTGCTCTTCTATCTCCTTAGAGCTATCTAGGGGTGTTCCAATACCTAACCGGGATCAGGATCACCCATACTCGGTTCCCGTCTGGGGGGTAGCTGGGAGAGGGAAACCATTCCCGGTCCCAGGAAAGTCCCGGTATAATCAGGAACGGAATTCTCAGGACTGGGATCGGGAATTCCCAGTTTCAATAATATTATTATATTAGTTAAATTTTCTATAATCTAGTGTTTAAAATGATTATTTAACACCTAATAAGGTTATAAAAATCACACAAATTGATCTAGAATTGAAGAATAACATATTATTATTATTATTATTATTATCACATTCATCATTTTTGTTATTATCTTTATATATTATATAGTTAGGATTAGTATTACTATATATATGATTTAACTCTAACTAAATATGTGATATACATTTTATCAAATGATAACTTAATTTATAGGGTAAAAAAAACAAAAATGAAAGAATAACTTATTTTTTAAGGAAAAAATTTTTAAAAAAATGGGACCACACCTTGTGATCCCAGTCTCGGTTTTCCTGGTCCCGATCCTGACTGAGACGAAAAATTCCCGGGATAAAATGTCCGGGACTGGGACGCTTTAAACACCCCTAGATCTATCAATTATTCCTTGATACATGAGTAATTGAAGGTATTGCTCTTGGAGTGTCTCATACTTTCTTTTTAAGGCACTTGTTAGGGAATCTATGTTGTGAGGTGAGAAGAAGGTATCCAACCCACTACATTGTTGGTCATGAAGTTGAGGTAGAGGTTCAAGGTAGGGTGGTGGGGAAGGTTCACAAAGGGGTGGGTGAAATGTTTGGAATGAAGATTGAAATGAGGGTTGGTATAGTGAATAAGAGGGTAGATGGTGTAGAAGAGATGGTTCATAAGGTAGTCTTTGTGGTGAAGGGATGGGGTCAAGATTTAGGTTGTATGGTGGGGAACAAAAGTCATGTTGAGTTCTATATGGGGGTTGTGGGGAAAATGAAAGACTATGGAAGGGTTGGTGTGGTGGAAAAGATTGTTGGAGATAGGGTTCTTGATATAGGTTGTGGAAGGATAAATCATATTCTTGATCATTGGAACCACTCTCTAGACTCTCCAACTAGGCTTGAATAAGCGCTAATTGATGTCGCATGGCTTTAAAACTTTGTGAAAGATGATCTTCCATTCTTGTAGTGTTACTAAGAGCTTCCCAAAGATGAAGAATGCAAAGTTGCTTACCACAAAACAATAGTAAACCACACAATGACCACTAAGAACATTACAGCAAAGCAACAAAATGTAATTTTTGATATATATGCAAATGTAATGCAAAACAACTATGATCATGAAAAATGACCTAAGCCACTACCTAACACTTCAACAACTAACAGCTAACTAAGACAAACTCAAAAACACATAGCAACTAAGAAAAATCAAAGAAAACCCAAAAAAACAAACCTAATAAAAAACCTAGAAAAATTAGTGTTTAAATGGTTAAACAAGGGGTTTGGAGTGAAAAGGAGCAAGCTTTAAGGGTTAAAACACAAAAATTGAATTTCCCCTTTTCTAAGCACAAGTTTCGGCCAGAGCTAGAAAGGGGGGCTAGGGCTGGAATTTCATCAATTTGATGGTTCCATTGTGTTTAGGAGGGAAAATTGTGTAGGGTTGTTGTTGATCACTTTGAGAGAAAAGCCCTAGAATGTGAAATTGCAAAAATGGTCCTAAAACTTTAAATAGGGGTTGTCAAGGGTAAAACAGTCATTTGGCAGTGATTTTGTGAAAACCGACGTAAAAAATGGATTCTACGAGTAAAACTGGGTAGGAATAGCCAAGGTCAAAATTTCTAAAAAAGTATAGTCGGACCGGGTACGGAGAGACTTAGACTGGGTCCCTAGGGGCATTTTGATAATTTTGCAGTTTTAGACTAATATAACCAACAAAAACATTTTGAAAGGGTTTAAAGTAGTACATGACTGGCTACTAACCTAATTCTTGTACATTTAGAATTTTAGGACCGGATTGATAGCCCGAGCCTTCAGAACGAAATTCAAGGAACAATTTTCGAATAAAAAAGGTTTAAGGTAATAACTCTTTCTCTCATACACTATGTGAATGTTAATATGCTATATGTTGCTATATTCTGTGATATGAACACGGTGCCTGAGGCATATTACCTAGCTGTGGTCTGAGACCCAATTGAGGTACACAAATAAGTAGGGGATCCAAACAGTCATTTGGCCTTGAGTATTGTGCACACACATATTACAATATGGATTTTCATTTTACACTATATGGCGCATTGCATATCTAATTATTGTATTTTATATGATCGATTGTATGTTACTATTAAGATTCGTTTGAATCTCACTCTTTTTCAAAATTAAAATATTCCTGCAGAAGCTAGCAACTCGAGGGGCAAAACGGTAAATACCTAAAACTGATGTGCACGGGATAAGAGAATGGACCTGTTGGCTATATTAGTTTATTTTGGAATTTTTGGAACAAAATTGTGTATATTATCAAATCCTACGGGGAGACCCCTGTAATGTAATCAAGTATCTTGTATCAATATATCAGTATATTTACGTTATTCCTGTGTTGCTCATCGAACTGTGCAAAGGCTACTCTGGTTAATATCAATGATAAGCGGTATGTAAGACTGGGGTCTTACATAAAACATAGCCATCAGGTGATATTTGGTGTCATTAAAACTCCCAACTCGATTTATTGTCGCAAAGAAAATCAACACCACCATAAGAAGACAAAAAAACATGAAAATAAACACAAAATACGGACGTCTCCACCTCTGGCCGAAACCCGGGAGGGAGATACCATGAAAAAAGCTCACCCAACAACTAGAGAAGAGCTTCCACTACCCAAATAGTCAAGAGGAGGGGGAGAGAACAAAGAGACGGGCAAAATTTTCCTTACTATTTAAACATCCATAAATTTGACTTGTACTATATATATTACACAAATAATTTTGTCCAACAAATCACAACTAACATTACCTATTTATAATGAATTTCCTCATAAAATTAAATAAAATTCTCATTCTCTCAATTCAAATGTGACATAAGAATATGATTTTTCTTTTTTTTAAACAAATGTCCTATAAAACAAATTTGATTCCAATATATATCATATCATAATTAGTGCATGAAACATAAGAATACTAGGTAGTAGAAGAAATAACAAGAGAAGATATTGAGAGAGAAAATAATGGCTTATCAATACCAAAATAAAATTCACATATTTGTAAGGCAAATTGACAAAGTATTTGTATGACTTCCTCTAATGAAACATTTAGGAACTATGAAACAACTACACATATATGCAAGACAACATACTAGTGCTCAAGAGTAAATAGAGATGAAAGACAAAACTAAAATGAAAAACAGAGCCAATAATAAAAGAAAGTACATTGATGTTGGGGTATATAAGTTGAGTGTTTGATAGGAAATCTTTGGAATAACAAAAAAGCACAAATCCCAAGAAGGGAAAAAATGCATGTTTGGAGTTTGACATGACAAACTCCAGTGATGTATGAATAATACTCATATCCCCATATACTTAAATTTACAAATAAATTATACAATTGTACATAAAGAAGAGAATTAAACAACTTAATTAGGGGCCATATGAATAAATACTATAATCGCTTCAATTTGGGAGTTGAAGGTATAATGACATTGACCATGACATGGAGTCTTAAAGGCCATGGAATTATCAACATCAACACACCATAAATTTGCAAATAAATTGACATTATATATTAAAATTTTAAAATGAGGTATAGTTACGTTTTTGGTCTATTTGATGTCATATATTACTTCATGAACACTTATTAATATCACAATATTAAATCCTTATAATAATTTCTTTCACACAAGTTAATCACAATAAATTTAAGGGTTAAGGTGCTCAAATAGCCTTCAACTTTTATGAAAAGTGCAATAGTAGCCATAAACTATTTTTAGAGCGAAAGTAACTATAAACATTATAAAAGAGGGTAAAAATAACCATTAATGTCCGTTATTGTGAGTTTTTTAATGAAAGGTTAAGTTGTAAAAATAGCTATTAACTTCTACCAAAAGTGTAAAAGTAATCATAAACTTTGTTATAGATGCAAAAGTAACTAACAGGTGACTTCTTGAATATTAATTTATAAGTTTTTTTTTATTGTTGATTGAGCAAGTTGCAGTCCAAGTGGATTTTAATTATGAGATGACCAAGGGTGATGTGGATTTTCCCAACCCTACCATATGCAAAGTTTATTTTGCTTCATCATTCTCGCCAGAAAAAAAAAGGTGACTTTTTAAATATTAATTCATAAGTTTTTCTGACTTTTGTCATTTTAATCCCCAAACTGTCAAAGCACTCATAATACAAAAGCTAAAAAAAAACTTATGAATTAATATTCAATAAGTCACCTTTTAGTTACTTTTGTATCAAAAAAAAAGTTTATGGTTATTGTTGCCATTTTAGTATAAGTTAATGGCTACTTTAGAAATTTTAACCTTTCATTAAAAAAATCACAGGAACAAAAGTTAATGGACGTTAACAGATTATTAACGTCATGGTTACTTTTGCATTCTTTTATAATCTTTATAGTTACTCTTGCTCTAAATTTTTAGTTATTGTTGCATTTTTTAAAAAAGTTAAAGGTTATTTAAGCACATTAACCCTAAATTTAAACAATAATAAAAATTAAACTATATATAGCCTTCTGGACTTATGATTATTTCTTTTGCCTCTATAATAAATTTGGGCATAATTCTTCAAAACTCCTATGTTGATATTTTTGTAACATCTCATTGCCTTTTTGGATTTACACTCATTTTGGCCTTTACTTAGTATAAATTAATACATATTTGGCTATGTGACTTCAAGCCATTTTGTAACATTTACTAATAATATTATTTTAATAACCATAAAGACATTATTTTTCAATGATCATGGCGAGGCAAAATATTATTGACTTTCAATTATCAATTTTTGCATTTAATATAGTCATAGTCATTATTATTCTCATAAATGTGTTCTGTGTTATCATTTCAATGGCACATTATCAATTTGGTTTTCTGGATCACCCAAATTCTTTCATTATCAATTTGTTCTTCAAGACCACAAAAAAATCTTTCAAAGCTAGAAGTTTTTTTAGTCATTGGATGTTTGAACTCTTAGCCTTCAAGGCTTGATATTTGTAAAAATTATGCCATCAAAGTGGGACAAATTTTTCTTGTCATGCTATTTACTGAAATCAATAGCGTTCTTTTACAAAAAAATAATTTACAAAAGTGATGAAACTTCTGGTCATCCAATCACAAAATATAAAACAATCATTAAAATGACTTTTGGTCATCTAATCATAAAATTAAAAGTATAGCTTTTAGCAATTCAATGAAAGTAAAATAACAATAGATATCCAATTGATTATAACGTATATATATGTACACACACGCACATATATAAGAATAAAAATTAAATTTTTAAAGCAACACAAACGATGAGTTAATTAGAACCTGTTAAATACCAAACGAAAATAATGAAGGTATAAATAAAATAATCTAAATTAACATAATATTTCAACATAAAAACAATGTAACAAGATAACGTAAAGTAGCAATAGCATAGAATAACTCAGTTGATTAATATCAAACAAGAAAGAAAAAAATATAAAGAAAACAACATAATGATTGGAAATACAACATGATAGCATAATGATTAGGGAAAGAAAAATAACATGTTAAATAATATATAACAATATAATATATATGTAGCAAATGCAACTAAAATTTAAATTATACATGATAATTGGGTAAGGGGAAATAATTGAGTAAAGGGAAGCTCACAAAGAGTATTATTATATATCACAAGAACATATTAATTTATAAAGAATTCATTCCTCAAATCTTCAGAGCAAATTTGAGATTATAACATGTTATGAAAATAAGAAAAAATATAAGATATTGAAATGTGAGAGATGAAGAGAGATAAGAGAGAATTAAAACGAAAGAGGAAGCAATATCTTATTCATTTGGATACTTACAATCACTTGATACAAGGCCATTATTTATAGGCCACAAGTCCTTGATACAACAAAGATATTTTTTTTTTTTTGCCAGAAAAGTTATAACAAAGATTAAACCTACATAAATGTATAATATACAACATTTAGAGGTTTTGCGTATTAATCATGGAAAACTCTCAATAAGACATTCATGTGGTAAGTTACATAAGTTTAATTGTATAACTCCAAAAGACACCTCTTGGGAGCTTAGGAACATCCATAAATAATATTGCAATATTTATAACAATATATATTATAAATTTTATATTATATATATATATATATATTCTGAAAGTTAGACTTTTTATAATCTTTAATAAGTTAATTTATACGTAGCGTAATTTCGGTTTATGAGATGAGGGTGTTACATTTTATCCATGATTTTTGTTAGCTTTAGGCTTTGAAAGTGAAGTAATCTTTTCTTTTATGCATGAGTTTTTTTTTTTAAGGTTAAGGTGTAGCGGAAAGTTTTTACTCTTTGGGTGGGTGAAGATTAATACCGATGGATCTAGGAATGACAACTTAGGGACTTGCACGTGTGAAGGTGTGTTGAGAGATCACAATGGTGAATTTCTGATAGGGTTTATGTATCAGATTGGGCAAGGAACGGTAGTATCTGCGGAAGCTTGGGGTGTTTTGTGGGGACTAAAAGTTGCATGGGATAGAGGATACAGAAAAATCATGATTGAGTCTGATTGTAGTGAAGTAATGGATATAATTTTGGGTAACGTTTCTCGGGAACACCCTGATTTTCAGCTTATTGTGGAGGTTCAAACGCTGCTAGATAGAGATTGGGACGTGGAAATTTCACATTGCATTCGGGAGTTTAATACTGTTGCAGACGCTATGGCAAAAGAAGCTTGGAAGATGGCGATTGATCTTCATATCACATTTTTGCCCCTGATGCTATTACTGCCCTTTTAATTAATGATGTAAACAGGATGAATTTTCATGTTGACTTAGGAGGATAGCTTCTGATGTATTTGTAGAATATCTTTTATTATCAAAATTTTTTTTTTTTACTCTTTAACAATATTGTCCAGAAAAGTTTATTGTATTCAAGGTTGTCACAGGAGTGTTAAAATAGAGCATGATTACCTCTTATCGATAAAATTGTTAACGATCAACATTAATATTTCAGTAGTTAACGATAGTTTTTTAAAGGGGTAGGCTAACTTTGCTACTTTTTTAAACCTCTTGAACGATATTGAACCAAAAAATCTTCCATGACAAATTTTCATCTTAGCCCCTTTTTTTATAAATTAGAAAAGGAAAGTTTGGAATTTGAGAGTTACAAAAGAAAGTGCAAAAAGAAAAACAAGAAGGTCATTGCAATAAATCCCTTCTCATTAGCTCATTGTCTTAATAGTCAAAAAGTTTTAGTGAAGTGGCGAGGCCCCTTATCAGCTGATCCACATCAAGTCCTGTTTCTTTATTTGGCCAACATTTATTAACATCAAATTCAAAGCAAATTAACAAATTAGTTCATAATATTTTAACTTTAATTCATGAAACAGTGGATTTCAAAAGGAAAACCTCTCCTCTCGTGAGAGTCCCTTTCCTCTCCTTTCTTGAGAGTTCGTACTGCACCTTGTGCGTCAGTTTGACTGGTGTTATTTGAACGCCGATTGGGTTTCTAGCTCTTCATCTTTCCTTTTTCTTTTGAGTTTTCAAAGTGGGTGCGTGTGTGTTCTAATAGAGTGTTTGGAGGTATGGAGGTGGGGCAAAGTAGTGGTTCTAAGAAGCCAAAGGAGGTAGTTTTGAAACTGGATCAGAAGGCCGAAAAGCAAGGGGGTACCTTAGTTGGGAAGATATTAACTAGTAAAAACGTGAATATTCCCACAGTTGTTTCTATGATCAAGAAGGGGTGGCAGTTGGATGAAGAGGTGGAGGTACACGATCTTGATCAGAGACAACTAATTTTTCTTTTCAGGTTTGATAATACTGAAGACTATGCTCGTATTCTCAAAGGTAGGCCATGGTCTATACAAGGTCAGCTTATAAATCTTCAGATCTGGGAAGAATATATGGTTCTTAAAGAGGTAAACTTTAGTCCCGCGCCTTTTTGGATACAATTTCATGGTCTCCCATTGGAGGCATTTGAGAATTCTAATATGAAGACCCTTAGAGATGCAGTAAGGGAGACTGTGTTGTATGAAAGGCCAGTGGTGGATGGAAAATTAGTTCGAAGTTTTATTCGAGTTAGGTCTCTTATTTCTCTGGATGAACCCCTGACTACAGGCTTTTGGGTTCCGCGCAAGGAGAAGGATCCTGCCTGGGTCACAGTTAGATATGAGAGGTTGCAGGATTTTTGCTACAAATGTGGACGTATTGGTCATGAGAGACGGGGTTGTAAAGATCTCAATATTTCAAGAGGAGATGATGAGACAGAGTGTCAATTCGGTAGCTGGCTTAGTGCAACCCCGATGCGTACCTTTGAGGATGTGTTGGAGGTTTGCAAGAAGGATTGGATTGAAGCTAAGTTCATAGACATGAAAGCTGCGTCACATAGGCCTCATCGGAATAGATCACCGAGTAGCAAGGTTGATAACAATGGAGTTGCAAATTCTTGGAGTGATTCTAGTCAAACTAACGGAGATTGCGGGAGTAACGTAAAGTTTAATAATGGGGGAAACATGATTCAAAATTGTGATCATCAATGCTTGGGTCCCACGCCAATGACAATTAATTGTCCAGATGCGAAGTGTAAGCCACATGATGTGCAACTTTCAATTTCTAAAAGTCAAGACAATCAAATGGTGAGTGAGTCCCAACTTAAAGGTGTGGACATTAATTTTTCATTGCAACAAGCCAAGACTACGTGCCCATTATTGTATGAAGGAAAATTAATTAACCGAATTGAGCAGGGGGGATACAATGTAGAGTTCCCAAGTGAGGATGAGCCAAATGAAAAAGCAATTGTTCCACACAATGGGTTATCACCGGTTTCAGCTATATCTAGTAGGCTTAATGGGGTCTACATCAAGAGACTACATGAAGAGGATATTGACCCAGATGCGATTAAGAGGAGACGTAAACTCTTCATTGATGATAGTGAAGCTTCAGTCAAGCAAAAAGGAAAAGCTGTTCAATCCCAGAAGGGGCGACGAAGAAATCTGCGGACAGTTAAAAAGTATCTTCGATGTTCTACCACTGTAGATAGGCTCAGTACATCAGGTAGTTCTTTGGCTCCAGGTGAAATTGATTTTCCAAAGAGTTGGTTCGTTGTAAGCGGCAGTAGTCATGAGGTTCAATCAAAGTCTTCTTCCCAAATCACCGGTGGTTGGATGGAACCAACCACCGGTTCGCCATGAATCTCTTAAGTTGGAACTGTCAAGGCCTTGGGGTTGCCTTGACAGTCAAGAATTTAAAGGAAGAATGCTTCCAGAAAAAACCCTATATAGTCTTCTTGATGGAGACTAAACAGAAGGCAAAAGTAGTGAGGAAAGTAAGAAGGAGGTGTGGTTTTACTGAAGACTGGCTTGTTGACCCGGTAGGTAGAAGTGGGGGCCTTGCACTATGGTGGTCCGATGTGGTTATGGTAAACATCTTGTTTTCATCTACCAATATTATCCATACTAGTGTTGAATCTGCTGAATTAACTACTCCGTCATATATTACTTTGTGCTGGAAAGAAGTACGCAGGATCGGTAGAAGTATTAATTCTTCTTGGCTTTGTCTTGGGGATTTTAATGATATCCTATCTCAAGATGAGAAGTGTGGGGGTAGACCGAGAGCTTGGAGAAAGATACTTAATTTTAAGTGCTTTATGGCAGATTGTGAATTATCAGATCTGGGTTTTAATGGGCATCGCTTTACTTGGTGTAATAATAGGGAAGGCCCGGATACTATTCGAGAAAGGATTGATAGGGTACTGGGAAATTTATAGTTAAGAGAGCAGTTCCCGAATCTTCAAGTTTTTAACATAAAGCCAGTTGGATCCGACCATCATCTGCTTTTTATTCAGTGCCAGCCTGATTCTCAACGAAGGAATCAGGTTTTTAGATTCGAGTCATCCTGGGCTTCACATGGTAATTTTCTACAAGTTGTGCGAGACAGCTGGCGGGCAATACTAGTAAGTGACCAATCTTCCATTGAATCTTTTGTCTGTAAATTAATGAGATGCAAGAATGATCTGTCAAAGTGGAGCAAGAAGGAATTCCCGAACAACACCAAGATGATTGAGCAATTAAAATCTCAACTTGCTATTCTTACTCAGGGTGATCTGAACCCCGTGAGTATGCAAGCAATGTCGGATGTCAAAATAGCACTTAAGAGAATTCTCGATTTAGAAGAGCAATTCTGGCGGCAACGTTCACATATTAATTAGAAGCTGGTGACAAAAACTCCCGATTCTTTCATCTTTCTACTATTAAGCGGAGACAGAGGAATAGTATCTTATGCATTAAAGATGATTATGGCAATTGGATAATGGAGAAACATGCAATTACACATAACATTGCTAGTTTTTTCCAAAATCTTTTTGCTACATCTGGTTCACGAGAAACGGATGCAGTCTTGGGTTTCATTGATTCTAAAATCTCAGCTGATATGAACCAGGGTCTTATGATGCCTATTTCAAAGGAAGAAATTAAAGCTGCTGCTTTTAGCCTTGGGAGCTCAAAGGCACCAGGGCCTGACAGTTTCTCAGGTAAATTTTACCATTCTGCCTAGTCTGAAATTGGTGATTCTATCTATACTATGGTCCAAGATTTTTTTTAGGAAAATCTATGCTGAATGGGATTAACGAGACCAACATTACACTTATCCCTAAAATTTAGAAACCTGAACATGTGTCTCACTTCCGACCTATTGGGTTGTGTAATTTCTCATATAAGATCATTTCAAAGCTCATGGCCAACAGAATGTGCCCATTGCTTGATGCTTGTATATCTCAGAATCAAAGTGCATTTATACCTGGTCGTTGTATCCATGATAATATTATTATTGCTCATGAGGTCTATCATTATCTTCATCGTAAGAAATCTGGGGGTAAGTATGAATTTGCCCTTAAAATGGACATGAGCAAGGCATATGACCGGGTCGAGTAGGATTTCCTAGAACGTGTTCTTTTGCAATATGGGTTTTGTAATGAGTAGGTATCTCTTATTATGAAGTGTGTGAGCTCAATTAGATTGAACGTATGCATTTCTGGAGAAAAGGTGAGCTCTTTCTCCCCTGGTAGGGGCTTACGTCAGGGGGACCCTATCTCACCGTATCTGTTTATTTTGGTTGCTGAGGTTCTTTCCATCATGATTAGTAAGAGCCAACATGATAGACAGATTAAGGGAATCAAATTGAGTCTTGCATGTCCTATGCTTACTCATAGCTTCTTTGCTGATGATGCCCTATTATATATGCATGCTAGTCAGAGAAACTGTACTTATCTTGCAAATATCCTCAATATGTACTGTATTGCTTCTGGTCAGGTGGCTAACCTTGATAAATCCAGTATTTTCTTCTCTGCCAATACTCCAGAAGAAGTTAGAACTATGGTTGGTAACACTCTAGGCATTCCTGCAACTGAGGATCCAGGAAAATATCTTGGCATTCCGAGTGTCTGGGGAAAGACAAAACATCAGGCAGTAGCATACATCAAGGCACGAGTAGCAAGTAAAATTCAGGGATGAGGGCATTCTCTTTTATCCTATGCTGGAAGAGAGGTTATGATTAAAGCAGTTCTCCACGCAATCCCAATTTATCCTATGAATTGTTTTAAGTTCCCTTTGAAAACATGCAGGGAGATAAATAGCCTTATTGGTAACTTTTGGTGGGAGGGTAAGGCCTTTGGAGGCAAAACCCACTGGAAAGCTTGGGAGGTTCTTACTACTAGAAAGAGTAATGGTGGCATGGGTTTTCATGATCTTACTATTATGAATGATGCACTTTTGGCTAAAACAGCATGGAGATTAATGGTAAGACCTAATGATTTATGGGCTAGGGTGTTGAAAAGTGTGTATTTTCCCAAGGCTGAGTTCATTGATGCTCACAAAGGGTATAAGGCCTCATGGTGCTGGTCTAGTATTATTGATGGCAGAGATTATCTTAAAAAAGACCTTCGGTGGGATGTTGGTGATGGTTCTTCAATCAGAATATGGGAAGACAACTGGATACCAAGTATTGATTTCCCAGAGAAACCGACTAACAATGATGATCTTTATGTCACACATGGTAGAGTTTGCGACTTAATTGTTAATGGGGAATGGGATCTTATTCCCATAAACCAATATCTGATAGAAGAAGTCAAGTGTGCAATACATGAAATCCCTATCCCATCCAATGGATTGAAAGACAAACTGGTGTGGACTAAAGCTTGAAATGGAGAGTACCAGGTGAAGTTGGGGTGCCACCAGGGGAAGGAAACAACCTCTGCCCATACCACTAAAGCTGGCTCCTCTACAGTCATTCCCACAACCTGCTGGAAAGCGATTTGGAAAATAAAGTTATCCTAAGAGTACAGCAGTTTATTTGGCGGGTTCTTAGTAATGCTATTGCTACTAATACAGCTCTCTTTAGAAGGAAAAAATCCCTGGTTAGTCAATGCCCTATTTGTGAATTGACAGAGGAAACTATTGAGCACTTATTTTTTCATTGCCCATAGACCAGGTGTATTTGGTTTGGCTGTACGCTATCTGCTAGAATTGTTGCATCTAATGTGTCCAATTTTAATGCCTAGTGGATACATATGATTGGCACGGAGTTGTTGAAGAAGCATGATATTTCTTTAATCTGTTGGATCTTGTGGTTCAAATGGAAGCAACGAAATGATAAGGTCTTTAACCATAAAGAACCCAACCCCTCTGTTGTTATTGAAATGGCTATGAAGAGCAATTTTGAATATTGGATTACCTGTGATAAATTGAACTTGGGGACGAAGTCATTGAGGTGTACTAATCATTCCCCCATTACTTGGATCCCTCCCTCTACAGGTAAGTTGAAAGTCAATTGTGATGGAGCATTCAAACCTGGTAATGAAGATGCTGCTATTGGGGTGATATGCCGAGATAACCTTGGACAGTTCAAATGGGGTTATGTGGATAAATTGAAATCTATCTCTGCATTCATGACTGAAGCTTTGGCATTAAAAAGAGCATTGTTGTTAGCTATGGACTTGGGACATAATAAAGCTGTTTTTGAAACGGATTGCTTTCCCTTGCTCACTTGTGTTGTTTTTAAAGCACCAGATTTGTTTGACTGGAGGAGCAGAAGTATTGTTCAGGATATCATATGCCTTCTTTCTTCTGAGGTTGGGTTCTCTCTGTCATTTACCCCAAGACGAGGTAATCGTGTAGCTGATCTACTTGCAGCTAATGCTTATAAGGGGGTGTGCCCTATAGGGTGGGTATTTGAACCAACACCTTCTTTGATGTCACTTCTAACCTTGGATGCCCAGGAGGCCTGTGAAGATGCTGATGGTACTTCTATTCCCACCTCTTGAATGGGTGGTGACTAGTTTTAATTTGTTTTGGTTTGTCATGTTAATTTTCTGTTGTTATTTTGGGATTGACTTCCTTTATTGTATTAGATATGCTTTTACAATATTAATAGAAGTACCTTTTGAGCCAAAAAAAATTCATGAAACAGTGATATGCTTTGGTCCATATATATATATATATATTTCTCCCATATTATAATGCACCACTTTGATTCTTATTATATATGATCGATTTGTCAAAATTTTTTTTGTCTTAAATATACGTTTACCTTAAGCATCATTAATGATTAATTTTCAATTTTACCCTATCAAAAATAGGAAAGGAGTGTATCTACTAACTTCTCTGTTCACTTAATGTCTCAATCATTGAATCATATTTTAATGTGTGAGATTTAATGTTATAGAAAAATTATTAGTAGTATCATGACCATGACCACTACTTTACCCAAAAGATATTTATGGGCTATTTTCCCAATAAAAATTGACAATTATAATATTGTTATATAGCATTGATTTTCACCTATTAAAACATCATCAATATGTAGCATCTTTTTTCAATACTCATTATTAAATGTCAATTTTTTTGTATGTCTCATTTGTCAAATTAGACTTATAATAAAGATCATAGTGTTATTGCTTTTTTTTTTTTTGAATAGTAGTGTTAATGTTTATGCAGGCTCACTCCCATATATATATATATATATTATACTCCCAATCTTTGTTTTCGATTTTTCAATTTCATTACAGAATTGAAACGAAGAACCGGAACACATATACTATAATTGGATTGTATAAAAGAAAGTTTGAAAAGAATACCAGAGGTTGGGCACGTAATTGGATTGTTCAAGAGAAAGTGAGAATTATCCCAACTTCAATGTGTAAAAGTCAGCTTTGATAATAATGCAGGAGTTCTTCCAAATAAGTCAAGCATGTTTGGGATGGCCTTTTGCCCCCACGAGACTTCCTCTGCTCAAAATGCCAATTTAGGTTTAAAAATCATGTTTGGGATGGGATGACTTCAATGCTAAATGAATTTAAGGAAAAAAGTGAAGTTAGAGTTGAAGGAACATTTTTTAACTTTTTTATTTAAATTTAAATTATCTGAAACTAACTTTTTTAATATATCTGCCAAATGTTTTTGTCAAGACACATTACAATAATTGAATTTTACCTCTACTTTTGACCAACAAGTCAATTTGACCCCAAAGCCATGTTAATCATTATTTTGGACTTAACATTTTGGATTGAAAAATAAAAATTAGTTTTGGTATGACAAAATCCATCTCAAATTGCCCAGCTTACAACAAAAGGATTACATTTTTTCGTATTGTTCTCCCAAATTTTTCTTGGAAAATATATTGTGGAAAAAGGTACGTTTGGAATTTGGATTGCTCAGAGAAAGCCCAAATTGAGTATGTTTTTTTTTTTTTTAATTTAAAGAACACCCGAAGAACTCATGTTAGAAGAGAGATCAAACTCATGACCTTCCAATAATAAGTTTTCATTCTTTCATGCCGGACTATAATTGGAAATGGACTTTGTTTTTGTTTTTTTGGTTTTAAATTAGAGGTGCGTTCTATTAGGGCAGAACATAACACAACCTCTTACTTACAGGGCCCCGCTCTTATCCATCAATCTTGGTGTACCCTGTTTAGCTTTTTAATTACTCCCTTCGGTTCTAATTATAGGATAATATTTAAGAGTTGATCTTAATCATAATTATAAGACAAAATTCTAATTTATCAATTTCTTCCCAAAAAACCCATATTGATACTTTCTCAATAATAATTAAACACATTAATAATTTAATAAGAGTACATCGGAAGTTGTTGAGAAAGATTGACGACTCCGGATTGTGTGAGAACTTGAAGAAGTCGTGTGTGAGGCAGAAGAAGTACTAGAAAAAACAAAGAATCAACGTAATTAGATACCATTTTAAATTTTAAATAAGGGTATTTTAGGAAAATAAATATGATTAACTAATTCAACCATTATCCTTAATTTCTCCAAAATTAGGTGAATATATCCTATAATTAGGACCAGAGGGAGTATAATTTTACGATGAACAAAATATGTGAAGAATTTCATCTCAATTTACGTAAAAACACTTTTTTTAAGCTAAAAGAAACAAGCACAAAGGTTCTGGTAACTCATACGAAAACCATGGCTTTGGTGAACAGATAGATTGTGGAAAATTACAAAGTGTTTAGGTTGATTTTTCCCAAATCATGATTTTCTCTCAAATTAGCGATTTTGGGGAGCATCCAAACACACAGGGACTGTTTCGAATTAAAACCCAAAATAGAAAGAAAAAATCACAAAATAATTCAGAGAACGATCAAGCATCATAAAAACCAAAAGCTCTAATGCACGATAAGAACAAGTTCTATTTAAGGCAATGGAAAAAGACATAAGCATCTTAGAAGTTAACAGCTTAAGAAGCTTAACAGTTAATATTACATAATAAATAATCCATATTCCTAAGCACAGTAATTCACAAAGTTCAAGAAAAAAACCAACACTAACAGTTTCATGAAGCTAATAAATCTTACTTCAAACTTCCCTGCACATGGTTCACCGAAAAACCCAGAGGACCAAAAACAAAGGGAAACTTGTGGGGAAAGAATGAATTTGAATAACGTTAAGCCCAAAAAAAAAATAAAAATCATCTATTATTCCAAAGTTGTCATTCTATGGCCAACTTCTGAATCTTGTTAGATTGCAGAGATATTGTTAACCAGAATGAACCCCAGAAAGCCAATTAGGATTATGAGAACATCCGCAGAAAGTTGTTCGCATAAGCCATCGGCTTCACATCCGGGTGTGGCTGCAAATTCCACCAAACATAAAGATTATAAGAACAACCGAAGAAAATAAAGTGGCTTCAAACTGAGAAATCATAAAGAACGAGCACAAACTGAAAAAGTACAAAAGATACTAACCACTGCGGAGTAGGTAACAATGTTCGGCTTCAAATCTGGTGCTTCAAACCGAATAAATGCACCTTTGTTACCCATCTGCAGCATGGAATGGAAATATTAACATTTTGCTGATAGTAAAAATGTAAAACAACCACCCAACTGTGCTGCAGTGAGGGCAATTGATTCTATTAGATAAAAAAGAAAATCTCCACATATTAAGGGCGTGTTAGGACTAACGTTTGTGAAAGTGATTTTTTTCCCCCCCGAACTGACTCTTACAAACTAAAGTTGGGGTAAAAGTGAACTAGTGTAAAGTAGATTTATGTTTGAATAGACCCTATACAAAAGTCAGTTTGATGGAAACAAATTTGGACGATATATTGAAAGGTAAGTTTCAGAAAGTTCAAATGAAAAAAAAGGGTCAAAAAGTTAAGTCAGAAAAGTTGCTTCAATTTTAAGGTGGCTTGTGGAAAAAAACAAAACAAAAAAGAAAAAAACTCATTTGTTTTTGACACTATCCCAAACATAAATTTTTTATCCAACTGGCTTTTTTTTGTCCTGAATGACTTTTGACCCTTCCTAACATTACCCCAAACATGCACCAAGTAAGCCATATCTTGCCCATTCCCATTGACAACAAAAACAAACCACCTTTCCAGCCCCCACGGGAACAAGTCTTCATTTCAGAGCATCAAGCAAGGAGAGGAAAAGCAAAACTGGCAATATTTATAATTGTATACAAATAACTACTAGGATGCAATAGATTGCAAAAGAAAATGGGGGATTTAATTACCTGGTCACAGTAATTTGGAGCAGAGAATACAGTTATGAGTTTACCATCATGTTCAATCTCATAACCCTCATCCTTTACTTCATGAGATCTAACAACTAACTCTGAAAATTGATATTGATGATGTGCATTATTAATTCACGGATTAAAGAAAAAGAGCATTATCAAACTGCTAGCAAACATACCTAAATTATTTTCCTGCAAGAAACTTTTCGTCACATCTGGGCCAAAAGAAAGACCCACACCACGCTTGCTTGGGCCCCTTCCAGGAAGAGGTTGTGGATCACTCCATAGCAATTCACACATTAATCCTACTCATATGAAACCAAGATTCATAAAACTCACATACAAACAGGGAAAATAAAAAGAGGCAGAGAGGAGGCGACTATGAAGCACAGGAATATTCTTGTTCAAGGCTTAAGGACCATGATGTCAAGAACAGCAATTAAACCAAAAATAACAAAAGGGTGCATCTAACCTTCTTCCGGAGGCTCACAAAATCTGTTAATTGCTCTAATGTCAGATAGTTTGACCCCATCAACACTAAAAAGACCTCCATGAACCACAAAAACCTTCCCGTTTATCACATGAGCCAAAGGTAAACAGCAGAAGACTTCAGCAAATAGTTCCACAAATGTGTCACTTAACTTCGAGCGGACCTCTCCCTCAAAACCATAAATCTTGTTCATGCTCTTGCTCTCGTGATTCCCTCTAGCTAGATATATGGCTGAAAGTCAAGTGAAAAGAAAATAAGATGTGTTAGGTGTCAAAGATAATAACGAAATAAAGGACGAGAACCTCAAATAAGGAAAAGAGAGAGGGTTCCGTTCAACTCTTCCTCACTAGCCAAATCTCCAAAAGTTCAAATGAATAAACTGATCGATTACTTTTGAGTGACTAGCTTCAGAAAGGCTAGCCTGTTTATAAGCAGAGCTTACATTAAGACAATATAAAAATAATCCTAATATCTTTATTCAAATATTTGAACATAAGAAAAACTCAGATAACTCGAGATAAACTAATTCAAATCTTCAAGATAAATTATAATTCTTAAAATCTCTCAAATTAAACTGATTAAATAAATAGAATAATTCAAAATAAGAAAAACTGATTGAATAAACAAATTAATTATCTGTTTCTTCCTTCTCTGAGCGTAAATCTCGATTGGCATTTTATCAATATGATACACAGTACATACAAATTTATGAGAATCCTATGACACAAACAGAAATAGATATTAGATAATTAAACATAAACAACAAGCTAGCACCAAAAAAAAAAAAAAAAAAAAATCAACTTAAACAGCACACATCTAAATGCTGCCATAAATGAGGCTCAGTTGCACAAAGTATCCAGAAAAAAATAACAAAGCTGACAAAGGTCAAGCAAGGATTCACCTGACGGAGACATGCACTTGAATGCAAACAAAGTAAGGATGACTTCCAGTGAAAAAGATCCTCTATCCACAAAGTCACCATTAAAAAGGTATGGATTCTCTTCTGAAGGAAGCCCATTAAGCTCAAAGATATTTAAGAGATCGTAGTACTGCAGGAGTTTTGAAAGGAAAACAGTAAGTTTTACAAATAGGGAGCTCACGAGAGGAAAATTCTCTGACAAACCAAGCAGCGTGGAAAATTGAAACATTTTTTATAAATGAGTATCGCATGATTAGGATTATTCACATCACTGTAGATCACATCACTGTAGCAACAATATTCACTGCGTTGTGGAAAAAATTGAGAACTGACCCAAATGTTCACTTACAAGCCTTACTCTATGCAATAAACATCAAGAAAATAGAGAAGCAATTTAAAATCAGGCCACCAGTCCATTGAGCAAAAGGGAACCGAAAAATTGCAATCCTTGTAATCCATGTGTTTAATGGTTCCATTAGATTATGGCTTGAGTAAGATAGACAAAAATGTACTACATCCAGTCCTATATATTAGTCACCTTCTAAAACAAATTGGCTGTCCTGCATATTAGTCACTTTGAATAAAAAAGTGAATCATTAATTAGCTTTTTTACAAAGATGACCATCGTTTACAACTTCCTGGAATTTCTTTTTTAAAATTCAAGCTTTGAAACAGGGGTAAACTTGGAAAGCTATTTTATTTTTAGACCATTCTAATGATTTAACTACCTCATTGGTTTTGATGAGATAGTTAGAAGTGCCTTGTATTTAGGACTGGAGAGAATAATATATTAAAGATGCATGTGAATTTCCAGGACACCTAACTGAAATCTTAATTACAGATGACTTTGAGCCAGCGCTGAACAGTTTATATTTGACAATTAAAAAAAACAAAACAAGGTTTCTTGGATCGACTTCTGCTGCAGAACTCGAAGTAAAAGTGAAACCTGAAACCCAAAAGCGATCCCATACAATTTAAAAACTAAAACATATTTACCTGACCATGCACATCACCACAAACAGTGAAATGATTGCCATCAGGAACATTTATATCAACAAGAGGAGGCAAGGCCAACAACATCTCTCTTGTTTGCAATACAATTTGGTAGGCGTACCTACAAAAGTCAAGTAAGATGATGAAAAAGACAATGGAGTAAACCTTCAAGAAACAGAAATAAATGATGTATTTTGTTTCAATACCTTTTATGTAGGCACTTTTGATTCTTAAAATCATCCATCATTTTTTTCACAAAATCCAAAGTAACAACATCCCCCTCTATTCTTGCTCCTGAGTATTGTGCCTCCACATCTAGAATTAAAAAACACAATTTTGTTCAAGCTCCACGAATACAGGAACTCAAATGCTAGAATAGATATTTCGGCAAGAGCAAAACCAAAAACACATCACATCAAATACAAAAGAAGCCAAGACAGCTCATTTTCACAATAACATAGACCTTATAAAATATATGATTTTAAAGAGAAAGGTAAAACATCAAACTAACCCATACAGGGCCTCCATTTTGTTTCTTGGTAAGAAATAAATCATTATGTTGCACAACAAAAAGATATCACATTTTATCGATGTATTATTGATAATGATTCCACTGGCTGGCAGTAAAATTTTTCAGATGTCTAAAGCTTTATGATGTAGACCACATGAAATTGTACAATGATTATCAATTGAGGTCAGATCTTGATTTGCTTTTAGCTCAGACCTAGGTCGTGTAAATCACTCCTGCTAATTATACCAGCATTGTAGCTACTCCACCAATATGCCCCAAAAAGCAACAGCAGACCAACCACAACTGCAGCTACTATTGTGGCCACTGATGTCCTGAACAACATCACAACTGCTGCCATAACTGCTACTGTCACTGCTGCTATGGCCAATTCGGTGGGCATCAAAGAATTGTGACCCTTTCCTAAAATGATACAGTATATACACAGAATGATAATTTATAGTAAACCATGACTGATGTCCAAACACAAACAAAAAGAATAGAATGATCCCAGCATTCACGATAATAGGAATTGGAGAGAAAAGACAGCGTACTTGTGTGATTGAACTACTTCATTAACTTGGAAAAAGAAAATCCCTTTAACACCATACAAGACGAAGAAAGGACTCAACCCTAAAAATGCTGATTAGATTCTAAGAATTGTAACTATGGTTGTAAGGCATATTCTTTCACCAAGAGGCAATCTTTTTGAGAAAAAGGTATTTTGCTAACAATTACTAATAGAAAGGAGGAGATAGAGAAACTTTACAGGAATTTAGGAGTTTAAGAAAGAAATTACAATAAAGAAAACATTTTGAAAAAACTTAAAGACAGTAGACAATATGTTAATCGATGGTGATAAATAAGGGGGAAGAAAAAGAGTGTAAATGAAAGATTTTACAAGAGATCAGGTCAGACAAGAATTTTCAGTTTTGAGGCCCTCCATGCCTTCATGCAGCCATCGTTTTATTGAATGAAAACAACTGATGAAAGGACTGGGAAACAAACTGATATATAACTGTAATAACAGTTCATAAAATCGGTTAGGAGGTTAGTTAGGATATATCCGTTAGTGTATTAGTTAGTTAGGCGCTAATTTGATTAGCCTCTAATGACCCCTGCCTTATATATAGGCATACCCCATACCCCTATTGTAACTCAGACTTGTGATTGATATGGAATAACATGGTGCCTATCTGATTTCTCTTCATCTCTCTGTCTCTCCCTTATCTCCTCTTGATCTCTCTATGTTCTTCTTCTTCTACAACTCTATTTCTGGCTTCTTTCATCTCTTTCTCTCTTCTTTCCTCTTCCCCTCTCTTCTATTTCTATACAGACTTGATATTCTGTAACGCAAACCAAAGAACAAAAGAAAGGCCCCTGTCCAATCTTGAGCCTTTTGATTTCATGAAGTAAGGAATACACAATCCTCCGGGATGCAAAAGGTTTGCTGTGATACGGTGTTCATGAAGGGAAGAGAAGGCTTTATGTTGGATGGCTGCATAGTATTGATATTTCTGCATCTCCGGAAACTAAACTAAACTAAACAGTACTCGCAAGTCTTGGCATATTCAAATGTTGCTTCGGTGAGAGGTAAACTAAAGACTGACTGATCGGTCCCTACTAAGTTTAATGTGATCAGTGAGGATAACCTACAAATGACATGAACAAATAAATTAACAACAAATAATAAACGAATAAACAAGATCCACTCGAGGAATCTGATTATGAGAAACTTCAACCATAACTTAGAATTAAAATGACAACAAAGTGCATCATGAATATCAAATTCCTGTACGTTCGAATTGAACTACATTTCACATTCATCAATGCTTTTCGGGGGTAGGAACTGCTAAATAGAATGAAAATATGGACTATGGAACTGTAATATGCAGGAGGTTAAAATTCGTTGTTTCTTCTTCCACCAGTCTATTAAATGCCCTTGCAAGAAATGAAGCAAAGCAATATCCCTATCAAAAGGGAATGCTAGAAAGAAACACCATACAAGGCTAAACATATATTGGTTTAAGAACTTAACTGAGCGGCATTTGATTTAATATCTTGCACTTGCATGTTTTAGTTTTATATGGCATATGCCCATAGTCACTTAGTGACACAATGGCAGACAATACATTGTCCGCGGAGATCAGGTTTCTAAAGATCGCTAACACCATTCCTTGTATAGAACAACAGGTCTTTGTGGGGGTAGGATGGCATCCTCGGTCATAATAATGAACAATGACCAACAAGGTCATTTACTCATTGCATATAAGAGTAGTAATTCGGTCAGTCAAATGCTAGATTCAAATGAAGCAACTAGCATTTCAACAAAATAAAACCCTACAGCGAAGGGCAACAATAGGAACAATCAAAATCGACAGCCACCATAAATGGTTAGATTGATTCGAAACATCATCTCATAGCATCATCCTTATTCTTTGGTGCTACAAGAATGCCCTAGCCAGTAATTGCAGTTCCTTCAATTTTTACTTATAATAGAATCACTTGAAGTTGAAAAGCTCTGCATGCTGAAGGCTTTGTTTTATAACACATACGCGAGTTTTAAACATGAAAACATAGTTTTTCTGACAATTTGTTTCCCTTCATGAACAAATTCATGAGTGGCAAGTAAATCATAGCTGAAAGACTTAATTAATTGCTTGTGTAAAAGAATTAAAAATGCAAAGATTGCTCGATGACATAAGTCATTTCCTTCAAAAGAATCAAAACACATTTATGCAACGATCTTTTTAAGAGAATGTCTATCTAGAGATCAGAACATATTCATAACACAAGAAATGATACAACATATTATACCAGGTATAGACCCAAGCATACACACAGGTCCAGAATAATGGACAACATAAAACAATAAAACAGCATCAAAATAATACACAAAATAATCAAAACAATAAAGAGGGAAAAAACTGAGGGAAAGAAAGAGGGGATAAAAAAATTATAACCTAAAAATATCGGCATGATGTCATATTTAAAATAGTACCTATAGAACGGAAATCTATGGATTCAGCTACTGAACGCCTTTCAGCATCTGGTGCAGAAATCGCTTCTTCGAATTTGAGTTTCATAACTGCCTTTTCACATTCCTTTAATTTCTTTGTTGCATCAGGATCATTTGGGCACATTTTCTTGACCTAATTCAACATAAGTACACCATAGTAAATATGGATATATTTCAACACAGTACATGTTCAGACCAATCAAAGTGAGGTAGTCAAAGTTAGTTTAAGGGATTATAACCTAAAAGTACAGACTAGCCATAAAAAGCTTCTGACGAAGCAGAATTGATGAGTACATGGTAATTGTAAAGGACCAAGAACTGTTCGCCACAGACAGCAAATAAAAAGTTTCATTTATATAAAATTTAAGTTCAACAGAACATTTATCAAACCCCAGAATTTTTGCAGGAACATTCTAACAAATGTCTTTAATCTTGTTTGAAGATTTTTATTGCTAGAACAAGAAATTGATTTTTGAAAACTCCGCTTTTACTGAGACAGAGAATTCCACAAAGGGAGAACTTTAATAAGTTTGAAGACAAAAAAAAGACTACTACTAGAACAAACACAAGCTTTGAAGCAGGCTTGACTAGTTCACACTTCACATCACGAGACAGGTGGCCAATATCTTTCTCCTTCCCTTTCTTACTAGGAAAAAACCCTACGTTTATTCCATTTATTCCAAGACGGCATTTCAGAAAACATTTCTAAACTCAGTAAACCAGTTTCTCCTATTATATATAATATGTACCTTCTATCCAGCCCAATTTCTTTCCATATCTATGTTTCCGAATCATCTTTATTCTCTAGCTCCCGTTGTTTCAAATAAATTACTATAAATCTTTCAGACCATCTTGATTGTACCACAATGATAATCATTTGGCCTATCACTAAAAGTACCTGTAAGAGGCCACAGGCACAAGGATCTGCCATACAGCTAGGAAGGTATCAACCCCTTCACTAAACCTCATTATAAATTAAGAAAAGAGTTGAAAGTAGGCAGGTTGCGAAAGATTTCAGGCACACTTAGCATCAGATTGATTTTATATTCTCAAATTATGGGAGGTCTATCCCCTTATCATATTTCCACATTCTCAAATATACCTGTATTAATAACGTCCCACAAAAATAATTAACTGAAGATACAGTACTAAGAAGCCTGTGGGGGGGGGTGTTGGGGAGTTTGGATGTTTTACAGCAAATCTTCTGGCCTAATACAATTATTGTATTGCCCATCACTGTTCAGTAATCTTGCGAGAAGACTACCTGTTGAAAATCCTTCAGAGCTTCCTTGAATTTCCCCATGGCAAGATGGGCGGTGCCTCGTCTGTAATAACCCTGCAACAATAAGCCATAATTAGGATATATTATCAATACTCCATGCATGCAAATGCATGTAGGCCACTTTAGGTTTAGGGTTCAGAGCACCTTTGAATATTTAGGATCAACTTCAATGGCCTTTGCAGCATCTTGTATTGCACTGCCATATTCCTCAAGCCTAAGATGTGCAAAGGCACGATTGGCCCAGTAAACAGCATTTTGACCGTTCAGTTCAATTGCTTGAGTATATAAATCAATAGCTTGGGCATATTTGCGAGCTGAAAAGGGAAGTCACAGGATCAACAGGTAAAGTAGACTAAAGAGCCTCAGAACAAGTTATAAAGATATAGCTTATACTTACAACTACTCAAAGAAAGAAAAATAACCACATCATAAAAGTATAGTCAGAGTATTAATTACCCTTGAATGCTTCGTTTGCAAGAACTTTGAATTCTTCAGCCTTTGAGACGTCAGAACTGTCAGTTTCCATATGGAAAATATCTTTCTTTTAAAGTCTTTGGTAAGAATTTCAGAATTTCAGAAGAGAACAGCGTCCATTTTTAGCCATTAATTTCTATATAATGTTTTTCCTGTTCATTCAAACAAATAAAGCAAATGAGGCATGCAACTGTGACCATCATAGGAATGCTCTGTAAGAGATAAAATTCAAAAGCAGACAGCTTTGAAAGCTAAATTCAATTTGAGGAACTTCGAATACGATAGTAGCATGGCAAAGACTGACACAGTCACATGGGCTGAAAGTTAGAGTCGCATACTGCTAAGGATAATATGAAGAAGACTGCACACACACCAGCACCTCACACAAAATAGAGAAGGAAGAATTTGGCCAAAGAACTTCTGAACGCTGAAAGAAGACTCATCGTTCACAGCAGCAAATAACCCAATATGCAAAAATGGCAAAGAATCAATGAAGATGAGTGAGAATCCACTGAGCTCTAAACTAGAAGTCTGACCGAGAATGATTTGAAAATTACCCAAACTTTCCTTCCCCCTCTGTTGTGAACGTCAACCAAATAGATGAGGCGTCAACGGTGGAGGAAGACGAACTTGGGGGTCTTGATGGCGCAGGAAGAATGAGGAGAAAAAGAAGCTGACAACGGCAGCAGGTCGGATGCCAACGAAGAAGGAGAAGATGAGGCGTGTTGGGTATTTGAAGATAGCTGACGGCGGAGGAGGAATGCGATCTGAAAGTGAGGGAGAAGATGCAAGGTTTCCAGGAGCTCCCTTTTTTCTTTTTTCTTTTTTTATTTTGGGAAAATGGCAAAAAATAATTTTAGGGTCTGCTTGGCTCCCCAGGAAGGGAGAGGGAGAGGAACGGGGAAGAATTTTAATATATTAATTTGCTTGGTTGTGGATGGGGTGGAAATAGGTCAAGTCGTCTAACAGGGGCCTACAGCTTGACCTGTTAAAGGCCTAATCAGGCCTGACCTGTCAGGTTAAAAAGCCAGGTTAAGTCCGTTCTGAAAGCCTGTTTATCTTAACAAGTTAGGGCAAGGCTGGTTGATAGGCCTGTTAGGCCAACCTGAGCCTATTAAGGTTTTATTAAAAAAAAATGAAGGTAAGCATAATTATGATTCTGCCACTCTCCTCTTCCTAATTCCCTAACCCTAATCCTCAATTCTTCATTTTCACATTTTCGAAATCACATCCAGCAACCACATCTGTCACTCTCGACTCCCATCAGTCAACCACTGCAAGTCGCATCCCTCGTTGGCTATCAGTTCGCCATTGCTGATCGACAAGTCTCTCACTCGCCTCTCTTCGTCTTCTCCCAGCTTGCCCGTTGAAGATATGTCCTTCCAGTCGAAGATCGGTCTCTCCATCGTCTCTCACTCTCAGTCCACCGTCGAAGATTCCTGAAAGTTGTCTGATTTAGTTCAGCGTCGTTTCTCACTCTCTTCGTTGTCTCTCACTCTCAGTCCACCGTCGAAGATTCTTAAAAGGTGTCTGATTCAGTTCAGCGCCATCTCTCACTCTTAGTCCATCGTCGTCTCTCACTCTCTCTGTCATGTTTCAGTTTAGCTATTAAGTAAGTATTGGTTATTTAATTTTGTTTATTTATTACTAAAATGTATCTGATTCAAGCTTGAAATTTTGTAATTTAGTTCAGCTAGCACTCCTCTTTCGATTTTGTTCTCATTTTTGTTTGATTATGTTTGTAATTTAGATTGTTTTTGGCATTTTTGGAATTTAGATTGTTCTTGTAATTTTTAATTATGATTTTTTTTTTGTTCTAGAATTTAGATTGTGAATATCCTTTGGAATTTAGATTGTGAAAATATCCTTTGAAATTTAGATTGTGAATATCCTCACCATATGCTCTGGAATTTATGTAAATTTCGGCCTGTTTAAGGAGGCATGTTTTCGGCTTGTGGCATATTGACATGTTTTGCAGTATGGCCTATCAGTTTGCTTAAAAAATTTAAAGATTCAGGCCTCTTTAACAAGCTTCAGGCCTAGGCCTAAAAATTGGTCTTTAACAGGCTATAGGCCAGGCTCAGGCCAATTTGTTCCTTAACAAGCCAGGCATGTTAAGGCAAAAAGCCTAGCCTATTTCCACCCCTAGTTGTGAAAAGCCACTAAGAGAAGGAAAATGTTTTTCTATAGACGAATTTGCCTTTAATTTATTTAAATTTAAATTTTTTTTAAATTTTATTGAATGTTCAGTAAAATATAAGTATAAATAACATTTAATATAAAATTAGAATTTTATAAGCATTAAAATTGAATAAATAAAATTATAATATAGTTCTTTTGCTGGATATAATATATAACTAATAGCAAAAATATACTTGCACAATAATAGATGTCCCAAACTAATAAGGCAAGTCAACTCAAGCTCTTATAACAACGAAGTTCTGAAGTGCCTCCCTCTGCTAGGGTTTTCATCCCTCTTATAGGGTTTCCTCTCTTGCGTCGTCAAGCTACAGAGTAATGGCTTAGCTCGAGCTTTTGCTCTTCCCTCATCCTTGGATGGTGTCTTCTCCCTTTCAGGTGGAACTTTTTGGGTCTTTCTTCATGGAGTGGCCTTTTGATGTCCAAGTGACGAATGAATTCTCCAATGGTGATGGTTGGAAAAGTAAGGTAGATGAATATATGGAGTTTGCAATCATCGATATGGTGTGACAACCTCTAATTATGATCTCTGATTGGTGCCTCTAGGTTCTTGGTAGTGCTATATAGGTCGAGGTGTGGGTTCTATGATGAAATCTTAGTGGAATGGATGACACTTCTAGGTAAATTGATGGGTGGGATTTGGGGTTTTTCAATTGATGCAAGGAAACCAAAGTTTAACACACCGAAACTATTTAAAGCCTATATTAATAATTTTTGAACCACTTTTCTTGTCAAAAATTCAAGAAGCTTAACCCCAAGCTCATTTATATTCATCTTAAAAGTGCTATAAGCTTCATTGGGATTTCGGTTAATCCTTCTGTTTTTCTAAGATACAAGTGTACTGAGGTTAGTGGACTATTCAAGTTTCAAAGCTTTTCTACTGATGTTTTGGGATTGTGCTTTAAGAATGATAATATGGCTAGATTGTTGTTGGATTTCATGTGTTGAGTATTGATGAGTGCCTAGAAGGTTTGATACTAGTTGAGGATTAGTTAATCTTGCAATATTGAGAGACTCTGTCTTTATCCTATGGGAAGAACAAATTATAAGACAACGGCTTTTATTTAAGTTATCATTATCCTGATAGAATTGGTGAAGAAGTCTGTTAGGTTGAGCAGAGCAGGAACGATTGATTATCATGTTAAAAAATTAGGCCACTAAGTCATTTTCTAAAAATAGTTATGATTACTTTGGTGTATCTGACTATGGAAGGAAGGCTAGTTAATTTTTTAGTCAAAATTGTAATGTATGTCTATTAGATCATCTTTTAAGAATCATCAACTTGAATCTATTCAGTGAGTCTGTACACGTTGTTCTTTATCGGCTAGACATGTACCTATTCAGTGGGAATGTCAACAATGTTCATCTTTGGGCTAGACATATGCCTATTCAGTGGGTGTGGCAACATTGTTCACCATTGAGCTGGAGTAGTGATTCTCTCATCTATTGTTATGTTGATTGTGCTTTCATTGCTATTAAAATTATTGTTGCCCTCCTTGAGAATTCTATTGTCTTAGAGAATTTAATCAGGAAACATTCTTACATATAGATTCCTATGGAGGCAAATTTGGTAGCTAGGTGGATTGTCAAATCTTTATTGGATGGTCTTGCCCTTTGGATTGGGTATCTTGACCTCTAGAGTTGTAGGCCTTTTTGGCATTTTGGTGTTAGTGATGTTTCTTTTAATCATGTTTTATGTACTCTCTACATTGAAGACCTTTTACTAACTTGTGTTTCTAGTTCTAATTTCTTATGTATGGAGTTCATTTTGTATTTTCATTTTTTTGGTTGTTTTTTTGTTGCTCCTAAAACTCTATAAATTCTATTGATTTTTTTTTTCCAATGAACTATTGATTTCAATATAATTAGGTTCTTTGTTGGCCAAAAGAAGGTGTTAAGGTGCAAATTTGTCTTAGAAGTATTTGTGAAAGAGCAATATTGCTATGGAATTTTTTTTGTCTCAATATTGCCCTAGAAGTCTTAAAATGTAGCGATGTTGCCTCTCTTTTAACCATCGTTTGTGTTAACTGTTAATTTTGACTATGTAGCTTACTGGCAATCACATGTATTATGATTATTCCACCTCATCCTCTTTCTCCCTCCTCCAATCTCTCTCTAGAGAAAAAGAAACCCCCTGTTCTACTCTGTTCATTCATTTGGACCCCTCCCTTTCACTTGTTTCCTCTTCTTTAACCATGCAGAATAAGCAAGAATCTATCATGCAATTCACTCAATGGTAATGGCATATTGATATTAGGGTGACTAGATCCCATTTTGCTTCCCCAACTAAAACCCTCGATCAGCGGCCAGGCTAAACAAAAAAAAATCACATTGAATTCTCACATCAGCTATCACAATCCATAGACTAGGTGTTTTTGAATGGATTTATTGTTACTTGCACTCCGAATAAGCTAATGAACTATTATTTATTTTATTATCTTTGATATTCTACGGTTGATTATTTGTAATCTTTGATTAGCTCCTTCAAAATCTAGAACTTGAGTCCTCTCTATCACCATGGACCCTAGCACCTTCGTGCAAAACTTTATCAATTCCTTCATGTTTTTGCAAACCCTTGACATGTGATTTAGAGCCTTCAAAGGTGGTACTCTTCTTCTTGTTCTTCTTTAGCTTCTTTTGGTTTTTTCTCGTAGACATTTCTTTCTCTAACCTCTTGTATCTCCACCATTTTGTTAGGCTTCTGGTAATCAATATTGGTGTGAGATTTGTGAGAGGTTAGATGTAACATCCCAAATTTTGTTTACAAAAAATTCCTTGTATATTTGTTACATTAATTGGAATAAAATGATGGATTTTGGTGCACTTGAAATGACAACATATTTGAAGTTGTGACTACACGAAATTTTGGCCAAAATACGACATTAAAGTCCAATTTTGTCTTCTCAAAAGCCTATTCTTGTAGCCTAAATTAAAGAAGGAAATAGCATAATTTTTGGCCCAATTTATTATGTAAATTTTGGCCAAAAACAAAAAGGGAAGAAGGAAGATAAAATTTAATTTAAAAATTGGAAAAATATAAGGACAAAAAGGTCATTTGTTTAAATAATCAAGAAGGCTCCTGATTTTTCTATAATTAATGGCCAATTTCAGCCAAGAGAGAAAAGAAGAGAGGGAAATGAAACTTGGACACAAAGGATCCCATGTGGGAGCCTTATTGGCCAAGTGGGAAAAAAATTATGACATGTGTAAGAATTCTAATAAAAAAATAATATTTTGAGGAAGTGGAGGAGGCTTCTTGAAGAAGCCATTTGACATCTCCAAAGGGCTATATTTTCGGCCAAAACAAGAAAAGAGGGAGAGAGACAAGTTTGAAGAACACAAGAAGCAAAGAGAGAGACAAGGTGATCAAAAAGCAAACTTAGGTAAGCTTGGTAGCAAAATACATGTGTTCTTGTCTCTAAACTCTTGAAAACCTCTTCTAATCCTTATATCCTTTTTGCAATCATGCAAAGCAAGAGAAAAATCAAGGGAAAGAACAAGAAGAAGGGCACAATTTGGAAGGCAAGAAGAAGAAACCAATAGGTAATCATGAAACCTTGCTTAACTTGTTGATTAGTTGTTGTTGATGATGAAATTGGTTGAATTCTTAGTTTGGTTTTCTTGATTTTATGATTTGGAATGCATGAACCGTAAGGGGAGGTGCTGCCCAAAGTTTGATTAATTATGCGGGAAGGGTAATTAAAGGGTTTAAGAAGTGATTTAAGGTGAAAAGAAGGTGTTTTATTGATTAAAATCAAGAAACTCCAATTTTCCCAATTTATCATGAATTTTGGCTAGGGACATTTTTGGGTGTTTGAGCTAGAATTTCATGGATTTGACTATTCCATTTTGTGTTTAGAATGAAAACTTGTGTAGGGAATAACATTGGGAAAACAGGCCAGCCCGGCCCTAGTCCAAAAAAACCAGTGAAAATTGCAGCCTCGCCTATTTATTTGAAGCCCATGGTCTGGCTCGTAGGCTTCAGGCCAGCTTAACATTTTTTTGTTTCTTATACTCCAAAAGACTAAAATACCTAATTCAAAACAAAAATATCATTAAAACTAATTTAAAACATAAATATTATCCATGTTTAATAGAACACAAACTCTAAGACCTAAGTCCAAACCATAATTAATGTCCACAACCAATCAAACAAGTCCACAGCCACAATCAAATAAGTCTACATTCTACAACTACAAGACCACAACTTAATGTCCACGGCCGATGGTGAGAGATCCATATGCCCAGATCGACGAGAGAGGCCACGATGGAGTCTATCCTTGAGAAGGTCGCTGACATTAACAGTCACCCTTAGGGAATCAGGTCATGCTGTCATGGTTGGTGGATGGTGGTTGTCTGGTCAAGAGTCAAGACTCATGAGGTGGTGGTGTGGGAGAGCCAGAGTGGAAAGGGTCGAGGGATTGAGGTTGTGATATGTGAGGTCTGAGTTAGTGTAAGAGTGTCGCTGATCTGAGGGTTAGGTTAGGTTAACTCTGCGTCTCTGACTCTCTATGTAACCCCCTTCCACCATAGGCCGAGATTTAGTTCATAAACACGTAATTGATGAAGAATTAGAGATCTTAGATGATTTTGGGACTTAAACAAAATCAAACTTCCCAAAAATCATGGCTTAAAAAAATTTTTACAAAACCTGTTCATGACGGTCTCATATTCACATTTCAATATTAAATGGCCTGTACAGGTTGATTTCATTCATACATATCAGAGTATAGCATAAATTCCTGACACACTTGGGTTCCACTAATTAATAAAGGGATTATACAGACGCATAAATCCCATACACTTTTTCCCTTTTTCTTGGGGATTACACAAAACTATACATTAATCCAAAACATATACAATTGTTTCCCAAAAATATATCCAAATGGTTTTTACATGATAACCAAAGTAAAACTCCTAAATCGGAGCTCTATCGGCTCTTTGTCGCCCGCTTTCCCTTCGATCCTTCTGCCCTGTCTAAAAATTTGGTTTATGGGAGAGAGTGAGATTCTAAGGAATCCCCATAGTGTCAAATCATTCATAGTATACACAACAATAAGGCATGAAAGCAAATCATCACACATACATTGCAACTACAATGGCAGTTACAACAGCAAAGGCAGGTATGACTCATGTCACTCTTGCATTTGCTCACACTACATTGCACAACACAATCCACACAATATATTTCACCACAGCTGGGATTCATATAAAGCATTTCATACACAAGCCACACTGGCAAGATCAAAACACAGCCCACGGCTGGATTCACAAAGATCTATGTCGATTACAATGGCAGTTCAATGGCCGAGCTAAAGATGACTACTATCACTCCCTAAACGGCTCACACTGAAGTGCTCACGCTATAATGGACCATGGCACATACAGTTCACAAAACACAATGATAAGTCATGCATACCAAAACATCATACACAACATGAGAGAAGAGTCACTACCTTAATCCTTCCGTGCATGTCCTAGCGCCAGTCTCTCCTGAGTAGGGCAAATGTCAAATCCTAGAATCATAATTAAGGACGAAGAGTTATACTCTATTCCAAGACTTAATTTACTTCATAACACTTAAATTTGGTTATCATAATTGACCCTTAAGAGGCCACAAATGCATCTAATAAAAGCCCTAACAGGTTAGGAAACAATAGGTTGAAGATCACTTTTCAAAAACTCAAAGTGCTGGAACACAGGGGTTGGCCGCGGCCAGCCCTTCCTTGGGCCACGGCCAAAATATGGTCAGAAGGTCACTGGCCGTGGCTAGCCACCCATGGGCCGTGGCCAGAATCAGGACAGAAAGGTTTGGGCCTTGGCCAGCCACCTTGGGCCGCGGCCAAGAAATTCTCTGATTCTTGGCTGAATTTTCAAAAATCATAACTAATTCTAGAAAAATCAAAATATGGTGATTCCAAAACCAAATGAAAGGTATTTAAGTCCTATTTACGAGAAAAATATGGACCATAACTAGAAATCACCACAAAATTCCAGAATGACACAAAACTCAACATTGCTCCAAAACAGAGTCCAGTTTTTGTCCCAAACTTTGGCAAATCATAACTCTTAGTTAACAAAATAAAATGACACAAATTTTGAAGCTTGGGATGTGAACTTTAAAACTGGAAAGTTTTAGAATTTTCCAACGCCATTTGGTTATTCAAAACTTTCATGCAAACTGACTGCCCAGAATAGAGTTCACACTTGATAGATTTCCAATTTTCTACCAAAGTGTCCAATGACTCTAAAATCAATAACCAAACCTCTTCCCATACAATTTCTCACAAGGAACACAATGGTAACCTCAAAATGACCAAAATCACAACCCATCTCCATGCCCTATTTTGACCAATACACAAAACCAAACACAAAGTTGTCAAACTTCAATTTTAATGATTCAAACCAATCCATTTGTCCAAAAGACATCACAATATACCATTTCCATGATCACAACATGCCAAACTCACTAAGACCCTAATTTTTGAAAATAGGGCAGAAAATTCCAGAAAAATCAATGCTCAACCAACAACCACATTATATATATCAAAAGGGAGCTAGCACTCACCTCTTTCACTTTCTCAGAATTGATTCTTGATTCTTCAATCTCAACTTTTCTCAAGCATAAAAACACCTCTCCTTGAGATTCTAAAACCATAGAAAGGAAGATCTCAACAAGGGGAACACCTTTAAAGAAGGAGATTTTGGCATTTGAGGTCAAGATCTTACCTAATTCTTGAGCTTTCCTTTTCTCTTTCTTCCTTCAAAAATGGCGCACAAGAGCTTGAGAGAGAGAGTGTGTGTGTGTGTGTGTGATGAAGATGAGGGTGAGGTGCAAAATTTCTACTCCTTCTATCCATTCCATATGCATGAGAGAGAGAGAGAGAGAGAAAAAAAGAGGAAATGAATAAAAAAATGGTGCTTTGACTTTTCTTCTCATCTCTCTTCATCATGAAGTGACACTTGTCCACATCTTGTGCATTCTCATAAAGTAAGTAACCACTTGGTTACTCTACCCATTCCATTAGCCATTTAGTTACATATCTCATTTCTCCTTAATTAGTAATTAATCTCTCAATTAATCACTAACTTATGGCCATTCTTCCAATTTCTCACTGATTATGGCATATTAATTAAAATTGCCACATAATACATAATCAAATTCTTTTCCTTCTTCTATGCACCATTTACCCCTATTTTAGGCCAAATAATTATTTGTCACATAATTACGCTAAAATACAAGGTGTTGGGCATTCTCAATACTTAATCCAGATATAAAATCCACATAATCATTCATAATAATTACAATTAGCCCTTAATCAAAATTTGGGGCATTACACTCTACCCATTGCCCAATGCTTGCTGCCCACTACCCTATGCCCGGTTAAAAAACAATTAAACGGGCCTAAAAGGGCTGGCTCTGCAACCTGCGACCTTAAAAGGTTGGCCATTTTAGGCCTGCCTTCTTCTGGAGGCTCTAAATCATAAGCTCGGCCTTAATGGGCTTGGGCCTAAATGGGCTAGACCGATGGGCTCGACCCGATTTTTTGACTCTAGCAGGCAATATATGGAAAATGAAGTATGGAGGCTTTAGGGTCTGAAATGACAATTTTACCCCTAAAACCCTAACTTTATGGCTACTAAGGGTATTTTGGGAAATGGAGTGTGGTTTTGGCGAAATTGAGGTCAAAATGTGTTAGATCCCAAGTTTTGATGATAACAAAAAGTCAATTGTTACAAATCATGTTTTTATAAGTCTAAGAAATGTTTACAAAGTTACCAAATGCATATAGCAAGGTTTTCTGGTGTCTGCTGTCAAAATAAACTGGAGTGCTCGAGCATAAGCTTTGCACTCGAGCATGGATCCCTTCTGTGCTCGAGTAGGTGCGAGTGATAGCTAGAAAGTGTTTCCCCGAGAGGCATGCCACTGTTATGTTCATTGATTCACTCGAGCATTGGAGACAACACTCGAGCAGAAGAGCCTTTCTCACTTGAGCACATTCGAGTGAAGGTCTGCGAGTGCTTGGTCGAGAGCAAGTATTATCATTCTTCCTTGATGCACTCGAGCAGAGAAATCAATGCTCGAGCATGAGCATTCTGTACTCGAGCAAGGTACTGCGAGTGTCTGGCCGAGAGTTATGAAGTTCAGAGAAGCGCAAGTGTGCTCGAGCACAACCTCATATGCTCGAGTGACACATCAGCACTTGTGAGTGAAAAATCTATCCCTCTCCAAATCTGATGCGAGTGCTTGTATAAACGGTATATTACTTGAGAATATTCTTCTCACTCGAGCAGGAGTCTGTGTGCTCGAGTGAGGGCCCACATCACCTGCGAGTGATAAATCTATCCCTCTCAAATCTTGATGCGAGTGTTGATATTAAGGGTATAATTCCTGAGAAAATTCGTTTTACTCGAGCAGGGGTATGTATGCTCGAGTGAGGGACCACATCACCCGCGAGTACAAAATCTCACTCTTGCTAAAATGATATGCGAGTGTTGACCCGAGAAGAAACTCCCAGTGGAAAATACAAGGCCACTCGAGCAGAAGGAGTTGTGCTCGAGTGAGACCCCACATCACTCACGAGTGAGAATTTTGTCTCTCTGAAATCCTATGCAAGCACAACCCGAAAACTGAAGCACAAAGAGGAAAATAGGAGATCACTCGAGTGAGCATATTCATGCTCGAGTGATGCTCTGCCAGATCACCAAAAACACCAAGTCTCACAACGTTCAATCCGAATATGGTTTAATGTTGTTTATTCAGGTCATCATTACTTATTATCATTACTTAACATCATTTTGAATGTATTATAAGTGTGATACAGGAAGATGAACGTTTGAAATAAGCTAACACGAAGAAAGTCAAATAACGGCAGACAACATCATTACAAATATGCTCGTACCTACCGCATTTAGAATATTCAAACATGCGCGTGTCATTCCACAGTTGCAAAGCCCCGCTCCTCAAACGATGATTACTCAAACGGGCAAAAACTAAACAACTATATATACAGAGATTCAGAGATAGTCAATTACAAAAAAAGAGCACAAGAATTCACAAGCTTATACACGAGTCTCGCTATTCATCATTTTCTCTGTATACACATTGATCTTCAGTGTTTATTTATTTGCTCTGTAAGAGAGTCTTCATACAATTCAAATTCTATGCTTATTTGATCTCAAGGTATTGGGACCTTGAGAGGGTAGATTTCCTTACGAGAGAAGCAATTGAGAGAATTCCTTGTTAAGTCTTTCACTCATAAGTCTTATAAGATACAAGCAGAAGAGAACGTTGCTGCTCGTAAGACTTACAGTGGTGTAAGCAGGAGAGAACGTTGCTGTTCATAAGTCTTGTATACATAAGCAAGTGAGAAGGATCATAGGTTGTTTTTCTGCATGTAAGACTTGTCGTAAGGGGGAGAGAAATTTCTTAGTGAGAGAATATTTCTGCTTGTAGTCCTTTCAAGGACATTTGCTGTTTTGTGGCATTCTAAGAGCCCATTGAATCTTGGAGGTATAGTGAAAATCTCAGTAGGTCTTGATCTCTGAGGACTGGACGTAGGCCTGGTTGTTAGGCCGAACCAGTATAACTCTCTGTGTTCAAATCTTCTCAACTCTACTCTATCTACTATATTTTTCATATCACCACAACAAGCGAAAAATTTATAACATCACCCAATTCACCCCCTCTTAGGTGAAGCTTGCCTCTTTCAAAATGGATTCTACATGTGAAATTATATAGAAATAGCTTGGGTCATAATTTTTGGTAGAGTGCAATTATATTGGGTAAAAAAGGAATTAGATTGGATTACTAAGGGCATTTTGATGATTATGCATTCTTAATCAAGATAACCAACCAAATAAGTTTAGGAATAAGACATAAATGAGTAATAACTCATTTATTATAAATTTAGAATTTATAGAATTTAACAGTAGCCCGAGCCAGATAAAAGATTAGTATATCAGTTTAGTTAACAACGAAAAGGATTTTAGATGGTAACTCTATCTCTCATACAATATGTGACTGCTTATATGCTTTGTAATGCCATGCTTTGAATGACATGTTACAATAACCTAGTTGAGGTGTGGGAAAAGCACAAGTACCATCAGGCCCCGTGGGACCCAACTAAGGTATTGAGACAAGTACAAATAAAAAGTCATCTGTTCCTGAATATTATAGCAAGTAGGGGTCATACAATCATATGATCTTGAGCAGAGCACACAGTGAGGCCAGTAGGGGACAAATAGTCATTTGTATCTGAAGGCCGCGAGTAGACAGAAAAATTTACAGTATCATATTTCTGTTACTTTATATGGCGCATTGCATGCTTATTTTCACATTTTATATGATTGATTGCATGTTGCTACTAAGATTTATATGAATCTCACCCCTTTCCACAAATTTAAATTTTTTAGCTGGAAGAAGCGGCTGAAAAGGCAAGGATGTAGATACCGACAATTGAGAGTTACGGTCCTATGCAAGCTATAGTATTGGTTATCTGTAGTATCTTTTTGATATTTTAAATATTGTATATATGTTGTTTTAGACCCTGTATGGACTCCTCTAATATAATCAAGTACTCTATATCAGTATGTATATGCTATTTTTATTTGCCTACTGAACTGCTTGTTGTTACTCAGATAAATGTTGAAATATTTAGGGGTTTGACATTAGAGATCAAAAGAAGGTGATAATGAACAATAGAAAGATGAAATATTGAGATTTACGGCTACAAGGTGGACACACAAGTGTGAGGGGGAGTGATATATGTGTGAATCTGTGGATGACAGGTCGTTTTGTTTAAGGGGTGAGTGGACTGATGAGTTTAAGAGGGAGAGAGAGAGAGAGGTGTAATGATGAGGTGGAATAATCATAATACATGTGGCTGCCATGTAAGCCATCATAGTCAAAATTAACGGTTAACGCAAACGGTAGCTAAAAAGGGCCGACATGCTACGTTTTAAGACTTTTGGGGCAACATTGGGACCAAAAAAACTTTTAGCGCAATATTGCTCTTTTGCAAAACTTTCAGGGCGGATTTGCTCCTTAACCCACTAAAAAAAATATATGTACCACAAATATATTCAAATTAAACATACAAAGTGTTGTTCAGGATATTACAAATATTTAGGCACAAATTAGTCAATCCAAGTCCAGATACCACCCTCCCCTCCAAATACCTCACTTTTGATAAGGAGGGTTATGGGGGGAGGGGAGAGATGTTTTTCCCTCTCTTACAAATTTTCAAAAGTCAAACAAGGAGAAAGAACAAAATCTTTCTACTTCCTTCCATTCCCCTTGTACCATTTTTTTGCCAACCATTCCCCTCGTACCATATAGACTCTTAATAGGCAATGTGAATATATGAATATTATAATAATTCTATGACATCTAAAAATAATAAATAAATAAATAAATAAAAATATCTCCTTTATTTTTACTAAGATTTAAACCCAACATAACACCACAAGATAAACGTTAAACTAATTCCAATGAGTTTGTAGTTTTTATATTATATTCTTTTAGGCAAGGCTTACTATAGTCTGTCTTATTCTGTTGCTTCTTCCTCTAAGCGTGCTACTTTTTATTCTTCCTTTCACAAAGTCTTCTATAGATGGCTCTATTGGGGGTGATTAATCCCTTACTAGGAGCCCAATGTCGGGATAAGTGACATCCAATCTTGACTATACAATAAGCATGAGAATTTGCCATTGGTATGACTATGCTTAAAGATTGTGATAACATCCCACATTCGTTTATTGCTACCATGAATTTGTATATGACACAACTTCAACTTTTTGTCAAAGTGGTGTTATGTACCTATATAGGATGGTGGCATCATGTTGAACACAAACACATACTAACACACTACTACTTTGTTACTGACTGGAATTTGCTAATTCACTAAGGAACAACGCAAAGTCCCCACGTCTACATTAGAGCATCTCTATAAAGAATAATTAGGAACGAAATTCCATCATATTTTAAAATCCACTATTTCTATTGTTTTTAGTTCCTATTGTTAGCATATACTTATTTTATTTTATTTTTTGAATATATACAACAAATAATTAGCACGCATCTCACCTTAGATTTCTCATATGACTTGTTGTTTAGATTGGTTATGTCATAACACTTTCACCAAAGTAATTTCCTCTTATCTCAGCTTCTACATTATTTAGCTATATAGAATGGTCACTAGAAATTATAAAATGACATGAGAGTGTTAAATTGAAGCTAAGTTATCACAATCCTTTGTCATATCATATAGGAATTACTTCCAAAAAAAAATACTTATTGGCTTATATCTTAGTTTACACAATCAAGTTAACTATTTCTAAAATTCCTTTCACATTCAAGTGTAGCATTTTGAAGTTTAATAGGTAAAAGCTAGTCCACTGAAATTTATTTTCCCATCTCATTTTCCCTGCTCAATAAAGGGTATTATATATAAGTTTAGGTTAAACAATCTTTGGTCCTTTAAGTTTGCCCTCATTTTGGCTTTGATCCCTCAAATTTCAAATAATAGGTTTTGGCCCCTCAAGTTTCATTCCATTTAAAACATTTGAAAGTCAAAACTCTCAAAGTATTTCTTTTTGTTCCTCCAAAACGAGACCATGCACCAAAACAGTATCATTTCCCTTTTTCTCTCTGTTAAGTTGCACTACACATAATATTAGAATATTGGACCAAGAAATTTACTGAACCCCAAGAGGTATTGAAATATCATTTGTTTTGTATTTAGTAATCCCATAAAAGAAAATATTGATTATTTATTCAAGCTTTGAAGGAGCTTAATCATTGGGAGGAGTAACCATACACTTGTAGTAGTTCAAACAAGAGTGAAACAACATTGAAGTAGAATATTTTAGTATAGGTTGTTGCATGTCTGAATTGAAAGAGAGAGGAGGGGGAGAGTGAAGAAGAGAGAAATTCATAAACTTACTGGAAGGAAGGAGGCATTACCTAGTTATAACTTGATCATGAATGCAATTTCAAACATGATTTGCTATATAAGAGGTAAGTATGTGAGAGGAGTTTTGTTTCAACTTTCGTTCACGTGTCTTTCAAACACAAATTCAAGCAAGCACTAGTACTTAACTGAATCTGAATGGTATTGAGGACGTTTTAATAATTAGACTTGGTTACATTGAACTTCACATCTTTAGATGAACAAGAAAGACTAGGATATTGTTGTAAGAGTGTCACATCCATATTTCTCTTCATAAAATAACCAAAGAAAATACAAAAAAATAAAACTCTAGGTTTAGTATAAGATTTAATCTAGGAAATTTGAATCTATCAATTTGGAATTACTTTGTAATGACACTTGAATTGAACTTAATTTCTAGCTAACTAGAACCCGACAAGGGAAAACGATGTAGGTTGCAATTTATTTTACATTGTAAACCTACTTACTTTTGTGCTTAATGACAAGGCATATCAAATATCACTGACATCTACATATATGAAAGAGTTATCTCTACTTCTTGGTTCCTTATTCCTAATTTTAATGCTTCTTATTGTTTAACTTGAGCACCAACTATATATATCTGTACACGCATCTTATTTACTATTGGAAGTTGTGCCCTAAGGGCCAATAATTGTACTTTGAATATTATTCTTTTAATAAAATTTCTCTATTCTGTTATCATATTATTTGCATGTTAACTGTGATAATTGTATCCTTGGATAATTCATAAAGATTGTCCTAAAATGTTCTTAATCAATCAATTATGCGGGAGCACAAATGAAACAAGACCAATTTGACTTTGATAAGATATAGAGATACGAATTAAAGTCTTAGGCACTTGTAAGAGTACAAGGTGCTGGGTCGACCCACTATGAGAAAGTTACATGGATCAAGTCATAAGCTTTTCTCATGTATGACCATGTCACAATACCCTTAGACATGAGGTCATCATGGATTCCTACATGAGAGTTGCTAAGCTTTGAACTAGTCAAAAGTCACTTTTAACCAGGTGATGATAAAGGCTACGATCAGGCTTGGTGGTTTTTCATGCAGAGGAATATAAATGATCAAGATGGAATTTGTCCCTCACATTAGTAGAGAGATATTACTGGGCCCCTCGATGAGTGAGTCTGAGAAATGTATGGCCATACTACAATGGAAAGGAGTTTCCATTTCTATTGTCAGGCTACTCAGGAATCGAGAAAGTAATGGTTAGGAACAAGAGGATGACATTATCCATGCCTTATCCTTGATCAATGTATCGTGTGACAAAAGGGACGTGACATGGTTGTATGACAGGTTGCATCGTGATAACGATCCTCATATGAATTGGGTAGTCGTAATGTCTTGCTAGAGGCCATTTGTGACTTTTGGGTTAGTACAGTTATTAGCCCACTGCCAACTTTATATGGGCCTACGAGGTCACACACAAGAATGGCTCAACACGAGATAATGTTTAATTTAGGGTGGATGAATTATATATATATAATATATAAAATTCGTTAATAATATTATATAGGTATATATTTTCGAAATATGTATCTTATATATATATATATATATTATATGTATATATATTATATGATATTATTATATTGTGTTAGTTTTAAATTTAATTTATTAAGATATATTAAATTTAATAATTAACATGATAGAGATATAGTATCTTAGATTTAATTTATGAAGATAAATTAAATCTAATGGCTCTTTTTTTGGATTAAATAAATAAGTTAAAATTAAAACAGTTGGACATATTTAATTTAAAATGAATTTATTTAATTAGCTTATCAAGATAATTAATTGTTGATCAATTTCGAAATTAATTATGATTAATTTTGAAATTTGAATATAGCCTTCATAGGTTATAACTTGATAGAGCAGATATACTCATACGTGCATGAGAATTTAGAGTTGCAAGGGAAACCCTAGGAGACATTGGAGGCACTAGCACGCAGTCTCTGTTGGAGAGCATTCGTGTGGATACCGGTAAAGGGAGCAGACCTGAGGTGTTAACTCCTAGAGATCGTGAAAACCCTAAGTTGAAAAGGTACAAATCTTTCTAACTCGATTTAAACGCCGTTGATAGATCCTCGATTAGGATCGATAAAATTTTTAAAATTTTTCCGCTGTGCCAGTTGATCCTAACATTTACGTCGTATGAAAAAAGGATATTTGGGGATCAAATAGCAATGTAATTGAAGGGACAAATTAAGTATCAACTCTAATAGTTGATTTGTTCTAATAAAAAAACTAATAGCTTATACTGATAAGTGTTTATCAGGCTAATAAAGCACATTTTTACATGATTATGAATAGAGTTGTCAAAATGGGCTAGCCCAATGCTAAAGGGTTGGCCCTTAATAGAATAGGGCTTAAAAGGGTCAAGCTTGAAAAGCTTGCGTCCCATAAAACCATCGTATTGTTGAATCCCAGCCTTTTGACATGAGGTTTAGAACTTGCCCGCAGGCTTTCATGTATTAAATTTCAATTTTTAAAGTATTTTAAAAATAAAATAATAAATCTATTAAAATAAGATCCAAAGCCGGCAATCCAAAGCCTTGGTCAATCCAAAGTTGGCACCTCTAAGAAAACCAGGATGGTTAAGACCTAATGTCTTTGCTAATACATCATCATCCTCAGAAAGGTTGCCCCTTGTGTTGTAACTTCTTGGAATATGTCTTGTTGTACATTTAACAATAATGTTAATATTGATAATTAATTGAAGACATTACTTCCATGAATTAGGGACTAATATTAATACTTACAATTTTATAGATAATCTCCTTCACCTGAGAATCATAAGAGCCATATTTACGTTGCTTTGCCACTGACCAATGCGTATGACAGGGAGGTCTACTACCGTCCCCACTCTCAATGGCTAACTTTTAAGCAATCCGAGCTTACTTCTTTGCTCTCCCTTATAGGGATACTTATTGTTCTTCGCCCTTCTTCTATTTACCCAGCTTAATTCCTATGAAAACACACATCACTCGAGTTAATATTAACCAAATACATACAAGTCTTATGAATTGCGAATAACAATTACCTGGAATGTCAACTCACGACGTAGATGACATAATTTCTCCAATCATCCAATTTGATGATGGACCAAAGATCTACAGGAACTTCTGTCTTGTCAGCCTCTTTAGGATTATGTAAATACGCTTTTATCAATGCATGATGGAATGTGCACAATGCATTGCTAGCCTTCTTGATGACAAATTCCCTAATGTAATCTCCATCTACATGATATGTAAACTGCAAAACACACAATTCAAGTTAACATTTTTTATAAGTACATAGCATGTAATTAGCGGGTATATATACCTTACCCTGATATTGTCCTAGATAATGCCTACATAATCTCCCTATACACTATACTAGTTACTAGCAGTGATAGGAACGTTAGTTCTTGCCATTAAGCAGATATAACTATTGAAGTGTGACAGCTGAAGAGGTTGACTGTCATTGTTCCATGTCATGTGAAAGTTTTGCCCCAAAGGCTTTGCTTTGTTCACAAAAGTTAAGGCACAGCGGCCCCTCCTTACAATATCCCCAACTTGTTCTAACAACTCTTCTTGGGCCACGTTTCTGGGTCTCATAAGGACAAAATCGGTACTAGTGGGAATACCAATAGTAGGACAATCGAAACTAGAGGTACTACCAAAACTAGGGGCATTATCTGTACTGTGGGAAATAAAACTAACTATTTTAACTGGAAAACAAAACTCATTCAATCAGCCACAGAGAATAGAGCAATGGGTTTTAAAAATACGCACACGATGCACGATAAGGTCAAAACCTACCTAGGCAAGATGAAGTAAAAAATAAGGAGAATGCAAAATGAAAAATGGAGAATGCAAATATAGAAGATAAATCATACCTTAAAATAAGAACAATAGAGCAAGCAAAGAAATACGATCTAGCTAGGGCTCTAAAATGAAAAAGCGAGTTAGGCAATCGAAGTGACACTCACAGCTATTAGACTGAAGTTTAAAGAAAGTAGTAGAGGATGTGGTTCACTTGGATGAAATTGTTGATGGACAAAAAAGGGAATCGGAGTTGTGGGGTTTAGAGGATGGTGGGTAATGTTTGACCAAAGATAAATGTGTTAAATGTAATAACTTGGGAAAGTAAGATAGTGGGTACATATTTTAAAATACTTGATGAAACTTGCTCATGATTCCAAGTCTAGAACCGTTATGATTGGTGGCCTTTTATTACGGTTCTTACTTTACAACCATAATGAACCTTTGAATGAAAGTGCACAGTTTTAATATCACAATCTATTGGTTTTGTAAACAGTGATGGTGATTCCTTAATAACTATTAGGTATTTGACATGGTATTTTGAAAAGTGACAAGTTTTACATAGTAACTATTACATATTTGAATTTTTTTAATAATTTTTAAAGTTGATTATTCAACCTCATAGTACAAACAAAAATTTAAAAAAAGAAAATAAAAGTTTGAATAAACTAACAAAAAAATTCTAGTAACGGTTGTTTACTAATAACTGTGAAGAGACAATTGTTTTTTATTTTAAAGTTTTGGTCTACACTGCCCTTACGATTAATTTATTTTAATATTAAAAAAAAATAAAAAAGCAATAGTGGTTTTTAGTCATCACTACTACTACTATCCTCTGCCTCCTCGCTTAGCATATCATTAACATCTGAGGAAGGAGATAAAGGATCTGATTGGAAGTGATCATATACAACCTAATTGTGATGAAGGATGGGGTCTAACTTCTTGTTTAGACTATGGGCAAAACTAGCGAGAGCCTCCATTTAAGGAGGAGGCAGAGAGGAGGAGGAGGTGGTAGAGGAGGAGGAGGAGGAGGGCAAGAATGGGGATAAGCAGGAGGGCAAATGGAAAGAGCTCTCTAGCATCTGACCATAATGAGGGAGAGAAGGATGATGTTATGAAAATGTGCTTTTTAGAAAAGTACTATGAATAAAATGAATACTTCGTTTAAAGTATTTAACTTTAGAAGAATTGATAATATTGAAAGATATAAATCATTTGTAAGTGTTACATGACGGTTATTTCAAAAGAATCATCACTTTTGTTACTAAATAAATGATGGTTATTAACTACAACCATTATTTTTATGTTTTTGCGAATTCCGCCTCACAATACATGACAGTGCACATAATTAACTGTTACTTTTAAGTGTTGTGTATCCTTACGCGACCTCCTCCTCAACATACATGATGTTTATTAGCTGTAATCATTATGTATTAGGCGTTATAAATGCCCAAATCTGTAGTAGTGAAGTGTCAAACTATATATTGTCTAAACTTCAAAAAACAATACAAACCAAACTTCAAGTCTAATAAACTATTGTCCCAACTCAAAAATAACAAAAACTAAGTAATTTACCTCCTTTTTGTAACCATTTATAAAAATTTTTAATAGTTGAAAAGACAAGAAAATCTCATATTTATTATATATAAAAAATTTTGCACATGACTATTAAACTTTCTTTGCTATAATACTATTTAAATTAATTTGAGAAAGTTTTCTATGCCCTTTTGCTTTCAAAAGTTGGTTATATTCTATGTGAAGTGGATGCATGAATTAGAGCAAAACATCATTAAATGTATAGGAAGTGGCTAGAGCTAAACAAATTAACCTGAACTTAAACCTTTAAAATTTGATTAGGGCACAAGTGTGTGTAAACTAGAACACCTAAGTGTTTTTCTCCAAGCAAAAAATGTTACATAAGAAGAGTGAGTACTTTTGTTTTAATTAAAAAATAGGCGGACTTAAAAGGGCTGGCTCTCAGCCTTAACGGGCTGGCCTTTTCATTTTTGTGCCCTAAAGGGCTAGCCCATTTAAGCTCAAGTTCATTTTACTCCACAAAAAATACAAGCCTAGCCCTTCACTTAAATGGGTAGCTTGACAGGCTCTGCCCATTTTAACGGCTCTAATTATGAATAGCAAATGGTATAATCCAACAACTTAAGTCAAAGTAAGAAAGACATATCAAGTTGACATTATTATAGGGTTTTTTTCGGTTGAATATTCGCAGAGAGTTTTTGTTGTTCACTTGTACTACTTGTTCTACTAGCCCTAAGCTACACATCATCATAAGCTATTCATTTTTTGAGAATAGTTACACTATCCACCGAGGCCCCTGTTTCATACAATGTAACTTTTTTAGAAAATTAAAACTACTTTATCAGACAGTATTTTTACATAACCATCAAATAAGTCTACTTTATTTGACTGTTAACAATCGTCAAGTATAAATTTAGAGATAAAATGATGCCTAAATATTTGATAGTTAAAAATCATAAAACAAGGTCTAAAGTAACCGTTAAGCATGATTATTTTTGTAGAATTATTGTTTGTGATTGTTTTAATTGAAGGCATGATTAAAGAATTAATTCTTATTAGTATGTGTGGTGAACCTGACTTCTCGCTTTCCTTATTATTTGTGATTATTAGTATTTGCTAATTTTAATTGATAAAAATAATAATAATAAGGTAAGTGACCAAGGTTACATAATGTAATACTCTCCCTCAGAAACTATTTACTTAGCGTAGATTTTAAAGATTTTTTAGAAGATAATCTCGATAGAAAAGAAAATGACTCATCACAAGTTAATCGAGGTTACAAATGTCATAATGTTATGTTTTAAATCTTAACTATGATAGAAAAGGAACGCACGCATAAATGTCTACCATAGTTAATTACAATAATTCACAACATCACATGCTTTAAAAGTAGTAAACATGCCCTTATAATAGTTATAACAGTTATAGGGAGCTATGCTCCAAGCCTTAGGCCTCACAAATATATGATGTCTAGGAGCTTTGCTGCAGGCTTTTGGCTCTTAATCCAATCAAATTTAACGCTAACAAAATAAGGTTCAAATCTCCTCAATTAAAAATTAATTAAATTAAATCCAATAATATAAAACCATGATAAATAAATCATTAGAAAAGAAGGGCACTAGTAGGACGAGCATCACAAAACACAATATCTCAAAATAGAAAATTAGATTATAATATCTTGTATGGTATATGAATTAATCCTAATGGTAGAAAAAAAATAAAATATGAATCATGCGAACTTAGAGTCGTAATTTACAAACCTAATGCCTTTCTCGAAGATCCTGCCTAGAGTTGGTAATTCAGGCTAGCTCACGAGTTATAGGCCAATCCGCTACAGCCTGCAGGCTAAACAGGTCAAGCTAGTGGGCGGGCTAGCAAAATGCCAACCCGAGCTCGACAAGGCGGATTGGTAGGCCAGCCTACCAGTCCTCCTATTAATTGTTTTTTTTAAAAAAATTATTACACACCCATTTAAAAAAAATTTATTACACAACCATTTTTATAATATCACTCCCTTTCTCTTTCACTAACTCACATCACACTTCCTTTCTTTTAGACATTTGTGTTAGGCAACCAATTTCATTCTCACTTCCTTTTTCCCCCATATACTCATATCATAAAAACATATAAACACCTCTCTTTTAAATTAATATTAGTAGAATAAATAAATATAATATGAAAATAAAAGTGTCAACTAAAAATGTATGAGGAAGTAGTTAGGGGATAAGGGTATTTGGATTTATTTCTTAAGCGGGCTAGCCCGCTAGCGTATGGGTCAACCCGTTATAGTCCGTAGGCTGAATGGGGTGGTCTAGAATTAAGCTAGCCTGAGCTCGCCACTTTTAGCAGGCTGGCGAGTTAGGCTTGCGGGCTCTAACCTATTTTACCGGCTCTACTCCTATCTTATCGTCCTGATCTAAAAAATATTAATTATGGAAAAGGTGAGATCGACATCTCAATAACTAAATCTCGTCCTAAGACTTAATCAATAGTGCTCGTGGGACTTAATCACTAGTGCTCGTGGGTGCTAAGTGGACAATTAGTAGTAAGTAAATGAAATGAATATGATATAATACAATAGAACATTGAAGACTTAACATGAGTAAATATTCATTTATTAACTTTATTTGTTCAATTCCTACCTTATCTCCTCTGATCTGCTAACTTGAATCCATGAGCTAAGTTTTCCCCGTGATTGGGAACTCTTACTAACTCTCTAGTGTGTGAGACGGACTGGCCAAAGTACCTTAAAGCACACAGCGGACCATAGATTCCCTCACCTTTATTCCATGAGGTGCCGTAGTCCCAAGTTATCGCTTAAGGATAGTAAAAGTCAACTATAGTGTATCGATGGTGGCATACCACATGGCACAACAATACTCAATCTTCTTCTAGCTCTTCCCCTCATTATAAATCATCTTTAATTACACAGCTATATGAGAACACATAATACAAGTGTAATCAACAGGTCACAATATATCAATATGATATTCTTAATCCTACAATCGTAAACAATTATCATAGTTATATCATACTATGTTCTCATCATCACAATATATACAGAGTCACATGAGGCGGTTCTTTATAAATTTCTAGAGTTAATTATAATAAAATCTGAGTTCACAAGACTATAAGAACCTAGTAACTATACTGTAAGAAAGAATATAGTTACTTCGAGTACCACAATTACTAAAAGTTTACCATAGGCAAGTTTGAAACTCCACGTATGAGCTAGTGCTCCTCAAGTTAATACTCAAAAGTTATCCATTGCCTTTATTTCATTCATGAGGAGCTTAGACAACTAATAATCTCTAAATTCATTGCATGTGGATATGGAGTGGATCTTGGGGATGTCGGATGTTATTGAGATCAAATTCTATGAAATTTATCTGCCAAGTCACCTCCCTTGTTCTTAGGGGCATGTACTTAGAAATTTCAGCATTATAGTTGGATAAGGACATACCTACCCGAATTATCTTGGTTAAGTTTAGTAAAAATAACAATGCATTGAAATTCTGGAGTGTCCTAAAAAAGAGAACCAAAGACAGTTAAGGACAAATAAGAAAAAGTTTTCTTAGTATCTCATTATGTTGAAGTTCTTGGTTTTGGTTGTGTCTTTAAAAGTGTTTTATTAGCCCAAGAGACAAAAGTCTCATTTCAATTCGAGGAGGAAAGGGATACACATAGTTTTTTCCTCAAAAATCCCCAAATCTTAGCCTAGGTCCAAGAATCCCAAGAAGAAAGAAGGATTTAGGTTAGAAACACATCCTTTGGAGGCTCTCTAGAGTCCTTGAGTAAAATCCCTAGTAGAGTTTTCAGCCTTTCCTCTTAAAACTTTGAGACTAATAATGAAGGGTAGTCCTACCTAGGTCATTCTAAAAAAAAAGTAGGTCCTTTATTAGGCTAGGTATTGCCCAATGCCTTGAAAAACTTACCAACCAGTAGGTTCCTCTCATCTTCTACTCTATTGTCTAATGGCAATAAAGATTATGATCTTATTACCGTGATTTTTATTACATCCTTCTCATTGCCTCAAACCAATAATTGAATAACTATATATTTCAATACGTTTATTCTCTATTTGCAAAATGTATCTTTTTTTTCTTTGGGTTCTAATGGTTTCAATCTATATAACCTTTCTTGGTGATAACTTTATTTGCTTTCTTTCACCAAACACATTATTTATTCTTGCTTGTAGATTAAATGTCGTCTTAAAGTAGACCTTTGGTATTAGGATTGGTAAGCCAAACTCATTTCCTTAAATACTGTGCTAAGCATGCATAGTGTGTATACAGAGTGTCCAATAGTCTTGTAACTTAATTACATGAAAATGTTTTGTAAGTGGGAGGTCACAGATTTGATCCCGCTTGTAATCTTAGGTTGTTAGTGCGTACTCCTCTTATTTTAAAAAGAGTTAATTTTAGCCTGTATTATGTTTATGCTTTATCTTCTTATTTCTCTATTGTTTCTCTGTGCAGCATCACCATTACCATATATGACATTGTTCAATGCCTAATTGCAGCTAGTAAGATAGAGAGTTTCAAACAATCACAGAGGAAAATAGCAAGAAACAAACAAATACTAAGAATAATTGATCTCTACAATAGAATTCATATAATCTTAACCCATCTTTTTCTTTGAAATTATTGCACTTGTAGTATCATGCATCCACTAGTGCAAGACACACCACTAATTTCTTAATGCATAGTTCAATTCATACAAGTATAAAAAACTCACAAGCATTCGATTCGCTCAAGTAATAATCGTAGACACAAAAGAAGAATGGTTTCACTATTGAGATTTTCTCCAAAATCACACTATTCGCCATTTAGCTTATCGCAAGCACACAGGTCGTAAGTAATAGTATAGTGATAAAAAGAGTGTCATTTCGTAAGGACCAAGACGAAAATGTGCTAATTATTGTAACTGTGTTCTTAATTAGGTTGAATGAAATCATTTGAAATTGAGTAAGTTGAAAAAGGAATTTTGATGAAAGCAATAAAGTAAAACAGTGGCAATTGGAAAATTGATTATACTTTAAGAGATTAAAGGCTTAGGATTACTTCTTCCCCATTGCATTTCATGAAACTATGCAACTAAATCACTTATGCTAGTTGAATGAGTCTATATGCTAGTTAAAGATTCTAAAATCATCAACCAAGCTCTCTCAAGTTAAGATTGATTTTTAATCTTCATTAAAAATATTCAATCTTTTGTTTATATTTAATGAAAACCATCTTTCAAAAACAATTATTCATTAGACTATGCTAGTTTGTTAGATATATCTCTTTTCTAATAACAAACCATCCATTTAATCCATAAACTTCAAGTCTAACATGATTTTTCTAAAGGTCTACAACCAAAATAGCTCTCTTAAGCATATTCAATTGAACTAATCTAATCATGTGGTGATTAAGCTCAATATAGTCATTAGGCATAAAGAAAAATCAGCATATATTCTCAATAACAGGCAAAAGTATGAAAATTTAATAGTTTCAATCCATACAAAGGGTATAAAAGTAATCCTAAATGAGAGTTTTAGCTACTTATAACCAATACAAACCAAAAACTAAACTTAAAACTCATGTTCATATATTAGCATAATGGGAAGAAAAGAGGAAAAACCAGAAAAACCAAAGAAGACCCTTGAATCTCTCCAAAAATCTCCTCTAATGTCCTAAATGCTCCAAGCGCTCTCTGTAATACCCCAAATTTTGAGATTTGAGGTAAGAAAATAAGCCTAAGATAAGTGGATTACTAAGCCCCGGTTTAGCTGGAGCCCAAATTTATTCCCTAATGATTCATATATCTTTGGGGTATTAAAGAAAGTAAAAGGGTGAATTTTGGAGAAAGTAATTATGTTTTTAGTGAAATCACCTATGAGGTAGTGAGCTTGTCATGAGGCTTTGGAAGACCAAATGATGAGAAAAAATTATGATATTTTACAGGATGAAAGTAGACATCCTAAGATTTAATTTGATAGGTCAAATGACGCAATTAGAGCTATATACAAAAAGTTATGAATTTTTGAATTCAGCACAGAAAAACTATGAAATTTCTAGAACAGTATGCAAAGATTGAAATTCTGAGAATATTGTGATTTCAGCTAGCAAACTTCTATATTTTTCCTTGAAACTAGACTCAATAAGGGTTCTATAGGCTTTGGAATCACTCTAATTTGATTTTCCTAGAATTAGTTATGATTTTTCAAAGTTTGAGTAGAAATCAGCCAAATTTTTTGAAGAATCCGAAATTGGGAAAATGAATTAATTAAATTGGGATATGTTATTAAAACATTTCTTCTCCTTCCTCTAGCTCAAAACTAATGTGCTTCAGCCCTAAGAGAGAGGAGAAGCAGAATTTTTAGAGAGAGAGAAGGGGAGGAAAAAGCTTACAAAGGTAAATGATTTTTTCGGTAAATCGGTTCCTAATGCGTATAACTCTGTTCCTAAGCTTCCTATTCATGTGATTTAAGGTCGTGAAGCTCAATTTCTTGTGTTGAAGTGAGCTAGGGTTCAGCTACTCTTGAGAAAAGGTAGTGGGAGCTTGAGGTAACTTCCAAACTCTTGTATATTGGCTATTCTGGCTGCTGTGGACAATTTAATAAGTGAAATTTCGCCGGATTGTCATTGGTTTTAAAAATGGAAAATGGACGTATGGGGCTGTTATGGTGCCTAAATTGGTACTAAATGGTAGTTGTAACTTAATGGAATAGTCAATAAAGTGGTTAGGAGTAGAAATGAACACGTTTACGGAGCCGAAACTGAAAAACACCGATTCTTCCCAAAGTATACCAAGATTTTGGTTAGGGCTAGATCTGAGGGTTATAGTTGGATTTTCAATGATTTTATGCTTCCATTGAGTTCAGGAGCGAAAATTAGGTGGGGTTATAGTTGGTCACTTTTTTGGAAATGGCCGGAAAAGCATAATTACGAAAACGCCCCTGAAACCCTTAAAGTGAGGCTGTCAAGGGTATTTTTGTAATTTTACATTGAATTTGATAATTTTGAGTTCAGAAATGAATTCCTTGAGCAAAAATATGTTAGAATAGCCTATGTCAAAATTTCAGGAAAAGTACAATAAGACGGGTATTACAGGGTGGGTCCCCGGGGCATTTTGGTCAATTTTCATAATTGGCTCATATAACCCCCAGAAACACTATGAAAGTATCCAAATTGTATATTTGTAATTGTAGGATCAAGTTGTGAGCTGAACTACGACACGCTTACGAGGCACACGTTTTGAGGCGAAAAAGGGTTAAGGTAGGGAACTTACCTCTCCTGCATGTATATGATATTTGTGTTAGTGTGTTGATGCATGTAATTGCTTTGCTTGATTATGTGAAACATGTATGAATGATTTGAAGCTATGTTTCAATTTATGCTATGGCCATAAGTGTATTGTTCGAAGCATTGAGCTTACAGATTTGTCATTGTGTGAGCGTGAGTTATGTGATACATTAAACATTTATCGTACATGTATATTGGTATTGTTTTCCTATTGAGATTCTCTTGAATCTTAGCCTCCTCTACCAACAATTTAGACAGGAGAAGACAGAAGATATGCAGAGAACAACGTAGAGAACCATATGAGGGGATTGCAGTGGTGGAACGAAGATGAGAAGATGTCTTTGTTTCACTGGGACGGGTTTAAATACCCAAGTAGCCCTGTGTGGCTACATTGATGGTAATGATCATGTACGAAATCCTATAGGGAATTTATGTAATCATTCACTTATTATCAGTATATTCATGTTATTCTTGTGTTGCCCACCGAACCGCATATCATTTTTTGAAAATACTCTAAGAAAAAAAAAGTTAAAACAAAGTAAGGGCGTGACACTCTCTCCCAAGTAGCCTCCTTTTGTGCTAAGCCTCTCTTCTGTCCAAAATCCTAAATTCAGGCCCTGCCTATTAGGTTAAAAGGCCTCATATTCATCACTTTTCAAAATGCACAGCATCAGTTGTGCAACTTCGCTTTTGCTTCGCCATAGTGAAGCAATAGATAACGTGGTCAGAAAGGTTTATTTTTATGGCATTTTGGCTTTTGCGCTGCTATAGTGAAGTATCGACTGGGAATATCTTCAAGGTACTTCTTTGATCTTTTCTTTTAAAATTTATTCTTTTTTCCCTACTTCCAACGATCCTTGTAAGCTTCTAAATCTTGTCCTCATCCTCCTACGAAGAGAAAGAGTTTATGAGCTTTCTAATTTCTTCAATTTAATCAAAACTTCTATACATTTAGCTCAAAATTTGATAATTTGCAAAGCATTTTCATCACATCATATTTATCTTCATATATATAAATTTTATGAGCAATTTGAGTTCAAAACCAACAAATATATAAGAAAAATGTGATGAAATATACGAATTTCTAAAGAATAACACACGCCGTGGATTTGGTTCTAACCATGCTAGGTGAAAGAATAAGCAAAGATAAGAGCATACAAATTGGCTCCAAGCAAAGATCAAAGGAAAATAAATAAATAAACAGAGTTAAGATGAAAATTTGCCATAATGTTTTTTTAGGAGCAATGTTGTTCTAGAAATTTTTGTGTTCTATGTTCTCCTGAATGTTTCAAAACGTAACAATGTTGCCCCACCTCATTAAAATGTTATCATTGATCATATAAATTATTAGTCTTTTTAACTGTAAGGAGTAGCATTGCTTCATTTTAATACTTTTGGGGAAACTTTGAACCTAGGAAAAGTTTTGACAACATTGTGCTTAAGTATAAACTTTGAAGATAAATTTACAATTTAATCAAAAAAGGCATGAAGTGCTCTCACTGAGTTCCATGACGATCCTAAAGAGCCAATATTATATGTTGCATGCATAACACATGTTAATTTTTTTTCAGCCTAGGACACATGTTAATTATTAACTATCTTTTCCCCAGCTTAAATTGTAAGACCTTATCTTACATACCACGTATCCTTGATATTAATAAGAGTAGCAACGCGTGGTTTAGCGGGCACACAGGAATAACATAGAAATACTGATATATAGTACATGATACATTGCAGGAATTCCTTATAGGGGCTCGTACATAACATTTACAGACCTGAAAATAGTATAAAACCTGCAGATAACCAACATTAGCGCTTGAACTGAACCAGACCTCTCAGTTGATAGTACTCACATCTTTGCCCTTCGAGCCGCTACCTTCTGCTAAAATATTTTAATTTCGAAAAAGGATGAGATTTGAGAGGATCTCAGTAGTAATAAACAATCATTTATAGAAGATGCAATAAATAAATATGTCAAATACCAGATAATGCAATATTATATTAACACATAACTTAATTCAGCCGGAAATGTGTTCAGAGCCAACCATTGTTGCAATTCCTACACATTCCGTACCTCAGTCCTCGACTGGGCATATCAATGTACCCATAGGTACTATGTATCATACATATTATAGAATATGGCATATACAAAGCATATAAACATTCACATAGTGTATGAAAGATAAAGTTAGTACCTTAACCCCTTGTTAACTCGTGTGATGTTTCTCGAACTTTGTGTCACAGCTCAAGCTACCAATCGGGTCCTAAAATTCTAAATGTACAAGAATTAGGTTAAAATACATTCATGTACCATTTTAGACACTTCCAAAGTGTTTTTGTTGGTTATATTAGTTTAAACTGAAAAATTACCAAAATGCCTTGGGCTCGGTCCTGGTCCCGGCCCACCATACTCGGTCCAACCATACTTTTCAGAAAATTTTGACCTAGGCTATTTTGACATATTTACGCCCAAGGAATCCATTTTTTATCTCAATTTTAGCCAAATCACTACCAAATGACAAATTTACCCTTAGTACCTCCATTTGGTTAGCCCATACAAAACGCATAAGGCCCCCTTTTAAATACAATTTGGGCTTCATTACATTTATCTCAACAATATGTACAAGAAACATTATTTAATCTTAATTAAACATGTGCCCCAACCTTATAATTTCTTATTTAATTACTTGGTCATGAATTATGACACTTGGCATTTCCATAATTCAAATAATTATTTCCCATCCTATTTTCTTTATTCCACAATTTACACAATTGCCATTACATCTTTCTCCTTCAAATTTGCAACAATTGACAATTTTGCAGATTTTCTGACCAAACTTTGAAAAATCATAACTTTATTTGTAGACATCAAATTGGAGTAATTCCAAAGGCTATGAAACCCTTATTAGGCCTAGTTTCAAGAAAAAAAAATATAACCTTTAGCCAATTGGAAGCACAAAATTCCCAGAAGTGAAGTTTTTGGACGCTGTTCTAGAAAATGACAGTTTTCCTAGGCTAACTTCAAAATTCATAACTAATTGTGTGCAACCCCAAATAATTCAGATAATCTATCAAATTAAAGCTTAGGATGTCTACTTTTATACTATAAAATGTCAAAAATTTTGGTCATCATTTAGTCATTCAAAATCACATGACAACCACACTGCCTCACTGGAAGAAATGAAACATCATATACTTGCAACTTCAATAAATTCCATTTTTGTATACAAATTTCCCATACTCTTTAATTCACCATTTTATTCCCTTTAATACCTCAAAAATATAAGGAATGTTAGGGAATAGATTTGGGACACCTGCTAAATCGGGGCTTAGTAGTTTACTTACGTCAAGCTTATTCTCTAGCCTATGATCCCAGAATTTGGGGTATTACACAAATCTTGTAATTATAAAAATATAATACACATTAATTAATTGTGGACTAGCTTGGTGTGATGATTATAAGCCTAAAGGAAGAGTCAAATTCTAATAGACTAGCTTATTAGGTGGGGGATGTCACTCCCAAAGATACAACAGCATGACTGGCATGAAGTGTACAGCGATCTCACTTCATAAGCCTTTTAAGGGTGTGTTAGGTTTGAGAGGAGGGTAGGGGAGGGAGGGGAGGGGAGAGGGTTTAAATTACTTTTTTGGGTTGAAGGTATTTAAATTTTGAGCGGGAACCCAAAATTTAAAAGGAATGAGAGAGTAAATTTTGGGCAGAAACCCAAAATTTAAAAAAATGAGAGGGTAAATTTTGGGTTTCTTTTGTCCAATATTGTAATTTTGCCCCCTCCCCTACTATCCCCTCAAACCAAACACAATCTACTATTTTATATATACAATCAACAAGATTTACTTCATTAATGTAATACAAAGCAGCATTATATTATTCATTCATGAACCTTAACATATATACCCAACATAAATCTCTTTAGAAATTGGATTTTTCCTGAAAGTATTTGCAACAATCAACCGACTAACTTTTTTATGAAATATGAGACCTTTTTTTCATATACATAAATATACAAGTAAGGAAATGAACATTATGTTTACAAATTTTGTGGAGCAACTTTTATCTACAACAAAAGTATAAATTAAATTGATCATAAAATCAATTTTACCATAACAATTAAAATGGCAATCTCGTTAGAAGGTGATTCACTCTAAAATATAGATGAAGGAGTAGGTTCATTTCTGCTATCTGGAATAAAAATAACTTGAGGAGTAAATAGATTTTCATTACAAACTATATTATTGATATAATCTAAGAGCACATAAACAAATGTTGAATCATAATTAATTTTCTCATGATGTGTGAGTCATACTAAAAAAAATTAATTATATAAATCGCTTGAGATAAATGTGTCAATACATACATTGATACACTTTTATAATACGAATTAGAAAAAAAATGTCATCAACGATATCAATATAAGTTCAATCTTAAATTTTTCACAAGCTTACTTATCTGACAAAAGTAGGAATTGATGAACAAAAATATTCATAAGTTCAATCTTAAAAAAAAAACTCAAATAAAGAAATTCTTATCATTAAAGAAATAATAATATTGGAAACACATTTTTTAAAACAAACTTGTTTCACTAGAGGAACAAACATAAAACAATTAACAGGCACAGCTCGGAGGCTACAAATAACAGGCGCAACCCCAAGGTCATGAATAACAGGTACAACCTAAAGGCTACAAATAATGAGCATGGACACACAGTCCATGAGGGTAAGTAATAAATCTGGCGCTCTGTAATATCCCAATTTTTGATTAAGGGATAATCATGATTATTAATGATAATTATGAATTTAATTGGGATTATTATGTATTTTATGACAATATGAGTTAATGTCATAATTAGTGGAAATTGGAAATATTAGTGCATATGTGTGGTATTTAAGATCAATGGTGGTGATTCCTTGACCGTGGGTCGGAATCCTATGTGTTGAGGTGTGGTGAGCTTTAGTGGGAATAAAAGAGATGCTGACATGTGGCATGGTGGTGACCATTGGATGGGCCACATGGGGACAAAAGTTCACTTTTCCCTCTCTCTCTCCATCTCTCCATCTCTCCATCTCATCTCTCTCTCTCACGTGCTCTCTCTCTCTTCTCTCTTTCTCCATTGTTGAAGGAAGAAAAGCTTGGATTTTGAGTAGGTAAATGATTTCCATTGCTCAAACTCACTTCCTTAATGTTGATCCTTGAGTAATGGGCTTCATTTGGGTGTGTGTAGTGTGGCCATTTGGTGTGGTTTGTGATCACACGAAAATTGATTGTTGGTGGATCAAGAACTCTCTTTGGAGAAGTTGATAAGGTGAGTAAAACCAATCTATCTATCTATGTTTCATACCATTTGGAATAGTTTCTAAATTCTGGAAATTTGGCTTGAATCCGAAAATTGGATGCCACTGTTCATTTGGTATGTTTTTGGCATGAGAATGGTGTTTTGGAATGAGTATGTGATAGATAGATTGATTAGAAGATGAGATATGAAGTTTTGTTGAAAGAGGTATCTTGTTGAATTTAATGCCCAAAACCCAAAGCATGATAATGGAATAGGATTTTGATGATTTTGAGTATTCCATTGAGTTTGTTGGGTGTTTTTGTGTGGGAATGGCTTTGGGTTAAGTTTTGAGTCCATAGGAATCAATTGGGCAAAGGTTAAGGAGAGTGCCTCTGCTTTCTGCGTTCTCTGATATCTGAGGCATTCACTCGAGCAGACAGGGGTGTGCTCGAGTGAAGGATGAATATCACCCGAGCACAGGATGATCGTGCTCGAGTGATGCGAGAGTTTTCCCTTTTGTGCTTCGAGTGCACCTGGGTTTTTATGATTGATGCTCGAGTGCATCGCTTTGTGCTCGAGTGAGGGTGTTAGTTCAGAGTGAAGGGTTTCTCTCGGGTTTTCACTCGTTGGTGGATGCCAAGAGTGTGTTCTGACACTCGCAAGCATGCTCGCGAGCACTGGGTGTCTGCTCGAGTGAGCTCGTGCTCGCAGGTTGTCACTCGCGGGTAAGGTGCGCAAGTGCGCCTTCTCACTCGCGAGCAGGGGGGCTGTCTGCTCGAGTGAGCCGTGTGTGCTCGAGCACGGTGAGCCATTTGGGCTGATGTGCTTTCTCTTGTGCTCTCGGGTACGTGCTTTCTGTCTTCACTTCCTTGTGCTTGAGGTGAATTCCGTACTTGTGCTCGAGTGAGGATTTTGTGCTCGAGTAATCCGTTTCCTTGGAAGGTGTTGTGCTCTCGGGCAAGTGCTTTCTGCTCTCACTCTCTCTTGTGCCCGAGTGATATCCGTACCTGTGCTCGAGTGAGGCCATCTTCACTCGAGTGTCCGTACATTTGTGCTCGAGCACGGCCATCTGTGCTCGAGTGAGGCAGTGTAAAATCTGAGTTTTTGTGCTTCCAAAAAGGGATCTTTGGGATAGTTTTTCCTACCCTTTAGGAGTTTGGTTAGGGGTGTTTAATGACTCTAAAAGAGCAATAATGATAACCAATTAAGTATTATAAAGTGGATTAAGCCTTGGAATAGAGAATAACTCTTCGTCCCTAATTGTGAAAATAGGATTTGATATTTGCCTTCCTCGGGAGAGACCGGCGCTAGGACACGCCCGGAAGAACTCAGGTAGTGACTTTTCTCTCATATCTTGTATGATGTCTTGGTATGCATATCTTATCATTGAACTTGTGAAATGTGTACCATGGTCCATTACGGCGTGAGCAGGTCAGCGTGAGCCGTATAGGGAGTGACAGTGGTCATCTCTAGTCGGCCGTTGGACTGCCGTCGTAATCGACATGGATCTTTGTGAATCCGACCCGTGGGGGCGGCGTATGTGAAAACCAGCCGTGGGCTGCGTATGTGTATCTTGCCTATGTGGCTTGTGAATATGATATGCTTTATATGGATCCCAGCTGTGGTGAATTATACTGTGTTGATTGTTGTGATGCAATACAACGTGAGCAATTCAGCGTGAGCAATCGTCAGGGATGACATGTGTCATACTAACCATTGCCGCTGCAACTGCCGTTGTAGTTGCTTGTGTGGATGATGATTTGATTACATGCATTATTGTTGTACATTATATGATTGACTTGTTACTACGGGGATTCTTTAGAATCTCACTCTCCCAAAATTAAACCTTTTAGACAGGGCCGAAGGATCGAGAGGCAAGCGGGCGACGAAGAGTAGTTAGAGCTCCTGTTTAGGAGTATATTTTGGAGTTTATGGTTATCATGGTATATTTTGGAATTGTATATAGTAGGTTTTGTGTAATCCCCAAGTAAAAGGGTATGAATTGTAGGCTTTGTGCCTTGTGTAAATCCCTTTTATTATGTATGGAACCCGAGTGAGTCGGGAACTTATTTGCACTCTGATAATTGTAAATGGAATCTACCTGTTCAGGCCATATTGTATTAAAATGTGAATAGGAGACCATTGTAATTGAGTTTATAAAAGTTTTTGCAAATCCAATTTTTGGGCAAAAGATTTCTTTGATAAGTCCCAACTTGAATTATGGTCTCTAATTACAACTTAATTATGGGTTTAAGAACTTAATCTCGGCCTCAGGTGGGAAGGGGGTTACATTTGTGGTATCAGAGCTGTAGTTCCTGGCAAGGTGAGCATTTGCTAGGATAGCTCCTTAGTTGACCTTAATCCTTTGAGTCTAGGTTAGCTTGATGATTGATAAGTGCTTATTGTGTATACACATGGATATCTCTGCTAAGTTGTAGATATATCTAAGTCTTATGGATTATGTGTATACCTTTGCTTTGAAACTGATATGGTGAATCATTGTAGAGTAAAGGACAACATGGTTCGCCCTAGAGGCAGACAAGGGGATCCAGATGTGGAGGAGTTGAATGACAATCCTCCTGACCCAATGCAAGAGATGATGGATCTCGTGCGGGAGCAAAGAGATATGATCCGTGAGCTAAGAGAAGAGCTCCGGGAGGAAAGGGCCAAGCGTAATGAAGAAAGGGCCCAGTCGACTCGTGAGGAGACTCAAGCAGAGACTCATCATGAGGAGACAGCTGAGGGGTCCAATCGGTCCCATGAATCCCTACCTCACACGGTGCCTAACCAAGAGTCTCAAGGGGCACTGGTTCGTGAGGGAAGAGGCTTACAATACTGGGTCTCTGAATTTTGCAAGCATCTACCTCCAGTGTTCAGAGGGAGGTTTGAGCCCCAAGTTGCTGAGGACTGGTTGACTCGTCTAGAGAAGATCTTTGAGGTCCTCGAGTGTTCTACGGAGGTTAAGGCGAAACTAGCCGTGTATAAGCTAGAGGGGGATGCCGACCGGTGGTGGCGGAATATCGCCATGACACTTCGAAGCCGGAATGTGCCATTGACTTGGGAGTTGTTCCAAGAGAAGTTTAATGAGAAATACTTCCCCAAGTCGGTGAGGTTGGAGAAAGAGTCTGAGTTCTTGGCTATCAGGCAGGGAGATACAGAGAGTTTTGACGAGTATCTTTCCCGTTTCGTCCGGCTATCTCGGTACTCTACGCATCTCCGAGAAAAGGATGATGAGGAGTGGAGCTCTGATATGCTTATCAGGGGCTTGAGGCGAGAACTGAAGAAGAGATTAGCCTCTCACCTATTTACTGACTTCAACAAGGCGGTGGAGCAGTGTAGGATTGTTGAGAACAATCTGAGGGATTGGTACCCAGCTAAGGGTAAAGACAGTCGCAGTGAGCCTAGCAAGGCTAACACTTCCCAGAAGCGGAAGGGGCAAGGATCCTCATATGGGGGTGGTAACAAGAAGCCCTACCAACCTGGGGGTCGTAGTGACCAGAGACCTCCAGCAGGACCGATGTGTAATCAGTGCAGAAAGTATCATCCGGGAAGAACTTGTGCTGGGGAGGTGATTTGCTTCAACTGTAAGCAAGTGGGTCACATCTCTACTAAGTGCCCAAGACCGCCAGCAGAGCAAAGGCCCAGGAATCAGGGTCGAGTGTTCGCCATGACTCATGAGGAGGCCCGGAAGTCGCCTGAATTGATCCAAGGTAAAATTCTTCTCGGTGATAATGAATTAGATACTTTGTTTGATTCGGGTGCAAGTCACTCTTTTATTGCTTATGATTGTGTAAAGCGCCTGGGATTGCATGTGCATAGATTACCATTTGATTTGGTTGTGTCGACGCCGATGGGTGTCAAGGCTGTGACGGCCGAAGCCTGCTTAAATTGTGTAATAGTTGTTGAGGGTTGGGAGTCTACAGTTGATTTGATCTGCTTGCCACTCCAACAACTAGAAGTCATTTTGGGTTTTGATTGGTTAAGAGCAAATGATGTGCTGCTTGATTGTGGTAATAAAAGGATCAATTTCCGTAGTGCACAGCGGGATAGCAATGTAAATGCCAGTTTGAACTTGCTTTCAACAGCTAAAGCTGAGAGATATCTTGAGAAAGGGTGTCAAGGGTATATGGTGTTTTTCTCCGTTCAGGGAGAGTCAGGTGAAGCTTTAGAGAGTATACCAGTAGTAAATGAATTCCCTGAGATATTTCCAGAGGATCTTAATGAATTGCCTCCGGAAAGGGAAGTAGAATTTCCAATTGAGATTGTGCCTGGAGCTGGTTCGATATCGAAAGCCCCATATCGTATGGCCCCGAATGAAATGGCAGAGTTGAAGAAGCAAATTGAAGAATTGCTTGAGAAAGGGTTCATCCGACCTAGTGTATCACCGTGGGGAGCTCCGGTGTTATTTGTGAAAAAGAAAGATGGAAGCTTGAGGCTTTGCATCGATTATCGAGAACTTAACAAGGTAACTGTTAAGAATAAGTATCCACTCCCAAGAATTGATGACCTGTTAGATCAATTAGCTGGTTCGTGTGTATTCTCCAAAATTGATCTAAGGTCGGGATACCATCAGCTGCGTGTGAAGGCAGCGGACATTCCGAAGACTGCTTTCAGAACGAGATATGGGCACTATGAGTTCCTTGTGATGCCCTTTGGTTTGACGAATGCACCGGCGGTATTCATGGATTATATGAATCGCATCTTCCGACAGTACCTTGACCAGTTTGTGGTTGTGTTTATCGACGACATCTTGATCTATTCCAAGAGTAGGGAGGATCATGAGCAACACTTGAGAATTGTACTAGGTGTTTTAAGGGAAAAGCAACTCTATGCCAAACTGAGCAAATGTGAGTTTTGGCTTACGGAAGTGAAGTTCCTTGGCCATGTGATCTCTCGAGACGGGGTATCAGTGGATCCCAGTAAGGTGGAAGCAGTACTTGAATGGAAACGGCCAGAAACTGTTTCTGAGATTCGCAGCTTTCTGGGTCTTGCTGGTTATTACCGGAGGTTCATTCAGAACTTCTCGCGTATTGCCTTGCCGATGACCAAGCTCACGAGGAAGGATCAACCGTTTTTGTGGGATGAACGTTGTGAGCAGAGTTTCACTGAGCTGAAGGAGAGATTGACTACGGCACCAGTATTGATTATACCTGATCCCAGTGAGGCTTACGTCGTGTACAGTGATGCGAGTAAGCAGGGGTTAGGGTGTGTCCTGATGCAGCAGGGACGTGTGGTGGCCTATGCCTCTCGACAGCTGAAACCGCATGAGATGAACTACCCCACTCATGATCTGGAGCTTGCGGCAATTGTCTTTGCATTGAAAATTTGGCGTCATTACCTGTATGGTGTGACAGTGGAACTGTACTGCGACCACAAAAGTCTCAAATACCTGTATGATCAGAAAGAGTTGAACATGAGACAGCGTCGGTGGATGGAGTTGCTGAAAGACTATAACCTGGAGATCAAATATCACCCGGGTAAGGCTAATGTCGTCGCGGATGCTTTGAGTCGGAAGGTGGTGCTAGTGGCAACAATGATGATCCAGGAATGGAAACTGATAGAGGATTTTAGGGATTTGAATCTCTCAAAGGAAATCCTGTGTGCCAGTTATGGTGTGGTCCAAGGGGAGAATGACCTGAGGACTGAGATTGAAAAAGCTCAAATGCATGATGAGCTAGCCCAGTCTATCCGAGCTAAGATTGAGCGAGGAGAGACTCGAGACTATGACTTGTCACCAAGTGGATTGGTGCGTTATCAGAAGAGAACCTATGTACCACTGAAGGCGGAGTTGAGATTGAGAATTCTTGATGAGGCTCATAAGAGTCAATATACTCTTCACCCCGGTATGACCAAGATGTATCACAATTTGAAGTCTATGTATTGGTGGCCAGGGTTGAAGAGTGATGTGACGAAGTACGTGGCGCGGTGTCTCACCTGTCAAAAGGTGAAGATTGAGCACCAGAGACCGCCAGGATTGCTTCAGAGTCCAGAAATTCCAGAATGGAAGTGGGAGAGTGTGACCATGGATCTAGTGATGGGTTTGCCCAAGATCAAGAACTATGATGCGATCTGGGTGATTGTCGACCGACTCACGAAGTCTGCGCACTTCATACCTATCAACGCTGGCTATTCTCCTGATAGACTGGCTGAGATTTATATCAAGGAGATTGTGAGACTCCATGGTACACCGAAGAATATAATCTCCGATAGAGATCCTCGGTTTACTTCGAGATTCTGGAAGGCTCTGCACGAAGCTATGGGTACTCAATTGAGGTTTAGCACGGCTTACCATCCTCAGACAGACGGACAGTCAGAGAGGACTATCCAGACTTTAGAAGATATGCTGAGAGCGTGTGTCCTAGACTTCAAAAGAAAGTGGGACTACTATCTTCCATTGGCTGAGTTTGCGTACAACAACAGTTACCATGCGAGCATTCAAATGGCTCCGTATGAAGCACTGTATGGGAGGAAGTGCCAGTCACCATTGTGCTGGTCAGAGTTGTCTGAGAGGAAGTTGTATGGGCCGGATCTTGTTGACCAAACCGCTGAGCAGATCCGAGTTATCAGGAAGAGGCTCCTTACAGCACAGAGTCGTCAGAAGAGCTACGCTGATAAGAGGAGAAGACCTCTTGAGTTTGAAGTGGGGGATCATGTTTTCTTGAGAGTGTCTCCGGTCACGGGCATCGGGAGAGCAATCAAGCGGAAGAAGCTGAGTCCGAGATACATTGGTCCATTCGAGATTCTGGCAAGGATTGGACCAGTTGCCTATCGGATAGCCCTACCCCCGAGTTTGAGTAGATTACATGATGTGTTTCATGTCTCGCAGCTCAAGAAGTACCAACCAGACCCCGAACATATCATTGAGTATGAAGAAGTGGAATTGCAAGATAACTTTACTTATGCGATAGAGCCAGAGAGAATCATTGATCGAGAAGAGCGGAAGCTCAGGCACCGAAGCTTACCGTTCGTGAAGGTGGTCTGGAAGGGAATGTCTCCAAGGGAAGCCACTTGGGAGGCGGAAGCAGACATGAAGAGACGATTTCTTGAGTTTATGTCTAGGGATGTGTAACAATTTCGAGGGCGAAATTTATTGAACGGGGGGAGAATTGTAATATCCCAATTTTTGATTAAGGGATAATCATGATTATTAATGATAATTATGAATTTAATTGGGATTATTATGTATTTTATGACAATATGAGTTAATGTCATAATTAGTGGAAATTGGAAATATTAGTGCATATGTGTGGTATTTAAGATCAATGGTGGTGATTCCTTGACCGTGGGTCGGAATCCTATGTGTTGAGGTGTGGTGAGCTTTAGTGGGAATAAAAGAGATGCTGACATGTGGCATGGTGGTGACCATTGGATGGGCCACATGGGGACAAAAGTTCACTTTTCCCTCTCTCTCTCCATCTCTCCATCTCATCTCTCTCTCTCACGTGCTCTCTCTCTCTTCTCTCTTTCTCCATTGTTGAAGGAAGAAAAGCTTGGATTTTGAGTAGGTAAATGATTTCCATTGCTCAAACTCACTTCCTTAATGTTGATCCTTGAGTAATGGGCTTCATTTGGGTGTGTGTAGTGTGGCCATTTGGTGTGGTTTGTGATCACACGAAAATTGATTGTTGGTGGATCAAGAACTCTCTTTGGAGAAGTTGATAAGGTGAGTAAAACCAATCTATCTATCTATGTTTCATACCATTTGGAATAGTTTCTAAATTCTGGAAATTTGGCTTGAATCCGAAAATTGGATGCCACTGTTCATTTGGTATGTTTTTGGCATGAGAATGGTGTTTTGGAATGAGTATGTGATAGATAGATTGATTAGAAGATGAGATATGAAGTTTTGTTGAAAGAGGTATCTTGTTGAATTTAATGCCCAAAACCCAAAGCATGATAATGGAATAGGATTTTGATGATTTTGAGTATTCCATTGAGTTTGTTGGGTGTTTTTGTGTGGGAATGGCTTTGGGTTAAGTTTTGAGTCCATAGGAATCAATTGGGCAAAGGTTAAGGAGAGTGCCTCTGCTTTCTGCGTTCTCTGATATCTGAGGCATTCACTCGAGCAGACAGGGGTGTGCTCGAGTGAAGGATGAATATCACCCGAGCACAGGATGATCGTGCTCGAGTGATGCGAGAGTTTTCCCTTTTGTGCTTCGAGTGCACCTGGGTTTTTATGATTGATGCTCGAGTGCATCGCTTTGTGCTCGAGTGAGGGTGTTAGTTCAGAGTGAAGGGTTTCTCTCGGGTTTTCACTCGTTGGTGGATGCCAAGAGTGTGTTCTGACACTCGCAAGCATGCTCGCGAGCACTGGGTGTCTGCTCGAGTGAGCTCGTGCTCGCAGGTTGTCACTCGCGGGTAAGGTGCGCAAGTGCGCCTTCTCACTCGCGAGCAGGGGGGCTGTCTGCTCGAGTGAGCCGTGTGTGCTCGAGCACGGTGAGCCATTTGGGCTGATGTGCTTTCTCTTGTGCTCTCGGGTACGTGCTTTCTGTCTTCACTTCCTTGTGCTTGAGGTGAATTCCGTACTTGTGCTCGAGTGAGGATTTTGTGCTCGAGTAATCCGTTTCCTTGGAAGGTGTTGTGCTCTCGGGCAAGTGCTTTCTGCTCTCACTCTCTCTTGTGCCCGAGTGATATCCGTACCTGTGCTCGAGTGAGGCCATCTTCACTCGAGTGTCCGTACATTTGTGCTCGAGCACGGCCATCTGTGCTCGAGTGAGGCAGTGTAAAATCTGAGTTTTTGTGCTTCCAAAAAGGGATCTTTGGGATAGTTTTTCCTACCCTTTAGGAGTTTGGTTAGGGGTGTTTAATGACTCTAAAAGAGCAATAATGATAACCAATTAAGTATTATAAAGTGGATTAAGCCTTGGAATAGAGAATAACTCTTCGTCCCTAATTGTGAAAATAGGATTTGATATTTGCCTTCCTCGGGAGAGACCGGCGCTAGGACACGCCCGGAAGAACTCAGGTAGTGACTTTTCTCTCATATCTTGTATGATGTCTTGGTATGCATATCTTATCATTGAACTTGTGAAATGTGTACCATGGTCCATTACGGCGTGAGCAGGTCAGCGTGAGCCGTATAGGGAGTGACAGTGGTCATCTCTAGTCGGCCGTTGGACTGCCGTCGTAATCGACATGGATCTTTGTGAATCCGACCCGTGGGGGCGGCGTATGTGAAAACCAGCCGTGGGCTGCGTATGTGTATCTTGCCTATGTGGCTTGTGAATATGATATGCTTTATATGGATCCCAGCTGTGGTGAATTATACTGTGTTGATTGTTGTGATGCAATACAACGTGAGCAATTCAGCGTGAGCAATCGTCAGGGATGACATGTGTCATACTAACCATTGCCGCTGCAACTGCCGTTGTAGTTGCTTGTGTGGATGATGATTTGATTACATGCATTATTGTTGTACATTATATGATTGACTTGTTACTACGGGGATTCTTTAGAATCTCACTCTCCCAAAATTAAACCTTTTAGACAGGGCCGAAGGATCGAGAGGCAAGCGGGCGACGAAGAGTAGTTAGAGCTCCTGTTTAGGAGTATATTTTGGAGTTTATGGTTATCATGGTATATTTTGGAATTGTATATAGTAGGTTTTGTGTAATCCCCAAGTAAAAGGGTATGAATTGTAGGCTTTGTGCCTTGTGTAAATCCCTTTTATTATGTATGGAACCCGAGTGAGTCGGGAACTTATTTGCACTCTGATAATTGTAAATGGAATCTACCTGTTCAGGCCATATTGTATTAAAATGTGAATAGGAGACCATTGTAATTGAGTTTATAAAAGTTTTTGCAAATCCAATTTTTGGGCAAAAGATTTCTTTGATAAGTCCCAACTTGAATTATGGTCTCTAATTACAACTTAATTATGGGTTTAAGAACTTAATCTCGGCCTCAGGTGGGAAGGGGGTTACACGCTCTATGCTAGTTCCTCTGATTTAAAAAAAAATGTTCACAGCTTTATAAGAAATCATTTTCATTTTTTTTTATGTATGAAAGTTCACTCTAATAAAATACACACATATAAATTTTATAAAACAAAAACCAAATCTCCAACTTCCTCTCAAAGGCATTATATATACATATAGATTAATGAAAAACCAAATCAGGATTTCAATTAAAATGATCAAATATTAACTTTAGCATAGTTTTATTTTGTCTTTCAAGCATTTTGATTAGTAAATTAAAAATAGGAACACATGAACATTGCCCATCATTTTAAATGAATCCTTGAGAAAACCAAGATGGCATATGGTAGCCAAACATTTGTCAGCTTAAATAAACCATTTCCAGTGATAAATAGCTAGTGCCTAAAAGAACCCACTACAATCAAACAATCAAACTATAAATTGTAAGACCCCACCTTACATACCACTTATTATCGATCTTTATCAGAGTAGCAATGCGCGGCTCGATGGGCAATACAGGAATAGATAAATATACTGATAATATGTGCATGATTACAGAAATTTCCCATAGGGGTTCGTAGATGATAATTACCATTAATTTAGTTGCGCAGGGTTACTTGGGTGTCTAAACCGATCCTAGTGAAACAGAGACATCCTCTCGTTTTCGTTCCACTACTGCAATCATCTCGTGTACTTCTCTTTTTTGATCTCTGCGTTCCTTCCATATTCACCTATCTAAATTGTTGGTAGGGGAGGGTGAGATTCGAGAGAATCTCGGTAGGAAACAATACCAATATGCATGCAGGATAAATGCTTAATGCATGACATGCTTGCATTACATAAACACATGCTTACACAATAACATATCTATGTGCTCAATTTTTCAAACAACATACTTATGGCAATAGCATAAATAGAAACAGAGCTTCAATCATTTATATATGTTTCACATAATCAAGCAAAGCAATAACATACATCAATACACCAGCACAAATATCAAACACACTCAGGAGAGGTAATTTCCCTATCTTAACCCTTTTTTATCCTTAAATAGGCTTTTCAAACTTTGTGCCTCACAAGCGTGCCAACCCCTCGGGCTCTCAACTCAATCCTAAAATGTCAAATGTATAAGAATTAGGTTAAAACCCATTCATATACCATTTTAGGCATTTCCAAAGTGTTTATAGTGGTTTTATAAGCCTATTGTGAAAATTTACTAAAATGCCCCTGGGGACTTAGCCCGGCCCTGCCGTACCCGGTTTGACCATACTTTTCCCACAATTTTAACTTGGGCTATTCTAACATATTTTTGCCCAAGGAATCCATTTCCAAACTCAGAATTACCAACTTCATTGCCAAAAAATGAGAATGCCCTTGGCAGTCCCTATTCCGGATTTCAAGGGCGTTTTCGTAATTATGCTTTTTTAGGCTTTTCTAAAAAAGTAATCAACTGTAACCTGTTAGATCCCAAGTTTTGATGATAACAAAAGGTAATTATTTGCAAAGTATGGTTTTACAAGTCTAAAGAATGATTACAAAGTTACCAAATGCATATGGCAAAGTTTTGTAATGTCTGTTGTCAGATTTTACTAATGCACTCGAGCAACAGAGCTAGTACTCGAGCATGAAGCTCTTTTGCACTAGAGCAGATGCGAGTGTTGGACAGAAAATGTTTACCGGAGAGCAAATTACTATCAAATCTACTGATGCACTCGAGCACTGGAGATAGCACTCGAGCATCAGGCTCTTTCTCACTCAAGCACATGCAAGTGTTAGACAAGAAGTGTTTGGCCGAGAGCAATTATTGTCAATCTTACTGATGTACTCGAGCATTATAACCAACACTTGAGTATGAAGCTGGTTTGCACTCGAGCACCAGCGAGTGAGGGACTGCAAGTGTTTGGCCGAGAGTCATGAAGAACAGAGAAGCACAAGTATGCCCGAGTGAGAGTTCATATGCCCGAGTGATATATCAGCACTCGCGAGTGAGAAATCTAACTCTCTCAATTTTGATACAAGTGCTGATGACAAGAGTATATTACAGGAGAATATTCTTCTCACTCGAGTAGGAGTATGTATGCTCGAGTGAGGGCCCATATCACCTGCGAGTGTAAAATCACACTCTTGCTAAAATGGTATGCGAGTATTGTCCAGAGACGTGACTCTTAGTGTAAAATACAAGGACACTCGAGCATGAGGAGTTGTGCTCGAGTAAGGACCCACATCACTTGCAAGTGAGAAAATGCACCCTATCAAATCATGTGGAAGTGCAAGTGTAAAACTGAAGCAAAAGAAGGAAATATGGTAGTTCACTCGAGTGAGCCCCTCAGTGCTCGAGTGATACTCTGCCAGAAGACAAAATGCACCAGTCTTACAGCGTTCAATCTGAATATGGTTTAATGATATTTATTTATCTTATTGTCACTTATTATTATTATTTAACATCATTTTGAATGTATTATAAGTGTGATACAAGAGTTTGAACATTTGAATTAAAAAGACGCAGAGGAAGTCAAACAACGGCAAACAGCATCATTACGACTATCCAAGCACGTACCTACCGCGTTCAAAGATTTCAAACGTACGCATGCCGTTCCACAGTAACATGCCCCACTCCACAATGATCATTATTTATATGGGCAAAATCGAATGTCTATAAATACAGAGTTCCAGAGATCATCAATAACAACAAAGCGCAATAATTCACATAAGCAAATTCATGAGTCTCTGTTATTCATATTTTCTCTGTATTCATATCGTTCTTCAGTGTTTATCATACTTGCTCTGTAAGAGAGTCTATATACTCTTCAAATTCTATTTCCATTTGATTTCAAGGTATTGGGACCTTGAGAGGGTAGATATCCTTACGAGAGAAGCAGTTGAGAGAATTCCAAGTAAAACTTTCCACTCATAAGACTTACAAGATCAAGCAGTAGAGAACGTTGCTGCTCATAAGACTTACAGTGGTGTAAGCAGGAGAGAATGTTGTTGCTCATAAGACTTGTATACGTAAGCAAGTGAGAAAGGTCATAGGTTGTTTTTCTGTACGTAAGACTTTTCGTAAGGGGAGAGAAATTTCTTAGTATTAGAATATTTCTGCTCGTAGTCCATTCAAGGACGATTGTTGTTTTGTGGCATTCTAAGAGCCCATTGAATCTTGGAAGCATAGTGAAAATCTCAGTAGGTCTTAATCTCTGAGGACTGGACGTATGCCTGATTTTTAGGCTGAACCAATATAACTCTCTATGTACTGATCCTCTCAACTCCACTCTATCTTCAACTATTGTCATATCACCACATCAAACGAAAACTTTATCACATCACCCAATTCACCCCCCTCTTGGGTGAAGCTTGCCTCTTTCATAACCCCACCTAATTTTCCCTCCTAAACTCGATGGAATCATCATAACATCAAAAATCTAACTCTAACCCCTCTAATTGGACCTTGCCAAAACCCAAGATTCTCCGGGGAAATTTGGGGTTTTCCAATTTTAACTTCGTAGACTTGCTCTTTTCTACTCCTAACCACTTTATTAATTATTTAATTATGTTAAAACCACTATTTAGACTCAATTTGGGCAGGGTAATGTTTAGGACACATCTTTTCCCAAATTTACAATTAGAACAAATTCCGCAGAATTTTATCGATTAAATTACTCACAGCAGCTAGAACAATCAATATTTGAAGTTGAGGAAGTCACCTTAGCTTCCGTCTGGCTTTTCCCTTTGATAACCAAAAGCCCTAGCAACCTCTGAACAATGAAATTTAGCTTCTAAAATACCTTGAATCAAGCAGAAGAGTAGCTTAGAGGAAGGATTATACGAGTTGGGAGCTAATTCACCGAAGAAATCAAGCTTACTTAGTGAAATTCGCCCCCTTCTCTCTACAAGTTCTCAAACTCACACTCTCTCTATTCTTTCTCAAATGCCGTCGGGAAATGGCAAGGGAAGGGACTGAAGATGTGTTTTATAATATCATGCTTATGTCATATAGTAGCTTGCTTATGTCAAAATTGTTAAATTTCCCAAAAATCAAAATGTTAATATTTATGTACCTGTAAATGGGTTATAAAGCCCAATTAAAATCCAACTAATCCTTCCCTCTTGGTCCATTCATAATCATGTCTAAGGGTCCTTCAATCAGCCCAAATGGCTTTTCCCATTTATCTCATAATTTCAAAGTTGTTTTTCCTTCATTTTTGGATTAATTGGAAATTATGGCAGATTTTCTACCCAAACTTTGTAAAATCATAACTAAATATGTAGACATCGAATTAGAGTGATTCTAAAGGCTATGAAACCCTTATCGAGTATAGTTTTAAGGAAAAATATAGCCTTTAGCCAACTGGAAGTTGAAAATTTCCAGAATTTAAGTTTTTGAATGTTGTTCCAGAAAATAAATAGTTTTTTGAGCTAAATTAAAAAATTCATAACTATTTACATACAGCTCCAAAAATTTCCCATGACCTATCAAATTAAAGTCTAGGATATCTACTTTCACCCTGTGAAAAATCCATAATTTTTGATCATCATTTGTGTATCCAAAACTGTATAACAAACTCACTGCCTCACAAGAAATTTCACTGACAGTACTATTCACATTCTCTAAAATTCACCATTTTATTGACTATTTCAAATAATTACAATACATATTGGGGAATAAAATTTGGGGTGTTACATAAATCATGCTCTATTTAATAATTAAACCTTGATATCCAAGCATCAATTAACAAAAACCATAATTTCTATCCTAATTTAACTACAAAATTGAAGAAAGATTAAATTATAGTTACTTGGGGGGTTTTACGAAAAATAAACTGTCCTAAAAATTTCACCAATACTATATTACTAACCTTTGATCTTTATTATATTAAAAAAACAGTCATACTCTAATACTTTTGAAAAGGTCATGGCAACAATATTTAACCCAACGACAAGACCACTACAGAAGCTTCCCTATTGTTTTCATAGTACATGATCTATACGTTAGAGACTCCTCAAAGTTTAAGAATTTATCTTCTCAGAGAGAATAAAGAAATCACCTTCTGCAAATTTCCTCAAGCTTTTTTGTAATACCCTGAATTTTGAGACTCGAGGTTAGAGAATAAGCCTGAGATTAGTGGATTGATAAGCCCCGGTTTAGCAAGATCCCAAATTGTGATTAGGGGTTAATGACTACAAAAGTGGACATGGTTAGTGATTAATGAACCGTTTTAGAGAATATAAAGTGGATTGTACTCGCGTGTGTTATGAGCAACGCCAAAACCCTGTATTTGAGTTCAATTGTGGATTAACATCCAAATTAACTTAGAATAGAGGGAAGAATTGAATGAGGTATTGTGATGGAAATGGTGTCATGTTGTGATATTTAATCATTGGAATTGATTTAAATTAGATTGGACACATTGGTTGCAAAATTGGAAATGCTGTCAAGTATGAATTCTGTCTGGGCAGTCTTCTCATGTGGACGTTTTTACTAGGCAAATGATGTCAGACAATTATGAAAATTTCCAGTCTTAAAGATCACATCCCAAGCTTCAAAATGGACATATACATTGTGCCATTTCATGTTGGGAACTGGGAGATATGACTGTCCAAAATTTGAGGTCGAAAATGGACTCTGTTTTGGGGCAGTGATGAAATTTGTTTAATTCTGGAATTTTGTGGTGATTTCTGGTAATGGATTATATTTTTCCAATGAATAGGACTTAAATACCTTTCATTTGGCTTTGGAATCACCTCATTTTGATTTTTCTAGAATTAGTTATGATTTTTCAAAGTTTGGGCAGAAAATCTGCCAGAAAATCCGAAAATGCCAATTTTGGGAATTATGACATCATCAAAAGGCAAGATGACATAAGCATGGAATTAAAACATCTTCTCATCATCTTCAGCTCTCATTTCCGACGTGCTGCACAGCTGAATATGGAGAGAGGAGTTGAGAGAAAAATAGAGAGAAAGAGGAAGAAATCTCGCAAGGTAAGTCGATTTCTCCGACGATCTAGCTCCTAACGCGTATAACTCCGATACTAAGCAACTCCTTTATGTTCTTTAAGGTTTGGAAGCTCCTCTTTTGGTGTTTTGAAGTTAGGGTTTTCAGCCACAAGAAGGAAAAGCTAGTGGGAGCTTGAGGTAACTTCCAAACTCTTGTGTATTGACTATTCTGGCTGCTGTGGACCATTTAATCGGTGAAATTTCGCCGGATTGTCTTTGGTTCTAAAAATGGAAAATGGGTTTGTGGGGCTGTTATGCTGCCCAAATTGATACAAAATGGTAGTGCTAACCTAATGGAATAGTCAATAAAGTGGTTAGGAGTAGAAAGGAACGCGTTTACGGAGCCGAAACCGAAAAACCCCAATTTTCCCCGGAGTACTTGTATATTTCGGTTATGGCTATAAATGGGTCTTAGAGTTGGATTTTCAATGATTTGATGGTTCCATTGAGTTCAGGAGCGAAAATTAGGTGGGGTTACAGTTGGTCACTTTTTCGGAACAGGCCGAAAAAGCATAATTACGAAAACGCCCCTGAAACCCTTAAAGTGGGGCTGTCAAGGGTAATTTTGTAATTGACATTTGAATTTGATAATTCCAAGTCCGGAAATGGATTCCTTGGGCAAAAATATGTTAGAATAGCCCATGTCAAAATTTCAGGAAAAGTACAGTCGGACCGGGTACGGTGGGGCCGGACCGGGTCCCCGGGGGCATTTTAGCAAATTTTCAATATAGCTTCATATGACCCTCAGAAACACTATGGAAGTATCTAAATAGTACATTTGACATTGTAGGATCGAATGTGAAGCCCCGAGTTGTTGGCACGTAAATCGAGGAGAAAAGACTGGAGGTAGGGAACTTATCTCTCCTGCATGCTCTGATAACCGTATTAATGTGTTGATGCATGTTATTGCTTTGCTTGATTATGTGGAACATGTATGAATCATTTGAAGCTATGTTTCAATATATGCTATGGCCATATGTGTATCGTTCGAAGCATTGAGCTTATAGATTTGTCATTGTATGTGTGCATGAGTTATGTGATGCAAGCATGTCATGCATTGAACACTTATCTTGCCTGCATATTGATAATGTTTCCCTACTGAGATTCTCTCGAATCTCACCCTCCCTTACCAACAATTTAGACAGGGCAATAGCTCGTGGAGGGAGCGGCAGGACTCATTCGAGATGAGATTGTGTAATCCCCATTTGAAGAACTGTAATGGGCAATTGGGCCCTGTGTATCTTTAGCGAAGGTATGTACCCGGGATTGCCGGGATGATTATGTTGTGCACTCTGATATTTATATGAATGTGATTTATCTTCGCGTAGTAATTGTATTCGAAATGTGAATATGAGACCATGTTTATAAATGATTTCAAAAAGTATTTGTGAAAACCCCGTCTTGTGATGGGTTAGTAAATGTTGTTTGTTTATTATTGGTCTCTATTTCATTTTAATCGCGTATTTCGGATATAATTACGGAGGGGGTTACATAGCTCATAGGGAGTTTTTCCAATCTTTGATCTGTTGTAGGCTATGTTGGAGATGTATCATACGATTCTTATTGCATCAGCCCAGAAGACTTGTAAGACATTTTTCTCATTAAGCATAACTCTAGCCATTTCAGTAAGAACTCTGTTCTTTCTCTCTGCCACCCCATTTTGTTGTAGAGTCCTTGGAGTAGAGAAGTTGTGGTCAATACCATTTGAGTCACAGTAGTCTTCAAATGCTTAATTTTTAAATTCTCCTTCATGGTCTGTTTTAATAACTGCAATAGACATACCTTTCACATTTTGCACTTTCTTGGCAAAACCAATAAACTCACTAAAAGTTTTATCTTTTGAAGAGACAAAGATAGTCCATATAAATCTAGAAAAATTATCGACAATGACCAAATTATATAAATTACCACCGAGACTTTTGATTCTTACTGGTCCAACTAAATCCATATGGAGTAGTTGAAGTGGTCAGTTGGTCATGATTTCCTCTTTAGATTTAAACAAAGCTCTTATTTGTTTACCTTTTTGACAAGCGTAAAAAACTAAATCATTTTTGAAATGTAGCTTGGGTAAACCAATCACTAAATATTTTTCCAGTAACTTGCTTAGTTGATGCATGTTAACATGAGCAAGCCTTTTATGCTAAAGCCAACTTACATCTGTTTTACTTAGAAAACAATGTTTAGAAACATTTTTGTTTATATCAATGGTGTAGCAATTACCTTCCCTTGCTGCTTTAATCTTGACTTCATCTTCTTTCTTGATTTAAAGATCCTTCTTCCTTATTATGAGACATTCTTCTGAGTCAAATATAACCCAAATATCTTTATCAGTGCTTAGACTCATGCTCAATAAGTTGTGGGATAGGCCTTCCACATCGTACACATCTTTAATGTGTATTCCATCATCATTACCAATTTTGCCTATTCTAGCTATTTTTCCTGATTGATTTCTTTTGAATTTGACTTTGCCTCTATCTTTGGACTTCATTGTAGTGAACTTGTCTTGATCTCTGATCATATGTCTTGAGCATCCATTATCTATGTTCCATTTATTAGTTCTTGATGCTTTAAGACATACCTATAGTCAAAGATAATCAAGTCTTAGATACCTATACTTTCTTGGGTCCTTTTAGGTTAGTATGGATCATTTTTGGGACATGTGATCCATTAGGAACCCACTTATAGGTTCCTTATTTTCCTTCATTCTTATGAGAACAAGACGAAGTATAATGTCCTTTTCAATTATAAAAATTACAATGTGCAAAAAGGTTGGATATGTGTACAGAATGTTGAAAATAATTTAAATAGGTCTTTCCGCCTGACTTTTTCTTTCCTTTCTTTTTGTCTGTCTATGGATTGTATCCAATTCTAGACCTATCATTCATAAATCTCTAAGCTTTCAAATTTATGTTGAGCATTTCACTTCCCTTAGTAATTTTATCAAGAGTTTTATTAAGGTCAGTGTTTTTCTTTTCTAAAATTCGACAATTATCACAAGATTTCATAATAGGTTCTTTGAGTTTTTCTTCAAGAGATTTAACCTGTTTCTTGTAATTAACTAATTCCTTCACTACTTTGATAAACTTAGAATGGAATGCATTATATTCAATATGCAATTCATTATAAGTGGGAGCTGAATCATTTACCTCTTTATCCTCTGATTTATCTTGAGCTACCAAATAGATGTTGGCAACTTCATCATCATTGCTTTAGTCATCTGAGGAGCTGTCTCCCCATATTGCTTAGACAAACGCCTTCTTCTTGAAATATTTGTTTGTTTTCTTTTCTTTGTTTTTATATACTCTGAGCATTCAGATTTGATGTGTCATGGCTTTCTGCATTCATAGCAAATGATTTGTTCTTTGGCTCTTTTCTATTGCTGGTTCCTCCCTTGTGGAAGTTTTTGAATCTCTGACTTTTCTTGTAAAATTTCTTGAATCATTTTACCATGAGGCCCATTTCCTCATCATCAATTTCTTCTTCATCTTTCTGCTTCTTTTCTTCTTTGATTACATTTAGGGCTATTCCTTTCTTTTTCTTTTCATCAATCTCATCCAATTCACGTTTGAACTTCAACTTGCTTTCATATTCAGAAAGGCTTTTAAATAATGAAGCTACTGAATGCATTGATTCTCCCTTTGCCTCTTCTATAGCTGTAACTTTTGCCTCCCATTCTTTTAAATATATGTTCAGTGGTTTCCTTACTTGAGATCTTTGATCATAAAACTTCCTAAGGACACCCAGTTGATTTACAAGATAGGTATATCTAAGTTTGAACTTAGCAATTGTTTCTCCTGATTTCATTCTAAGAAGATCGTATTGTGTTGACTCTGGTTTCCTTGATCCCAAAGGTTCCTTTAAGGGCTATTTGCAAAACTTGCCATATATCCTTGGCAGAAGGAAGTGTGCAGATTCTGAAATATTCCTTTTGGCTTAAGGCACTTTGAATCATGAGTATTGCCTTGTTATTGAGAGTGACAAGCTTCCTATTATTGTTATTGATTTCTGTTAGTGTTTTTGAACTATGACATCGTCCACAGTCTTTATTGGCACATAGTCTCCATCCTGGGTCACCTGCCATAGACTATACTGTGTGGCCATTATGAACACTTTGAACTTCACCTTCCATAAAGAAAAATGTTTTCTATTAAACCCCAGTGGTCTATTAATGGAAGCACCATCTGGTAGTATTCCTTCACCCATGTTCGCCATAGGATCCTTCTTAGGATGTTAAGCCTGAACTAAGAAGATGAGGCTCTGATACCAAATGTTAGTGTTAACGGTTTCATGTAAGTGGGGGTGATTGGGTGATAAAAAATTAAATTATCCCAGTTAAGAATGTTAAATCAAAAAGTTAAGAGTTGAGATAATATCACCAAAGTGTACACCAGAGTTTATATTGGTTCGCTCTTAACCTCTTAACCTACATCCAGTCCTCAGAGTGTTTATGAGATTTTCACTAATCTTCCGAGGTTTGATAGGTTCTTAGCACCGGAGTACAAGTAAGTTCTTCAATAGGACACTCACTCCCCCTTACACTTTGTAAACTGATACCTACTCAAGGTCCATTACCTTGAGATTCTCTTTATACAAATAGTGAATAAAGGTTTTAAAGTCTCTCTCAAAGAGTTAAAGATGAATACTAAAGAGCAATGAGAATTTCAGAGAATAACATACAGTAAAACAGAGAACTTAATTAACAAAATTAATTTTGTTGTTGGTTAGTGTTGGCATTGGTAGGCAGAACAAAAATTTAAAAGTTCACTAATCCTAATTACGGATCTATCAATGGCGTTTAGATTGAGTTAGAAAGAATTGTACCTTTTTTGTTTTAGGGTTTTCGATCTCCAAGAACCAACACCTCAGATTAGCTGCCTCTACTGATATCCACGCGAATATGACACCAACACGGACTGCGTGCTAGCCCCTTTAATGTCTCCTATCTCCCTAGGGTTTCTTATGGCTCCTTTTTTTCTCATCCCCCAGTATTATGTTGCCCATTCGGTTTTATAACTGATAGGGCTATATTGGATTTTCAAAATTGATCTTAATTAATTTTGAAATCAATTAACACTTAATTGTTTTGATGAGCTAATTAAATAAATTCGGTTTAATTAAATCTGTCCAAAGTTTTAATTCAACCTATTTATTTAATCCGAATAAAGAGCCTTTGGAATTAGATTTAATTTATCTTTATAAATTAAATCTATGATATTATATCTGCTTTTTCAATGTTAGCCATTTAATTTATCAAAGAAAATTAAATGTGAAGCTAACACTACATATTATTATTATTATTATTATTATTATTATGCTTTTCACGAATTTTATATCACACACACATACACACATATGTATAAAATTCACCCACCTTATATTAAACATTATATTAATTGAATATTAGACACATCGTAGATTCAATAAACCTAGACATTATAGCTCGTGTTGGGCTATTCTTGTGTACGACCCTATAGGCCCATACGAAGTTGGCAGTAGGGTAATAACTATACTAAGCCACAAGTCGCAAGCAGCCTCTAGTAAGACATTACAACTATCTAATTCATATGAGGATAGTCAGCACGATGCAACCTGTCATAGAACCATGTCACGTCACTTTTGTCACACGATATTTCAGCTAAGGATAAGGCATGAATAATGTCATCCTCTTGTTCTTAACCATTACTTTCCCGATTTCTAAGTAGTCTGACAATAGAAAGGGAAACTCCTTTTCATCGCAGTATGGCCATACATTTCTCAAACTTACTCATCGAGGGGCCTAATAATATTTCTCTACTAATGTGAGGAACAAATTCCATCTTGACCATTTACATTCCTTTGCATGACAACCACTAAGCTCGACTATAGCCTTTATCATCACCCAATCAAAGGTGACTTTTGGCTAGGTCAAAGCTTAGTGAGTCTCATATAGGAATCCATGTTTATCTCAGGTCAAAGGGCATTGTGATGCAGTTATACATGAGATAAGCTTATGACTTGATCATTGCAGCTTTCTCATAACAAGTCGATCCAGCACCTTATACTCTTACAAGTGACTAAAACTTTGATTCGTATCTCTATACCTCATCAAAGTCATATTGGTCTCACTTCATCTCTACTCTTGCATAGATGACCGACCAAGGACATTTAAAACAATCTTTATGATCTATCCAAGGATACGGTTATTATAGTTAACATGCGAATAATATGACAACAAAATAGAGAAATTCATTAAATAACAATGTTCAAAGTGCAATGATTAGCCCCTATGGCACAATTTCCAATAGTTGGTTGCTCTATCTTGAATGTTTCTGTATTTATAGATGGAATATCTTTACACTACTACAAAAACCAAAGCTATGGCGCTTATAATTGAGTAGCTGTAGTGCTAGAGAAGTGCTACATATCTGGACGCCACTAAAAGAAGCTGTGGCACTTGGAAGCGCCACATAATTTTAATTTTTTTTAAGGAAGGCCCTCCTATTGCGCTTGGTAAGGCAAGTGCCACAGGAGGGGGGTCTCCTGTGGCGCTTGGCTCTCCAAGCGCCACAGGAGACCCCCCTCCTGTGGCACTTGCCTTACCAAGCGCAAGTGTAACACCCTGCCTTTAATCACGTGATTATAATTCGATATTAGGTAATAATTTAGATTAGAGACCATCGGATAGTTTAAAACTCATTAGAAATTCCCTTTAGTAGTAGGGTCTTTATGAAATTTTCAAAACTTAATTCCTCTTCCGGTCTCAAGTTCGATTAGCGAATATAATCACCTGTGCAGTATATCCACATTTAAGTATGACAGAGTGTATAACCAAAATCCCAGCAACCCCCCGGGTTCAACTACATATATGGAGTTTATAATCCTGAGTAGGGGATTACAGAACCAACTATTCAACCTATATACGTCTCAAAATATTATACAGTAATCCCTATTCAAAATGGACAACCAACCAAAAACCATACTAGTGTCCCTAGTATACTCTAACCGCTCCGAGTCACGCGCTTCTCCTTGGAGCCAGTCGCCCTGTCTGAAAGGTTAGTTCAAAGGAAAGAATGAGATTCAAAAGAATCCCAGTAGTAACTAAGCATTTATACCACACATAAGCACATAGCATGTAAGCAAATCATCATGCAGCAGCAGCACATATCACACTCCACCCTCCTCCCCTTTCTCCGCCGGGAAGGCACACTGCCTAACCCGAACCGTTGTTAGCTACTCAGGGACTATCGGCGTGGCAGTGCATACATATAGCCTTATAGCCCATACAGCTATTCGGCTTTCACAAATGGCCCGTCGGCCTCCACAAATAGCCTTTCGGCTCACATAATCACATATATCACACCTCATCCTCATCCCCTTTCTCCGCCGGGAAGGCACACCGTCCTAACCCGAACCGTTGTTAGCTACTCAGGGACTATTGGAATGACAGTGCTAACACAAATCCACAGATGTCGCAGCATACGAATTCATTACAAATCAACGATATAACACACATACAATGCATCATATATGGTACAAAAGAAAAGTCACTACCTGATCCTTTCCTGATGTTCGCTGGCGTAGTTGGCTCACGAGGGCGGCAAATATCGAATCCTACAATTCCAAATGCACTATTTAGACACTTCCATAGTGTTACTTGGGGTTATATGAGTCTATAATGAAAATTTACAAAAATACCCCCGGGGACCCGGCCCGGGCCCGCCGTACCCGGTCCGGTTGCACTTTTCCCGAAATTCTAATATGGGCTTTCCTAACATATTTCAGCCCAAGGAATCCATTTCCGGACTCGGAATTATCAAATTCAATGTAAAATTACGAAATTGCCCTTGGCAGCCCTACTTTTAGGGTTTTAGGGGTGTTTCCGTAATTATGCTTTCTCGGCCTTTTTTGAAAAAGTGCCCAACTGTAACCCCACCTAATTTTCGCCCCTGAACTCAATGGAACCATCAAATCATTGAAAATCCAACTCTAAGACCCATTTCTAGGGCTGGCCGAAATTTATGAGTTCTCCAGGGAAAATCGGGGTTTTACGATTTCGGCTCCGTAAACGCGTTCCTTTCTACTCCTAACCACTTTATTAACCATTACATTAGGTTACAACTAACATTAAGACCCAATTTGGGCAGCATAACCCCTAGGCCACATCATTTCCAAACTTTAAAACCAATGGCAATCCGGCGAAATTTCACCGATTAAATTGCCCACAGCAGCCAGAATAAGCAATATACGAAAGTTTGGAAGTTACCTCAAGCTCCCACTAGCTTTTCCCAAATTTGGCTGAACCCTAGCCTCTTTAAAACACCAAGTTTTGAGCTTCACAACCTTAAAGAATAAAGAGGAGTGGCTTAGAGTCGGAGTTATACGCGTTAGGAGCTAGATCGTCGGAGAAATCGGCTTACCTTGCGAGATTTCTTCCTCTTTTTCTCTCCTTTCTCCAAGCTCTCTTCACGTTTTTTTTTTCTGTGAAATGCGTCGGGAATGGCTGATGAAGATGGTGTAATTGGTTTTAAGTCCATGTTGATGTCATCATACAATATGATGATGTCATAATTTTAATTTCCCATTTTCGGATTTCTCAGAAATTCTGGCAGATTTTCTGCCCTAACTTTGAAAAATCATAACTAATTCTAGAAAAATCGAAATGAGGTGATTCCAAAGCCAAATGAAAGATATTTAAGTCCTCTTCATAGGAAAAATATTGGCCATTACTGAAAATCACCACAAAATTCCCAGAATTTCAATCTTTGCATACTGTTCCAGAAAATAATTAATTCCGCTGGGCAAACTTCAAAAATCCAAAACTCTTAGGTCACAAATCAAAATGATACAAATTATATGTTCATTTTGAAGCTTGACATGTGAACTTTAATACTGGAAAATTTCAGAATTTTTAGACACCATTTGCCTATTTAAAACGTCCATACAAACGGACTGCCCAGAATAGAATTTCACTGGACAGAATTTTAGATTTTGCATCTTTGCTTCCATTGGTTCCATTTTCATACCAAACATCATTCCCACATAAATTTTCACAAGGAATCCATTGGAATCATTAAAATATCCAAATTCCCATCACACATTCTTCAAAAGTGTTTATTCAACAATAATTACATCCACTTTTGAAGTCATTAGCCCTTAATCACTTTTTGGGATATTACATTTCTCCCCCCGTAAAATAAATTTCGTCCTCGAAATTTGTCACACAACTTGAGCCATAAACTCTGGATAACGTCTTCGCATATCCGCCTCCGCTTCCCAAGTTGCTTCCCTCTGAGTCATTCCCTTCCAGATCACCTTCACAAAGGGAATGCTTCGGTGTCTGAGCCGTCGTTCTTCTCTATCAATGATCTGTTCTGGCTCTATCGCATATGTAAAGTTATCTTGTAGCTCAACCTCTTCATACTCAACTATGTGAGATGGGTCTGGTTGGTACTTCTTCAGTTGGGAAACGTGAAACACGTCATGGAGTCTGCTCAAACTTGGGGGTAGGGCTACTCGATAAGCAACAGGCCCAATCCTCTCAAGGATTTCAAAAGGACCTATATATCTCGGGCTCAGCTTCTTCCTCTTGATGGCTCGCCCAATACCCGTAATTGGTGATACTCTCAGGAATATGTGATCACCAACCTCAAATTCTAGAGGCCTTCTCCTCTTGTCAGCGTAGCTTTTCTGTCGACTCTGCGCTGCAAGCAACCTCTTACGAATAATCTGAATCTGTGTAGAGGTTTGATCAACCAAATCTGGCCCATAAAGCTTCCTTTCGGACAATTCATTCCAGCATATTGGTGATTGACACCGTCTTCCATACAATGCTTCATACGGAGCCATTTGGATGCTCGCATGATAGCTATTGTTGTAGGCGAACTCAGCAAGTGGGAGGAAACGATCCCAACTTCCTTTAAAGTCGAGAACACAAGCTCGCAACATATCTTCCAGCGTCTGAATTGTTCTCTCAGATTGTCCATCCGTTTGAGGATGATAAGCCGTACTGAATCTCAGTTGAGTACCTAAGGCTTCATGCAATGCTTTCCAGAATCTCGAAGTGAATCGGGGATCTCGATCGGAAATGATATTCTTCGGTACACCATGGAGTTTCACAATTTCTCGGATATAAATCTCTGCTAGCTTATCCGGAGAGTAACCAGCATCGATTGGTATGAAGTGGGCTGACTTTGTTAATCGGTCCACAATTACCCAGATCGCATCATAGTTTCTGATCCTGGGTAATGCCACAACCAAATCCATGGTCACGCTTTCCCATTTCCATTCCGGAATCTCAGGACTCTGAAGTAAACCAGGTGGTCTCTGGTGCTCGATTTTCACCTTCTGGCATGTGAGACACCTTGCTACATACTTCGTCACATCACTCTTCAAACCCGGCCACCAATATACAGATTTCAGGTTATGGTACATTTTGGTCATACCAGGATGAAGAGTATATCGACTCTTGTGTGCCTCATCTAGAATCTTCTGCCTCAACTCCGCCTGAAGTGGAACACAGATTCTCTTCTGATAGCAAACTAATCCACGAGGCGATAGGTCATACCCTGGAACTTCTCCCCGCTCAATTCGAGTCATATTGCGCTGTATCCAGTCATCTTGCCTCTGAGCTTCTTCAATCTCAGTTCTCAGATCACTTTCCTCTTGAGAAACAGTGTAATTGGCACAAATGATCTGGTTTGTCAAATTCAAATCACAAAAGTCTTCAATCAGTTTCTTCTCTTGTATCATCATAGCGGCAATGAGAACGATCTTTCGACTTAGAGCATCAGCGACTACATTTGCCTTACCCGGATGATATTTTATTTCCAGGTCGTAGTCCTTAAGCAATTCCATCCAGCGGCGCTGTCTCATATTCAGTTCTTTTTGATCATATAAGTATTTGAGACTCTTGTGGTCGCAGTACAGTTCCACAGTCACACCATACAGGTAATGACGCCAAATCTTCAAAGCAAACACAATGGCCGCAAGCTCCAGATCATGAGTGGGATAGTTCAATTCATGAGGTCTGAGCTGTCGAGAGGCGTAGGCCACCACACGTCCCTGCTGCATAAGGACACACCCTAATCCCTGCCCACTGGCATCAGAATACACAACATATGTCAAACTGGGATCGGGCAAAATCAACACAGGTGCCGTAGTCAACCTCTTCTTCAGCTCCACAAAACATTTTTCACATTTCTCATCCCACACAAACGGCTGATCCTTTCTCGTGAGCTTGGTCATCGGCAACGCAATACGGGAGAAATTTTGGATAAATCTCCGATAATAACCAGCAAGACCCAGAAAACTGCGTATTTCCGCCACAGATTCTGGCCTCTTCCAGTCTAGTACTGCTTCCACTTTACTAGGATCCACAGAGACCCCTTCTTGCGAGATAACATGGCCTAAGAATTTCACTTCTGATAGCCAAAACTCGCACTTGCTCAATTTAGCATATAATTGCTTCTCGCACAAGATATTCAATACGATTCTCAAATGATGCTCATGCTCATCCTTATTCTTGGAATATATCAGAATGTCATCGATAAATACAACAACAAACTGATCCAGGTATTGTCGAAAGATACGGTTCATGTAATCCATGAATACCGCAGGCGCATTGGTTAGCCCAAATGGCATCACCAAGAACTCATAATGACCGTACCGGGTTCGAAAAGCAGTCTTCGGAACATCCTCCGCTTTCACTCGCAGCTGATGATACCCTGACCTTAGATCAATCTTTGAAAACACACATGAACCAGAGAGTTGATCTAATAGGTCATCGATTCGGGGAAGAGGGTACTTGTTCTTGATAGTAACTTTATTCAATTCCCTATAATCGATACACAACCGTAGGCTTCCATCTTTCTTCTTCACAAATAACACTGGAGCTCCCCAAGGCGACACACTGGGTCTAATGAACCCTTTCTCAAGCAAATCTTCTATTTGTTTCTTTAGTTCCGCCATCTCGTTTGGGGCCATGCGATATGGGGCCTTTGAAATAGAACCAGCTCCAGGCACAATGTCAATTGGGAACTGAACTTCCCTTTCAGGAGGCAATCCACTAAGGTCATCCGGGAATACCTCAGGGAATTCATTCACCACGGGTATATTACTCAAGGTTTCACCAGCTTCCCCCTGAACGGAGAAGAATACCATATACCCCTGGCAACCCTTTTCAATATATCTCTCCGCTTTAGCCGTAGAAAGGAAATTCATACTAGCACCTACAGCTTCAGCCCTCTGAGAAACAGGATATACTATCCTCTTATTCCCGCAATCAAGTAATACGTTATTTGCCGTTAACCAATCAAATCCCAAAATGACTTCCAACTGGTAAAGCGGCAAACAAATCAAGTCTATAACAGACTGACGCCCTTCCACAGTTATAACACAATTCAGGCAAACTTCTGTGGTTAAGGCTTTAACACCCATCGGAGTCGATACTACCAAATCGAATGGTAACTTATGCACATGCATACCCAGGCGTTTCACACAATCATACGCAATAAAGGAATGACTGGCACCCGAGTCGAACAATGCTTGTAATAGATAGCCATTTAAAGAGATTTTACCTTGTATCAGCTCAGGAGATCTACGAGCCTCCTCATGGGTCATTGCAAACACTCGACCCTGTGTCTTCGGCCTTTGCTCCGCTCGTGGTTGTTGACAATCTCTAGAAAGATGTCCTGGCCGCTTGCAATTAAAACAAATCATTTCTCCCTGACAATTCTGGCCATAATGTGATTTGTTGCAGCGACGACATTTCCACTCGGTTGCAGATCTCTGAGGTTCACGGTCTCTGGGCTGATAGGGCTTCTTATCACCGCCCTTGTATGAAGAAGATCCTTGGCCTTTCCGCTTCTGGGAAGCATTACCCTTACTGGGTTCACTGCGGTGGCCAGTAGCTCTGGTAGGATTCAACTCCCTCAGATTATTCTCCGTAATTCGACATTGCTCCACAGCCTTGTTGAACTTAGTGAATTGGTTCGTAACCAATCGCTTTCTCAATTCTCGCCTCAGACCGCGGATGAGCATATCAGAACTCCATTCTTCATCATCTTTAAACCGGAGGTAAGAGGAGTACCGAGCTAACCGGACAAAACGGGACAAATAGTCGTCAAAGCTCTCTGTATCCCCTTGTTTGATGTTGAGAAATTCTGTCTCCTTCTCGAGCCGCACTGATTTGGGAAAGTATTTCTCGTTGAACTCTTGTTGAAACAGTTCCCAAGTCAATGGTGTTTCATTGCTCTTCAATGTCAGGGCAATATTCCGCCACCAACGATCCGCGTCCCCCTCGAGTTTATACACTGCCAACCGTGGCTTCACCTCCTCTGGGCAACACAGAACCTCAAATATCTTCTCCAGTCTGTACAACCAATCTTCGGCTGCCTGAGGATCAAACCTTCCTCTGAACGCCGGAGGCATATGCTTACAGAATCGGGTGACCCAATACTGAAGGTCTTTTTCCTCCCTGGGTGGCATCCCATATGATTCCTGATTCAAGGTAGCACGAGGTGGGGATTCTAGAGGTCGTGCTGATCCTTCTGCAGTGTCCTCATGTCGAGTCTCTTCTTGAGTCTCCTCCGGAGTGGATTGAACCGGACCTTCCTGGTTCTTCGCCTTCTCAGCTCTGAGCTCTTCCCTCAGTTCAGTGATCATATCTCTTTGATCCCGAATTAGACCCATAAGCTCTTGCATTGCATCTGGTGGGTTTTCATTATCACCTTCCACCACAGGGTCTACACGCGGAGTTTTGGGGCGTCCTCTAGTCTTCTTCATTCTACAAATAGCTTGCCCCATTAATTTAGCAGAGATGGTATGCACATATGGTCACAAAACTTATATGTATCCAAGTCATTTAAACATATATGTGCACATACAACAATCATTCACAAACAATCTTTTATCCCTAAACCAACTAAGGGATCTATCCTAGCAAACTCTACCCTTGCCAGGAACTACAGCTCTGATACCAAAATGTAACACCCTGCCTTTAATCACGTGATTATAATTCGATATTAGGTAATAATTTAGATTAGAGACCATCGGATAGTTTAAAACTCATTAGAAATTCCCTTTAGTAGTAGGGTCTTTATGAAATTTTCAAAACTTAATTCCTCTTCCGGTCTCAAGTTCGATTAGCGAATATAATCACCTGTGCAGTATATCCACATTTAAGTATGACAGAGTGTATAACCAAAATCCCAGCAACCCCCCGGGTTCAACTACATATATGGAGTTTATAATCCTGAGTAGGGGATTACAGAACCAACTATTCAACCTATATACGTCTCAAAATATTATACAGTAATCCCTATTCAAAATGGACAACCAACCAAAAACCATACTAGTGTCCCTAGTATACTCTAACCGCTCCGAGTCACGCGCTTCTCCTTGGAGCCAGTCGCCCTGTCTGAAAGGTTAGTTCAAAGGAAAGAATGAGATTCAAAAGAATCCCAGTAGTAACTAAGCATTTATACCACACATAAGCACATAGCATGTAAGCAAATCATCATGCAGCAGCAGCACATATCACACTCCACCCTCCTCCCCTTTCTCCGCCGGGAAGGCACACTGCCTAACCCGAACCGTTGTTAGCTACTCAGGGACTATCGGCGTGGCAGTGCATACATATAGCCTTATAGCCCATACAGCTATTCGGCTTTCACAAATGGCCCGTCGGCCTCCACAAATAGCCTTTCGGCTCACATAATCACATATATCACACCTCATCCTCATCCCCTTTCTCCGCCGGGAAGGCACACCGTCCTAACCCGAACCGTTGTTAGCTACTCAGGGACTATTGGAATGACAGTGCTAACACAAATCCACAGATGTCGCAGCATACGAATTCATTACAAATCAACGATATAACACACATACAATGCATCATATATGGTACAAAAGAAAAGTCACTACCTGATCCTTTCCTGATGTTCGCTGGCGTAGTTGGCTCACGAGGGCGGCAAATATCGAATCCTACAATTCCAAATGCACTATTTAGACACTTCCATAGTGTTACTTGGGGTTATATGAGTCTATAATGAAAATTTACAAAAATACCCCCGGGGACCCGGCCCGGGCCCGCCGTACCCGGTCCGGTTGCACTTTTCCCGAAATTCTAATATGGGCTTTCCTAACATATTTCAGCCCAAGGAATCCATTTCCGGACTCGGAATTATCAAATTCAATGTAAAATTACGAAATTGCCCTTGGCAGCCCTACTTTTAGGGTTTTAGGGGTGTTTCCGTAATTATGCTTTCTCGGCCTTTTTTGAAAAAGTGCCCAACTGTAACCCCACCTAATTTTCGCCCCTGAACTCAATGGAACCATCAAATCATTGAAAATCCAACTCTAAGACCCATTTCTAGGGCTGGCCGAAATTTATGAGTTCTCCAGGGAAAATCGGGGTTTTACGATTTCGGCTCCGTAAACGCGTTCCTTTCTACTCCTAACCACTTTATTAACCATTACATTAGGTTACAACTAACATTAAGACCCAATTTGGGCAGCATAACCCCTAGGCCACATCATTTCCAAACTTTAAAACCAATGGCAATCCGGCGAAATTTCACCGATTAAATTGCCCACAGCAGCCAGAATAAGCAATATACGAAAGTTTGGAAGTTACCTCAAGCTCCCACTAGCTTTTCCCAAATTTGGCTGAACCCTAGCCTCTTTAAAACACCAAGTTTTGAGCTTCACAACCTTAAAGAATAAAGAGGAGTGGCTTAGAGTCGGAGTTATACGCGTTAGGAGCTAGATCGTCGGAGAAATCGGCTTACCTTGCGAGATTTCTTCCTCTTTTTCTCTCCTTTCTCCAAGCTCTCTTCACGTTTTTTTTTTCTGTGAAATGCGTCGGGAATGGCTGATGAAGATGGTGTAATTGGTTTTAAGTCCATGTTGATGTCATCATACAATATGATGATGTCATAATTTTAATTTCCCATTTTCGGATTTCTCAGAAATTCTGGCAGATTTTCTGCCCTAACTTTGAAAAATCATAACTAATTCTAGAAAAATCGAAATGAGGTGATTCCAAAGCCAAATGAAAGATATTTAAGTCCTCTTCATAGGAAAAATATTGGCCATTACTGAAAATCACCACAAAATTCCCAGAATTTCAATCTTTGCATACTGTTCCAGAAAATAATTAATTCCGCTGGGCAAACTTCAAAAATCCAAAACTCTTAGGTCACAAATCAAAATGATACAAATTATATGTTCATTTTGAAGCCTGACATGTGAACTTTAATACTGGAAAATTTCAGAATTTTTAGACACCATTTGCCTATTTAAAACGTCCATACAAACGGACTGCCCAGAATAGAATTTCACTGGACAGAATTTTAGATTTTGCATCTTTGCTTCCATTGGTTCCATTTTCATACCAAACATCATTCCCACATAAATTTTCACAAGGAATCCATTGGAATCATTAAAATATCCAAATTCCCATCACACATTCTTCAAAAGTGTTTATTCAACAATAATTACATCCACTTTTGAAGTCATTAGCCCTTAATCACTTTTTGGGATATTACAGCAAGCGCCACAGGAGACCCGCTCCTGTGGACCTTACCTCACCAAGCGCCACAGGAGGGTTCCAATTTTTTTTCTTTTTATTTTTTTTTTTCGCTTTCTTTTTTTTGGTACTTCCTGCGGCCGTTGTTTAAAAAAGTGCCACAGAAACTCTTTATTTTTTTCATATCTCCCACAATTACAGTATTACACACTGTATGGTCTAATAAACATTTTTATCTATATACGCAGTACAGCAGAATGAATTGAAGTAAAGCAAACAACAATGATATATAACTTTAAAATGAAACAAAAAGATGATTAATTAGTTAAAGTAGTACGTAAAATAATTATATAATATATTGTACATGAATGAATTATACAACAAATTCAACTTGAATACATGCATGCATGACACAATAATTGCCAAGAAACAACACAACAAAGGCCAGTAGCTAGTGATGAATTAAATAGTATAGCTACCCAGAGATTTGCCTAAACACATATTCACACCATTCCTCGATCACTTCATTAAGCTGATGGTCAGTCAAAGTGTTGCAACGTTGATCTTCATAATACTACACATATATACAATCAGCCAAAAATTAAAAAGAATTATAATCAGCAAAACGTAATTATCAGGCACTAATTAAATTTAATTAAAACATAATATGAAGTGTAACTAAATGACTTACTTTTTGAGGAATAAATGCCTGATCATGCGTAATTACATCCTTCATAAATTTCATTATGTAATACCCAAAATTGTTATCCAAGTTTTTTTACTTTGGAATACACTTGGGCACCGGTCAACATCTTTGGTGGGCTACCTTCTTCTGAGTCACCATTGAAAGGCTTTTTCCACTTCCCTTAATGATGTTGTGATGGTAAGAATCTTCGATGCCCCATGTAAACATTTTTCTTACAATGATGAAGTCACACTGAATGAGTGTCATCTTCATATATAGGGTATGCACTATATCCTTTGATGCTGTATCCCGACAAATGACCATAAGCAGGGAAATCATTAATTGTGCCAAACAACATGGCTTTCAAAGTGAAACTTTCTTCCCTGTACCCATCATACACACTGACGCCTTCTTCCCAAAGCAGATTCAAGTCATCAATTAAAGGAGCCAAGTATACATCTATATCATTCCCATGTTGCCTTGGCCCAGAAATTAACATGGACAACATCATAAACTTACGTTTCATGATCAAGTGTGGAGGAAGGTTATAAATCATCAATATCACTAGCCACGTGCTATGTGTACTATTCTGAACACCGTGCGGGTTAATTCCATCAGTTGACAGTGCAAGGCGAAGGTTCCTTGCTTCATCCACAAAGTCAGGGTACTCATGATCAATTTCTTTCTATCGAGGAGCATTTGCAGGGTGCCTAAGCTTTGTGTCTTTAATTCTTTCATCTGCATGCCATGTCAACTGCTTAGCAATCTCTGCATTACTGTACACTCGCTTGAATATCAGAATAATGGGAAAATACCATAGGACCTTCAAAGGACTCTTTCCTTTCTTCTTCCTATAGCGAGATGCGTTGCATTTAGGGCACTTCTCCAATGTTGCATATTGATTTTGAAATAATACGCGATCGTTAGGACATGCATGTATCTTCTCGTATCCCATGCCGGTTGTAGAGCAAAGAATTCGTTTTGCCTCGTATGTCTTGGTAGGAAGTACATTTTCTTCTGGAAGCATATCTTGCAACAGTTCAAGCAGTGCGGTGAAACCTGAATCACTCAATCCATAGCGAGCTTTAAAGTTGTACAACTTCAACACTGCTAGCAATCTTGTGTATTTAGTACTACCGGCATATAATGGTTTCTCTGCATCACCTTTCAACTTCTCAAATTCGTTGGGGCAGTTATGATGCACCCCTTCAACCACATTTAGCATTTCTTCAAGACCATAATCTTCATCAAACATGCTTTGATCAAATTCATTCGAAGCTCCACTCGTGGTATGCACCCGATCACTATATGCATTGTTCATCTCAACATGCCTTGTCCATCGTATATATGTTTGATCAATACCGTAACAAACTAAATGATCTAGTAAATCAAGTAGACTAATCCGCTTTCCAAAACAACAAGATAAGCAAGGACACAAGATTTTATCAGGATCTTTTGTGTGCTCGATTGCAAATGTAATAAAATATTTCATCCCATCTATATATTCTCTTGAACACCGATTAGATGACATCCATTTACGATCCATCTATGCCTTCAATCTATTTTTTAAAAAAGTACATGGTTAGTTGTATGACTATTGCATTTACTAATTACTTTTATATTCTCTTACTAATTTTAAAATAAATTCCCAACATGAAATCGTCAAAATTGAAGCTTTCTAAGTCTTAAACCCTATGTTTTAATTGACAAATAATCCATTCATTATTCCCAGGCATTATAATAATTTTTCACAACTCATAACGAAAGAAACCATATTTGCAACAACATATCATAGGTAAATTAGAAAACATTACAAGTCAACAAATAAAATACAAGTGTTAAGAATATATAAATAATTATTTTACTTATGCAACTAATCCATAACAATCATTAGAACTCCTACAAATTATAACTAAATATTATTAAATTCAACTAAAATCACATTTGTAAGCTCAAAATTTAAAAAACATACCTTAAATAGAAGCTTCAATAGACTGATGAGCTGAAACTGCAAACACAAATTACACATAAAAAAAGTCAATAAAAATTGTTAACGTGTTATTAAAGTCTAAGACATAGTTTAAAAAAAAATAAAAATAGTGACATGCTTTTGAAGTTATCTTAGCAAATATTTCCAACCAATTATATTATACATGAATTAATTGAACAAAAATTATTTTGTCTTTTTTTTGTTAGATTATAAAAGTCTAAACCATAACCCCTACCTAAACAAAGACCAGTCTAAGACCTAACTGGCTGATTCACTATTTTACAAATTGACACTTTTGTTTTTCTTTGAATAGTAAGGCCAAACAATAGATTAATTGCTACATATGTCACTATCAAATAGTATGGTTTAGGAAATCTAAACATGCGTTGGGGAAAAAAAAGGAAAACTAAACATGCATACGCAAATATGCGAAACAGATACTTTTATTAGAAAATCATATGAATTTGAATATTGAACGCAATTACATTTTATTCTATATCTTCATCTTTAGTTAGTACAACTCAAAAGGGACCACTAGTCCCCTCAACCAAAAAAAGTGTCCTATATTAAAATAGCTTGTGGGTCAAATTGAATCATATGCATACCTAAAATAAACTATAATGTTCTAATCTTATTGTTCTTCTTCTTTGCTGAAATAAGCAATAATAGTACTGACACAATGAATTTACTAATTAGTCTTTATAGAATGATAATATATTAGTTAAATATTCAAACTTTTTATATCAATCAAATTGAAATAATGGATGCACAAATATATATTACATATATATACGTGCGTGTCATAAAAATGGAACACAGTCATTATTTTAGTTAATTATTTATATATTAATCATGAGAAAATTTATAAATCCCTAACAAGTTGCATTTTCATGTTATATTACCTCTATAAAATGGAACACAAATATATATAACATATATATATACGTGCGTGTCGTAAAAAGAAAAAAAAAGCATATCATATAATATAATCAACATACACATACACACACACACACAACACAAACATGTGGGTGTGATAACAAAAATAAGCAGATCGAACAACCTGAAAAAAAAAGAAGCACGTTGAACTTACAACTTAATTGATCAGTGCAGTGCAGTGGGGGACCACATTGCTCGTTGGTGATGCAATCTTGAGTGAGGAGGAGGAGGAAATTTAAGCCAACTCGATGGAGTAGGGACCAAAAGTGGAAGATAGTATAAAGACAAGGGAAGGGACAGGAGTGGGGATGGCAGTTGGAACAAATTAAAACAAAGATGTAGATTCGCTGATGAAGACGTATGAGCGTGTGGGTGTGTTTTTTAGCGTGAAGATGGAAATGGAGGGATGGGGGCAATAGATGAGAAAGGGAAAGTAGCTAGTTTAATGGAGGAGATAAGTACTTGAATTATTAACGTGGTAAAAAAGAGAAGGAATAGCATGTAGGAAGTGAAATAATTGAGAGATAAGGTTGGGCGGGGAGAATTTCTATTAGTGGAGATGGATTACACTATCCACTTGATAAATTTTTTTTTTATTAATGGTCAAGTGTGGCGCCTGCCACTACCTCATCAGCTGTGGCGCCTGGCATGCTGGTATTTAGGAGCTATGTGTGGCACCTACATAGGGAGGTACCACACATGGCCCAAGCTTAGATGTGGCGCCTGGTGGGCCAGGTACCATAGCTGCCGGCGTGTGGGCCTAGTGTGGCACCTCCCCATCTGTAGCACCTAACCTATTAGGTGCCACAGCTGGTACCAAAATTAAAAAAAAATTATAGAGGAAAAAAACAAAAAAGGGCAGGTGTGGCACTTGTTTAAAGAAGGGCCACAAAATGTGCGCCACCTTTCACCCTTTTTGTAGTAGTGTTAATGTAACCCCCTTCCCACCTTAGGCCGAGATTAAGTTCTTAAACTCATAATTAAGTTGTACTTAGAGACCATATTTAGAAATGGGACTTATTAAGATACTCATTTGCCCAAAAATCGGATTTGCAAAAACTTTTCTAAACTTATTCACAACGGTCCCAAGTTCTCAATACAAAATAATACTGGCCTGAACAGGTGGATTCCATTTACAATTATCAGAGTGCAAATAAGTTCCCGACTCACTCGGGTTCCATTCATAATAAAAGGGATTTACACAAGGCACAAAGCCTACAATTCATACCCTTTTACTTGGGGATTACACAAAATCTACTATATACAATTCCAAAATATACAATGATAACCATAACCTCCAAAATATACTCCTAAACAGGAGTTCTAACTACTCTTCCTCGCCCGCTTGCCTCTCGATCCTTCGGCCCTGTCTAAAAGGTTTAATTTTGGGAGAGTGAGATTCTAAAGAATCCCCGTAGTAACAAGTCAATCATATAATGTACAACAATAATGCATGTAATCAAATCACTATCCACACAAGCAACTACAACGGCAGTTGCAGCGGCAATGGTTAGTATGACACATGTCATCCCTGACGATTGCTCACGCTGAGTTGCTCACGTTGTATTGCACCACAACAATCAACACAGTATAATTCACCACAGCTGGGATCCATATAAAGCATATCATATCCACAAGCCACATAGGCAAGATACACATACACAGCCCACGGCTGGTTTTCACATACACCGCCCCACGGGTCGGATTCACAAAGATCCATGTCGATTACGACGGCAGTCCAACGGCCGACTAGAGATGACCACTGTCACTCCCTATACGGCTCACGCTGACCTGCTCACGCCGTAATGGACCATGGCACACATTTCACAAGTTCAATGATAAGATATGCATACCAAAACATCATACAAGATATGAGAGAAAAGTCACTACCTTGATCCTTCCGTGCGTGTCCTAACGCCGGTCTCTCCCGAGGAAGGCAAATGTCAAATCCTATTTTCACAATTAGGGACGAAGAGTTATTCTCTATTCCAAGACTTAATCCACTTTATAATACTTAATTGGTTATCATTATTGCTCTTTTAGAGTCCTTAAATACCCCTAACAAAACTCCTAAAGGGTAGGAAGAACTATCCCAAAGATCCCCTTTTGGAAGCACAAAACTGAGATTTTACACTGCTTCACTCGAGCACAGATGACCATGCTCGAGCACAAATGTACGGACACTCGAGCACAAATGCTCTCACTCGAGCATTGGTACGGACAGCACTCGAGCACAAGAGAAAGTGAAACCGCGAGTGAGCACCCGAGAGCACAAGAAAGCTTCCAGGAACTGCCTCACTCGAGCACAAAATCCTCACTCGAGCACAAGGCCAAATGCCTCACTCGAGCACCCGCGAGAGAAGTCCAGGAAGTGAGGACCCGAGAGCACACCAAGCTCTCCAAGCACAAGATCACTCGAGCACAGCCATATGTGCTCGAGCACACAACTTACACCCGCGAGCACACTCCTCTCACCCGCGAGCACCTCCCTCACCCGTGAGCACCTCTCTCACCCGCGAGCACACCTCCCACCTGAAGCACAACCTCACTCGAGCATGACCCCCAGTGCTCGAGTGAGAAGGCTATGCTCGCGAGTGTCAGAGCACACTCGTGGCATCCACCAGCAAGTGAAGACCCGAAAGAAATCCTTCACTCTGAACTCCCACTAACACTCGAGCAGACCATGCTTGCTCGAGCATGTTCTTCGCTCACTCGAGCACAAAACGATGTGCTCGAGCATTGCACATGAAAACCCAGACGAACTCGAAGCACAAAGGGAAAAACCTCATATCACTCGAGCAGAGTTCATCCCTGCTCGGGTGAAACTCAACCCTCACTCGAGCAGACCCCTTCTGCTCGGGTGATATTCATCCTTCACTCGAGCAGACCCCTCTCTGCTCGAGTGAATCCCACAGATAGCAGAAAACGCAGAAACAGAGGCACTTTCCCTCACACTTGCCCAATTGATTCCTATGGACACAAAACTTAACCCAAAGCCATTCCCATACAAAAACACCCAACAAACTCAATGGAATACTCAGAATCATAAAAGTCCTACTCCATTACCATGATTTGGGTTTTGGGCAACAATTTCATCAAAACACCAATCTTAACCAAACTTCACATTTCCATTACCAATCAATCTATCTATCCTAAACTCATTCCAAAACACCATTCTCATGCCAAAAACATACCAAATGAACAGTGGCATCCAATTTTTCGGATTCAAGCCAAATTTCCAGAATTTATAAACTATTCTAAATGGCATGAAACTTAGATAGATAGATTGGTTTTACTCACCTTAACAACTTCTCCAAAGAGAGTTCTTGATCCACCAACAATCAATTTTCGTGTGGCACAAATCACAACCAAATGACCAAACTACACACACCAAAATGAAGCCCATTACTCAAGGATCAACATTTGTGAATGGAGTTTGAGCAAAGAAGATCATTTACTTACCCAAAGATCAATCTTTTCGTCCTTCCTTTGGCCACCAAATTGACGAGAGAGAGAGATGAGATGAAGAGATGGAGTGAGAGAGAGGAAAAAGTGGACCTTTGTCCTCTTGTGTCTTCATCCGATGGCCACCACAGTGCCACATGTCAGCATCTCCTTCATTCCCTCAATAAGCTCACACAAGCTAAGCACACTGGATCCCGACCCACGGTCAAGGAATCACAACCCTTGATCTTGAATACCATACATATACAATAATATTTCCAATTTCCACTAATTATGACATAATTTAATATTGTCATAAAATACATAATAATCCCAAATAAACCCATAATTATCCATAATAATCATGATTATTCCTTAATCAAAATTTGGGATATTACAGTTAATGACCATTGTGAGCATTCGAATTTTTCCGTTAGAAAGCAATTGTAGCCGTTGATGAATGAAATGTTTCCTTCGGTTTTCTCTGCTACGCATTTAATGCTTTTGTTAGAATTTTGCTTTTTGAGTTTTTGAAGTTAATCAGATGTTCAAGCACCTGAAACTTACTTAGAATGATATTAGTACCATTTAAGAATAATATAGAAGTTCAAGAAGTAAATCAAGATGTAAAGTATGTGTATTAAGATTTTTTAGACGATGATTATTGGTTTTTGGTAACTTCACTCGAGTGAGACTGATAATTACTTCAAGTGATTTCCAATCACTTGAGTGTTCATCTCTATCACTCAATTATTCTTGGTGATCTTGTGCTGTTAATTATATCAAGGGACTTAGTAGTTATGATTTTGAAAATTCAATATCACTTGAGTGTTTAGAAACATCCCTTGAGTGATCTAATGGCATATTGAAATCTTTGATATATCACTACCTAGTGCCTTAATGAGAAATGATATCACTCGAGTGATCTCCTTTAGACGCATCAGCACTTACAAGTCACTTGCAAGATTCTTGCAAGTGGTCACTGATCACTCAAGTGATTTGTATAATTACTCGTGTAACACCCCAAATTTTATTAACCAATATGCCTTGTAATTATTTGAAATATTCAATGGAATGAAATGGTGAATATTCATGAACTTAGAATTAAAGAAATTAGTAAATTTCCATTTTCAAGAGAATTGGGTTAGAACAAGTTATGGAATTAATTTTTGGGTGTTCTAAAAAGCCCAATATTAAAGCCCAAAATGGAAGAATAGTAAAGCATGTTATGTGGCCCAATATTAGATTAATTTTGGTCATGGATGAAGAAAAACGACTAAATCCAAAAATGTAATGGCAAAATCGTAAATTTTTCAATAAAGCACAAGATTAATTATTTTCCAATTAATTGAAGTTAATTTCAATTAATTAAGGAAAATAAAAGATGAATATATATTTGGAATATTTTTGGTCGAATTAATCAAGGTTTGACAAGTCAAAGTGGACTTGTGCATAAATTAATTAAAGAAATTGTGGAGAATGTTGGAACAATTATTATTTCCCTTATTCCTTGTTAATTTCATCCAAATAAAGGAAATAGGAGGGGAAATAATTATTTAAATCCTAAATGTGCCAAGTGTCGTTATCTTAAGGCAAGGGAATTAAATAACAATTGATAAGTATGAGCATATGCTTAATTAAGCATAAAATAGTATTTCTTGTACATGTAGTTAAGGCAAATGGATGAAGCCCAATTTGGTGTTAAAAGGGGACCCTAGACGTCATTGTTGAGCTAATTAGAGGGAAGGAGAATTAGTTCAAATTGAATGCAAGCTTATGACACAATTGGATGAAGATAAGACCAAGTACAAATGCTTATGTCATAAATGAAATAGGCTATTATTTATTAATTAAGGGTTATATAGAATATTTTAAAACTCTTGCTTCATCTTTTCTTCTCCATTTTCATGCTATCATCCACAACTAGAGAGAGAGAGAGAGAAGCCTTAAGAAAACATAGAAAGAAGGAGGAGCACAAGAGAAAAACTAAGGTAAGGCTTTATGATTTCAAGTGTGAGGCTTCCAACTTGTGTAATCTCTTCTCTAACCTCTTGATCTTCATGGAAAACATTGAGTAGCAAGAAAAATCTCAAGGTTGAGAGAGGGAGAAAGGATGGTTTTAGAGAGAGAAAGCGAAGAAATCTAAGGTAACCTCAAGAACATCAAATCTCTTGGTATATTGTTGTTCTTGGCTTGGTTGATGGTTTGTTGTTGATTTTGTAAATTTAGAAAGTGTAAACCCTAAGGGGTTATGCTGCTCAAATCCTCAAATCCTGTTTAGTGTGTGTTTAAATGGTTTAACAAGTGGTTAGAAGTGAAAAGGAGCAAGCTTTTGGCATTGAAACTCTAAAACACATTTTCCCCTTTTTTAAGCATAAGTTTCTGCCTGCTGGAGTTAGAGGGGTTAGGGCTGAAATTTCATTAATCTGATGGTTCTATGGTGTTCAAGAGGGAAAATTGTGTAGGGTTGATGTTGATCACTTTATGAGAAAAGCCCTAGAAAGTGAAATTATGAAAATACCCCTAAAACCCTAAATAGGGGGTTTTCAAGTGCAAAACTATAATTTGGCAGTGATTTTTTGAAAACCAAGGTCAAAAATGGATTCTACACGCAAAACTGTGTAGGAATAGTCAGGGTTAAAATTTTTGAAAAAGTATAGTCGAACCGGGTATAAAGGGGTTTAGATCAGGTCCTTGGGGTATTTTAGTAATTTTTTAGAATTGGACTAATATAACCCACAAAAACACTTTGGGAAAGTCTAGTGTAGTACATGAATGTGTATTAACCTAATTCTTGTATATTTGAAATTTTAGGACCTAACTGTTGAGCCGAGCCAGATCAAATTAGGAATTGTTTTCTGTTACAAATGGGACACAAGGTAGTAACTCTATCTCTCATACACTATGAGAATATTGAAATGCTGTATGTTGCTATATTCTGTGATATGAACATGATGCCTGGGGACATTACAAGTAGGGGATCTAAATAGTCATTTGGCCCTGAGCATTGTGCACACACATGATATAGTATGGATTTTTCATTTTTCATTATATGGTGCATTGCATATTTAATTTTTGCATATTATATGATTAGTTGTATGTTACTACTGAGATTCTTTGAATCTCATCCTTTTTCAAATAAATAAATATTCCAACATAAGCTAGTGGCTCCAAGGGCAAAACATCGAATAAGGGCAATTGAGGTGTGCAGATCATGAGATAGGAACTGTTTGGTTATATTAGTTTAATTTTAATATTTTGGACAATTTGTATATATTCTATCAAACCTTATGGGGAGACTCCTGTATGTAAACAAGTACTTTTTATCAGTATATTTGTACTATTTTTGTATACCTGTGGAACTTTACCTTTAACACTCTGCGCATATCGAAATGTTAAGGGGTTTGACAACTTGAGTGATCTTCAAAAAAGATCACATCACTCAAAGTTATTCTGCAAGTAACCCTTAGGGAATTGGCATCACCCGAGTGATCTGCCATTTCACTCGAGTGATCTGTGTTATTAGATCACTGTCAGTTACAAGTGATTTAAACATCACTCGAGTGGTTACCAATCACTCAAGTGATTCTGTTGTCATAATCCATTAACCCTCAATCTTTCTAGAAGTCACCTACAAGTGATGCCACCACTCTAGTGCTTACCCATTCACTTGAGTGATTTGTCTTTAGGGAATTTTTCGCAAAACTTGATCACCATCGACTGACTTGGAAATTTCTTGGAGTGAAGTATCATCACGCAAGTGCTTCTATTTGGTGACTTTAAGTTCAAATTTGACTATCACTCGAGTGCATAAACTATCACTTGAGTGCTTATGTCAAGTTTAAGTAGTCACCATAGATTTCACTCTCTTCTTTTCAAAAAGTTTAATTATCACTTAAGTTTAATAAATCAAGGTTTGTTATCATTAATACATTATGAGAACTAACACACAAGCCCAAAGGAAGAGCTCGATCCTAAATGACTAGCCTATTAGAAGGTAGAACTCCTTGGGGTTGTTTGGTATAAGGGATTTGAGGGGGGGAATTTTTGGAGTAAAATATTCTAACATCTATTATGTTTTGTCTTATTACGTGGACCTTCCATCTATTTTTAAAATATACACTTAAATCCAAACAGTTAACTCCTTCAAGAATATTCTAAAAATATGCTATTTTAAATTAGAATTTATATTAAAAGATAACTTATTTACTAATATACCCTTCATCATATTATTTTTCTAATATTGGCAAAATATATTTATAAATGTTTGTAGCAAATTCAAAAAATTTAAATTATAAATATAAATGATTTATATATCTTCTCAAACTGGTATCATTCATACTTAATAATAAACAAACTATGTGTTTGAAATACTTCTTAACTATTTAAAAAACATAAATAAATCAATTTCAATAAATATGATGGAAAATTAAGATAAAATTTTTTATAATATATTAAAATTTAATAAATTTTATAACATATTAAAAATTTTAAAAATATAGGTATCAAAATTATTTTTTTGGTTGTATTAAATATAATTGTTTAAATAATTGTTTTGTTTAGGAAGGGAGTTTTGGTCAAAATGAAAGTTTAAAAGTCAAACTTAGCAGTTAACTAATGATTAGGTACATGGAAATAGAATTACAAATATACAAGGGAGGTTTATGTATCATATATTTTAATTTTAAGGGAGGATTAAATACATTTTCAAAATAAAAAAGTATGTTCTTGTAATGCATGTAAAATAGAGAGGTAATTAAGGTATTTTAATCAAATTTTTATAAGTTGAATTCAAAAAAATTAGAGCAGTATGGTTACAAAATTTTAATAAAATGAATGCGTGAGATAAAAGAATAAGAAAAAAATAATTAGAAACTTTTAACCCCACTTTTGTAATTTTTTTAATTCTAACTAAAAAAATATATATTCTTCCTCTCCCCATCCCTTCCCTTCATACCAAACAAGCCATAAAACTTATAAAACCCTTCTACTGGTCAGCATCTCTAGTCAAAACCCTCTGCCACTAGATCCTTTTTGGTTGACTGACTCTCAACAAAAGCACTAATGACCACAAGCCTATAGGAAGATCCCAATTCCAAGAGACTAACCTATTAGGAGAGAGAACCCTTTAAACTTATAAATCTACATCCACATTGGTCTTGAACTTTTGAGAATCATCAGGATCTTAATGAACTAAAAAATTCATGGCAGTTTGTGGGTAGCCCATTATGTGAATATGGGGCTCTCAATGTAACAGCTAATGCGATGATTACAAGACAAAGGAAGAGCCCAATCCCAACAAACTATATAAGAATCCGTTGAACTTAAATATTGATCCTTTCTTGCTCTTAATTTCATTTGATCCTTTCATTTACCCAGGCTAATCTCCTTCATGCTTTATGCTGACCCATAAACCATAAGAGAGTAAGGAGTTGTCTTCACAAAGCACAACATTCCAAACCTCACAAACTCTTTGAACAATGTTGTTGACGCTGATGACCTTGAATCGTTATGGAAGAAGACCATCCTTAGTCTCGCCACCATCGGTTATGGTTGTGGGGGTGGTTCATGTGGCGATTATTGCAAATTTGCCTGTGTTTCTATGGAAAAGAGGAAAGTTGTTAAACAATTCATGTTGATGATGGCTTAGCTCTTGAAGCATCCACTGGCTGTCGTCACATTTATTCCCAAAGATGTAGCCTTGTTCTTCATTAGAGCCATTACCGGTGCTTCTTCCAAGACTGTCACTACTCTGATTTACTGTATCAAGTTCCTTATGCAGGTGTTGTCTCTGATTTCACACTGATAAATATCAACTACAGTTCTTATACTTGGTCATTTCTATAATTTTGAAAGCCGAAATTTGGTACACATTCAGTAGCAATAAAAATTCAATTTTTGGCTATAAACCGTGGAGATGATGACCAGTAGATGTAAAATAAAATGCAGAATATTGAATTTTTTAATATTGAGATTTAAACTTTTGAAATCATTAGTCTTTGTTTTCTAGTTAATTGCTTAAATTTGCTTTTATGGTGAAAGAAATTATAGGTATGTATAATATCTTTATTCAATATGAATAAGTTGTTCTTCTCTATATATATTTTTTTTGATTGAAAATTGGAATCACATTAATGAAACTCGAAAGCGCAAATACATATACAATTAGAAAACAAACATCAACCTATTATCTATCACCAAACACTACCTCCTGGTAAGAAAGTGGTGGGCGATTAAGGATACAAAAATTTCCTTCGTTATTATAGGCTGACTTAGCTAAATGATCAACTAAGCTATTTTGCTCCCAAGGAATATGAATGACTAAACCTTGCTAGTTCTTAGATATCCACAACCTGGTATTGTCTATAGTATCTCTAAAAGGGTGATTAATATCACAACCCCTAGTCAAAACATTTGCATCCTCGATACAATATGATAATACAATGACCTTTTTGTAATCTCTATTCCAACATATCTGAAGACCTTGTATTACGACAATGATTTCTGCTATTGCCAAGGGAACAGTTGTAAGTTTACACATGAATATACATATCCATCCACCATCTTCTCCATTGATAGTGCCAGCATAGCCAGTTCTCCCAGGCTCTAGAACTGAAGCATCCACCGCTAGGGTGATATAACCCCGTTGACGATCTTAGCTACTCCTTCATGTACTTGCACTATTCTGGTTAGTGTAGAACTTGCAATTTGTTCTTAATTCCCTGTCCCAGCTTGCCCTGAAATAGCTATCATACACATTTGTGTTGTTTGTGGTGATCTACTTGCCAACGAGTTTCTTGCATCGATCCGCCTAAATATCCTAGCTAATATAGCCAAATAGCGATGCCCATTGAATCTTTTTGGTGAAATTGCTTCCTGCTTCATGATTAAGGTTCTATTGTAACCATTCTGTGCCTTAGAGGGTTGTGAACTTTTCCCATAAGGTTGGAGCCACTATAGAGATCCATCATTCTTTTGTATTGCTGCAATCCCTTATTAAGTACATTAAATCCTCCCCCTGCTCACATCCAAATGGACATGTGGCAGACTCTTCCAAACCTCTCTGAACTCTCCGCTGCGCTGTGTGTACTCTAATATGTATAAATATCCATATAAAATACTTAATCTTCTCTTGTACATCCCACTTCTATAGCAATTTCCAGACAGATTCCCTTTCTCAATGTGTACCTACAAACAAAAATTGATAAGCAGATTTTACAGAAAAATGACCATTAGATAAAGGTTTCCATAAATAAACATCCTTCCCTTTTTCTTCCCTGGGTGGGTGAGCACACATGATTTGATCAACAACTTGTGGCTGGAACTATCTGCTTAATTTGTGTCTGTCCTATTCTCCCCAGTAATCAACATAATCAACAACTTTTCATTCCTGTCCTCGAACACTTCAAGACCCAAAATAAGATCAATAAGAGGTCTATTGGTTTCAGACCAGTTGTCGAACCAAAAGGATGCTGATTCACCATTTCCAATCTTAACTCTAACCCCTTTTCGAAACTTTTCCCAGATAGTATAGATTCCTCTCCATGTAAGGGATAACCCTACCTTCTTTTAATTTCAAGGTTGAAACATTCCCCACATCTATACTTACTACATAGCACCTTGACCCAAAGCGCCTCCCTATTGTTCAAAAGATTCCAACACAATTTCATCAAGAAAGGCTCATTTTGTTTTCGCAAGTCCCTTATACTTAACCCACCCTCCTTCTTTTCCTTAGTCACTTGCTCCCATGATACTAGATGAAGCTTCTTACCCTTGTCCTCATCACCCCATAAAAAACTTTTGCTCTTCTTTTCCAATTCCTTTACCAAACCTTTTGGCAATAGCATATTTGCATATAATAGGATAGTAAGTGTTGATCACCAATTTAATAAGGGTAGTCCACCCAGTGAGGTTCAACCATCCACATTTCCACCCTAACAATTTCTTTCAGGTTTTCTCAAATATTGGTGCAAAAGTTACAAGAGATGCTCTTTTATGAATCAAGGGTATCTCCAAATACTTACCCAAATCTTCTGTAAGTCTAAACCCCATACTTTGGCTAAGACTTAGTGCTCTAGAACCATTAACACTTTTGGAGAAACAAACTCTAGTTTTATTCTTGTTCTTCAAGTATCCAAATGCCCTATAAAAATTTTCTAAACGTCTCATCATAACTTCAACCTGTCTTCTGAAGCATCACCAAATAAAATGAGATCATTCGCAAAAACTAAGTGAGAAATGAAGGGCCCTCCCCTTTTGAGTTGGATCGGCCTCCATAACCCGTCCTCTGTGGCATCATTGATTATATGGTTTAATCTTTCCATACATAAGTGACAATATATGGAGAGATTGGATCTCCTTGCTGTACACCTCTAGAAGAAGTAAAGGTCTCTGTTGCTTCCCTGTTCCACAAAACCTGGAAGGATGGTGTAGTGATACATGCCATTATTGCTTCACACCTTTTATGATCAAAACCCACTGCCTGAAGAGTGTCCTTGATCAAATTATAATCAAGTCTATCATAAGATTTCTCTATATCAACTTTGATTGCCATTTTTCCTTTTATTCCTGATTTGGATCTCATAGAGTGAATTACCTCTTAGGCAATAATGATATTGTCACTGCTTTATCTCCCTATTATAAAGCTACACTGATGATCCCCCACAATTGTTGCCATTAGTTAACAGAGACGATGACTTATGACTTTATTAATGATTTAATAACTCACACTACATAAGGAAATGGCCCTAAAGTCCTTAATGGTCTCTAGGTTTTCCATCTTAGGTATAAAGACAATATTTGTATTATTTATATCCTTCACCTTTGATGGATTATCCAAAACCTCATGAACTAAATTGCATATAGAGCCTCCTACTAATTTCCAATACTCTTGATAAAATACGGCATGCAGTCCATTAGGTCCAGGTGCTTTGAAAGCTCCAAGATCAAAAGTATCAAACCAAATTTCTTCATCTGTTACTTCTGCTAGAAGTTGACTTAACTCAGCCTGATTTAATATAGGAAAATGAGATCTTGTTCTAATCTCTTGAGTAACTCTGTTGCCCATTTTGAAAAGGTCCTTGTAATAAGAAATAGCTAAATCCTTAAGGGTACACTGATAAAAAAACCCAACTTCCCTCAAAGCCCTTGAGAGCCTCAACCCTATTTCTTCTCCTTTTTATAGTAGTCGTAGTGTGGAAATATTTGCTATTTTGTTTCCCCATTTTAGCCAGTTGCATCTCGATTTCTGGTACCACATCAATTCTTCTTGAGCCAGAACCTTGTTGTACTCCTTCCATAGCTCCTTTTCATTTTAAACTAGATATTGACTATCACTTCTTCTCCTGGCTCTTTTGACTCCATCAATTCTTCTGAGAAGATTTTTCTTTTTTGAATTGACATTGCCCCACTTTTTTCTATTCCATTAAGGTTCGCAATTTTCCCATTCCAATTATCCATACCCCAACTATATCTCACCACCTCGTCAAAACCATCCTCAAGAAACCAAGCATCTTAACAGTGGAAAGGTGATTCTGAGAAGAATTGGTTTGTGATCCGAGCCAAACTTGTTGAAATGATACACTTTAGTTAAAGGGTGCAGCCGATTCCAATCAATATTCATAAAGGCCCAATCAATCCTTTCTTTTAGTAGTTCCTACTCCCAAGTATACTTTCCCCCTACGATATCAATTTCAATTAAGTAAGATTAAGAAATACAATCTCTAAATTGCCTCATAGATCTAAAATTTGGACAAGAGCCACCTTTTGTTGTCATCCGCAAAAAGATACGCATTGAAATCACCCATAACAACCCATGGCCCATTAACCGTTTACTTACATCAACAAGCTCACTCTACATATTACATCTAAGGATACAATTTGGTTCTGCATAAACATTGGATAATAAAAAGATCTCCAGATTATTTGTCGGTATCACTTTAAGATGAATGGCTTGGGTAGAGGAGGCAACATAGTGAACAGTAACATCCTCAATATTCCAGAGAACCCAAATTCCTCCCCCATAACTCGTAGCTTCCAATCTCAACCAAGTATCAAAACCCAACTTTCGAATAACTTTGTCTTCCTTATTGCCGCTGATTCTAGTCTCACTAACGATAAGAATTTTCATACTTCTTCCATGAATCATATCCTTCAATCTTCCTGGAAACATTTTTCAAGCCGTGTCCTTACAATTCCAAGATAGGATATTCATAATTAAAATAAAATAAAAGAGAAAGAACATATAACCTGGGAATTATTGTCTTGAATTAGATAGTTCTATGACTTCATTAGCTCCATGTATCTCTTTCTGGACCTCATCTTGAGTTTCAAACCACATATCATTTTGATATGTCAATTCTTGATTTAGTTGTGATCCAATATACACCACTATGGGATCTGGAGGTTCAGGAGGGTCAAGAAATTGATTTGTTGAAATTTGTTGCTATTATTGAGTACCTTGTGAAATTATAGGGTTTGTTACTCCATTTCCTTCCTCAAAAGTGGTTATGCCATGTCCTTTCTCAATAGTCTGAATAAAATCTGCCTGTATATTCTGTTCCATTGCTTGATTGTAAACTTGTGACCCACCTTGTATAATTGAACCAAAAACTAGACTATGTGCTCGTCCCACTTGTTTCCTTTTGACACTTGTAGACAACAATTTAGCCTTTGAAACTAATCCATGTTTGATGCTCAACTTTATATTTTTCCCAGAGCTCTTTGAGCTATTTAAATATGGTTCACATTGACCACGGCCTACTGAGTCTCTTGTATCCCTCAACTTGCATCATTTCCTCATTAGGCTTGGTATTCAATTGTTCACCTTTGTCGGTTACTACTTTTGGAGCATCAGTGGCTTTCGTTACACTAGTTACTTGATTTATTTGCAATGCCTTCTTCAATTGAGAGGATTCAGTCACCTCTTTCTTCCTCCACTATGTGCTAGAAAATTTTTTTGTACTAGGAATTATTTTATCCTTTGAAGAGATATCCAAATTCATCTCTCTCAGAACCCCAAAGCGAGACCCAGCATCTATTTCTTCATGTTTCCCCGTTGATCGAACATTACCCGTCACCCTTAGAAGGTGTTGCTTTTAAATTTCTATTTTCTATGTACGGCGCCTCCCAGTTGATGCAACCATCATCCATGCTCTATACTCTTCCTCTACCGAAATATCAGGTACACTCACAATCTCTATTTCCTAACCTCTAGTTGATTAGCCTCCCTTGAATAATTTTGCAAGGATCCTTGATCTATAGCAGGCGTTTGGTTCTGAGATTTTTGTGGGCATTTCTCCTAAGTATGTCCATATAAACCACAAGTAAAACATATTGTATCAAGGCCTTCGTATTCCTTGGATATACACGATTCCAGAGAGAAAATCTAGATTGAAGTTGCTTATTCAAATCTACTTCAATGCTCACTCTAGCAAACTTCCCTCTTTCCACCACATTTTAACGGCTATCTTTTTGTGCTAAGGTATGTAGATCAACCTTGAGACCTTTTTTGATAAGATTGCCTATCTCCGTAATGAATCCCTTTGAGTAGATGTGCATTGGAAGGGTGGGAATTCTTACCCAAATTGCAACCTTGCATACCTTGTTGCAGTGTGGGTTAAAATTGGGACTCCACCTCTGAACAGCCAGGTAGTACCCTTGTATAAGCCAAGGTCCATCAAACAACAATTTTTTACATAGGCCTTCTTCTGCTGTTCTAAAAACAAAATAGTTATTGGGAAGGTCAATAAGTTTAAAATTATTAGACCGTAGTAACCATTTGATTTTGTCTTTCATCGTAACAAGATTAGTCTTCCTACCTAAAATATTCAACATAAGAGCATCATTCCATGGCCTACAAAGCTCCTTTAATCTTTCATCTGAAACATTTAACTTTGGAATCGTTCTTATCATCTTCCTCTGTTCTTTAGTAACCTCCGTGCTGTCTCCTCCTCTTCTCTTAACCACTCCTTCCATCTTTCTTCAAGACTCTTATCAAAAGCTTTTTCTTCATTTCCTAACAGCTTTGCTTTATAAGAAATCTGGGTTCTAGGCAGCATTTTTGAATCCTGGTTAATGTGAGAGTTCCTCGCATCAGTTTCTCTCATTTCTGCATCTTGCATTTGGGTATCCTCAGGCATCTTTTTTATGCTAAGCCCTAATATATCGTCTTGTTCCTTAGATTGTCCTCCACCTTCTTCAGAGGTGGTTTCACAAATCACCGGGTTATTACTCATTCTCTCATAATAGTACTCACGTCTCCATGTAATTATACTACTGGTTCTACTTCAAATGCTAGATCTCTCTACTATTTCCAAAACTTTTTCTAGATCCTTTCACACCCAACCCCAATCACAATTCCAGAATAAAGAATAATTATCAACGATACAAAAGGGAATGAGGTAAAGGGATCTGACCGAGACTGCAGCAAAAAAGGTCCAAGCTCCAATATTATATCAAAAGCACCAAGCCAGTATGATGGCGATGCTGTGGTAGGTCAGAGATGATGACTGGGTGAAGCACCGCCAGTTATAAGTTCCCCTGGAGCAGATATGAGCTTAGCAATATCAATAAAACTGGGCACCGATACAGCACAGAGCACCGATATCATTCGCAAACTGAGCTTAGGATGACGATATCAGTAAATTGAATGATGGTGAAATTGAGGTCGGGACGGTGGAAGACCACTAATAGTTTGAGACCGTTACTGCGACGAACGTCGTCGGACAGCAACGGTCAAATAATTCAGAGCTGTATGCATTTTACTAGCTCGAGATATTACGTGCACTTTTTTCCAATTTTCTTTTTATTTTACCTTTTTTGGGATCACTTATATTTTCCTCTTTTTAAGTTTATTATTTTTAAAGTTATTTGTTTGTCATTTTGCCAAGAGATATGCTCCTTGCTGATCAGAAAGCTCTTTTTTGTTTGATATGAGTGATATTAGGTATTTGCGGGACTCAGAGAGTGTGAGTGGGGCAAGAAAGTGCTAAGAAGGCATTTAGTTTCATTGAGGTATTTAATGGTTACATCATTTCCTACAATTATTTTCTGATCTTTCTTCTTCTGCTTTTACAATAAGCTGGCTGCTTATTTGCCATGTTTAACGCCCTTTGAGCCTGAAACTTTCTTTATCCTTAAAATTCTTATGTTCATTGGTTCTAGATAGCAGGATTAGGGTTATTATAAAAACCCAACAACTCATGTCCTGTCATTTTCTCTATTACTCATATCTATTTGGGAATTCTTATGAGTGGCAGCTTTTATGTTTCCAATTTAGTGGATTAATTTTATTCCATAAGAAAGTATAAAGTCCTATTCATTGAACACTTTTAGACATGGCATATATCATGAAATTCCTTGTGAGTAAATGTAGAACAAGATGGTTGCAAGACAGTATTTTGAGTTGTGTTAGATCATAGCTGCACTTATGTGCTTGTTACTAGCTAGTAATTAACAATTTTGGGGTATGTTGACATTGTTGCTCAGAATCTCAGTAGGAAATAGATACCATAATGCATGCATGATAGATGCTATGTGTATGACATGTTAGCTTTATCTAGATGCATGCCCCATAACGACATTTCTGCATGCTCAATGTTTCATGTAACAAAACTATGGCCACAACAAAACAGAAACAGAGCTTCATTTATTCAAATATGCTCTACACAATCAAGTAAAGCAATCACATACATCACTACACAAGCAAAGATATCAAATACATGTGAGTAAGGTAAGTCCCCTACCTCCAGTCTTTTTCTCCTTGATTTGCGTGCCAGCAACTCAGGGCTTCACATTCGATCCTACAATGTCAAATGTACTATTTAGACACTTCCATAGTGTTTCTGGGGGTTATATGAGGCTATATTGAAAATTTACTAAAATACTCCCGGAGACCCGGCCCAGCCCCGCCGTACCCGGTCCGGCTGTACTTTTCTTGAAATTTTGACATTGGCTATTCTGACATATTTTCACCCAAAGAATCTATTTCCAGACTCAAAATTATCAAATTCAATGTCAATTTACAAATTTACCCTTGGCAGCCCCACTTTAAGGGTTTCAAGGGCATTTTCGTAATTATACTTTTTCGGCCTTTTCCGAAAAAGTGCCCAACTGTAACCCCACCTAATTTTTGTTCCTGAACTCAATGGAATTATCAAACCATTGAAAATCAAACTCTAAGACCCATTTCTAGAGCTGGCTGAAATTCTCAAGTATTTCGGGGAAAATTGGGGTTTTTCGGTTTCGGCTCTGTAAACGCGTTCCTTTCTACTCCTAACCACTTTATTGACTATTTCATTAGGTTACAACTACCATTTAGTATTAATTTGGGCAGAATAACCCCTAGGGAAACCCATTTTCCATTTTTACAACCAAAGACAATTCGGCGAAATTTCACCGATTAAATTATCCACAGCAGCCAGAATAGTCAATACACAAGAGTTTGGAAGTTATCTCAAGCTCCCACTAGCTTTTCTCAAGAGTGGCTGAACCCTAGCTCACTTCAACACAAGAAATGGAGCTTCCAAACCTTAAATTACATAGAAGAATAGCTTAGGAACGGAGTTATATGCGTTAGGAGATAGATCGTCGGAGAAATCGACTTACCTTACGATATTTCTTCCTCTTTCTTTCTCTAAAGATCCCATATGCTCTCTCTCTCTCTCTATTTCAGCTGTTCTCAGTGTCGGAAATGAGGAGGAAGAAGGAAAAAACCGTTTAATAACATATCCCATGCTTATGTCATCAATGTAACATGATGATGTCATAATTCTCAATTTTCGGATTTTTGGCAGATTTCTGCCCAAACTTTGCAAAATCATAACTAATTCTATAAAAATATAAATGAGGTAATTCCAAAGCCAAATGAAAGGTATTTAAATCCTCTTTATAGGAAAAATATTTACCAATACTAGAAATCATCACACAATTCCAGAATTACACAAATTTCATCACTGTAACAAAACAGAGTCCATTTTCGACCTCAAACTTTGGAGAGTCATATCTCCCAGTTCCCAACATGAAATGGAATAAATAATGTATCAATTTTGAAGCTTGGGATGTGAAATTTAAGACTGTAAAGTTTCATAATTTTTTGACATCATTTTCCTAGTCAAAACATCCACACAAGAAGACTGCCCAGACAGAATTCACACTGGACAGCATTTCCAGTTTTGCAACCAATGTGTCCAATCCAATTCAAATCAATTCCAATGATTAAATACCACAATATGACACCATTTCCAACACAATACCCCATTCAATTCTTCCCTATATTCTAAGTCAATTTGGATGTTAATCCACAATTGAACTCAAATACAGGGTTTCGGCACTGCTCACAACACACATGAATCACATTCGAGTGCCAAATCACATCATATTCTCCAAAAGGGTTATTTATCACTAACCACATCCACTTTTGAAGTCATTAACCCTTAATCACAATTTAGGATCTTGCTAAACCAGGGTTTAGCAATCCACTAATTTCAGGCTTATTCTCTAACCTCAAGTCTCAAAATTTGGGGTATTACACCATGTACCAATCGAAGAGCATCCTTGTGTTCTTCTACATACGGTTTGACCTCATCAATGTTATGTAGCACATACAAGTGGGCTTGCTCCCGTTCAGTCACTGATATCGTTATTACATCCTTCCCAGTTGTTCCTTTCCCTGATCTTCGCCCATCATGATGGGACTTGGGGATCCCTACAGGGTCAACATTTGATAGAAAATCAACACAGAAGTCACTTGCTTCTTCAACCATATACCTTTCAGCGATACAACCCTCTGGGTGATATCTATTTTTCACATATCCTTTTAATATTTTCATGAATCACTCATTTGGGTACATCCATCTCAAGTACACTGGATCGCACAATTGAATCTCTTTGACTAAGTGTACAGTTAGATATACCATAATGTCAAGAAAAGAAGGTGGAAAATACATTTCAAGTTCACACATAGTACACATAATCAGCCTTTGAAAATCTTGTAACTTAGTTGAATCTACCACTTTACTGCAGATCAACTTGAAAAACATGCAAAGTTTAGTGATGGTGTTTCTTAAATTTTTAGGTAAAATGGATCGTATACCAACTGGTAAGAAATTCTGCATGAGCACATAATAGTCATGAGACTTGAGGTTCTTTAACTTCAACTCTTTCAATGATACAAGGTTCTTTATATTTGAAGAGTAGCCCTCGAGAACTTTAATTCCTTGCAGAAACTCACAAAATAATTTCTTCTCTTTCCTCGACAAAGTGTATGCCGCTGGTGGTAGGTAGGTACATGCCCTTGCTCAATTGGTGCCAAATCTTCTCTAATTCCCAAGTTCACCAAATCTAACCTCGAATTGACGCTATCCTTGCATTTTCCTTGGATATTGAGTAACGTGCCAATTAGACTATCACAGATATTTTTTCTATGTGCATCACATCAAGAAAATGTCTCACATATAAAGACTTCCAATAAGGAAGTTCAAAGAAAATCAACTTTTTCTTCCAACCACTTGTCTCTATTTGTTTTGCAAAAGGCTTGCCAAAATTGTTATCCAAGTCTTTTATCTTGGAATACACCTGGACACCGATCAACATCTTTGGTGGGTTACCTTCTTCTGAGTCACCATTGAAAGGCTTTTTCCACTTTCTCTAACGATGTTATGATGGTAAGAACCTTCGATGCCCCATGTAAACATTTTTCTTACAATGATGAAGTTGCACTGAATGAGTGTCATCTTTACATATAGGGTATGCACCATATCCTTTGACACTGTATCCTGACAAATTACCATAAGTAGGGAAATAATTAATTGTGCCAAACAACATGGCTTTCAAAGTGAAACTTTCTTCCATGTACCCATTATACACACTGACGCCTTCCTCCTAAAGCAGCTTCAAGTCATCAATTAAAGGAGCCAAGTATACATCTATATCATTCCCATGTTGCCTTGGCCTAGAAATTAACATGGACAACATCATAAACTTACGTTTCATGATCAAGTGTGGAGGAAGGTTATAAATCATCAATATCACTGGCCACGTGCTATATGTACTAGTCTGAACACCGTGCGGATTAATTCCATCAGTTGACAATGCAAGGCGAAGGTTCCTTGCTTCATCTGCAAAGTCAGGGTACTCATGATCAATTTTTTTCCATCGAGGAGCATCTGCAGGGTGCCTAAGCTTCGTGTCTTTAATCCTTTTATCTACATGCCATGTCAACTGCTTAGCAATCTCTGCATTACTGTACAGTTGCTTGAATCTTGGAATAATGGGAAAATACCATAGGACCTTCAAAGGACTCTTTCCTTTCTTCTTCCTATATCGAGATGCGCTGCATTTAGGGCACTTCTCCAATGTTGCATATTGATTTTGAAATAATACGCAATCGTTAGGACATGTATGTTCTTCTCATATCCCATGCCGGTTGTAGAGCAAACAATTCACTTTGCTCGTATGTCTTGGTAGGAAGTACATTTTCTTCTGAAAGCATATCTTGCAACAGTTCAAGCAATGCAGTGAAACCCAAATCACTCAATCCGTAGCGAGCTTTAAAGTTGTACAACTTCAACACTGCTAGCAATCTTGTGTATTTAGTACTACCGGCATATAATGGTTTCTCTACATCACCTTTCAACTTCTCAAATTCATTAGGGCAGTTATGATGCACCCCTTCAACCATATTTAGCATTTCTTCAAGACCAACATCTTCATCAAACATGCTTTGATCAAATTCATCCGAAGCGCCACTCATGGTATGAACCCGATCACTACATGCATCATTCGTCTCACCATGCCTTGTTCATCTTATATATGTTTGATCAATACCCTAACACACTAAATGATCTAGTAAATCAAGTGGACTAATCCGCTTTTCAAAACAACAAGATAAGCAAGGACATAAGATTTTGTCAGGATCTTTTATGTGCCCAATTGCAAATGTAATAAAATCTTTCACTACATCTATATATTCCCTTAAACACCGATTAGATGACTTCCATTTATGATCCATCTATGCCTTCAATCTGTTTAAAACAAGGTACGTGGTTAGTTGTAACCCCCTCACCGTAATTACATCCGGATTACGAAAGGTAAGTGAAATAGAGACCAATAAGATGAAATCACAATTTATAATCCCACATCCAAGAGATGGGGTATTTCAAAATCCTTTCAAAACATATATATATATTCGTGGTCTCACATTCACGTGCGGATATAATTATCAGAGAAATCAGAGTACATAATAAATATCAAAGTGCGGAAACCAAAATCCCGGCAAACCCCGGGTTACTTACATATATAACTTGGGTTCAAAGTTTCCCAACAAGGGGATTACATCACCAAAACATTCATTTACATTAAATGTACAACTTGCAATCCCAAATCCAAAACTATAATAACCAACTACCACTTAGATCTCGGAGTAAGCCTAACTACTCCTGGTTGTCCGCTTCCCTTCCGAACCACTCGCCCTGTCTGAAAAGATTAATCATTTGGGAGGTGAGATTCTAAAGAATCCCCGTAGTAACAACTATTTCATACCACATGCAATCATATAATATGCAAACACATCATCTCATATCAGCAACAACACAAACTCACTCCACCCTCATCCCCTTTTACCGCCGGGAAGGCATACGACCTTTACCTGAACCGTTGTTAGCGATTCAGGGACTGTTGGCGTGGCAGTGCATACAAATAGCCACACGGCTCACATATAGCCTTTCGGCTTTCACAATGGCCCGTCGGCCTTCTCAAATATCACACCCTAACCTCATCCCCTTTTACCGCCGGGAAGGCATACGACCTTCACCCGAACCGTTGTTAGCGACTCAGGGATTATTGGTTTAGCGGTGCTACCACAATATCACATAACGCATATATGACACCCTAACCTCATCCCCTTTTACCGCCGGGAAGGCATACTACCTTTACCCGAACCGTTGTTAGCGACTCAGGGACTATTGGTATAGCGGTATTTCCACACAAAGTTTTCACAAAACTTGCAGCATACAAAATCCATTTAATCACAATGATATAGCACACATATCATACATCACATAAGGTATAAAGATAGAGTCACTACCTGTATCTTTCCTGACTGGCTCCGGCACCGTGACCTCACGAGGGCGACAAATGTCAAATCCTATATCAATTAGGGACAACCAATCAATCTCTTTTCCATATGTATATTTCAATAATACTCTATGTTGGTTATCATTTAGGACTCTTTAGGTGACTAAAATAGGCCTAAACATATGCCTAAAGGGTAGGAAGAAACTACCCAAAAGACCCCTTACTCGAAGGCAAAACACTCATTTTTTGTCATCTCACTCGAGCACAAATGCTCTCACTCGAGCACAAGTACGGACATCACTCGAGCACAATAGCGAGTGAGACTGCGAGTGAGCACCCGAGAGCACAAGGAAACCCTCGAGCACTGGCTCACTCGAGCACGCTGACCCTCACTCGAGCACAAGGCCAAATGCCTCACTCGAGCACCCGCGAGAGAAATCCAGGAGGTGAGGACCCGAGAGCACCCAAAGCTCTCCAAGCATGGGATCACTCGAGCACACACCTCACACCCGCGAGTGAGAAGGCTTACTCGAGCACCTTACTTGCGAGTGACCACCCGCAAGCACAACTCCCACCTGAAGCACAACCTCACTCGAGCATGACCCCCAGTGCTCGAGTGAGAAGGCTATGCTCGCGAGTGTCAGAGCACACTCGTGGCATCCTCCAGCAAGTGAAGACCCGAAAGCACACCCTTCACTCTGGACTTACACCCTCACTCGAGCAGACCAAGCTCACTCGAGCAGGTTTCTCGCTCACTCGAGCACAAAGCGATGTGCTCGAGCAGCACTCGCAGAAAACCCAGGTGACTCGAAGCACAAAGGGAAAAACTTGCGCATCACTCGAGCACGTTCTTCCTCTGCTCGAGTGATGTGTATCAGAGACCAGAAACGCAGCCAAAAACCAGAAACACCAGATGGTCAAATTCTCCCCCAAAGGTTCCCAAACTCTTCTCAAATGCTCATACACTCTAAGCACTAACAAGGGAACACAATGGCAACTCCATAAACACTCTAAAAACCAATTTGACCACAATCATTCATTAAGGTCTCAATGACACATCATATCCAAATTCCCTTAACACCCTTTTTAACATTCCAAATTACATCAAATGATCATATATCTCCAACTAAATCATTTCCAATCATCAATCATAACAAGCTTGACATTTCCCAAAATAGGCATAATTAGGGCAAAATTCCAGATTTTACCATACTTAGCAAAATATCACACATTATACTTCAAAATGCTCTAAATGCCTACCTCTTCACTTTGTTCAATCCAAAATCCTGATCCCTCAACTTTCAATTTCGCCCCCAAATCACAAATCACCACTTCTCAAGATTCTACAATCATCACAACGTAGCTCTCATTGAGATGAACAATATTAGAGAAGAGATTATTAGCAAATGAGGAGCATTTCTTACCAAAATTCAAGCTTTTCTTCTTCCTCTTCTTGCCTCAATGTCGCCGGAAATGGAGGAGAAAGAGAGAGAAGATGAGAGATGGTAGAATGATGATGGTGTACACACTTCCTCCTCTTCCTTGCCCATGCTAGCCGAATAGGAGAGAGAAAGTGAGAGAAAAGTGAGGTTTTGTCTCCTAGTGCCATATCCAATGGCTCACACCACGCCACATGTCATCATCCACTCACTCTCTCAAAGAGCTCACATAAACACAAAGCATAGGATTCCGACCCACGGTCAAGGAATCACAACCATTGATCTTATATACCACATGTATACATACAAAATTCATATTACATTAATCCCAAATATATTCAATCAAGATAATTACAATAATTATCGGAGCCATTAGCCCTAATCACAAATCGGGATATTACATTAGTTGTATGACTATTGCATTTACTAATTACTTTTATATTCTCTTACCAATTTTAAAATAAATTCCCAACATGAAATCTTCAAAGTTGAAGCTTTCTAAGTCTTAAACCATATGTTTTAATTGACAAATAATCCATTCATTATTCCCAGGCATTATAATATTTTTTCAGAACTCATAACGAAAGAAACCATATTTGCCACAACATATCAAAGGTAAATTAGAAAACATTACAAGTCAACAAATAAAATACAAGTGTTAAGAATATATAAATAATTATTTTACTTATGCAACTAATCCATAACAACCATTACAACACCTACAAATTATAACTAACTATTATTAAATTCAACTAAAATCACATTTGTAAGCTCAAAATTTAAAAAACATACCTTAAATAGAAGCTTCAATAGACTAATGAGCTGAAACTACAAACACAAATTACACATAAAAAAAGTCAATAAAATATTAGTGGTTGTAAATTATTTTTTTTAATAATAATAATGTGTACAAAACATCAATATATAATAAATTAAAATATGATTAATTAGCATAAATCAAAATATATGATTCAGAAAAAAAAGAAAGAAAATAAAATAAAACAAAAAGGAAAACATATATAATCCCAACATTAATTAAATTATTTTCAGCTCAATGTTGAAAATATAAAAAAATATTATTTTTGACTAGCTACATTATATTGCCAATTAATCTTGGGTAGTCATAAATTTGATGCATGCATGCATGCATACATATAAAGAGGGAATTGAACTAGACACACATATTGTAAAAAAAATATTTTTCACTATTAATATGCTAGTTAAAAAGATATTAAATATACTTAAAATTTCTTTTTTTATTAGTTGAATTAAGTTCGCTTAAAATTTTGCTTGACATATTGGAATATAGAACTTTAAGAAAATTTTATATATGAAACAAATATAGTGAAATTTATACATAATATATTTATTAAAAAATAATTTTTATATTGATATATATTATAAAATGTTTGAAAAAAAAATAACTCCGCCTATGTTATAGTCGGTCTCAAGCCCGGGTAAAGGAGGAGGGTTATGTTAGGCCCCGACAGCTAACGTAAAACCCTGTCGAATCTCTTATAAACATAGATCAACGAAGAAATTGTGCTAATGCTAGGTCGTTGCTTATAAGTAACGCGCTGTATGGCTCGAGTACAGTGATAAGTGAGCAAGGGTCGCTGCATCGTCGCCCAAGTGTAGTGTTAAATAAGCAAGGGCTACCGCTCTCTTCTGAACGGAGGCGGCTAAAGAAGCTAGTTCATAAGAGCAAGATCAGATTTGGCACTTGGAACCTTGGGACTCTAAATGCCAAATCTCTAGAGGTGGTGGGCATAATGAATTATCAAAAGATTAATATCTTGTGCCTTCAAGAAACTAAATGGGCGGGAGAAAGGTCTCAGGAAATTAATGGTTTTAAACTTTAGTATACAGGAAAGGTCAATAGAAGGAATAGTGTTGGTATCATCACTGACAATGAATGGAGAAAGAACGTGGTGGAAGTTAAAAAGGTTGAGGACATAATCATTTCCTTAAAAATGATTGTTGGGAAGGATAGTATAAACATTATCAGTGTGTATACACCTCAAGTAGGGGCAGAAGCACATCTTAAGGAAAAGTTCTGGGAAGATTTGGAGGGGCTAATTCAGAGTATCCTACTAACCGAAAAGATTTTTATTGGAGGTGATCTGAATGGATATGTCGGTAAGGAGGCAGGACCTCATGCAAGGGTTCATGGGGGTTTTTGATTTGGGGTGCTCAATAGTGAAGTTCAATCTATTATTGATTTCTCCCTCGTATATAACCTCAAGATTGTCAACACTTGCTTTAAGAAGAGAAAGGAGCATTTAATAACATATAAGAGTGGAGCTGCCAAGACACAGATTGACTTCTTTTTGGTAAGGAACTCTGATAGAAGATTTTGTACTAATTGCAAAGTGATCCCTGGGGATGGCGTGACAACACAACATAAGGTTTTGGTCCTTGATGTGAATATTAAGTGTGTAAAACAAAAGCATCGGCAAGTTTTAAATCCAAGGGTCAAGTGGTGGCAATTAAATGGGGAGAAGCGGGAGATTTTAAGAGAACTCTTTTGGAGGAGGGTGAGTAGGAGTTACAAGGAAGGGCTAATATCATGTTGGAGAATATGTCTAAAAAGGTCCAGAAGGTTGCTAAAGTAATTTTGGGAGAAAGTGAGGTGTATAAAGGATGAAGAAGGAAAAGTTTAGGTTACTAATAGAGATATTAAGAATAGGTGGGAAGCCTATTTTTATAAGTTGTTCAATGATAGAGGGGGAAAGCCTTGTGATTGCGAAGATTTGACAACTCGAGAAGGTGATCTCAATTTGTCATTTTACCGCAGGATTCTAGTTGGTGAGGTTAGGGAAGCTCTTAAGGAAATGGAAAATGGTAAAGCTGTTGGGCCTGATGGAATTCCTATTGAAGTTTGGAAATGCTTGGGTGAAAAGGGTGTTTTGTGGCTCACAAAATTATTTAATGAGATTTTACAATTCAAGAAAATGCCGGATGAATGGAGGAAAAGTATTTTGATTCCTATTTATAAGAATAAAGGGGATATTCAAAATTGTGCAAACTATAGAGGAATTAAGCTTATGAGTAATACAATGAAATTATGGGAAAAGGTGATTGAACGCTGGTTGAGGTTGGAGACTGAAATTGCTGAAAACTAATTTGGATTCATGCTCGGAGGGTCTACAACAGAAGCGATTTATTTATTGAGGGGGTGTATAGAGAAGTATAGGAGTAAAGGAAGAGATTTGCATATGGTTTTCATTGATTTGGAAAAAAGCATATGACCGTGTGCCAAGAGATATACTATGGAAAGCCTTCGAAAAGAAGGGGGTACGGTTTGCATATATCAAAGCCATTCAGGACATGTATGAGGGGGTTACAACCAAAGTTATAACGCCTGGAGGTGTAACAAAGGACTTTCCTATAAGGATTGGCCTACATCAGGGATCAGCTTTGAGCCCTTATTTGTTTAACCTAGTGGTAGATGTTCTAACTGAGCCTATAAGAGAGGAGATCCCTAAATACATGCTTTTTGCAGATGATATAGTTCTGTTGGCTGAATCCAGGGAGGAAATTAATTCTAAACTTGAGATATAGAGACGGACTTTGGAAGTGAAGGGTTTTCGTCTGAGTAGGAGCAAAACTGAATATATGCATTGTAAGTATGATAAGAGACAAGGTCGAAATGAAGTGGAAGTTAAATTAGGAGGGGTAAGTGATTCCGCAAGTGACAAAATTTCGGTATTTGGGATCAATTATACAACAAGATGGTGAAATTGATGGTGATGTCAATCACAGAATTCAAGTTGGATGGTGTAAATGGAGAAAAGCTACTGGAGTTATTTGTGATCGAAAAGTACCTAATAAGGTAAAAGAGAAGTTTTACCACACTGCTATAAGACCAGCAATGCTTTATGGTAGTGAGTGTTGGGCTTTAAAGGGATTACATGAGCATAAAATGGGGGTGGCCGAGATGAGAATGTTGAGATGGATGTGTGGTCATACAAGAAAAGCAAGATTCATAATAATCATATACGTGAACGAGTTGGAGTGACCTCTATTGTAGGAAAAATGGTAGAAAGTTGTTTGAGGTGATTTGGACATGTTTAACAAAGGTTGTTGAATGCACCGGTGAGGAGGGTGGATCAAGCCGTATGGAGTCATGTAAAACGAGGTCGCGAAAGGCCGAAGCATACGCTTAATGAAGTCATAGAGAGAGACATTTTAATTAATAATATACCAAAAAATATGGTTTTTGACAGAGCACAATGGCGTCGTGTGATCCATGTAGCCAACCTCATCTAGTGGGATAAAAAAAGGCTTTGTTGTTGTTGTTGTTTGAAAAAAAAAATTCAATTGAATAAAATGAACTCCTTATTGTATGGTTTTTTTCCTTACGGTTCTAGTTAATATATTTAAAGTTAAACAATATAAACAAATTATATTTTATTTTATTAAATATTAACATTGATATATATTGATATATTAAAGTCATTTTATCCATATTTTAAAATCCCAAAATGAGTTAATGACTCAATTAACGAATTATTCAATTAGTCATATTGATTTCAACTTTCCCTATTTTAATTTACTTTGTATGGGATTTTCTCTATTATGTTTAATAAGATAATACAAAAAATTATTTTGTTAATTTGGATTCTTGATTCTTGAACATTGATAAATAGAACTACAATATACATTTTTTTCTACAATATACAATTTTTTAAGTGTCTTTTTTTTTATAGATTTTAAGTGTCTTTCATAACGTTAGTTCCATATATCTTCACATGTTGATCTCTGTTAGATTACTAAGGGAAATGTGAAAGGAATTGATGAAAGAGCTACCATTACTACATACCCATCACCAGCAGCAAGTCCATTCATAAGAGAACTCGTGTTTTGAGCTTTAATTTAACACAGTCATAAGGAACATCTCTTTTTAAAAGAGAACATAAAAAAAAGAAAAAAACCAAAAAATCTAACCTCTTTAAACCTTGCAAGTTTAAGTTAATGATTTTGTGTTTATATTATCTCTATAAAATGGAACACAAATATATATAACATATATATATACGTGTGTGTCATAAAAAGAAAAAAAAAAAGCACATCATAAAATATAATCAACATATATATATAAACATGCGTGTGATAACAAAAATAAGCAGAACAACTTGAAAAAAAAAGGAAGCACGTTGAACTTACAGCTTAATTGATCAATGCAGTGTAGTGGGGGACCACATTGCCCGTTGGTGATACAATCTTGAGTGAGGAGGAGGAGGAAATTTGAGCAGTTGGACCAACTGGATGGAGTGGGGACTAAAAGTGGAAGACAGTACAAAGACAAGGGAAGGGACAAGACTGGGGATGGCAGTTGGAACAAATTAAAATAAAAATGTAGATTCGCTGATAAAGACATGTGAGCGTGTGGGTGTGGATGATAGGAAATGGAGGGAGGGGGCGACAGATCTCACTAAGAAGATAAGAAAGAGAAAGTAGTTTAATGGAGGAGAGAGGGGAGAATAATTAAAGTGGAATAGTAGTCAAAAAGAGAATGAATGGGGGGGAGGACGCGGGACCACTACGCAGGAAGTGAAATAATAAGAGATAAGGGTTGGGGTAGGGGGAATTGCTATTGGTGGAGAGTGGATTACACTATCCACTTGAAAACAAATTTTTTTTATATAATAGACAAGTGTGGCGCCTGCCTTTGGCACCTGGGCATCCCAAGCACCACAGCTGGTATTAGTGGGCCATGTGTGGTGCCTACCTAGGCAGGCGCCACACATGGCCCCAGTGTCGGCTGTGGCGCCTGGCCCACTAGGTTCCACAGCTGCTTGGCAGGCGCCACACTTGGCCTTGCCAACTGCGGCCCCTAACCCACTAGGTGCCAAGCTGGTACCCAAAACTAAAAAAAAATATAGAATAAAAAGGAAGTTGTGGCATTTCTTTAAAGAAGGGTCACAAAATGTGCACCACCTTTCAACCTTTTTGTACTAGTGAATATGAAAGCAACTAAAAAAAAAGCCCTTGGGGTCAGATTTCACTTAACAAATTTCGGATTAAATCACTTATCTATTATAGCCCAGTTTATTCCATGTGATTGATAGTCGAGTGTTCCTCATTTAATTACTAGCCTCTTCCAAGGCCAAGCAATTCTATAATTAATTGTTAATTCAATGTATTCCTATATGAATTTAAGCAATTAATAATGCATTAAGATTTATGGAACTCCTTAAGACTGCACAACTCATATGAATATATTTCTATTTCATATGCAAGTTATGGTTTTAATTATAGGATCTACACACATGCATCTCCTTCTGGTCTCAACATGCATATTGAAATCATTCAAAAGATGGTCAATCTATCGAAATCATTAAGCACAATAATTAAAACTCAATCATAAAGGAAGAATTAAAACTAGATTTAATAAGTTAAGATTCAATCCGTCATTAGTAAGCTACATCATCACCCTAGGAAAATGGAAATTTAGCTTATGATGAAATTAAAAATAAAACCAAAATAAGTTAAAATTACACAAAATTGGATGAAAACCTCATAAATACTGCATAAGATTTGAAATTAAATTCTAAAATATAAATATACAACCGAAAGATGCATGAAAAATGGAGAAATATAGCATCCCTTATAGGTGGTAAAACCTTCCATGTAGATGGCAACCTATACTATCCATAAAAGAGGACTACCTATACCGTCCATATAGGAGGTCTACCTAAGTCTTCCAAGATGAAAGCATGCAAAAAGTAATACAATGCATAAAATTAAATCTAAAAAAAATAAAACAATTTATTCAGAACTATTAGAGAAAAATCTCTCCCTGTCAAAGAAGGACCTCTAATTGTCAGAGAAGGAAGCCTCTATATCTCTTCCTCTCCTTTCTTGATGCTTGGCCAAGGATCTCTATTTATAGGCATAAAAGCGTCTGCTATAGTGGTCTAGAACAGTAAACGCGTTGCTACAGTAAAACATGTCTGGTACAATGAAATGCGTTTGGCTACAGTGAAACATGCTTGCTACAGTAGTTTATGAACAGTAACCATGGTGAATATTGTCGTTGATGAATAGTGACACTGCTATAGTACCGCTCACTTTTTTCCAACTGTGCCTCCTTGTCTTGTTTTGATCTCATAGGTCTAATTTTAGGTCTCATTTCTTCTCTTTTCCCCTTAACATGGTGTTGTTCATGGCTATCAAATAAAAAGCAAGGAAATACTATATTATAATATTAATAATATTTGTTCCAAAAATATTATTTATTTATTAATTACACCCAAATTTATTATATTAACACTACAAAAAAAATGATATTTTGTAGCGGTGAAATTGTAGCAGTTATAATTAACCGCTACAAATATTAAAATTTGAAGCAGTCATAACCTAAACTGTTATAAATTTGTAGCGGCAAGTTAGAGGGTAATTTTGTTATATTATCCTTATATGTAGATGATATACTATTAGCTGGAAATAATCTGAATTCGGTTATAGCTATTAAAGAATGGCTTTCATCAAATTTTGAAATGAGAGACATGGGTGAAGCAGAGTATATACTTGAAGTTAAGATCTAAAGAGATCGTTCAAAAAGAATCTTATATCTTTCACAAGAAAATTACATTAAAAAGATTTTTGAACGATTCAACATGAGCAACTGCAATTCCTTAGATACCTCAGCGGCTTCTAGTGTAACCTTTAAGCCATGAGATGTGTCCCAAAACTGAGTTAAATCAAAAGAAAATGATGAAAGTTCCCTATGCTAGTGCTGTTGGTAGTTTAATATACGCAATGATGTGTACAAGTCCAGATGAGATGTGTCCTAAAACTGAGTTAAATCAAAAGAAAATGATGAAAGTTCCCTATGCTAATGTTGTTGGTAGTTTAATGTACACAATGATGTGTACAAGGCCAGATATCTACTTTGCAGTAGATTGGTAAGTAGGTTCCAGTCCAACCCAGGTGAGCGTCACTGGAAAGCAGTAAAAAGGATTATGAGGTACTTAAAAGGCACATTCAATTATGCACTATGCTACGAATGAAGCGATCTATGCCTGGTTCGATACTCTGATGCTGATTTAGGTGGAGATGAGGAAGAGCGAAGATCAACTTCAGATTATACTTTCTTACTGAATAATGGCGCCATATGTTGGAGTAGTAAGAAGGATACATGTATTGCTTTACATTCTATGGAAGCTAAGTTTGCGGCATGCACTGCAGCAGCACAAGAGGCTTTATGGTTGAAGAGGTTTATTGAACATCTTGGATTTGGCAATAAGAGTACCAATCCAATATTAATGCATTGTGATAACACTGTAGCCATAGTCTATACTAAAGATGCCAAGTATCATAGTAAGACCAAGCATATAGACATTAAGTATAATTTTGTAAAAGATTATATAGCATAGAAAAATATTGTTGTACAACATATTTCGACCAAGAGTATGGTCACTGATCCCTTGACTAAACCAATTGCCAAGGAAACATTTGAAAAACATGTAGGTAGGGCACTTGGTGTACGTAAAATGTAAAATTTCAGACTTTATTACATTTATGATTAATTGAAGTACTTATCATTATTAGTATAAATGTCTGTGTAAAAGTATACAATGTCTAGTATGTCATACAGGCTTATGAGGTTGTCTCTCACATGAGCAACCGCCTTTGACACTCAGGAGGGGTGTGCAAAAATGAGACAATTGTGTTCACCAGTAAAGCAGCTAGAATGTTGATATGGTAGAGAAGAAACACAAACTATGTCATCTTGACAACAATGTAGCGTGTCAAGATGAGATCCATAAACATGAATATAAATATGGATCGAATCATGGACATCCACTTCCATGATGCCTGTAGCCAAATAACAAATTCTTCAATATTAACGTCTGAGTAAAAAGGAAGAATTTGGGTTTAGATGCTACGAGTGTCTAGACTCAAGTCTGTACAGTGTTAACAACAGAATGCAAAACGACATGCACTCTTATAATGTAAGAGTAACACTGTAGTATGCGATTCATACCGCATGTGCTAAAGAAACGCAAACCAAAAGCAAGAAAGAAGATCCCTGATTAATTTTTGTGTGAGTCCCAAGAAGTTTCTAATTCTTCCAACGATATCCTTTGACTTTGACAATATCATAAAGACACACTTCAGCATCTGCTTTTTTAGCATATGTCCTACAATCATGATAGATGCGATCTATGGTATTATGTTAGGAAAGCGGCTGATATATATTGAAGTGATATCTAGGTGAAAGGAAGATTACTTGAAATATAAACAAATATGCTAGTGTCTAAGACATGTCCTTTATGGTATTATTTTTTATAATTTCATAAGTGTGGATACTATGCATACTAGAAAGGCAATCTGAGTTTTATACTGACTCAAAAGGGATTAGATTAGCTATGTGAAAGTGTATATAAGTGAATCTAGGATATTTAAGGCACAATATTAAAATCAAGCTACACAATGAAGGTTGTCTTGTGCCGGTCTCTATAAAAGAGATTTCTAGTACATATACCTATATGCAGATGTCATGCCTACGCGGTCACAGCAAAGCACCTAGTATAAAAGAAGGAAGAAAAAGAGACATATCTAATCCACCAAGTGTGAGTGGGAGATGTTGGAAAATAGCCCAGTCCACCCTTGGTGGATTGGGCCCAACACAATAGGATTGGGGTTAAAGTATAAATAATATAAATACTTGGGTTGATATATGTAATATTTCCCAAACCATTATGAGTCATATTATTTAACCGATAGAATATGACTCTACAAGTGGTATTGTTTCACAGAAACAATATGTCTCTCAATCGAAAAGTTATTTTGTCTTTTCAATGGAAGGACATGTTAGTAGAAGAGGAAGGGGTGCATAGAACCCTATAAATAGGTGTAAAAGGATTCAGTTGAGTGACACTGGAAATAACATACAGAAACTCTGTCAAACTGACTCCTTATTTCCTCTACTATATTACTCTCTTCTTCTTCCAATGGTGGTGTATTTGCTGTGCGTCATAATCGTTTCCGCAACTGTGATCCAATTAGCGTGGGTACAAGAGATAAACGGTCGCACTTCAAGTACGCCCAATTATTCTTACAGAGGGTTTAGAGACACTAGGAATGTTTAAACGGTTCAGGTAATTCCTTTAATCAAATTTCCAATATCTAATTTTAGATTATACTGAAGATCTAATAAGAAGAGAATTTGGGGAGCTAGAGGTTAGAGTTTAAGGTTCGTATCAACATTTGAGGCACTTTTGCTAATTAAAAATTGATTAGATGACCTTAATGAATTTGTTTAATGATGAATTTAATCTCTAATGATTGAGTTAAGGAATTGAAAGGTAAACTATCACCGAGCATACGAGTAAGTGCCCATAAGGTGTTAAGTGGCATAGTTATAAAACCATAACATTATTAAAAAAAAAAGTCACATGTTCACATATATATACACATTAATCCACAATGTTATAATCTCATTCTCATAGTTATCCTATAAGTGTATAAAAATCAATACATAATAATTTATTCTTTGTTCTCCCTTATTTCCTCTCTTGCCTTATTTCCTCTGATTGAACTCATGGGTTAGCACTTACTCATATGACTAGTAGTTTACTCAACAAGCTCACCGATCAAGTGATATAGGCCGGCCAAAATCCGCAGAGCACAAGACCAGACAATGGGTTCCCCCTCTAAATATATTAATGGGGTGTCAAGGCCCTACTGGATACAAATGGGCCAAAGAGCTAACCAGTGTACACCTGAAAGCTCACCGCCTTATTTCCTCTTTTTGTATAAGAATTCACCCCCTTATGTCCTCTTCGAGTAATCTCTCATCAAATCCATATCCACCATCCCCTCTTATATCAATATTATATGATTATACATGTCATTATCAATTCACAATTATCAAAAAGTTCTTTCCAATCTCATAAATAAATACCAATTCATATAATATAATATAATATCACTAGTCATTTCTCAATGAAAATAAATCCCACAAGACAATTTTTATTAACAACATAGTTATAAAGTCCGCATCACATATCCACAGCCAAATTTATAATTCTATATAGTTAAAAATCACTTACAAACATCACACAAGTATGCATAACAAGAGAAAAGTGGTTATCTCTCGCCAAAGCAAATTATAACCACAAGCTCCTAATCCAAAATCTCAAATATACGTCAAAAATCAATCTACAACAATCAATTTATTAACATTAATATTTGTTTTAGTTATTGAAAAAATTTAATTTACTTAACTTAATTCTATAATTTAAAATTTTTGAATTAATTATTCCCAAAAATTCCAATTTCACACTAAAATCTCAATTATTAATTTAAATATTTTTCTTATTCACACTAAAATCTCAATTATTAATTTAAATATTTTTCTTAACTCAAATAACCTATTCAAGTCATTGATTATTATTAATTTCATTCCATTACATAAAATCCCCAATTTTAAGTTTATAACATAAAATAAATAAATTATAAATCTTCATCTAAAAAAATATAAACTGATTAAAACCATCAAGAATACCTCTAACAATCGAAATAAATTATTTAACCCAAGTCTAATATGTTAAAAAGTTCAATATAGAATTATTTATAGATTGATTATATAGAAAATTCATTATAAAATATTATATTGACTTAATAACAAAAATAAACCAATTAAAATTTACTATTAATCATCCTCTACATTCCTATAGTTATATATTGATAAAACTTAAATTTGTGCAAAATTCTAATACTAAAATATTCTCTAATCAGTAAGGAATTACTATCATAAGAAAGAAAACATTATTTAGAATATTTTTTTATGAAGAAAATTTTGTAATTAGAAGTGATTTTTATTACCTTATTGATCTCAAAATGTTAATTAAGGCCTAGACTAAAAGAAAATGAAAAACACTACCACTATACGATTTAGACACTCCCTCCAGCAACGTTGTGAAATGCTCAACTGATTGATGAGGGTGGGGTCAATATTTTAAACACCTCACTAACCCATCAACTCGTCATGGGTGTGGGTGGGGTGTTCTAAAATACCCCACTAACCCAGCAATTTGTTATGGGTGTGGGTGTATTTTAAAATACCCCCCCTAACCCATTTGGCTAAAGGGGCCTTGTGCCCCTTTAGTTAATAATATATATATATATATCCTAACAACAAAAACAATAATAAAATATTATTATTCTTTGTACATTTTACATAAATTCTTAAGATAAAAATTTGGATGTTACAATAAAGCCCTAAATTTAAATCTAGCATTGACATGTTAGTGTGTGTATATGTTTAAATTATATAAAATTAAAAAATAAGGAATTTTTTTAAATTACCGTAATTAATCAGTAATTGGTGGTTATAACATGCAAATCAAGGTAGGAATATATGGGATATTGTGAAGGTAAGCACTTGACTATACAAAGTAAAACTAAGGAATGGAGTGTCTTAAACTAGATTTCGAACTTCAGAGAGAAGTTTTAAAGTAGTTTTAGGTTAAATTTAGAATAACTTTTGAGAATTATATTAATGCATTTATATATATACTCCGATCGTATTTATAAATAATTTTCTCTCTCATGAGGTTGATCCTGTTTATAAACCATTTTTATTTTTTGTCTGAAAATGTGAGATTCTTTTTTTTTATTTTACACTTATTAAATACATATATTTATAATTAATTATCACACACACTAAAAGTTATCTCTCATATTCCTTCCAGTCCTATTTATAAACAACTTTCTCTTTCATAAAGCTGATCCTTTTTATAAGCAACTTTCACTTTTTATCTGAAAATGTAAGTTTCTTTTTCCTATTTTACCCTTATTAAATATTCATTCTTTCTAATATTTTATACTCATTATCTCTCATACTTTTTATATATTATCTCTCCTATTCTTTTCATAAACATGGGTATATATGGAAAAATCATGGCCTTTTTTACATACTTATTATTTTTAATTATCAGTTCGTTTTGTCTAATTAAGAGGAAAGTTGCTTATAAATAGAACCGGAGAAAGTACTTTTTATCCATTCTCTCCCTTATACTCTTTTTATAAATAGGGGTATATAAAAAAATATGATATTTTTGACATACTTATTATTTTTAATTATCAATTTGTTTTACACAATCAAAAAAGAAAAATTATTTATAAGTACGACGGGAGGAAAGACTTTGTAGGGCGGTCCGGTGAATGTGTCAATTTGCCGGGCTTGGAAGCATCCTTCTGAGTTGATTCTGTTAGATAATAAATAAGTTTTTCTCCTTTTAAATAACTTTCTATTTCACTACTAAGAAACAAGAGACAAAGATAACGTTTTCTCACCTATTTGAGTGACGGTTTCTGCATTATTTTTTGGAGGAAATGCATTAATCAATCAATCTAGTTATAAATTATAAGAAGATTCATGACGGTGGGTAGGTTACCAAAGACAGAGGTATTAACTTGGGTCTGTTTGGTGTGAGGGATTTAGAAGGAAAAGGCGGGGGGAAAATTTTTTTGAGTTGAATTCAAAAAAATTAGAGAAATTGGGTTAAATATTTTTAATTAATTTTTCTTACTTTTATATCTTATATACTCTATTTATTAAAATTTTATTACCCCACTTCTTCAATCTTTTAAAATTCAACTCATACAAATTTTCTCTCCCCTCCCTTCCCCTCTAAATCCCTCACACCAAACAGACCCACACTGTGCAGGAGTGAATTTGGCTTTCTGCTCCAAAACTTTGCTTCCTGATCGGTTCTGGTTTGTTCACCGCATGACTCTATCCTTTGATTCTTTCCCAAGTGTCCCTTCTATTTGTCGTTTTACACCGCCTCTTTTTACGTGTTTTCAGTTTTCACCCGTGAATGCATTCGAAAGTGTAAACTAAAAACTACAAATGGTGCCAGCGTACCATGAATATGTCACACTCGACATGGTATGAGGCAGGATATAAAAAATTAGGTTAAACTGGCCGGTTCAACAATCAGTCAATGATCCAGTTTGATTCATCCATTAGGTTATGAATCGGTTTGAACCGGTTAAAATCAGATTGAATTGGTTAAAATTGATGGTCTAACTGATTGGACCGGTTTCATTTTTTTATTCTTCTAATTATCATCTCACACTATTTTTTACGGAAAAATGAAAGGTTGAAAATCAAAATAAAAAAAAAGTAGGTAAAGAATCAAAAAACAAAGATGATGATGATAAAAAAATTATTTAAAAAGATATAATAATTATAAGAAAAAAGATATTATTATATAAGTATAGGCATCATAACCAATATTAATAGATTTAAGCATTTTTTTCTAAAAATCTTCATTTTTATCTATAAAATTTAAAAATATATTAAAATATATATTATCATTAATAAAATATAATATTTTAATATAACCAGTCCAACTATAAGTTAAATCCCAATTGACCTATAAGCCCTTAAATATATACCGTAACAAATTTATTAACCGATCCAATTTTTTATTTTTTGTTAATAGGCTTATGTGCCTCAATATCCGGATTCGATGGTGGCTCGCACCCAATGAGACTCTACTCAAAAAAAATAAAAAACTACAAATGGTGGCGATGTTAACATCTGGACTTCTGGAGTCTTCATCATCAGTCTTCCCTCTACTTTATCCACAACTGCTTTTTTCGTACTCCTGCATGTTGTGCTCCTTTGCTGATTTGAACATTTTTTTTTTTGGATTAAGGTGTTTTTTGCCCTTAAAGTTGTTAAAAAGGAGCTATTTTATCATGGAAGTTTTTGAGGGTGCAATTTCACCCCGAAAATATCATTTTAGGTGCAATTTTGACCTTGGGGGACGGAAAGCTAACAGTCACCGTTAAAGTTACAGCTTGGCGAGAAAAAAAAACATGGTGGAAGGTATGTGGCTGAAACGTGGCTGGGTAGTGAGGATGTGTACGAGACATGTGTGTACAGTAGGAAGAGAGAGAATAAAATACAGAAAGATGTTTAATCAAACCCTAAAAGCTCTTCGACAAAAAAAAATGTAGAAGTGCTAATCGGAGAATGAAGTTAAGGAGATCGAAGAAAGCGCTTTGCTAAGGCAAATCGGTGTGGAGGTGGGGTGCATGTGACAAGAGATTCGTGTACGGCTCTGAAATCGACAAGAGATTTGTGTGCCTCAAAGAGTTGTCGCACATAACCAAGTTCAGATTCTTTGATTTCATCAGGTCAAAAAAAAAAAAAAAGATTCTTTGATTTCAAAATGTATTATCCGAATAAAAGGAGGACTATTCGAATAGTAGAGTCACTATTCGAATAGTATAACTATTATCCGAATAATTTTTCAAAACCAACATCAAGACTATTATGAAAAATTATCCGAATAGCACAACTAATATTCGAATAGTGTTGAAAGCTTAAAGATATGTTTTATTCTCATCTCCAAGCAAGTATTCAAATAGTCAATGTTTGTATCAGGATAGCTTCATTCTTTTTAAATAAAGTGCTATTCGAATAGGTGTTCAAACTATTCGAATAAACTCAGTATAAAAGCTTCAAATACTATTCGAATAATAGAAAAAGTTTTCGAATAATCTCAGTGCATATATATATAAACTATCAGGATAGTATCTGAAAAATAGTGATTTTATTCGAATAAAAGCAGTACTATTCGAATAGTACTACTTCTATTCGAATAACAGCAGTAAACTCTGTTTTCGCTTGTCAGGATAGAGGTTTGGTATTTTGGTGATATCTCTCTAACCACATGTTGGATTGAACTAAAACCAGTGGCATATGAAAGTAGACTCCTAACACGAACTATGGACATCAAGATCACATTAAAAGGAGTTCAGATGAGAGAGATATTATCTGTTGAAGTTAACACATGAATCAGCGTCTTATTCTAGAACAGCTTTGGTATTTTGGACATAACTCCCAAATTACACATTGGATTGAGACGAAACTAGTGCCATATGAAACTAGACTTAAAGAGCTTTCCATGGATATATAATTTGACACTTTTCAAGATATATACTAAGATTTATGTCTTCTGGAATTTGCTGCTCGTGATTTCAGACATTGTCAAGAACAATAGACACTCCTTAAATCATAACTTTCTGTATTCAATGAGTGTGGAGGTGATTCTTATTGCATTGGAATGTAGACGATGAGAGCTTTCCGATGACATATAATTTGCCATGCTTTGAATCAAAATGAAGAGATCACTCGAGGGATTACTAAGTAACCAGATATGAAAAATGTAGTAGTTGCAGGAATATAAAGATTCATCATCAAATTGCATTATTCGAATACAATCTTCACTTCCCTTCCCTCCCCATCAATTATGTTCCTTTCCTTCCTCAGATTTTTCTTGAACCAAACGGGCTGTTAAAGCTTGCACATTACTTTGAACACTAACATGAAGACCATAACTCTTTAACATAGAGTATTAGGTATTATCATTCATGAACTTTGCGAAGATTCTCCATGGCTATTACAAAAGGAAGACCACAACTCCTTCACATATTAAAAATGGCCATTACATCATAAAACACATTCATAACAGAGTGTAAACTAAAAAAATAAACAAACACCATGTAAGCACTAAAGCACCAAATGTGAGCCTCATCCTCCTTTCAGTCTTCTTCATCTGCATTTTTATGGCACCAAGGTGTGCTTCAACATCGCTCAATCCCTTCTCATCAAATACTCTATGCCTTATATTTTCATCATATAACCTATCAACATGCCCAAGTAACCCATTTATCACCTCTCTTGGCCTTTCACCCATTTCTTCATCATGCCATTGAAAAAACCCACATCCTCCCTGTACATTTACAATAATCATTCAGATAAGAACAATATAAACCAAAAAAAAACCCTCATCATTTGCAACTGCCAATAAACCCATAGTGAACAAAAACAAACCCACATCCTCCTTGTACCTACCTGTTGGTAATTTCGATAGCCAAAGAATCTCCTCCTAGGGTTGATCTCGGTCCAAGAAGTATAGAGAGGAGCCACCACACCACAGCCACACATCCTCACCGAACCCTCATTCTGAACCTCACTACTATGACGCCTAAGAAGTGCGACCCTCCTCCTGTTTCCAGTTGATGAAGATGCTGTGGTCGAGTCTCCCATTGCTCCCTTCTCTTTTCTCGCTGAACCCTAACAGTATTCAACCTCTGTTCCTTTACTTTTGTTTGCCAACACCTTTGTCTCTTTATTAACTGTGGCTGATTTTGGTGTTTTTTTCTCTCAATCGTTTTCACTTAACTAAGCAAATAGAAACAAAAAAAAAATTGTGGATGGCGTGGAGTCCACCGTGGCCAAATCTCCTAAATGGAAAACGGCAAATTAGTTCCTCATCCCCCAGGTCGACATTGCTCCTAAATTAACACTTCTAGGGTGAAATTGCACCCTAAAAATTTTTTCTTGAAAAGTTCTGTATTTCAATAAGCATTTTATGAAATTTTAGGTGCATTTAATATTTTTTATCTAAAATATCCTTAGAAGTATATCAAAGTTTTTAGCCTTTCTAATATAAATGAATAATTCATATTAATAATTCATATTAAAAAATTGAATTATTAATTGAATTATTTTTAAGAAATTCATATTTATGCATTAGGGAAAATTATTTAGAGTTTGTCTAGATTAATGCTGGTAAAAATAATTTTTATTTTAATTGATTTTTGTAAACTGAAATTGACAAGTACTATCCTTTCCTTTTTCTTTTATCTCACTTAATAAAAATAACTACATTATTTTTTTTAAGAAAACTCAAATTTTTTATTTTTTTTATCTTTAATATCAATTGAATGATTTTTAGTTGAAAATATCATAAATTTTTAATTGATTTTTAATATCAATTAAATAATTTTTAGTTGGTATGTATCATTGTTTCTTCTTCTTTTTTTTTTTTGCTTGAATTATTTTTTATGATTCTTTTAGAGAATAAAAAATTCCTTTGATTTAGAAAACTTATATTTTGTTTGATTATATATTAATATTGATATATATAGAGCAATAAAGTCATATAGTAATAAATTAAAACTCTTTTAAGAGGGGAGAGAAGAAAGGGGAGAGCATTAAAGTTATTTTACCCATATTTTAAAATTTTAAATTGAGTTAATAACTTAATTAAGGATTTGTTGAATTTACCAACCTAATTGAGAATTTTCCTATTTTAAGTAGCATTATATAGGATTTTCCCTTATTTTTTTTTAAAAAAATATATTTTACTCATATCTCTTTTCGTTTTATTCTAAAAATTAACGACTAAATTTATTTATTTTTATAAATAATTATAAATAACAACATTATTTTTTATTTTCAAAAAGTCATATATTCTAAATTTATTTTTTAAAATAATTATTTTTAATTATAATTATATCCTATAAATAAAAATTAGGATATTGTTGGCAAAAAAAAATTAAGATCTTACAGGTTAAGTGCAAATTGTATAAAAAGGTACTTTATGATAATGGATGCACTTAAATAATACTTCAAGGTGTTAGATATATCATAAAATATTTTAAAATACTAGATGCACGGAAAAAAAAAATACTTTTATGTGTTATGGAATAAACTTTGAATACTAAATTATCATTAGCTCATCCATCTTTTCATTTGGCATTAAAATGTCATTTTCTCCATCAAGTTTCTGTGGGGAGGAGGTAACAGTGACGAGGCACTTCTTCATAAACACCCACAACCACACCCATTTTCCTCACAAAGTCTAAACGGAGCCACAAGCACAAGGCCAAAAGAAAGATCAAGAAGGAAATCCAAAAGGTAAAAACCCATTCTCTCATTTGCATTTTGCTTCCGAAGGAAAGTGTTTCAAGTGATTTTGTGTCTATGAAAATGGGTTGGTGGTGAAAGAATGGCAGGCTAAAAAACATGCATAGATTGATTACTTTCTTGGAAAATTTCATGGATTCCTTCTCTCTTTGTTTGTAGTTTTGATATCTAAATTTCTACGAAAGAGGAAAGAGAAGAGAGTAAGAGCAAGAAGCAAAATACCAAAGGTAAAACAACTTCTTATTTTCACTTTGCATATGATAGTTGTTCAAATTGATTTTTGGGTCTGTTGAAAAATTGTTGAACCAACTAATTCTCTTATCTTCTTAAAAATTTTCAGAGCCTGTGAAAAGAATTAGTACCTTTAATTCTACATCATTTTATGCTGTATTTTACTCAAATTTTATTTCCTAAATTCCGCTTTAGTTTTCACACACGCGAAGATAAAACGTACAGCAAGCTTACAACTTATGTATATATAATTTACAAAGCATAAGATAAACTACTTGGCTTGAATTTTTTTTTTTGGCCAACATGAAATAGAACAATTGTAATTTAACTAGTTTTAGTTGGAAAAAATTGTTCTGGCAAAAAAAAAACAAAAGTTGGAAAAAAAATTAGATATCCTTCTTTTGACCGCTGCAATCACAACAAACCAACTCGCGAATAACTGCGTTATTATTCACTCTAACCAATGATATGTCTGGTGACTCACTGTTTTGGAACCCAACGGCTATTTGTTCCATTAATCCGTCTCCCACGTCATTCATTTTGTCACTTTGAAATTGGAAGGAAGAATCGAAACGGCGGGGAGCGTTAATGGTGTCCAAAATTTCTCCTTGATGCATGGTGCTGGAAATGAAGCTGAAACACTAGGTAATCTTTGAAAACTTACTCTACTCTTCCTTCTCTTCACTTTATACCCATTAGAATCTTCAAATAGAGATGTTTAAGTGCTGATAAATTTGTAAACAGTCACGAACAACTGGACAAACAGATGAATAGCGGAAATTACGAGTAACCTGGAAGGATTGAAACAGATGATCTGAGTCGCGTCTGAGGACACTGTCTTATAAAGTTATTCCGCGACCACCGGCAGAGAGGAAGCGACACTCCCCAAGATTAAACAGACCCTTCTTGATATAATCAAGGCAACAGAACTGACGGAAGGTAATAGTAATGACAGTCAGAAAATAATGAATAGAGGAAAGGAGAGGAGAATGCAATGCACTGAGCACCCTCGCCTCTGTCTCTTGTATAGGCCTTTTCATGAAGAGTCATTGGTCACAATGAAACTTGGACAATACGTCCCTTGAGACCGGATAGTCACCACGGAACAGACAGACCGATACGTCGACAATAGAAAGATCTCCTGGCAAAGCGCATGACCGTCAGCAAGTTTTAGTCATAAAGGGTCACGAATTTTAAACCCCAAAACATAGTGACTTTTCGGCAAGCCCAAATAAATATTATTTTTAGATAACAAAAATAATATTTTACAAAAAGTGCCGGTAGCATGTATTTATTCACGCGTAAGGGGGGAATCGCCGGATTTCAACTACATTTGCCTTCCGGTGGCCCGTTGTTGTGCACGTGAACCCACCACTCATCTTGGCCTCTTTACAAGCCCAAGATAGTATAGTGATATATATAGGCTAGTGACTTTTTATTTCCAAGCAATGTAGAACTAGCTTCTTTGACACACCCACTCAAACATTTATATTTTACAACAATCCCCCACATGTATCAAAGAAACCCGCTGTGTTACCCACAAGATATAACCATTGTATCTAGTGGTTCGATGGACTATGAACTAGACCTAGACCAATAACACATGATACACAGAGATGTCAGTGGTCTTATGGACTATGAACTCACATTTCTTTGGTGCATATTAGAGGCATTAAGAGTCAGATTATATCCTAACATTTTTGCTGTTAACAACGATTTTTGCTCGTTATGTCGGCCATGCGCATGCCTGGTGCATAATGAATGCTCTAGAGATTTTACCATGATTTCATAGGAGCGACCACACTCCACATTTATAGAGGTGATTTCATATAAGTGTACCTGCACTATGCACATTGTCCTGTTGGACTATGAAATCATTAAGAGCTTTGCTTAACCTACAATAATACAGTCTAGCACATTCAAAATGTCATAGGAAGGGACGTAAAATATTTGTGTTAGTCAGAACTGACGAACGACTTGTTCTTACCCAGTGAACCTTTTTTATGGGATCAGCAATCACAAATGATGGTTTTCCATCACTGTCAATTAGTAGTCAGCTTTAGTCCCATTCCTTTTGATGTTTCAACAACCATTTTCCTCTCAAGAGGTTTTGTTAACGGATCCGCCAAATTCATTTTTTACTTTACATAATCGATCAAGATAACACCATCCTTTAGTAGCTGCCTTATAATATTATGTCTCAATCGTATGTGTCTACTCTTACCATTGAAGGTTTTATTCTTAGCTGTGGCTATCACTGCTTTATTGTCACAGTGTAACGACATTGATGGTGTTGGTTTGTCACCTAGTGGGATATTCACTAAGAAGTTTTTCAACCACTTAGCCTCGGTATCAGCCAACTCCATAGCAACAAACTCAGAGTCCCTAGAGGACGGTGTATAATGTTTTGCTTGGCTGACTTCCATGTGACTGCACCACCACCAAGAATAAAGACATAGCTACTAGTGGATTTTGTTTCATCTGAATCTGAGATCCAGTTAGCATCACTATACCCTTCTAATACAGCAGGAAATCCACTATATTGTATACCATAGTTCATAGTACCTCTCAAGTATCATAATAATCTTATGAGAGCCTCCCAATGCTTATTGCCTGGGTAATGAGTATACCTGCTCAATCTACACATAGCATATGCTATTTTAGGCCTAGTATAATTCATTAAATGCAACAAACTCCAATGATTTGTGCATATTTAGATTGAGCTATTCGATCTCCTTTATGTTTTTTCAAATGTATACTACCATCATAAGAAGTGCTCAAAGGCTCTTCATCAAATTGTTCAAACCTTCTTAGAATCTTCTCAACATAATATTCTTGAGAAAGATGAATACCATGATCATTCCTTATGATTTTTACATCCAAGATTACCTTTGCTTCTCTAAGATCTTTCATATCAAAGTTTGAAGCAAGGAAACTTTTTGTTTCAAGCACAACCTTTAAACTAGTACCAGAGATAAGCATATCATCCACATATAAGCAAATGATCACACAATCATTATTTACAGCTTTTATATAAATACATCTTTCTACTTCAATAATAGAAAAACCACCACTTTTTAAAACTTGATCTAATTTCTCATGCCACTGTTTGGGTGCTTGCTTTAAACCATATAATGACTTATTTAATTTGCAAACTTTTTTTTCTTGCCCAGGAACAATGCATCCTTCAGGTTGAACCATATAAATTTTCTCTTCTAAATCACCATTTAAAAATGCCGTTTTGACATCCATTTGATGAATAACAAGATTAAGAATTGATGCCAATGCAATTAAAACTCTAATAGAGGAAATCCTTGTTACAGGAGAGAAAGTGTTAAAATAATCAATATTTTCTTTCTGGGTAAAACCTTTGGCAACTAATCTAGCTTTATATTTGTCTATAGACCCATCAGGAAAGTAATTTTTCCTAAACACCCACTTACAATTAATAGGCTTTGCTCCTATAGGTAAATCTACTAAAACCCAATTTTTATTTTGATTCAAAGAATCTATCTCAGCTTTAATAGCTTCCTTCCAAGAATTTGCATTCAAAGAGGAAACATCTTCATAATAATTCCTAGGTTCATTTTCTATTAGATATGTGTAAAAATCATCTCCAAAATATGTTTCTTTTCTTTGTCTTTTAATTCTCCGTAAATTTTCAACTAAATCATTATTTAAATTTTGTTCAGACAAATTTTCAACTCTTCTAGGAATTTGCTCACTTTATAAAGGAAAAATATTCTCAAAGAATTCTGCATCTTTTATTTCAATAATTGTCTTACGCTCTAAAATATCACTTTTTAAAACTAGAAAATGATAAGTAGCACTTTGTAAAGCATAACCAATAAACAAGCAATCAACAGTTTTTAAACTAATCCTTTTCCATTTGGGATTGGGTAAAAAAACTTTTGCAAGACACTCCTACACTTTTAAATATTTCAAGTTAGGTGTATATCCTTTCCATAAATCATAAAGTGTTTTCTTGGTTTTCTTATGAGGTATTCTATTTTGTAGAAAACAGGCAGTTAATAAGGCTTCTCCCCATAAATTATCAGGTGCATCAGAACTTACAAGTAAAATATTCATCATTTCTTTCAAAGTTCTATTTTTCCTTTCTGCTATCCCATTAGACTCAGGTGAATATGGAGGAGTTATTTCATGAATTATGCCTTCTTTCTCACAAAAGTCATTTAATGGTAAATATTCTCCTCCTCTATCAGACTTGATTCTTTTGATTTTTCTATCTAACTAATTTTCTACCTCTGTCTTGTACAAAATAAACTTTCCAAAAGCTTCATCCTTGTTCCTTAATAGGTATACTTTAGTATATCTATAAAATTCATCAATAAACGTTATATAATATCTTTTTCCACCTTTAGTCTTAGTTTGTTTTAAATCTCCTAAATTAGTATGAATTAGTGATAATAACTCACTATCTCTTTGTATGGGGAAATGAGTTCTTTTAGACAATTTAGTTTCTACACAAATTTCACATTTATTAACATTATTTGTATTAATTCCAGAAACTATCCCAAGATTTTGCAATCACTTGATATAAGATCTATGTATATGTCCTAGTCTAGCATGCCATAAATAAAAGGAATCAATCATATAAGCAGAAGAGGATGCATTATTATTATTTTCATCAACACTCAGTACAAAAAGACCCTGATTACAATAACCCTTTCCTATCAGAATATTGTTCTTAGTCATAATGATCTTATCAGATTCAAATGACACATTAACCCCAAATTTTCCTAATATAGCCACAAATATTAAATTTTCTCTAAGTTCAGGCACATACAAAACATCATTCAGTGCTAATGTTTTCCCATATGTGAGTTTCAACACTACTTTTCCTTTCCATTAAACTTTTGCAATTCGTGAATCAGCCAAATAAATGTGGTCTTCTCCTTCTTCAAAGGTGGCAAACATGTCCCTATTTGCACATATGTGCTTAGTGGCACCAGAGTCTACCACCCACTTTTTCATATCAGAGACCAATAAGGCTTAAGAGACTACCGTAACAATAACGTCATCAGAGACCAATAACTTGAGAGACTACCACTTCTTCCTCTAAACATCTTTACTGGCTCCATGTCATAGTGAAAAATATCTGATCACCTTGGAACGATAAGGAAGGTGGGTAGGCAATAAAGATTCATATTGGCTAGGCTTGTTCTTGGCCTTGAGCTGCTTTGAGATGAATCTCATCTAGGTTCACTTAAGAGATTTTCCTTCTCTTTCTCTTTCTCTGGCTGCATCATTAGCTAGTTACTTACTAGTGATGTGGTGTCGCTTGAGTGATACCACAGATTTTGCTTCTGCTCACATTGCAACGCTCCTAGTTACACCTACTTAACCTCTACTCTTTGTATTCAAAAGTAGAGCATTTTGATCAACTCCTGCAAAAGTATAAATATATGCTCTTTGGTACCTAACTTTCTCTTAGGTCCATACAGTATTAGACATTATAACTCTTATGCTCTTATACAATTGAATCATATGATATTTGAGCAAAGAGTATGATAATCAACAAAGACCAAGATATAATTTTACCTAATTAAATAAATTCAAGCAATTGAATCATAAAAGGTAATAAGTGATATCAATGATCAATGATAGTTTGTAAATACATTTTATATAAAAAATATGTCATTGATAAGATTTTCATGCAATCGATGTAAGTCAGATCAAAGAGAGTTGAAACTATATTCACAATGATCAACTATTATGAAATGACAAATCAAGAATGAAATCAAGTTTTCTAATAATTATAATGAGATATGAAAATTGTTTCAAATCTCATATGTAATTTCAAATTATAACAATGCATTGTAAAATTGAAATTTTGAATATATGCAAAACTCATCTTTAAAATATGTTTATAATCAATATTCATGTTGAAAATGGTGGAAGTCAATAGTTTAAATATACCTATACAAAAAAAAACTTCTTTTTTAGAGAACAATTAAGATAACATGTTAGGCATTGGAGTTTAACATGTTTGAGAATTTTCCCAAGAGCAAAAGTCATATGGAAAATGAATTAGCTAAAAAAGCTTAGTTTTAAGGATGTATACAAACATAATGACTGTGCTATTGACTAAGAGATAATCTTGACTCTTAGAGTTGTGTCTTAAAGAATAGGAATATTCATTTCAAAGATTTGAATACAATACACTAGTTACTCAGAGATATATGATATCAATGGCTCATGTATTTGAGCAACAAAATGAGTACAAATGAATTATGAATGATTAAGCACATACTCATTAGTCCAAATGACTAGAGTTCTAGAATATTATCCTAGTAAGTTATTCCACAATAATAGTTAATGCATTAATGAACATTTATAATGCTTGGAATAACTTTGCCAACTAATGATTTATGCATTATGCTTTCACATATAGAATTATTTTCTAGGGAATACTTTGAAACTCATATATGTTAGATCCCATATGTTTTGATGATAACAAAGATTGGATCAATAATATGAAAAGATTTGATAACAAACAAATGGATTTGAACAAAGTTGCAAGGCATCACTTGGAGTCAGCACTGGAAGTAAACAACATCACTTGGAGTCAGTACTGGAAGTAATCAACAAATTTTAAGAAGGCTTACTCGAGTAGCCACTCGGGTAATAGAAGCCATTACTCGAGTAGCCACTCGCGTAAGCAAACATAATTTCATCCAGTGAGGCACTGCCAAATTTTGAAAGACATTACTCGAGGGACCACTCGAGTAATCTGCAAAGTTATATAGACTATTACTCGAGTAGCCACCCGAGTAACCAGATTTTCACAGGCATCACTCGAGTAGCCACTCGAGTAACCAGGTCTAAAATCTTCCAGTGACTCTCAGCCAAGAAATGTAGTCCATCACTCGAGTAGCCACTCGAGTAACCAATGAGAAAATAGCATTACTCGAGGGACAACCAGAGTAATCTGCAGAGTTATATGAAGTACCACTTGAGTAGCCACTCGAGTAACCATATAGTAAACTCTCAACCAAGATTTGATGTCATTACTCGAGGGAGTAATCCAGTAATCTGCAGGGCTATTTGAGAGCCACTTGAGGGATCACTCCAGTAACGTGTGAAGAAATATGAAGCCCACTCGAGTAGCCACTTGAGTAAGCAGTTTACCATAGTAATCACCCGAGTAACCAATGAAGGTAAAGACATGGCCACTTGAGTAGCCACTAGAGTAATCAGGTATTTTCAAGGTTTGTAATATATCACTCTATGTCTTACCCGAGTAATTCTTGATGCAAAATGTTAATTTGCTCACTGCCATATTTTTGACATGTTTACTCGAGGGACCACTCGAGTAACAAACTTGATCACTCGAGTAGCCACTCAAGTATGGCAGTCCAGAAATTATATTTTGATCGAATATCTCTTGACTTGTTATCTATATGATTAACTCTTCATTGTATTAGTATTATAAGCTCATCTGTAGAGAAACAATAAAAGAGTATGACAGATTTGAGAATTCAAATAAAAATCCAAACGTTCACCTAACGCTACCTACCACCAATAAATAGTTTTCAAATACGAAGAATAGTCAACCGTTGCTGCGCGACTCTAACGGATAAGTTTGAAATTACTTCCAACGGACACTACAACTCATCTATATATATGGAGCATTCAAAGAAAAGAAAACAAGAAGATAGGAACTGAGATCACACATCGATCAACACACTTAGTGCTTTATTTTCATATACTCACTCATTTGTACTTCAGTGAATATCTATGTGCTCTGTGAGAGAGTTTTTCATTACAAACTCAATATTTATTATTGAGACAACTTAAGGTAGTGGAACCTTGAGTTGGGGATTTGATTGCAACATGTAAGGGGGAGCGAGTGTCCAGGTGTAGGAACTTGCTATGTGCTATGTACTGAGGTGACAAGAACCCACTGAATCTTGGAGAATATAGTGAAAAATCTCAAAGATGCTCTGAGGACTGGACGTAGGTCAAAGTGATTGTGGCCGAACCAGTATAACTCCTGGTGTATACTACGGTGATATTTCTCCTTGCTCTTAACTGTTTTAATATTCCGTAGATTTCCTTATACGTGATGAAATTTTTGGAATCACCCAATTCACCCCCCTCTTGGGTGAAACGCTTGAACTAACATTTGGTATCAGAGCATAGGTCTTCTTGTTAATGTTTAACAGCCTAAGAAGGATCCAATGGCAAGCATGGGTGAAGGCATTCTTCTTGACGGAGCTTCTATCACAAGACCTCCAGGTTTCAATGGCGAATACTTCTCATTCTGGAAAGAAAAGTTCAGAGTCTTTGTAATGGCTACTGAATATGGGCTATGGGATGTGTTTGAGAGTGGAAACTACAAACTTGAAAAGATTATAGACTCACAAAGAGTTCCCAAGACACCAGCAGAATATGATGAGAATGACAAGAACCTTATCACCCTTAACAGCAAAGCAATTTTAATGATTCAAAGTGCCTTGAGTCAAAATGAGTACTTCAGAATCTGTACACTCCCAACAGTTAAATATATGTAGGAAGCGTTGGAAATAGCTCATGAAGGAACTTCTAGAATAAAAGAAAACTGGATCAATACTCTGGTTACTGAGTTTGATTTACTTCTAATAAAGTCAGGTAAGTCGATAGCTGAATTTGAACTTAGATATACTCACCTTGTTAATCAACTTGCAGCACTTGGAAAAGTCTATTCTCAACATACCCAAGTACGAAAGATTTTAAATATTCTTTCTAAAGACTGGGAGGCAAAGGTCACTGCAATTGAGGAAGCAAAAGGTGAATTAATGCGATCATTTGCTTCTCTATTCAGAAGTCTTTTTGAATATGAAAGCAAATTAAAATTCAAACGAGAACTAGATGATATTAGTGACAAGAAGAAAAGAGGTCTAGCACTGAAAGTTAAAGAAGAAGAACAAGATGAAGATGAAGAGCTTGATAATGATGAAATGGGCCTAATCATGAAATGATTCAGAAAGTTCTACAAGAAAGGCCAAGGATTCAAAAATTTCAGAAAGGAGGAACAAGCAACAAAGAACACATCATCTACTATGAATGTGGTAAGCCAGGACATTTCAAATCAGAATGTCAAGAGTTGATTCAGAAGAATAAAGAAAAGAGAAAAGGCAAATTCTATAACAAGAAGAAAGCTTTGGTATATGCCATATGGGGAGATAGTTCTTCTGGCAAAGAAAGCGATGAAGAGGAAGTAGCCAATATATGTCTAGTTGCTCAAGAGGAAGTAGAAGAAGAGGTAACTGATTCCGATCCTACCTATGATGAATTACTTTCTGAATATAATGCTTTACATTCTGAATTTATCAAAGAAGTTAAAGAACTAGTTGTTTTCAAAAAGAAAAACAAAATTCTTGAAGTAGGGATTAAAGAGAATTTTGAAAAGGATTGTGAAAATTGCACTTCTTTGAAAAAGAAAAATACTGATCTTACTAAATCTCTTGAAAAATTCACTAAAGGGAGTGAAATGCTAAATGTGATTCTAAAAGCTCGATGATTTGTAAATGATCGATATGGAATTGGATATGATCCAAAATCAGACAAAAGGAAAGGAAGAAAGAAAGCAGGAGGTAAATCATACTTAAATTATTTTTAGCATTCTGTGCATACATCAAATCCTTTTACTCATTATAATTATTGTAATAGAAAAGGTCATTACACTTCATCATGCATTCATAAGAAGAAAGGAACGATAGGAACCTACAAATGGGTAACCAAAGGCTCATATATTTCAAAAATTTCTTGTACTAACCCAAAAGGACCCAAAAAGAAGGGGGTACCTAAGATTTAATCATGTTTAATTGCATATATGTCTTAAAGCATTCAAAAACAACAAGTGGTACATAGACAGCGAATGCTCTAGACATATGACCAGAGATTTCGAGAGTTTCACCACATTGAAACCTAAAGAAGGTGGAAAGGTGAAATTTGGAGGAAATCAATCTGGAAGGATAGCAGGAATTGGTAAAATCAAAAATGACAAAGGAATACAATTCAAAGATGTATATTATGTTGAAGGCTTGTGTCATAATTTGCTGAGCATAAGTCAAAGTGCAGATAAAGACAATTAGATAATATTTGATTCAGAAGAATGTCTGATTGTCAACAAGAAAGACTTACAACTTGATAAGAAAAATATAAAAGAAAAGCTCAGAGCAAAAAGGGAAGGTAATTGCTATACAATTGATATGAATAGAAATGATTCTGAAAATTGTTTTCTGAGAAATGCCGATGAAAGTTGGTTATGGCATAAGAGACTAGCTCATGTCAACATGCACCAACTAGGCAAATTACTCAAAAAGGATTTAGTTCTTGGTTTACCTAAAGTAAGTTTTAAAAACGATTTGATTTGTAACGCATGTCAAAAGGGTAAACAAACTAAATCATCCTTCAAATCAAAAAATGAGATTACAACAAATCGATCTCTTCAACTAATACATGTGGATTTAGTTAGTCCAGCGAGAGTTAAAAGCCTTGGTGGCAACTTATATTCATTGGTCATTGTTGATGATTTCTCTAGATTTACATGGACTATTTTTCTGTCATCAAAGGATGAAACCTTTGCAGAATTCATTGTTTTTGCCAAGAAAGTGCAAAATGAGAAAGGTATGTCCATTGCAGGTATTAGGACATATCACAGTGGAGAATTTGAGAATCAAGCCTTTGAAGAATATTGTGATACTAATGGCATTGGTCATAATTTCTCTGCTCCAAGGACACCACAACAAAATGGAGTCGTGGAATGAAAGAATAGAGTACTCACTGAAATGGCTAGAGCAATGCTAAATGAAAAAAATGTGTCTCAAGTTTTTTGGGTCGATGCAATGAGCACAGCATGCTATGTTTCAAACAGAGCCTAAATTAGAACAAAATTTGGAAAGACACCATACGAGCTATACAAAGGAAGGAAGCCAAATCTTGCTCATTTACACATCTTCGATTGTAAGTGTTTCATTCATAATAATGGTAAATATAACTTAGGAAAATTTGATTCAAGAACAGATGAAGGAATTTTCCTAGGATATTCTAACCGAAGTAAAGCATATAGAATTTTCAATAAACGAACATGTGTTATTGAAGAATCTATTCATGTTGTATTTGATGAATTTGAATCCTCTGACAAAACCATTGATGATGACCAGGAAGTTGTTTTAAATCAAGAAAATGGTCAATCTATTTCTAAATCTCTTATTCTAGAAGTTGATCAAACCAAGGATGAAGAACATTCACTAAGTCAACCTAAAGCCTGGAAATACAATAGGAGTCATCCCCTAGATCAAGTCATAGGAGATGTGAATGAAAGAGTCAAAACTAGAAATAGAATTTTCAATGAAGTAAGTTTTTCTGCATTCATTTCTGAGATTGAACCTTCTAACATTGATAAAGCCCTATCAGACAATGATTGGGTTATAGCAATGCAAGAAGAACTGAATCAATTTGAAAGAAATCAAGTTTGGGATTTGGTACCCCGACCCAAGGATCATCCGATCATTGGCACTAAATGGGTATTCAAGAATAAACTTGATGAATCTGCAATTATTGTCAGAAACAAGGCAAGATTGGTGGCTAAAGGCTATAATCAGAAAGAAGGAATTGATTATGAGGAAACGTATGCTCCAGTGGCTAGATTGGAAGCTATACATGTACTATTAGCCTTTGCATGCATCAAAGAATTCAAACTCTATCAAATGGATGTAAAGAGTGCATTTCTAAATGGCTATATTATGGAAGAAGTATATGTAGAGCAACCTCCAGGTTTTGAAGATGTAACCCAACCTGACCATGTTTTCAAACTCAAAAAGGCTTTATATGGTTTAAAACAAGCTCCTAGAGCATGGTACGAGAGGCTCAGTAAATTTCTTATTGATCAAGGTTTTGTACGAGGAAAAGTTGATAAAACACTTTTTACAAAATGAAAATGTGATGATATATTAATTGTGCAAATATATGTTGATGATATAGTTTTCGATGCTACTAATGAAACTATGTGCAAAGAGTTTTCTGAGATAATGCAGGGGGAGTTTGAGATGTCAATGATGAGAGAATTAAATTTCATTCTCGGGTTGCAAATCAAACAAAGAAAGAATGGAATCTTCATATCTCAAACAAAATATTTGAAAGAGCTATTGAAGAAGTATGGATTGGATGAAGCAAATGGAACGGACACACCCATGAGCTCAACCACATTGCTTGATGCAGATGTCAAGGGAAAATATTACAATATCACAAAATATAGGGGAATGATTGGATCATTACTCTATCTTACTGCAAGCAGACTTGACATTCAATTCAGTGTGGGTATGTGTGCAAGATATCAATCAGCACTAAAAGAGTCACATGCTGAAACCATTAAACGAATCTTCCGATATCTTGTTGACACGCCAGAATTGGGACTTTGGTATCCCAAAGGAAGAAGTGAATACCTAGTTGCATACTTAGACTCTGATCATGGAGGATACAAGACGGACAGAAAGAGTACAAGTGGATAAGGCCAGTTTCTTGGAGGCTCACTTGTATCTTGGTTTAGCAAGAAACAAACTACAGTGTCCCTTTCGTCAACAGAAGCTGAGTATGTTGCAGTATCAAGCTGTTATGCACAAGTAATATGGCTAAAGCAATAGCTCCAGGATCTTGGTATTTATCTAAAAGAAACACCAATATACTGTGACAACACTAGCATGATAAGCTTGGCAAAGAATCCTGTTCAACATTCCAGAACCAAGCATATTGATGTTAGACATCACTTCATCAGAGATCATGTCCAAAAGAAAGATGTCAAAGTGATATTTATTCCAACTTATCTTCAACTAGCTGATATCTTCACAAAACCTCTTGCTAAAGATCAATTTTTATATATTAGACGTGAATTGGGAATGGTAAATCCCAATGAGTTGTAAGTTATTTAGTGTTTACAAAATGTTAGATGATATTATTTATTGATGATTTGATGATTACTAACTTAAGCATCGGAGATTCTAGCAATTTGTTTTTGCAGGATCATAATATTCTGTTTTGGGGTATGAATAACAGAGGTTAACAGAGGACAACATTACTGGAGTATCAACTTCAAGTAATGAGCATCACTGGAGTGGCAACTTCAAGTAATAAATGTATCACTGGAGTGACAACTTGAAGTAATGGATGCATTACTCAAGTAGCCACTCGAGTAATGAACTTGGAAATGTGCTAGTGAAGCATTAATTTTAAATACAACGGCACAATGGTTGAAAATAAATAGCCAGAAGGTGAAGAGACAACTTACTCGAGGGAGGCCTCAAGTGATGTTCAATGTTACTCGAGTAAGGCCTCGAGTGAACCTGGGAGAAAATTTCAAATCAAATGAATTTCAACTCAAACCTGTTCTAAAGAGCCATCAAATGATCGAGGGAATATACATGGATAATTACAATATTATTCATGCCAGGTATGCGCTCAAAATTACTGTATGTGAAAATTTTTCATATGATCCCTCGAGTAATGTTGGGCCCTAAGTCTTTATCAGTCGCAATTCGGTCATTTCTCACAAAATCACCTCAAGTAATTCACCAAGTGCTCTCACAAAAACTTCTCACAATCATTTCCTTGCTACATTTTTGTCAAAACCTAGCAATTTATTGCTCTAAAACCTTTTACATTTCTCAGATTTTCCTGCCCTATACTTTCGCAGTCACTCTTTTCTTTTCTGAAAATCTCATTTTCTCCAAATCACAATGGTTAGAACTAAAAATCTCACCCCTTCAGAGTCTTCTGAACTCAAACAATCATCTGACCCATTCTTTTCTAAGCCACCCACCAAGAAACGCAAGCTTACAGTGAAATCCAAAGCTAAGTCTCAGTCTAAGCCGAAAGGGATTGTGTTCAAAGAGCCCATTGTCATAAGAGCTCAATCCAAGAAGAGTGTCTCAACTGAAAGAGGCAAAGGCACAGAAGTATCATCTCCTCCTCTTTCTGATTCAACCGATACTCCCACTTTTTCTCAAAAACCTCTGAAAAAGCCAAAGATTGATGAGAGGCTTACCAATGTCATGATAGGCATGCTTGATCAAGCCTTTCAATCTAAGGGAGTGAAGAAAGGGGAATCCTTTAGGAAGCCAGAAGTACCAGAAGAGGAAATTACTCTCCCTCCTAAAGTCTTCAATGTTAACAAGTTGGAGGAGTCTCAGAAGTTCCTGACTCACTTCTCTAGGAGGAAGGTGTGCAAGACTCACAGCATTGATCTCCAAGTTCTTTGGGAGGTATTGAAGCATGACCTTAGTTCTTTGGGAGGTTATCTATTAAATTACCCTTTTGCACCAAGGTAGTTAGTCATTTCTACTGCAATCTTGAAATAATAAATGACCCTGTTAGAAGATCAGTAGAGGAAGAAATGACCGTAATTGTTAGAGGTCAGAGAATCCTCATCTCACCCTCTAGGATTAATCTTTGGTTAGGAATAGAAAATCCCCCTGATGATATCTATCCTAAACTTGAGCCTAACCAGATCTTCTCTGTTCTTAGACCTAGTGAGCTAGTGGGACCCCTAAACTTCAATTCGAGTGATATGTGTGACCACCACAGGGTTCTATGGTACATCTACTCTAGAGCCTTAGTAAACAAATCCAACACCTATACACATTTCACTGAAAGGGACTATCGGTTGTTTGCTTCTTTCCTTCTCCAAGAGCAAAAAGACTTGGGAGAATATATTTTTGAAGAGATGCAAAAATACAAGACTGAAGGGAAGCCATCCACTCCTATGCCATATCCTCAGCTCATATCTTTGATTCTGAAGAAAAAGAAGATTTGGTATATGGAGAGTAAGGAACCAATTGAGAGGATAACTCCTGTTGAGAGGAACCAAATTGGGAAACTAAACATTGAAATACCTCTCAAGGTCCTCTAGAGTCAGGCCCTAAGAAAAAGAAGAAGACTGAGACTGAAACAAGTAGAATGGATGATACACAGTCTTCTGCTCCAGCTGGCACTGCATCCTCACCTTTATTCCTTAATGCCACACTTCAACATTTCATGGAAAATATGCTAAAGGGTTTTCATATCGACATTGCAAATACCAATGCCGAGTTGATCACTCACATGAATGATATTGTAGCTCGACTTGATGCTATGGCATCTGGCCCCTCTAACTCTAGTACCTCTTAACCTTCTTTCATGCCTGAGCCAGAGTCACCTTCTGAACCCAGATCATTTAAGGCACCACATTCTGAGTTGAGACCTCCAGAGCTTGTCTCAACTACTCAACCTGGACCTTCTCAGCCAATATCTTTTGAGCCTAAGCTTTTTGAGGCTAGTCCTTGTTCTATTCCTCCTTCTATATTACCTATCACTATCTCTAGGAACCTTTTGTTTTCCTTGCCTGACCCAGAAACACTTCAGTTGGTTCATGTCACCATTGATGATCCAGTTCAGCCAGCTCAGTCTGTCCAACCTGAGTCAATACCTACCCCAGTTGCCTCACCTACTCGCACTAATGAGATTCTAGTTACTTCACCTGTTGGTACAGAGGAAGTAGATATTACTTCTCTGCTTCCAATAAATCCTCCAGAGGATCTTCAAACACCTCCGGTGCACCTACCTGACCCTGAACCATCATCCTCACACTCTTCTAGTTCAAAAAGTTCTTATGAGTCATTGGTTTTTCCTATCAATCCCATCTCAGCCGCCAAGCCATCTACTCCTCCTCATGATTGATTCCACCTTTCTGATGAAGACAAAAAGGGGGAGAAGAACTTGAAGTGATTTTGTGAAGAATGACTGAGTCTATAGATTGGAATTTGGGTGTATGGGGTTTTAGGGCGCTTTATTTTTTTTGGTCTTGAACGATTTTAAGTTTAAAGTTTGATTATGTAATGAATTTCTCATTATGCAAGTTATTTCTTATGCCATTTGTGTTAACATTTCATTGAAATTATATTGCATTGAGGAACTAATAAGTGTTTGATTGTGTTGCAAGGTGAACAAGTAATCATAAGAACAAAAGCTATGAAAAGATCTTCAATAAGTTATTTCAAAGAGTTTTCAAGTTTAACTTCAACAAATGATTTCATATGAAAAAGAATTTTTGAGAAACGCATATTTGGAAATTCAACTTCAAAGACTTTGTTCAAAATCACCAAGTTTTGTCATCATCAAAAAAAGGGAGAATGTTAGATCCCATATGTTTTGATGATAACAAAGATTGGATCAATAATATGAAAAGATTTGATAACAAACAAATGGGTCTGAACAAAGTAGCAAGGCATCACTTGGAGTCAGCACTGGAAGTAAACATCACTTGGAGTCAGCACTGGAAGTAATCAACAAATTTTAAGAAGGCTTACTCGAGTAGCCACTCGGGTAACATAAGCCATTACTCAAGTAGCCACTTGAGTAAGCAAACATAATTTCATCCAGTGAGGTACTGCCAAATTTTGAACGACATTACTCGAGGGACCACTCGAGTAATCTGCAAAGTTATATAGACCATTACTAGAGTAGCCACTCGAGTAACCAGATTTTCATAGGCATCACTCGAGTAGCCAGGTCTAAAATCTTCCAGTGACTCTCGGCCAAGAAATGCAGTCCATCACTCGAGTAGCTACTCAAGTAACCAATGAGAAAATAGCATTACTCGAGGGACAACCTGAGTAATCTGTAGAGTTATATGAAGTACCACTCGAGTAGCCACTAGAGTAACCAGATAGTAAACTCTCACCAAGATTTGATGTCATTACTCGAGGGAGTAATCCAGTAATCTGCAGGGCTATTTGAAAGCCACTCAAGGGATCACTCCAGTAACGTGTGAAGAAATATGAAGCCCACTCGAGTAAATAGTTTACCACAGTGATCACTCGAGTAACCAATGAAGGTAAAGACATGGCCACTCGAGTAATCAGGTATTTTCAAGGTTTGTAATATATCACTCCATGTCTTACCCGAGTAATTCTTGATGTAAAATGTTAATTTGCTTACTGCCATATTTTTGACATGTTTACTCAAGGGACCACTCGAGTAACAAACTTGATCACTCGAGTAGCCACTCAAGTAAGGCAGTCCAGAAACTATATTTTGATCGAATATCTCTTGACTTGTTATCTATATGATTAACTCTTCATTGTATTAGTATTCTAAGCTCATCTGCAGAGAAACAATGAAAGAGTATGACAGATTTGAGAATTCAAATAAAAGTCCAAACGTTTACTTAACGCTACCTACCGCCAACGGATAGTTTTCAAATACGAAGAATAGTCAACCATTGCTGCGCGACTCTAACAGACAAGTTTGAAATTACTTCCAACGGACACTACAACTCATCTATATATATGGAGCATTCAAAGAGAAGAAAACAAGAAGATAAAACTGAGATCACACATCGATCAACACACTTAGTGCTTTGTTTTCATATACTCACTCATTTGTACTTCAATGAATATCTATTTGCTCTGTGAGAGAGTTTTTCATTACAAACTCAATATTTATTATTGAGACAACTTAAGGTAGTGGAACCTTGAGTTGGGGATTTGATTGCAACGTGTAAGGGGGGGGGAGTGTCCAGGTGTAGGAACTGCTGTGTACTGAGGTGCCAAGAACCCACTAAATCTTGGAGAATATAGTGAAAACTCTCAGAGACGCTCTGAGGACTGGACGTAGGTCAAAGTGATTGTGGCCGAACCAGAATAACTCCCGGTGTACACTACGGTGATATTTCTCCTTGCTCTTAACTGTTTTAATATTCCGTAGATTTCCTTATACGCGATGAAATTTTTGGAATCACCCAATTCACCTCCCTCTTGGGTGAAACGCTTGAACTAACAATAGAAATAGTTAACTTGTTAGAAAATAAAGATTGAGGAGTTCAAGTAGTAACAGGTTTAAGATCAAGAAATAATATGTGAATGATGGGGAAAACTCTAGTGGATGGATTTGAAGCATTTCTAACTTTCAGTATATATAAATATTAACTTCCAATTTTGAAACCGATTTAAATGCAAACAAGATATGAATAATTTTTAAATAATGTGTATGTATTTTTATAAACAAGATGAATTGGAATCTAAGTACATTTTTAAAATGTACATTTCAAAACTCAGATACATAGAAAGATTATCCACAATTTCACTATCAGTCCATTTAGCAATCTAAAAACAATTTGAAAGCCATAAATGATTTATTGCTAATGGTATGCAATAATAAGCAAATTATTCATTACCCAAATAAATAATTATATAAGCACAATATCGAGTAAGAATAAAGAAGACAATACCATTCTCAAGTAATCTCATAATTACTTGAGAGATTATCCTTTAAAGTTTGTTATGAACATAGATCAATATAGTGGTATGAGATAGTTGAAGATGCAATTCGGTGGTGGAGTTTGTTGACTATTCCTCAACCACTCTTTGAATTGTTTCCGCTAATCACTCCTTTGTTGTCTCTGTTTTGTATATAAATATATCTTGTAATCCTCTCATTTAGATATATTAGTGTAAATATAGTTTTGCATAAGCTCTTTTGCTTACATGGTATTAGAGTAGGAGTACAAAAAACTTGCTTGATTTCCCTTTTGTTCTGTGACACACAGAGAGAGAGAGAGGGGTTGCATTCTGTCCTTGTTTGTATCACTGTACATGAGCCCCACCATCAGAATCACCGGCCAAATACCGGTGGAAGCTTGAAGTTTGACTGCTATCCAATGACGGGAAGGTGGCACGTGGCCTTCACACACCTGACGGCTAGAAAATTTGATCGGCGTATGGTGTAGCGTGTGACGGAGCTGCAGATAGTGGTGAGCTTCGTCTGAGCTCATTTCTCTAACCCGGTTTGTCTCCGACGTGTTTTAGTTCATTTGGGTATGATTGATTATTGGGTGCTCTTGAAGTTTTTTCTGAATCTTCATTCGGTTGATAATTTGCTCCTCAGTGTTGTCTTTTAGAGGACCATCTTGTCATTTTTCAAATTTTGGAGGGCCTTTATGTCATTTTTCAAATTCGGAGGACCTGTCTGTCATTTTTCAAATTTAGAGGACCTGTCTGTCATTTTTCAAATTCAAAGGACGAACCTGTCATTCTGCAAATTTGGGTGACTATTGCTGTATAATGTTATTTTTTCTAGTTAATTCCTATGGTTGACTCTAAAACCAGTGTTACTTCTGAAATGATTCCTGTTTCAAATAAAATTACTGATCATAAGTTGAACTGGACAAATTATTCAGATTGGAATAAGACGATTCAAATATATTTACTAAGTATTGAAAAGGAAAGTCATTTGATTGAGGCGCCTCCAATGGATGATTCAAAACTGAGTTGGACCAGAGTTGATGCTTTGTTATTTTTTCAACTTCAGAATTCTATTGAGAGTGACATCTTACCTTCCATAAGTCATTGTAATAATGTAAAAGAACTTATGGATTATCTGGAGTTCCTGTATTCTGGGAAGGGGAACATTACTCATATTCACGATGTCTGTAGAGGTTTCTACTGTGCTTAACAGCAAGGTCGTCCTCTAAAGAATTTCTTCATGGATTTTAAACGGATGTATGAGAAAATGAGGCAGTTGATCCCACAACAGATCTTCAGGCACAAGTGGATAACATAGAAAAACAAGCTATTATTTGCTTCCTTACTGCTCTCGATCCCACTTATGAGACAGTTTGATCTCATATATTGTCCAGTTCTGAACTTCCTTTACTTCAGGATGTATACTCCCGTGTGCTACGTGCCGATAGTTTGTATCAACCAGCTTCTAACCCTCATGCTAGTGCTTTAGCAGGCCGTGGTCCTCCTGACAATAGGACTCAAGGCTTCTCACGACCAGGATATAGGCACACAAGTCCTATTCCTGCTAATAACCGATACTAAGTCCTTTCTCGCCAAGGTAACAATTCTCAGAATTCTGGTACAGGTGGGATTGTTTGCTACTATTGTAAGGAACCAGGTCACACTAAATGTTACTATCGTAAGTTGCAAAATAGGCTACAGTATAGCGGTGCTTCTCATTTGGTCAACTCCTCTGACGACAACTCTGATAATGCCCCTTCTACACCTACTGCGCTTGCTACAGGTAACAGTGACTCATGCCTTGCTACTTCATCTTCCAAGTGGATCATCGATTCTGGTGCCACTGGTTATATGACAAGTAATAATCATTTGTTCTCTACGTATGCACCTTATGCCAACCCTTCTTCGATAACAATTTCTAATAGTTCATACTCCCGTGTTCTTGGATCTGGCACTATTACACCTACTCCATCTGTTTCCCTCTCATCTGTCCTTAATGTCCCTGACCTTTCATTTAACTTTTTGTCTCCTAGTAAACTTACTCCTAGTTAAATTATTGTATCTCATTTTTTCTTGACCATTGTTTGATTCAGGATCTCACGACGAAGCGTATTATTGGTAGGGGATATGAATCTGGCGGCCATTACCCCCTTGATGATCGGGTGCCGCGTTCCGTTGCATGCTCTGGTGGTTCCTCTCCTTTTGATGTTCATTGTTGTTTGGGTCATATATCTTTATCCTCTTTAAAGATGATGTATCCTTAGTTTCATCATTTGTCTTCTTTAGAGTGTGAATCGTGTCAGTTTGCAAAACATCACTGTGTTCACCTGGAACCTCTCATAAATAAACAGGCTACGTCCCTTTTTGATTTAGTCCATTATGATATTTGGGTCCATGTCATATTGAATCCAAGTCTGGTTTTTGGTATTTCATTACTTTTGTTGATGAATTTTCTCGAACCACCTGGATTTATTTAATGAAACATCGTTCAGAGTTATTTTCTCATTTTTGCAATTTCTGTGTTGAAATTAAAACTCAGTTTGGTATTTCTGTGAAAACCTTATGGAGTGACAATGCTAAGGAATATTTCTCTGCCCAATTTCACACGTATATGCTCCAACATGGCATGATTCATCAGTCCTTATGTGCTGATACACCTGCTCAAAATGGGGTTGCTAAAAGAAAGAACCGGCACTTATTAGAGGTCGCCCGAGCACTCTTGTTTCAACTGCATGTTCCTAAATCTTTTTGGGTTCCTGCTGTGTCAACAGCATGTTTCCTTATCAATCGTATGCCATCTCCTATTCTCAGTGGTAACACTCCTTACACAACTCTGTTCCCTTCAAAACCTTTGTTTCTTATTGATCCAAAAATCTTTGGTTGTGTCTGTTTTGTTCCTGATGTCCGCCCTAATGTTACCAAATTGGATCCTAAATCTCTTAAATGTGTCTTTCTTGGGTATTATAGGGTTCAGAAGGGTTATCAATGTTATTCTCCCACTCTTCGAAGTTATCTTGTGTCTACAGATGTCACTTTCCATGAGTCGACTCCATTTTTTTCTATTTCCACTAAATCTTCATCCTCAGCCCGCAGTTCCGGTCTTGATGATCTATTGGTCTATGAGGTTCATTTACCACCTGTGCATGCCTGTGTACCAGTACCTGCTAAACCACCTATTCAGCATGTTTATTGTAAGCGTCCTCGAGAAAGTAATGACGTCGTTCATATTCATGGTCCCCCAGTAGTGCCTACTTCGACGTCTGATCCAGAATCAGTTCCTCCTGCCACTGACCTGGCAACAGGGCCTGATACTATTGATACATCTGCTTCTTCTGAGGAATTGACCATTACATCTGCTCCTTCTGAGGAATTTCTTGTTGCTATCTGTAAAGGTAAACGTACTTGCACCTATCTTATTTCTTTGTTTATTTCTTATAAACATCTCTCTTCCCTATCCTATTCTTTCATAGCTTCTGTTGACTCTATTACCATCCCTACAACTCTCCACCAAGCCTTAGCCCATCCTGGTTGGCGTGCTCCTATGGAGGATGAAATGTGGCCCTTGATCAAACAGGTTCCTGGCATCTTGTTACTTTACCTCCTGGAAAGAAGGCTATTGGGTGTAAGTGGTGTTTACGGTTAAAACCAAGGCCGATAGCACCTTGGAGCACTTGAAAGCTCGACTCATTGCTAAAGGCTATGCTCAGACCTATGGTGCTGACTATTCATAAACTTTTTTCCCTATGGCAAAATTGTCTTTTGTTCGTCTCTTTATTTCTATGGCTGCTACTTATGGTTGGGCTCTTTATCAATTGGATGTTAAAAATGCCTTCTTGAATAGTGATCTTCTTAAGGAAGTTTACATGGAGTAACCACTAGGTTTTGTTGCTCAGGGGGAGCGTGGGAAGGTATGCCAGCTCCAAAAGTCACTATATGGTCTGAAGCGGAGTCCTTATTCGTGGTTTGACAGGTTTAGCAAGGTGATTAAGAAATTTGGTCTAAATCAAAGCAAGTGTGACCATTCTGTGTTTTATTAGTGAACGGAGGCTGTCATGATCCTCTTAGTAGTATATGTTGATGATATTGTTATTACGAGGAGCAACACTTCAGGAATCTCCTCACTAAAAGCCTTCCTGAATTCTCACTTCTAAACAAAGGATCTGAGTTAGTTAAAATACTTTCTTGGAATCGAGGTTATGAGAACCATGAAAGGCATTCTCTTGACACAACGAAAATATATTCTGGATTTGCTAAAGGAGACTAGGAAACTTAGGGCAACACCGAGTAGCTTTCCCATGATTCCTAATCCTTTCTTGGACATTGATGATAGCATACCGTTGATAAACTACCTGAAGATGTAAGAAAAAAGGTTGATCCTGAAAAGATCAAGCCGTTTGCCTACCCTGAGAGATACCGAAGATTGATTGGGAAGCTAAACTATCTCACGGTGACTTTCCTTGAGTGACCTTTCCAGTGAGTGTACTTAGCCAATTTATGACAACACCAACTGGTTCTCAGTGGGAAGCCTTAGAGCATGTCTTGCATTACCTGAAAAGCTCACCTGGTTGTGGTATACTTTATACAAATCATGGCCACATCGAGATTGAATGTTTTTACGATACTGATTTTGCTAGGTCAAAGTCTACCAGGAGATCCACCACAGGATACTATGTGTTTGTGGGTGGAAACTTGGTGTCTTGGAGGAGCAAGAAGCAGGATGTGATATCTAAGTCAAGTGCGTAAGCTGAGTATAGAGCCATGTCTCAATCCACGCAAGAAATTGTGTGGATTCACCAATTAATGAAGGAAGTTGGTTTTGCCACGTCATTGCCTGCAAAGCTGTGGTGTGATAATAAAGCTGCCTTACACATAGCCTCTAATTCAGTATTTCATGAACGTACAAAACATATTGAGATCAACTGTCACTTTGTACATGATAAGATCAAAGAAAACTTTATTTCTACAGGGCATGTGCGATCTAGTGATCAATTAGGAGATCTTCTAACTAAGGCCTTAAATGAGACTCGTGTTGACTATCTTTGTAACAAGTTAGGCTTGATTGACATCTACACTCCAACTTGAGGGGCAGTGTTATGAACATAGATCAATACAGTGGCAAGAGATAGTTGAAGAAGCAATTCGGTGGTGGAGTTTGTTGACTATTCCTAAACTACTCTTTGAATTGTTTTCGTTAATCACTCTTCTTCTATCTCTGTTTGGTATATAAATATATCTTGTAATCCTCTCATTTAGATAGATTAGTGTAAATATAGTTTTGTATAAGGTCTTTTGCTTACAAAGTTCATTTGTGCATAATTCCTTGACTTTTGCCTTCCAATCTTCCAGTTGGTCTTATCACTTAAACATTCACTCCCAGTTGTCATACAGTGATGATGATCACTTGATTGGTTACTTAAGTGACGCTTCACTATGTATCTTTTCTTCCTTTATTGTTAGCTAGGTACTTGTAGTGTTGCCTTAAGTAATGCCTCCTTTTGTTTTCACATTTAAAATGTAGTCTCAATGTCCAACTTCACCAAGATTTGAGTGAAATCCTATGTAGTCATAATCTTGAGATGAAGCTCTTCCTTTCTTCTTCTTACAAAACCATATAGATCTTTTTCTTCCTTTGGTATCCAGTTTTACTTGGATCCACTCATGGTTACCTTGTAGGAATCAAAATTCACATGCTTTAAGAATATAGTTAATTTGAGACAATTGAGCATAATGAATTAAACATGACTTTATGCAAAAATAGTTTCTTTTGAAATATACGTGTAAGCATAAATAGTTAAACTATTGAACATTGTATTCCCTTTAAAAATGAATTTTATTAAATGGATTTTCTAAAGGATGTGAAAACATATTTTGCAACGCTCATTCCTAAGATTCTAAAATATAAAACCTCAATGAATATTACAGATAATAGCATATGAGGTTTTATCATTGTGTACCTTTGCCTTAGATACTTGGAGGATAGCTTTTGTTTACCCACTACATCTTTCTATAATGTTGATACTATGAATATCTTGCTTTGGGTGCTGGCAACCTTCTCTTAAAATATATAGACCCCAAGAGTCTTCTACTTGATGCTTGAGAGATCCTCCTTTTCTTGTTCTCTTTATTATAGTTAAATGGTACTCTATGGTAGCCCTTCCTTGAGGTGGAAAGTACTCCTTTTATCCATCGCTCCTCCTCATAATCATATTGGGTAGTTTTACAATGGGTGATTCAAGAGTTCTCCTTTTTGATATAGATGATATAAACCTCTTTCTTGGTGCATGAGAAACTCTTGGCTTTTTCTTTATCTTCTTCGTACCCTTATATCTATTCTTCTTATGATCAATCTACATATATAAAGTACTAGATGGACATTTTGGTACCCACTTATGCTTGGGTCCTTGATTGTTAGGATTAGACATTGCTTGTCTTTTCGGAACCCAAACATATTTATTTCTCATGTTAGAATTTCTTCTAATATAGCATGTGTGAGAAATGTGACATGATTTACCACAATAATTGAAAATAATAGAATGATATGCATTATCAGATTCTATACAAGTATTGTGTCGATCATGAGAGTAAGAACCCGAATAAATTTCATTTGAACATTCTTTCTTTTCAATAAATTTTCCAGTATATTTGAAAATATTTTTGCTTTTCTTAATAGAATAACAATTGGTTGAAAAACAATCTTATGTAGATTTTGAAAATTATTTTTACGAAAATCACAATAAGAATTGGAACTTTTTACCTTAAATTCATCTTGAGCTCCGGAGAGTGATTTTTCATGTCCGTCCATAATGAGCTCTTTTCAGGAATCCTCTTCTTCTTGTCTATCCATGTTGACTGTAAGGAAGTGTTCTATGATTTCTTCTTCTTCATCATCAACTTCCAATTGTTCATGCACCGTAGATGCGCACCTTATAGTTTCACATGAACTGTTAATACTTTCAACTTCAACATACTTGTTAGAAGTATTCATAGAATCAAGAGTATCCTAAATATCTTTAGCAATAGAGCAAAATCTAATTTTCTCAAAATCGTTTTCAGTTAAAGCACTATACAAAATTTTCATTGCTCTAATGTTTAACGAAAACATTTTCTTTTCTCTTTCTGTCCAATCCTTTCTCGGTTTGAAATCAAAGACATTTGTAAAGACATTCCACATATCAAAATCAGATGCTTTAATAAAACTAGTCATTCCACAAAATCAAAAATCAATATCTTTTAAAATAGGTGGAATTATATAGTCAAAACCTTCGGCAAGCATATAATACCCAAAATCAGTCATTATAAACTCTTGAGACTATTTAGTTCTGATACCAAATGTTAGAACCAGCTAACACCAAGAGGGGGTGAATTGGGTGTAAGATAAAAAATTAAGAACTTTGAAAATATTTTCACATCTTGATGGAAGAAATAAATTTGAAAGTAATGAATCATAAATCAACAGTTAATATATGCTGGAAATGTAAGAGCTTAGGGAAGAGAATATGCAAACTATGATATATCCTGATTCGGTCCAATCCACGATGACTTACGTCTAGTCCTTAGGCTCCTCTTGAGATTTTCAATCCACTATCTTCCTCAAGTTTAACTGGGTACTTCAGAACCGCTACAATCCCACAAGTTTGATCCGGGCATTTGTGAAGCCTTTACAATTTTTGCACTGAGATTACTCCCCATTACACACTGCAAGATTACAACCAAGTTACTCTTCCTTACACACTGTAAGGAAACAACCTTGATGATAAAGGATTGCAGTCAGTCTTCTCTCTTAGAAGTGAATAAAATAAACATTGAAGTACAATACAAATAATCTATCTCTCAAAGGTAAATGATATAGAAACTAGAAAAACATAGAGTATATGCGATGAGCATTGATGTCAAGATGTTGGCATTTAGACGATGTATGTACTGGGTCTCTCTTCTGTTTTGGATGATCTTCTATTTATAGTTGATGAGGATTGATGACTCTTTGAGCATTTCAGAATCTCGTTGCTTCATTTTGACCGTTCTTCATATTTGAAAAACTAGCCGTTATGCTCGATGGATGGTTCGCTTCTGTAAAGTCAACTTTTGTCTCTGCGCATCATCTCTTCATTGTATTCCTGGAGAAATACATTAAACACTAATATAATGAATGAAGTGTAAGAATGATTGAAAGCAAGTAGAGTGAGTTTCAAAATTAATCTCATTATTTTTGAAAGCTTCAGTACATTGTTCTGTTCTCCTGGGAAGCATTACTTGAGTGGTCACTCGAGTAAGTCTGAGTCATTACTCGAGTGAACCCTCGATTAATCACTTTCAAAATCTGGCTGAGAGCATTTCCATTTTCATTACTCGAGTGATCCCTCGAGTAATATTTTCATTTTATTTCTAAACATGACAAATAATATATCATTGGAAAGCTCTCATCATCTACATTCCAATACAAGAATCAACTCCAAACTCGTTGTGTACAAAAAGTTATGATCCAAAGAGTATCTACTATTCTTAGACAATATTTGAAATCACGAGCAGCAACTTCCAGAAGGCATAGCTCTTAGAATATAACTTTCAATATGCCAGATTACCTATCCATGGAAAGCTCTTTGAGTCTACTTTCATATGGAACTGGTTTCATTATAATCCGATGTGTAGTTTGAGAGTTATGTCTAAAATATCGAAGATGTTCTGGAATATGACGCTGATTTGAGTGGCAATTTCAACATATCATATCTCCCTCATCTGATCTTCTTTGAATATGTTATTGGTGTGTATTTTTCGTGTTGGGAATCTAGTTTCATATGAAACTGGTTTCAACTCATTCTGATGTAGTGTGGTTAGAGAGATATCATCAAAATACCGAACCTCTGTTCTGCCATGCAAAAAATAGAGTATATCAGAAATCTCATTACTTGAGGGAGCCCTTGAGTAATCTGGGTCATTACTTGAGTGAGCCATCGAGTAATCACCTCCAAAATGAAGTAGTGGCATATGACTAAAGGGATTACTCTAGTAATTACCTCTGGAGGTAGCATAACTTCCGTATAAGTCATTTTAGCATCATATTGACCCATTCCAACTTCCGTTTGACCATAGAAACCTCCGATATCACTTCTAATAGCTTGGATATTGATACTCCCATTAGTTCTTGCAAGTTCTTCTTTCTTCAATCTTCTCCTTTCTTTACTTGGCTAATGTACAAGATATCTTCTTGTTTTTCCTCTTGATGATCATTCTATTGGAAATTGTGCCCTAAGGGCCAATCATTGTACTTTGAACATTATTATTTTAATAAAATTTCTCCATTCTGTTATCATATTATTTGCATGTTAACTGTGATAATTGTATCCTTGGATAATTCATAAAGATTGTCCTAAAATGTCCCTGGTCGGTCATCTATGCAAGAGCAGAGAAGAAACAAGATCAGTATGACTTTGATAGGATATGGAGATACGAAAGTCTTAGGCACTTGTAAGAGTACAAGGTGCTGGACCGACCCACTATGAGAAGCTACATGGATCAAGTCATAAGCTTTTCTCATGTATAACCACGTCACAATGCCCTTAGACCTGAGGTCATCATGGATTCCTACATGAGAGTTGTTAAGCTTTGAACTAGTCAAAAGTCACTTTTGACCGGGTGATGATAAAGGCTACGATCGGGCTTGGTGGTTTTTCATGCAGAGGAATATGAATGATCAAGATGGAATTTGTCCCTCACATTAGTAGAGAGATATTACTGGGCCCCTCGATGAGTGAGTCTGAGAAATGTATGGACATACTATGATGAAAAGGAGTTTCCGCCTCTATTATTAGGCTACTCAGGAATCGAGAAAGTAATGGTCAGGAATAAGAGGATGACATTATCCATGCCTTATCCTTGATCTTATATCATGTGACAAAAGGGATGTGATATGGTTGTATGACATGTTGCATTGTGATTACGATCCTCATATGAATTGGGTAGTTGTAATGTCTTGATAGAGGCCACTTGCGACTTTTGGGTTAGTATAGTTATTGGCTCACTGCCAACTTCATATAGGCCTACAGGGTCGCACACAAGAATGACCAAACACGAGATAATGTTTAATTTAGGGTGGACGAATTTTATATTTATATATATATATATATAATATAAAATTCATTAATAATATTATATAGATATATATTTTCAAAATATATATATCTTATATATATATGTATATATATATATTATATAATATTATTATATTGTGTTAGTTTTAAAGTTAATTTATTAAGATATATTAAATTTAATAACTAACATGATAGAGATATAGTATCTCAGATTTAATTTATGAAGATAAATTAAATCTAGTGGCTCTTTATTTGGATTAAAAAAATAGGTTAAATTAAAACTGTTGGACAGATTTAATTTAAACTGAATTTATTTAATTAGCTCATCAAGATAATTAATAATTAATTAATTTCAAAATTAATGATGATTAATTTTGAAATTTGAAAATAGCCCTCATAGGTTATAAACTTGATAGAGCAGATATATTGATATACACATGAGAATTGAGAGCTGCAAGGGAAACCCTAGGAGACATTAGAGGCGCTAGCATGTAGTCTCGGTTGGAGAGAATTCATGTGGATACCGGTAGAGGGAGCAGACTTGACCTGCTGGCTCCTAGAGATCATGAAAACCCAGAATCATAAAAGGTATGAATCCTTCCAACTTGTTTTAAACGCCGTTGATAGATCCTCGATTAGGATTGGTAAAATTTTAAAATTCTTCCGCTGTGCCTGCCGATCCTAACACATTCTTCATAACCCAACTAGATATCTTCTTGAATATCTTCAATCTTCTTCTTTCTTCTTGATTTCCTTCTTGATGATCATTCTTCGTTATAAGCAAAATAACATCAACCTACTGTCGGATTTATGACTGTCTTCAATCCCTTACTTCTTGATTTTCTTCCTGATGATCATTCTCCATTTATGAGGCATTATAAGCAAAATAACATCAACCCACCATCGGGTTTATGACTAATCTACAAGACATACAACATTAAATGTATTAGTTAGCCAATGTAGAAGACAAATATATTATACAAACTTTTTTCTCTTAATATTTGACATCATCAAAACTAATCATATCTAACACCACACGCTCCTTCATAGCTATTACTTGTGTGAAGAGATTATGATTGTTAGATATGATTAGTTTTGATGATGTCAAATCTATATATGAAGTATTAAGAGCAAAAAGTTTGTATAATATATTTATCTTCTACATTGACTAACTACTATATTTAATGTTGTGTATCTTGTAGATTAGTCATAAACCCAATGGTGGGTTGATGTTATTTTGCTTATAATGCCTTATAAATGGAGAATGATCATCAAGAAGAAAATCAAGAGGTAAGGGATTGAAGAAAGAAGAAATTGTAATGTCTAATGGGAATATCAAGATTCAAGATTAGTCAAGCAATGAAAGAAGAAGATTGAAGATATTCAAGAAGATATCTAGTTGGATTATGAAGAATGATTATCAATTCAAGAAGATATCTAGTTGGGTTATGAAGGATAATCATCAAAAGGAAAAACAAGAAAATATCTTGTATATTAGCTAAGCAAAGAAAGAAGAAGATTGAAGAAAGAAGAACTTACAAGAATTAATGAGAATATCAAGATTCAAGCTTTTAGAAGTGATACCGGAGGTTGGAATGAGTCAATATGAAGCTAAAATGACATATGCGGAAGTTATGCTACCTCCAGAGGTGATTACTCGAGTAATCCCTCGAGTAATATGCCACTGCCTTATTTTGGAGGTGATTACTCGAGGGCTCCCTCGAGTAATGAGATTTCTGATGTACTCTGTTATCGTGCGGCAAAACAGAGGTTCAGTATTTTGGTGATATCTCTCTAACCACACGTCGGATTGAGCTAAAACTAGTGGCATATGAAACTAAACTCCCAATGCGTCATTTTGACCAAATATCACATTAAAAGGAGTTCATATGAGAGAGATATCAGCTTCAAAAGTGGGCACTGAAATCACTATCACTGTACAAGGTAGCTTCTGTATTTTGGACATAACTTTCAAACCACACATCGGATTGCAACGAATCCAGTGCCATATGAAAGTAGACTTGAGGCGAGTGATGTTGGAGAGCAGGGAGTATTTGAAGGACAAAAAGGGGATACGTTAGATGTATGTATATATTTTTTCTTTTTAAATTTATTTTAATTTTTTTAATAATTTCTTTTCTTCTTTAAGTTTTTTCCCCAAGGCTCTTCTAAAATTTCAAGAAATAAGTTTTGTTTTTGTAATAAATATGGGTTGGTTTTTTGAAAACATCATCTTTAATCATGTCTACCATTTGGAAACCTGTGTGTACAATCAGTAATGATGTTTTAGGAAAAATGATAAATTTGTGAGATAAAGTGGATTGAGATTTTATGATTAAATTCAACTCCCTAACAAACTTTTTTTATTAAATATATGAGGTAATAGCAACACCACTTTTTCTATTTTCCGGTGTATCTGGGAAAAAACTTTAATTTTTCTTGAATCTTTCCACATATATATTTTCTAAACTTTGCGACAAGGTAAACCTCCTACTTTTTAAAAAGGCTAAAGCCACATTTTGACTAAACATCATTTTCGATTTACTCTTACTAATCGAGAGACCAGAGAGACCATTATAGTTCAAGGGCAGCTGATTGATACTGCCGAAGGGAGGGGAGAGAAAATTTTTGAGTTAAATTTTAAAAGAGTGAAGAAGTGGGGTAATAAAATTTTATTAAAGAGAATATATAAGATAAAAGAGTAAAAAAAATTAATTAAAAATTTTTAACCCCACTTCTCTGCTTTTTTTAAATTCAACTCAAAAATTTTTTCCCTCCGCCTACTTTACCTCCCCTCCCCTCAGATCAAACAAGCCCTTAAAGATAAAAATCATTTCATTGACACACATTAAGTGAGAGACATCCTCTGCTTGTCTGCGAACTTTGTGCTTGTTTGGATTGGGTTTCGAAGTCTCAATCTGGCTTTTCAATAGTGAATTTACGGTTTATGAGGTAAACATGTGAGAAGAATTTTTTTTTACTTGTGTAAAAGTGCTCATCATAAGCAAATCCAAATAACCTTTCTAATACCATCCATTAACCTAGAGTTCTACATATTTATGGATTATACATGAAAGAACACTGACTCATTAACTAAATAGATTGGGCTAGAGAGAATCCCTTATTATACCTCTCTGTTTGGTATATACTAGCTAGATATAGATTCATTCATAGCCAGTTACTGAGAATCATGGTAAAAAAACACCGGATCGGACCGGCCGGTTCGACCGGTTGGACCGGGAACCGGTCTCTGGTTCGGTCCGGTTTGATCAGTGAACCGGTCAGACCGGTTGAACCGGTCAAAACCGGTTAAAACCGGTGGTCCAACCGGTTGACCCGGTTTCTTTCTTTTTTAAAAAAATAAAAATTTCCAAATTTTTATTTTGTGTTTTTTGAGTGCAAAATGGAAAGTTGAAGACTAAAATGAAGAGAAAAATAGATAAAGAAAGAACAAATCTAAAAAAATGAAGAAAATAATGAAAAAAATTATTTAAAAAGATATAATAATTATAGGAAATGAGATATCTTTGCATAAGTATAGGTATTATAACTAATACTAATAGATTTTAAACATTTTCTTTTTCTAAAAATCTTTATTTTTATCTATAGAAGTTTAAAAATATATTAATATATATTATCACTAATAAATTATAATATTTTAATATGACCAGTTCAATTACCGGTTAGACCCCAGTTGACCCATTAACCCTTGAACCTGTGCTGTGACCGGTTCATTACCCGGTCCGGTTTTTCGTTCCTTGCTAAGAATCCACTTTATGGAGACAGTAAATTGCCTTCGATGGTTTTGTCTATTAGATCCTGCTTAAAGCCTATCTCTTTTTGCATAATTTTTGTTTTGTATTCAGGGGCTTTCTTTATTTAAGATGATTTGCTAAATTTTTTTAATCATGCCATCTTTTGTTTGAAACTGTGGGCAATGCAGCTGGAACTCTATCTGTTTATATTTAAACGAACCTGTGAGTATGAACATTGTTGTGGATTGATTTTTCTCTTGGCTGTTCCAGTTTGTTATGTACTATCTTTTCATTTGGCTTTCTTAGCTTCCATTGTTGCTTCCTGCAATAAGAGGGAAAGTGAATTTGCCAAAACACTTTTTTAAGAAATAAAAATGATTGATTTGGCAACTTAAAAATAAAAGATCAAAGATGCCGCTTTGGCAATAAGTGAAAATCAAAATTTCGTGATGATGTGCTTCAGATACTTTATTTACACCTTGATCCCCATGTTGCCCTTCCTAGCTAGGATCCGAAGGCATTATACAGTCTATTCTTTGCTTAGACAAAAGACCCACTCTATACTGTTGAACACTTTCATGTTAGATTTCTTTTATGGGTTTAAACTCGGCTGATACCTTTTGTCAAGTTTTCTATCATGTGCTTGGTGTTGTTCCAGCTTATCAAGCATCAATAGGGCCTGCACTAAATGAGTTGAGTCTTGGTTTGCAGCCCGATGAAGTTGCTGCTGTAAGTATGCGTAATGATGGTTATGCTGTCTCTTTCCTTTTACAGGCTCTTAGTGGAGCTTATGCAAAAGATGTTCATGTACATATGGCATGCTTGAATGCTTTCAAATGTATCCCAATTGTTGCTAGTCATTCTCTTCCAGAGAACACTGATGTTGCAACAAGTATATGGATTGGCTTACATGATCCTGAGAAGGTCTGGTTTGTTACCCTTTATAAGATTATAAAATACTTGCTATCTATGCCACAAGGAGTGGTCTAAGGTAGTTTGAGGGTGGCTTGAGGGTTAGACCCCTCTCTGCTGCCAATTGTACCAGAAAGGTTATTGTCGTTTTTTGTCACAAAAAAGAATTACTATCTCTAAGTTACCTTGTATTAGTATGAACTTTGATTTTCACTCATTATATTGCCAAGGAGACATCTTTGCTCTTTTATTTTTAATTTGACAAATCAATCTTTTTTATTTCTAAAAAAAGTGTTTTGCATTTTCTTTGCACTAACTTCGTAAAATAATATGCTGTCCCTGCTTTATATCTCAAGTGTTCGTTTAATTGAAACTAATGAAACAAAAGAAAGTATTTTGGAGCCCTCAAATTTGTAGCAGCATTTTTTTTTTCCTCTCTAATTTTGGGTTAAATTCCTATCATAAGTAAAGGAAAATGCTGGTTTCGTAACATTGTTTTTGTCATTCTAAAGTTTTAGGGGGATAACAGCTTGACTGGCATCATTCATGTCATAGTTGAAGAAGTGCATGAGAGGTCTCTGTTGGAGAATTCTGATTAAATTATAGTGTAATGGTTTACAAGTATGAAATATTTTGTGTTGATTTTAAGTTGAAGAAAATAACCCATGATTGATTAATACATGGGTTGTTTGTATTTCTCTATCAGACATGGAGTTGTCTGTATCTTTCACTGAATTTCATGATCAAGAATTTAGGCTACCTTTAGATGATAAATTAATAAGGCATATATTTATCTAGCTTATGGCTTCTTGCTGACTCTGATAGTCACACACTTCCAGTCTTTCTTATTGATTAATTTACTTTAGCAAGAAGAAACTTAACGCTCTTTAATAGGGATGGCAAAATATAAGAATCTAGAATACTGACACTAAAGATCATAAGGTTAAACTTGCTTATCCTTGAATAACCTTTAAGGATGAAAGTAGTGTGGATCAGTTCAGCAGCAACATATATGTAATAAAGAGGCTAAAATAGAACAGTGAACTAATTTATTTTTTTTTGGTAAAAAACAGTGAACTAATTTATATTACAAAGTTTTTTAATCTTTGATCTCCCCTTGATATACGGCAGGACATGTTGCTCTAATTGCATGACATCGACCATTACCTGTGATACATCAAGCAACAGGGAGGAGGTTACATCACATGCAACAAGTACTGGACAGTGCATTAGATATAGATGATGACTCCAAGATCAAAATGATGAACCTTTTTAGGTACATTTTCTCTCCTTTAAAGTTGCAAGATTACTTATTGACCAAACAAAAGGGATGCAAGATTACTCATCAAAGAGCATTTTACTGATTTCTTGGAATTCAGGCACACTGCATAGTTTCTGGTGGCCGGAGATGAGCTGAAGAATCAAAACCAGAAGATACCATGCAAGCATGTAGTGGCTGAGCATCAACAGTGATAGAATCCCTAGGATATATATTTCTTTGTAAGAGTTCAATGTCAGTAAGATATTTGGCCTATACTGTGAAAACTCTCAAGCATGATATTCTTTTTACTCATAACGGGATGGTAATTTTTTATTAAGATGAGAATTCTTGTTGTTATGAGTTTATTTTGTGGGAATTTCTTGATTAACCCTAAAACTTAAACAAGAATGCATTTCTAGTGTTTATTTGCAGCGAATAAATTGATAAAGGTATTCTTTTGGATTAGAGGTGATTCCAATCCCAAAAAAAAGTCCCCCCCTTTTTTTAAAAAAAGACTTTTAACATCTATTTTTTCAAAAACAGATGTTGAAAGTCATACTTTTCACATATATTTTTTTAAAAAAATAGACATGGAAAGTATGACTTACCTCATCCGTTTTAAAAAAAGAGAAGTGGTAAGCTAAAAACAGATGTGGAAAGTATGACTCATCACATCTATTTTTTTAAAAATAGACATTAAAAGTGATTTTCGGCTCCTGTTAAAAAATGGACATCAATTCAAAACTTTTAATGTCACTCATATAAACATCACCCTAAAAATAGATGTCAGAAGGTAAAAAAATCAGACAATAAAAATGTTTTCTATAGTAGTGTACATGTTTCTTACATAAGATATTAAAAAAATCAAATGCATTACCTCATCATGCCACTTCAAGGGATTGAAGTCTATATTAAACCATGTCACCCCCTTGAACTATAGTGTTATCTGTTTCTCCTCTTGCTCCATCTATGCTTATGAAGGATTACATAGGAGTAATGGTCACTTTTTCATTGAAACAAATAAGGTTTCCTATCCATTGCTCAAGATGAGACCTTGATAGAAGAAAAGATAGTCTTTAGTTATAAAGTTCTCCATAGCCAAACGCCAGTCTCAATTGACTTCACTTTTCCCTCTTCTACTGTAGAGTACTTCAAAAAGTAGGAGTCCTTTTTCTAGCTTGCACAATAAGAACAAAACAACCTCAACCCTAAACCTGAGAAAATTACTCCGTAGCCTCATCTGAGAAAATTTCAATCCCCCAACCCACCCGATAAAAAAACGAAATTTCATTTGACCCTATTTCAGTTTTCTAAATATCAATCATATATATTTATATCTATATAATTTTCTTATGAAACATTTATATGTCATGTGTGTTTACATGGAATTTGCTGCTAGAGTATCATGTCTGCAATCATAAAGGCCAATCAAAATCTGCTGCAAGAGAATACTTCCTATGAAAAACAATTTGAAGATCACACAAGTCAACAAAAATGTTCAAGAAACATTCATATTTGGGATTCCTTCTGAAAAACCTTGTTTAGATAAACTTGTTTTAGCAAAATTGAAAATGGCTTAGTTTTAGTAATGTAACTTTCTTTAAACCTTAAACTAATGTAGCATGCAATTGATTCCCTAATATTTCTTGGTAGCACTCACTCTTTCTTAATATGTTTGTGAACTTCCCACTTTCAGATGGAATGAATTTCATCATCCTCAAGCTAGTACTCAGAAATTAATAGGTTATAATTACCCAAGAATATGGTAAAACTTACTAAGGAGTAAGGAGTATATGCACGTAATAACCAAATTCATGACGAATAGCAAGACCATGCACAGAAAACATCTTTTACAAGCACGTTAATGATGAGCACATGGAGGTGAACAGGGGAAAAGTATGCAAAGTAATGCCATTTCATATTCAAAAATTTTTAGTCAAGTGCTGAGAGTTTTTAAACCAGTAAATTTAATTTGCAACTAGAGAGTTTTGGAATATTTAATAGTTGTGAATGTCAATTAAAGCATGACAACCACACCAAGTTATCACCTTAGTGAAGCAACAAATTCCTACTGTCATTTTCTCCATCTCTTCTAGTTCCTTCGCTGGTCCAAGATATGCAATAATTGCACCAGATAAAGAGAAATTAGAAATTAATAATTAGTAAATATTAGCATAAAGGCCATGTATGGAGCAGTAGTAACCTATAGAGAACGATCCTAAACATTTCTGCACAAAGAGATTGTAATCAGAGGGCAACAATACCCAAGCATATCAGCTGCGTTCATCACTCATGCTGACTTGGTTTTAATTAGAGAAAAGCAATGGAGAAAATCAAGCTATCATGATACCCAACAAAGCCACCTCCTATGCATATCAACATTGAAAAGATTGAAATGAGGAACAAACGTCAGCAAACAGCGATGAGCAACAAGCAAATATTTAAAGTTCCTTGGTTCATTGTTGCCCTTAATGAAACAGTAAAAAGTCTAGAAATGTATCATATACTGCAAAATTTTAAGCCACACATGCAATCAGTGTAAAGAGGGAAATAATAATCACATTAAAACTAAAGAGCATGTCATGAAAGCATAACCAAGCGTTGAACAAACAATTTAGACAGATTCAATATTTTAAATACGAAAAAATATTTAAAAAATGCCTTATACAAAATGAAATCTGTTCAGATGAAAAAGTAGTAATGTTTTCAACAACAAAAATAGTGAGATTGCCTATGACCCTATCCAAAACCTTCAAGCAAATAATGATGCCAGGAAAATCATGCAAACGTGAATGTATACACAGAATATTACGGATGGGAAACAAATTAATACTAATCCTATTCGAGGGGAAATAAAAATCAAACATCATAATCATAGTGCAGATGATGTCTTATTTGAAGGTTCTGGATAAAGGCAATAAATGGTGGCATTTGACCTTGGAAGAGTAAATAGATACAAATTATTATACCCCTTCATGCCCAATATACTCTGTCATTTGACCTCTAAATATTCCCACCATCGCACTCATGTTTGATAAAGACCCAAACAAAGAAAACTATAATGAATAATATAATGAGCAGGAGAATGATTGACCTAAAATTTAAAACACCATTCAATTAAATACATCCAAACCTCCAAAACTCTATGCCACCGCAAGCTAAGACAAATTAAAGACAGAGAAAGAGCAGAGAGGGTCTAGTTCATTAGTGACCTCTCAGCAAGGACTCACCATTTGCATTAACTATTGGTTAGCATTCTTGCCCGACAACTTGGGTTTTTCCGATGAATTACCATTTCCATCCAACAAAAACATGGAAGAAATAAAAGTAGGACCTCAACATCAATTTTTACAGCTCCCTGTCACTTGCCTTAATGAAATACTCCCATTAGGATAATATCTGGGAGTTGATATTGGTCCTAATTATGGGCCAAAGTTCTAATTTTTATTAATTTCTTCTCAAAATACCCCACATTTATACTTTCTCAATAATAATTAAACACAATAATAATTTAATAATACACCTATATATTCTATAAAGTGAGTAATGCTTGCAATTGATTAATGCCACATACATATAAAGCTCGGAGAACCCATGTGAGGTAGGAGAGGTACGACAAAAAATAGAGAATCAACATAATTAGATGCTATTTTAAATTTTAAATAAGGACATTTTAGGAAAATAAATATGATTAATTAATTTAACTATTATCCTTAATTTCTCAAAAATTAGGTAAATATGTCCTATAATTAGTACCGGAGGGAGTATGATGCGAAAATATCCATATAAAGTGGAAATACATATATACAACGAACATACTGCCCAGATTTCATATTCAAGAGAAAAGACCAATGAGAAATACCTACTCATGACCATACTTACCCCCCCTATTACAACCCCCACCCCCCCCCCCCCCCGCGATAAAAAAAGAACATAAATTTCATATTATTTTCCCCCACCCTATTACAGAAAAAATAAAACAATAATGGAAAGAACCAATATGTCATGCTTCATAGACCAACCCATTTCAAAGTAAAAAAGATTATCACTTGTCCCCCCCCCCCCCCCCCCCGCAAAAAAAAAAGAACATAAATTTCATATTATTTTTCCCCACCCTATTACAGAAAAAATAAAACAATAATGGAAAGAACCAATATGTCATGCTTCATAGACCAACCCATTTCAAAGTAAAAAAGATTATCACTTGTCTTCGTTTTATATTTCTTGCTGCAACATAATAACTTCATTCTTTGATACACTTTTTTCTCAAATTTCTACTTTCAGCAGCTCACCTTTCAGTTATAAAATGAGCAGAGTGGATATAATCCGACATATAAATAGTATAACACCTAAACAAATAAAGAATGAAATCAATAATCAGATTGTCCAGATTAGAAAAATGAAATTTCTTCAGGGCCATGTCAGCTGTATTCAAAGTGGCGGGTAGAGGGGGTCAGACTTGGGTTGTTAATGAAGGATATTCTCTTTTCTTATTATTTGAGCTGACCCCTTTCGATTTCCCCTGTATTAATAACCAATTTTTTTACCAGAATTTTATTAATAAATTTTTTATTCATTGCCGCGTAGTCTTGTTGAATGCATTTTCATCAGCTCAAATGCCTTGTGACATTATTTTTATAAAAGGGATTAAATGGCAAAAATCCTTGAACTTTTTTAAATATGCATCTGACACCATATACATTTTTTCAATGTAAAAAATGCCTATGAAGATTACAAACAATTACAAAAATACCAACTCCATTTGTTTGAGCTAACAAAAGTTACTTTACATACAGGTGTCAATCATGTAAGTTGCAAAATTGCTTATGTACTTTTACCAAATGTGTATCTGACAAGGTATTAAAACTTGGACCGGTCATTGAACCGGTCGGGGTACTGGGTTAAGGGTCAGTGGGTCAAACCGGGACCAAACCGGAGCTAAACCGGGACCAAACCGGTGAAAAATTGAAAATTTTAGACTTATAGTATGAAATTCTAAAGGAAATTTTTTTTTTTTTTTTTTTTTTTAAAACACCAACCCGGACCGAACCGGGAACCGGACCGGTTTTCCGGCCGGTTCGCCGGTTACCGGGCCGGACCGGCCGGTCCGGTCCGGTTTTCATAACCTGGGTATCTGACACCATATATATTGCTTAGATGCAAAAATACATACCAACTTCTAATAGAGTAAAAATGTCATATCGGTCGACATTTTAAACGGATGTTACTTTTTGTCTGGTGGGCCCCACACTTATCCACTTGTCAATCCCTCCTTCTTCCATGTTCTCTCATCTCTGTCAATTCTCTCTCCTCTAGCTCACCCTTCCTCTCTCTGTTTGCCCCTCTCTCACTCTTTCACTCTCTCACGTAACACCACTAGATTATTGTTTTGGTTGCCGTAGGATATTGTTGAATCAAACTCATGATGCGCGATCTTGTTGGTAAAGGAGGGAGATGTCTCTCTCTATGCAGATAAATCAATAATCTTAGAAACCAAGGATCTCCTAAGTCAAGACTGGGATTTCTATTATTCAAACCAACATTGTAGCAGACCATCTAGCACCCCACACTTTAGAATCAAAACACAGTTTGAAGGTGATATCGACTCCAAGTGAGGTTTTTCAAGCTTTAATGCAAGTTGATTGTAATGATTTTAACTTGTATGGTTATTAGAGCTAGTTACCTTTGAATATGTAAAAAAAGAAATTAACTAGAAGAGACATTAATTATTCAAAAAGACTAAAAAAATTAAATCAAATTCAAACCCATTAATTGGGTTTCTTACCGTGTTAATGAGCTAAAAAAATATTTCTTGTTTCTTCCCTCAATTAACAAATGGGCAAATGGTTCCATTAGTGTTAATAAGCAAGTATGTTGGTTAGAGCTGCTTACCTTCGATATGCCATTTTTTATCTGTTTGAGGCAATGTTTTAAAAGCCACGATTGGACATCGAGCCGGAGATGTCAGCGGGTCATGGTTTAAACTGTCGGATCGTTCAATCGAGCCGATGATCTAATAATTAAATAAAAATAATATTATATAATTAAAAGAAAACATGTAAGAAATAAAATATTAAATCCTCAAAAAAATTAAGAAAATTAAATGGTCTGAATATATATATATATATATATATATATTTTAACTTTATATCAATTATTATATATTTTGTCAAAAGTTATTTCATATAAAATTATTTAAATAATTTTTTTTCCAGATATATAAATATAATAATACTAAAAATAAGAAATTAAAACGGAAAACATGTGTAGATGATTTGATTAAAAAAAATATTAAAGTCTAGTTATCTTTACATATTTCAAGAAGTAAAAAGTAAGGGGTGCGGATTAAAAATGAAGAGATTTTTTTATTGATATAATAATAGGATTTTTATGAACAATAAATAATAAAATTTTTCAAGAGAAATATTTAAAAAAAAAATTGATTATTTGAATGGGTCAAAACGTGTTGTAGACGTTTCACCACTCATGAGGCATGACTAACGAGGACAATACCAGTTTTGTTCATCTATCCAACAATTGCCTCTTCATCCTTCTTTTCTTCCTCATTTCTCTTTTTTTTTTTAAAGATGTTTCGACAATGAAGGATGGACATGAAGGTTGGAGAACAGTATGAGGAAGATCATATTTCCTATTTCATTTCAAGCAAAAATTGATTTCGTGTCACAGATAAGACTTTTACCCCCTTTTCTTCAATAATCATGTTCACTCTTTTGCTCTTCATCTTCAATCCCAACCTTCTTCCTCGCTCTGCTCGTCTTTCATTTTTTCTGATCTTCATCTGCCTCATTTTTAAGACTTGTCTGGTTCTTAATAATCCATTTCGGTTCCTGGCTAGATTCTGGCCAACGGCTCAAAAGGTGGTCTCCGACAGCTCAATCCAGTCTAACTACTCAAATGGTCTCACTATATAAGCCAAGCCATTCTTTACTTCGGTTGATGGTCCGGCCAGTCCAGCCATTCGGTCCGATCCGGTTCCAAAAACATTGGTTTGAGGAAGTTAGTGCATATTTTTGCTCCCAAGAAATATATATGGTGCCAAATATACATTTAGAAAAAATACACGGATATTTTTGCACCTCAACCCTTAAAAATAATTTAGTGTGGGGCCCATAAAAACCAAAAGTTAAGGGATATTTGACTTGGTTAGAGGTGGTCATGAGCATTTTTACCCCATTTAGAGATGTTAATAAGCATTTTTGCACTCAAGTAATGTATATGATGTTAGATGCGCATATGAAAAAAGTATATAGGTATTTTTGCACCTTAATCCTAAAAAAAACTCTTGGACATTTTCTTATCTTTTTTGTGTCCTGTTTTGTTAGGAAAAATCCTATATAAAGACGTTTGAATTACCTAAATTTTAATTTGGGTCACTAAACATAATAAATTATATATCATGTTATGCGTCATAATTAATTAAGAATTTAAAGTTTGGTTCAAATTACTTTCATATTCCTTAGTTATTAAGACAACAAAACTGAAAATATAACTCTATTATTTGCTTTATCAATTAATTCTTTAGGATGTACTGTATAACTTTGTGCTCCGACTTATTTCCAAACATTAATTATGCCTAATATTCTTTTGTTATACTATATTCGGTTTTATAGGAAAGTTGGAGTATATATAATTGAAGGAGGTAAATTTTGTGTACTAAAATGTTTTACGAATATCTTTATAAGGGATTTTTTATTTTTATACAAAATTTATTGGATTATATATTTAGGATATATATGCAGGATTCAAAAGTTAAACTCGGGTCTTAAAATTTTAAAAGTATAAATATTGAAAGAAAGTAATAGATCTCTATGTGGATACATGAATCTATAGTCATAATAGATTTCAATTTATTCTAATACATTATTATGTAAAACCAAATATTGTATTAAAAAATATTATGCATAATTTTTTTAATTGAGATAATATCAACAAACTCTTAGCTGAGCTTTCATAGTTTGGAAAGAAATAGAAAAACAAATGGTGCTCCGTTGTATCATATTTCCTAAGGAATTAATTGATAGAGTAAATAATATAGTTATGTTTTCAATTTCGTTATTTTGATAACTAAGGGATATGGAAGTAATTTGACCCAAATTTTAAATCTCTAATTATATCGCATAACATGATATATAATTTGGTAAGTTCAGTAACCTAAATTATAATTTGAGTAATTCAACCGTTTTTATGTGTGATTTCTCCCTTTTTTCTCTTCTATTTTCTTGTTGGGAGTTCCAATCATGTTTTAAATAAAGCTGACATTATTTTATTTTTTAGGGAAAAAGATAGAAAAAGAACTTTGAAGTTGCAAAATCCCAAATCAAGTTTATTATCAATAGTTGATAAGGCAATGATGAAACTTGATAAGTGTCAACACCCGTTTCCATTTCGATAATCGAAGAGTAATAAAGACGAAATTCAATGGGCATACAGAAAAGTACCATTATACTGATAAAAATATTTGTTTACAATCCCAACGTCGTTCGTCAACAAAAAACAAAAAATACAGCGGAAACTTAATATTTACAAATTTCACCAAAATATCACAAAATAGACTAATTATGCCCACGATCTTATTCTCGCCTTGAGACCCATGTTGTTCACTTTATGGTGTCTACGTCTTTCCCCTTTTCCCCACTGATACCCGCTGAGGTATTGGTTTTAAAAATAGGGTGAGATTCCGAAGAATCCCCATAGAGACATAATATCGTTCATAGAAAATACGAAAAGTAAATATGTCATGCGCCAAGGTATGCACAAATTAATGAACAACATAATCACATCATCGTCATGTATACATGAGTAGGGCCCAACCCCACAATCTACACTGGTTGGACTTCTGCCAACTCCCAGTGTAAGTGCACCTCTGGCACTAACTGCCCATCTCTAGGCAAATCATGTTGATTAATAAAGTGCATTTACAAAACAATGGCATCCACACAATCACATAACTTATGGCATAGTGTAGGAAGGATAATGTCCCTACCTCAACACTTTATAATCCTCTGTTTAACGGTGTCTCGTAAAACGTGTTGTTCCGGCTCTCAACTCGGTCATAAAATATTAAATGTACAAGAAATATGTCATAACCTATCCAAGTATCATTTTAGACTCTTCCATAGTGTTTATTGTGGTTATATTAGTCTATGATAAAAATTTACAAAAATGCCCCCGGGAACCCGGCCTGGCCCCGCCATACCCGGCCCGATGGCACGTTTTTCCAAAATTTTGTCCAAAGCTATTTTGAATTATTTTCGTCCAAGGAATCCATTTCCGGGCTCGAAATCACCAAATTTAGTGTCAAATTACGAAAATGCCCTTGACAGCCCCTATTTAGGGATTTCAGTGGCGTTTTCGTAATTATGCTTTTTCGGCCTCTACCGAAAAAGCGCCCAACTGTAACCCCACTTATTTTTGCCCACTGAGTCCAATGGAACCATTTATTTCATAAAAATCCAACTCCTACTATCAGTTCTGGTCCTAGCCAAAATATTAGAGAAAAATGGAAAAATGAGGTTTTGTGTTTTAGCTCCCAAAACTTGTACTTTTCCACTTTTAATCCTTGATTAACTTACTTAAACACTTCTTAACCATGATTTAAAGGATTTTGGGCAGCATAACCCCTTAGGGTCATGTCTTTTCTAATTTTACAACTTAACCCAAAAAATCACAAAACCAAACAACAATCACCAACAATAACTTCAATACATTAAGAAGTTGAATTTTGGAGATTACCTCTTGATCTTTGGTGTTTCTCTCTCTAGGAAGTCCTCTCTCTCTCCTCAACCTTGAAGATTAGCTTGCTAAACCATGATTTCCATGAAGAATAAGAGATTAGAGGATGAACTACACAAGATAGGAAGCTTAAATCACTTGAAAACAAGCTCTTACCTTAGCCCCTGCTTCCTCTTGCTCTCTAAGTCTCAAGAACTCTCAAGCTCTCTCTCTCTCTTTTCCCTTTATCTTGGCCGAATGTGTGCATGAAAGAGGAAGGAGTTTGTGTTTAATAATTTGGTCTTCTTCCTTGCTAACATTGATTCAATCAAGGGCTCAAGTTGTGACACTTGTCACCATTCTCTCTCCCTCACAATTACTCCATTATCTTGTCATTAATTTGAATCAATTGCTTCCTTTGCTTGCTCCTAAAAATCCGTCCCTCTCATCCTCTCTTACAAGACGAGCTAGCTTCTTCCCATATAATCATGTGTGTCCTCTTCTAAGCACTCAAGTATTCCACTCCTTCACTCAAGCTTACCATCATGCAATCAAGTATCTCCCTTCCTTTACTCAAGCTATCCCTTCATGCATTCACCATACTTCCAAGTTGTGTACACTCATCCTTTGGCATCATGACTCTTTTCATGTAGAAATTAGGCATGTGCTCATGAAATCAAATTTTCTCCTCATTCATGTGTGTTTGGACGAAATTTCAAGAGGGAAGGAAAGGGAAAAATGATTTTAACAATTCCATAATTGATATAAATGAGTTATGTATAATTCCCCCTAATTTTCCAATTCTTGATTTTTATTCCACCAAGAATAATCTCTTTTATGCATTTTCCTTTATTTTCCTTGATTAATTGAAATTAACTTCCAATTAATTGGAAAATAATAAATCTTAGGCTAATTTGGCAAAATTATGATTTTGTTATCACCTTTGTAATTTAATTCATTTCTTGAATTTATTTGCCCATTTCCTTGTGAACATGAATATTTCAAAATTCACAAGAACTAAATTCATGAATATTCACTATTTTAGTGAATTTCTCAATTAATTATAATATATTTTTTATGAATATAAAATTTGGGGTGTTACAATAAGCAATTCATAACTCATTTTTTAGAAAATAACCAATTGAAATTTTGTAACTTCAAAGTTCTTTTTCTACCCTTTTTTTCTTCTATTTTTTACCTATTTCTTTCAGGATATTTTTTTATATATATAGTTTAGATTTGGTTTTTGTTACAAAGTTGTGGTGGATTTGTAATACAATTTTTGTTGTTATACTTGAAAGTAATTATTGAAATAAGATATGGACTGAAAATGTTGCGGGCTGAGGCTACTAATTTGTAAGTTTATTTATTTTTCTTAACTTCTTGTTATTTATTTATTTATTTATTTATTTACCATTCATTTCTTAGCTCTAGTTCTTTATTATGGACGAGTGGCTTTGTTAAATTTATTTTATTTGTAGTTTTTCTAGATTCGTTTACCTTTCATTTTTAAGCCTTTATTTAGTTATAAATTTATTTGCAAACTTTATTTGCTTATTTGAATGGAAAAATTACATTTAGATCTTAGACAATAAAATACAATAAAATGGTCACTTGAAATATCAAAATTACATTTAAGTCATGTGAGACTTTTTTATAATAAATTCAAATTTCAGTAACAAATATATGGGTATCTATTGATAAGTCCAGGGGTATCTACTGACAAGTCCATGGGCATTTAACAATTGCAATTTATTGCAATCAAGTCTCATAAGACTTAAATGTAATTTTAAGATTTAAAGAGATCATTTATCATATTTTCTCTTGTCGAGACCTATATACAATTTTCCCTTGGGAAAATTGCATTTAGGTTCAATCATATATATATATATATATATATTCGGTTCTTATTTATTGGTTTTTTTGTTTTATTTATTTTTTAATGTGTTATCGTTTAATGTATTATTTGAATATGTACTATCTTGGGAGAATTCCAAAAAACTACATTGAAAATATAAAAAAGGATAAATCAGTACATTGAAAATGGGAAAAGACGGATCAGGAGGGTGTCAGAGATGTGAGGAATATATCCTTTTGAAATCTTAGCTAAATGACAAAAATGCCCTCCGGCCCTCAGTCGCAATAACAATATATGAGTTATTAATGACGAATCCGGAGTTGTTAATGGCGAGATAAGTGTTGTTATTGGCCCTGAAACTTGTTAATTGTGAAAAAAGAAATTAGAGTTATTAATTTCTAATTCAAAGTTGTTAATTAAGAGATAAGTATTGTTATTGGCCCTGAAACTTGTTAAATGTGAAAGAAGAAATTGGAGTTGTTAATATCGAATCCGAAGTTGATAATGTCGAATTCGGAGTTGTTAATTAAGATATAGGTGTTGTTATTGGCTGTGAAATTCGTTAATTGTGAAATAAGAAATTAGAGTTGTTAATGTCGAATCAGGAGTTGTTAATTAAGAGATATGTGTTGTTATTGCCCCTGAAACTTGTTAATTGTCAAAAAAGAATTGAAGTTGTTAATGTCGAATCCGGAGTTGTTAATTATGAGGATCATGTTGTTATTCTGAAGTGGGGGATGAAGTGTGAAAGAAGATATTGGAGTTGTTAATATCGAATCCAGAATTGTTAATTAAGATATATGTGTTGTTATTGACCCTGAAACTTGTTAATTGTAAAAGAAAAATTGAAGTTGTTAATATCGAATCTGGAGTTGTTAATTACGAGGATCATGTTTTTATTCCGAAGTGGGGATGAAGTGCTGAAGGGCATTTTCGTCATTTGGCCGAAATTTCAAAAGGACAGATTCCTCACATCTTTGACACCCACCTGATCCGTCTTTTTCCATTTTCAATGTACTGATTTATCCTTTTGATATTTCCAATATAGTTTTTTTGGAATTTTCCCTATTATCTTTGTGTTTGATCAAGTTGGAATTGGTTTAATTTTTACCAATCTTTTTTTTCTAAATATTGTTTTTTTTACAAAAATTTGGCTTATTTACCGTTCATTTTTTAACTTGTATTTTCTGATCAATTTACTATGATTAGTAGATTTGTTAAATTTATTGTATTTATTCATTTACCATATGTTTCTGAACCTGTTTTTCTTTACCTGTAGATTTGTTAATTTTGAACCTGTATTTATTCAACTTCGATTATATATAAATTTTATTTAACTAGGTTTTTTATAATTATTTTCAATTTCTTGTATATGTAATTTTATCAATCAATTATTTATGATTAGAATATTTGTTAAATTTATTTTATTTATTATTTATTTACTGTATTTATGAATTACCTTTCATTTTTAAATATGTATTTTATTATAAATTTATTTTCTCATTTATTCAATTTGCTACATATTCAATTCTTATTTAACTATGTTTTATAATTATTTTTTATTTTCTGTGTGTATATATAATTTTATTAGTAAATTATTTATTCATTACACCTAGTTTTGAATGCATTTTGATCGGCTCAAATGCCGTGTCACATTGCTTTTTTTGTTCAAAAAAAAAAAGTCACATTGCTTTTTTAAAAAATGCTTGCACATATCTTACCTTTTTTGCTTCCTTTTTTTTTTTTACTCCTATTTTCCTCTTGGGAGTTGTAAGTTTTTTTAAATAAAGATTTTTTACCCATTTTTTCCAGCCTTTTTTTCATATATGATTTAGATTTCGATTTTGTTATGAAGCTGTGATGGATTTGTGATCTAATTTATGTTCTCATTATGGATTGGAAATTATAGTTGAAAATTATTATTGAAATAGGGTTTGATATATGGATTAAAAATGTTGCTGTATGTTGGTTAATTTATAAAAGTAGAGTTTCTTTTCTCCTTCATTTTATCAAACATTAGTTTGCTTGAGTTGAAATATTATGCACTGTTATTTTCTCTGGACTGATTTGTAAGTTTATTTATTTATCTTAATTTATGCTAATTAAATCTGTCGCTTGGTTAATTTATAAAAGCATATTATTATTATTATTATTTGCCATCTCCTCCATTTTATCAAACATTAGTTTGCTTGTGAGTTGAAATATTATGCACTGTTATTTTTTATTGACTGATTTGTAAGTTTATTATTGAAAAGGGTGAATCGACTAACTAGTAATTATCTAGCTGAATTGTGATCCACGCGTGCTCATTACAAATATACTTCTTTCCTATACCAATTGGGATCTACCAAAAAAAAAAAATCATCCTAATATACAATTGATCCCAGGTAACGATATAAAAAAATTACTCGTATTAAATATATTAAATACAATAAGAAGTATTGCGTCTAGTTGCTGAAATTAAAGTTTTCACCAGCGCTACCAAATGGCCTTAATGTTCAGTTTGTCCTTTCTATTAAAAATATTCAAACTTCCAAAACCTAAGAAATGCCAAATGGAATCAAATACTTGGCATACTCGGCAAACCCTTGTTTCTTCCACAGCATTCTATTTCTAAAAGATTCATAGTCCGCAATATTCAATACAGTATTTATTTATTCACATCCAGCATTGGCTAAGCAATATAGCAAGTGAAACATGCGCTGAATACATGATCACTGAGTTCATCCACTGGCACAAAAACCAAAAGAGAAAGAAATCAATGTTCCTCACATGTAATCCAACCCTTTCATTATTTACATGTAGTATGAACTTGACGTCGAATAATTATGCATTGTCTATGTCTAATGACGCCAATACAACATTATGTATAAAATTACATTTGCTTTACCATGCTGCTTTGTCTTCCACAGACTCTGTTTTGGCCTCAAGAATTAGTGCATGATTCGAGGGAAGACTTGGCCAGCCACAATAAGCCAGGATCGTTCCGCTTCAATACTAGGTATGATTCTGCCTTCCCAAGCTCATCAAACATAACATCTTCCTTAAAGCCAACCAAGAACAGAATTTCCAATGCAGCTGCAGCATTAAAAACAGGAAAAATTAAAGCTGTGGCACAAATTCAAGCTGATGCATAGGATAAGGAGATGACATGAAATAATAACAATCAATTCGCAAGGAGGCAAACTAAGATAGGTGGTTGATACTAATTCAATTTATCCAATCCCCTAGCATGAGTAGTATAAGATTTCAGAAATATTCACTCATAAAACCAAATCAGGAGCTCTATATGATACAATAATTAAATTAAAACCCTAGAGTTAAGATACAAACCTTTATTGTTGATAACATTCCTCTCAATAACAGGATTAGCCTGCAAACAACGCATGATTAGTTTAGATGTTTTTAAGCATGTTTGTTTAGACTTAAAAAAACTTATAAGTTGCTTTTTACGTAAATCGAGATACAACTCCTCTCACATACTTACTTCGTATACCGTAAATCACTATTAAAAAGCAACTTATAAGCAATCAAATCGCTCAACCAAACATACCCTTTAAAGTCAGCCTACGGACACAGCATGTACTACACACAAAATGTCAGTCAAATCATACCTTTCGTAGCTTTTTGTATTTAATCTCATCAGGGTGTTCAATCACATTCCTGTTGTCATGTGGCAAAACATTATTAGGCTTGAAAAACCATGCTAAAGGGAACAACACAGGATAAAAATATACTTGCTGAAGTGCCTCAGCAAGAGGAAGTCAACAAAAACAAAACTACCCCTCCGGTCCTAAATATAGGACATAGTTTGTAGTGCAATTTGCACTACAAACTATGTCCTATATTTAGGACTAGAGGTAGTAGCTGTTTGTTAGGTAGGTTGTAATAATAAATGAAAGAATAAAAATTGGGAATAAAAAATATCTTTTGAAGTGCTTCAGACAAAGTGGGAATGCTTGTGCATTACTGACTGGTAGAGTAAAAATGAACGGAATGAAACCGATACAAGAATAATTGACCAAGCTGCCCTTAATATTTAAATACTGGTTATCAAACAAATTGCCTCTCCCCGCTCAACCGTATGCGGAAGCTTGGTTTAGGGACAATTTCGACATTTTGGCTGATTTCCAAGAATGTTGTGCCATTCCATTGGGTTTTGGAAGGAATAAAATTGAGCCCACATTGATTCCATGAAATGTGGAAGGGAGAGCATTTTCATTATACCAAACCACTCTTTTCCATCATCCCCTCTCCTTTTCCATTAATTTCCAATCCTTTCTTTCAAGCAAAACATAATATAAATACTCTCACATATCAAACTACCTGATAATTTTGAAGAGAGTTTGGAGCACTGAAGCAGTCTGCATTGGATTAAATTCAGTTCTCAGCACTTCCAGGGTTTTCTGCAGACGGTTACAAACATCTGTGACAGGGTCATTGATCCTCTGTAATTCTTGATCATCAGGATCAGGCTCATATATTTGCATTATAGACAACTCTGGCAGGGGCACCACAACATCATCAGGATCAGGTTCTGCCAGCATAGTTCCTTCGACATCAGGTCCATCATAAGCAGTTTGTTTAGAATCTATGCCTCTTCCAATAGCTTGAGGTCCAAAATTTACGGTCATAGGATCATTGATCCTCTGTGATTCTTGATCATCAGGATCCGGCTCATCAATTTGCATAGCAGATACTTCATGGGGAGGAACCACCACATCATCAGGATCAGGTTCAGCCAGAACTATTTCAGCATTGGGTGCATTTTGAGCAAATTTTTCAGAATTCTTGTCTTCAATAGTTTGAGGTTTAACACTTGTGGTAACAAAAGAACCTAATGAATCAGACCCATCAAAACTTAATGCTGTTACATTGTTAGAATCGTCTGGATCAGGTTCTTGCTGTATCACCTCGGTGACATGATCATCTGGGTCAGGCTCACTATTAGAACCTGTGTCAGCAGGATAAGACATATTCATATTTATGACTTCTTCTGATTCAGAATTCATATGATCAGCTCTGTCACTTGCTGTCAAACTAGAGTCATCTGGATCTGGCTCTTCATTCCCGTCAGATCCTCTGGCCTTAAGGGAAGATGCATTAGTCATCCGGTGGTAAGCAGCTGCAACTGAAGATGCTTGAGCACTTGCTAGCCGATCTGACCTATTACCTCCAACCTTATGAGGAATGTTGCTATTATTTCTGCCAAAATCTTCTTCAAAATAGTCAGAACTTCTGGCATCACCCAAGGTGTGGCTAGCAGATTTTGTCCAATCTAAACTAGCAGCTTCTTGATTTAACTGCAAGAAAACAAATTAAATCAAGATAAGCCAACGCAGAGGAAGTATAATTATGAACTGCGTTAGGGAAAGACACGAGCAAAACCTGCTTATCGAGAGCATAAAAATCAGCATCATGTTCAGAGTATACCATGTGAGCCTGAAATAAGTACAAGACACATTAGCTCAATAATTTTATTTATATCATTTTTTTAATAGCTTATTTAGAATATTTGAAGACTAAACATTAAACCCAATATTTTTCTGAGAATGGTGTGAGATGAATAGTTGTTACTCATGATGAAGCATGAAAGTTCATAGGAAGAATATCGTTTAGATCCCAATTAAGGGAAATAATATATTGACAAGTCCCATAACTTGTCAATGGTAGCTCTTTCACTTATCAATGGGGATTTTTTTGATATTATTTCCCTTGGTTGGGACCTAAATGATATTCTCCCATGTTCATATTTTCACATCCATATAAGCCAAGAATGCATATTTCTAAATCTTACAAGTTCATGCAGAAGAGTTTCCTTGATGCTTTCATACTTCCTGAAACCCTTGAGATCATCAGTTCTAAGTCGCAAAGATATTTCTTCTCCATGGTTCTATCAAGAAGAATAACAAGAATGAGAGAAGTCGATAGGACAATACATATTAAGACTCTTGTCACCTCACCTAAGACAAGCCACTACCTTGTTGAAACCAAGAATGCACTTTGGGCTCACACCAACATACCCAACAGGAGCCATCTCAGTCATAATTCCTACATGCCAGTGATGCTAAAAGATGAAATTGAAACATCAATCAGAAGTTGCACCATTATGCCATGATGGAACAATCATATATTTACAATTTGGAAATACATTGTATCATACCTTGTTCATGATAGCAACAATTCCAGGATCTGCAGCAAGCATGTGCATTCTCTTTAATGCTTCAGAAGGAGGAGGGTTCAGCTGCAAATAAAAAATTAAAACTCTCATGCAAGGTATGTACGTGAGAATGCATATGATTGTTCTTTGCTTTGTTCTCCCTCACAAATTTCATATCATGAGATAGGTGGCAAAGAATGTCTCACGGTTTCGCACAAGCAACATTAAGTGAAAATATTACAGAGCAAAAAATGTCATCAAAATATGTTACATATTTTCAATCCACAAAAGCAGTGCTAATGTGTATCTTGGTGGTCTTTCTTCTTAACTGACCCTTTTCAGTTATATTGGTTAGATGCATCCATCAGTCCATGTTAGTAGGACGATTGATCTGCTAAAGGCAATTGACAAATAGCTGGTAGGAAGATAGCTAAATTAGTGAGAGGCCACCCAATTAATTGCTAATGGCAATTGAAAATGAAACAGCCTAAGCACGATTTCTAACCACAGTTAACTATTCTTGTCAATCTTGGAGACAATTCCACAAGTAAATTTGCATCCGATTCCTCGTTCACAATTTGGAAAACCTGACTCAGCATGTTGTCGCTACCAGTACAAAGTGAATGCAGAAACATAAAGGAAGGATAACTTTCTGAGATGCTATAGCTTAGAAAGGCCTAATGGGATTGTCTCTGTGTCACACTAAGTGAAATAGCCAATCATCTATGGATGTGTTGAGTCCTTTTGCTATTTAAGCAAATATGATAGAATTAATATTCACATGTCAAAATATACCTTCACTCCTGGAATTTCAAGTGTCTGAAATTCACTGAAAATATAAGGCCCTTTGGGAAGCTTCAACAAAACAGGTCCATATGAACTTCTTTGTTTCAATCTCTTTTCCTCTTCCTCAAATCCAGCTATCCTTAAATTTACCTTTGCATCTTGTAGAACTTGCTCAACTTCATTTTTTAACACACCCATCATTTTAATTGACTTACCCTGTAGAGGAACAATGGATGGTTAGGGGGGAAAAGGTCAAATATTTGAGTCAATACAGCCACCACCATCACTGGTTTATTTTTAAATACCAAACAAAATAATTCTGAAGAGAACAATTGGACTCCAAAATCTCAGACCCCAGATAAGAAACACTCATTAAAAGACATAATGCAACTATTTTCATCTATTACTCAAATGATACCACTCAAGTATTTGCTGATGAACTTGTATCCATCAACAAATTCTCTGTTATAGGTTCAGAGGATGATATCTTAAATGAAATTAGTAAGTTATGTAGACTCAAGCCTCTTTCTTTGGAACCCATATGATCAACAAAGGTGCTTATGAGAGAGAAATTTATTCATGATATTAATTAGGCAGCAACAAGCAATATAAAGCAAAATGTTAGAGAACAATAACTTAGAAATACATGAAATGATATACACTACATTAACTTCATATTCCTATGCTTAAATGCAAGAACTACAGTATAAGTAAATCATGGGGTACCTCAGTAATGGAAGCTTCTTGCAGACTTAAAAAAGCATGCTCTGTAGAGAAGGGAGACATCAATTTTGAGGCTTTGCTGGAAACTTGGGGAATAATGAAACGCATAGTATCTTCTTGGATATTAGTCAGCTTTCGCAACTCCTCTCCAAGCTCCTTAACAGTGGAGTCAGAATTCATCTCTATGACAAACCTCTTTCCCCTCCATGCAACAGAGAGTTTGTGCAGGCTTGGAGGTGTTTGCATGTTTAAGCTGAAAAATTCAAACGTGTCAGATCATTTTCAATACAGCTCTCACAATCACAAAAAATCAACTCAAGGCAACATCAGATACATGCAGACCCAATCAAGATCTTTTCAATTTGCTCCCCTTCATTTCCTCCATACTCTATCTTACATCATAAGAGTGGAAAATTGGTCCTTACCCAGCATCAAGCAAAACAGAAAGACCTTTTTATGTGAGTGAGCAAGAATCAAACGCGACCAATTAACGGTAGACACATCAAAAGAATCAAGCACAAAGCATTGGAAGAATGAAGTCCAATGATACGCTAATATGTCCAAAAGCATCAAGCGCGACCAATTAAAGGTAGACACATCAATTAAGCTATTCCCATAAAGAGGAAAATTTTCAAGAACTCAAACACGCACCAATTTAAATTAAATTTATAACAACCCGGAAGACATTAATTGAATAAAAAGGGGGGCAAAATAGAGAAATTATGCACTTTCATAACCAGGTATTTGCTCGCACGTCCTCTAATAAACAAAGGCCAGATCAGAGAGAGCTTTAATCAGACAGCCAATCTGTCCCAGCGTAAAAGCCCCTGTTTTAAAGGGCATTACCTATATATAATCACTGGTCTAGAAAATATCTAGCATATAAAATAACCGAGGTCAGTCCTTTCTCAGAAAAATTATTAAGCCTTCCCTTCCCATTTATGTTCACACCTACCAACACAGGTCTTTCATAATCAAATCACGTCTAGAATTAAAGCAATAACTAAGGTAAAAATTTCCATGACACAGGATCAAGATAAGTCAGCCCATAACCAAAAAAAAAAAAAACACCACATAGAAAACCCAAGCTAGAAGGGAGATCGCACACAAAAGGAATAGATGAGCATTATTCCAAAAGATTCAATTTTTAAACAGAAAACCGAGCTGGATGCTAGCAGCTTATTCAATTTTTCCAACGAATCATCATTCGTGATAGCCTATAGGCAAGTTATATTGCAGACAAAGTAAAGAGTGGAAGGGAAGAAGAAAAGGGGACGGAGATGATTTTCTACCAACATTTCCTACAGAATATTGTCAATTTGTCGCATAGATGATTTTCTGGCAGCAAAGCAAGAAAAATAATACAAGAAAAGTTGAAGAAAATAGAAGAGGAAAAGTGGAAGGGAAGAAGAGAAGAGGACGGACTTACCTGGTGAAGACGAAGGAGTCGCCGATCGAATCAGGGAAGCAGCGCCGCAGACGGGAGTAACTCAACGCCGTCCCTCGAAGTCGGAGGTGAAGAAGAACGAGGAGGAGGTGCCCAACGGAGGGGTCGAATAAGGTAGGATTCTCGAATGGTGCAGGGAGATTGCGATCTCACTTGGGGTCTTTGCGGTCACCGGGCTTCTCTCCCTTGATGTTTCGCTCCTTGCCTCTCCTTTACCTTGGGCGGGTCGTTTTGCGCGGAAAATGATAAGCTTTATTTATGCCATCATCCGCTGACTTCTGTCACCGACCCTCTTATTACACTTAACCACGTCACCAGATAAATGATCGTAAAAATATATTAAAATATTTTATTGTATTAAGATTAAGTTAAAAATAAATTATAAATGTCATACTTTATAGCGACATTTATCTTTTATCTTTTGGTCATCTAATTTTTAACTCATATCTAATCAAGTCCCTCAATTATGACTTTATGTAGCTCATTTATGAACTTTTGACTCGTTTATAATTCAATGTGTGTTTGGATTAGCTTTTGAAAATTGTTTTTACGATTTATAAGATAAATGTATGAGAGGAGTTTTATCTCGGTGTAAGAAAAATATAACTAAAATGAGATTAGGCGTACCTGGACGAATCCATATTCGGATCCGGGTCAAAGCTTCAATACTCCATACTTGTGCCCACACAATTATTAGACTACTAGAGCCTAATTGTGATTTACACAGTAGATCACCAGAACCAGAAAGATGGTAGGAGCAAGGAAAATTATCAGAAAACTCAATGGCGGGGTGAATTGCAATTAAGGAGGCACACCCTATTTATAGTGGTTTATGGAGGCCACTAATTAGGAAACGTGTGCACTCCTTCTTGCCCTCCAAGATAGCAATTAATTATCTCTCAATTAATTCCCTAATTATGGTGATTTGTTCCTCTTTTAACAAATCCATAATTATTGCTGAATTATTCCCCAATCTGCAATTAATGCTGATTTTATTCTTATTTGATTAGGCTACTTATTTCCTAATCAAATAGTTCGGCCTATCAAGGGCGGACTTGGACCCAAAATCTAACACTCGGGTTGCGCAAATCTAAGTTTGAAACCTAGGTTTGAAAGAAACCCAAACACTCACTCAATCTCTAAACTCCCCACAATTAATAATTTAATCCTTATTATATATAATCATTTTGAGTCATCAAATTATTATCGAATGTGGCACTTAACACCATTAAAAGTTAACATGGTGGTTTCCAACTCACCCCATGTTTGATAGAATTTTTTTTAAAAGAAAAAACAGCTTTGGAGGTAGAGTTAAGAAATCGGGTTGAACTCGTCTAGGCCAGTCCATTTAGGCTCGAGCCCGTCAAGAGCCGAGTTTATGATTTAAAGGGTAAAATGGGAGGCAGACCTAAAAGAGTCGGGCCTATAAGACCGTGAGCTTAAAAGGGCCGACCATTTTAGACCCATTTAACTTTTTTTTAAACAGTAGTGAAGAGTCTAGAGAGTGGAAGAGACACAGTTACACACTCAGAGTCTCACAAGGATGATGGTTTGAGAGTTGAGACTACACTATGCATAATTCATTAACAATAGAGAGGGTAAGTAAACATTCAAACCAAGACAGAGTCCACAACTCGACATTCAGTCATTCACTCACAGTCACATAACACAGTCACACAGAAGATGCTACAACGATGGCGCGACGCTACAGCAAGGTGCTACATTTGCCCTTCCCTACTCCCAGAAGTGAACCCCTACCCGATCCTGCGATCCCGACGGCCAACCTACTCTCCTTCAGTTTTAGACCTTGCTCCATCGCTCAAAGTTCAGATCGGCCCTTGCTCTATCGCTCGATGCCCATGGCTAATGGCTTCACTCCCTCTCTCCGATCTGGTGACTGGTATATCATTCTCCTCTGCTCTCTATCTCACGGCCTTGTCCGATCTGACTATCTGTTTCGCTCTCAGTCTTAACTCTCAAGCATGATTTCGATTATCTGTTCTCCGTATTAATTTTGTGCTTTTGTTTGGTAGTGGTTAATCTATTAATCTCTGCCTTTTTTTTGCTTTTCTTAGGCTATTATGTTGTTCCAGAATCCAAATTTTTCATATGTTAATGTTCGTATTTTTTCTTGTCCTCCCCAATCCTGTCATTTTTTTAATGTTCTGTGTTCATATGTTCAGATTTTTATGTTAATGTGTTCTTATTTTCTTAATGTTCCCCAGACTCTAGTCCTGTTGTTTCTGATTTTTTGTTAGTGTAAAGACACTTTTCTTGATGGTTTTAATTTAAGCAAGTGTCTTTGCACTAGAGAAGCAAGTGTTATTGTTCATTGGCCGTAGACTTGTTTGATTGTGGTTGTAGATTTATTTGATTGTGGGTATGAATTTGTTTAATCGGTTATGAAAGTTAATTGTGGTTTGAACTTATATCTTAGTGATTTGTGTTTTATTAAACATGGATAATATTTATGTTTTAAATTAGTTTTAATGATATTTATGTTCAAAAGCAGGTATATTCACTATTATAAAATAAGGATTTAGTAACGCTCCTCTCATGACACTTCTTTAAAGCAACGTCATAGATAATTGTTTTTTTTAAAAAAAAAAGGTTAAGAAGCTACAGCGCTTCCTATAATAAGTGTCATAGCTTGTATTAGGCATGTATGACACTCTCATTAACAAGCGCCACACAAAACATTCATAAGAAAAAAAGGAAAAATGAAAGTCCCAACTATGACCCTTTCTTAAGAAAGCGTCATAGCTGGTTATTTTTAGAAAATATTTTCTTTAAGCACAAAGGGGGATTTCTTATTTAGAATTTTTTTTTGGAGCCACAAGCTATTGGCTTTGTAAATTCCTTCTCGAATGATAGAGAGCATATAGTTCTTTGTTCATCCTTTTTCCATATGGTTCATTACTGAATTAGCTCACATGAAAAAGTCAGTTGCTTTATGCATGTTCCGCCATTGGCATGCCTGCCAAGGCCGCAGTGGCCTTGGCAGGCACATGGCCACATTCGGCCTTAGCGTTTTGCCAAGGCCACTATGGCCATGTGAGGCACCTTAAGCAAGCGCCAGTTAAGGCTGGCAGCCTTGGCCGGTGCTTGGTGGGGCAAGAGCCAGCCAAGGGATACACCTTAGGGATGCCGACACAAGGCCATTGTGGCCTTGTCTCACGCCTCCCAAGGCTAACCTTGGCAGGCATGCAAGGCCACTGTGGCCTAAAAGTTCTCTATATATTATCTAGGCTAAGGAGAGAACGAGAGATCAGGCACCGTGCGCATAAAGACTAAGAGTTAAGAGTTACCACCATAGCAAAGAGATCACAGAAGGTGAGCTTTATCTTACCTTCATTCCTCTTTCATATGAGGACATGCAAGATGATTATTAGCATAGGCACCCTGTTAATTAAGGTAAGTTTCAGCACCTTATTTATTTATTTATTTATTGCCAATTCACTTCTTTCCTTATTTAATTTATATGGTTTTGGCATTAATTGTCTTAGTATCTTTACTTCCTTTTAATTTGTCAATGCTTTAATTTCCCTTAGAATTATTTAATAAAGGGAATTTAGATTTTTTTTTTGTATTTTAACTTATCTAATTTTTTTTCATTTAATTACAAGCTAAGAAGTTGGTAGTTTCACTGTCACCATTCATTTCTTCACTTAGCTTTCACGTGGATAATGGAGATAATAATTGTAACCCCCAGCCGTAATTAATATCCGGATTACGTGATTAAAGTGAAATAGAGACCAATAATTCAAAACAACATTTTGAAATCCATCAACCCGACGGGGTTTTCACAAATACATTTCATAATCATTTAAAACACGGTCTCACATCCACACTCCGAATATAATTACTATGCGAAGATAAATTACATTTATACAATTATCAGAGTACGCAATATAAATTTCCGGCAATCCTGGAATCATATCTTCGCTCATTAATCTTAGGGCACAATAGCCCACACAACTCCACCAACAGGGATTACACAACTTACTTGAATACATGCTCAAACACCGATCCAAATATACAAATACATATTCTCAATTGCACCATGATAACCAACTACTAGGCTCTCACCCAGAAACGAGTCCTCTTCATCCTTGAATGCTCGCTTCATCCTCAATCTTCCTTCCCTGTCTAAAATGTTGATAGGGGAGGGTGAGATTCTAGAGAATCTCAGTAGGAAACAGGTACCGATATGCATGCAAGATAAGTATTTAATGCATGACATGCTTGCATCACAATAACTCATGTTCACATAATGATATATCCGCATGCTCAATGTTCACATAACATACTCATGGCCATAGCATAACTAGAAACAGAGCTACAATCATTCTCATATGTTTCACATAATCATGCAAAGCAATAACATGCATCAATACACAAATACAATTATCAATACATGCAGGAGAGGTAAGTTCCCTACTCTCTTTCCACGTAAGCTCCAGCTCCGGCTGCTCACGATCAGGGAAATCATCAAATCCTATAACCAAAATCAAGGACATAGGATTAATCCCTTTTCCAATTCCTTAACTTTTAGACACTCAAGTTGGTTATCATTATTGCTCTTTAAGCACCCTCAAACACCTCTATCGATAGCTCTAAAGGGTTGGAAGACTATCCCCAAAGATCCCCTTTTGGAAGCACAAAACTGAGATTTTACACTGTTTCACTCGAGCACAGATGACCATGCTCGAGCACAAGTATGGACATCACTCGAGCACAAATGCTCTCACTCGAGCATTGGTACGGACAGCACTCGAGCACAAGAGAAAGTGAGAACAGAAAGTGCTTGCCCGAGAGCACAACAAGTCTTCAGAAACAGGCTCACTCGAGCACAAGTACGGAAATCACCTCAAGCACAAGGAAGTGAAGACAGAAAGCACATGATCACTCGAGCACGAATGACCTCACTCGAGTGAAGGCCAAATGCCTCACTCGAGCACTAGCGAGAGAAGTCCAGGAAGTGAGAACCCGAAAGCACACAAGCTCTCAAGGCTCAGGATCACTCGAGCACAGCCATATGCACTCGAGCACACACCCCATTCCCGTGAGTGAGAAGGCACACCCGAGCACCTTACCCGCGAGTGCCAACCCGAGAGCACCACCCTCACCTGAAGCACAAGTTCACTCGAGCATGACCCTCAGTGCTCGAGTGAGATGGCTATGCTCGCGAGTGTCAGAGCACACTCGTGGCAACCAGCCCGCGAGTGAAGACCAGAAAGCAACCCTTCCCTCTGGACCCCCACTATCACTCGAGCAGACCATGCTCACTCGAGCACAAAGCGATGTGCTCGAGCATTGCTCATAGAAACCCAGGTGCACTCGAAGCAACACAAGGGAAAACTCACGTATCACTCGAGCAGGATCTCCCTCACTCGAGCAATGTTCTTCCATCACTCGAGCACACCCATGTCTGCTCGAGTGAATCTATCAGATTCCAGAAAACGCAGCAACACATACCACATCTTCTACCATTTGCCCAATTGATCCAAATGGACCCAAAACCTCTACCAAAGCTACTCCCACAGAAAATCACTCATTGAATTCAATGGAATCAATAGAATTACCAAAATCTCATTCCATTTACATGCTTTGGTCTAGGGCATCACAATCATCATTTTTCCAAAATCACTAACTTCAATCATTTCAATCCCTAATCAATCTATCTATTCCAAACTCACTCTAAGATACCATTTCTATAACCATAACATGCCAAACTACCCATTGACCCATATTTTCGAAATTAGGGCAATAATTCCAGAAATTCCAAACTTAATCATTTGGCATGAAACATAGATAGAAAGATTGGGTTCACATACCTTATCAACTTCCTCAAGAACACTTCTTGATTCTCTACTCTTCAGATTTTCGTGATCCTCAAATCACCACCCATGGAGAAGCTACAACCACCAAATTGAAGCTCTCATTCTAAGGAACAATATTTATGAAAAGGATTTGAGCAAAGGAAACCATTTTCCTTACCTTTTCTCAAGCTTTTCCTTTGTCTCTCCCAAGCATATCCAGCGAAAATGGAGAGGAAGAAGAGAGAGAAAACGAGAGAGAGAAAGAGAGGAGATAGAGAGGATGATGATGTGTCTCACATCACTTATGCCTCATCCAAGGGTCCACACTTTGCCACTTGTCACCATCTCACTTCAATTCTCATGGGCTCACATGCACACACATACACATGATTATGCCCCTTGCCCAACTACACAATCAATCCTAGCCATTGATCATTTTAATCACACATCTCATTTTCTCTTAGCTAGTAATTAATTTCTCTATTAATCACTAACTAATTCCCAACAATTTCTCTCCTTCAATTTCCACTAATTATGGCTTATTAATTATTATTGCCATAAAACACATAATTATTCTCAATAATTATCATTAGTCCTTAATCAAAAATCGGGGTGTTACAATAATATATACTATACTTTCTAGTCTTACTTTTATACTATTCATTTGTCTGACTTAATAATAACAATAATGGTAATCACTATTCATTGTTCGTACTTTATATCAATTAAGGTTACATTTGAAGGCTAATAATAATGGACCTGGCGCCCGTCTTTTTCTTCAAAAGAAAAGGATGGTCCTTTTCTTCATTGGGGCCGTCAAATTAAGATTTCAACGGTTCAAATTTAATATATTATTAAAATATTATTTTTATAATAATATTTTAATAATATATTAAATTTGGACCATTGAGATCTTAACCTAACGGTCCTGATGAAGAAAAGGACTACCCTTTTCTTTTGGAGAAAAAAACGGTAGCCAATTCCAATAATAATAAGGCGTCTAAGATAAATTAATTTTGAAAGGATTAATAGTTATTAAATTAAAGCAAATATACTTGTTTTTATACTACTTACAAATTCTTTTTAAAGCAAGGGATGCAATAGCACTTGCTATAGCTTCTTTCACCATTTAATTTTTTAATTTATTTATTTTATATACTGAAGGGATGTTATGGCGCTTGGGCACTAAGCGCCATAGCTTTTATATCGCTTCTATGTTGTCTAAGGACAAAGCGCCATACAAGGTATACAAATTTGCTGCCCCCGCCATTATCGTCATCTTTCTCGCGCATCCTCCCACACTCCAATTTTCAGATCTTATTGGTCCCCACTTTACCTTTCCTTATCCATTGTTCCCACACCCTCCTCTCTTTAATGGCTGGTATTGGAAACTATGTTGGTCCCTACTTTTTATTTTGTCTTGTCTCCACGTGCACATTTCTTCAAAAATTTGTGGTCATCGTACTTCTGTTGCAGTACAAAGCTTGGTCATCCACATGTTCTTTGCTTTGTCTCAACCTCGTATAAGAAGTTTCCCAGCTCCTAAGTTTTTTTAAGGTATGTTTTCTTCTTCTTCTTTTGTTTTTGGCAAAATCTATTGTGAATATTATATGTGTGCTCATGATTTTTTTTAAGTATTTATTTGAAGTTTCAACTGTCTCTTAAAGCTTGGTCTCCTGGTTATTTTTTTCCTCTGTCTCAGTCTCTTATAGAAGTTTTTAGCTTGTAAGTTTTTAAGTATATTTTTTTTACAAAACCTTAAGTCGTACATTTTTATACACCTTTTTAAATTTGGGTACCTAAAGATTTGTCATCAATTTAGAATAATTGATTGCCTGAAGATTTCTTATGTGTCCTGCCAATCATTAAAGGAGTATTAAACTAGTTAGAGCAATAAATATCATTGAACTATGTAATATTCCTTTGATTTATTTTTGTTGAGTTGTGAAAAATTAGTATGATTCATGCTGCGGGATATAATTGGTTGATTATTTGTGGCTTTAATAGTGTTTAATACTTGAAAAACTTCAAATTTGATGATGTTATGTTACTGAATTTTTTTTAAAAAAATGGCAGAAGATAAAAGTAATTAGTAACTGTAAGAAGCAAGAAACTAATTACTTTTAAAAATATGTTTAAGGTAAAGATGAATCGAAAATGGATGTCATCTTGTTGATGCTCAAGGGAATATATATATGAGTTGAAAGAGTTTATTAGATTTGCAAGCGAGCATATAAATGATCCTAACAAAATCTTATGTTCTAACTTATCTTCTTGTTATGGAAAGTGGATTAGTCCACTTGATTTGCTAGATCATTTAGTGTGTCATGTAATTGATAAATCATATATACGATGGACAAGGCACGATGATGGATGATGCCCATACTAATCGGGTTGCATATCAAGATCGATCCTTCTAATGAGTTTGACCCAAGCATATATGATGATGAGGACGATGGTCTTCAAGAAATGCTAAATGCGGTCAAAAGGGTGCTTCATAACTTTCCTCAAGAATTTGAGTAGTTGAAAGGTGATGTTGAGAAACTATTATATGCTAGTAGTACTAAATATAGAAGATTGCTAGCAGTGTTGAAATTCTACAACTTTAAAGCGCAATATGGATTGAGTGATTTGGGTTTCATTGCATTGGTTGAACTTGTGCAAGATATGCTCCCAAAAGAAAATGTATTTCCTACTAAGAAATATGAGGCAAAGTGAATACTTTGCTCTACAACTGGCATGGGTTATGAAAAGATACATGCATATCCTAATGATTGCATATTATTTCGGAATTAGTATGCAATGTTAGAGAAGTGCCCTAAATGTAATGCATCTTGATGTGGGAAGAGAGGAAAAAGTCTGTTGAATATCGTATGGTATTTTCCCATTATTCCAAGATTCAAGTGATTATACAGTAATGTAGAGATTGCTAAGCTGTTAACGTGGCATACAGATGAAAGCGTTGAAGATACGAACCTTAGGCACCCTACAAATGCCGCTCAATGGGAAAAAATTGATCATGATCAACCTGACTTCTCAAATGATGCAAGGAACCTACGTCTCGCACTGTCAATCGATGGAATCAATCCCCATGGGATTCAAAGTAGTACACACAATATGTGGCCAGTGATATTAATGATTTATAACCTTCCTCCACACTTAATCATGAAATGTAAGTTTATGATACTGTCCATGTTAATTTCTGGGCCAAGACAACCTATGAATGAAATAGATGTATACTTGGTTCCTTTAATTGATAACTTGAAGTTGCTTTGGGAGGAAGGCACAATGTGTATGATGGGTACAGATAAGAAAGTTTCACTTTGAAAGCCATATTGTATGCCATAATAAATGATTTTCCTGCTTATGGTAATTTGTCCAGATATAACGTCAAGGATATTGTGCATGTCCTATATGTGAAAATGATACTCATTCAGTGCAACTAGATCATTGTTAGAAAAATGTCTACATGGGACATCGAAAATTCTTATCATCAAAACATTGTTGGAGGAATTGAAAAAATGCTTTCAATGGTGAGTCAGAAAAAGGTAGCCCACTAAAGATGTTGACCGGTGTACAGGTTTTTGAGAAGGTTAAATATTTAGATAACAATTTTGGCAAGTCTTTTACAAAATAAATTTAGACAAGGGGCTAGAAGAAGAAGTTTATTTTCTTTAAACTTTCATATTGGAAATCCTCATATGTGAGACATTTTCTTGATGTGATGCACATAAAAAGAAAATATATGTGATAGTCTAATTGGCACGTTGTGTAATATGCAAGGGAAAAGAAAGGACAATGTGAATGCTAGGTTGGATTTAGTTAACTTAGGAATTAGAGAAGAGTTGACTCCGATTGAGAAGGACACCATACTTATCTACCTTCAGTAGCTTGTACTCTAGCAAGGAAAGAGAAGAAGTTATTTTGTGAGTTTATCAAAGGAATCAAAGCTCCTGAGGGCTATTTTTCAAATATAAAAAATCTTGTATCAATGAAAGAGTTGAAGCTAAAGAATCTTAAATCTCATGATTATCATGTGATTACGTAGAATTTTGTACCAGTTGGTATACGGTCAATCTTTCTCAAAAAAGTAAGGAAATCCATAACTAAACTTTGCTTGTTCTCCAAGTTGATTTGCAGTAAAGTGGTTGATTCAACAAAGTTATAAGATTTGCAAAGGCTTATTGTTTGTACTCTATGTAAACTTAAAATGTATTTTCCACCTTCATTTTTTGACATTATGGTCCATCTAACCATATACTAAGTGAAAGAGGTTCAATTATGTGGTCTAGTGTACTTAAAATGATGTACCTGAATGAGTGATTTATAAAAATTTTAAAAAGGTATATGAAAAATAGATATCGACCAGAGGGGTGTATATCTGAGCATTACATGGTTCAAAAAGCAAGTGGCTTTTGTGCTGATTTTCTATCAAATGTTGACCCGGTAAGAATCCCGAAGTCTCATCATGATGGGCGAAGATTAGGGAAAGGTATAAGTAGGAATGATGTAATCAGGATATCACTAACTGAATGGGAGCAAGCTCACTTATATGTGCTACATGCCTACATAACACTAATGAGGTTGAACTGTATGTTGAAGAACATAAGGATGCTCTTCGATTAGTACATGGTAAGAGGAATGAAAATTTGATAACAAAAAAGCACAACCAACATTTTCTAACTTAGTTAAAAAGGGGCATTAATGATGAGATATAGAGGAACCCTGATTTATTTTCTGAAAACTTAAGATCGCTATCAAATGGATCAAGTTTAAATGTATTGTCTTACATTGGTTATGCAATCAACGGTTACACATTCTACATACAAAAACATGACACAAGGAGCATGATGCAGAATAGTGAGATAACACTTGTTGCTGATTCGTGGCACAGATCCAGTGCCAAAGATGTACACCCTATCTACTTAACAATGTCATACTTTGGTGTAATTGAACTAATATGGGAGTTAGATTACACTATGTTGAGGGTCCCTGTATTCAGATGTAAGTGGATTAACAGCAATAGTGGATTGCGGATAGATAATTTAGGGTTTATTCTAGTGGATCTTTCTAAACTTTGGTATAAAGATAATCCTTTCATTTTAGCATCACAGGCACAAGTGTTTTTCATTCCAAATCCTTCTAAGAAGAACTAGTCCTTTGTACTTCCATTGAACAAGAATCATAAAAAACAAGTTGATAATGAAAGTAAGGAATATTTGAATATTCTTGAAAATGATCTCTCTTTTGAGATGTTATGGTAAAAATATATTGATATAGATGAAGATGAAAATGAAGATGAACCCCTTATACATGAGACATGATCATAAAGAGGGGACTTGGTTTTTAAATAAAACAAAAAAGAGGAAAAGATGATAATGTGTGCCTTGATTTTTTACATTGTATGTTTTATTACATACATTCATATATTTCAACATAATTTACTTTCGTTCTCATGATTGTCAAGTGTATGCTTTGATGTTTTGTTTGATTTATTTAACTTGTAGGAAAATGGATCCTCACATCGGAGATGTTATTGTTCCCATTGAACATGCTGATTAGGTAGTATTTGAGGCCAAGGTAGCTCGAGGTAGGACCGTAATGTCCAAACTTATCAAACTAAGGAGTAGGGGCATTAGGTTAGAGCTTTACTAGAATAAAAGGGAAATCCAGTCGGACCGAATATCAACTCCTTTATAAATTACATTGGGACATCGGTCAGAGAAAGAGTCCCCATTACAGTTTCAGATTGGCGTCGCGTGAAGAAAGATTAGTGATATCTTTTTCGATTCAGTCAAGGTAAACATTATTTATTTTATTATTCTGGTTGTTTTGTATGATGAAATTACAATCTGAAAAATAGTGAAATCGTGAAAACGCATTCAACATGTCATACCGGTACATAAAAGGATCGGTCTCATATGCAATGTTGGAGCAACAATTAGTAAGAATTAATCATTATTTCATATAAATATAATATATGCCTAATTTTTAACTACAACTAACTTTGATAAGTAGATGCAAGAAGTGCATTCTAATGATATCACACATATACCTCGGCATGATTTACAGTTGGCCAACTGCACAAACAAAAAAGGTGAAATTCCCAACAAACAAGACAAAAAGTTGCCAAATATTGTGTAATAGTAGATTATACATACAATAAAGATTTAGCTTTACTTAACTAATTTTATTTTATAATAATTAATATTGTTGTAATTCTTTTTGTGATAGCGCTCAATGACGCAAGAGTAGCTAGACTTGGTGCATTATGTTGGTCATGACGATTTGCTTAGTAGTGTGCTTGGAGTTCCTGAGTATCATGGTCGTGTTCGGGGTACTGATTTTGCAGTGACCTAAACATTGTACTATGGACCCTAAAAGCGAGCTACAAAAAATGACTTACTGTAACCACAGCAACAAATTTCTGACTACAAGCATCACGTAGACTAGAGGATTAGTGATTATGAGTATCAAGTAGAACAATTGAACGATCATATGCGTTTAATGCAAGAGCAAAACGTGTTATTGAAGGCATAAATTGATGCCTTATGATAGTCTAGGCCAGTACCGAGTCCAATGTGTGACAACATGAGTGTGAGGGATAGTTACCCCTCTATGCCTCAAGTCCTCATTCCTTTGATAATTAATTTCTTCTCTACTTCATTTTTTATTACATTATACATTAGTGTACCTTAATATATTAACTCTATTTTTCATAAGGGTGAATTGGCGTGCAAATTACACTCGATGATTCTTTAAAGCATGTGGTTGTTGCCAGCGTGGCTTATAACACCGAAAATGATATCTTGCATAATTCACCATTGCCACGGAACACACTCTAAGTAAGGGTCAACGTATGCACAAATGATGATGCCCCCTTACCAATCCCGTCTCTGGATGAAGCAACAATGGTGAAAGATATCGCCGGTGGTTATGTTGCATGGCCAATAAGTCTGATTGAGCTATATGAAAAAGTAGTTAATTTACAATTCCTTTTACTTTTCTATACACGTCCGTCTAAAACCACATTATTTAATTTCATGATGTTTTTATGTTGCTGCTCATCCTAAAGGAAAACAAATTGAAGGGCATGGGAAGAACTCTGTGTTTATCAACCAAACAGAAGTCCCAATCCTTAATCAGTAACTGAAGCAACCGACAAATGCTCTTATCTCATCAACAATTGGCTTCAATAGTACTAGCTTTGATCAGCTATGGAGGTTAGTCAATACATTTGGATATCAACATCTATCATGCAATTATAGATGATCATGTCGATAGTAGTGTACTGAATGAAGTGCTTAGTCGTGATTGGCTTAGTGCGATGGCTGTCAACATATGGATTAGGTACTTTATCATCATCATCTATCACTATAATTATTATTATTCATCATTAATTTTTTAGGTTTTAATGAAATTGTTTATTTTCTATAAAGGCACTTGTACCACGAAATGTTACTGCACACAGAAAAGGCGCATAGATTCGTATTTGTCAGCCACACCTCCTTGGCCAGCATATAAGGAGATTAGATGTGGAAGCTCTATCTAATGATATTAAGGACATCTTTATGTGAAGAGCAACCCCTAGTATGCTCTTTATTATGCCATATAATTTGGGGTAAGTTATTTGCGACAACATTTTAATGTATGTTTATTTTATTCTTCCACTTTTACTATAACATGATTGTTGAAGTAAAATCTTCAAAATATTTTAGGGGACATTGGATTTTGATTGTTGTCCATCCAGTGACATCTGAAGTCCCCGAGATTTACTATTTGGATCCTATAAATATCGGTTATCCAGACAACTAGCTTGATTTAAAGATTATAATCAATAAGCAAATGCATGGGTATATGTGTAAATATTTGTCATTATTGAATTACTAGAATTTAATCAATCATTACTTGTTTTGTTAGTGCATTGATCGCTTACTAAAGCAACATTAGATTGAGTCATTTTACATGCAAAGTCAGTAGCTATACCTAAAGGAAGATTGCGGTACTTATATATATGAATTTAATTACTCCAATTTTGGTATTCAAAAATTTTTCTTCAAATATTTACTTAACTATTTCATTGTATTGTTAGTGTCCGTTCCAATCAAACAATGTGTGTATTTGGATTGGCGATTGGATAAATGACTTATTTTTACTTAGACTTATAGAATCTTAAAATTGGAAAAAAGCTAGATTGGGAAAAATGATGAGTGTTTGGATTGACGATTGGATAAATAACTTATATAAAAGTGAATAATGTTTGGTTTGGCTTTTGTATAAGTGACTTTTGTATTATTTAAGAGAAACAATTGTAAAAATTATGACAAATGAAAAAATGAATGGATAATTGTGAAAAAAGTCCTCATTGATAACTTAATTGCCAATGGGATCTGAGAAGATATCTACACATGGTGGGATTTTTTCACAATTTTCTCAAAAATTAACTTTGAAAATTTGGTAATGGCACAATTTTAATAAAATTATCTTAAACTCTAATTCAAATTGGTACACTCCAAAAGTCTTTTCTATTATGCACCTCAAGCTTGAATTTTATAAATTATATCAAAACTCTAATTTAAATATTAAATCCTAACTCATATTTTCATATAGCTCAAAATCTAATAAAATAAACCGATTAAAACCTCAATAATACCTCCAATAATCCAAATAAATTATTTTAACTAAATTTAATGGATAAAAACATTATATAGAAACTAATTTATGACATGTTTATAAAAAAATTGATTATAAAATCATAAGACAACTAAATAATAAATATAAACTGATTAAAATTAATTATTAATTATTCTCTACATTTCTATAGTCATATATTAACAAAACTCAAAATTTGCCTAAACTCTTATTCCAAAGTATTCTCTAATTAGCAGAAGATTACTATCTAAAGAAAGAGAAAATTATTTAGAACAATTTTCATAAAAGAAGTTTTGTTATTAGAAGTGATTTTGAGTACCTCATTGATCCTCAAAAATATGAAAATATTCCTATCAATATTATTTTATACATACACAAGCATATAAGCTCCAATAAGCTTCATTTTGAGGCTTATGACTTTTTTCAACTTAAATCCAATCGCTGAAACAAACACTCATTTTATGTTTTTTACTATTTAAGTCCGTTTGCGCCACTGTTCAAGTCCGATTGAGCGCGCAAACGGTGAAACAAATACGCACAATAATGATTGCAGTTATTACATTATGAAATTTATAAAAGATATAGTTACTCATAATCAAATTTCTATTCCTACACAAGTAAGTTCTTTTACTTGTAGTTACTGTGTTTTACAATTAATTTACAAGTGTCTAAGTTAATTGAGTTTTAGTGATTTTAATTTTTTTTCTATGCATCTTTTTATGTAGTATTATGAATATTAATGTTATGACCAATTGATTGACCAACAAGTAGATAAAATTATTAAAGAATGGTGTTAATATATGATCAAGGAATTATCTAATATTTAGGTACATACATAAGTTGTTTCTTGCCTATTCATCTTGGTTATTATTTATGAATTAGTTGTACATTAAAATTATTTCTTGCCTACATTTTACATATATAGGTACTTAAAATTAGTTGTATATTATTTGTTACACTGTAGTTAAATTACATTAGTACTGATTTTATGAATTCATTATTTTGATTCGAGTTATTTCATTTTGATTTGGTGTGATTCTGGCTTGGGTTTTGCTGTTGTGGATTTGTAAAATGTAAATCCCTATGGATTAAATACGTATAAGCGGGTTAAACAAAGGTACCTCCAATGGCACTTCCCAGGGGAAGGTCTATTAGAGGTTATATTTACCTCCAATGGCACTTCCCAATATAACCTCTAATGGCCCTTCCCCTGGCAAGCACAGTTTGAGGTAGTAAACTTCCAAGTGTGCTTGTTCAAAGAAGGGCTATAGGAGGTGGACCTCCTATGATGCTTCCCTGGACAAGTGCTATAGTTTTATATTAAAAAAATTAAATACTCAAGCTATAACGTTTTCATATATTTAAGAAGCGTCGTAGCTTGTTTTAATAGAGCTGGAAGCTATGGCGCTTCCCAAGCCCTATAGTGTTCTCTAAATTAAGCGTCATAACTTGTATTTGTTGTAGTAGTTATTAGTCTTTAGACCTGCAAGAAGTGGAAAAACATTAAATGGGCATGAAGGCCACAGGTCCGCCCATGGGCTTCAGTTAAATGAGACGAGTTTTCATTTTCTTCTACTTCTTTAGATTCGGGCCTAAACAGGCAGGCCCATTTAGGCCTAAGCTCATCAAGAGTCGGTCGACTCCCATTTTCCTAATGCTATTTGGAGGTGAGCATCACACAAAAAATGATGAAAGGTGCAGAGGCAAAGAAGTGAATAGTTGACAAAACTGATTCAAGACAACTATCCATATGGGGAGTGAAGAGGAGGATAGGGCCGTCGTGAAACCTCCCTTCTTGTAGTCGGACAAATTGAAGCAAAGCTTCATTTTCAAGCGGAGCAAAGAACTCCTTAGTAATAAGGGTCATATCGAAGATAAGTTTAGTGCTAACGCCATGATTGATGACTTGGAAGATGCTCTCAATCCTTACAAAGGCTCAACAATCTGTTGGTAGATCTGGGCTCTACAACCGTCGACCTCATTTATGCTAGTGAGAGAGATGATGGGGGTATCATTGCTAAAGTGGTTGTCGGCGACCTTGGGGTAATCATCTTCATCACGTAGGAAGTGAGACTGAAATCTAATGCTTTTTTTTGGGAAAATTACATTGTAGTCTTATGGAAGGGAAAATACTAAGAAATGGTCTTGGGAAATCATGAAATTACTATCAAGTCCCATAGGACCATTTTGTAATAAATTGGAAATGGCTAAAGTCCAAAGTACACCTGTTAGATAAATAGAGAGAGGTATGGAAAAATGAAGGAAAGCTCATAAACGAACGGATCTAGAAATGGTGCAAGAAGGAAAATGAAGATCATCAGTTAAGGTTGAAAAGTAAGGTATAGAATTGATGCCAACTCCTCTCTTATCTTCATTATTCCATTTGATTCATGTTTTTTGTTTAGTGGGTAAATAGATTTTTAGGATTTCTTGGTTAGTCTTCGTTATGGACTAAAAAATGAGAAAAACTATCATTTTTTTATGTGTGGGTATTATCCTCCATATGCTTGTAAACTATAAAGGTAGACTTATGTAAATGCAATGGATATACTTTGGCTATGGGTTCAATGTGCTTGGGTATGGTTTAGTATGCTCCATTTTCGCTGTCACTATGCTTTGTTTTTTGGTTCATTTGTGCTGTGCTTCCGCAATAGAAGGGCTAAGGAATGAAGATGAGGGTGAAAGGTTTGTCGCTACATAACTTGATGTGCAAAGGAAAAAAGGTGTTGTTAATAGGAGTAGTGGCAGTTGTCTATGGAGGCTACTAAATTTGTTAAAGACAACTATATGTCAAATTTAAATGTTTTATGATACGAGTGCAAATAATCAATTAAATAGTACAAGTGTACATTGTCGTAATCAAGTAATATAGAAGTAAGTAGAGTATCATTCCCACGAGGATTGATCACTAAGTATCAAAAGGAGTAATTTTAACTCTATTCAGCTGATCGATTAATTGGTGATTGAGAGTATGAAATAAAAGATGATTAAATATGAATGCAAATTATATGAAACAATTATGAGAAAAATGTAAGAGGCAAGCTTCACCCAAGAGGGGGGTGAATTGGGTGATGTTATAAATTTTTCGTTTGAGATGGTGATATGTAAATATAGTGGATAGAGTAGAGTAGAGAAGATTTGAACACAGAGAGTTATACTGGTTCGGCCTAACAACAATGCCTACGTCCAGTCCTCAGAGATCAAGACCTACTGAGCTTTTCACAATATCTCCAAGATTCAATGGGCTCTCAGAACGCCACAAGACAACAATCGTCCTTGAATGGACTACGAGCAGAAATATTCTCTCAACAAGAAACTTCTCTCCCCCTTACGACAAGTCTTATGTGCAGAGAAACAACCTATGACTCTTCTCACTTGCTTATGTATACAAGACTTATGAGCAGCAACGTTTTCTTCTGCTTACACCACTGTAAGTCTTATGAACAACAACGTTCTCTCCTGCTTGTATCTTATAAGACTTATGAGTGAAAAATACTACAAGGAATTCTCTCAACTGCTTCTCTCGTAAGGAATAACTACCCTCTCAAGATCCCACTACCTTGAGATTACACAAACATAGAATTTTGAGTTTGTATGAAGACTCTCTTACAGAGTAAATGAATAAACACTGAAGATCAAAAGTGTATACAGAGAAATCAGATGAATAACAGAGAATTGATATGAGCTTGTGAATTCTTGTGCTATGTTGCTATCTTGATTATCCTTGAATCTCTGTATATATATAGTTGCTTCAGTTTTTGCCCGTTTTGGAAATCAACATTTGAGGAGCGGGACTTTGCAACTATTGAAGGACACGCGTACGTTTGAATATTCTGAATGCGGTAGGTGCGAACGTGACTATAATCATATTGTCTGCCGTTGTTTGACTTTCCTCATGTGGTTCATTTCAAACGTTCATATTCCTGTATCATACTTTTAAAACATTCAAAACAATGTTAAACAAAGATAAAAAGTAATGATGATATGAATTAATAACAATAAACTATATTCGTAATGAACGTTGTGATACTTAGCATTTTCTGTGGTCAAACAGGGCATCACTCGAGCATGAAAGGCTTACTTCGAGTGATCTCCTATTTTCCTTCATATACCTCTGTTATCGGGTTGTGCTTGCATAGAAAGTCAGAGAGACAAAATCTTCACTCGCGGGTGAAGAGGGGTCTCACTCGAGCACAAAATCGCTGCTCGAGTGATCTTTGCACTTTGCACTGGGAGTGTCTTCTCGGGTCATCACTCGCATACCATTTTGACAAGAGTGAGAATATGCACTCGCGAATGATATGGACCCTCACTCGAGCATACTTACCTCTGCTCGAGTGAGAAGCATATTCTCAAGGAATATGCTCTCTAAACCATCACTCGCATCAGAATTTCAGAGGGATAGAATTTTCACTCGCGAGTGATGTGGGCCCTCACTCGAGCACACTTACCTCTGCTCGAGTGAGAAGCATATTCTCAAGGAATATGCTCTCTTGAACAAGCACTCGCAACTGATCTTGAGAGGGATGGAAATATTACTCGCAAGCATGGACGTGTCACTCGAGCATGGATATGTGTGCTCGAGCACACTTGTACTTTTCTGAATTTCAAGACTCTCGGCCAAGTACTCGCAGTGCCTTGCTCGAGCACAGAATACTCATGCTCGAGTATTGATGTCTCTGCTTCGAGTGAATGATGGAAGCATGCTATTACTTACTCTCGGCCAAGCACTCGCATGCCCTCACTCGCATGTGTGCTCGAGTGAGAATGACTTCTCTGCTCGAGTGCATACCTTGTGCTTCGAGTGATCCATTGAATACAAAGGGAGAATGTCTCTCGGGTACTTACTTCCTGGCTTTCTCTCACACCTGCTCGAGTACAGAAGTGATTTGTGCTCGAGTGCATATTTCATGCTCGAGCACTCAAGTGCAATTTCACAGCAGATATCAGCAAACTTCAAATATGCATTTGGTAACTTGGAATCTTTTCCTAACCTTCTAAAAACATGTTTTAATCATAATTGAATTATTGTTATCATCAAAACTTGGGATCTAACATTCTCCCCCTTTTTGATGATGACAAAACTCTTTGTGATGAAGGTTTAAGAGAAATTGAAAAGTTTTGAAATTTCTTCAATGTTTCCAAAATGCATATCAAGTTTAAGTTTCAAATTCAAGTGTTCCTGCAATGTTTCCTCTGGACACTTAACAGCCAAGGTAAATACAGTACAAGGTATATATCTTAATAGTAACTTGATAATCAAAAATAGGAACAAACTTGAAAACATGAAACTTCAATCTTGAAACAAGTACTTACTATTAATAACATTAAACATAATAGTTTCATAACATAATCAAATCAAAATAACATCAAGTCAAATTCCTACCCAATACAGAAATCTACCCAAACACCTAAATACACCCTACAGAAGCTCAGAAAACATCACACATCCTTCTCCCCCGTTTTGTCAACATCAGAAGGGGGGTCTGGAGGTGGAACAAAGGAAATCATGGCAGTGAGAGGGTCAATGGGCTGATCAGAAGGAGATGGTGGTTGTGGTACAAATGTAACATCTACATTAGACTCAGGATCAGTGAAAAGAACATGAGTCTCTGGATGAGGTGGTGAGGTATGAGTGGTCTCTGGAGGTACCCCGGAAGATGAGGAGGGAAAATGTGAATGCAGAAAGGTCTCCATATTAGTGATCCTCTGTGACATCTCATCTTGTGTTTTGAACATCAGTTCAAAGTTAAGATTGGCTTGGTCTACCAATTTAATGACTTGTGTTTCCATCTTCTCTACAAGCTTCTCATATTCAGTCACTAGCTCCTTCTTCAAACTTGATACAGCATGATTAATTACCTCAGTCAGATGATTGGACAGAGAGGCATTGAGAAAGGAAGGAGGAGGAATAGGACCTTGTGCAGATGATTGTTCCTCATCACCTCTGGATGGAGTGGCTTCCCTCTTTGATGTGGCTTTGGTCCGACTCACCGGAAGATTGATACCCATGTGAGTTAATTGAGTCTTTCCAAACCTTGAGATGAGAACCCTTTCTTTTCCTTCCAAGTACCAGATTTTGTTTTTCATTAAGATGAAGGAAACAAGTTGAGGGTAAGGTATGGTTGTGGATCTTGTTGAAGAAAATCGAAACCTTCTCATCTCACTAAAAATGATCTCCCCTACATTCCTTTGTTGCCCAGCAACCAATGAAGCCAATAGATAGTAATCCTTTTGTGCAAAGTGAGTAAAGTTTTTGGATTTATTGACTATGCTCCGGGAATAAATGTAATGAAGGATTCTGTGATGATCAGGCATATCAATAGGCTTGAAAGTGAGGGGGCCAATTGGGTCTTTTGGTCTTAAAATGTTAAAAGTTTCATTGGCAGAGAATGAGGGTGGATCAGTAGGAGGTGCCACATAACCAAGTAAATCATTTATGATTTTGGCAGAAATCATAATGAATTTCCCTCTAATGGTTGTAGACACAGCTTCTTCAATCAAATCCCCGGATCTAGACATAATATTATGAGTTTTCATGTTGGAATAAAATGCCTTTACAACAGTGGGGGAATATGGCAAATGAATTTCTAACCAAGGAGCATAGTATTGAAGATAAGGGTATAAGTCCAAATGACAATTCTTTTTCAGATAATCCAAATCAACATATACTACAGGGCAGAAATGTCTATGCTTAAATTCATCATCATATACCTTCTGTGGTAAAGCCTTAAGCTCTGTCACATTGAATCCCTTAAGAGGACTAGTGAGTTGGTCATCCACTGGTGCTTGAGAGGCAGAAGGTGCTCCTAAAGCAGAGGCACTTGGTTGATGTGAACTTGAAGCACCAGCTTGAGAAACAATTTTCCCAACTATCTTGTCCAGTTTTGATTTCTCTATGGCTTCCCGGAGTTGTTTACTGTAGGTATCCCCAGAAGAAGAAGATGATTGGGGTTGCTCTGAATCCTTCTTCTTTCCCTTTCCTTGTACCTCTTTGGATTGAGACCGGGTGATTATGGGTTCCTTGAAGACCACACCTTTTAATTTCTTTTGAGGAGGTTGGTCTTTCTTGGAAACTTGAGGCTTTGGGTGAGGTTTCTTAGCGGGAGTTCTCTTTTTGGTCTTAGGCTTTGGAGGAGGTGAAGGTGAGGGAGAGTTTTTGGGAGATGGAGGAGTAAGTTCAGGGGTTCCAGATTCACTGGCAGCAGAGTGAGTGGAAGAAGGAGAATGAGACTTTTGAGAAATAGAGGGTAACTTTGTTCTTGCCATTGAAGAGTGGAAGAGAAACAAAAACTCTTGTTTTTGAAGGAAGAAAATACAAATAGAGATTAGGGCACAAGTGAAGAATGCAGAAGATAAGAATCACCTCTTATAGAAAATTGAGAGGTTGTAACGGCGATTTGAAGCAGGAGGACGTGATTGAATGATGAGAAAACGGTTGAAGATGAAGAGTTGTGTCTTTCGAGTGAGAGAGCACTTCGAGTGAGAGGAGGAAGTGCGACGTTCTGAGCTCCCTAGTAACTGATATAAGTGACAGTGCTCGAGCATGAACCCTAGTGCTCGAGTGATGTTCATACTGTGCTCGCGAGTGTTCTATCTGTGCTCGAGTGATGTTCTGGAAAAATACAGAAACAAGTAGAATGTACCTGGATTGTTGATTCCCTGACATATTTTGCACCTTTGTACTCAAATCCTCCAAGATCATTTGAGTAACCATGATGTGGATAGCTTTTGCACAGAAATTCTTCTTCCTCACTCGAGCAGGCATTCCTCACCTCAAGCATGTTCATACCATGCTCGAGTGAGACTTCCTCACTCGCGAGTGAGCTCAATTCTCACTGTAGTTTATAATATATTCCCTTGGTATTAATAACTCCTCTGTTAACCTCTGTTTTCCATGTTAGGAAGCAGAGTATTATAAATAGTGCTGTGCTCGAGCAGAGCTTCTTGTGCTCGAGTGACACAGCTTCTCACCCGAGCAGTACCTCCAGTGCTTCGAGTGAGACTCCTGCAAAAACAAATTTTGGCCACTCCGATGCCAAAGTCAGTATGGTTATCATCAACACAAACATTTAATTAAACTTTTTAACAAGAAATCTTACAACTCATTGGGATTAACCATTCCCAATTCTCTTCGAATATAGAGAAATTGCTCTTTTGCAATTGGTTTCGTGAAAATATCCGCAAGTTGAAGATGAGTTGGTATGAATTCCACTTTGACATCTTTCTTTTGAACATGATCTCGAATGAAATGATGTCGAATGTCTATATGCTTGGTTCTTGAATGTTGTACAGGATTCTTTGCCAAGCTTATCGTGCTAGTATTATCACAATAGATTGGGATTTCTTTTAAATAAATTCCCAAATCTTGAAGTTGTTGTTTTAACCACAGCACTTGAGAAAAGCAACTTGCCACAGCTATATATTCAGCTTCAGTCGAAGATAATGAAACTGTGTTCTGCTTCTTGCTGAACCATGACACTAGAGAACCTCCGAGAAATTGACATTGTCCACTGGTACTCTTTCTGTCAGTTTTATATCCACCGTGATCTGAATCTGAATAAGCTATTAAGTACTCGTTCCCTCTCTTTGGATACCAAAGTCCAAGCTCTGAAGTATCTCCTAGATATTTGAAAATTCTTTTTACTGTCTCTGCATGAGATACTTTAGGATTGGATTGATACCTTGCACACATTCCTACACTGAACTGAATATCTGGCCTGCTTGCTGTAAGATAGAGTAATGAACCAATCATTCCTCTATACTTTGTGATGTTGAAGCTAGGTCCCTTTACATCAGCATCCAGCAATGTTGTAGAACTCATTGGAGTATCAGCTCCGTTAGCATTATTTAGTCCATATTTCTTTAACAACTCTTTCAAATATTTTGTCTGAGATATAAATATACCATTCTTCTTTTGTTTGATCTGAAGTCCAAGGAAGAAGTTCAATTCTCCCATCATAGACATTTCAAATTCTCCCTGCATAATCTTAGAGAATTCTTGACACATAGATTCATTAGTAGCACCAAAAATAATATCATCAACATAAATTTGAACTATTAGAATATCATTTTTGTTATGTTTGATGAATAGAGTTGTATCAACTTTACCTCTGACAAAACCTTGATCAAGAAGAAATTTGCTTAGTCTTTCATACCAAGCTCTGGGTGCTTGTTTCAAACCATATAATGCTTTCTTAAGTTTGAAGACATAATCAGGTTTTGTTTCATCTTCAAAACCAGGAGGCTGTTCGACATAAACTTCCTCCATAATATAACCATTTAGAAAAGCGCTTTTTACATCCATTTGATAAAGTTTAAAACTTTTGATGCAAGCAAAAGCTAAGAGTACTCGTATTGCTTCCAATCTTGCCACTGGAGCATATGTTTCCTCATAATCAATACCTTCTTCTTGATTATAGCCTTTGGCAACCAATCTTGCTTTATTTCTCACAATGATTGCTGATTCATCAAGTTTATTTTTGAAAACCCATTTGGTCCCTATAACCGTATGATCTTTAGGTCGAGGAACCAAATCCCAAATTTGATTTCTTTGAAATTGATTTAATTCTTCTTGCATAGCAATCACCCAATCATTGTCAGATAAAGCTTCTTCTATATTAGAAGGTTCAATCTCAGAAATAAAAGCAGAAAATGTTACCTCATTGAGGATTCTATTTCTGGTTTTGACACCTTCATGAATATCTCCTATAACTTGATCAATTGGATGATCCTTCACATGTCTCCATGCTTTAGGTTGAGCATGATCGTCGACATCTTCTAAATTTTGAAAATCATTTGTTTAAAAATCATCCTGCTTTGAAATAGATTTGTTTTTCTTGACTGAATCCATTTCTTCTTCATCATTAAGTCTTGTCTGAGATTCTATTTCATCAAACACAACATGAATAGATTCTTCAATAGTACATGTTCTTTTATTGAAAACCCTATAAGCTTTACTTCTATTAGAATATCCTAGAAAAATACCTTCATCAGACTTTGAATCAAATTTACCTAAATTTTCCTTACCATTGTTGTGAATGAAACACTTACACCCGAAGATATGAAGATGAGCAATATTTGGCTTTCTTCCTTTGTAAAGTTCATATGGTGTCTTTCCAAGTGATTTGCGAATATATGCTCTGTTTGATATATAGCATGCAGTACTCATTGCATCTGCCCAGAACACTTGTGACATTTCTTTTTCATTAAGTAATGCTCTTGCCATTTCTGTAAGTACTCTATTCTTCCTTTCCACTACTCCATTTTGTTGAGGTGTTCTAGGGGCTGAGAAGTTGTGATATATTCCTTCATTGTTGCAGTAATCTTCAAACAGTTGATTATCAAATTCTCCTCCATGATCTGTTCTAATAGAGACAATAGAAATACCTTTCTCATTTTGAACCTTTTTGGCAAACATAATAAATTCAGCAAAAGTTTCATCTTTTGAGGCAATAAATATAGTCCATGTGAATCTTGTAAAATCATCAACAATTACTAATGTATATAAATTTCCACCAAAACTTTTTACTCTTGCAGGTCCTACCAAATCAATATGAAGCAATTGTAAAGGTTTTGAAGTAGAAATTTCATATTTTGTTTTAAAAGAAGATTTAGTTTGTTTGCCTTTTTGACATGCTTCACAAATCATGTTATCTTTGAATTTGAGTTTGGGAAGACCAACAACTAAATCTTTTCTGATCAATTTGTCAAGTTGATTCATATTGACATGAGCCAAACGCTTATGCCATAACCAACTTTCCTCTGATCGACTAAGAAAACAATTTTCAGAATGATTTGAATTTAAATCAATTGTATAACAATTATCGTCCCTTTGAGCTCGGATTTTTGCCTTGATAGTTTCTTTGTTCAGAAGTAGATCTTTCTTACTTACTATCAAGCATTCTTTTGAGTCGAAAATCACCCAGTTATCTTTGTCAGTGCTTTGGCTTACGCTTAAGAGATTGTGGCATAATCCTTCAACATAATATACTCCGTTGATTTGAAAGCCATCTGTTCTTCCCACTTCACCAATTCCAGCAATACGTCCGGATTGATTTCCTCCAAAAGTCACCTTTCCTCCTTCTCTAGGTTCAAACATGGTGAACTTATTTTTGTCACCAGTCATGTGTCTCGAACATCCACTATCAATATACCATTTGTTCACTCGAGATGCTTTGAGACATACCTAGAATAAGATGATCAAGTTTTAGGTACCCACACTTTCTTGGGTCCTTTGTGGTTAGTATTTGGAATATGTGTCCCTCTCGGAACCCATTTATATGTTCCAACAACTTTTCCCTTTTTGAAATAACACGATGAAGTATAATGTCCTTTCCTATTACAAAAATTGCATGACACAAATGGATTTGATGTATGCACAGAATTCCTGAAATATTTAAGATAGTCTCTACTACTCTTCTTATTCTTATCATGCACAGCATTATATCCAATTCCAGATTTATCAAATGAAACTTTCTGAGAGTTTAAAATAACCTTGAGAGTTTCACTTCCTCTAGTAAACTTTTCAACAATCTTTGTTAAATCTTCTATTTTCTTATCTTTCTCTTTACACATTTCATATGATGATATGACATTACTTTCTAGTTCTTTTACCTTCTTCTTATAACTAACCATTTCTTTAGCAACTTTGATGAACTCTGTATGCAATGCATTATATTCAGATAATAATTCATCATAAGAAGGTTCAGAGTCACTTACCTCAGAGTCTGATTCTTCTTCCTTAGCTACCAAGCATAGATTTGCTACTTCGTCGTTGTCATTTTCTTCGTCTGACGAATTATCACCCCAAATAGATGATATATATGCTTTCTTTTTCAACTTCTTTTTGTCTTTGTTTCTGAAGCATTCAGATTTGATGTGTCCTGGTTTCCCACATTCATAGCATACTATTTGTTCTTTGTTTTCTTTCTTGCTTGGTCCACCTTGATAATTCTTGAAATTCCTTGGTCCTCTTCTGTAGAATTTCTTGACTTTTCTCACGATCATTCCCATTTCATCATCACTAGGAACATCTTCATTCTCAGAAGTTTCTTCTTCTTCTTTGTTAGCTTTAAATGCAACACCCTTTTTCTTTTTATCATCGAATTCTTCAAGTTCCTTTTTGAATCTCAACTTACCTTCATATTCAGAAAGACTTCCAAAGAGAGCAGCTACGGATCTCATAGACTCTCCTTTGGCTTCTTCGATGGCTGTCACCTTTACTTCCCACTCTTTCGTAAGGATATTAAGAATTTTTCTTACCTGGGAATTTTGATCAAACGACTTTCCAAGAGCAGATAATTGATTAACAAGATGAGTATACCTTAGTTCAAATTCTGATATATTCTCTCCAGATTTCATACGAAATAAATCATATTCTGTAATTAAAGTATTGATTCTATTCTCTTTAATTCCAGATGTACCTTCGTGAGCAATTTCAAGAGCATCCCACATATCTTTGGCAGTAGGTAAAGTACATATACGAAAATATTCTTTTTGACTAAGAGCACTCTGTATCATTAAAATGGCTTTACTATTTAATGTTACTAACCTCTTGTCATTCTCATCAAACTCATCTGGACTCTTTTTAACTTCTCTATCTTCGATTTTCTTTATTGGAACATAGTCACCATCTTGTATAACATTCCACAATCCGTACTCGTTGGCCATCATGAACACTCTGAATTTGGCTTTCCAGAACGAAAAATGTTCTCCAGAAAAACCAGGAGGTCTAGTGATTGAAGCACCGTCTGGAAGGATATTTTCACCCATTGTTGCCATTTGTTGGAACCTTCTCGAGCTGTTAGGCTCTTCGGAGAAGACGAGGCTCTGATACCAAATGTAAGAGGCAAGCTTCACCCAAGAGGGGGGTGAATTGGGTGATGTTATAAATTTTTCGTTTGAGATGGTGATATGTAAATATAGTGGATAGAGTAGAGTAGAGAAGATTTGAACACAGAGAGTTATACTGGTTCGGCCTAACAACAATGCCTACGTCCAGTCCTCAGAGATCAAGACCTACTGAGCTTTTCACAATATCTCCAAGATTCAATGGGCTCTCAGAACGCCACAAGACAACAATCGTCCTTGAATGGACTACGAGCAGAAATATTCTCTCAACAAGAAACTTCTCTCCCCCTTATGACAAGTCTTTTGTGCAGAGAAACAACCTATGACTCTTCTCACTTGCTTATGTATACAAGACTTATGAGCAGCAACGTTTTCTTCTGCTTACACCACTGTAAGTCTTATGAACAACAACGTTCTCTCCTGCTTGTATCTTATAAGACTTATGAGTGAAAAATACTACAAGGAATTCTCTCAACTGCTTCTCTCGTAAGGAATAACTACCCTCTCAAGATCCCACTACCTTGAGATTACACAAACATAGAATTTTGAGTTTGTATGAAGACTCTCTTACAGAGTAAATGAATAAACACTGAAGATCAAAAGTGTATACAGAGAAATCAGATGAATAACAGAGAATTGATATGAGCTTGTGAATTCTTGTGCTATGTTGCTATCTTGATTATCCTTGAATCTCTGTATATATATAGTTGCTTCAGTTTTTGCCCGTTTTGGAAATCAACATTTGAGGAGCGGGACTTTGCAACTATTGAAGGACACGCGTACGTTTGAATATTCTGAATGCGGTAGGTGCGAACGTGACTATAATCATATTGTCTGTCGTTGTTTGACTTTCCTCATGTGGTTCATTTCAAACGTTCATATTCCTGTATCATACTTTTAAAACATTCAAAACAATGTTAAACAAAGATAAAAAGTAATGATGATATGAATTAATAACAATAAACTATATTCGTAATGAACGTTGTGATACTTAGCATTTTCTGTGGTCAAACAGGGCATCACTCGAGCATGAAAGGCTTACTTCGAGTGATCTCCTATTTTCCTTCATATACCTCTGTTATCGGGTTGTGCTTGCATAGAAAATCAGAGAGACAAAATCTTCACTCGCGGGTGAAGAGGGGTCTCACTCGAGCACAAAATCGCTGCTCGAGTGATCTTTGCACTTTACACTGGGAGTGTCTTCTCGGGTCATCACTCGCATACCATTTTGACAAGAGTGAGAATATGCACTCGCGGGTGATATGGACCCTCACTCGAGCATACTTACCTCTGCTCGAGTGAGAAGCATATTCTCAAGGAATATGCTCTCTAAACCATCACTCGCATCAGAATTTCAGAGGGATAGAATTTTCACTCGCGAGTGATGTGGGCCCTCACTCGAGCACACTTACCTCTGCTCGAGTGAGAAGCATATTCTCAAGGAATATGCTCTCTTGAACAAGCACTCGCAACTGATCTTGAGAGGGATGGAAATATTACTCGCAAGCATGGACGTGTCACTCGAGCATGGATAGGTGTGCTCGAGCACACTTGTACTTTTCTGAATTTCAAGACTCTCGGCCAAGTACTCGCAGTGCCTTGCTCGAGCACAGAATACTCATGCTCGAGTATTGATGTCTCTGCTTCGAGTGAATGATGGAAGCATGCTATTACTTACTCTCGGCCAAGCACTCGCATGCCCTCACTCGCATGTGTGCTCGAGTGAGAATGACTTCTCTGCTCGAGTGCATACCTTGTGCTTCGAGTGATCCATTGAATACAAAGGGAGAATGTCTCTCGGGTACTTACTTCCTGGCTTTCTCTCACACCTGCTCGAGTACAGAAGTGATTTGTGCTCGAGTGCATATTTCATGCTCGAGCACTCAAGTGCAATTTCACAGCAGATATCAGCAAACTTCAAATATGCATTTGGTAACTTGGAATCTTTTCCTAACCTTCTAAAAACATGTTTTAATCATAATTGAATTATTGTTATCATCAAAACTTGGGATCTAACAAAAAAGTCCTAGGGATTAGATTTCACTTAACAAATTTCGGAGTGAATCACTTATGTAACTCCCTAAATTTTGATTAAGGGCTAGTGGGGGTTATTGAGAATGTAATTATGGATTAAAATTGAATTAATGTGTATTTGTGACAATATTATTTAATATGTCATAAATGATAGAAAATTGATACAATGGAAATATTGGTCTTAAGTTGGTGATTAATGGGAAAATTAATTACTAAGAGGAAATGAGATGTGTGATTAAATTGCTAATAGATAGATTAGATAAGTTAATTGGTGGCTTATTGTTTGTGAGTCAATGAGAAAAGGATACTTGGCAAGCTCATAGAATGAGAGAGGGCATAGAAAAGTCAAATGTATCTTCTTAAAATAATTTCTCTCTTCCATCTTCCTTCTTTTGCGTTGAAATGGTATGGGGAGGGAGTAGAGATCATCATTTCCTTTCATCTTCAAGCTTCCACCTCCCTCTTCTCTCTTCAAATTCGTCCTTCATTGTTAAAGAAGTAAGAGAAAGAAAAAGCTTCACTTTAAGGTAAGAAAATGATCTCTATTGCTCAAACTTCCTTCTCTAAAATTGTTCCTTGAGTGATGAGCTACATTTCTATGGTTGTAGTTTGTCCATTGGTATTGGTTTGTGATCTTAAGGAATTTCGAAAGTTGAAGAATCAAAAAGTTTCTTTGAGAAAGTTGTTCAGGTGAGTTAAAGAAACCTATCTAAGTTTTATGCCAAATGGATTAACTTTGGATTTCTGGGATTTATTGGCCATTTTTGAAAAATGATTATCATTGGTCATTTGGTATGTTATTGGTATGGAAATGGTATATTTGGAATGTATATGGATAGATAGGATTGATTGGAGATTGAATGATTGAGTTTGTGGATTTTGAAATTTTAGTGTTTAATGTTGCTAAGATTAAAGCATGATAATGGAGTAGGAATTTGGTTGTTTTAATGGTTTTATGGGATTCCTTGAGTGATTTTCTGTGGGGATAGCTTTGGTTGAAGTTTTGGGTCTTTTGGGAACTCTAGGGAAAATTCTGGGAAATGCTGTCATTGCTTTTGCGTTTTCAGGGCTCTAATATGGTCACTCGAGTGATCTGGGGCTCATTCGAGTGAAGGATAAATATCACTAAGGTGAGGTTGGGTTCCACTCAGTGAGTCAGTGTAATTCTTTGTTTTCCCTTCAGTTTATGCTTTGTGCTTTGGTGAAAAGAGTAAGAGTGTTGCTCACTTGCAAGTGAAGTGAGTCATCACTCAAGTAGGACTCCTTCTACTCGAGTGAGGGTGTATTTGACACCCTAAACCTGCCTTTTGGGTTGTCACTCATGGGTAAAGTACAAGAGTGTGTCTTAACACTCGCAAGCATTCCATCTCACTCAAGTGTAAAGGCCAGTACTTGAGTGCTTCTCTTCTCTGCAATTTCTGTTTTTTCTCGGGTTCTCACTTCCTGGACTTTACTCTCTAATGCTCGAGTGAAATATTTGGCTATCACTCTAGTAAGGTATAGTGTGCTCGAGTGTCCCTATCTCTGAAAAGTTCTTGTGCTCTCGGGTGCACACTAGCAATCCTTCACTTCTGGTACCTGAGTGCAAACCGTACCACCACTTGAGTAAGGTCGTCTTCACTCGAGTGAGGCCATATTCACTCGAGTGAATCAGTGAAAAATGTCAGTGTTTGTGCTTTCAAAAGGGGATCCCTGGGGTAGTTCTTCCAACCCTTTAGGGCTTTTGTTAGAAGCATATATAAGTGTTAAAGAGACATTAATGATAACCAATTTAAGTATTGTGAAGTTATTGAGTATTAGAATAAGTAGTGACGTATCGCCCTTAATTATGACTTTAGGATTTGATATTTTCCCGGAGCATAGAAGCCTGCGCCTGCTCAAGAATGGAATGCAAAGGTAGTAACACTTTATCCTATATTATGTATATTGCATTGCTTGTTTGCATTAATCATTGAATACAGTGAAGGAAACGTGGCGTAAGCCCGATCTCAAATACAGAAACAGTTGATAGGACGTGGCAAAAGCCCAGCCTTGAATACAGATACAGTGCGGGGATGTGGCGAAAGCCCAACCTTGTATACAGTGAAAAGGACGTGGCAGTGTGCCCGGCCTCGAATATTGATTGCTGCATTGTGATATATGTTTACTTGCTTTGTTTATATGCATCATATTTGTAAACTGTTGCTATTGTGATTCTTTTGAATCTCACTCTTTCCAAACAACATGTTTAGACATGGCAAGTGGATCGAGGAACAAGCAAGTGGATAAGAGCAATTAGGACTGCCAGCGGTAGTCTTAGTTAGATATTTTGGTTTTACACTGGACCAGTTGTCATTTTGGATAAATGTACATATTAAATAGATCATAAAATTATAGTTTTGTGTAATCCCCGGTATGGATACTAAGATGGGTAATGATGTCTTGTATAATATTTTGGATTAATGTTATTATCCCGGGTTAACGTCGGGAATTTGCTGATACTTTGATATTGTATATGTAACAGACCGAACAGGCTGATTGTTTTTATGAATGAAATGAATGGAGATCTATTTATACAAGTGTTGTAAAAAGTTTGAAATTTTTCTGGATCTCTTATTCAATTATTAAATGTGTTTAAACACTAATCCCGGCCTTGATTGTGACGGGGGTTACAACTTATCTATTCTAACCTGATTTATTCCACATGATTGATAGTCAAATTTCCCCAATTTAATTATTAGCCTCTTCTAAGATCAAGTAATTCTATAATCAATTGATAATCCAATATATTGTTGTATGAATTTAAGCAATTAATTATGCATTAAGATTTATAGAACTCAACAAGTCTACACAACTTATATGAATATATTCCTGTTCATATGCAAGTCATGGTTTTAATTATAGAGTCTACATACATGTATCTCCTTCTAGTCTCAACATACATATTGAAATCATTCAAAAGATGACTAGTCAATCAAAAGCACTAAGAATAATAATTAAAACTCAATCATGAAAGAGAAATTAAAACTGGATTTATTAAGTTAAGATTTAATTCGTCGTTAGTAAGCTATATCATCAACCTAGGAAAATAGAAATTTTAGCACATGATGAAATTGAAAACAAAATAAAAATAAATTAACATTACATAAAATTAGAATGAAACCCTCATAAATACTACATAAAACTTAAATATTAAATTCTCAAACATAAATATACAACCAAAAGATGCAAGAAAAATGAAGAAATCTAGCCGTCCATTTAAGAGGTAAAACCTTTCATGTAGACAACATGCAAAATATAATATAATCCTAAGCCTTCTAAGATGGAGGCATCCAAAATTTAATACAATGCATGAAATTAACTCTAAAAAAATAATACAATGAACTCAGAAATGTCAGAGAAAAATCTCTCCCAGTTAGAGAAGGACCTCTCCCTGTCAGAGAAGGAAACCTTTGCTTCTCTTCCTCCCCTCCCCTCCTTGAGCTTGGCCTTGATCTCTATTTATATGGGAAAAACCGCGTGCTACAGTGACTACTACAGTGATCTGGCGGCTGCTACAATGAATGTTGGCAAACAGCTACAATATCCAGCGGTTGCTACAGTGATCCGCTACAGTGCTGCCATTGCTATAGTAACTTCCATTTTTATTTTTAAATACTATTTATTCCAAAAAAATTATTTATTTATTTATTAATTACATCCAAATTTATTATATTAAGCTCAAATATCGTCCATAAAATCATCATATAAAGAAAAATAAATATGCAAATATTTTACTTATCAAACTCCCTTACACTTAGCTCTTGGACGTCTTCGGACAAGAAGTAACTAATAAGTGCTTCCAATAAAATCAGAAGTGTCAAGTCATAAGTAAGAACACAATTGAAAAATAAAGATATCATAGTATTAATGAATCAATGAAAATATAAACTGGTAACTTTAATTAAAAATGAGTAAACCAAGTTCATACTTGTAACTCATTCTCTCAATTTCTCAAGTGTTTAAGGGTAAGTATTTTGCTCAAATTCAACCGAAAAAATTGCACTACCATAGGCTTGCTAAAAATCTCAATCTCTACTACCTAATTAACATGCATAATTCAAATTAAAATGACTTATTAAGGGTTGTAATGGGGTTAAGGTAAAAGGAATGTAAAACATGGTATGAAAGGCTGAAGAAATAAAACAATTGAAAAATGGACTACTTATAAATAAATTTATCTCATCACAACAACCCACAATTCAAATACTTAACATTTTTTTCTTTTTTTTACTCCTTTTTTTCCTTTGTCTCTCTCTCTCTCTCTCTTTATTTAATTGCAACTGTAAAGTTGGTGATAGATACACCCCCACACTTTGTCAAAAGCCCATTTCTCAAAAATTTCAAATGCTTTACTAATTTTCCGAATAAGGTAAAAACACTTGATATATCATTAAAGAACATGTTAATGGATTGAAAACAAAGAAACAGTCAATTAGGCTCAAAGGGGTTTATTGATAGAACCATATTTTACATGATTTGTTATGATTAATTTGGGATTTTAAATGCATTTCCTAAGATAATATTGGATAATTAAGTATTAATTTTAGTTAGGGACAATTGTTTTAAATTAATCGCAATTAGGGGTAAAATGGTAATAATTTATTAATTATTTTTTTATAATTGTCCCTTGAACTTTTGATGCTACCTTGTGCTTAATTTTGCATTGTAGGTATTAAAGAAGGAAATTGAGGATTTGGGATGTTCAAATACTCGAAGAGTAAGAGCAGATAGGCCAAGAGCTGATTCAATTGCAAAAGGCACCAGCTCTTTGCCTTCCTTGCTTGCCTTTCCTTCTAGTCTGGTGTGCTTCTTTGGTTGCCGGGTCAAGGCGACTTGCAATTGTAATTCTTCTTTCGCGCTACCTCCTGCTTCTACAGAAGATCGATTGGTGGGAACCAAAGACGATCGATTCTTTATTCCCCAAAGGGAGTTGTTGCCGACCCATCATAAAGATAATCAAGATATCCCAGGACGGATTCATGACTAGCGCGAAAACATCGATAATGTAGAATTTCTTTCTTAAGGCCGGCCAACTAATGCCTTTTCCCGGTCCTCATGTCTATGATTCGAGAGGATTGAAAAAGCTCACTTATTGGCTCACGAACTCCAACTACAAACTCAGAACTACAACTCCCTTCTCTATCTCACTTCTCTATTTCACTCTCAGGCCGGATTGAATTCATTCAGGAATGCATTTTCTTTTCTTTTAGCTATTGTATTGTTCTTCAGCAGTACCGGGTCTGGAAGGCATTCAATTGCGTCAGTGGCTACCCTTGGCTTAGTAGCTCGAGATGAATGACTCGACTGATAAGGAGAGGGTAGGGAGTTATTCTTTAATTATTTTGAGGTGAATTGGGCCAAGTGGAAAGAAAGAAAAGAAAAACAAAAAAGAGACAGAAGGGAAATGGGATCTGGGCAGACAGAGGACTGAGACGTTGGGCAGCAAGACAAGCCAAGAGAGAAAAAAATAAAAACAGAACAGAAGCAAGGTGGGCCAATTGGAACAGGCCCAAAATCAAGGAAAAGAAACAGGATCTGAGAGTGATTTCACTGATTTGAGAAACAAAAAATGGGGACCCGGTGGACATGCATTCTGGATATGAGCTTAGACCCGAAGACAGAGACAGCAAGCTGAGATTATATACAGAGGCGCCGCACAGTAGAACGATCATCGAGCTTCTTGACCTTCATCCGCTTCCTCCCTTCCCCTTCTTGTGTCGCCGGCGGCACAAACTTCTTATCTTACTATTGCCACCGGCGACTACTTTGAAACAAAGACAGACCCGAGAACCATTATGCAGTGAACAGCGCTGCTGGTCTGGAGAGAAGGAGACGCGAGAACATCACAGTGGCAGCTGCAACACTGGGGGAGAGACGGACTTCTGTCTAAACTCGCCGGTGATAGAAGAAGAACCACTCCATCAACACCATTGTCAGCCCCTGCTCTCAATTTCATTGGATTAATTTCTTATTCTCTTCATTTCACCGTCTTTGTTCTTCACTTCACCATCTCTCATTTAATTCCTCTCAGTCCTTCTCTTCTTTGGTTGGGCAATTAATTTGGACTGTGGCAATGACTTATGAGTGACTAATTCATTGATTCTTGGTGATAAAGAGTTTCTTGAGCTTATTGGACTATAAAGGGAGTTTTGTTATCATTCCATTAGTTTAGAATCATGTATTTAAATTGCTTAGTTTTAGGAATTATTGTATATGATTCTGGAACTGAGATTAATGTTAATTGTCTCTGTTGGTTTGATATATGTGATTGGATTGGATTTTTGTGGCTTGATGAATTTATATATATATATATATATTTCTTTAATGATTCAATGAAATTGTGCTTTCTTCGAGTTATTGTTATATTATATAATTGAATTGGATCAATTGAGTGTCGTGTTATCACATTCATATTAAGAGGAAATAAGTTATAGTTATCCATTTTAATTGCACTCTAAGTGGTTCCTAATAGTGCCTTAAGAGATAGTTACTAGCTACGTTCGCAGGAGTAACTATTAATTAAAAACACTAGCCCCGAGTTATCGTTTGGGGTTTTATTTTTAAGACTTCAAGAAAATTAACTCCTATAATCTTTTTGAGTAAGGATTGTCACTTCTTCATTACCAAGAGCATTCATCATTCATATTTACAATTCCAAATTCCTTTCCATCCACTCTTTCATCATTTTTATAGAAAATATAAAAAAAAAATAGTAGTTTAGGAATTTAATTAATTTGCATCCTTATTTTAATTATTAATTTAAAAAATCCAAAAACCGTTTCTCCCTTATTTTTATTGTATATTGCATGACATTTAGGTTACTTAGTAATCAATAAAAAGCTCATCAAGTGAAACGACCCGAGTGTTGCATTGTATTGCAATTTTTAGATTAAAAATATTTTGCATTTGACTCCAAGGCATAAAGACATAGTCAAATCAATGGATTCCTTATAGTGCCTTACGAGATAGTTACTAGCTGCGTTCACAGGAGTAGCTATTAATTAAGAACATTATACCCGAGCGATCGTTTGGGGTTTTATTTTTAAGACTTAGAGACAATTAACTCATATAATCTTTTTGAGTAAGGATTGTCACTTCTTCATTACCAAGAGTATTCATCATTCATATTTCCAATTCCAAATTCCTTTCCATCCACTCTTTCATCATTTTTATAGAAAAGATAAAAAAAATAGTAGTTTAGGAATTTAATTCATTTGCATCCTTCTTTGAATTATTAATTTAAAAAAATCCAAAAACAGTTTCCCCTTGTTTTTATTGTATATTGCATGACATTTAGGTTACTTAGTAATCAATAAAAAGCTCCTCAAGTGAGACGACCCTAGTGTTGCATTGTACTGTAATTTTTTGGATTAAAAATATTTTGCATTTGATTCCAAGGCATAAAGACACAGTCAAATCAATGGGTTCCTAATAGTGCCTTGAGAGATAATTACTAGCTACGTTCGCAGGAGTAACAATTAATTAAGAATACTAGACCCGAGCGATCATTTGGGGTTTTATTTTTAAGACTTCAAGAAAATTAACTCCTATAATCTTTTTGAATAAGGATTGTCACTTCTTCATTACCAAGAGCATTCATCATTCATATTTCCAATTCAAAATTACTTTCCATCCACTCTTTCATCATTTTTATAGAAAAGATAAAAAAATAGTAGTTTAGGAATTTAATTAATTTGCATCCTTCTTTGAATCATTAATTTGAAAAATTCAAAAACCGTTTTCCCCTTGTATTTATTGCATATTGTATGATATTTAGGTTACTTAGTAATCAATAAAAAGCTCCTCAAGTGAGACGACCCGAGTGTTGCATTTACTGGAATTCTTGGATTAAAAATATTTTACATTTGACTCTAAGACGTAAAGACACGGTCAAATCACTTATCAACGGTATAATTGCAAGGTTGGCTATTTGGCTTTGGCTAAAGAAAATGAATGCCTTTATCATTTTTGAATGTGCATGTGAGATGTAATTTCAACCAGATTTAAAGCAAGTTCTAGAGTGACAACTTAATAGGTGAATATCACACACAAAAGAAATAATTATTATAGGCTCAGAAGCTCACGGCTAGGAGTTTTTAAACTCAGTTCATTCAATCTCAAAATTCATCACCAATTGCAACAATCAGTTGTTCATTCATGCTATAAAATCTCTAAATTCAATTGATCCATACTTAAAACTTATATACTTCTTAAGATCATTATAAAGCACTTGAACAAGATGATTTTTTTTACTTTTTTTAATTTTTTTTTGAAAAAGATAAAAAAAAACATGGAACTAATAAAATGCAACTAATGAAATGAGTATCAGGAGTTCAGAATTACTCCTTACTCTGCCATTTTTTTCTATACTCCATGCATCTAATGGTTTTACTAACTAGCAAAAGAAGAAAAAAAATTTCTCCTACTCCAACCTAAATCAGACATTGTCCCCAATATCTTCTAGAGCTCAGAGGAAGTGTTTTTTTAAACATAAACACACAATAAAGTAAAACCAAGAGGTTAAGGAAAGTTACAACCAAAGAGTGGTATCTGGGTTCTGCTTCTGACTGCTATATGAAGATTGCCCACCTATTTGCTTGACTAATAGATCTGGGTGAAGTTCATAGGTTTGTATTTGATCGAGCAGCTGATGTAGAAATTATGGAATGGCAAGTCGTTTGGGGTATGAATCATGTTTCCACAGCATGATCAAAAAAAGACAACAGACTATCATAAAAACCATTGACATTTAACAATCCTAATGGCTTTTTGTGATAGTTTAACTTAGCCCAATATGCAACGCTAGAAATACCATCCAACGTCTCCAAACCACCGGGTAGAGCAATGAAAGCTTGAGCATGGTAGAACATTAGTCTCATTCGTTCAGGCAAGCTCGAAACTTGTAACTCTTGTCCTAAGGAAAAAATGTGATCTTCTAACTCCTTCACCCTTACACTTAAACCCTTGCTTCCATTTATGGATGCAGAAATGGCCACACTTCCCTTTAGGCCTTGGATGTCTCCCCCGTACACAAAGTTGATTTTTCTGGCAGCTAATGCAATTCCAAGTTCATTTGCTACTGTTATAAACTCTCCTTTCTTGCCCAAATCAGTTTCACCAAAAATACAAATAGATGTAAATCTACATTTTTGTGAAATACCCTTTTTCTCTTTCTTTCTCTCAGACCATGTATGCTTACAAGTGGAAGAGTACATGCTTATAAGTAGAAGAGTACATATATATATATAACACTAAAACAACGACAACAAAATCACACAAATCACACATTTTTCAAAGATGACCGGTGGGCCATTGCGTGAAGAAATTAAACAAAAAGAGGAAAAAAAGTCAAAAGATAAAGTAAAGTAGACAAAAGGTGCTGAAAAGATAAGAAAGATTAGACAAAAGCTACGGAAAAGATAAAACAAATTAAGCAACAACATGATTATGTACAGTAGCTGTGATTTTGGCTCACATCTTCCTCTGGTTTTACGTCCAGTAACGGCTTAAATGCTTTCTATGAATCGAGGATTTGCTTCCCATCCAGTTTTCTTATAAACTGCAAACAGGGTCTTTTAACGTTAGGTTCCCAAGACAATAATGCTCTTTTTCTTTGTTGAATATTTCCGCTAAATCAAGAAGAATACGATGAACATCACCACTCGGATGCGTCTCAAGAGTTTGAATGATATCATCCAGTGACTCCTTACTTAGTCCATCCTTTATAAATTTGATTTTATCTTCTCGATTTATAGAAACCATACCTTTACTCCTATTGCGCTGATCACAATTCCACCTTGCACATTTATGACATACGTTCATCCTTTTAGCTCTTCTCTTTTTGGAGTAAGAACTTCTTCCCATTCCTGGCAAAGGTTTAACAAATGATTTATGAATCTCACCTGCTAAACGTACCTTAGCTTTAATGATCCAGCGTACGTCCACAGGAAGGTCCAAATGATTGAATGTCATCATCCTTTCAAGTCGACTGTTATAGATCTTCCTGAGGACATCTTTGTGAAGAGTGGGGAACCTATTCTTAAGCTTTACAAGAGATTCCTCCATGGTAACTTAAAATGAAATTGGTGAAAACTAAAATCTCAATGTAGTGCAGTGTGTTTCGGTGAGTAAGAAAGAAAAATAAGAGAGTAGGAAAGAAGTTTGAAATAGTAAGAAAGAAGTTGTGGGTTGCCTCCTAAATAGCTGCTCTTCTTTAACATCTTTAGCTAGACATAGACCAAAACAAAATTTTTTTAAACTATCAAAGCAGAATACATAATCAGGAGCTACCAGAAGTCCTACAAAATCACAACAGACATCAAACCAAACCTTGGATTGCCTCCCAAGCAACGCTAAATTTATAGTCTTCAGCCAAACTTCTCAAACACAAACTACTAATCAAAAGTATCAAACGCCAGGATTACCTTCTCTTCATTTCTTTTCAAGCAATAATGTTTAAAACACCAATAATAACCATTCAAAGTAATTAATTATACTTCTTCAATCATAGATAATTTTATAGTACAATTATTTACTGAATTCAAATAAAGCACAATATGCATATATTTGCAAACAGATTTAGGAATTTCCAAAATTTTAGAGCATCCAAAAAAATCCATTTGACTCTCATCAGTAAGAGTCAACACTTTAATAGGAGAGACATGAACGACATCTTTTGGAACAACCACATTAGTTTCAACATCAAAATGATAGGAATCAGGTTCCATAACCGGAACCTCATCTAGACTACACCCACTATAATATCTTGAATTGTAACTTAGGGCTAATGACCCTCAAGTGGTGTAATTATTGTTAATCCAATGTTTATATGGTATGTGATGTAAATTGTGATGTAAATGTGTTTGATGAAGAATTGGTAAATGTTGTGATAATTAGGGACAAAATGGGAAATTATCGACCAATTGGTCAGTTACCGAAGAGGAGACTCCTTGGGGAATAAGGGATCAATGGCTAGGATTCAGAGATTTAGAGAATAGAATTGTGTGTCTATGAGTTCATGTGTTTTGGAATTTATGGAAGGAGTAAGGAGATGATGCCAAGTGTCAAAACATGGGCTATCGGATCAAGGTCCAAGAGTCAAACCATTTTCCCTCTCTCTTCTCTTCCAAAGTCGATTTTGGAAGTATGGGGAATAGGAAAATCAGATCATCATCCAACATCTCATCTCATCTCTCTCCTCACCTCCAATTCCGTGACCTTAAGGAAGAAAGAGAAAGAAGAAAAACTTGAGGTAAGTGCTCCAAATGACTTCATATACTCAAGTACTCTTCATTGATATTGTTCAAGAGGTTGAGAGCTTTATTATCATGATTTTAGAATTTTGAAAAGTGGTAGTTTAGGTGTAGAAACAAATTTAAAAGTTGGAGAATCAAGGTTTTGGTTTTAACAAGTTGAAGAGGTGAGTATTTGTAGCATTTTGACATATATGTTATGATTTTTGGTTAAGTTTTAATATTTCTAGAATTTTACCCTGATTTTATGAGAATTGAGAATGGATGAATTAGTTATAGTAATGTGTAGAAATGGTGTTAGAATATGGTATAGAGACTTTGGTTTAATTGAGATTTGGAAAGGGAAAAGTTTGGACATTAGGTGATTTGAGTGTAATGTGCTAATCCTAGACCAAATGAGGTGATTGAGTGGAATTTGAGTAGTTTTGAGGTAACCAATAAGTTCCTTATGGAATTTTGAGTGAGAATGAGCTTTAGTATGAGCTTTGGAATTATTGGGATCAGTTTTGGTAAATCTGAAAAACTCTGTCAGTTGCTGCATTTCTGGATTCAGATGAATATCACTTGAGTGTCACTCGAGTGCAGCAATATAAATTCCCTTTTCCTTCTGTATTTTGCTTGGGTTTTCTGGTGGGAAGCGCAAGTGCACTTCCTATTCCGCTAGTGATATAGGTCATCACTCGAGTGAGCATGAGTTCACTCGAGTGCAGATGTATGTTCATGCTAAGGGTTGCCCTCAGTCAAGCACTCAGAGGCTAAATTCCAAGAGTGTGATCTGACACTCACAAGTGCTATGCTCTTACTCGAGTGGCAGGGGTAGTACTCGAGTGAGCTTTCTCTTCTAAGTTGGGAGTGCTCTCAGGCAAACACTTTTGGTGTTTCACTTTTGGGAACTTAAGTGAATTTGAGGTAATCACTCAAGTGCAGCCCGTTACGCACGAGTGTTGTGAGCACTTCCAAGTCATTGGTGGTGCTCTTTGTCAAACACTCGTGAGTGAGAGCCGTCTTCACCCTAGTGCAAGTCCCTCATCACTCGAGTGAGGCCATCTTCACTCGAGTGAGGCAACCAGAAATTAGTGCTTTTACTTCTAAAGAGGGATCTTTGGGGTAGTTTCTTCCAACCCTTTAGGTGTGTATCTAGGCACCTTATAGTCACCTAAAGAGATTGAATGATAACCAACTTAAACATTATGAAATCAAAGAGTTTGGAAAAGTGATTGATCGGTGATTGAACCATATTTTTATATGATTTTTCATGATTTATTTGGGATTTAAATGCATTTTATGAAGCATTATTACATGATTAAGCATAAATTTTGGTTAGGAACAATTGTTTTGAATTAATGGTAATTAGGGGCAAAATGATCAAAATTATTAATTATTTTGTATAATTGTTTCTTGGACTTTTGATGCTACCTTGTGCTTAATTCTGCATTATAGGTGTTAAAGAAGAAATTGAGGATTTTTGAGGTTCAAATTAATTATTTTGTGGGTGATTTAAGCCAAGAGAAGAAGGGCCTATGTCAGTTTTTAAATGGGCTTTTTCTCTGGAAAAAAAAGAAGAAGAAACAGATCCAGTTAACCAGGGCCTATGTTAGCATTGTTTGAATGGGCTGGAAGAGAAAACAACGCAGGCCTATTATTGAAAAAACAAGACAGATCCGTTAAGCAGCAAAAAGGACCCGACTTGCTGCTGGATGACCCGCTGGATATGCAATATGGATATGCGCTGGACATGGAAGCAACCCGGGAGATGAGCTGAGGGTATTAACGAAGAGAGGGCGCCGCAACAGACGAGGGCTGGAGCATAATCGCAGGGAATCATCATCGAGCTTCATCAGGATCATCATCTCATCATCTCTAAACCTCACCGGCGATCTCCATTCCCTTTTCTCCATTATTTCCGTCGCCGGTGAGGTTCAGATTTGGAGAACCAGAAACGGAGAGAAGAGACGCAAGCTGAGGGACATCCCAGATTCAGAGAGGACGAAGACTGGAAGAGGGGAGAGAGAGACCATCGAAGGTGAGACAGAGAGCTCCGAGACCAACCATCACCACCGTCATCATCATCACAGCACTTCCTTCATTTCCGTCAGTCACCTCCACTGGTTGAAACCACTGCCACTGTCACTTCTCCACCATTCCAACATCACCTTCAAACTCCATTAACCACCACCGTCCCTCTTCACCATTTCACTATCTCCTCTGTTCATCACCTCCATCAATTACCAACCCATTGAATTCTTCTCTACTTCCAGACACCATCGTCCTTCTCCAACCATCGGCAGTCACCTCTATCTTCACTTCAATTTCTATGGGTCCACGTCTTGAACAAACAGTGATTAATTCAAATCAATGAGGGGCTGATTTCTTTGCTATTGGAGATGAATTGGAGATGACTTAAGCTCATATGTGCTTCAAAGGGGAGTTTATTTTACCTATAGCTCATTGTATTTTTGATTTCTTAGGTTTAAGAATTCATTGATATATTGAGACTATAATTTTAGTTATGTTTTATTTTATGGATTGAGTTGTTGTGATTTGGAATTTGTAATGAGGATTTGTGCTCATCAATATATATGGTTATATATATATTTATCTATGATTCTATTGTTTTCTATCTATTTAACATGGTATTGTTGAATAGTTTGATTGAATTGGAATTGTAGTTGAACCTAAATGCATTGCTTATTCCATAGTCACTCTCTAAGGGGTTTTAATAATGCTTAAATAAATGGGTTCATGAGTTTAAGCATTAGACTCAATGGTAATTGGGGTTTGATATATTAGAAAACTTAGAGAAACTCATTACACTAAGAGGGCTTAATAGCATTTCAAGGGTAGGGGTTCCTCTCTTGTGATGCTAGACTCAATGGTAATTGAAGTTTGGTATATTAGAAGCTTAGTGTATTAATTCCCCAAATATCTTAATTGAGCAAGGATAGCCATTGAAAATCATTTCCAAAAGCATCTTCATCATTTGCATTTCTAACCAATTTTCATTCCTTCTTCAATTTTATTCCAAAAATCCAAAAATATTAGTTTTAAAAGCATTTTAGTTTAATTACAATTTAGTTGTTAGATAAAAAGCTTAAAGATCATTTTTAACTTATTTTATGTCAATCATTACACTTAGTTTCTAGGTAATTAATAAAAGGCTCTTCGAGAGACGATCCGGGATTATACCCTATATTGCAATCCTTGGTTTAAATTTTGAAGAGGTTACCGAGGCATAAAAGCCGACAAAGCCCTATTTCTTCAATCGGTTGTCCTTAATTTTGGTTATAGGATTCGACATCTGCCTTGGGCGTGAACGAGTTTTTCCAGAACCAGTCAGGAAAGAACAAGGTAGTGACTCTTTCTCTTATACCATATGTGATGCATTGTATGTGTGTTATATCATTGATTTGTGATGGATTCGAATGATGCAATATTTGTGAAATTGTGTTTACGCCGCCATGCCAACAGTCCCTGAGTCGTTAACAATGGTTCGAGTAAGATTTGTGAGCCTTCTCGGTGGTAAAAGGGGATAAGGATGGGGTGTAATATTTGTGAATATGTGGAAGCTGAAAGGCTATTTGTTGGCCGAAAGGCTACGTGTATGCGCTGCCACACCAACAGTTCCTGAGTCGCTAACAACAACTCGGGTTAGGGCAATGTGCCTTCCCGACGGTAAAAGGGGATGAGGGTGGAGTGTGATTTGTGCTGCTGCTACTATGTGGTGATTTGCTTACATGCTATATGATTATGTGTGGTATGAATAATTTGTTACTATTGTGATTCTTTTGAATCTCATTCTTTCTAATGACTAACATTTCAGACAGGGCAAGTGACTCAAGAGAGAAGTGGACAACCCGGAGCGGTTAGGGTTTCCTAGAGATATTTGTGTAGGGTGTTGGTTATCTGTTTTGGAGTTTGGGACTACTGTAATGAAGATAGTTTGAATTTAGTGGTGTAATCCCCTTCAAGGAGAATTTAAACCCTTTAATGTATATAACCTGGGGATTTGCCTGGATTTTGTTCTACACTCTGATATATATGAATGTGATATAACTACACAGGTAATTATATTCGAGATTTAAACTCAAGACCAGGATAAGAGAAAATTTTTGAAAATTTTGTGAAAACCATATCGTAAGGAAGGGGTTCAGAATAAGTTTTAAATTATCCAATGGTCCCTGATACTTTTAAATAAGCGTTATGGAATTATAATTACGTTTATTTAAGGCAGGGGTTACACCCACTAATCTCTCCAAAAGTGATTTCAAGTTCCTTTTTACATTCCACAAGAGCTAAAGTTTCATTCAATACCATATCCTCAACTTCCTCACAATAATCATCATCAACACGAGAAGTGGGCATCATGCTTAAAGAATTATCTTGCCTCATAGTTTCAAGTGACGCAATAATTTGACTCACATATATTCCAATATTTTGGACACTTGACTCAACTCTAGTGGCACTTTCCTTTTGCTCTCTATAAAATCTCTCTGTTGATTTCGCAAACTCCGCACATAGTCTTTCTAAATCAGACTTTTCCTTATACTCAAGAGTATGTTCTTCAATATATGGATAAGAGTATAAAGGAGGATTAGGAGAATACCTGACATATGGATCCAAAGACTCTTTTTGCTCCAAAATTCCACCAGGATAAAAGGAATGATCAAAACAAGTTTGGTTCATATTGAAATCATCCCTCATATAATGACTGGTATTGCCATATGGACAATGCTTATAAGAATGATGCTCTCCACAATAAGCACAAGAAAAACAATTATAAGGAGAAGAATTTTCAATCCAACCAGCATTTATATTTTCATGTCTCATTCCATCCACATGCATTCCAGAAAAAGAACCAAGATATGACAAGTTATTACCAAATGAATGCTGTGAATAATTCAGTTTTAAAAAAAAATTTGAATTTTTTTTAAATTTTACATGCAAACTAAATTAGTATTAAAATTACTTGGTATTGATATTAATGAAAATAATCCTCAGCAATGGCACCAGAAACTTGATACGAGTGCAGATGATCAATTAAATAGTACAAGTGTACATTGTCATAATCAAGTAATATAGAAGTAAGTAGAGTATCGTTCCCATGAGGATTGATTACTAAGTACCAAAATGAGTAATTTTGACTCTATTCCCTGATTGATTAATTGGTGATTGAGAGTACGAAATAAAAGATGATTAAATATGAATGCAAATTATATGAAACAATTATGAGAAAAAGTCCTAGGGATTATATTTCACTTAACAAATTCCGGATTGAATCACTTATCTATTCTAGCCCGATTTATTCCACATGATTGATAGTCGAGTTTTCCTAATTTAATTACTAGCCTCTTCCAAGGTTAAGCAATTCTATAATCAATTGCTAATCCAATATATTCCTATATGAATTTAAGCAATTAATTATGCATTAAGATTTATGGAACTCAGCAAGACTACACAACTTATATGAATATATTCCTGTTTCATATGCAAGTCATGGTTTTAATTATAGGGTCTACACACATGTATCTCCTTCCGGTCTAAACATACATATTGAAATCATTCAAAAGATGGCCATTCAATCGAAAGCATTAAGAATAATAATTGAAAATCAATCATGAAAGGAAAATTAAAACTAGATTTAATAAGTTAAGATTTAATCCGTCATTAGTAAGCTATCTCATCACCCTAGGAAAATAGAAATTTTAGTACATGATGAATTAAAAGCAATTAACATTACATAAAACTAGAATGAAATCCTCATAAATACTGCATAAAAATTGAATATTAAATTCTCAAACATAAATATACAACCAAAAGATACATGAAAAATGAAGAAATCTAGCCGTCCATTTAGGAGGTAAAAACTTCCATGTAGGTAACATGCAAAATGTAATACAATCCTAAGCTTTCCAATATGGAGGCATGCAAAATGTAACCCAATCCTAAGCTTTCTAAGATGGAGGCATGCAAAATGTAATACAATGCATGAAATTAACTCCAAAGAAATAATACAATGAACTCAGAAATGTCAGAGAAAGATCTCTTCTATTTAGAGAAAGACCTCTCCCTATCGGAGAAGGAAACCTCTGCTTCTCTTCCTCTCCTCCCCTCCTTGAGCTTGGCCTTGATCTCTATTTATAGGGGAAAAACTGCATGCTACAATGACTGTTATAGTGACTGGCAGCTGCTACAGTGAATGTCGGCAAACAGCTACAGTATCCATGCGATTGCTGTAGTGATCTAGCGGTTGCTACAGTGAACCACTACAATGCTGCCATTACTCCAGTAACTTCCATTTTTTTTTTTTTTTTTTCAATACTATTTATTCCAAAAAAAATATTTATTTATAAATTACATCCAAATTTATTATATTAAGCTCAAATATCATCCATAAAATCATCATATAAGGGAAAATAAATATGCAAATATTTTACTTGTGTGTAATGAAATTATATTTTGTGTTAATATTATGTTCTTCTGTAGCTGGTGTATGGTGATATATCTACCATAGTCTTCGGATTGTAGCCGAGTGATACGGAGAGGTTTCATGGTAATTATGTGAGTTTGTAGAGTCAATGGGGATGGAAAGGATAGAATTTTTCTCCAAATTTGGTATTGTCAATACAGTTGTCACTTTATACATACACATACGTGTAAGTATATGTGTGCATGAGTGCTCATGGAAATGCATGTGTTTGTAGTGATTGATGATTAAATGTGGATTTTTTTAACTAAGAAATGTGGAGTTGTTGTGTTAGAATTGAAAATTTATCAACTTCTTGTATAGGTTATTATTTGGTGCAGATGGAATCATGGTATAAACGACAGTACATTAATAAAGATGCTTTGCTAAATTTTGCTTCTGCCTAGATCATCCTTAGTATGGCCTTATAGACTTAGCAAAAAATTCAGAGACATTGTTTTCTTCAGTAAATTGTCCATAATATTTTGATAATTGTGTTCTAGCCTGCCTGCTATAGGTGTATGCAGAATGTTAGTGTAATTAAACACTCCTATTTTAATATTACATTCTAATGTAGCTATATATATCTTCAATTCTTTAGTTGACCTTTTGAAGTTTTAAATGAACTCTCTAAAGAAGGAGTAACATTAGTAAGTCTACTTCGTCCTGCACTTAAATATTTACGTAGAAAATCTTCTTTGGACTTATCTTCATGAAAGAGATAATTTTGGTGCATATTGGAATGCTTTGATGGTTCATAGGCTAGTAGCAATAATATATAGTTTAACTTTGTAAATGTTCATTGTAGTTTAACTTTGTAAACAATATTACAATATGCTTGACTTGCATAGCTTTTGACTCTACTTAATTGCAATAACTTTTTCCTTCATTTACTAATGCCTCTTCCTATGTACTTCAATTTATAATAACTCTTGTGAAACAAAAAACAGTTGGTATTTTGACCATTTACATTTCTACATGTCAATATTAAAGACAGAATATGCTTGAACTCTAATGCATGCTTTTTCTCTGAACTTGCACATATTCTGGCCTCGTGCACATTTTGTTGCATATTGTTAATGTTATTGTGAATGAATGAGGTAGTGGTTCTCATTTGCGGAGGTCATTTTCTGCTACACGTTAAGAATGTCTAGCTTACTTGGATTGGGATGCAATGCTAAAGTGATGAAAATTATTTTTTTTAGGGAAGCAAGATGGACAAAGAAAAATCTGTGAAAGACAAACAGGAAGAAAAAACTCAACACAACCAAGGGCACTAAGCTTTTCTGGGCACACTTTATTATTCACTGAAGAATTTTTCATCCCCAAGGAGGAGAAGCCGAAGGAAAAGAAGAAAGATAAATAGAAGGGGAAGGGGAAGGGGAATCACTTATTGTAAATTTGATTGTATGGATAGCATATTAGGGGATTGTAATGACCATGTGCACACTCATTGTAAATATGGTTACTTTTTTGTAATGATCAAGTGCAATGACATTATATAGATGTGATGTTTTTGTTAATGTCAACTTCAAACAAGTTGTACTTGAGACATTGGTTGTAATTATGAATTACATAGTCATTTTCATGAGTTAACATTAGTGCTAAAGTTATGTAACGCACATATGATGTTTTTTCTTGCACATTGTTTGACTCCATTGACAACTGCAAGAGGCTCCATTGAAAAGTCGAGGAGACTCCTTGACAATTCTAGGAGCCTTTGATGACAAGTCATTAGGCTTGAATGTAGTTGTCAATGGGCATCCATTGACAAGTGGAGGAGCCTCCATCGACAAGTCAATAGGCCTCGACTAACAACTCCAGGGGCCTCCATTGATAAGTCCAGAAACCTTCATATATTGACAATTCATAGGGCCTCCATTGACAACTCAATGGATATCCATTAACAAGTCAAGGAGCCTCCACTGACAACTCCATGGGCCTCTACTGACAACTCAATGGCCTTCCATTAACAAGTCAAGAAGGAGCCTTTATTGACAAGTCATAAGGCTTCCACTGACAACTCCAGGGGCCTCCATTGACAACTCAATGACCATCCATTGACAATTGCAGGAGCCTCTGTTAGCAAGTCAAAGGGCCTCTATTATCAACTCAATGGTTGTCCATTAACTAATGACAAGTCATTCGGCCTCCACTGACAACTCCATGGGCCTCCATGGACAACTCAATGGGCATCCATTGACAAGTCAATGAGCCTCCGTTAACAAGTCAAAAGGCCTCCACTGACAACTCCATAGGTCTCTATTAACAACTCAATAGGCATCCATTGACAAGTCAAGGAGCCTCTATTGACAACTCTAGGGTCCTCCATTAACAAGTCAAGGAGCCTTCACTGACAAGTCATTAGGCCTCTATTGGCAGCTCTTCAAGGCATCAGTGACAAGTCATATAATATGACTATCTAATTAATATTGAATATCAATAACATAGGTAATCTATAAATAGATGCATGTAAACTATCATTTTACAATGTGATTATAACTGTATATATATATTAACAACTTCATAGGTGTACATTGACAACTCCAGGAGCCTCCACTAACAACTCCAGATCCATGCATTGATAACAAAATTTACATCAGATTACAAATTTTCATAAATGAAAGTGGGATACAAAACCATATTATATGCAACCTTTATTTACATCTGAAAATGCATGTATAGGGAACTAACAACAAATTCAAAGACCATGGCCAAAAATCAAGTAGTCTGGATTTCTATCTAATCAGATTTACAATCGGATTTCTAGACTGACCATTCCCTTAACATATGTTATATCACTGTCTTTACTTGCTTCAAACCTTCCCCCTATATAAAGGAAACATAGTAGATTCTTGTCAAATGTGCTAACCATTACTGTTGTCCACCTGCACAATACAGTTGTCATTAACAATTTTAGCAGCCTTATTAACAATTGTCACTACCTCTATTAACAACACATTCTAACTACAAATAACGACTTCCAGCCACACTACTTTCACATCATGTTCATTAAATCCTACTTCTAATGACTAAAAACAGCATAAAATACCAAAAAACATAGCAAACTTTTCAAACCCTTGCCAAACATCTTTATACCACTAGTAAAATATTTAAATATGACATATAGTTGTCATTAACAAGTTGAACAGCCTCTATTTACAATTGTCGCTGCTCCTATTAACAACACATTTTTCTCTTCACACATCAGGTTATGTAGCCACAAACCTTTCACCCTTATCTTCATTCCTTAGCCCTTCTATTGCAGAAACACAGCACAAATGAACCAAAAAACAAATCATAGTGATAGTGAAAATAGAGCATACTAAATCATACCCAAGCACATTAAACCTATAGCCAAAGCATATCCATTGCATTTACCTAGGTCTGCATTTATAGTTTAAAAGCATATAGAGGACAATACCCACACAAAAAAATGATAGCTTTTCTCATTTTTCAGGTCATAAGGAAGACGAACCAAGAAAACTTAAAAATCTGTTTACCTACTCAACAGAAAACATGAATCAAATGGAATAATGAAGACAAGAGAGGTGTTGCCATCAATTCCATACCTTACTCTTCAACCTTGACTGATGATCTTCATTCTCCTTCTTGCACCATTTCCAGATCTGTTTGTTTATGATCTTTCCTTCATTTTTCCATCCCTCTCTCTATTTATTTGACAAGGGTACTTTGGACTTTAGCCATTTCCAATTTATTACAAAATGGTCTTATGGGACTTCACAGTAATTTCGTAATTTCTCGAGACCATTTCTTTGTATTTTTCCTTCCATGGGACTACAATGTAATTCTCCCCTTTTTTCCCTTCTTTATTTTGCTCCCTTCTTCACTATCAATTGTTACCTTCTTTGCTTTTGCACTCTTCGATATTTTTATTAGGGAGAATGACTTGAACATGTGAGCATTTTAAAAAGTATGACATTTATAATAGATTTTTAAATTTAAATACAATAAATATTTTTCAGTATATTTTTATCATCATTTATCTGGCAACATTTTTATGTCAAAAAGGAGGGTGGTGACTTTTATTTGAGGGGCGAGAGGTCAGCAGATGATAAAATTAAAGTATATTATTTTCCCCAGGTAACTAAACCTGGCCTAGACCTACCGGTTCAGCCTGGAAACTGCCGGACCGGTCCTGTTCGGGCTCAACTAGGTCTACCTTTTTTAAAAAAATCAATTTTTTAAAATTTTCTTTAGAATTTCATATTAATACCCCTTAAATCTTCACTTTCTCACTAATTTAGCCCTAAGCTAGCTCCCGTCTGACCCACTGACTATTGACCTAGTACCCCGACCGATCCGAGTTTAATATAACCTTGCATTTTTCACACAACATGACGTTGCCTTAGGTAAAGGAGAGGCAAGGGAGTGAAATGAACAGACGCTAGGCGCAAAATGCGTTGTTCAGAGCTTTAATTTTTTCTCTAAACTATTCTCAATTTGTTATCAATTTTCATGACTTTTTTTCTTCATGATATGTTTATTAGATTAAATAATCATAAAAAATATTTAAATCAAGATAACATAAAATATTATATATATATATATATATATATAAACAATGTTATCATCTACTACTTAAAAAATGGAAAAAATAAAAATATTAAGAAAAAATATTTATAAAGCTTTAAAGAGATTATTATGAGGTTACAATAAAAGAACTTAATTGTTAAGAAGTCCAATGTAAGTAAGGTGTTGTTATTTTGTACTCTATAACTTGTCATTCTATGTTCACATATTGTTATTGAAACTTCTTGGTAATTAAATCCCTTCTTTGAGACTTCATAGTAATCCTCTCAAAGTTTTGATCATATTTATTGAAATCAATAAAAATCATTTTTATTTAAATTTAAATATAGTAAAAGAATTTATAAAACAAGAAGTAAATAAATAGATATTTGAAAAACCAACGACAACAACTAAAACTTATCTCACTCGATAGAATTGGTTACATGGATCAAATGACGTCATTGAGCTCGGCCAAAAACCAAATCATGGGATAAATTGTTAATTAAGAGATCTCGCTCAATAATTTCATTGAACATTATCTTCGGTCTTCCTCTACTCCTCTTACTGGGCTTTAAACAACTTCATCTACACTCCTCATTGGTGCATCCAATAGCCTTCTCTGTACGTGTCCAAACCACCCAAATAATTTTTTTACCATTTTTTCTTTAATAGGTGCCACTACAACCCTTCCTTATATAAGTTCATTATTATGAATCTTATCTTTTCTTATTCACTACACATCTATCTCAACATCCTCATTTCAGCTACCACTACTATAGAAAATGACTTTTTATGCTGGTTATTATCTACTATATGTAAAGGTTCCAGGCCACTATATATGCAAGTGCTATATATACTCAACTCAAATACATAACGTTTCCAAACCGTAATTTATTCAGTATCTATTATAATGGTTCTAATATAACTCTCATTATATATTAAAGTATGGAAAGTCCATGCTATATGTAATATTGTAATGATAATAAAACGGGCTCACATAAACAACCATTATATGTATTGTCGTAATGCTGGCATAATAAATAACGGTCAATAACATACATAACGCTGCTTTCATAATAACCATTATATAATGTATAAACTTACATAATGGGCATTATATTGTAGTTATTATTTATTTGCTATAAATGCTAATAAGTTTAATGAAACAACTGTCATATATAGTTTATACATATATAAAGGTTTTTATCTAAGAATCGCTAATTTTTTAGGCAATTTTTTTTTTAAAAAAATGGGAATTCTCCTTTCAATATCATTCGACATGCATACAAAATGAAATTATACATAAATTTATATATATATATATATATAATCATTCATGTATATATACATTAAAACCTATATATAATATATGCATGAGATAATGTTTTTGCTTTGTTTGTTTGACTTGATTGTATAATAGAACAGAAGTTCACACATCGAGTATGGCCATGCAATTTGGAATGGATTAAGACATTCCTTTTTTTGAGGCTATGCTCAAAGAAACTCTCTACTGTAAAGGGCTTAAGGGATATGCAGGCCTTAAACAAGACTTGACAAAGAAGAAGATATCTGATGTGACTAAAGAATGCCATATGTTATGGTGGGTGCCTTGCCACTGCCGATATCATATAGCGTTCTATAGTAACATATGATTCCTCCTTCTCAATAAAGTCATGTTTGAGGTTGCATACTCCTTGATCCCTTTACAATAGGGAGTTCAAAACACCTCAACACAACAAGAAAATCTATAAATTTGAAGCAAAATCAAACACCTAAAATAAAAGAAAGATACATGTACCTAAGGTAGAAATGCTTACTAACACAAAAATAAGATGACAATGAAAGGATGCTAATACAGTTAATTCAACCAACATGGCAAATATTGATAGAAACAAACTTACCTAACCCTATAAATGCAAGATAACTACTATAACTAAAAACCAATAAGACAAAGCTTCCCATCAATGGTGCCAAAAATTTGATCTTATGCCGCTTAAGAATCAAATTTAATATTTAAGATTATGAAAATAGTGGCACAACCTCAAGTTAGTCTCTAAGGAGCTAAACTGTCTTAGGGATTTAATTAGAAAATTATCTTAACAAATTAGGATTAAAGAAAGTGGTGTTGTCTTCATGAATCTAGCTATTTCTAATCATTTAAAGAAAACATTTGTTTGGCTTTTAGTGGCCAATGCATGACAGTGAGTATCTAACAAACAAGATGAATGATCCTTCGCAAGAGCATGTGACTTTGCCTTCACAGCTTAGAATATAGTAGAGCTAATTCACGTTCAAAACCATAAATGCAATAAATCAGAGTTGAATAGACCAGAAACTCCTAGTATATTATCTACTGATGAATACTTAGGCTATAAAAAAAACCATTTCGTGAACTTGATAATAGTTAGATATAGGAGGAGAATATTTGTTACTAAATGATTTTTGTGAAAAGAAGGAATCATACATGAGCTAACTCCTACGAATTCACCAGAATCTAAAGGTGTTGCAGAAAGAAAGAATATAACTTTAAAAGAAATGATGAATACTTTACTTGTGAGTTCTAGTGTACCTGATAACTAGTGGGCTGAAACTTTAATATCTGCCTCTTTCTTACAAAATATAATACCCCATAAGAAAACTAAAGGCATCTTTTGAATTACGGAAAGGCTTTAAACCTAACCTTAAATATTTGAGTGTGTGAAGATGTCTTGCAAAATTTTTATGACCAAATCCTAAAAGGACAAAGATTGGTTCAAAACATCTTATTGTATGTTTATTGATTATACTCAATAAAGTGTTGCTTATCATTTTTTTACTAGTGATATTTTGGATCACAGTACAATTATTGAAACAAAAAATGCAGAGTTTGTCGAAAATATTTTTCCTTTGAAGGTTGAGCATACTCCTAAAAGAGTTAAAAAATCCTTCTTCTTTTCTAAACAAAATTCAAATGAAGGCTTGGTTAAAAAATTATTGAGAAGTAAAAGACAAAGCAAATGGGGAAAATCTGTAACCCCCTTCTCATCCAAGGCCGAGATTAAGTTCATAAATACATGATTATGTGGAATTAGAGACTGTAATACAATTTGGGACTTATAAAATTCACTTTTTCCCAAAATAGGGTTTTCAAAAAGTTTTACAAAACCGGTTCAACTATGGTCTCCTATTCACTTTACAAATACATAAATGGTCTGTATAAGTTGATTTCATTTATAAATATCATAGTACAAAGTAAATTCCTGACACACTTGGGTTCCATTAATTGATAAGGGGTTCTACAAGGCTTAATGCCCATAATCTCTTTTCCTTTACCAGGGGATTACCCAAAACTATCTAATATCACCAATATATACAGGTAATTCCCAACAAAGTATCCAAAAGGTTTATACATGATAACCAAATCACCAAACTAAAACTCCTAATCCGGAGCTCTACCCGTTCTTCGTCACCCTCTTTCCTTTAGATCCTTCAGCCCTATCTAAAAATTGTTTGTAGGAGATTGAGATTCTAAGGAATCCCAGTAATAACAAATCACTCATAATATACACAACCACAAAGCATGAAAGCAAATCATCATACAACACATAGCAACTATAACGGCAGTTACAGCAGCAAGGGTATGTATGACTCATGTCACCCTTACGTTTGATCATGCTGAAGTGCTCACGCTGTATTGCACATTCACATGATTATATCACATATATCACCACAGCTGGGATCCATATAAAATATTTTACATACACACAGCCACACTGGCCAGATACTCAATAGGAATTCACAATTCCACAATGCAACCCTGACAATTACAACGGCAGGGGTAGGTGTGATAATCATCACCCCTTATGACTACTCACGTTGTAATGCACTACGGGAGATAATACATTCACAAATACAAAATGATGAGTCATGTATACTAAGCATCATACACAACATATGAGAAAAGTCACTACCTTGGTCCTTCCATGTGTACTCTGGCACTGGTCTCTCCCGAGCATGACAAATGTCGAATCCTATAATTCACAGTTAGCGACGAAGTGTTATCTTCTATTCCAATACTTAATTTACTTCACAATACTTAGATTGGTTATATTATTGTTCTTTAGGAAGCTACAAATGCTCCTAACAAAAGCCCTAAAGGGTTGCAAGAACTATCCCAAATATCCCCTTTTTGAAACACAAACACAGATTTTTCATTGTTACACTCAAGTAAAGAAGGCCTCACTCGAGTGATGAGGAGATTTGCACTCGAGCAGCAAAGCTCACTCGCTCGAGTGCTTGACAGAAAGAACAAAATGAGACAAGAAGTGCCCGTAGCACTCGAGTCACAGAGGCAGCACTCGAGTGATAGCCAAATGTCACTTCAGTCCTAGGAAGTGAAGCACCAAAAGTGATCACCTGAGAGCAAAAACGAATAACAGAGTCTAAAATTGATCACTGCACTCAAGCACAACTCAACTCACTCGAGTGATAGCCTAATGCTCACCCAAGTACCCTAAAGTGAGGTTTAGGAAGTGCTCACTCGAGAGCACAAGAACTTCTAGGAAAAAGATCACTCGAGCAGGGTTAATGGCACTCGAGTGACAGATTAGTACCCGAGAGTGCTAAGGCTCACTCTTGAAAAATGGCCGAGAGTTACAACCCGAGACATGAGTTCATAGTGTTGTTAGAACCGGCTATCACCCAAGAGGGGGGGTGAATTGGGTGTATAATAAAAACTTAAGAACTTTGAAAATTGTAACCCCCTGCCGTAATTATATCCGAAATACTCAATTAAAATGAAATAGAGACCAATAAGAACAAAATTTATTTAAATTCCCATCTTCACGATAGGGTTTTCACAAATCACTTTCAAAATCTAATTAACCTGGTCTCACATTCACATTCCGAATACAATTACTACACAATGATAAATCACATTTAAATATATCAGAGTACGCAATGTAATAATTCTGGCAATTCCGGATTACATTTATTAACTCAAGCTTTAAAGGACACAATTTCCTATACAAGCCCTCATATGGGGATTACACAAATCTTTCTCATTCATATACAAATATCCAATAACTCATTTCAAATACATAACCAAATATACTAATCCATATGTACACATCCAAATTCAAATATCCCATCCAGGATGATAACCAACTACCAGAATGACAATCCGAAGGAAGTCCTCATCACCCTTAGCTGCATGCTCCATTCTAGATCCACTACCCTGTCTGAAAGGTTAGCAGGGGAGGGTGAGATTCGAGAGAATCTCAGTAGGAAATAAATACCTAAATGCATATATGATATGTGTTTAATGCATAACATGCTTGCAATACATATCTCATGTTCACATAATGACATATCTGCGTGCTCAATGTTTCAACAACATACTCATGGCCATAGCATAACTAGAAACAGAGCTACAATCATTCATACATGTTTCACATAATCAAGCAAAGCAATACATGCATCAAAACACAAACACAAATATCAAAGCATGCAAAAGAGGTAAGTTCCCTACACTCTTTCCACGTAAGCTCCAGCTCCGCTTACTCGCGATCAGAACGAATACCAAACCACGTTCAGGGCGAACATCAACCCTATAATCAAAGCAAGGACATAGGGTTATTCTTTATTCCAAATCCTTAATTTCATATCACTTAAGGTTGGTTACCATTCACACCCTTTAGGTGGCTAAAATAAGCTCAACGAAAGCCTAAAGGATTGGGACGTACTAGGTTGGAAATCACTTTCAAAATCTCAAAATGCCGAAAATGGGGGTTGGCTGCAGCCAAGAATCCTCTGGCTGCAGCCAGAACACGCACAGAAGGTTTTTGGCTGCAGCCAAGATTTTCTGGCTGCGGCCAAAACGTGCACAGAAACTTTTGCGCTGCAGCCAGGATTTTCTGCTGCAGCCAAGACAACTTTGAAAATTCATAACTAATTCCAAAAAAATAGAAATGAGATGATCCCAAAGCCAAATGAAAGATTTTTAAGTCCTCTTCATAGGAAAAATATGGCTCATTACAAGAAATCACCACACAAATCCATATTTACACAAAATCCAACATTGCTCCAAAATAGAATCCAGTTTCGTCCTCAAACTTTGGGCAAACATATATCCCAGTTCACAAAACGAAATGGCACAAATTAAATGTCCATTTTGAAGATTAAGATGTGAAATTCAAGACTGAAAAGTTTCAGAATTTTCTAACATCATTTGCCCATTCAAAACAGCAACACAAACAGACTGCCCAGAATAGAGTTTCAATGAGCAACATTTCAGTTTTTGCACTTTAGCTTCCAATGATCCCATTTTCACATCAAACACCATTTCCACATAAATTTGCACAAGGAATCCATTGGAAACACCAAATCAACCAAATTCACATTATATTGACATGTTTCACAAGATTCACAACATGTCAACACACAACCCTAACACAAACACACATTGCCACTCTTTTCATTCCAAGTTCTCATACCAATTCCAATGGCTCTATAACACAACAAGACACCAATTGCCACTCAAACACAAGGCCATTCATGCAATTCAAAAATCACACAAAATCAGGGCAAAATTCGAAATTCACAATACTCAACCATAATTCACAAAACTTGGATCAAAAGGCTTCAAATACTCACCTCTTCCTCTTTCCCAAACCAATTTCTTGATTCTCCATCTTTCCAAATTTCCTCAAGCCATCAAACACCTCCAATCAAGAATCTAAAACCATAGAGATGAAGCTCTCATCACTATGAACAACTTTATAGAAAGGTGTTTTAGCAATAGAGGACAAGAAACAAGGCAAATCTTACCTTTTTCTTTTCTCTTTCCACCTTGCTCTTGGCGAAAATGGAGAACAAGAGAGAGATGAAGATGATGAAGATGATGATCAGATTTTTAGGGCCAAAAACCGTCCAAATAAAGAGAGGAAAGAGGGAAAATGAGTTGAAATCTTTGACCAAATCCAAGGGCTCAAATTGTGACACTTGTCACACCCTTAATCCATCTCTATGAGTTCACATGAACCCACACACATGGGATTCTACCCACTTAATCTCTACACAAATCAATCTCAACCATTGATCTTGAAGTTACCAATGAGTTTCCTCTTCGGTAACTGACCAATTGGTCGGTAACTTTAGCGTTTTGCCCCTGATTTCGGTAATTCGGTAATTCTCATTGAATCACCACCAAACACTTCATATCGTTTCATTTAGCCACAATATGCGCCTTCCCTCTATTTTAAGTCAATTTAGATGTTAATCCATAATTGAGCTTAAATACAGGGTTTTGGCACTGCTCACAGCACATACGAATCACATCGGGTGCTAACTCACACCATAATCTCCGAAAGGGTTCATTTATCACTAATGACATCCACTTTTGAAGTCAATATCTCTTAATCATAATTTAGGATCTTGCTAAACCATGGCTTAGCAGTCCACTAATCTCAGGCTTATTCTCTAGCCTCGAATCTCAAAATTCGGGGTATTACAAAAATCTTTTTGCATCTTAACGAAAACGGTAAGTATGAAAGTTTATAAATCAACAGTTAGATTAAATAATATATGCTGGAAATATAAGAGCTTAGGGAAGAGAATATGCAAACTATGATTTATCCTGGTTCGGTCCAATCTGTGATGGCCTACGTCCAATCCCCAGGCTCCTCCTGAGATTTTCAAATCCACTATCTTCTCGTTTAATCCAGGCACAAGAAAAGCTTTTACAATCCCATAAGTTTAGCTGGGTACTTGTGAAACCTTTTACAATCTCTCACCAAGATACTCCCCCTTACGGCAAGTCTTACGAGCAGAGCAATCCCGAAGATCTTCCTCTCCTACTTACTCATGCAAGTCTTACGAGCAGCAACGTTCTCTCCTGCTTACACCCCTGTAAGTCTTATGAGCAGCTACGTTCTCTACTGCTTGCATCTTGTAAGTCTTACGAGCAGAATGTCTTACTGGCAATTCTCTCTACAGCTTCTCCGTAAGAAAATCAATCCTCTCAAGGTCCCTCTACCTTGAGATCAACTCAGAAATATAGATGAAATTGTTTACAGACTCTCTCACAGAGTGGGTATAATACTCACTGAAGTACAATACAAATAATCACTCTCTCAAGATAAGTAATACAGAAACTGGAAAAATAGAGAGTGTATGGGTAGAAGCAGAGGATTCACATTTCTATCATTTTTCTCGTAGTTGCTCGCTGTCTCAGTTTTCTCCGTTACCCATCAAAGTTGAATGCTCTCTCATTTATAGTTGATGAAGATGATGACCGTTATGAGCATTCGTCCGTTGGAGTCCCATTGCTTCATTTGAACGTTTGAGCATATTTGAAAAACAAGCTTCTGTCCGTTGTGGAGCAAAGTGGAGCGTCTAGTTGAACAGTAGGAAGATTCATTTTGAGCTGTACATCACGTTATGGAGCGTTTTGTGTTTCAGACAATTTCTCATGGTGGGTCATTTGCTTGTCGCGGTTGGTAGCCGCCATTCGGTGTGTAATGATGGAGTTCACCGTAATTGACTTTTATTTGAATCTGCAACCCGAACGTTTAATATCCTGTTTCACACTGCAAAATACTTAATCATTAATATGATGAAGTATTAGTCATGGGTATGTTGGATCATTGGTCAAAAGCTAAATATCTGGCTTCTGGGACTCATCGCGTTGAATGAAGATATTCGCTGTGACCTCTGTTCTTGAAGATACAACCCAAACATGTAATCTCCTGTTTTACACTTGAAATATATGTTAGTTAATGTTTAGGAACAATAACAAGTGAAAACATAATGATTGTATAACATTTAACCACGTTTGGATTGATGGCCGTGAGAGTATGAACTTCTACGTTGCTTCTGTCACGACCTCACTAGAGTGCAATATGGCTCACTCGAGTGCAGTTCATATTTTCACGTTCTAACTTCCTCTCGGGCAAGCACTCGCTGCACTTCACTCGCATCTGCTCGAGTGAATTCTCGAATCACTCGAGCACAACCAGTCATGCTCGAGTGAGTTTCATGCTTTCACGTACAATCTTCTTCTCGGGTGATCACTTCCATGACAAAACTTGCATGTGCTCGAGTGAGAAATCATCCAATGCTCGAGCATGGATCCTAGTGCTCGAGTGATGCAATTTTCTTCACGTTTCAGCTGCTTCTAGACATCACTCGCACAACATTTTCTGAGAGAGTTTTTGCACTCGCGGGTGATGTGGGGCCACTTTAGAAAAATTTTATTCATTTGATTCAAATGATGTATCATAAGAATGCTCTTGCCATATGCATTCCAATGCAACAAGAATCAGTTCCAAACTCGTTGTATTCTGCAAGTTATGATCGAAAGAATGTCTATTTCGCTAGTCTGCACAAGCATCAACTTCCAGAAGGCATAGCTCCTAGAATATACGTTCAAATAAGGCAAATTACCTATCCATGGAAAGCTCTTTGAGTATAATTTCATTTGGCACTGGTCTCGTCTCAATCCGATGTGTAGTTTGTAAGTTACGTGCAAAATACCGAACCTGTGTTGAAAAGTGACGGTGATTTTAGTTTCATTTTCCACGAATCATATCTCCTTCATTTGATCTTATTTCAATGTGATCCTGGTGCCAATTTTACGTGTTGTGAGTCCTCTTTCATATGCCACCTGTTTCGGGTCAATCCAACATGTGGTTTGAGAGATATGATCAAAATACCAGACCTCGCTCAGGCTGAACGTAAAACAGAGTAGAACAGAGTATTCACCCCGTGCTCGAGTGAATTCATCTGTGCTCGAGTGTGTTCTTCCCGTGCTCGAGTGAAACACCTCATGCTTGAGCATAACACTTCTAGAAGTGCCAAAACTCATATATAAGTCATCTTAGCTTCGTATTAACCTATTCCAACCATCATTTGATCATAGAAACCTCCGGTATCATTATAGAAGCCTCCAATATCACATCTAAGAACTTGAATCTTGATATTCATGATAGATCTTCCAAGTTCTTCATTCTTCAATATCTTTCTTCTTAGTTTTCCTCTTGATAATAATTCTCCATAATCAAAGTAAGCATCTCCTTGACTATCTTCAATTTCTTCCTTCTTCTTCCTCTTGTTCATTTTCATTAATTCAATCTTCTTCATTCTTTGCTTGACTATACTACAAAATATGTAATATAATAGTTAGTCAAAGAAATACATTATATAAACTTTTTGCTCTTATCATTTCACATCTATATTTGACATCATCAAAACTAATCATATCTAACAAGTGTCACACACACCATCACTCGAGTGGAAAGAGGCTCACTCAAGTGGGAACCCACAACACCCACAAGTGAAGCAACACTCTTGCCTTTAAAACGTGGAAGCAAAACGAAAAAACTAAGGGAAAAATGAAAGTATCATGCCGCACTCGAGTGAGACCCCATGTCGCTCAAGTGATCCATATCAGAACCCAGAAAATGCAGAAAAATGGACAGGTCTTTCCAAAATTTTCCCAAGTGTTTCCAATGAACCCAAAACCTCAACCAAAGCTACTCCCACACAAAATTGCTCAAGGAATCCAATGGAAGTGTCAAAACTACCAAATTCCTATTCCATTATCATGCTTTGGTTTTGGGTAACACTAAACACCAAAATTCCAAAATCACCAAACTTACCAATTTCAAACCCAATCAATTTTATCTATCCAAAATACATTCCAAACATACCAATAACCATCATTTTCAAAAATGTGGCAAAACTTCCAGAAATTCAAAGCTAAACCATTTGGCACAAAACATAGATAGAAAGGTTGGTTTCACTCACCTCTTCGCCTTTTCCAAAGGAGCTTCTTGATTCTCCAAACTTCAAATTTCCTTGAGAGCTCAAATCAACACCAATGAACAATCTACCACCATAGAATTAAAGCTCTCAATCCAAGGAACAATATTAAGGAAGAGAGTTTTGGCATTTGGAGTCATTTGCTTACCTTAATATCAAGCTTTTTCTTTCTCTCACTTGGCTAACAATAGAGGACGAACAAGAGAGAGAAAATGAGAGGGAAGAGTGTGGAGGAAGATGAGAAAATGATAATGATACTCCCTCCCATGCTTCTTCATCCGAAAAGAAGGAGGGAAGAGAGAGAGAAACATTAAACAATTGGGCTTTGGCTTTTCTCACCCTCTCTCATCCTCACATCTTGACACATGTCCACATTTCATTGGCTCTCATAAAATAAGTAACTAATTAGTTACTCTAACCACTCCATTAGTCATTTAGTTACACATCTCATTTCTTCTTAGTTAGTAATTAATTTCCTCATTAATCACTGACTAATTAACCGAAAATTTTTTCCTAATTATGGCACATTTATTAAAATTGCCACAAAACACATAATAATTCATATTTAATTCACAAATCATTCTCAATAATTCTCATTAGCCCTTAATCAAAATTTGGGGCATTATAAAATCCTTGAAAAAGAACTTTAAAATAGGGCAATGACAAAAAGGTGATCTCAATTTGCATATTCCCATAGAGGTGTTAGTACCTGATTTGTCATTTTTGAAATTAAAAGAAAATTACACCACTGCCTTTAAAATCATCTTCTCCATCCTTCGACAAAATTATCTCCTCCTCCAACAATGGTGATAGTGGCCTCCTCTAGCAACGGTGACTATTTCTCCAATGATGGAGGGCTTTATATCTTCGATCTCTACCACCATATCTAGCTCTCGTTCACATTCATGTTCACGTTAACGTTCGTTCATCATTTATTCCTCACTAGAAATACTAATCTTTGTTTCAGACAAAGAAAATAGGGCAGAACAAGGACCTCAGATGTGTGCTTTTAGGTATGTGAGGGAGGATTTGCATTCATCATCCTCATCTTCTTCGTCTTCGCCATCACCGCCAACAACTTGTTATCTTCTTCTTCATCGTTATCACCGACATCTGCTTCATCATTGACATAAGTCTTAAATCGAGATTAGGCTTTATCAATACAGTGTTACATTTTCTTAATGTCATATAAGAATTTCACAGGTTTAATCACTCGAGTCCCACATCTATCACTCGATTGATGAAGCATGAATAGTGTGTCACTGTCAGGTTATTGATAAAGCCTGATCTCGATTTGGAACTTATGTCAATGATGAAGCAGATATCGGTGATAATGATGAAGAAGAAGATGACGAGTTGTTGGGGGGAGTCAGAGTTGTTAGCGGCGATGGCGAACAAGAAGAAGACGAGGACGATGATAGGTAATCATACATATGAGACAAGTAATTAAGTCGCCAACCATCCAATTCTTAAAATTAAAAAGTAAGTCTATAATTAAGTAATTTGATTGTGTGGGAATATATTTAGTCCAAACACATATGCATCAAAGAAGGCGTCTGCTAGTCATCAAAGAAGGCGTATGCTAGTCAGAGAGTTCGCTGTATAGTGTCGAAATTTAGGTAACCAAAAAGTGCTGCATGAATAGTGTGTCACTGTCAGGTACCTGGAAAGTATTGGGGATCACTCGAGTGAATCTCATAATTACTTGAGTACTATGAGACATGACCCAATCACTCTCTGGTTACCTTCCAGTTCTAGGGATCACTCAGGGCTTAGTGTCTCAATCGAGTGCTATGCTGGAATAAGATGACCAATAACCTTAAAACTCACTCGAGTGAATCTCACGATCACTCGAGTGCTATTAGACTTGACCCAATCTCTCTCTGGTTACCCTCCAGTACTGGGGAACACTCAAGTACTTACAGTATCACTCGAGTGATGTTGTCATTTGGGCTTCTTCTTTCACTTGCTAGTTACCTAATAGTGATGTGAATCACACAAGCACATAAGAGTTTCACTAGAGTTATTTTCCTAACTTATTCATAACTTCTTCTGATCACTCGAGTTCTTAACAGTTACCTCTTCTCTGTCTATCCCTAGTTTCAGCACATATACAAAGGATCCTGCAAAACAAGTAACTAGATACTCTGATACTTAAGTTAGTAAATAAGTAACTCCCACCTATTCTCTGACTAACTCAGGCAATGGAGTGTTCGGACTATCCCTCTTCCTCAAAATCGACCACACCGACTTCCCAATCACTCTCTTCTCTGTGTGATGCTCCAGTAACTACACCGATTCAATTATTTGGTCCCACTTGTTATCAATCGGATTAAGGATACTTCCAGCAACAAATATATTGAAGACTTTACAATGGCAAACGGAGATGAAGAGTCCCGACCTATTTTTCATGCACGATCACTCTTATAACTCCAGGGTTACTTACGTAATTTCATTTCAATCTAGAAAATTCCAATTCATACACCAATACTCTATGGGAATATGAAAATTCATATCACCTTTTTGCCTTTCCCCTATTTTAAAGTTCTTTTTCAAGGATTTTCCTAAGCAAAAAAACTTTTTTTCAAGATGTTTTTTACACCTATTTAGTACAAGATGAACCTAAAAAATTTTATGGAGATGTTTCCTCTCTGGAAGTAGAATATTGGAAAGAAGCCATTAAAGCTAAAATAGATTCTTTGAATCAAAATAAAACTTAGGCTTTGGTAAACTTGTCTCTAGGAGAAAAGCCTATTTTCTATAAATAGGTGTTTAGGGAAAAAAAAGTAAACCCCACGTTTCAACTATTGTGCTTACTTTGTTTATGATACTCTTGATGAGAGTTTGATTACAAAGCAAAGCAATTTTATAGCAGATAACTAAATGTAATCTTCATGATAAAATAAGAGGACAATATTCCCTTCGATTTTTAGTGTAAGACTTAATTAGGGAGTTGATATTTGTCCTAATTGTTAGATTTATTTCTCACTTTTATCCATTTTTTGCCAAATTAACCCTATTAATATGCCCTTAACAAAAATCAAGTAGCTAGAAGCACATATCATATTAACTAATTTAACTAACATCCTTAATCTACTCAAACTAGTTAATTAGGTCTTCATTAAGGACCACAGGAGTAGTATAAGAGACAAGTAAAAAGACATTAAATATATGCAGTCTACAACTTTAACAATTATAACAAGTTCTTTTTGGCTTAGCTGTGGGATAAAGATGCATTATTGATTTCTCTAACAATCATGTATTTGTTCCAAAATAACAAGGCACTAGTTGATTATTTAGTTGTCTAGGTTTTGTCCCATTGGGTTTTCCTAGAAAGGTTTTTAATAAGACAATATTGAATAGTGTATCAATGAATAGTGTACTCTTTTTTTTACTAGGTTTTTGTTCAACTGGGTCTTTTCCTATTTAAAGTTTTTAACGGCATATTCATGATGAACATATAAGAAGGGGTGTTATGAGTATTAATTTTGTGAATGTCCATAGACTCTTGACCTCCATATCCTAGTTGCCATTCATGAATAGTGGTTGGGAAACTAAAAAAACTACTGAATATACATTCATATGCATGATGTTGTGAAGGGGTCACATCGTGTACATTCATGAATATTAATTGCATTATTTAATGTATGTAACTCTTAGTGATGGCTCTTGAAGGCCTATAAATAGAGGCTATGTACAAAGCATTACAATACATAGAACACAACAATGAACACACAAGTGAATGAGACTTGCTTCCTCTTCTTCTTCTTGTTTTTTTTTAATTTTCTCTTCTATTGGTCTTCTCTCTCATCCAAGATCTCTTATATGTATAACATAATTAAATTAAATTACATTAACAATTTAATGAGTATTTAATTTTTTGGTGTTTTGTTGACAAACACTTGTTATACACATTAAAAAATATAAGAACATAAGAAGGCCGAAGGTGTAAAAATACCCATCTACATATCTCGCATGTGTGTCTGGCACCATATATAATCTTTAGTTTAGAAAAGGGGACAAAAATGCCAGTGGCATTAATTGGGCTAAATGGCTATTTGTTCTAAATAGTAGGCCCTCCTTTTTTGTACACGTGTTATCCACTTTGGCTATTTGACCTAGGTTATGGTCACTTTCAGAAGTGACAAATTTGTTTGTCCAACTCACATGTGTGTTGGGTCATAAATCTAATGGTTAAAGCCTCCATCATATCCGGTGTTAACACTGACATTACTCCTGCAAGCTTCTCCACCTTTTCGGTCTCCATACTCATCATGCTTCATTATTTGTCCACCATCATTATCAGTAACAAGCCATGGGCGAGGCGTTGGCAACTAAACTAGGTAATTACCTTCCTAGACATATGAATTTGCTAGCTTTGATATGGGGTGGGCCTGGAAGTTCAAGGCAAAGAGATTATAAGCTTCTATCCCGCCAAACTTCAAACCCCTATTTTACCTCTTCAAAAAGAGGATGAAGATAAAGAGCATTGACTAATAAAAGAAGATGATAAAGGAATAAGGTAATGAGAAATAGTGGGTGAGACTTCAACAAACCATAAAACATTAAAAACCTTACCTAGTAGTAGAATCGACAACCATATCACCTTCATCCAGAATTGTCGTATGTCCATGCTATCAAATGGGGAGCAACTAACCTATGATGGCAAAATTTCATTAGACCTTTGTACTCATCCTCTCAACTTGGTGGCCCCATTAACTCCACTCTTTGTTGACTTCCAACGGTGGTCAAAGATGAAGCCCACGCCATTTATTTCTCCCTTCTCGTCTTGCCAATTCTTCTCTTTCATCAATTCTAGACATTAGAATTGATCAGACCATATTTTGATAAGCCTTTCCATTATTAAATTAGGGATTTTAATACATTTTCTAGGCCATTATTATATAAGTTAAGCACTAATTTAAGAAAGGGACCTTTGCATTGAATTAAGCATAATTAAGGGTAAAATTGTCATAAATAATTAAAACACTCATGAAATTGTTTCTTTAGACTTTCTAATGCTATCTTGTGCTTAATTTTGCATTGTAGGAACATTTGGAAGAAATGTTGGCAAATATAAAAATGACAATTAAGGACCTCAATTTTGGAAATGTTAGTTAAGAACCAACTAAACTACATTGTTTTTAGCTAGAAAAATAGGGCAGAGTCAAACTTTTCTCTTCTCTATATACACTCTCAATTGATCGAACAGGGAGGTAGGGACTTGGAGGAGCAACCAAGACTAGAGAGAGGGAGAGAATCAGAGGGAAGGAAATGGATAGCATCACCACCATTGACGACGTTCCACCACCATCACCACCGTCATTTTCTCTGTCCACCATCACAGATCGACCTTCCTCAATCTTTCCTCCATTATTTCCCTCAGTCCGTCATCCTTATCCCTCCATTTTCACCACCATAAGTCGACTTTCCTCCATTTTCACTCGATTCCACCTTCTACCTCCAATTCCCTTCATTTTCCTCCATGGGTGCTGCAAATTTGAAGCTTTTTGTGATAAAGATATATTTTATGTGTGACTAGCTTCTCACCTATTGAGGATTAGGGATTTGGTTTGAGTTCAATAGCTCCAATAAAGACTTTTTTTTTAGTTCCTTTATGAGATTCCTATTGTTATTATAATTCCTAGTTATGTACCAAGGTAATTTTAGTAGAAAATTGTTTTGAGTTATTTTGGACTCTATATTATTGAACTAAGATTATGTTATGATTGTGATTGGATTTGGATTGTGAATGAAGTATTTTCATTTATGTATTTCCTATTAATTCAATGAAACTATGCTTGTTATGTGATTACTAGCTCGTGCAGTTGATTTAAGTTAATTTGAGTGTCGCGATTATACATTCATATTAAAGGAAACATTTCCATTAATTCAATTAATTTCACACATCAAGTGGTTCTTTAATAATTTTCCTAAGTAATGGCTATATATGCAACTATCGGAATAGTTATTAATTAGATAAATTAGATTCAATACGCTTGCTTGAGGTTTTCAACTAAAATTTGATGAATTTTAAAGTCTCATATCATTTAGTGAGCAATGATAGCCATTGAACCAATTTCTTAAGAGATTCACTTCATTCATACTCTATTAACCATTCCATTTTATAAAAGAAAACACCAAAAATAATAGCTTAGGATTTAATTTGCTGCTTCCAATTAGTTGTTGTTGAAAAATGATTTTTAAAACCAACCTCATTTTTTCTTACATTTTAGATACTTAGTTAATTTAAGCAGCTCAATAAAGACTCCTTAAGAGAACAATCTGAGTGTTGTATTATACTGTAATTCTTAATTATAAATATTTTGTATTTAAATCTAAAATACAACGACACGGTCAAATCAAGGCTTAAAGTCTCGGAGATGGGTCTCGTTTGTAATTGAAGAGACGAGCTAGTTACCGATTTTAATGCTCTTTCACCCACACAATTGATTATCTTTACGTCTTTGGATTAGCTTTTTTTAATAGCTTCTCGAGAAAATGTGAAGAATAGCTTTTAAAGAATATATTATGAGCAGAATAGATTATGAGAAAAAAGTGATTTTAATAAAGTGAGAGTGTTTGGATGTTATGGTCAAAATAGCTTTTTTCATTGTCAAATTACTAAAAAGGACATTAGTTTTTGTGATAATTACATGTAAGGGATAAATTTATATTTTAAGCATTATTAAACATTAATTGTATAATAAATAAAAAAATTTGAAATAAATTTAAAAAAATTATAATTATAAAATTAGTCAAATATATAATATCAAAAAATATATAAATTTTTTTTATAAATTATATTATTATTCTATTATGTAGCTTAAAAATTTGGACCAAACATACATACATGTGTGTGTGTGTGTACATGTATAGTAATAACTTGTGTAACAAAAAATCATTTATAAGTAGTTAGGATATAAAATAATCTACTACAAAATACCAAAGTACAAGTTCAGAGTAGGGATACGCATACATTTCACTTATTGTCAAAAATAGAATACGTCAAAATGTAAATACAATAACATTTAACAGATTGTCAATAAAAGCGTACGTAAAAAGAAGGAAACAATACATGACTAAGCTTCATGCATATAATAAATGATTTGATCTCTTATAGAATAATGAAGAGAAGCCATGTCAGATGAAGATGCAATTGATGAATGTATTGTTGAAGATTCTATATCGTCATCTACATCGGCATCACACAAAATACCCTCTCAATCATGGTGCCGGAAGTCCGAATCAGAAATAGATGTTCTTCTAATGAAGTTGTGTATAGCCATTGTAGCACAAACTATTCTAACCTGTGTGGGGAAGCTATAGCTATGCATGTTCTGTAATATTTCAAACTTGTTCTTCCAAACGCCAAATGTTCTTTCTATTGTGCACCTAAGACTGGAATGTAAGTAATTGAAGGTCTCATTGTGGTTTTCAAATGTAGATGACCTCTGAAAGTCCAGGAGATGGTAACGCTCGGATCTGTATGGACCAAGGTATCCAGTCGGGGTGGGATAGCCAGCATCCACCAAATAATATTTATCTTTACAAAAAATTAGGTTAATGTCAATAAATATATATATATATAATTAATAATAATTAAAGTGTAGGAGTTATAAGCATACCTTTTGAGGGATTTGGAAAATTCATCGACAGCGCTGTCAGAGCATGATCAAATATGCGCGCATCATGGGTTGTCCTTCCCATCCAGCCAATACAAAGGTAAAACACATGTCCCAATCACAAACCGCCATAACATTTTGTGATGTAAATCCTTTTCTACCAATATATTTTGTTCTTTCTTTTGCTTTGACTTTGCATGGAATGTGCATGCCATCAATTGCTCCAATAGCATTTTTAAAGAAAGGCCAGTATCTATTGCTAAGTCATATCTTTGAGTGAATGTTCTCAAACTTAGGATCTTGTGGTTTGATGTTACTCATTGCAAGACGACAACATGCGTCTAAGACAGCATGCAAAGCCCTATGAATTGTCTCTCTTGAGTACTAAAACCTTTCCTGTTGCAGCCTACTCGAGTTTGCAAATCGAACCGTGTTCAAAAAAATTGCAACCATTTCATGTACACCCACATTTGGACTCTCCATCAAACCATGTTGTTGCAATTCAAAGCAAAGCTCCTGAAAGACATGAAGTTGCATTCTAAACATATCATAACAACGGTGTGAATTACCACTTAAGACTTCACGCACCTATTTAGCACCTGTAAAGTCACTTGTGTGCCGTGGTTCTTTACATAAATTTAGCTGAGCATATGCACCAACACATGCGGCCAATTTTTAGACTCTTTGTTTGTGTCATTCCCTATGCTTTGCCATAATTTTCAATGTGTTGTCCATATCTACCCCCACTATTGACATATATATTAAATGTTATAAACGGGAATGACAACAATTATGTAGTCATAATATGCACACACATAACATTCAACTATAAATCAACAATGTTAACAGACAAGTGAGGTAACATCCAATTGTAAATTAACAAAGTTAAGAGACAAGTGAGCAATGTCGTAATTAAACATAATTCCTACTGAAAAGGTAAATATAGCAATACATTTCACAAACTTCCATAACATTCATGCTTAAGAAAAATGAGAAGTTGGTGTGGCATATCCTTCATTACTGCATACATTTCCCTTGCAGGTGGATCCCTCATAAGGAGGTGTACACAACGTGCATAAAAGTCATCAATATTGACAACTTCAGGAACCTGTCTAAGGTGGTTCATTACTCCCGGAATTGAGATCTCGTAAGCATGTGCCTCTGCTGCCATCCTTTTTGCACGTGCCTCTGCAGCCATCCTCTCAGCCCGTGCCTCTACTGCAATCCTTTCTGCGCGTGCAGCTTCAGCATCAACGTCATTTGCATCAACAATCCTGTATAGGGCATCAGCTATTTTAGCTCAGGCAAGCCCTTTCTTTTTCATTGCCGCACCCCTCTTCCTGACCCCTAACGAGCTAGCTCCTCTGCCACCGCTGCTTGTTCTCTCCCCACCACTGATTCCCTTCCTTTTGTCATTGTTGGCACTATAGAATCGGTAAGCACAGCAGAAGAATTTTAAAAAAAAATTTCACCGATCCTAATCGAGGATTTATCAACGGCATTTAAACCAAGTTGGAAGGATTCATACCTTTTTCATGATTCAGAGTTTTCACGATCTCTAGGAGCCAACACGTCAGGTCCGCTCCCTCTACCGGTATCCACACGAATGCTCTCCAACCGAGACTGTGTGCTAGCGCTTCTAATGTCTCCAAGGGTTTAACTTGCGGCTCTCAATTCTGATGTACCCTGAGTCTATCAGCTCTATCAAGTTTATAACCCATGAGGGTTATTTTCAAATTTTAAAATTAATCATCATTAATTTCGAAATTAATTAACAATTAATTATCTTGATGAGCTAATTAAATAAATTCAGTTTAAATTAAATCTGTCCAACAGTTTTAATTTAACCTATTTATTTAATCTAAATAAAGAGTCATTAGATTTAATTTATCTTCATAAATTAAATCTAAGATACTATATCTTTATCATGTTAGTTATTAAATTTAATATATCTTAATAAATTAAATTTAAAACCAACACAATATAATAATATCATATAATATATATATATACATATATATATATATATATATATATAATATTTCAAATATATATATATCTATATAATATTATTAAATATAATAATATAATATATATATATATATATATAAAAGATATATATTTCGAAAATATATATATATCTATATAATATTATTAATGAATTTTATATTATATATATAAATATAAAATTCATCCACCCTAAATCAAACATTATCTCGTGTTGGGCCATTCTTGTGTGCGACCCTGTAGGCCCATATGAAGTTGGCAGTGGGCCAATAACTACACTAACCCAAAAGTCGCAAGCGGCCTCTAGCAAGACATTACGACTACCCAATTCATATGAGGATCGTTATCACGATGCAACCTGTCATACAACCATGTCACGTCCCTTTTGTCACATGATCTATCGATCAAGGATAAGGCATGGAAAATGTCATCCTCTTGTTCCTGACCATTACTTTCTCGATTCCTGAGTAGCCTGATAACAGAGACAGAAACTCCTTTCATCATAGTATGGCCATACATTTCTCAGACTCACTCATCGAGGGGCCCAGTAATATCTCTCTACTAATGTGAGGGACAATTCCATCTTAATCATTCATATTCCTCTACATGAAAAACCACCAAGCCCGATCGTAGCCTTTATCATCACCCGGTCAAAAGTAACTTTTGACTAGTTCAAAGCTTAGCAACTCTCATGTAGGAATCCATGATGACCTCAGGTCTAAGGGCATTGTGACGTGATTATACATGAGAAAAGCTTATGACTTGATCCATGTAGCTTTCTCATAGTGGGTCGGTCCAGCACCTTGTACTCTTACAAGTGCCTAAGACTTTGATTCGTATCTCCATATCTTATCAAAGTCATACTGGTCTTGTTTCATCTCTGCTCCCGCATAGATGACCGACCAGGGACATTTTAGGACAATCTTTATGAATTATCCAAGGATACAATTATCACAGTTAACATGCAAATAATATGATAACAGAATGGAGAAATTTCATTAAAATAATAATGTTTAAAGTACAATGATTGGCCCTTAGGGCACAATTTCCAACAAGCACTACTACCTCCACTGTTGGTATTGACATTGAATGAATTCATCTCCCCGCTCAACCCAATAGGTGCCCCTAACACTTCATCGTTGTCTCCTGATCCCTCTTGCATATCATATTCAGGGATTGCCTCAGTAGAGAGTGGGATAGGAAGCGACATGGATGAAGGAGCCCAAGTTTGTGATCCCGTGGCCGTGACAATTGAAAACAATTGGGTCAATTCTTCTTGAAATTGAAGTCCTTTAGTCCTGAATTTATCATATCCTGAAACTTCCTATACATTCATCATCAAAGTTTGTTACACAAGTATGTACAAGCACGATGTCAGGGAAATAAATATGTTCGCTCGCATAAATTAATTACTAACCGCAATTTTCTTCTCCCACCAATCATCGTCGGCAACAACAGTGTTCTTCTCACTATCCCATCCAATACTCGTCTTGTATAACAACCTATCCCATAGCTGCCAATCCTTTCTAAGGGCATCATATTTGTTTTTAAATTGACCCTTATCATATATTCTGCCCGTCTTTGTAGTGAAGAATTCTGAGATCTCTTTCCACCCAATTTTGTTAAAGCTAGTGCTTTTGTGTGTTCCCTTCGCAACTTGGTCTATGCATAAGTCAATAAAGACTTTTGTGCTCTTCACATCCCAAGATGCTTTTTCCTTACCCTTACTCATTATGGTTTCGCCTTAAACAAACAGAAATCTAGATTTGACGATCATTCACAGTCCAGTCATTGCGTTCTAACCAAATAGAATTCTAAAGCAAATGATGACAGACATTGCATTATAACCAAACAGAAATATATTACAAGGATTTCCAGTCATTGCATTCTAACCAAACACAAATCTATGGTTGACGATCATTCTCAATCCAGTCATTGCATTCTAACCAAACAGAATTCTAAAGCAAACAAAGACAGGCATTGGATTCTAACCAAACTGAAATCTATTACTGTCATTGACTCATCAAAGCCTAATGACATATTTTCAAACCAATATTCCTGTATTTTTCTGGTACAGAATAACAAAAATGAAATCAATGTCTCTACAATCACAAATCTTAACAGCTCAGTAAGTTTTATATACCAACCAGCATTTTCAAAACACTCTCCGGACAGAGGTTCTTTGCAACGTCATTAACCAATATCAACATCATTAACCAATATCAATGTCATTAACCAATATTTTTTTACACCAGAGGTTCTTTGCAACGTCATTAACCAATAAACATGTCATTAACCAATATTTGTTTGCAAAGAACCTATCTCCCTCAACAGAAGAAGCAAATTTGAAAAAAAAAAACAGAACAAGTTGAATCAAAACACTCACCGGACAGAGCGAGTTTAGAGTTTTTGAACACTAAGAGCGTCACCGGCACCGACCGCAAACCGTTCGACCTTCTCCGACCGTCGACAAAGCTCCTCCAACCACCAGCGCCTCAGATCGGACCATATTTTTAGCAGGTAAATGGGGACAAAAGGGGGGCCGTACCCACCCGAAACACTGCCACCATCCACCACTAGCCACCTACAGACTCGAAATAGGCCAAATCAGTGACCCATTACACTAAATATGGGGAACTTCGACGGGATCTGGAAGAGAAGGAGATGGACGAAGCTCGACGGAATCTGGGAAGAGAAGGAAGATGGATAAAGAAAAAGGGAAGGAGCCACGAAATCAGGGAACAAGCGACGGGAATCAAGAAAGGAGCGACAGGAGTAGAGGATGAAATCAAAGCATAGACATGAGAACTAGAAGGAACGAGCGATGGAGAGAAGAGAACAGGGAAAGAGAAGAGAGAGAGAGAGAGAGAGATAATATAAACTCCCAACGGTAAAAAAATCGGTGCAGAAGAGAGAAAAAATGGATTGTGGCCAAACCAAGGTTTTGCACTTCAAAACCAAGGTTTGGGCCGAAACGGGATTATTCAAAATTTTTGGGTGTTTGGATGTTTTTAAGGGAAATCATGGTTTCGGCTGAGAATTGATTAATTTAATTGAATTCAAACACCCTCTAACAATCAAATAGCCAAGGTGGATGACACATAAGAAAAAGTGGGGCCCACTACCTAGTACAAACATACATTTAGCCCAATTAACACCTCTGACATTTTTGTGCCATTTTCTAACAATGATAAGTATTTTTGCATCCAAAGATTATATATAATGTCTGACACATGTGTGGAATATGTAGATAGTTATTTTTACCCTTTTGCCCGTATTAGAAAATAAGTCATATAGATTCAATCTATAGTTTGTGTTCTAAAACCATTTGAATGGAAAATATGAAACTAAAAATTTTAAAATTTGGTACATTTAAATAAGATCCAAATGGTTTAAATTAAATTATAAGCACCTCTGTGTGTGTGTGTGTGTTTTTTTTTTTACCGGTACCAATATAATCTCATTTTTAAAGAGAAGGCAGATGTGTCGAGGATCAAAACTTTTTTTCTATGATTCAACTTTAATTATTTCAATTCCTTTTTTAATGACTTGATGATCTGCAATAATGTGGTAGTCATCCTTGTAAAAGCTATACGGAATTTGGATCAATGCTTGAAGATGGAGCCATTGTGGAGGAGCTATCCAAAACAACGAAGACGAATAAATATGTGGTTATAATTGGAAGCAGACATCAGTTCCTCCCGCCATTACAGAATTAGAAGGAGTCATTCAAGGCCTTTACTTAATCAAGAGGTTTTAGGAAAATTTTTCGTAATTCTAATTATATACTCCTATAAGCAATCAATGTGCTAACTTGAGGTTGTTATGCTTCCCAGCTCTTTAGAGACATTAATGTAAATGAATCTAGATCTTTAGTTCATCGAGATTGGTAGTTGTTGATCAGTTATAAGCTAAGGGAAGAAAATTCTCTAGCAGATTAGCTAGCTAAACTTTCTCATAGGATTAACCGTAATTTTTGCATTCATTATCACCCCCACCTCTTCCTTAGGTAAAGAGGTGGAAGTTGATGAAAGAATCTAGATTTTGTTCTGTGTTTTTTGAGTTATTAGTTATCATATCCTTACGAGAAAAAGTTACAGTGAATTTGACGTCAAGCTTCACTTTTCATGGCAGACCGCCAGAATAACAACATATCATTATGATTTATGATTACTTTTACACGTTTTCGAGCAACAGAATAGTATACCATGATGATTAAAAAAGGAAGGATAAAGTTGGACTTTCTCCGAAGAGAACGAACGAATTAAACAATTAAATAATATTATTAATAACCAACCACTAAAACAGACAGTGAAAGGGGGGAAACAATGGAACTAAAAATAAAAGCCTGAATCTCTACGAAACCAAACAAGCAGCAAAGGAAGAAGGGGCACCAAACCTAGTTATTGGAATGAAGCCTAAAGCGCTGCTACGTACGTACGTAGGTCTAAATTTTGTATAAAAAAGAAAGATAGTTTGGCTTATACTAGCGGCTAGAACGAACTTGAAATCACAATAATCAAATCAAAGAGAGATGGCTACATTTTCTACAACCTTGAAAGTGTCATCGTTGTCGTCATTTATGTCGTCGTCGTCGTCTCCAAGATCTGTGCATTCTTCATGAGAAGCAGAGCCTCCTCTTCCTGCTGGGTTTGATGAATGAGCGCATTTGACGTAGTTAGACGCGGCGACATTGTTGGCCTCACAGGATTTTAACAAGAACATGAACATCAAAACTGCGAGGCCAAACACAAGCATTCTTCTGGATATGGCCATGGTCTCTGCTTAATAGCACTGTGTTTAGTTTGCAATTAATTAAAAGAAGGATATAGTCATTCAAGGCAAGTGTTACCTTGTTCACTAAGAATAATATTTATAAGGACAATACTTGGCTGTGCTCTCTTACAAGCAAAGTGTTTGTTTGAGTTGGAACTGGTCTTCAGGTAAGAGTACCATAAAGTAGTAAGGTCTGCTCTTTATTAGGCCGACAAATAAGGAAATTCCAGAACAAAACTTTGAAGCGGAAATAATAAACCTCATTCTAGATTATACAATCCACAATTTAATTATATGCTAATATCATAGATATATAATTCTTAGTTTAGAATTATATATGCTTTGAATTAGAAAAAAAAATTCATTATATGAATCGGTTGATCGTGATTTAGCTAGTTATGTAACACCCTTAATTTAAAAATAGATTTATTGTGATGTAACCATGGTTCTATAAGACCGGACCGGATTGGCCTTGTAACACCCTGCCTTTAATCATGTAATTATAATTCGATATTAAATAATTAAAGTAGATTAGAGACCTTCAGATAACTTAAACTCGTTTCAATCTCCTACTTTGTGGTAGGGTTTTCACAAAATCATTCAAAATCTCTTTCCTGTTCCTGGTCTCCATTTCAAAATTCGAATATAATCACTTGTGCAGTTTATCTACATTCACGTATGACAGAGTGTAAAACCAATTCCCCGGCAACTCCCGGATTCTATACATATATAATCTGAGGTTTAAGTATCCACTAGGGGATTACATCCAAAATCGAATATACTATTCATATTTCAGATTATACAGTAATCCCGAATTTAAAAGATATAACCAACATTCCAAAATCAACTATACCCCTAAGGGTCCTAAGTGCTCCGGGTCGGCCTCTTCTCCTTTGAGCCACATGCCCTGTCTGAAAGGTTAGTCATAGGAAGGAATGAGATTCGAGAGAATCTCAATAGTAACAAACCACTCATACAATGTATAAATACCAAGCATGTATATAAATCACAACCAGCAACAACAGCAACATCAATCTCAAAGATACATGGTTTTCACCACAAACGATAGCACTCACGGCTGTATACACAATACGACAGCTCTCGCTGTAATCTTCATCACGACAGCTTACGCTGTAATCACAATAACGACAGCTTGCGCTGTAAACGACAGCTATCACCAGCTGTAACCGCAGCAGCATCAAAGAAATCATCACAGAACCATGATAACACACACATACAAAGCATTACACACAGTATAAGAGAGAGAGAGTCACTACCTTGTCCTTTCCTGACGTCCTTCAGCGCAGTTGGCTCACGAGGGCGGCAAATATCGAATCCTACAATTCCAAATGCACCATTTAGACACTTCCATAGTGTTACTTGGGGTTATATGAGTCTATAATGAAAATTTACAAAAATACCCCCGGGGACCCGGCCCGGGCCCACCGTACCCGGTCCGGTTGCACTTTTCTCGAAATTCTAATCTGGGCTATCTTAACATATTTCCGCCCAAGGAATCCATTTCTGTACCCAGAATTATCAAATTCAATGTCAAATTACGAAATTGCCCTTGGCAGCCCTACTTTTAGGGTTTTAGGGGTGTTTCCGTAATTATGCTTTCTCGGCCTTTTTTGAAAAAGTGCCCAACTGTAACCCCACCTATTTTCGCCCACTGAATCCAATGGAATCATCAAATGATTGAAAATCCAACTCTAAGACCCATTTACAGCCTTGGCCGAAATATACATGTTCTCCGGGAAAAATTGGGGTTTTTCGGTTTCGGCTCCGTAAACGCGTTCCTTTCTACTCCTAACCACTTTATTAACCATTACATTAGGTTACAACTAACATTAAGACCCAATTTGGGCAGCATAACCCCTAGGCCATATCATTTCCAAACTTTAAAACCAATGGCAATCCGGTGAAATTTCACCGATTAAATTGCCCACAGCAGCCAGAATAAGCAATATACGAAAGTTTGGAAGTTACCTCAAGCTCCCACAAGCTTTTCCCAAATATTGCTGAAAACCCTAAGTGCTCAACAACAGATTTTGAGCTTCCAAACCTTAAAGAACAAAGAGGAGTAGCTTAGGATCGGAGTTATACGCGTTAGGAGCTAAATCGTCGGAGAAATCGGCTTACCTTGTGATTTTTCTTCTCCTTTCTCTCTCTACAAACCTCAACGCTCTCACTCCTCATTCAGCTGCTGTGTGCGACAGAAATGAGCTGAGGAAGATGATAACATATGTAATTCCATGCTGACATCATCTTTTAATGAGATGATGTCATAATTCCCATTTTCGGATTTTCTGGCAGATTTTCTGCCCAAACTTTGAAAAATCATAACTAATTCTAGAAAAATCGAAATGAGGTGATTCCAAAGCCAAATGAAAGATATTTAAGTCCTCTTCATAGGAAAAATATTGGCCATTACTGCAAATCACTACAAAATTCCCAGAATTTCAATCTTTGCATATTGTTCCAGAAAATAATTAATTTCGCTGGGCAAACTTCAAAAATCCAAAACTCTTAGGTCACAAATCAAAATGATACAAATTATATGTTCATTTTGAAGCTTGACATGTGAATTTTAATACTGGAAATTTCAGAATTTTTAGACACCATTTGCCTATTTAAAACGTCCATACAAATTGGCTGCCCTGTATAGAGTTTCAATGGACAGAGTTTTCAACTTTTGCACGATTGTTCCCAATGGTTCCAATTTCACAATAAACACTCTCCCCACATGAATTTTCACAAGGAAGCCATTGGAATCATTAAAATATCCAAATTCCCATCACACATTCTCCAAAAGTATTTATTCAACAATAATTATATCCACTTTTAAAGTCATTAGCCCTTAATCACTTTTTGGGATATTACAGGCCTATCTGAGTGGGAAACTGGCTAACTGGTGGTTCGATTGGTTTGGTTCAATAATTGACCTTGGTTTGACCGATTTTCATGCGGTTTGACGAGTTTTTTTTTTATTTTTTTAATATTTTATTCAGAATTTTATATAAATAATCCTAAAATCTTTCTTTCCTCACTAGTCTAGCCCCGGTTTGACTCCGATTTAACCCAGTACCTAGACCAGTTCAGTAACCAATCCGGGTTTCAGAACCTTAGATGTAACCCACCATTTGTGTTTAAGAGGAAGAACTAGAAATTTCTCCCATGCATGAGAAAGTATGCACTGAGATCATAACTTCCCGTTGATTTTTTTAGAAAGATTAAAGAAGTTGAATAGATTAATTTAAAGTATTTATATTTTTTATTTTTATATCAAATTAATTTGTCTGACTTATAAACTAATATATAATTTGATAATATATAACATATGCTATCATTAAATAGCTTGTTTTAGCTTCATTAATTTCTCAGAAAAAAAAAATCAACTAGGTTTTATATAACAACCAGAAAAAGTATATGCATTTCTCCATGAGATGCATGCATGGAAGACATCTTAATTAATATGACTTATGATATTAATCAATTAGTTAGTTGTTCAAACAAATCGTCTGATATTATAAATATTATAAGTCTAGGGTACAAATAAAACGCTATAAAGTAAAATACTTTAATTATCCTCCGTTTTACCTTAATTACACAAACATCTCGTTTATTTTGAAAACTTATATAGACCTCCATTACAATTAAAATGTATGTTAGAAAAATCTCCATTATATTTTAATATTCTACTTTCATTTATCCAAATTGTTAGTTCACCATCAAATTTGAATTTTGAACATATTTTTTGGACCAAAATGACCCTATATAATATTAAAATTATTTAAACATATATATAGATATGGGCCAAAAAAATGTATACCCCCGAGAAGCAATTCTAATAGATTTTCTAACATTCTAATATGTTAAAAATTTATTAATTTTGAGTTTGTAAAATTTATAATTTTCTGAAATTTATTTATTTTTAGTTTCTTAATAAATGACTAAAAATATATATCAAACACATATTTTGTTCCTATGAAATGTTTTATAGGCTTGAGAGATTGTATAAGTCATTTAAATTAATAATTTCATATTTTTTATGCAAAAATTTAAAAAAACTTACTTTTTATAAAAAAAATTGTGATGTTTACAAATTTTCAAGTAAAATTTTGGATTTATTATTAACGGTAAATTAGTAAATAAATTTTATTTTTATATAAATTTTAATTAAAAAATATATTTTAAAATATTCTTAACAAAGTTAACGATTTGATCTTAAGTGTATATTTTAAAAATAGAGGGTAAGTTTATATAATAAAGGTAAAACAAGAAAGAGCTTAGAGTATATTTCTTTACGTTGTATGCCTTGAATTAGAAAACAATAGCTGGAAAAAATAAATTAGAGAATTGATTACCTGAATTGATGGACTGTACTTTATGTAGTTCCTTAAACTATGATAAATGTAATATTTTTAATTAACGATAGACTTATTGTGAAATTATTTATGTTTAAGAGTTTAAAGGAAAAAAGATCTCACAAAACAGATTTTGGATTTTGATTTTTAGGGTATTTTTCTAAAATTTCCCCTTTTTTATCCAATCACATTTCCCTCTATATCACTAGGGGTGGAAATAGATTAGGCAAGATTTTAGTTAAGTAGGTTTGGGCCTACAACGGAGATCTAAAGCCTAAGCCTGACTCTAAACCTATATGTAGGTTTTTTTTTTAAGCCTGAACTTGAGCCTTCAAAAGGTCTGATAAGGCATAAAGCCTATTTAAAGGCCTACTTAAAATATAGGCTTTTAAATAGGCTTAAAGTTTATACATTTAAATTCATATATAATTCATAAAGCCTACATTATATTTTAAAAGTTTAGGAAATCATTCTCATATGAAATAAAGGAGTTAGTAAGAGAAAGAAAAGAATACCCAATGGCAACAATTGTTTGAGCAAGTAGGAATAAGAAAAATCAATCACCTATTGACTAAGGAGATATATTTTTTAAAATCAATCAAGTACGACAAGTAGCATGTAAAACTAGATTTTACCTCTTTTTTTTTTTTTTTTTTTTTGCAGAAAATGAGACAAACTTCTTCTATTGGGATCATTTTCAATTGGGCATGACTAAAATAAACTTATTGGAATTATTATGTTGCATCAAATGACACAAATCAAGGGTGAGGTAGTAAGCTAGCATTGTCATCTCAAACGATAAAAAAGAAGAGAAGTAGACTTGATTAATTGATTAATGAAAAGATTAAGCTCATGGGTAAATGATAAAATGTGAAACTTAGTGTTAAGACTAAGTTATTAATTTTATAAATAATTTATAAAATTAATTTAGATTAAATTATATATAATTATGCTTAATAATACATTTAAAAAAAAACTAAATACGCCAAGCCTATAGGCTAGGTCTTATGAAAGTAAGCATGACCGGTTTACCTAAACAGGCCTGACAATATGCCTAAGCTTGAACCTAACATATTTACTAAATAGGTTAGGCTAAGTTTAAAGTAGGCTAGGCCATAGACCTTTAACAGAGGCCTAACCTACTTCCACCCCCTACGTATCAGTGTTTTAGTTATTTTATAAGTAATAATTAAGATAGTTAATAAATGGGAAAATCCCTAAAAAATACCATGAAAATATGTAAATCCCAAATCAATGAGCCGAAATTGCAAAATCCTGGTTCAATGCTGTGTCAGTACAGACGACAGATCTCAGTCGGCGAAAAGACGATTTTGCCCTTCAGCCCTCGCTCTCTCCACTTCAAAATAACAACACGAGACTCTTCATTAACAACTCCGGATTCTTGATTAACAACTCCACTTTATTTTTTCACATCTTCGTATCTCAAAAATATAGTATTGTTAATGTAAAATACAGTGTTATTAATAAAAAATGAGGTGTTATTATTGGCCATGAAATTTAAATTGCAAAGTTGTGAAACAAGAAATGTGAGTTGTTAATGTAGAATATAATGTTGTTAATAACAAGACCGGTGTTGTTATTGTGAAAGTATAAAGAAGAAACTGGAGTTGTTAATCAAGAATCCGGAGTTGTTAATTAAGGGTCTCGTGTTGTTATTCCGAAGTGAAGAGAGGGAGGACTAAAAGATAAAATTGTCTTTCCACTGACTGAGATCTATCATCCACACTAACATAGCACTGAATCGGGATTTTACAATTTTGGCGCATTGATTTAGAGTTTACTTATTTCCATGGTGCTCTTTAGGGATTTTCCCTAGTTAATATTTAAATTATTCAATTAAATTTAGTATAGATTCATTCAAAAGAATTTTTAGACATCGACTGATTTCATCAGGGTGAATATTGATGACGCGCGAGTAATAGATATTGAAGAAAATAAAGAATATAATTTTATTAATTTATTTTCATTCAAATATATTTCTATAGTATTTATTAATTATTCTTACTAAGTCCTTATGTAAGCTCATTCAGTACACATTAAAGCCTTATCTTCAAAATTTAATTTGAAGAACAACATGCTATAATCTTAAAGAGTACTTAATATTAAAATAGATCTCATTGTTCATGGCCAATGAAAATTGTAACTAGATACAGATTTCATATTATAAATAGCACATACTGTGGCAGAGTGCATACAAGAGCACAGCATACTGGGATCGACTTACCTATCACAACTTCAACTTATTAGGTGAAAAAGTACTTCACCATATTTTATGTATGAACAGGGGAAAAAACAGAGAGAGAGAGAGAGAACTTTGGAGATCTTCACGAGTTAACTATATTCTTCAAAAGGAAAAACTCAGTATCTAAAACTAGACTCTGCCTACAGGAGAGAGTGGTGGGATAGGAGTATATTTTATAGGTTCTTCCCCTTGGAGTCCATAATTGTTCTTTGAACTGAGTTCCTTAGAGGCCTCATGAATCTTATTCATTTCCAAGGCAATTTCTTTCTGGCAGCTTAAAAGAGAAACTGAAATGAAAAATGCCTGCAAATGAGTGATCGATGAACTGAATTCCACAGAGAAGAATCCATCCTTCAGTGGCGTCAATGCGAAAAGGGATCTGTTTTGATCAGCTCCTTCCTGAAAGTCAGACAAAGTTGACTAGTCAATGGGTTATTGTTGTGCACAATCATAGCCCTAGTACAAAGGGTTGGAGCCATACCTGAACAAAAAGTTGGAAAGGCCTTGTGTGAGATTTTGTACTTCTAGTGATAATTGATCTTTCCTTGTCGTTGGAAAGGACAAGCAGTTTACAGCCAATGTCCCAACCCCCACAGTCACACAATCCTCCAGTTTTCCATCGATAGATCAATGGGGACGGTTCTCCTTTGCTTGGTGAACCATGTATACCACCTGGTAGTATGGCCGTAGTTCTAGTGGAGACATCATTTTCTCTTAAGCTGCATGTGCATCTATCTTCTGCCAAGCACTTTAGGCATTCATTCTTCAGAAAATTAATATCATTATCTGCTCCTTGGCTGCCATTTCCGCAAGGGATCTCAACAACGACTGCTGCAAGCTCCTGGCTTGGGATGTACTTGGGTGTTATTTGATCTTTCTGGCCGATTTCAACACTCAATAGAACAAATTCTTTAACAAAACACTGTGTCTTAGAGCTCTTATTGCTTGGTTTAGTGGCTTTAGAGCCCAAAGACTTCATCTGACCAACAACATTGTAGACATAACGACTACTTTTATCTTTGCTTCTGTTGCTCATCCACCCACCATTTTTCTTCTTAAGTTCATCCACGAGGTAGAATGTAAAACAAGAAGCTGAGTCATCCTTCTCCGGTGAAGCTAATTTTTTTATGGTAGCAGCAAGAATCTTTCTTTCATTGTTGAGCACAAATTTGAATATAGGGACTCCATTTTTCATTGTAAGATGCAAAAGGGCTTGAATTGAAGAGCCATCGCTCTTCTCAGAATGTGACATTGATTCCTTGACACTGTTTGTCTTGAAGTTCATTGGATCAATGGTTCCTTTAGTTGCTTGGCTGCTTTCCTCTGAATGGCGCATCTCTGTTGCCTTGTACTTCAATATAGGGTCTAACATTCTTCGAAAGGGGCTGGACCCGGTTCTCCTATGACTGCGCACCTTCTCCTTGCTTGAATTATCCAAACAATCAAAAGATTCAGAAGTCACAGGACCTGACTTTACACCGACATATGTGGAACTAAACTGTGGCAGAGAGGACTCTTCTTTGAAACTAAAGCTTCTTCCAATCCGTCCTAAACTGAAGCTAAACCGACGATTGGGTGATGGATTCCTTCCTCTCTGAACTGTCTGTTCAGCAGTTTCTTGATCCCCCGATTTAATTGAGTTATTGTAAACACAACGGTTTTTGAGCTTATCATCTAGTGAATTCTTTTCATCATATGCACCTTCAAATTGCAAGCTATACATCTTCTTGGACCCAATAGTAGAATGACAATTATCCTGATCAACATTACTCCTGTGTTCCAAGAGTTTTGTTGTTGGAGCAGGCTCAACCACACAAGGTAATGGACATGAGTGTGGAATTTCAAAATTCACATATTCAGAGTGCTCCTTATCAATAATGGAAACATTTGACGGTCTACCTTGACTTGATTCTGAAATGTTCTCATCAAAGGGCATTCTTGATTGGTGAACCTGTTGATAACTTGATTGGGGAATTTCTTGAGGGTGAAGAAGCAGAATGTTTATTGGCTTGTTACGGCAGGGTTTGTGACCAATATTACTTGGCTTAATATCTGACTCCGAAGTCTGCTCTACAGCTTTCTTAACTTCACAATTGCAAACACTCATTTTTTTCTTAGAATGGAATGAGACCCCTTCGCCTTTTGGTTTTAATGAAGTACGTCCCATGCTAGATGTAGACTCACGAATTCTGTCATTCTTTGTGAGGCCATAATCTTGCAATGCCTCCAAGCCCTTACCATCTCCAGCATTCATGTTTCTATTAGGAACTCGAGAGATCCCTTGGTGCCGCAAGTTCGATGCAATGTTTCCCATTTGTAAAGTTATTTTATCTGAGTGTTTCATCTTCGCCTTTTCAAATGATATCTCTATGTGACTTCTGCTGAAGGACTCGAATGTTGAGAGTGTGGCACTCTGATGCTCACCTATAATGCTGTCTGCTTCAGATTTTGAGTGGTGGGATAGTTTGACATTCTGAAATGATTGTTTGGAGTTTCCAGGAAAGCCTTCCTTATAAGATGCCTTGATACTCGAAGATAGGAAACCTTGTTGATTAACAAGTTTGTCCTTACGACAAGCACTTACAAATGATTTAGGGACCATTCTTGAGGGTGATTCTCTGACACTGAAAGACGTGAAATTGGTGCCAAATGCTGGGATACTCATTTGTTTGTGCTTCCATTTTTCAAGTCGTGCCCAATCTAGAACTCCAACATTTAAAGCCTTTCCTTGAACGTTTTCTTCTCCATCAGTGCGCCAGAGGTAACCTGGTAAATTTGTCATGTGCTTGACAAGCTCATCTTTTGCACCTGCAATTCCTTTTACACTCCCATGGTTGTGACTCTTCCTATCTGCAACCTGTTGTACTCTGAAATTGAGATCACTGGATATGCCAGGACCAACACCATTAGATTTCAACTTATCCTCCTTACTTGTCTTTGAGCTGCTTTGATGTTTTGCGCTGATCTTTTTCAACTCTGAAATGAATCCCATTTCCTCATAGGGTTTTAGAAACTAATCTTGGGTGTATCTCAATGACATGGCACTAACTCAGTCTTCACTTGGGAACCTCGTCCAAAAGTTACTGGTCAAGAGTTTGTAGCATACAATACTCCAGTCATCATCTGTCTGAAGAAATGAATTTCAGAAAGCAACAATGATAGGGGTGGATAAGCAAAACAATGTCACCCTGAATTTGAATGCATGTTTCCAATTATTATCAGAGGCATAAATAGCTTTGAGTGCAAGCAAAATATGGAAACAAGAAATCCCGCCATTATAAAATCAACAATCTCAGTCTGTGGCTCTAATCGAAGTTCAAACTGTTAATGTAAGTATAGGAACCTGATTTTGACATTTTGTTGGAAAATCTATTAGGGAGGCGTGTGAAGGGATTGTTATTGAGCAAAGGAGATGCGCAAATCTGTATAACTAAGCACCAGTGTCATAAATGAATGAACCAAGTGATAGATACCTCGTCAACTGCCAGTGAAGGGAGGACTTAACCAAATTAGCATTCAGACTTGAGAAGATAGTACCAAGATATAAGCTAAACAAAAAGTGGATCAAAATTGAAATGAGATCGAATCTTCGGGAATTATGAAGACCAAGATTCGTTAGGTTGCTAATAAAGCTGCAAATAAAATAAAAAAAGAAGTATAGCATAATACGCTCCAACCGGGAAAGTAACAGCAAGCAATTATCAAACTTTCCCGTTAAACGAAAGAAGCGAAGGCAGTGACTAGTTAGTTCACTTTCATTTTCGCCGCAAGAGGAGTTAGAGAAGCAACAAAGAAAAAAGAATCACAGAAACAGATAGTGATGGAGAATGTACCATTCCACACTATCCCAAATCTCTTTGGAATCAAGAAGTCAAGAACAGAGATCGCCCACTCAGACACCGATCGCCGACCTGAGAAAAATCTGAAACAAAAAATTGGAAAATATAAGAGTAGATTACAAGGGAAGAAAAGAACATTAGCTAGGAAAATCAATAACGGTGCCGTTGATGTAAGCAATAATTTCTTTGCAATTCGTACATGTAAGAGTCTCGCGTTGTTCTTTCCTTTCTAGGAAAACGAGAGAATAAGCATGCCAGAGCGTGGGGTGTGGTAAGAGAGTGAGAGTGAGGGGGAGGAGTGAGAGAATGGAAGCCAATCGTTTTCAATCAAACGGTGAAAAAGAAGGAAAGGGGATTGGTGGAGGCGAAATGTGGGTCCCATAGTGAAGACTAGTTTCATTGTCACGGATCCCTACGTCCGCCGAATGAATCCGGGCCCAGATTTAGCCTCTGACCACATATATGAAGAATAGCCTGTACGAAAAGAGGTAAATAAATGAGATAAGTTTTATTTCGGTTTGCAGAAATATATTTCTGAAATTATAATTTGATGGTTTCTTAAATATTCATTAAAACTCATTTTTTTTGGAATGACTTTATTAATATTATATGAATATGAAACATATTAGGAATTAGTAAAATATTAAATATAGAAAAGAGAAATAATCAAAAGAAAATTCTATTTAAATACTATTTTAACTTTAAAAACTCTAAAAGATCGGTTAAAATATAGAAGGAACACATAGGTCATAAGGGAGGAATTTGAGGTTTTGAAATATTATATTTTTATCAAAATGCCTCACTTTTTTTTAAAGGCAAGTTCCTCTCATCGGTCGGAACTTTGGTGACATTTGAGTAAAGCAATTAACTATTTAGGTATAAAAATTGATAATTTGAGCTCCTTAAACTTTATTAGCTATCGTTAACAAGTTAAATAAGGATAATAACAACTTGAATATGACAATTCACAATTATAGTATAGAGATTGACACCTTAGAGTTCAAGTTGTCAATCTTTATGCGAAGTTGTAATTTTCCTATAATCAAGTTATCAACGATACATAATAGAGATATAGGCGTCGTTGTCAACTTGAAGATAGATAATGATAAATTGAGTATATCAATTAAAAATTTAGGGAGTATAGGTGATCAATATCTAAAATCAAGTTGTAATTATCTTTATTCAAGTTGACAATAAGGCCCAATAGAGCTTAGGGAGTTCAATTGTCAATCTCTGTACCTAAACAGTTAATCATTTTACTCAAGTTGTCATTGGGTTTTAGTGCCGTTGAGGGTTTATTCCTTTTTTTAAAACAAAAAAAAAAAGTGAAGGTATTTTAATAAAAATATAACATTTCAAGATCTCATATTCTTCCATTATAACATGTGTCTTTTTTATATTTTAATATACCTTTTAGGATTTTGTAAGTTCCAATGATATTTTAATGGAATTTTTTCAAGAACCAATTTATAAAAGTAGAACGAATGCCAATTTATAACATTTCAAGATCTCATATTCGTTATAAATTTAAAATAAGCCACATATCTATGAATTTTTTATTTCATGGTTCACTTTTTGTGTGAAAAATATTTTATTTTCTTATATTATTTTTTTATTAAAGATATAATACACTTTTCTGTAACTCCGTCCCCTCTTGCAGATGGAATTCAATGAGAAGCAGAAAAGGCGCAATTTTGACGAAATTTGAAGAGGAAAAGCAGGAAGGAATAGCGTTGGGTTTGGTGAAATTAAGTAAATATATGAAGGATCCGGCTATCATCTTTTTTTTCCATCATGGTCCTTTTTTCAATATGGATCGTTGGATTAAGATCTCAATGATCCAGATTTAATATATTATAAAAATATTATTATTATAATAAAAAAAAAATCTAGACTGTTAATATCTTAATCCAATAATCCAGATTAAAAAAAAAAGTACAGTAAACAGATGGAAAAGAAAAGGATGGTAGTCACCGGAAAAGGGTAGCAAGAGTGATTAATGTGAAGAAGTAAATGATGGAATTGAACCTCACAATCGCAGCCTCCAATTATCTTAGGCACGGTGCCTGATGGATCCTCAGGATTGGAGAAATATTTCCATCCCTCTTCCCTACTCCTCCAAACCTATCCTTCTTTGGTTCCTTTTTCTCTCACGCGATAAAGAAAAAGAGTGAAGAAGAAGAAACAGGTCCCAACGCGTCAGGGCCCCACATAGTAATTATTAGGGACTTCGATACTATGTTCTGCGCCTCTTCTTTCTTTGTCTTTTTTCTTTGTTGGTCTTCACCCTACCCCACCCTCCCCTTCCTTTGCTTCCCCTTTTCCCCCTAAAGCTCCATCTCATTGGCTTGAATGATTAATTGAATTATTAAATTAATACTCCCTCCGCAACATGGCAATTCGTACGTGAATTTTTTTAGTCCTAAATAGGATAATCACCTCCTCATTTTATAATTCTTTTTCCCAAACCCATTATAAGGGTATTTTAGGAAAATTAAAACATATTTTTTTATAAATAATTAACTTAATCTTTATAAAAGAGTTATCTAACTTTTATATTTACATGCAAAGGTATTATTTTTTATACCATTATTTTATTGGTATAAATAAGGGGCAAAATACATATATGATACTTTAATTTTATACCAAGCTTCATTTTCAACCTTTCATTTTATAAAGTATTTCTCTTGGTATGGTGACAAGCTCATAGAGATCATAATAATTTCTTAACATTCTTACCTTTCCATATCTTGGCATCTTTGTGGTTTGCACGGAATAGTATATGTCATGCACGTAAACATTTTACTCCCGCACAAGTCCTCAGAATGGCTCAGGCAAAGGCAATTACCAGCACAACCCAACCCCCTTTGCATGCAGATATTAAAAAGGTGAGGCAGGAGGATACAGTAGTTGGAACGACTCTTGCACCAGCACCAGGAGGATTTACTACAAGATGTTTGTAATCCATTACAAACCTTTGTAAGTTTCACCTTAATCTACTGAAAAGAAATTCCTATTTCATCGGGAAAAAAAAAATAAAGTATTTTGCTATCAAAAAAAAAAAAAAAAGTATTTCTCTTGTCCTCTAACATTAGCATTGTTAGTTTTATTAATAAAAAAATTCATCTTTGCAATTTTAAATGTTGACTTGTTAACTTTAATTTTTTTAAAAAAATTATAATTTTAGCACAAAATATTCCTTTGGAGATTGACAGTAATAGGAGTTAGAAAACCTAAAAAGATCACTTATAAACTTTCTATCAAATTAAAAGCCTATATAAAATTAAAGAACCAAATGCATATTTCTATAGTGTAAATATGATAATAATAACAATCTACAAATTTTATTGTAAAAACTATTTTCAATTGAGTATGACAATATTTGGATATGATATGGTAATTAATAATGGATACATGATAAAATTTCATTAAAGTAAGTATTATTTATAATTTATAAATAATATGAATATTTTGTTAAGCTTTATATAATACTCCCTCCAGTCCTTAATATAAAACTTATTTGAGGAGTTGATATTGATCTTAAATATAATATATATTTTTTATATTTGTCAATCTTTTTCTAATTTATCCCTATTGATGCTCCCTAAACAATAATTAAAGATGAGAGGAAAATAAAAAATTAAGAAAGATGACTATGATGTTTTATAAAATACATATAATATTAACTAACTTAACAATTTTCTTAATCTATTAAATTAGGTAAATATATTTTATATTAAGGACGTGAGAGAGTAGCATATAATTTTTCAGATTGCTCAAATCTTATACATAATACAAATGTCATGGTAGGTGATATTGTAATAGTAAAACAAGAAACTTATTATTAGCTTCTTTTGGCCAAGAACTTGTTATTATATTTTTAGTTACAAAAAGAAATAAATATAATATCCTGAAGTTGTGTCCGCATACCGGCGAACATCCCCCGGCAAAAATTCTTCTCTCCCCTTTTATATTCTTTTCTTTTCTTTTCTTTTTGACAAGAAACAAAACACTTAGCCAACAATACTTCTTTTCTTTCATATTTTCCTTCTTTTTTTTTTTGGTCGAAACATATTTTCCTTCTTTGATCATACGGTAATATGCTGAGCCGAAAAGAAAAAGACTGTCATGTGCTTTAATAAAGTGAAAATAGTATGTCATAGTTTCAAATTGAATGAAACTAGCCATTTCTCAGTAAAATAAGCCCACAACATAAGTTTACTCAATAAACACCTTTCATTATTAACCATAATTATATTAATCATTCTGATGCCAAATCTCCATAGCAAATAGCTCAAATAACTCATCAAAATCCATTACCAAACTCCAAAAGGTCAAGCTTAATCAAACACCAAATTTTCACACTTAGGCTCTAAGCCTTAAAATACCAATTTCCATGAATCTAAGTTTAGACAACAAACTAAACTTACTAAAATTTAAATTTAAGTCATAATAACACAACCCAATCATAAGACCTCCATTTAATCAATCACAATATCAAATCTTAATAGTTATCTAACTCTAAAATCTAACCCTAGCCCAAAACTTCACATAATCTCAAATCCAACAAAACTAAATCAATTAAATATATGAGGATTATGGTGTGATTTTATTAATGCAGTTTTCTCCATAAGCATTTGACTCAATTAAGTTTTTAAAGGTGTAAAAGTAAACACAATCTTTTAAAATTATTGTAATTTTAGCAATTCTATTAAATTGGCTCAATCATCCATCATACATCATAAAGGTAGAAGGAGAACAAGTGGGTGCCACATCAAAAAAAAAAAAAAAGAAGGATGTTAGGGCCAATTTAATGAAATTCCTAAAATTACTTTGTTTTTAAAATGTTGTATTTACTTTTGCACCCTTTAAAATTTAATTATGCTATATGCTCATGGTGAAAAACTTTGTTGTTAAACTTACACCTTAATCCAACATCTTATCTAGTCCCAATAACTCATTAAAACTCAAAATGTTTGATGAAATCATCATCAAATTCAAAATCCTCAAAAAAAAAAAAAAACCTTGAGTTCCAAATCTCAAATATGAAAAATGTAACATTTACTCTAGTGTTTGAAAGCTCAAACACACTCCCAGGAAGGTCAAAATCTTGAAGAACCCTAGAACCCATCTGATTTTTAAGCCGATCTGCGACTTATTTATGCAGATTTTGACATGTTTGCCACGATGAATGGCATAAAAGGCTCCCTTCCCTTTTTCTGCCACATTCAAGCGATGAATGGCACAAAAAAGGGAAAATCAAATCTTCCCCAATATTTAACTTCTAAAACTCAACCAACACTACAAAAAAAACGACTTTTGTCGCCGCTAAAAATCTAAAAGTCGCCGCTATAAGTCTTTCAGCGGCGACAAAAAGTCGCTGCCTATGCGACTGTCGCGAATAGTATTCGCGGCGACAATTTTTGTCGCCGCTGAAGGTGACTTTCAGCGGCGACCTTTGTGTCGCCGCTGAAGGCGACTTTCAGCAAAGTCGCCGCTGAAAGTATTAATTTTTTTTAAAAAAAATTCGATTTTTTTTAAACATAATTTTTCAATTTTTTTTAAAAAAAATTAATTTACAATTGCCACGTGTCTCCTCCTCGTGCTGCCACGTGTCTCCTCCCGGTGCTGCCACGTGTCTCCTCCGTGTGCTGCCACGTGTCTCCTTCTCATAATTCCTCCAAGTGACTCTCCTCCAGTTCGAACCCGCGACCTCAGGGAGCCGATGCCTTCGGGCGCGAGTCTCTGTCAGTTGCGCCGAAATGAACCTATGTCACATTATTACATATTATTATATATATAATATTATCATATATATAAACATACAAACATATAATTAATTAATTATATACATATAATTAATTATTAATTAAATATAATATCATTAAAAATAATGAAAAATTAAATAAAAACGAAAAAAATATTTATATATTTAAATTAAAAAATGTTTTAATTAAAATTACTTAATAAATAATAATTTAATATCATAAATATTATTTTTAATATAAAATTATAAATATAATATTAATAAGTAATAATATAATTTTAATAATTAAGGTTAAATAGAATTATTTAATAATTAATATTTTAATTTTATAAATATTGTTTTCGAAAAATATTAATAAAAAAAATATGAAATTGACTTTCAGTGGCGACTTTAGTTGTCGCCGCTAAAAGTGAGTTTCAGCGGCGACTTTTAATAGTCGCCGCTGAAAGTGTTTTTTAAAATTTTTACTAAAACTTTTAGCGGCGACACTAAAGTCGCCGCTGAAAGTGACTTTCAGCGGCGACTTTTAATAGTCGCCGTTGAAAGTGTTTTTAAAAATTTTTTTTTTTTAAAACTTTAAATGAAACTTTTAGCGGCGACACTAAAGTCGCCACTAAAAGTGAGTTTCAGCAGCGACTTTTAATAGTCGCCGTTGAAAGTGTTTTTAAATTTTTTTTTTTTAAATCTTAAATAAGACTTTTAGCGGCGACACTAAAGTCGCCGTTGAAGGTGACTTTCAGCGGCGACTTTTAATAGTCGCCGCTGAAAGTGTTTTTAAATTTTTTTTTAAAAAAATTTTAACTAACACTTTTAGCGGCGACACTAAAGTCGCCGCTGAAAGTGACTTTCAGCGGCGACTTTTAATAGTCGCCGCTGAAAGTGACTTTCAGCGGCGACTTTTAATAGTCGCCGCTGAAAGTGTTTTTAATTTTTTTTTTTAAAAATTTTAACTAACACTTTTAGCGGCGACACTAAAGTCGCCGCTGAAAGTGACTTTCAGCGGCGACTTTTAATAGTCGCCGCTGAAAGTGTTTTTAAAAATTTTTTTTTTAAATTTTAAATAAGACTTTTAGCGGCGACACTAAAGTCGCCGCTAAAACACACTTTCGGCGGCGACAACACAATGTCGCCGCTGAAAGTATCACTTTCAGCGGTGACTTTGTGTTGTCGCCGCTGAAGGTGTAACTTTTAGCGGCGACACTTTTGTCGCCGCCAAAAGTCTCACTTTCAGCGGCGACTTTTAGTCTCACTTTTAGCGGCGACATTAAAAGTCGCCGCCAAATGCCGCCGCTAAAAGTGGTTTTTTTTGTAGTGCAAACACCTATAAACCTCAATCAATCAAGATCAATACCTAATTACCTAAATTATTACACAAATCGTAGCTTAATTATTGCTAAACCTTGGATTTAAAACTTTAGGATGCTGTTTTTTAAAAGATAAACTCAACAAAGGTGAGTGTGGTCATTTATGAAGGTAATGAATCCTTTTATTTTGGTACAATTTGGAGTACAAGGTGGCCTCACAGTCCCATAGGTTGTAATTGAAGATTTTATAAAAGGAAATAAAACAGGGAGAGGGAAAAAAAGAAAGAAACAAAATACAATAAGGTTGTCACAAATAATTAATTATTGTTTTAAAAAATAATAAGAATAAACCAATTAATTTAATTCAAAATAGTTTATAACACACATTTTCTCTCTCTTCACAAATACATGAATGAATTAAAGATCGACAATAAATACTCACCAAAATACTTAATAACAATTGTTTGTTAAGGCCTCAAGCCCCTCAAGTAAAAACTCGAAACAATGAAAATGAGTGCAAATTGAATCACTTGGATTCACAATAATAAACTCATGCATACCGTGTTCCTCTTTTAACCACAAATTGGCTTAAAATGAGTTTCTTGCCGCACAGGAACTAAACAAATGATTTTCATAAAGCCATGGCACAATCGAGAATCCTCATGAAAAATTGACCAAGAACAGGGTTTCCACAAACATTCAAGAGCTTGGGATCAGTTTGTTGAAAATTGTGCCCTATGGGCCAATCATTGTACTTTGAATATTGTTATTTAATTAATTTCTCCATTTTGTTGTCATATTATTCACATGTTAACTATAATGATTGTATCTTTAGATAGATCATTAAGATTGTCCTATATGTCCTTGGTCAGTCATCTATGCGGGAGTAGAGATAAAGTGAGACCAATATGACTTTGATGAGGTATGGATATATGAATCAAAGTCTTAGGCAATTGTAAGAGTACAAGGTGTTGGACCGACCCGCTATGAGAAAGCTGCATGAATCAAGTCATAAGCTTATCTCATATATAACTGCGTCACAATGCCCTTCGACTTGAGATCATCATGAATTCCTACATGACAGTCACTAAGCTTTGGCCTTGTCAAAAGTCATCTTTGACCTGATGATGATAAAGGCTATAGTCAAGCTTGGTGGTTTTCATGCAGAGGAATGTGAATGGTTAAGATGGAATTTGTCCCTCACATTAGTAGAGATATATTATTGGGCCCCTCGATGAGTGAGTCTGAGAAATGGATGGTCATACTGCAATGGAAAGAAGTTTCCATTTCTATTGTCAGACTACATAGGAATCGGGAAAAGTAATGGTCAAGAATATGAGGTTGACATTATCTATGCCTCATCCTTGGCTGAAATATCATGTGACAAATGCAATACTTTAGTTACATTATCATTCTAATGAGTCTTTCGTAGTGAATCTAAAATATTTCTTGGTAAACAATTTCAAATCTCAACTCCAATGCAGGATCCGAACCTGCACTTGAAGGGGGATTTCTGAATAACATACAAGTTTTTGAAGATTATTCACTATGGTTCCCTACTCATTGTAATATCCCCAATTTTGGGACTAGAGGCTTGAGAATAAGCCTAAATGAAGTGGACTGCTAAGCCCGGTTAAGCAAGTGTCTCAAGTTGGTATAATGATATTCCCTAATATTCTGTATATCTCTGTGGCATTTAAGGGAATAAAATGACAAAATAAGGCAATTGGTGGTTACACACAACATGAGTATGTTTACAACATAAATTGTAAACATTTTAATTTGCTGCTAGTAAGTTTTTCTGTGTAGCAGTCTTGTTGTGTGACATTTTTAAATAGGCAAATGATGTCTAATGCCTATGATAGTTTCCAGAATGAAAATAGACCTATCAAGATTTAATTTGATAGGTCATATATGTTATTTGGTGCTGTACACAAAGAGTTATGTATTTTTGAATTTAGCCTAGTGAAATTGGCCAGCTTCAGTGGCAGCATCTAAAAACAATAATTCTGGTAATTGTGAGCTTCTAGTTGGCTAAAGACTATATTTTTCCTTGGAAATAGACTTAATAAGGGTCACATAGCCTTTGAAATCACACCAATTGGATCTCTATAAATAAAGACATAAATTTCAAAATTTGATGAAAATTCTGTCAACTTTGGGCGAAAATCACAAAATGTAGGGGCAAAATGATAATTTGCCATATTAAGTAAAAGGCAAATATTTTCTCCAGATTATTCACTCATTTCATTTTCGTCCAAAAAGAGATAAAGGAAGGGAAAAATAATTTATTGGGATTTATATGTGTATTTTGGGGCAACTTTTGGATATAAGGTCAACATAAAAGAAAATGATGATGACATAGGTCAAAATTTTCAACTCAAAATAATATATGTGATAAAGGAAATTTGTGATAATTTAATATCTCATCTTTGACCATTTAAAGAGGAATTTTCAGCCAAGTGTTTGGAAGAGGGAAAAGATGATGATTTATTTTAAAATGGCATGTGTTAAATTAGCCATAAGATATAATAAAAAAATAATATTTCCAAAAGCAAGAGAGATAAGAGAAGAGATAAGGATGATGATATTTTAGCTCTTTCATCTCCATCTTGGGCTCATTTTCGTGCAGCACTTGAAAATAGAGGGAAAAATAGCTGGGAAAAAGAAATGTCTATGGGGTTAGGAAAAGCTAAACCAATCAATACTGTTCGGAAAATGTGAAATGCTGAAATAGGGGTCTTGGCTGTGGCCAAGGAATCCTTTGGCCGCGGCCAAAAGAGGTTAAAACCATTTGGGCCGCGGTCAAGAAATCCTTTGTTTCTTGGCTCATGTAATATCCTAAATAGTAATTGAGAATTTATAACTTCAAAGTGATGTAATTAATGTTAATTAAGCACTTTTAAAGTATATGATGTGCAATATCATACAAAATATGTTGGGTGATGGTTTAGTAAACATTGTGATAATCAGGAGTAAAATGGTAAATTACCGACCGAATGGTTAGTTACCGAAGAGGAAACTCCTTGGTAATGGAGATCAATGGTTATGATTGAAAGAGGGAGAGGCAAAATCCCACGCATGCAAGTCTATGTGAATCCATGGTAGGGAGAATAAGATGTTGATATGTGGCAACTTGTGGACTATTGGATAAGGTCAAATTTTCAAACTCATTTTCTCCTCCCTCTCCTTCTTCCAAGTCGGTAGTGTGCATGGGGAAAAGGGAAAATTAAGTGATCATCATAATCTCTTATCTCTCTCTCTATTCCTCTATTTTCGTTGCACAAGGAAGGAAAGATAAAGAAGAAAACTTGAGGTAGGTGCTTTAAATGATTTCACATGCTCAAACACTCTTTATTGATATTGTTCAAGAGGTTGAGAGCTTGACTTCTATGGTTTCAAAATTTTCATTGGTGGTGTTTGAGAGATTGTGAACTTTGGGAAGTTGAAGAATCAAGAAACCAACTTTGAGAAGAGGAAGAGGTGAGTATTTAATGTGTTTTGGTGTAATTGTTTTGGTTATTGGTTTGGTTTTGGAAATTCTGGATTTTTTCCCTGATTTCTTGTGATTTTGACATATATGAATTGGTTAGTGTTTGGTGGTGGAATTGGTACCAAACTATGACCTTAGACCATTAGAAGTGATTGGGAAATTATGGGAGTGTGATTGGTTGTTAGTGGTTTTGGGTTGCATTTTGGGTAAAAACAGGGTATATGTGAATTGGGAAAGAATTTAAGTGTTTTGAGTTTACCAATAGGTTTCTTATGACATATTAGATGGGAATGAGATATAGTAGAATTTTTGGGACCATTGGAGCCAGTTTTGGTAAATATGGAAAACTATATTAGTTGCTGCGATCTGGCTTTTAATAAGCTTCACTCGAGTGAGGTAGGGTCTCACTCAAGTACAGTATGAAATTCTGGGTATTTTGGTTAAGTCTTCAGGCAGAAATTGCGAGTGAACATTTTCATCTTTGAGTGACATATGTTATCACTCGAGTGCATATGGTCTCACTCGAGTACAAGTGCATGTAGCACTATGGGTGTGCGTCTCGGGCTATCACTCGTAAGCAAATGATCAAGATTCACATGGGCACTCGCGAGTGTAATGACCCAATTTGGGATTAAGGGATAATGACTCTGATATTAATTGTAATTAGTGTAATTAAACACTTTTAGAGAAATGTGATGCAAATTAATATAAATGTTCATAGTGATGATTGAATGATCATGGTAAGCCAGGGGCAAAATGGTAAAATTGGAGATTTATCGATCAATTGGTCAGCTACCAAAGAGGAAACTCATTGGTGATTAGAGATCAAGGGTTGAGATCTATTAGCTATGGGTCAGGATCCCATGCTTTTGTTGGAAATTGTGCCCTAAGGGCCAATCATTATACTTTGAATATTATTATTTTAATGAAATTTCTCCATTCTGTTATCATATTATTTGCATGTTAACTATGATAATTGTATCCTTGGATAATTCATAAAGATTGTCCTAAAATGTCCTTGGTCGGTCATTTATGCGGAAGCAGAGATAAAACAAGATCAGTATGACTTTGATAAGATATGGAGATATGAATCAAAGTCTTAGGCACTTGTAAGAGTACAAGGTGCTGGACCGACCCACTATGAGAAAGCTACATGGATCAAGTCATAAGCTTTTCTCATGTATAACCACGTCACAATGCCCTTAGACCTGAGGTCATCATGGATTCCTACATGAGAGTTGCTAAGCTTTGAACTAGTCAAAAGGCACTTTTGACCAGGTGATGATAAAGGCTACGATCGGGCTTGGTGGTTTTTTATGCAGAGGACTATGAATGATCAAGATGGAATTTGTCCCTCACATTAGTAGAGAGATATTACTGGGCCCCTCGATGAGTGAGTCTGAGAAATGTATGGCCATACTATGATGAAAGGAGTTTCTGTCTCTGTTATCAGGCTACTCAGGAATCGAGAAAGTAATGGTTAGGAACAAGAGGATGACATTATCCATGCCTTATCCTTGATCGATATATCGTGTGACAAAAGGGACATGACATGGTTGTATGACAGGTTGCATCGTGATAATGATCCTCATATGAATTAGGTAGTCGTAATGTCTTGCTAGAGGCCACTTGCGACTTTTGGGTTAGTATAGTTATTGGCCCACTGCCAACTTCATATAAGCCTACAAGGTCGCACATAAGAATGGCCCAACATGAGATAATGTTTAATTTAGGGTGAACGAATTATATATATATATATATATATAATATAAAATTCATTAATAATATTATATAGATATATATATTTTTGAAATATATATCTTATATATATATGTATATATATATTATATGATATTATTATATTGTGTTAGTTTTAAATTTAATTTATTAAGATATATTAAATTTAATAACTAACATGATAGAGATATAGTATCTCAGTTTTAATTTATGAAGATAAATTAAATCTAATGGCTCTTTATTTGGATTAAATAAATAGGTTAAATTAAAACTGTTGGACAGATTTAATTTAAACTGAATTTATTTAATTAGCTCATCAAGATAATTAATTGTTAATTAATTTTGAAATTAATGATGATTAATTTTAAAATTTGAAAATAGCCCTCATAGGTTATAAACTTGATAGAGCAGATATATTGATATGCGCATGAGAATTGAGAGCTGCAAGTGAAACCCTAAGAGATATTAGAGGCGCTAGCACGCAGTCTCGGTTGGAGAGCATTCGTGTGGATACCGGTAGAGGGAGCGGACCTGACGTGTTGGCTCCTAGAGATCGTGAAAACTCTGAATCATCAAAAGGTATGAATCCTTCCAACTGGTTTAAACGCCGTTGATAGATCCTCGATTAGGATCGGTGAAAATTTTTAAAATTCTTCCGCTGTGCTTACCGATTCTAACAGCTTTGCACTTGTGTGAAGTCATAGAGGGAGTGAGAAGATATTGACATGTGGCGTTGTGTGGACCATTGGATATGGCAGAAAGGACAAAAGTTCACTTTTTCTCTCTCTTCTCTCTCCTATGCGGTTGAGGGGGAGTATGGGCAAAGGAAAGCAATCATCATCATATACTCCATCTCTCATCATTTCTCTCTTTCTCTATTCTTTCCGGCGACCAAGAAGAAAAGGAAGAAGGAAGGTGAGATTTTGATGTGTTAGTTGATCTCTAATGCCCTAAACCTCTTCTCTAATGTTGTGCACCTCATTGAGGGCTCCATTTTGGTGTTTTTAGAATTTGGAAAGGTAGTGATTTAGGTGTTGGACGAAATTAAAAGTTTGAGAATCAAGATTCTGGATTTGGCAAGTTGAAGAGGTAAGGATTTGATGTATTTTGATATATTATTTGTGCTTTTGATGAAGTTTGTGAAAATTTGGAATTTTCCCTGGTTTTGTGTCATTTTTGGATATATGAATTTCATAATGATTGATGTTGGAATTAGTTCATTGTGAAGTTATTTGAATGTTGGTTATAGTTTTGAAGTTTGGAAGTGTATTGATTGGAATTGGGTATTGTGTGTCATAGAGACCCAAGGGCATAGATTGTGGTTAAAATGGTATTTGGGTGTTTTGGAGGTTACCCATGGGTTCCCTATGTCATTTTGAGTGAGTATGAGCTTTGTGTGGAGTTTGGGAATCATTGGGTGTGATTTTGACCAATATGGGAAATTCTGTTAGTTGCTGCGATCTGGCAATCTGATAGCCTCACTCGAGTGAGGGAGGAACTCACTCGAGTGCGATCATGTATTTTCCCTTTTTCTCTTTGTGTTTTGCATAGGTTCTCATGAAGGATGCTCGAGTGTACTTCTATAACTGCAAGTGATGTTGGTGATCACTCGAGTGATGGTGTGAATATATGGCTAGGGTTGCTCTTGGGTCCTTACTCGCTGGTTGATGTTCAAGAGTGTGCTCTGACACTCGCAAGTGAAGGTCTCTCACCTGAGTGTTAGGGGTTGTGCTTGAGTGAGTTTGTCCCTCTGTTGTTGCATGTGTTCTCGAGTTCTCACTTTTTGTGTTGCACTTTCGGGGACTCAAGTGGATTTGGAGTCATCATCCGAGTGCAGAGCTTTATGCTCGAGTGATGTGAGCATTTTCTGGCCGAAGTAATTGCTCACTGTCAAACACTCGCGAGTGAGAGCTAGTCTTACTCAAGCATGAGTCTTTTATCACTTGAGTGAGGTCATCTTCATTCGAGTGAGTTAGCCAAAAATCACTGTTTTGCCTTTCGAAAAAGGGATCTTCAGGGTAGTTCTTCCAACCCTTTAGGCATTTGTTTAGGCCTCTAATAGTCACCTAAAGAGTCCTAAATGATAACCAACTTAAAGTATTATGGAAATAAGTATTTGGGAAAGAGATTAATCAATTGTCCTTAAATTGGTATAGGATTTGATATCTGTCAGACGCGCGAGCTCACTGTGCCAAAGAACGTCAGGAAAGATACAGGTAGTGACTTCTCTCTTATACTTTGTATAAATGTATTGTATGTTTGCCTATTATGCATTGTGTGCTGCTGCTGCTACTTTGAGATGCATTGAGATACCTTGTAGAGCTTTGTGTATTATGGAGCTTTGTGCCTTATGATACATTGTGCTTTGAGATACTTTATGCCTTGTGATGCTGCTACATAGTGATTACTGCGGAAGCAGGCTTAGTGATTACAATGAAAGCTGGCATAGTGTTTACAGCGAAAGCTGTCATTGTGATTACCACGAAAGTGGGCATGGTGCATTGTGATACAGTCGTGAGTGCTGTCGATTGTGGCTTGAGCCATGACTCATAGTGTTGTTGCTGAACATGATGACATTACATGTTTTATGTTTATATATTGTATGAGTGATGTTTTACTACTGGGATTCCTTGGAATCTCACTCTTTCCAATGAATAACATTTTCAGACACGACAAGTGGCTCGAAAGAGAAGCGGCCAACCAGGAGTGGTTAGGGCTAGTAGGGACATTAGATTTTGGACCGTTGGTTATCTGTTTTAGATTTTGGATTTTGGGATTACTATATGTATATGAATGTAAATATGAATTTTGGTTATGTAATCCCATCTTGGGAAACTTTAAACCCATTATATATATATATAAGTACCCTGGGGTTGCCAGGATTTTGGTTACGCACTCTGATAATTATCATGTGATATAACTGCACAGGTAATTGTATTAGATAGTGAATATGAGACCAGATGAAATCTGCTTTTAAACGTTTTGTTTGGACACCCCATCTCTTGAAGATGAGTGATTATAAATGTGATTTTTGTCTTATTGGTCTCTATTTCACTTAAATTTCATAATCCAGATATAATTACCATGAGGGGGTTACAGTGAGCATTAGGAAGTTACTCGAGTGCTAGGGCTAGTAATCAAGTGCACTTGTCACCTGGGAGTTGTAGTTGCTCTCGAGTTGTCACTTCTTGCACCTCACTCGATGGGACTCGGGTGACTAAAGTACCATCACTCGAGTGCTTGTGTTTGTCCTCGAGTGAACTGACCACTCTAAGGAGTGTCGATGCTCTCTGGTACACACTTTTTGTATCTCACTCACTGGGACTTGAGTGCAATTGGGGGTAACACTCGAGTAAGGCCTTCTTCACTCAAGTGAGTCAGCCCAAAATTAGTGTTCTTTTTCCGAAAAAGGTATATTCGGGGTAGTTTCTCCCAACCTTTTAGGCATATGATTAGGCCTGCAATAGCCGCCTAAAAAGTTTAAATGATAACTAACTTAAAGTACTACGAAATTAAGAACTTGGGAAAGAAATTGACGGGTTGTCCCTAACTTGGTTTATAGGATTTGACATCTGCCACCTTCGAGAGCCCACGGTGCCGAAGAACGTCAGGAAAGAACAAGGTAATGACTCTTTCTCTTATACTATGTGTGAAACATTATATGTATGTTTGTCATGCATTGAGAATACTTTGTGAATACATTGTGATGCTGCTTAACATAATCATATATGCGATGTGTTTATGTATTGTGTGAGTGATTTGTTACTACTGGGATTCTCTTGAATCTCATTCTTTTCAATGACTAACCTTTCAGACAGCGCAAGTAGCTCTAAAGAGAAGCGAGCAACCCGGAGCGATTAGAACCCCTTTGGGGTATATTTGATTGTGAGATGTTGGTTATTTACTTTTGAACTTAGGATTATTGTATATTTTGAGATGTAAATATTACATTTGATTTTGGTTATGTAATCCCCTAGTGGAGACTTATAAACCCTCAAATTATATATGTATAGAAACTGGGAGTTGCCAAGGATTTGATTATACACTTGATATATATGAATGTAAGTTAACTGCACAGGTAATTATATTCGAGTTTTGAAATTGAGACCAAGTTAGGGAAAAGTTTTTGAAAGATTTTGTAAAAACCCTACTGTAAGGTAGAAAGTTGAAAAAGAGTTTAAATTATCCGACGGTCTCTAATCCAATTTAATTATGTGATATCGAATTATAATTATGCTAATCAAGGCAGGGGTTACAGCTCAACTTCCAAAAATTATAACTTAATCTACAAGAATTCAAATAGAGTGGTTCAAAGTCCTAATTAAAGCTTTTTAGGTCCTTTGTATAGAAAAAATATATTAAACACAGCCATCTACAACTACAAAAATACATAATTCCATGAATTATCATACTATTCCAGAATCAATTCCAGTTTCAATCTCAAAATTTAACAATTAATATCTTCTAAAGTACTGACCCAAATTCAATATATTATATATCAAATTAAAGCTTATAATATCTATTATCATTTTGGAAAATATCACAACCATTAGACAACATTTGACTAATCAAACTCATCCCACAAGCAATCTAGTTCTAGATTGGCAGCAACTAACCACCAACCAATTTGTAATTTAAGCATCAAACTAGTCTAATATCCTCATGAATCACCATATAACCATAAATACATAATCAAAACATAATTTTCCTCAAAATCGCAAGATGGCCGTAACACCCCGATTTTTGATTAAGGGCTAATGGTAATTATTGAGGATAATTATCGAATTAGAGTGGAATAATTATGGGTTTGGTGGCTATATTGATTAATATGCCATAAGAGTTGGAAAATTGAAAGAATGGAATTATTGGCATAAGTTGGTAATTAATGGAAATTAATTACTAACTAAGAGAAAAATGAGAAGTGTGATCAAATGGCTAATGGACGGATTAGAGAGATTAATTGGTGTATATGTGTGTGGTATTAGAGATTAAGGGATGAGATGTTGCCAAGTGGCATTATGGTGGACCATAAGATGAGGCATAAGAGACAAAAATCACTTTTTTCTCTCTCCTCTCTCTCCTATGCGTTTTTTTGGGGGCATAGGGCAGATTTTCTGCACTTCATCCCTCTTCTCCATCTCTCTCTCACGTTCTCTCTCTTCTCTCTTCATTTCCTCCATTGTTGGCCAAGAGAGAGAAAAGAAAAGTTGGATTTGAGGTAAGCAAATGGCCTCAAATGCCAAAATGCTCTTCATTAACATTGTTCCTTGAGCTAAGAGCTTTCATCCTATGGTTTTAGATTCTCCATTGGTGGTGATTTGAGGAGTCACGAAATTATGAACTTGGGAGAATCATGAAGTGCCTTTGGGGAAAGTTGTTGAGGTAAGTGAAAGCTTCCTTCTCATATAAGATTTGTGGCCATTTGTTGGGCCTTGAATTTCTGGAATTTAAGCCCTAATTTTCTTGATTTAGGGTCTTGGGGAGTATAACATGTGGTTGTCATGGAATTGGTGCCTTGTTTAGTGTTTTGAATTGATAGAAGGGAATTGAAGCTTAAATGTGAAGTTTGGCACTTTTGTGTTGGTTTTGTGCTTTGGTCAAAACAGGGCATATAAATGGGTTGTGATTTTGGTCATTTTGAGGTTACCATTTTGTTCCTTGAGTGATTTTGTGTGGGAATAAGCTTGGTTATTAATTTTGGAGTTATTGAACACTTTGGTAGAAAATTGGAAATCTGTTTGGTTTAAGCTCTGTGTTGCGCAGTAATTTTGTATGAGCGTTTTGAATGACCAAATGGTATTGGAAAATTCTGAAACTTTCCAGTCTTAAATTTCACATCCCAAGCTTCAAAATGGACACATAATTTGTGCCATTTCGTTTTGTCTACTATGAGTTATAGCTGTCCAAAGTTTGAGGTCGAAAATGGATTCTGTTTCGGGACAGTCTTGAGTTTTTGGTGATTCTGTATTTGTGTGGTGATTTCCAGTGAAGGGATATATTTTTCCTTGAAAGAGGACTCATATACCTTTCATTTGGCTTTGGAATCACTTTGTTTTGATTTTTCTAGATTTAGTTATGAATTTTGGAAGTTCGCCCAGAGTCAGGAAATTTCTGGGCCGCGGCCCAAGAGTGGCTGGACCGCGGCCCAAGACTTTCTGGCCTTATCTGGGCCGCGGCCCAAGAGTGGTGGGCCGCAGCCCAAGACCTTCTGACCATATTTGGGCCGCAGCCCAAGGAATGGTGGGCCGGGGCCCACCCCTGTGTTCCAGCACTTTGTGTTTTCGAAAAGTGACCTTCAACCTTTTGTTTCCCAACCTTTTAGGGCTTTCATTAGAGGCATTTGTGGCCTCTTAAGAGTCCTAAATGATAACCATTTAAGTGATAAGAAGTCATTGAGAATTTGGAAAAGAGAATGATCCTATGTCCTTGATTTGGTTATAGGGTTTGATATCCGCCTTGATCATGGTTTGATATCCGCTTGGATCGTGAGTAGCCGACGCTGGAGCATACGTGGAAAGAATATGTAGGGAACTTACCTCTCCTGCATGTATTGATAATTGTATTTGTGTATTGATGCATGTTATTGCTTTGCGTGATTATGTGAGACATGTATGAATGATTGTAGCTCTGTTTCTAGTTATGCTATGGCCATGAGTATGTTGTTGAAACATTGAGCATGCGGATACATCATTATGTGAACATGAGTTATTGTGATGCAAGCATGTCATGCATTAAATACTTATCTTACATGCATATTGGTATCTGTTTTCTACTGAGATTCCCCAGAATCTCACCCTCCCCTATCAACATTTTAGACAGGGAAGGAAGATTGAGGATGAAGCAAGCATCCAAGGACGAAGAGGACTCGTTTCTGGGTGAGAGCTTAGTAGTTGGTTATCAATGTGTAGTTGAGAATATGTATGTGTACATTCGGATTAGCATTTTAGTATGTATTTGAGTAGGTTGCGTAATCCCTATTGGTTGAATTGTATGGGCTAATGTGCCCTATGATTATTGAGCGAAGATATGATTCCGGGATTGTCGGAAATTTATATTGCGTACTCTGATATTTGTATAAATGTAATTTATCTTCGCATAGTAATTATATTCGGAGTGTAAATATGAGACCGTGTTTTGAATAATTTCGAAATGTAATTGTGAAAACCCTGTCTGGTTGATGGGTTTATAAATGATGTTTTGTCTTATTGGTCTCTATTTCACGTTAATTGCATAATCCGGATATTAATTACTGTAGGGGGTTACAGCCGAAACCCTAAGCCCCCCCATAAAATTTAGACAACTTATCAAAATCTCAAAATAAATGGTTGAAATTAAAGCTTACGCTTACCTCTACATGTAGATATGTTTAATTGATACCTTATCATCTAGTTTAAATTAAAGCCTATGATTCCTTATGCTGATGTTAATAAGGATGAGGAAAAGGAAGAGGAAAAGGAAGAGGAGGATGAATAGGATGCTAAGGATGGTAGTGCATCATCCTATTCATCCTCCTATTCCTCGTCCTCTTCCTCATTATCAGATAAGGGAGAAATAGTTCACAGTTATTAATTAAGAATCGTAAAGTATTTTTTCCAACATAGTCAACGATTCTAAGTTAATATTGTGATTGACTATGAATTAACAGTAGACACTAATAAATTAACAAAATTGTCAAATACATAACGGTTATCAAGAATTAACTATCGCCATTTGTAAAACATGATCTTTAATACTAAAAGACGTGACAACTCAATAATCCATGAAACCCTCTCTATATAAACATTCAAAAATTGTACTCTACTTCTCTAGTTCTATATTAACTTCTCTAAGCCAACTTGTAATTCAACAAAACATCATGGATAGATGCAAGAGAACTTCTTATTCATCATCTGCTGAAAAACTAAAAGATGAATATGTTCGCCAACAAGCATTGAAGGCCTTGTCTATGCAACCTACGAGCTCTATCATATGGTCTGGGTTTACTTACAAAAGCAAAGACACATGGACCAGTACTTGAAGGAACTTACCTCTCTCATTCACTCTTTGAATGAGAAGGTGGACAAGTTACTGGAGAATGAAGAATTTGATGATGCATCAAATTCTTAAAACATTTTCATAACTTTTCATTTTTAGTTTTTTATTTACTTTGTCTTTTTTTGTTGTTGTAAAATGGTGGTTGCATAATCAACTACAAAAATTTAAAAAAAATGAAAAGATATATATATTATGGTTATTAAGTAACAACTGTCACTTATTAGAATGCTATGTAAATACATAATGGTTGTACTTTGTAACCGCATACTTAGTCTCACAAGAATAACGTTTCTCATAGTAAACCATCATGAAACATTAGATGAACAAACAAACAATTTGTCTTCTAACTTCATATCAAAAAAACAACAAAAATCTTTTTCTTAAATAACCATCAACTAAATGCTTCAAACCTTTCCCCTTCCCCACGCTCATGGTAAGAATACTATGTGCTTCTTTGTTCTTTGATTATCATCATGAGAACCCAATACCTTTTCATTACCCACCACTACGCATGACTACTCTTCTTTAAACTCTCAATTTCCTTGTGTTTATCGTCCTCCCCTATTCTTTCAATCACCAAGATGAAATACTATGCTGAAGACTTGCTAGAAAGTCCATGGCATCCTCCTCCTCCTCCTCCTCCTCCATAACCTCCACAACCTCTTTCTCACCCTTCTCCTCCTCTACAACCTCTACCTCTACCTTTGCCTCTGCCTCAAGTAGAGGCAATGATGCAACATGCAAAATGCATTGGCCATGTAGTAAAGAGGCTAGTTCAATATTTGTCGAGTATGAACAAGAAGGCCAATCTCATTCTTAATAAGTATAGGATTGGCCACCATGATCCTGACATACTCCCAGATGATTCAGGCTACTCCTCTAGTGACAAGTAGTGTGATGATGTATGGTTTGCTGTGACTTTATGAAACTTTTGATTTATTAAAATTAAACAAAACAAAAGTTTCTAAATTCACAGCAGACCTCAAATCATCTATCAGGAAACTAGTTACCAATGGCTGATTTTTTATGTTTAATTTTTATAAAATATAAAAATGTAATTATTTGGGTACTAGCTGCCCAATTGTTTTTTAGAAAGTATCATACCTCACGATTATTGACTAATAACATGATATATGTATATATTAAAATAATAACATAACTCATGGTTATTAACAAAGAACCATAATAAATATAAACAAGTAAATAACAGTTTTAGCGATACAACCATTATGTAAAATTTTTGGCACCACAACCCCAAAGACCCTACCTTTTTTCTTCTATTTAAGCTGCTAAAACAGAATACACTTGACACTTAGTCTGTTCAACAAAACCCTCCAACATCATGGCCATAATGCTCCTATTGTCTTTTTTAGTCATCGAGAGTCATTTTCAGTTAAACCTCACCATAAAAAACCTTCATTTTACTTCTCAGTGAAAGCCGTGATAGTCAATACCTTCATACTTGTCTCAATGACTACCAAGCGAGTTGCTTTTACAGGTCTTAGCTAGGTCACATTCCTTTGTTTCCATATTCTCCTTATTCGATTGAGTTGCCTTTGTGAAATCATGATGCAATTAAGCATTCAAGGTTGCATTAACTTGCTTTTATGAAGTTATGGTTTTTTTGGAAAACCTATTATTGCTCTGATGGAAGGTTCATTTCCTGTTATAGAAAGTTGTCAACCCATTACTTTGACTAAAGGTTCTTACTTTATTGATCTATTTTGAAGTAACTTCTGGACATATGACCCCTATGGAAAATACAACTTCTATTTTGGAAGGATCCATATCTCTTGAAGTTACTTCAAAAGGTTCAATAGGTGTGATAAATCAACTAGTTTATGTCTACTAATAAGAGTCATACATAAACAAGCTCTGTAAATAAACTAGTTTAGATGTACTGAGAGTTATACATGAACAAGCTCTGTGAATAAATTAGTTCAGGTGACATATTGAATTTATAGTTATGAAGTTAATGTTTTTTTGGAAATCCCATATTGTTCTGACTGAAGATTCCTCTCCTGTTTTTCTATTGAGCAAGTGGCACAGAATTAAAAGCTATAAAATTCAACATTGTGCTCAGTCACAAACTCTTCAATGTGAGAGTTTCTAAGCTACTTAGTCTCATCTTTATATATATATATATATATATATATATAATAGAGTAGTATTTCTAACATCGAGTGGCCATGTAATTTGTATGGATCAAGATTTTCTAAGCTTTGTGGCTAGAATCACACTCATGATATATATATATATATATAATAATGTAAGTATTCACCTATACCTTGCGTTTCTTCAACAATTAAATTTGGAAAGCAAAGGAAAATGGGAAAAAACAAATACCCATTAGAAAAGGCGCAGGGGATATGCAAACCCTTGAACTTGAGGGTTTGCATTCCCTTTCACCTTTTTTTGATAGGGGTATATGTTTTTTCCTAGAGTCCTTTATTTTTAAGGGTTACTTCCTGTGAAGAGACACATTTATATATAGGTTACCAATTACATTATCACTTATATATGTCAACAGTTGCCATTAATTCTTCCCACAAAGCCTGGACTTGATCCACACCAAATTGCATAGCCACACAGAGTTAGAGGTACTATTGTTCTATAATATATATAGAGGAGGCCAACTAGCTTAGAAACTCTCATTTGAAGAATATTATATCCTTACATCATGGTTATTATTTAAAAAAAGTTATTTATGTACTTATTTCATAACAGTTGTTTATGTGAGATCGTTATTAAAGTTTATGAAAAGTCACGGTTCTTATATACAAACCGTTATGTGTGTTACTGAAAATAACAGTTGTAAAATGAGACCGTTATGTAACATGCAAGCATTACCATATATTATGATGGTTGTTTACATGTGCCTATTAATTATCATGACAGCAATAGGTAGATTATGGCCTCACCAAACCTCAATAGATAATGGGTGTTATATTATAACCATTATAATAGGTCCAGAATAAATAATGGTGTAGAACCATAATGTATCTGTGCCAAGCTTTTATAGCCTCGCATTTGTGAAGGTTCAAAATCGTGATGTATGGCAATTAATAACCATCATATATCGTGATTGCTGTAGTAGTGTATAGGGCTTTAAAATTCCCTTGTGGCCTTATTCATTTGCGATTTCATAATTCTCACTATTTCTCATGCTCTCGGCAAACACCTTCAATCACTCCTTACTAACACCCCCACCATTATTTCACTCTTTATTGTTGTTGAACTCATGATTCTCCTTGTTCCCACGTCTGTGTTTGTCCATGAAGGGAATTTGTTACTTGTTTTATGTTCTCAATTTGGGGTTTAAAGCTATGAAATTTTTACGTAGGTTCACATAAAAGTGAGGAGTTGATGCCCTTAACTAGAGTTAATGAATCAAACTTAATGCAAGATTTAGGTTTAGGGTTTATTGCTTGATTTTAGGGGGGAGTTGGGTGTTTTACACAATAAATTTTTGGCTACTTGTTGGGTTGCTTATGTCATAATCTACAAGTGATTGAATTGTTATGATATAATTGGTTGGTTATACATTTTCAAAGATTTTGTAGGGCTAGGCTACTAGACCTTAACATTTCAATTGGAAGTTTCAGTTTGATAAAGTTTGTGTTTTAAGTAAACAATTCTAGAATTTTGAAACCTTTGTCCATATTCAATTGGGAACAAGATTTTTGGAAGCTTCATTATTCTTACACAAATTAACAAAATGTTTAAAATTTTAACAAAGTTAAGTAGTATAAATGTTGTTTAGTGTATTATGATGAAAGCATTATGGGGGTCCAATTTTAGGGCCAAAGTTTAAAGATGACTTGTTTTGTATATGAAATATTATATGAGTGTTTTAAACAATTCGATTTTGTCATTAAAGCCTTAAAACAATGTTGGGAACCATGCATGTTATAAAAGATTGAAGAAAAGAAGTTGGAATCTAAAAACTATTTTTAGATTAGTAAAAGTTGCTGAAAACAAAGTGAATCTTACTGGATTATACCTTTCAATGCTAAATCATTACAATGGATGTTTAAATTAAGTATTGAGATTGTGATTAAGGCATAAGTCATATGATTGGTGTAACACCCCAAATTTTATTCCCCAACATGCCTTGTAAGTATTTGAGGTATTTAATAGAATGAAAGGGTGAATTTTGGGGACGTGATTATGTTGTTAGTGAAATCGCTTGCGAGGCAGTCAGTTTGTCATGTGATTTTAGATGATCAAATAATGACTAAAAATCATGGAATTTCACATCGTGAAAGTATACATTCTAAGCTTTAATTTGATAGGTCATATGAATCATTTGAAGCTATATACAAAAAGTTATGAATTTTTAAAGTTAGCTAGAAAAACTATCTATTTTCTAGAACAGTGTCCAAAAACTTAAATTTTGGGAATTTTGTGCATCTAGGTGGCTAAAGCTATATTTTTCCTTGAAACTAGACTCAATAAAGGTTTTATAGCCTTTGAAATTACTTCAATACAATGCCTACAAGTTTAGTTATGATTTTTCAAAATTTGGGTAGAAAATTTGCTAGAATTTCCAATTAATCCAAAAATTAATTAAATTAAAGGAAAATGGGATATATTATTAATCATCATCCTCTTCCTCCCATGCTTATTTCTGACGTGCTTGGGCAGCAAAATAGAGAGAGAAAGCTTAAGATAATTTCAGAGAGAGAAGGAGGAAAGTCTTACAAGGTAGGTCGATTTCTTCGATAAATTCATACTTAACATGTATAATCATTCTCCTAAGCTTCTCTTTTATGTGATTTATGGTGTTTGAAATAGAAATTTTGAAGTTAAAAGGGCTAGGGTTTCGGTCAAGTAAGGGAAAAGCCATAGGAAGAAAAGGAAAAAATTTGTCAAAATAGCCCTAGTCAAAATTTCAAAAAAAGTACAGTTCGACCGGGTAGGCAGGGCCGAGCTCGATCCCAAGGGCATTTTGGTAATTTTTCAATATAGACTCATAACCACCAGAAACACTATGGAAGTATCTAAATTGTACATTTGGAATTTTAGAACTCGATTGATGGCCCAAGCTTAGGCATAAGTTTGAGGAGCCTTTAAGGATTAAAAAGGGTTAAGGTAGGGAACTTACCTCTCCCACATGTATTTGACATTTGTGTTGGTGTATTGATGCATGTTATTGCTTTGCTTGTTTATGTGAAACATATATGAATGATTAAAGCTTTATTTCTATTTATGCTATGGCCATAAGTATGTTGTTTGAAACATTGAGCATGCATATACCTCATTGTGTTAGCATGAGTTTATGTAATGCAAGCATGTCATGCATTAAGCACTTATCCTGCATGTATATTGGTACTATTTCTTACTGAAATTCTCCTGAATCTTACCCTCCCCTACGAACAATTTAGACAGGTAAAGACAGAAGGTATGCTGAGAATAAAGAAGATAATTGCATGAGAGGAATGCAGTAGTAAAATGAAGACGGGAAGATATCTCCATTTTACTGGGATGGGTTTAGACACCCTAGTAGCCCTGTGAGGCTACATTGATTATAATTATCATGTACGAACCCCTATAGGGAATTTTTGTAATCATGCACATATTATCAGTATATTTATATTATTTCTGTGTTGCTCACTGAACCACGCATCAATATTCCGCTACAAGTCAAAATAAGGTAAAGGTATGACAATTAGGGCTAGAATTTCTAGAGTTGTTGTGAAGATACTATTCAAATGATTCTTGATGATTAAAGTAATGGTATAAAGGATGTTTTGAATCTATTATGCTAATCCAATTGTTAGATTCCAATAATATAATATGCTTACATAAAGTGACTATGAATGTTGTTACATATTAATATGGTAGCTTCTAAGAGTGGCTTAAGTACTGAGGGTCCAAGCCATGCCGCCCCTTCTACTAATCCCTCTAGCATGCCAAATGATGATAGAAGTATGGAATAAGAGGAAAGAGCACTGAGGAAGGGTCTTGTTGTCATGAAGTAGGTCTGAAAAGCAAAGGGAGAGGGGAGGAAACTTACTGTGAGATTGAAGAAGAAAGGTCAATTTATAAAATATCACAAGTTCATTAACTACATCAGGTGGGCGACAAAAGGCAACATGGCTATCACTTTGGGCAATCGGAAAAAGGTAACTGATTCAATGCAGAAGTATGTTTGGGATGAAGTATCAGTAAGATATGATGCCACATAGTTAGTAATTTCTTGTTAACTGGTATACCTAGCACTAAAACGTTCATTTGTGTCTGTTTGCAGTATGGATTCCAAACAAATGATAATTAGAAGGATTGTGTACTCACGAAGGTTGGCAAGGTACTATGCTCATTCCAACCGTTTGTGACAATGAAATATTTAAGGGAATCTAAGTTTGTAGATGAGTCAGTGGTTCCTTTACTAATAATGGAAATTGTCAAATAGACTGAATGGGCTGCTTTTATGCTATCATGATGCGATAGAGCATTCAAGGTATATAAAATTTAAAGGAATAAAAAGTAAATAATACTTCTATAATGTAATATAACTTTGACATATTTGTTGTTTCTTATTACAACAATTAAGTAAGACAAAAAGTGAAAGTGTGAAGAACAACACATATCCATACCAAAGAGGCCGACGAAGTATGCAAACATCGAGCAACAGTTAATAGAAAATTAGGAATTAGGATCGGATGTTATATCCAGTTTGAATACTGTTGGCTGTTGCGAGGCAAAATAAAGAAGGTAACATTGACAATCCTTGCTTGCAGAAAGTTGTCTTAAAATTGTAAGTATTAATGATTTTGATTGAATTATAATTGATGTTTAGCTAAAAAGGTATTTAATATTTATTTTGCCATAGAAGAGCCTGAGCCAAAAAGTTGAGCAAGGTGAGCACCCTGCAGATGACGATGTTTTGGAAAAGGTGCTGGGTCCTTGCCACAGTAGTCTTCTAAGGGGTGTCAACTATGAAGTCTCCAAGAAAGAATATTTGGGAAGGAGGAAGCCGACATGGTTTCTAACTAGTAGCTTCAACAGTATATGGAGATAACCCAAATGCTGAAGCAGTAGGTTGAAACACAACAAGCAATTATTGTTCAGTTCATGAAGGGGGATATAGTAACAGAGCAGGGAATGGCTAACACCCCAAGTGCCAATGATAGTTGCACATTCCCCTTTCATACTCTACCTGAGGCAGTATGACTCTTGCACATTCCCCTTTTTTTATTTCCCTTGGTTTATCTTCTCCATTTCATAGGGGGAGAGAAAGGGAAAAGAAGAAAGTAAGAAAGTAAGAGAAGGAGCTTGTTTAGGTGTGCTAAGGTAAGGGATTTATCTTCTTCGTCTCCTCATTTTCTCTTAGTTTTACAGATTATTAGTGGTGAAAAGTCTAGGGTTTGTTAAAGTTCAAATTTTTTAACATTTCAATTGATTATTTAGCTGCTAATGGCACTATTGGTGTTAGAATAAGAATAGGTATGGCTTAGTTTTACCTCAATGGTTGATTTGAGGAAGTTAAAGTTAGGGTTTAATTGGAAAATTAAGATTTCTAACAATGAGGCTTCTAAATTTGAATTTTTATAGTTTATTATAGTTTACTGTAGCTTATATTGATGATTGTATGGATTGATTTTAATGTTTAAGATGAAATGTGACTATTGAGAATTTTAGGTGAAACTTTAGGAGTTGGAAATTGAATGTTTTTGAATAAATTGAGGTAATTACAATTGATTGATTATTCTATTAAGTGAGAAAGAATTAATGGAAGAAAGGAATGAGATTATGTTGATAATTGGAGGAATGATTGATTTATGAGTTTATCTTTTCCAAGGACTAAAATGAACTAAATTTGGGGATTTTAGGATGATTGGAGGGAAATATTAATGGTAACAATTTCAATGAGTTAAACAAAGTTATTGGATAGGTGGAAATGTGTTTAGAAAGGAGAATTAAGTCATGGTAGTAAATTGAGAATTTTTTAATGAATTAAAGTTAGGTAAGGAAGTGATTTTTACTTTAATTATATGTTGTATAAAATCGACATCTTATTGGTATATAACTATGTTTATTATGTAGAGTGAACCTTAAATTTGGCTTGTTGGACTTGAATTCTCTCAAGTTTAGTTCTTGTGTTAAGAACTTAAGGTAACCACTTTCCAATTTACCTTATATGCTTGTTGAGATGATTATAAGTGTATGTTCATATTTTCAATTGTTATAAATATATGTTATAATATTTTATATAAGGAAAATATACAATGATGGTGTGAATTATGATTTTAGTAAACTTGCTAGTTAAGTCGGCTTGAATGGTTTATCAAAATGCTTATGATGCATAGCATTGAGTATGGATTATGAGAACAAATAGTTAATACTGGCCGATTTTTTGATATCAAACCTTTGGATTGCATATTAAGTTGGGTTGGATTGTGTTGATGTGTGATATAGGAGGTTTGATTCTTTTATACCACATGTTACAGTAGCTACTTGGCACCTAATAGCTGACTTTAACATTCTCAGGGCCCTTGGTATCACTCTTCCTTGGCCAGGTAAGGGTCAGCTCAAGGGACATGTGACCCCTTTCCATGTTCTAAGGAAAGGGAACCCATGTCCAGATATGAGTTCTGTAGCTTTTGACCAAGCTACACCTCACTATTGGAAAGCTTGGTGCAGTCTTGTCATAAAGACGAATTCTATTATGTGTTGTAGCTCGTGGGTTTTGTTAGTAGTTATGAGGAGGTTATAAGGATGGTTAAGGGAGTCCAATGCATAATTACTTCTTGAACTACAATTGTTTATGTACTACTGTTTATACTTTATGTTATATATATTGATATTTAGCCCACTTAACTATCTTGTAATGATTCTCTGCATGCTTGTTAAATTAGAGTAGTAGTCATTGGGTCTATGTGACTCACCCTGTGGTTTATTATTATTTTTTAGGAACGGTTTAGTCTTAAAGGGAAGTCGTTTGAGTCTTAAGACTTCATGTTATCTCTGTATATCCTTCTATTACTTTACATGTTCTAATTGATGTATATTTCCAAACGTTAAGGCCCTTTTATGGGTTTCTTTGTTTTCTACCATAATAGGAGTAAACGTTTTAATAAGCTATTTGAAATATTAAAGTATATGGTAATTATAGGAGGTTGTTTCAAAGGGATATCGGCCAAGAATACGATTGTGGAGATCATCATACTCAAATTCAAACTAGCAAGGAAATAAAAAATGCGCTCACAGTTAACGCGCTATTTTTGACGTACATCATCGCTGGAGAAGAACACTTGTTCATCATCAACCAGATCTAATTCCTACTAGAGGGCATATAGCTCCAACCAGTAGTCACTAATATCTTGATCACCATGTTTGAGGAGCTTCTAAATTTTATTCTTAATCTCGAATAGTTGAGACATATCAACTTAATTAGAGTAACATTCATAGAGAGCTATCCAAATGTCGTAGGTTGTATGTTGATACATAAAGCTCCGTTTAGAGTAAGAGACTTAGAGTTGATTAACCAAGAACATACTAGGTAGTTCTCGACCACACATTGCTTCATAACCAGAGAAGAGATATTAGAAGGTGTTGTGGTTTCACCAAACAGATGGCCTAATTTATATCAAGCCCTAACAATAAACTAAATAGCTTGAGACCATTCTCAGTAATTTGTCTTCATGAGTTTTTTTTAGACACGATCAAATTGGAGGACCCATTTGATTTAGTGTGAGAGGACTTTTTGTGAGAAGAATCCACCAGTGAAACAAACGCTTCTCTAGGGTGTTGTAACCTCCTACCTTAATCAATGTAATTAAGATTCGATAACGCATAGTGAAAAGGGGTTAGAGACCGTTGGATAGTTCAAAACTCATTAACACGCCCACTAAATAGTAGGGACTTTATAAAATTTTCAAAACTTCTTTCCTATTCCGGTCTCAAGTTCAATTATCGAACATAATCACCTGTGCAGTTACTTTACATTCATTCATATCAGAGTATATAACCAAAAATCCCAGCAACTCCCAGGTTTCATTCATTCACAAAAAGGATTATAATTCCCATAGAGGAGATTATACAACTATATTCAACTAATAATTATAACCCAAAAATAATTTACAAGATCTCTATCCATGATTAACCAACATATCCCAAAAGAAAATGTCCCTACAGGGTTCTAACCACTCCGGGTCGCGCGCTTCTCCTTGGAGCCACTCGCCCGTCTGAAAGGTTAGTTTAAGGAAAGAGTGAGATTCAAAAGAATCCCAGTAGTAACAAAACATTTATATCACACATAAGCACACAGCATGTAAGCAAATCATCATACAGCAACATTAGCATAAATCACACTCCACCCTCATCCCCTTTCTCCGTTGGGAAGGCACACTGTCCTAACCCGAACCGTTGTTAGCTACTCAGGGACTGTTGGCATGGCAGTGCATACACATAGCCTTATAGCTCATATAGCTATCCGGCTTTCACAAATGGCCCGTCGGCCTTCACAAATAGCCTTTTGGCTTTTCACATAATCACAAAGTCATACCTCATCCTCATCCCCTTTCTCCTTCGGGAAGGCACACAACCCTTACCCGAACAGTTGTTAGCTACTCAGGGACTATCGGAATGATGGTGCTTACACATATTCACAATGTCGCAGTATACGAATTTATCACGCATCAATGATAATACACAAATACAATGCATCATATATGGTACGAAAGAGAAGTTACTACCTCGTTCCTTCCTGACGTTTACTGGATCAGTGGGCTCACGAGGACGGCAGATATCAAATCCTATAACCAAAATAGGGACACTAGGTCAATCTCTTTTCCAAGTTTCCAAATTCCGTAATACTTTATGTTGGTTATCATTTAGCTCTTTAGGTGGCTATAATAGGCCTAAACATACCCCCAAAGGGTTGGAAGAAACTACCCAGAAGATACATTTTTTAGATGTAAAACACCAATTTTGGGCTGCCTCACTCGAGTGACAACCACCTCACTCAAGTGATGCCCCTAGTCGTGCTCGAGTCCCAGCGAGTGAAACACAGAAAGTGTTTGCCCGAGAGCAAATCCTCAAAATATCCCCCACACTCACTCGAGCACATGAAGCTGCACTCGAGCAATGACCTCTAGTGCACTCGAGCACCAAGAAGTGCAACACCAAGAGTGTTTGCCCGAGAGCACAGACTACTTCCAGGCAAGACCTCACTTGATCATGCCCATGCGCACTCGAGCAGGATCATATTTCACTTGCAAGGCAAAAAGTGTGCTCGCAGTTCTGCCTAAAGACTTAACCAAAATTCCCAGAAATCCATTTCGTGCTTGAGTGAGATCCTCCCTCACTTGAGTGATGCCTATCAGATGCCAAATCGTAGCAACTGATATGGTTTTCCAGAATTGACCAAATAAGCTCCAATGGTTACTAAACTTATACCAATACTCATTCCCATCCAAAACTTCACAATGAACCTATTGGCAACCACAAAACAACCAAATTCCTACTCAAACAACACATTCTCAACTCTAGCTCACAAAACCACTCAAAACCACAATTTGTCAAACTTCCTTATTCAACTTCAAATCAATCCCAACCAACTCCAAGTATCATAACTTACCAAATGAACAGTGACACTCTATCCAACTCCTACATTTCCCTTTACAACACATTTAGGGTACAATTTCAGAATTTATAAAGCTTAACCAAAAATCATAATATATATACCAAAATTCATCAAAGCTTACCTCTTTAACTTAGTAAGATCAAATCTCTATTTTCCCCACTTTCAAATTTGAACAAATACCAATTCACCACCAATGAAAATTCTAAAATCATAGCCAAGAAGCCCTTACTATTATGAACAACTTTATAGAATAACATTTAGCCCAAAGAGATCATTTCCAAAGTCAAAACTCACCTTTGCTTTTCTCTTTCTTGGCTAGTTCAGCGAAAATGGAGGAGGAGAGAGAAAAAATGAGATGAGAATGATAATGACATATTTTCCTCACTTCCCGTGCACTTAGCCGACTTGAGAGGGGGAGAGGATGAGTTTGAAAATGTTGACTTCATCCATGGTCCTCAAGATGCCACTTGTCAACATCATGAGCTTTCTTCCATGATTTCATATGAGCTTGCATACATAAGATTCCACCTCTTGTTCTTTCAATCTTAGCCATTGATCTTAATTACTAAAGAGTTTTCTCTTCGGTAACTGACCAATCGGTCGGTAAATTTACCGTTTTACCCCTGATTATCACAATGCTTAATAAACCATTACTAAGCACCTTTACATCACATTGCATAACACATACTTCAAAAGTGCTTAATTATCATTAATTACATCACTTTGAAGTTATTAATCCTTGATTACATTTTAGGATATTACAATTCTCCCCCTGAAAATTAAATTTCATCCTCGAAATTGTTACATTGTTTGAGCCATAAACTCCGGATATCGTCTTCGCATATCTTCTTCAGTTTCCCAGGTTGCTTCCCTCTGAGTCATCCCCTTCCAGATCACCTTCATATACGAAATGCTTCGATGTTTGAGCCGTCACTCTTCTCGATCAATGATTTTCTCTCGCTCTACCGCATATGTGAATTTGTCTTGTAGCTCAACTTCCTCATACTTAACTATGTGAGATGGATCCGGTTGGTATTTCTTTCAAGGATTTCAAAAGGACCGACATATCTCGGGCTCAGCTTCTTTCACTTGATAGCTCACCCAATACTAGTAACAGGAGATACCCTAAAAAACACATGGTCACTAACTTCGAACTCTAGAGGTCTTCTTCTCTTATCAGCATAGCTTTTTTGTCGACTTTGCGCTACAAGCAACCTCTTACGAATAAGCCAAATCTGAGCTAAAGTTTGATCAACAAGATCTGGTCCATACAACTTTCTTTCTGATAATTCATTCCAACATAAAGGCGATTGACACCTTCTTCCGTACAACGCTTCATACGGAGCCATTTGGATGCTCACATGATAGCTATTGTTGTAGGAGAATTCAGCAAGTGGAAGAAAGTGATCCTAACTCCCCCTAAAGTCGAGTGTAACCCCCTTCACGCTTAAGGCCGAGATTAGTTCGTAAAAACGTCATTAATGTGGAATTAGAGACCGTAATAGATTTTGGGACTTAAACAAAGTTAAACTTTCCAAAATCAAGGCTTACAAAAACTTTTACAAAATTTATTCATGACGGTCTCATGTTCACATTTAAATACTAAAGGGCCTGTACAAGTTGATTTCATTCACAAATATCAGAGAATAAAGCAAATTCCCGACACACTCAGGTTCCATTCATTAAATAAGGGATTTACAAAGGCACAAAGCCCACAATTCATTACCCTTAACTTGGGGATTACACAAAACTATACTACCAATCCCAATATACACAATTGTTTCCCAAAATTATCCCAAAAGATATACAATATGATAACCAATAAAACCAAATATACTTCTAAACCGGAGCACTATCCGCTCTTCGTCGCCCGCTTTCCTTTTGATCCTTCTGCCCTGTCTAAAACATGGTTTGTGGGAGAGTGAGATTCTAAGGAATCCCCGTAGTAACAAATCAATCATATAATGTACAATGATAATGCATGTAAGCAAATCATTAACCACAACAAGCAACTACAACGGCAGTTACAACGGCAATGGTTAGTGTGACACATGTCATCCCTTACGATTGCTCACGCTGAATTGCTCACGTTGCATTGCATCACAACAATCCACACAATACATTTCACCACAGTTGGGATTCATATAATGCATTTCATACACAAGCCATACAGGAAAAATACACATAGCCCACGGCTGGATTCACAAACGCCGCCCCACGGGTCGGATTCACAATATCCATGTCGATTACGAAGGCAGTTCAACGGCCGACCTAGAGATGACCACCGTCAATCCCTACACGGCTCACTCTGACCTGCTCAAGCCGTAATGGACCATGGCACACATTTCACAAATTCAACGATAAGTTATGCATGCCAAAACATCATACATAATATGAGAGAAGAGTCACTATCTTGATCCTTCCGTGCGTGTCCTAGTGCCGGTCTCTCCCGAGGAAGGCAAATGTCAAATCCTATATTCATAATTAGGGATGACGGGTTATATTCTATTCCAAGACTTAATTAACTTGAAACACTTAGTTTTGGTTATCATAATTGACTCTTAAGAGGCCCCAAATGCCTCTAATAAAAGCCCTAAAAGGTTGGGAAACAATAGGTTAGAGATCTCCTTTCGAAAACTCAAAGTTTTGGAACAATGGGGTGGGCCGCGGCCCGCCCTTCCTTGGGCTGGGCCCAAACATGGTCAGAAGGTCATGGGCTGCGGCCCACCACTCATGGGCCGCGGCCCGAATCAGGCCAGAAAGGTTTGGGCCGCGGCCCAGAAATTTCCTGACTCTAGGATGAACTTCAAAAAACCATAACTAATTCTAGAAAAATCAAAACGAGGTGATTCCAAAGCCAAATGAAAGGTATATGAGTCCTCTTTCAAGGAAAAATATAGCCCATCACTGGAAATCACTACACAAATACAGAATCACCAAAAACTAAACACTACTCCAAAACAGAGTTCTGTTTCAATCCCAAACTTTGGACAACCATATCTCACAGAATTCTAAACGAAATGACACAAAATATATGTCCATTTTGAAGCTTGGGATGTGAACTTTAAAAATGGGAAGTTTCATAATTTTCCAATACCATTTGGTCACTCAAAACGCTCATGTAAGCTGACAGCGAAAAACAGAGCTTAACCAAAACAGATTTTCCAACTTTTCCCAAGTGATCCAAATGAATCCCAAAATCAACAACCAAGCTTATTCCCACACAAAATCACTCAAGGAATCCAATGGAATTGTCAAAATCACCAAAATCCTATTCCATTATCATGCTTTGGTTTTGGTTAACATTAAACACTAAACTTCCAAAATCTCCAAACTTAACAATTTCAAACCCAATCAATTCTATCTATCCAAAATGCATTCCAAACATACAAATTCCATATCAAACACATACCAAACTCCCAATGGCCCTCATTTTCAAAAATGAGCCCAAAATTCCAGAAAATTCAAACTATTTCAAATGGTATGAAACTTAGATAGATAGATAGGTCTCACTCACCTTATCAACTTCTCCAAAGAGAGTTCTTGATTCACTTCCTCCCAAAATTTCGTGTGGCCATAAACCACAACCAATGGACAAACTACAACCATAGAAATGTAGCTCTTAACTCAAGGATCAACTTTAATGAAGGGAGTTTAAGCAATAGAGGTCATTTACTTACCCAAAGATCAAGCTTTCTTCTTTCCCTTGCCTTCAACAATGGTGGACGAGAGAGAGAGAGCAAGAAGGAGAGAGAGAAGAGAGAAATGAGAGTGATGATGAGGAAGTACATAATTTTCTGCCCCCTTTAGCCCCTTCATGCACATAAGAGAGAGAGAGAGGGAGAGAAAACAATAAAATATAGATATTTGACTTTCCCAACAACTCCCATCATCATATAAGCTTGCCAAGTGTCTCAAATCTATTGGCTCTCATAAAGTAAGTAACCAAATTAGTTACTCTAATCCCTCCATTAGCCATTTTAATCACACATCTCATTTTTCATTAGTTAGTAATTAATTTCTCCCTTAATTACCAACTCATGGCCAATAATTCCATTCTTCCAAATTTTTCAATAATTATGACATATTAATTAAAATAGCCATAAAACACATAATAATTCCCATTTAAAATCATAAATATCCACACCAATCCTCATTAGCCCTCAATTAAAAATTGGGATATTACATCGAGAACACACGCTCGCAACATATCTTCCAACGTCTGAATTGTCCTCTCTGACTGTCCATCCGTTTGAGGATGATAAGCCGTGCTGAACCTCAATTGAGTACCCAAGGCTTCATGCAATGCTCTCCAGAATCTCGAAGTAAATCGTGGATCTCGGTTGGAGATGATATTCTTCGGTATGCCATGAAGCTTCACAATCTCACTGATGTAAATCTCTGTTGGTTTATCAAGAGAATAACCAGCATTGATCGGAATGAAGTGTGCTGACTTCGTTAGCTGATCTACAATAACCCAGATCACATCATAATTCCTGATCCTGGGCAATCCTACCACAAGGTCCATAGTCACACTTTCCCATTTCCATTCTGGAATTTCAGGACTCTGAAGTAGACCAGGCGGTCTCTGGTGCTCGATCTTTACCTTCTGACAAGTGAGACACCTTGCTACATATTTAGTCACATCACTCTTCAAACCCAGCCACCAATACACAGATTTCAAATTATGGTACATTTTGGTCATACCAGGATGAAGAGTATATCGACTCTTGTGCGCCTCATCCAGAATCTTCTGCCTCAACTCCGCCTTAAGTAGAACGCAAACTCTCTTTTGATAGCAAACCAATCCACGAGGCGATAAGTCATAGCCCAAAACTTCTCCCCGTTCAATTCGAGTCATCTTGCCTCTGAGCTTCTTCAATCTCAGCTCTTAGATCACTTTCCACTTGGGAAACAGTGTAGTTAGCACAAATAATCTAGTTTGTCAAATTCAAATCACAAAAATCTTCAATCAATTTCTTCTCTTGTATCATCATAGCTGCAACAAGCACAATCTTTTGACTAAGAGCATCAGCGACTACATTTGCCTTACCCGGATGATATTTAATTTCCAGGTTGTAGTCTTTAAGCAATTCCATCCAACGACACTGTCTCATATTCAGTTCTTTCTGATCATACAAATACTTGACACTTTTGTGGTCATAGTACAGTTCCACCGTCACACCATACAAATAATGCCTCCAAATCTTTAAGGCAAACACAATAGCCGCAAGCTCCAGATCATGAGTGGGATAGTTCGATTCATGAGGTCTGATTTGTCGAGAGGTATAGGCCACCACATATCCCTGCTACATAAGGACACACCCTAATCCCTGCCCACTGGTATCAGAATACACAATATATGTCAAACTGGGATCAGGTAAAATCTACACAGGTGCCGTAGTCAACCTCTCCTTCAGCTCCACAAAACAGTTTTCACATTTCTCATCCCACACAAACGGCTGATCCTTTCTCGTGAGCTTGGTCATCGGCAACGCAATACGTGAGAAATTCTGAATGAACCTCCGGTAGTAACCAGCAAGACCCAGAAAACTACATACTTCCGCCACAGATTCTGGCCTCTTCCAGTCCAGTACTGCTTCCACTTTACTAGGATCTACAAAGACCCCTTCTTGCGAGATAACATGGCCTAGGAATCTTACTTCTGATAGCCAAAACTCGCATTTACTCAATTTGGCATAGAGTTACTTTTCACATAATATGTTCAATACAATTCTCAAATGATGCTCTTGCTCCTCCATACTCTTGGAGTATACCAAAATATCATCGATAAGCACCACAACGAATTGATCTAGATATTGTTGAAAGATACGGTTCATGTAGTCCATGAAAACAGCGGGTGCATTGGTTAGCCCAAATGGCATCACCAAGAACTCATAATGACCATACCTGGTCTGGAAAGCAGTCTTTGGAATATCTTCTACTTTCACTTGCAGCTGATGATACCCTGACCTTGGATCAATTTTTGAAAACACATATGAACCAGACAGTTGATCTAATAGGTCATCGATTCTGGGAAGAGGGTACTTATTCTTGATAGTAACTTTATTCAGCTCTCTGTAGTCGATACACAATTGAAGACTCCCATCTTTCTTCTTAACAAATTGTTAGATCTCACATATTTTGATGATAAAAAGAATGGTATGAAAAATATTTGATAAACAAATAAGTTTGAACAAAGTAATAACAGAGCAAATCATCACTTGAAGTAAGCACTGGAGTAATAAAGAAATGCCAAGAGAAAAAGTTGAGAAACTTCATCACTGGCAAAATTTCTAAAGGGTTACTCGAGTAAGTACTCGAGTAATGAGATAGAAACTTGAAGTAACCTCAGTCAACCTTCAATTAACATGCCAACGTTACTCGTGTAAGAACTCGAGTAACAAGGTAAATGATTTCCAGTAGCTCTCGGCTTGCCAACGTTACTCGAGTAACCAGGTAAATCACTTCGAGTTGCTCTCGGCCTGTCAACGTTACTCGAGTAACCAGGTAAAAGACTTCCAGTTGCTCTCGGCCTGCCAACGTTACTCGAGTCTGTACTCGAGTCCCCTGCTTCAAGAAATATGTTGCTCTCGGTATTTTCAATCCTGCCATGTTACTCGAGGAGCTACTCGAGTTACATTCATGAGTTTCAATTGACATATAAAGAGTACAGGCGGTGATTACTAAAGATAGATAGAGAGTTTAAGGATATACCAAGATATTAAAGAAGATGTTATAACAATTGATATACCACGATAATAGCATAAAATTAAAGACTAATTATCCTAATAATTTTCTAATGTAATAATTTGTAGAATATGTACAAATTTACCACAATATACTTCATCCACACCTTAATTTAGGCCAAAACAAAACTATTACAGTTTCTTTTACCAAATTCATATAAAACCAAATTCTTCTATATATAGGTACATCCACTTAATTCATATCAACCAATATCTTTATATTGTAGCTAAAACTTATATCCTAGAAATCATTTATCAATATCTCTAACAACTCAGCAAGCACAGACAAACGCCTTACAAACATGTCAAGATTAACATAGAACAAGCAAGGTTAGAATGTGAATTATAAATTAACTTCATCCTTTCCAAAATTGTCAAGAAATTATAAAGCATCCAAGTCTATCAAATAGTGGAGTCATTATACTATAACTATTTTACAATCTAGTAGACACTCTTCTTTCCTTCGAACACCTTAAGAGTACTCAAAGTGTAAATGATAAATAACATCATACCCATACATTAGCAACCATAGCTCTTCAAGTAATAAAATGATTTCTCAAAATTTCCTTCATTCCCATAATTTGGGCTATACTGCATCAATCATATCTAATAGCTTTAAATTCTCATTTCAAACAATTTATCAAACATATAACATAGTGTGCACTTAAACTTTAAATTCTTAAATTTTATCAAACACCTATCAAGCTTAAGATTGAAATTAACAAACCAAGCTTCCCTTTCACTTCTCTAACTTATATATATATAGATCCCAAGATTGATTCAACCATACTATTTCAAATGAAGAAAATTAATGTAACCCAAGAAGCACACTTCACTTCAACCACAGTCAACAATAAAGGGAAAGGAGAAAAGAAAATTCATCATAACACTCCCACAACTAACAAATAGAAGAAACTGAGATAAAATTGAATAAGCCAATAAAAGGAATTTAAGTTTATACCTACCAAAACATCGGTTGAGAAGAGAAGAGAAATCAGAACATTGAACAGAGTAGGAAAGGAGGATGAGCAAATTGTGATATGAATAATGAAGGAAGGAGATGCCAAATGGCCAATAGTAACACATAAATGCCAACATGTACTATAGAAGAAGATAGGAGAAGGTTTCAAAGTCATGAAGCTCCCTTTTGCTTAGTGTTCGTCAATCAAAACTAAAAAGGGAAAATGAGGGAGTATATAAAATATAGGGTTAAGGTGTAACCCCCTTCATCATCAAGGCCGAGATTAAGTTCATAATTACATGATTATGTGGAATTAGAGACCATAATATGATTTGAGACTTAATAAAAGTAAATTTCCTAAAATCAGGGTTTCCAAAAAACTTTTCTGAACTTGTTCAACAATGGTTTCATATTCACATTTCAATTACACAAATGGCCTGTACAGTACGATTTCATACATAAATATCAGAGTACAATGTAAATTCCTGACACACTCAAGTTCTATTAATCAAATAAGGGTTTTTACAAGGCACAAGTGCCCATAATCCATTTCCCTTAATTAAGGGATTACACAAAACTATCCAATATCCAAAATACATAAAACTATGATAACCAATATCCAAAATAAAACTCCTATCTCGGAGCTCTATCCGCCCTTCCTCATATGCTTCTCTTTTGAACGTCCAGCCATATCTGAAATTTGTTTTGGGAGAGTGAGATTCTAAGGAATCCTCGTAGTGTCAAATCACTTGTAGTATGCACAACCATAAAGCATAAAAGCAAATCATCACACATACATAGCAACTACAATGGCAGTTACAGCGGCAAGGGCAGGTATGACTTGCGTCACCCTTATGTTTGCTCACGCTGAAGTGCTCACACTATATTGCACAACCATATATTCATATCACATATATCACCACATATGGGATCCATATAAAATATTTCCCATACACACAGCCACACTGGCCGGATAATCAACAGGAATTCACAATTCCACAATGCAGCCTCGGCAATTACAACGGCAGATGCAATGGTAGGGGTAGGTGTGATAACCATCACCCCCTACGACAGCTCACACTAAACTGCTCATGCTGTAATGCCCTATGGCCGATAACACATACACAAGTTCTCAATGGCCTCATGCCAATGATTTTTCACAACACAATGATAAGTCATACATACCAAGCATCATACACAACATGAGAGAAAAGTCATTGCCTTGGTCCTTCCAAGCGTGTTCTGGCACTGGTCTCTCCCGAATAGGGCAAATGTTGAATCCTATAATTTATAATTAGGGATGAAGTGTTATTCTCTATACCAATACTCAAATGACTTCATATCACTTAAATTGGTTATCATTTATATTCATTAGAAAGCTACAAATACCTCTAACAAGAGCCCTAAAGGGTTGGAAGAACTATCCCAAAGATCCCTTTTTAGAAGCACAAGCACTGGTTTTCTACTGTTACACTCGAGTGAAGAAGACCTCACTCGAGTGATGATGGACTTGTACTCGAGTCCCGGAAACAACACTCGAGTGATAGCCAAATGCTCATTCGAGTTCTTAGAAGTGAGGTGTAGAAATTGCTCACCGGAGAGCAGAAAGGAATGACAGAAACCAGATATGCTGGTTGCACTCGAGCATAAACTAAACCACTCTAGTGGTAGCCTAATGCTCACCTTAGTTCCACAAAGTGAGGTTCAGGAAATTCTCACCAATAGTACAATAAACTTTCAGGAGGGAACATCAATTGAGCATGAACCTTGGAACTCAAGAGATGGTTTAACACCCGTGAGTGCTAAGACACACTCTTGAGAAATTGGCCGCGAGTGACAACCCGAGACGCAAGTTGTCACCCCCTTATCTTATTTTCACCTTTTTCAGAGTATTTATGGAAAACGATACGCAGTTCGGTGGGCAACACTGGAATAGCATAAATATACTGATATTAAATGAAAATTTACATACAGGAGTCTTCCTCGCAGGGTTTGATAATATGTACAAATTTTGTCCAAAATATCCAACATATTAAAATTAATCTAATATAACCAAATAATTATGATCTTGGGACCTGCACACCTCAATTGTCCGTGTCAACTACTTTGCCTTTAGAGCCACTGGTTCCCGCTGGAACATTTATTATTTTTGAAAAAGGGTGAGATTCTAAGGAATCTCAGCAGTAACACATAATCCATCATATAAAATACAAAAATTAAATATGTATTGCACCATATAATGTAAATGAAAATTTATACTATAACATATGTGTACACAATACTCAGGGCTAAATGACTGTTTGGATCCCCTACATGTCTGTGTACCTCAGTTGAGTCCCATACCACAGCTAGGTAATGTGACCCAAGGCACGTGTTCATATCACATAATATAGAACATATAGCATATCAACATTCACATAGTGTATGAGAGATAGAGTTACTACCTTATGTCCCTTTTTGCTACATAAAAATAGTTCCTCGAACTACGTGCCAATTGCTCAGGCAATTAATTCGATCCTAAAATTTCAAATGTATAAGAATTAGGTTAAAACCCATTCATGTACCTCTTCAGAGACTCCCATAATATTTTTGATGGTTATATTAGTCTATACTGAAAATTTACCAAAATGCCCCTGGGACCCGATCCCGGCCCCACCGTACCCGGTCGACTATACTTTTTTAGGAATTTTGAACTGAGCTATTCTGACATATTTTCACCCAAAGAATTCATTTTTGACCTTGGTTTATACAAAATCACTACCAAACAACAGTTTCAGAATTTTCCAGAAACTGATAGATTTTCAATCAACTTTGAAAATTTATAACTAATTCCAAAAAATTCCAAATTGACTGATTCCAAAGCCTAAATGAAGCTCTTTAAATGTACTTTAATGAAACATTATCCAAATATGATTACTGATTACATATATTACCCAGAAATTCAGCCAACTTCTACTGTTCCAGATTGCATTTCAGAAATAGAGCTCAACTTCCAAAAATCATAACTAATTCTAAAAAAATCAAAATGGAGTGTTCTAAAATTCTATGAAAAGCTATTTAAGTGTATGTTTATGGAAAAATACCTAAAATGACTTGATGTTATCTGCTATTTCCCAGAATTATAGAAAGTCATAACTGCTAAACTTGAACGTCTAGAATGTTCTCTGTTACTGACTTAACTTTCAAAAATCATAACTCTATCTACAAATATCAAAATAATATGTTGTTGGACTCATTGGAAAGTATGAATGTCTAATATATTCCTGTAAAATTTCATAAGTTTTCACTAAGGTTTGTCTGGTCAAAACACAACATGAAACTGACTGACTCCCAAAAATGTTAGTTTTGACAGTCTAACTTCAAAAATCAAGAACTCATCCATTTTCACTCCAAATTGTACTTTTCTTGATTCTATCATCAACTTCACATCCTAAAATATCTGTATAAAAATACCCATTCAAAAATTTCGTCTATAGCCTCTGTTTAAGATTTTATAAGTTTCAGGTATGCACTCTGTTTTTCAGACAGCACAACAGAATTGAGAAAACTAACATGTATACATGAATTTATATTCTAAACCTCACGAATTTTAACTCTATGCTCTCCTACACATATATCCTGAGGTTAATGATCAAATTTCAGAACCAAAGAACCCCAAAATTCACCCCAAAATGGTCACACAATCACTGGTTTTATAGTTTTTCGATGACAGAATTTTTCGATGAATTTTCTCAATTCCAGCAACTAAACAACCCAGAAAACAACCTCGAATCCAATGGGAAAATGAAGATAAATGTGTAGGAGACTCACCTATACAAGGATCAGTGGTTGCATGTAAGGTTTAGAGCTTCCTTTTTCCTCTACTCCAACATAACTTCCTCCGGTTCACTCACGTCTCTCCCTCTCTTTTATATTTTGTTTTCTCTCTTTCTTTCACTCTCACTTTCTCTATTTTATTTTGGCTGCAGACGAAAATGGGAGTTGGAGGAATTAATAAGTGATGTTGTGTATGGGATGTTGATTGCATAGGTGTGTGATGATGAGTGTGATTGTTGTCCGAACGAAAATGAGAAGTATGTAAAGTGGGTGGGTTATCCATTGTCTAGCTAATAATGAGAGAGGAGTGGAGTGTTATCTTTCGATACTCCCAAAATAAAAGTGTAGATGTGGGATATGTGTGTGTCGATGTGATTTAATATATATATATATATATATATATATGGGTATATTTTTATCCTATTAAATACACACGCTAGGCCCTAATTTTTCCCATTGTCTAATTTAAGATTCCTTAAATTTTATAGGTTCCATAATTTGACTTATTATCAAATTCCCATTTAAATTTTATTTTTAGAAAATTTTAACCTTCATTAAATTTGGGTGGCTATTCTCTTCCTCATATCACGCCTCAAACCCTGTATAAGCAAGTCTGAGCTCAACTCCTCGTCATCCATCTTCCACAAATAGGATAAATAACGAGATATGTAACGCCCCAATTTTCGATTAAGGGCTAATGATAATTATTGAGGATAATTATCGGATTAAAGTGGAATTAATGTATATTGGTGACAATATTAATTTATATGTCATAATTGATGGAAAATTTAAAGAATGGAATTATTGGCTTTAGGTTGGTGATTAAAGGAGAAATTAATTACTAACTAAGGAGAAATGAAATATGTAGCCAATGGGTTAATGGAATTGGTTACTATAACTAAGTGGAGGATTAATTAGGAGGAGATTGTATGAGGGAGTGACAAGTGGCAAGCTTACTTGATAGTGGAGTGTTTGGAGAAGTCAAGGGCATGGTGCAATGATTTTTCTCTCTCCCTCTTCCCTTGCATTTAGCTGAATGGAGTATGGGAGTCAAAGAATTATTATTCCATCTCCCTCCATACACTCAACCTCTCATTGTCTCTCTCTCCCTCTCTCTTATGCGTATGAAACAAGGGAAGGCAGAATTTCTGCCCTCAACTTCATCTTCATCATCACTCTTCATCTCTCTTCTCCCTCTCTCATGCGTGCTTCCATGGCTGCCCAAGAAGGAGGAAGAACTTGGTGAAATAGGTGAGCCATTTGACCCTCTTAATGACCCCTAATGGAAAAACTCTCTTCTTCAATCTTGTTCCTTGTGTTGAGAGCTTCAATTCTATGGTTTTAGATTTGCCATTGGTGGTGATTTGAGCTCTCAAGGAAATATAGAGTTTGTTGAACCAAGGAACTCCTTTGAGAAAGTTAAAGAAGTGAGTAAGTTGAGCATTTTGATATAAGTTTTGTGGTCATTTGATTAAGTTGGAATTTTTGGGAATTTAACCCTATTTTCGAAAATCAGGGTCTTGTGGTGTTTGGTATGTTATTGGCATGGAAATGGTGTCTTGTGGGAAGTTTGGGATAGATAGAATTGATTGGTGATTGAAATGGTATGTTTGGATGAGTTTGGAATTTTGATGTTTGTGTTGCCCAAAACCAAAGCATGATAATAGAGTAGGATTTTGGTCATTTTGAGATTGCCATTGTGTTCCTTGTGGAAAATTGTGTGGGAGAAGTATGGAATATGAATTTTGAACCATTGGGAACTTAGTTTTAAAAGTGGCAAGATTTGGTTAGTGAAAAGCTCTGTTTTGGCAGTGGATTTGCATGGACGTTTTAAAATAGCAAATGGTGTTGGAAAATTATGAAAATTTTCAGTCTTAAAGTTCACTTACCAAGCTTCAAAATGGACATATATTTTGTGTCATTTCATTTGGTATGCTAGGAGTTATGACTGTCCAAAGTCTGATATTAAATCTGGGATCAATTCTGAAGCAAGGTAGACTTTTCTTGAAATCTGTATTTTTATGGTGATTTTCGGTAATGAATCATATTTTTCCTATGAAGAGGACTTAAATACCTTTCATTTGGCTTTAGAATTACCTCATTTCTATTTTTCTAGAATTAGTTATGATTTTTTGAAGTTCAGCCAAGAAACAGAATTTTCCTGGCCGCAGCCAGAAAATTCTTGGCTTCAGCCAGAAACTTTCTGTGCTGTTTTTGGCCACAGCCAGAGGTTTCTTGGCTACAGCTAACCCCTGTTTTCAGCACCTTGTGATTTTGAAAAGTGATTTCTAACCTAGTACTTCCCAATCCTCTTAGGCGATTGTTAGAGACTTTCATAGCTACTTAAGGGACTTTAATGATAACCAAAACTAAGTATTTTGAAGTTATTTGAGTATTGGAATAAGTAATAACCTATCATCCTTAATGATTATATGATTTGATATTTTCCCGGAACATAGAAGGCATACACCTGAACAAGAACGGAAAGAACAAGGTAGTGACACTTTATCCTATATCATGTATATTGCATTGCTTGTTTGCATTAGTCATTGAATATAGTTACAGTGAAAGGACATGGTGAAAGCCCAGCCTTGATTACAGATACAGTAAAGGGACGTGGTGAAAGCCCGGACTCGAATACAGATAAAGTGAAGGGGTGTGGCGTAAGCCCGACCTCGTATATAGTGAAGGGAATATGGCGAAAGCCCGGTCTCGAATATTGATTGCTACATTGTGATATATATTTACTTGCTTTGTATATATGCATCATATACGTAAACTGTTGCTATTGGGATTCTCTAGAATCTCATTCTTTCCAAATAACATTTTTAGACAGGGCAAGTGGATCGAAGAGCAAGTAAGTGGCAATAGACGATTAGGACTGCTAGCGGTAGTCTTAGTTAGATATTTTAGTTTTATACTGAACTGGTTATCATTTTGGACAAATGTATATATTGAATAGATTTATAGTATTATAGTTTTGTGTAATCCCCGGTATGGATATTGAGATGGGCAATGATGCCATGTATAAACTGTTGGATTAATGTTATTATCCCGGGTAAACGTCAGGAATTGTGGTGATACTCTGATATTATATATGTGACAAACCGAATAGGCCTAGTAATTTTATAAATGAATGAACATAGATCTATTTGTATAAGTGTTTTAAAAAGTTTTTATTTACTCTGGATCTCTTATTCAATTATTAAACGCGTTCAAACGCTAATCTCAGCCTGATTATCGAAGGGGGTTACAAGATAAATGGATGAAACGGGACAGGTACTCATCAAACGAATCCGTGTCCCCTTGCTTGATGTTCAAGAACTCGGTCTCCTTCTCAAGCCTCACTAACTTAGGAAAGTATTTCTCGTTGAAATGTTATTGGAACGCTCCCAGGTCAATGATATATTCTTGCTCCATAACGACAAAGTAATATTCTTCCACCAGCGGTCTGCATCTCCCTCGAGCTTGTACACCGCTAGCCGGGCTTTCACCTCTGAGGAACACTTTAAGACCTCAAAAATCTTCTCAAGACGGTTTAGCCAATCTTCTGCCACCTGAGGATCAAATTTCCCTTTAAATGCCAGAGGTAGGTGCTTACAGAATCTGGAAACCCAAAATTGAAGATCTTTTTCCTCATTAACCGACTTCCTATGTAGTCTTTGGTTTACTTCGGTATGAGGAGTTGACTCCACTGGTCGTGCTGACCCTTCAACGGTCTCTTCATGTCTAGTCTCTTCTTGGGTTTCTTCTCGAGTCTCTTCTTGAGTAGACTAACCTCAACCCTCATTATTCTTGGCTCTCTCAATTATGAGCTCTTCTCTTAACTCAGCAATCATATCTCGCTGATCTCTTATCAGGCCCATTTACTCTTGCATCGGATCTGGTGGATTGTTATTGACTTCTTCCACTTCAGGGTCTACTCGCGGTACATTGGGGCAAGCTCTTGTCTTTTTCATTCTACAAATAATTCACCCCATTAATCTAACAATTTGGTATACACATAATCTCACAAATCATATATGTATCCATATAACAAGAATACATATGTACACAGTAATCATTCAAAGATGATCTACTATCACTAAGACCACACTATGGGAGCTATCCTAGCAAACTCTACCCTTGCCAGGAACTGCAGCTCTAATACCAAAAATGTAACCCCTCTTATCGTAATTATACCCGAATTATGAAATTTAAGTGAAATAGAGGCCAATAAGACAAAACAACCTTTATAATCCCTCATCTAAGAGATGGGGTGTTCAGAAAATCAGTTCAAAAACATTATTCATCTGGTATCACATTTACTTCCATATATAATTACCTGTGCAGTTCAATCACATAATAAATATCAAAGTGCGTAACTAAAATCCCGGCAACCCTGGGTTACTTGTATATATACATAATGGGTTTAAAGTTTCCAAAAATGGGGATTACATATCCAAAAATATTATCTACAACTTATATACATACAGTAATCCCAAAATCCTATTAGATAACCAACGGTCCAAAATCAAAATGTCCCTACGAGATCCTAACCACTTCGGGTTGGCTGCTTCCCCTTTGAGCCACTTGCCCTGTCTGAAATGTTAATCATTTGGAAAGAGTGAGATTCTGAAGAATCCCAGTAGTAACAAATCACTCATATAATATATAAACACAAAGCATGTAAGTTCATCATGTTCAGCAACAACACTATGAGTCATGGCTCGCACCACAACTGACAGCACTCATGGCTGTTATCACAATGCACTATGCCCGCTTTCGCTGTAATCACTATGCCAGCATTCGCTGTAATCACTATGCCAGTTTTCACTGTAATCACTATGCCCACTTTCGCTGTAATCACTATGTCAGCTTTCGCTGTAATTACTATGCCCACTTTCGCTGTAATCACTATGCCAGCTTTCGTTGTAATCATTATGTCCGCTTTCATGGTAATCAGTATGTAGCAGCATCAAAAAGCACAAAGTATCACAAGGCCCAAAGCTCCACAAGGCACAAAGCAACACAAAGCTCTATAAGGCGTCTCAATGCATCACAAGGCAACAGCAGCATCAACATATTGCATGATAGGCATACATACAGTACATTTACACAAAGTATAAGAAAGGAGTCACTACCTATATCTTTCCTGACGTTCTTCAGCACAATGGGCTCACGAGTTTGACAGATGTCAAATCCTATACCAAATTAGGGACAACCGATCAATCTCTTTTCCAAATGCATATTTCCATAATTCTCTAAGTGGGTTATCATTTAGGACTCTTTAGGTGATTATTAGAGGCCTAAACATTTGCCTAAAGGGTTGGGAAAAACTACCCTGAAGACCCCTTTTTCGGAAGCACAACACAGATTTTTGGCTGACTCACTTGAGTGATGATGACCTCATTCGAGTGATGAGAGACTTGCACTCAAGTGAGATTGGCTCTCAGTCGCGAGTGTTTGACAGTGAGCAACAACCATAGCCAGAGAGTGCTCACAACACTCGAGCATAAGGATTTTCACTCTGGTGATAACTCTAAATCCACTCGAGTCCCTAAAAGTGCAACACAAAAAGTGAGAACCTAAGAGCACAGACAACATCAGAGAGAAAAGCTTACTCGAGCATACCCCCTAGCACTCAGTTGAGAAGGTTTTACTTGCGAGTGTCAGAACAAACTCTTGGGCATTGACAGCGAGTGAGGACCCGAGACATAGCTCTTAACTAGAACTCACACCTTCACTCGAGTGAACCCATGCTCACTTGAGTGATCACTAATATCACTCACGGGTTACAAAGTGCACTCGATCTTATTAGAACCGGCTGACACCCAAGAGGGGGTGAATTCGGTGTAAGATAAAAATCTTAAGAAATTTGAAAATCTTTTTGCATCTTAGAGGAAGTAATAAATATGAAAGTAATGAATCATAAATCAGCAGTTAATATATGCTGGAAATATAAGAGTTTAAGGAAGAGAGTATGAAAACTGTGATTTATCCTAGTTCGGTCCAATCTGTGATGGCCTACGTCTAGTCCCCAGGCTCCTCTTGAGATTTTCAAATCTGCTATCTTGTTTAATCCAGGCACAAGAAAAACAATTACAACCCACAAGTTTAGCCGGGCACTTGTGAAGCCTTTTACAAATCTCTCATCGAGTTACTTCCCTTACACACCGTAAGGTTACAACCGAATTACTCTCCCTTACACACCCCGTAAGGATACAACTTTGATGATGAAATATTACAATCAATCTTCTTTCTCAAAAGTAAATAGATGAATACTGAAGCACAAGGCAAATAATCTCTCTCTCAAATATACATGATGTAGAAAATGGATAAGAACAGAGAGTAGTTGGGTTGGAGTAGATGATTCATGATCTTTCTGTTGGAAATTGTGCCCTAAGGGCCAATCATTATACTTTGAACATTAATATTTTAATGAAATTTCTCCATTCTGTTATCATATTATTTGCATGTTAACTGTGATAATTGTATCCTTGGATAATTCATAAAGATTGTCCTAAAATGTCCCTAGTCGGTCTTCTATGCAGGAGCAGAGATGAAACAAGACCAGTATGACTTTGATAAGATATGGAGATACGAATCAAAGTCTTAGGCACTTGTAAGAGTATAAGGTGCTGGACCGACCCACTATGAGAAAGCTATATGGATCAAGTCATAAGTTTTTCTCATGTATAACCACGTCACAATGCCCTTAGACTTGAGGTCATCATGGATTCCTACATGAGAGTTGCTAAGCTTTGAACTAGTCAAAAGTCACTTTTGACCGGGTGATGATAAAGGCTACGATCGGGCTTAGTGGTTTTTCATGCAGAGGAATATGAATGATCAAGATGGAATTTGCCCCTCACATTAGTAGAGAGATATTACTGGGCCCCTCGATGAGTGAGCCTGAGAAATGTATGGCCATACTATGATGAAAGGAGTTTTTGTCTTTGTTATCAGGCTACTCAGGAATCGAGAAAGTAATGGTCAGGAACAAGAGGATGACATTATCCATGCCTTATCCTTGATCGATATATCATGTGACAAAAGGGACGTGACATGGTTGTATAACAGGTTGCATCGTGATAATGATCCTCATATGAATTGGATAGTCGTAATGTCTTGCTAGAGGCCGCTTGCGACTTTTGGGTTAGTATAGTTGGCCCACTGCCAACTTCATATGGGCCTACAGGGTCGCACACAATAATGGCCCAACGCGAGATAATGTTTAATTTAGGGTGAATGAATTTTATATTTATATATATATATATGTAATATAAAATTCATTAATAATATTATATAGATATATATATCTTCGAAATATATATCTTATATATATATATGTATATATATATATATTATATTATATTATATTATTATATTTAATAATATTATATAGATATATATATTTTCGAAATATATATCTTATATATATATATATGTATATATATATATTATATTATATTATTAAATTGTGTTAGTTTTAAATTTAATTTATTAAGATATATTAAATTTAATAACTAACATGATAGAGATATAGTATCTCAGATTTAATTTATGAAGATAAATTAAATCTAATGGCTCTTTATTTGGATTAAATAAATAGGTTAAATTAAAACTGTTGGACAGATTTAATTTAAATTGAATTTATTTAATTAGCTCATCAAGATAATTAATTTCGAAATTAATGATGATTAATTTTGAAATTTGAAAATAGCCCTCATAGGTTATAAACTTGATAGAGCAGATATATTCATACGCACATGAGAATTGAGAGCCGCAAGTGAAACCCTAGGAGACATTAGAGGCGCTAGCACGCAGTCTCGGTTGGAGAGCATTCGTGTGGATACCGGTAGAGGGAGCGGACCTGACATGTTGGCTCCTAGAGATCGTGAAAACTCTGAATCATCAAAAGGTATGAATCCTTCCAACTTGGTTTAAACGCCGTTGATAGATCCTCGATTAGGATCGGTGAAAATTTTAAAATTCTTCCGCTGTGCCTACCGATCCTAACACTTTCCATGTTTCTCGTTAGTGTTGCTCTTCATTGAATGTTCCTATATTTATAGATGAGTTGAGATAGCCGTTGGAAGCATTTCAACCTGTCCGTTAGAGTGACATAGCTTTGTTTGACTGTTCTTCGATTTTCAAAACTAGCCGTTGTGGTTGGTGAACGCTCCGCTTCCGTAAAGCAAACTTTTGACTCTTCACATCATATCTTCATTGTATTCCTAGAGACATACATTAAACACTAATACAATAAGGTGTAAGAATAATTGGAAGCAAGAAGAGTGAGTTTCATAATTAATTCTATGATTTTCAAAAGCTTCAGTACATTGTTTTTTTCTCCTGGGAAGCATTACTCGAGTGGTCACTCGAGTAAGCCTGGGTCATTACTCGAGTAAGCCCTCGAGTAATCCCGTTCAAAATCTGGTCGAGAGGAACTGCTTCTTTGCTTACCTAATTACTCGAGTGATCCCTCGAGTAATGGATCAAATAACTCTGCAAATTACTCAAGTGATCCCTCAAGTAATGTTCTCTTCCATATCTGATTACTCGAGTAGTCCCTCGAGTAAAGTCTGTCATTTCTTGGTCGAGAGCTACTGGATAATTTCTTCTCTAGTTACTCGAGTGATCCCTTGAGTAAGCTCTTAAATAACTTTACAGATTACTCGAGTTGTCCTTTGAGTAATGTCATTCAAATCTTGGCGACAACATTTCCAACTGCATTACTCGAGTGGTCCTACGAGTGAGGTTTCAAATAATTATGCATATTACTCGAGTAAGCCCTTCAAGTGAATTCTTGATTTTGATTCGAAAAATGGCAAATTATATATCATCAGAAAACCCTCATCATCTACATTCCAATGCAACAAGAATCACCTCCAAACTCATTTTGTATAGAAAGTTATGATCACAAGAATATCTTCTGCATTTAGACAAAGTCTGAAATCAAGAGCATCAACGTCCAGAAGGCATAGCTCTTAGTATATAACTTGAAATATATCAAATTATATGTCTATGGAAAGCTCTTTTAAGTCTACTTTCATATGGCACCTTTTTTGTCTCAATCCCATATGTATTTTGAGAATTATGTCCAAAATACCGAACCTTGTTCTAGTAAAAGACGTTATTCATGTGTCAATGTCAACGTCAACATATCATATCTCTCTCATATGAACTCTTTTGAATGTGATCTAGGTGTCCATAGTTCGTATTGGGAATCTAGTTTCATATGCCAGCAGTTTCAAATCAATCTGATATGGGATCAGAGAGATATGCTCAAAATACCGAACCTCTGTCCTGCAGCGCGAAAACAGAGTACCATTATTCGAGTAGTTACTTGAGTAATGTTCAAGTAACTTTGCAGATCACTAGAGTAGCCACTCGAGTAATCACCTCCAAAATAAGGCAGTGCTATATTACTCGAGTAATCATCCCCGAAGGTACCATAACTTCCGTATACATCATTTTAGCTTCGTATTCACCCATTCCAACCTTCGGTATCACTTCAAGAGCTTGAATATTGATATTCTCATTTGATCTTACAATTTCTTCTTTCTTCAATCTCTTTCTTCTTGTTTTGCCACTTGATGATCATTCTTCATAACCCAACTAGATATATTCATCAATTGATGATCATTCTTCATAACCCAATTAGATGTCTTCTTGAATATCTTCAATCTTCTTCAATCTTTGCTTGATTAATCTTGAATCTTGGTATTCCCATTATATCTTACAATTTCTTCTTTCTTCAATCCCTTGCCTCTTGATTTTCTTCTTGATGATCATTCTCCATTTATGAGGCATTATAAGCAAAATAACATCAACCCACCATCAGGTATATGATTAATCTACATGATATACAATATTAAATATAGTAGTTAGTCAATGAAGAAGATAAGTATATTATGCAAACTTTTTGCTCTTAATATTTGACATCATCAAAACTATTCATATCTAACAGAGCTTCCTTCATGAAAACCCAGGCAAAACACAAAGGGAAAGGCAAAACATAAGGCAGTACTCGAGTGTGATCTTCCCTCACTCGAGTGATGCTATCAGATTGCCAGATTGCAGCAACTAACAGAAATTCCCAGATTGGCCAAAATCATACCCAATGGTTCCCAAACTCCACACAAAGCTCATACTCACTCAAAATGACATAGGGAACCCATTGATAACCTCCAAAACACCCAAATACCATTTTAAACATAATCTAACTCTTTGGTCTCTATATCACACACAACACCCAATTTCAATCAATACACCTCCCAACTTCAAAAGCATATCAAATACTCAAAGAATTTCACAATGAACTAATCCCAACATCATCCACTATGAAATTCATACATTCCAAAATGGGCATAAAACCAGGGAAATTTCCATATTTTCTTAAACTTATCCAAAAATCAAAATAAATATATCAAAAAGCATCAAATCCTTACCTCTTCACTTTGCCAAAGTCAAAATCTTGATTCTCAAACTTCTAAATTACTCCAACACTCAAACCACCACTATTCAAAATTCTGAAATCACCATAATGGAGCTCTTAACACTATGAACAAGTTTAAGGAAGAGGATTTGAGTAGAGGAAAACCATTACCTACCCAAAATCAAAGCTTTCTCTTTTCTCTTTCCTTGCTTGGTCTGCCGGAAATGGAAGAAGGAGGAGAGAGAAATGGTGAGATATGGAGGTGATGATGATGAGTGTACAACTTTCCCCTTTGCCCATGCACCTAGCCAAATAGGAGAGAGAAGAGAGAGGGAAGTGAGTTTTTGTCCTTTGTGCCACATCCAATGGTCCATACTAAGCCACTTGTCAATATCTTCTCAGTTCCATATAAGCTCATACAAAAGCAAAGCATAGGATTCCGACCCATGGTCAATAAATCTCAACCATTGATCTTTAATCTCTAAATACACTTATATCAAATTTATATCACATTTCTCCAAAAGTGTTTAATTACACTAATTACAATCAATATCAGAGTCATTAGCCCTTAATCCCAAATTGGGTTATTATAGTCCAAGTCCAACAATGTCGTCTGCCACTGGAAGAACTACTTCCAATTATGAGTGTTCTCTTTTTGTGTGATTGCAAAGGCTATTGAGTACAATGAATCATCTGAATGCAGTCTGGTGGCTGTTAGCATAATGCCTCTAGCATTTCCCTTCATAAATGTTCCATCAACTCCGATGATAGGCCTGTAGCCGGCCTTCCAACCAATATAGGAAGGAAACAAGAGTAATAAGCACAATTTTCCATAAGTAATAAGCACTATTTTCACAATTAATAAGCATTGTTTTTCATACCTTAGCAGCATTGAAGCACACATACATGTTGTTAAACACTCTCCTTCCACCTTCAAGTGCCTCCTTGCTAATTTCAACTGAGATATCAGATCCGGGATTAGAAGTCTTCAATTCATGACAATATGCCTCTAGCTTCTTGAACTCATCTACATAACTCCCTTCCATCTCTTCCATAATATTCTTCTTCGCCCTTTTACATTTGGAAATACTGACATGCAACATCAACTCATCTCAACAATCCTTCTTCATGTCTGCCACCTTATATTGTGGCTGCTCTTGCACCTTATTCTTGAAGTACCAAACCAGCCACTTTATAGAAGCCCTCAGATTCTTGAAGACCCTGCTGCAATTATGCTCTAAATTTAAGGTCTTCACAACAAGCCCTGGGTTGGATCCCTCTTTGGGGGCAAAAAGGACAAAAGGGCAACCCTTCTCACATCGAGCCCTTACTCTGAATGGCTTACTTTTTGTTAGGTGCAAATTAACTCTTGCCTTTATTGTATATTGATCCAGAGCTGCAAGTAACTACTTTTTATTCCCAAAGGTTGACTCTAACTTGAAAAAGGGTCTCCCATTTGGCCCAATGTTTTTTGATATCCCTCTCACTTCAGGTAAAGGCCCATATCCTCAAATTTGGCCCACTTTATCATCAGACTACTCATCCTCATAGTCAGACCCATCCTTACCATCATCAACTAACTCCTCATCATCTCGTACAACAAATTCTTCATCATCACGATCACTACCACTTTCACTTTCACCACCTTCATCAGACTCGTCACCCTCTTCCTCATCACCTTCACTTACACTTAAATTATCATTCTCCCCATTGTTATGTAATGTTTCCACCACATCCACCTCAATTGCATCGCCACCAACACCCCCAACTGCTTCATTGCCAGCTGGGACATCAAGCCCTTACACATCAACCCCCTCCACTCCAACAATCTCAGCTGCTTCATACCAAGCTTCAACATAGATTGCATCCCCATCAACACCCTCTACTACTTCCCTTCCTGCATCAACATTTATAGACTCCACAATAACATCTTTTATCTTCTTCGAGAACTCACATAGGTTTTTTCTCATTACATCCAGATAATTTTTCTTCTCTCTCCAATAAGACACATCCCCACCATCATCTTTGTCACAAATAGGCACATCCATGGCATCACATCGTAGATTCATTTTTGCATTGTCAACCTCATGGTAAAATGTTTCTACCACCCATGATTTTCCCCAATTGCCCCTAAAATCAGGACTACCATTGGGACCACTACAAGGTCCCCCACTGCTTTTCGAACCCATCTCACCCAAACCTTACAGTATTTAAGGAAAAAAACTTTCACCTACAAACAAATAAAACAAGGGCCATATCGTGAAATCACTGTCAAGAATTATAACATACATCAAATAGACACACTTCCTAAACAATTTCAGATTCCATACCTCTTTAATCCGGACGAATCTCTGCTCTACCTTTATTTCCCCTCTCATACGCGTCTCACGAGCACATGCGCTCCACTTCCTCTGTTGGCGTCACCTTTTTCGAACCCTAACTGATTAATTTCACCTTTTGATCTTATTTCTATTCAGGAATCCCTATGGCTTTCTTCTCTTTTGCTTTTACCACTAACTTTTTTATCTAACTTAACCTCATATATTTCTCAATCCTCCTACGCAGTACTCCTCCACGTGTATTCCAACTAAACTGACACTATGTTGTTTTTTGAGCACACGTTGTCAATTTAACTATCAACATTAGCTGAGGGCAACATTGCTCCGCTTTATAACTTCCGGGGCAATATTAAAACCAAAAAAACTTCCAGGGCAAAATAGCTCCTGACCCTATACTTCCGAGGCAAAATTGCTACTTAACCCTCTCTTTAAAAACTCTCATATAGTTCTTGGGCCATTATAGTTCTTTTTCCTGGGGGTTTCCCTTATTTTTTTCCAATACATTTTTTCTCTTTTTTCTCACTTTCATCTACCCACTTATAAATAAGGTCACATGTGAAAAAATACTTTTGGTACATATAAAATATCTTAAACTCATTTTAACAGTTTTATTAACTAAGAAATTCAATTATTAGATCTCATAATTAGGAATAATTTTATGTGAAAATTGCAACCAGGTTCCAATTAATAGACTTAATAGCAACTAGGTTCCTCAAAAATCATCAAATTGCAGTGAAGTCCCAAGAGACCCAGGTGCTATTAATTCCAAACATCCAAGTACAATGTTGCCCCTTTGCCAGTGATGATAAGTTTAGAGAATCCAATGACAACTTACATAGCAAGAAGTGACTACAAAAAATATGAGTTGAAAAGGCAAATACAACTTACAAATGGTCTTATTATATATGACCATTTTCTCCATTGAATTTAATAAAATATTCTACTCCTTCATCATTTATAAGGCCTACAAAGGTTGTTGTATCAAATGTCAGCGTGAATTTCATAAAAATTATACTATTTTTTGTATTATTATCCACAATCGGTTTGTAGTTCGTAACTACCACTCCCAATACTAAAAGTTTATATTTATTTTAATAGCAAATGCAAATATTCAAAATTTAAATCTTGACACATCATTATCAAATATTAGAAAATTAATTTTGGTTTTTCAAATTAAAAATCATTAGACTAAAATATTACTAGTTGAAAATTTTGATCAATATTTTCGGTTAATGACGATGCCTAGTAGAGAACTTCAAATCCCTGATGGGGAGGTGGGATTAAAAATTATAAGGAAAATCCTATATAAAGATGGTTGAATTACCTATATTATAAATTGGATTGATAAATTTAACAAATGTTAAATTAGGTCAAATGTCCTAAAACATGACTTTAAAATTTGCTAATTTTACCTTAATACCCCAATTTATTCTCTCTAATCACTGTACCCCTCCCTTCCACTATTTGCACATGACTTCACATCGCAGATCACTTCTTTCTCTCAGTTTCTTGGTGGAAAAAGCTTGTCTCTTGGTGGCCGTCGCATGGTGATGGAGGTGGTCACTGGAGAATCCAATTGGGATTTCAAAGATGTATCCAATATTTTCTTGTTGTTGATGCGAATTAGGGCAGGAGAAGAATTACCTGAAATGTCAATTGAGGTCGAACAGGGAGTGGATTCTTTCATACAACAAGCGTGTGCATCCCGTGCGTTGCACGGAATGTTCGTGCTTACTGCATAATATTTGTCATAAACTTTTCTAAGTAACAATTTCACTGGGTCAATCTTACACATGTTCAAAGGAAAGAGAGTCATATATACACACACATTTGCATGTAATCATCACTACGTGGCATGCACATGATAATCGATAGATATTGTAAGATCACAACAGACCAATAGTCCCAGTATTCATACATGGTCAAAAGAAAGAATTTGAATGTCGATCCATATTTGAATTAACAGAGGTAATGTTAAACATCTACATTTTTAAACACTTCCTTGTACACAACATTTTTTGTTGTCCTATTCGACCCAGAGTCATCTGTTCCCACTACAATCTTAAGTCCATCAATGCTTCTCACTCTAGAGAGGGCAACATAGAGTTGGCCGTGTGTGAAAACAGGTTTTGACAGGTACAATCCAACATGACGTAAAGATTGCCCTTGACTTTTGTTTATTGTCATAGCAAATGAAAGTGTGATTGGGAATTGCCTTCGCTGCATACGAAATAGCCATCTAGATTCAGAAGGATTCATGTCTATCCTATGTATCAATACCTTCTCATTTGGCTTTGAGCCATTCAATGTGATTGCCTCAATAACCTTCTTCCCTACCATAGTAACACGAAGGCGGGTTCCATTGCACAGTCCGACAGCCTGATCAATATTTCTTAACAACATGATAGGTGCTCCAACTTTCAAGATCAGCTTATGAGGGGGTAACCTAGAAGAAGTAATTGTGTTAAGGAATTCCGTGGTGTACAGATTGTCGAAAGTGTCAGAATCTTTGGTAGCCTTGCATACAGAGTCACAACTTAGGAGACTCAAACTGCTCTCCGGGTAGCATGGAACACATATAGTCATTGACCTTTGCAACCATTTCAATTATTGGGGCTAGGATCGCTCTATCATTAAAGTACTCATTTGATAATAGATTGTCAAAGAGGTCTTTATATGTTGATTGTATAATTGCATGCAATGGATCATGGCAATTTCCAATGAAAACTTCATTTGGAATTTCTACATCCGCAATACCGTCAATCGAATCGTCCAAATTGCCATCACCAATATCTAGTAACCATCTTGAGAACCATTCAATTTTTCGGTTCACGTTTGGGTCATTTGTTTGATTTAGGCGTATGTTTTTTGACAACCTCAAAATTGTGCAATGTTGCCATAGGTGTGAAGAATTGATACATGCATTAACTATGGCTGCCCTTGTGCCTTTAGGAATCACGGGAAGTATTTGCCTGAAATCACCACCCATAATAATGCATTTTCCTCCAAACGGCAAGTTAGAATGCATTAGATCTTTAAGAGTTCTGTCAAAGGCTTCTACACAGTAACGCTGGACCATAGGGGCCTCATCCCAGATAATTAACTTTGTGCTCTTGATGAGGTGTGCTAGTGATGAGTTTTGCCAAATCGAACAAACCGAAGTCTTCGTTATTTGAATTGGTATGGAAAACCTTGAATGTGCTGTCCTTCCAAAGGGTAGTAATGTAGCTGCTATGCCACTTGATGCAATAGTTAGTACAATATCCCCCCTTGACCGGAGACTTGACGCCAATGCGTTCCACAAGAAGGTTTTCCCAGTGCCTCCATAACCATAGACAAAGAAGAAACCTCCATGAGGTGATTGTAATGATGCCATTACCTTGTCATACACATCCCTCTGCTCGGTATTTAGTGACCTCAACAATGACTCTGACTGTGAGCTTAAAGACTCCCTGTCATACCTTAATTCTTGTAGAATCAAATGGTTGTTGATGTCAATGATTGGTATTTCATGTGGGATTGGAAGAGTGTTAAAGTCATGCAAACTCTTGCCATTGTGATGAAGGAGGGCATCAATTTCTCTGAGTGCAGCTTGTTCCTTTTCACCCGTTGGTATGGGGGCACCTACAAATACTTTTGTAGGAATGAGTAAGGAAACGTTGTCGTGATAACATATTTGAAGGACATGGATGAAACTATAAAAACAAATGTGTTTATGTATCAACTAACCTGAGTTTTTGTGAGATATGTAAAGCATTCTTCAGAAAGCAATTTAGATGTTTCTGTCCAGACATACGAAGGACGCTGTAAAGAACCACACAGCAACATTGTGACAAATAGCTTCCGCAGTGAATGACCAGATGCCCAAAAGATGCCTCTTTAAGGGCGGAAACATATTCTCTATCGTCATCTAATAAACCACGTGCAAAGCATGCCTCCTTGAAGGTTTTGTATTCAACTCCCTCAACTGTTTTAACCTGCTCAAAGGATGATGGTCCGCGCACTTGTGTTAACAATACATGAAGGTAATAGAGTTCACCAGCTGATGGTGAGACATGAGCCATTCTACCTACAGAGAATCCTCTTTCCCTTCGCTTCCATTGTCGCTTATCCCTTTGATATACGTAATGATTAGGAAATTCTGAGTAAGTCAATGTTTGAGCAAACGTGTCATCTATATTAATTTTCATCTATGATAAGAATTGTGATTCACAAACTCTTGGCTTATCCATCAACTCTGAAACATCTTCAGTACTTGCGTAAATAACAAACTGTTGATTCGGCAGATGAAAACTAAGTCTTTCCACAGATGGGTACCTGTGGTGGATAGGAAACCCAAAAATACGCCATGATGCTTCGTAAGAAGAAACATAACGGCAATTATAATATTGCTGTATCTCATCTATGACTTTTCTACCAGTACTGTCATGACTGCTATCAAACAATCCAACCACAACTCGGTCGTTCCCTTTGCTGATATACTTGAATAAGTATTTAATAGCAGTTGAGTGATTGCACTTTTCAACATTTATGTGTGCCTGAAACATCTGTAAGAGAATTGGACTATAAGGCACAACATACCTATTGTCTAGAGGAACCCCTTTTAGTTGGATTGTTCGTCCGTCGTCCCTTCTTCTATATGTTGGGAAACCATCTTCATCTATTGTAGTATGTTCAGTAAATCTCTTTGGGAAATACTTGCTGCATTTCTTATCTTTCATGCATGGAGCGTTGGGCTTGGTTGATCCGTAAGGTCCATGGATCATGAATTTCTTGACTAACTCATGCAATTGTGGTGAAGCATCCTCATTAGGAATTTCTGCTGAAATCATATTATCTATTGACTTTGGATCAGATGGCTTGTCTTTCCCGTCTAAAAATAGGAGGAAGTGTGCATGAGGCAAACCTCTTTTTTGAAACTCAATAGTATAGATCTCTGTGTCATATGAAGGGAAATGAAATTGTTAGTGGCTGAGAGTAATAATCATGTGGAGTGGGCATCAATATTTCATGTGTCAATCAGTTGTGAACTAAAAACATGCTTGTAGGAAATAGGGAAAACTGTACCTGCACGAATGTTGCCAAATATCGTTTTCTTTTTCAATGTCTTCATCAATGAAGCTAACTTCATCTCAAATATCCTAGATAGTTGATGTGGGCAATCTGAAGGATGTAGATTAAGTTGCTCACAATATCTAGTAACCTCAGGCCATGCTGGATTGCAGGTGAAAGTGATGAATAGATCAGGGTAGCCAATAGTTCTGCATATTGCCATTGCGTCTTGATAATTTCTTATCATATATCTTGCTCCTCCTGTGAAAGATGATGGGAGTATAATCTGTTTCCCTATGGAAGAAGCATTTGTCTCCCCACTTATTACCGCATCTGATAATCCTTGGTATAAATCGGCTCTTAGCTCCTTCTGGTGAGTTCTAATCCACAATAATCTCTATGACTCAAGCATAGTGTACCCATCAATAATGAACTGTTGGAGCAACCTCGAAGCATGTTGTAGCAAAGAGAGCTCATTTTCTCTGATCATTAGTCTGTAACTAAGGAACTCACGAATGCTAACCCTTTTATGTGTCTTCGTTACGATCAATGTCTCCTCTCTATACTGAATATCATCCCTATAACCATCTTCGCCAAAAGGGAATAGTAGTGGATATTGGAGAGGCAGATAAGAGGCATGTAATTCATTGATTCTTTCAAGTTTTCCGGTGTGTTTTTCCAAAATGATGGATCTAACACCAAAGTCAATATCTATGTCACCGACAATTAATGCTGCAACTTCTGATGCAGATGGTAAATTGTATGTACGGCCATCATGTTGCCTACTACCAATCAAACACATCTTCAATGTAGTGGGAGATGAATTGGCTAAGATGTTTGAGGCCAAACAGAATTGTTGGACGAATGGATTTATCTCATCCAATTGGTCCTTTATTTGATCAACAATAAGTGGGTCAATTGAATCCTCCCTTTGATGCTTGCTGCATGGAAGAGAAAATAATGTTCAGATGAATGAAAAGAAATTGATCCATAAAGGCAAAAATATTGGTTGCTAATTATATGGTTAACTACCTCACTGCTGCAATCCTGTTGTGAACCTCATTCTCAGTATCATGAATATAGAGCTGAGAGAAAACAGGTCTAGTCCCTTCGGGTGGTAATAAGGAGCCAATAGTGTGGTAATTAATACCTGATAGAACAAACGTGTATGGTCCACCACCAGAATTCATTGAATGGTCAATTTTGCCTCCCATTGATGTGAATGAGAACATGTTATTGTACTGTCTAATGTGTGAATGGAAATTGCGAGAAAATGGAGAATTCTTGTTAAAAAATAGGTCCTGAAATAATGGAGGAGGCATTGCTAGCGGAGGAAGGACAACCTTGCCTTTCAAGCAGCATAGTGAGAATGTATCTACATTTGCTTGCCTCCTATCCTTCTTGACTCTTTCATTGAACCATAGTTTTGCACGGCAAAACTTGCATATGTAGATTGGGTCACGTTCATCTGTCAATGTAAAATGAAGTGTTGACAAATGTAACTTGATAGCATATATATATTTGCATTATTCCTCATGCACAACAACTAAATAATGGTCGAGTGTTGATGCATGACACATGTTAAAATATCATATTGATAGTGCAATGAAGAAATAGGAACCTTGATATGAAATTTCTGCATAGCCGTCTCCATGTTGTTTGGCATTCTGTGGTTGTTCATCCTCTATTAGTTGGTAGTCAATATCTTCTGGTCCTGTAACACAATGATAGCTTAAAGTCATTAAGGCATGTTTATTTAATGAATAGAGGCATATAATAAAAAAAATATTGTTCATGTATGAAATATGAAGAAATGATCCTAACCTTCACTGGAGTCATAATTGATGCTCTCTGCTTCACTATCATGGGATTGTTCTTCCTGAACATTGATATCTATGTTCTTGTAATGTGATTCCTGTTGAATGACTTCATTGGTAAAGCATTTAATGCAATTGCCAAATAACCATAATTGGTTAGTAATCGAAGTGTAGGATAACAGGGGGATAGGGACTTAGCTGATATAAGTAATGGTATATCCGAAAAAACTTTAAAACACATATATCACATATATAGTCGGATGTCATTATCAATATGTTAAACTTGGCAGTCTTCATAGGAATAAATTTCATTCCCTCAATATTTAATTATCAGTACATACCAACTTATAATAACAGCTAGGTGCCAAATAAAAACATGTTGATCCAGTCCGATTAATCCTTTAAGAACATATAATCGTAAGAGAAACCAAATGGAAGGAGGTAGAGGCTAATAACATGTATACCAGTGGCAGTAGAGGGCTATAAAAAATCATCTGTAATTGCACTTTCACTTTGGTTTGTATGCACAGGTCTTTTATTGATGACCGCATGAGTAGAATCTTCAGTAAGTTCAAGCCCTCTACACCTGGCAGACTTGCGTTTCCAGACATGATCAGAATGGTCTTTGTTGGCAGCAGCTGGAATAGAAAGTATTTAGGGTCTTCAAGTTAGTCTGACAAGATATTTATGTGTCATTGGGATGAAGTTGTAAATTTTTTTCCTACTTGTGGAGAGTACAGTTATATGTAATCTGAGATATGTAAGGGATACGGACTTCAATTTGTTCCAAACAATACAACAGTTATATTCATTGTGGGTTAAACCATCTGCACCTTCCTTGCCATCTCAAGGAATAATGATATTATAACTAACTATTCAGCTATGGACCATAAACTGGAAATATGTTCAATTGTTTCTGAGCAAACGTTGTTCCCTCATGAGTTAATATATTTTAAGTGGGCAAAGAAAGCTGACCTTCGAAACTTCTAGATAAGTTTGACTGAACATTGCTTACATCCTTCAAAGCGGAAGCTCTCGTTGTTCTTCGTCGGCCATTTGTTTCAGCTTTATCAAATTTGGTCTGGACTAATGATGGTTGGGTGAACACACCATCAAATGTTGATGGTGTGTTTTCTTGATATGCAGAACTGCTTCCTCCATTATAGGAGAGGGGAGGAAGGGCATTGTAAGTCTCATTTGTTTTGCTCCTAAGGTTGTGCCTGGAACCATTGGATGAAGTTCCTGGTTTTCCTGTAATTAAGAGAAATAGTCAAAAAAGTAAGATGATATAGTGGTTTCAGTCTGTAAAGGTAAGTCAACGTAATATGAGTGCAAGCAACATCAATGGCTAAAACCTCTGTCCATGTGAATTCGATTGTGTTTCCCCCTCTACAAAAATGCAATGATGGAGAAGGAGAACATGGAGGGAGGGAGATGCAGTTGTTTGTTTGTACCCAAAAATGCAACGGCGGTATGAGAGGGCAGCCTGGTGATAGCATACTTTATAACATAAGCCAATTGCACACACCCCATTTCAGGGAAAAAGGCACAGCAGGCCTATGAGGAAAAAAGAGCAGGAAAGAAGATCATTGACTGGAGAGAGAAGGGTGCAAATACCAGGCAAGGTGTAAAAATAGCAAATGGGCTGAGGCTCTATTCTGACATTGTTGCAATCTTAATGACATATGAGCACGGTAATATTGCCCTTGACTGGAAATGTGATTAAAAAGCCCAATAAGGTGAGCTGGTAAATTGTTAGGCATTAACTTGTTATTACAAATGGATAAAAAATTGTTAGTTTTATTTTTTGTGCTTATTTTGATTGGCTACAGTTTAAGTGAAATACTTTGGATTATTTACGGTTGTTCCATATGACGTAATTTCTCTGTTCCATCTATTGCATTCATTGCTCCTTCATTATTTCCACCTTGGAGCTTACAATGATTGGGTAATAGACTTATTTCCATCTTAATCATGTTCCTTATGTTCCCAGTTTATTTACGGTTGTTCCATATGACGTAATTTCTTTGACCAAACCGTGTTATGGTACTGATCTGTTATTAATAGTGGGAAGAGAAAAATCAAGCACAATTGTAGCCACATCTACCATGTTAATAGTTCAAAAAAAATTTTGGAAGAGCATTAGAAGTTAAGCTAAGAATAGTAGCCCAACAGGCAGCTACTTTTTCTTTGCTGGAATAAAATGGTTGTGCATTCCTTGTGTTATTATATTCATTGGGGAAGAAGGATTTCATCGATATACCTCTGCCATATTATTGGGTTAACGTGAAATTACCTAACCCAATATTTAGTTGTGTTTTTTTTTGTGCGCATGCTTTGCATATATCAGTAACATGCCGTAATATTGCAGCTTATAACTTCTGCACTGCTAATAATAATTCCTCTATGACGTTATGCTTAATGGATCAGAAAATCTTTTAAGCAAATACTGATATTTAATGAACAGATTATAAGTTAAGGAGAGGAACCTTCATTCAATGGGTTAGAAGTGGCATTAACATAAGTTGTCCTACTCGTGGAGATGTAGGTGGTGGACAAACAGTCGAGTTTGTAGTAAATGATATATGGTTGTGGAAGTTTTGAATGATGCAAGACCGTCACTATTAATGGATACATGTCAGGAAGTGTATGTAAATAGTGAGCATAAACAGGAGCCAGCGAATGGAAATAAGTCACAAAAAGTTATCACTGATGCATAAGAGAGTTCAATACGGGGAAACAAAGCAGAAAACTCAAAGGAACGTTACAGCTGACATCGAAATTTCAAAGACAAACTTGAACCTATTCCTAACTTGCCCACAATCTGGAGTTCACATGAGGGCACAAAAAGTACAGACTGACTGGAAATATGGCAACACTAACATAACAGTTGGAACATAAGGAACACAACACAGTAGCACTACTTCTCCTGCTTGATAATCTTAATTAGTCTTGCATCCTGATTTGGGTTGCCAGATAGGAGGGCATGATTTACAGAATCCTCTCTGGTTCCACCCCTCTTCATGTAGCTCCTTCTCTTCCCTTTTATAGCTGGTTGGGTGACATGCTCAGCTATGTTAGAGATGGGATCTTCATCAACATCTATAGGATGTTGACCAACTCGATTGGAAGGCGGCAGAAGCAATTCATTAACAACATCTTTGGCTTCTGTACATGATTGAGATGCCAAGGCATTGTCCTATTAAGAAACAATGAACAACTTACAATATGTAAGAACAATTTAATATATGTCAAAGGCAATGGAAAATAAAAAGTAAAGAACTGAAAAAGGAGGGGAATAACCTGATCTGGTTTAAGCGAGGTTAACCCATCCTCCTATAATATGAAGTAGTTAAAGTACTTAATTAAGTAGTTTATTGACTGTTGCCTAGTAATTGGCATCATGGACAAATGGAAATTGAGGCCCACCTCAACAGATACAACATCAAACTAACTGATTAAATCCTCACAAATAGTAAATTCAGTTGCAGATATGCTTGAGCCAGGATATTTGATATTATAATCATTTAGTTTGAGCTTGAGCAACAATTTCTTCCCAACCGGATTGTCCAGGAATTTTGGAAAGCCATCCTTACGTTTGTCCTACGGGTATAAACAATGATAAAATTTAGTCAGTGGAGAAGTAACAATTAATGAAGAGGGTATGAAAAATATAATATTAAAACAATATGCCTAAGGAAGGAGCAATTTCAGTTGTAAGGCAGTTTTGTCCATTAATTGCACTGCCAACTTATCCCAAAATATGACAGAAGTGGTGCCACTCTCATCTTTGACAATGTAGTGTAGCTTCATCCTATATGAATATAGATACCAGTAATGTTAGGAAGTGAGGAACTGTCACACAGAACACTATACGGCTAGAATGAAGTAGTGAAGTCTGGAAATGTACTTAAGCTCAAAGGACTGCTGATTTGATGAAGTAGTGGTGGGTTTATAGGTAGGGCAAAACAATTGACTGTTAGGATCATTTTCATCCTTAGGCTTTGCTTTTGTAGAACACTTCGTGCACCCTTCATAGCTCCAACCATATTTTGATTCAAATTTGACAATCTCACAGTTGAGGATAAAAGTAGATCCCTGAGATAGGAAACCATATAACTTATCAGAAATGAAGGTTGAAATATGGATGAAGGTAATATATTTTACTTACAGATGGTTGGTCTGCAATGTTGGCGATGTCAAGCTTATTTTGGGTGTGCAGAGATGAGTTTCCAGAAGAATGGCTAGTTTGTGTTGGCATTGACATAGTGGGTGCAGTTAGCAAAGGTGAGGTCTAATCTTTGGCACTGAAACATGAGAATAAGATATCACAATGTAAGGTGTTTATAAATGAGGGCACTTTATTGTAAAGTCATTACTTAATTGTTTAGAACGGTGGGCATGCCTTTGTATGAAGTCCTTAACCTCTTTAATGGGAGGGTTGAAATAAACTCTGGTGGCAGTGAAGGAGCTGGATAGTTGACGATTCTTTGCACCAACATGATAAGAATATCAAATGATAAGGACAGGCGGATGAGAGGGGATGTCAGTGGTAAACAGTTGGGAAGTAGAACAATAACCAAAGAGAACGAAGGAGAAAGAACATTACTATCTTCAGTCCAACCAAGCTTAGCTAGATTCAAAAGGACTACAACTGGAGTGTCATTGTTTTCCAACTGAGCCATATAAGCATCTGAAGCACAGTTGTCAAACAAAACACACTCTACTCGTTCTCCCTGCAGATGAAAAACTTTTATCACTGATAGTGGAATAATTATAAGTATGAAACAAATATGACACTATCAGGTTCTATGTGCATTACTCAACATCGGACAATATCATTCTGAGCCAATGTTTAGTCTGATTATCCTTATGTTGCTCTTCAAGAGAACCAATACATTTCACAAATGCTAGGACATCTGCACATGTAAATATCTAAAACTGTTATTGCGACAATACATATGGAAAAGATCAAATACAACCCAGAAGATAGCAATGGTAGAATTGGGTGAAGAGACACTTATCACAGTCAGAGGAAGGTAAGTCAAAGGAAAGGACAAAATTTGCTGATATTAAAAAAACTGTTAAGGAATAAATTACCAAATAGATAAGTAATATCCTCATGTTCAGGAAGACTCAAAATGTCAGCTATGGACTTGAAGGAATAGGAGAAGAGTGGAAGAGCAGCTTGTTTTTCCATGATAGATGTGTGAGTTGTGAAAGTGAGCTTATATGGATGCATTGTTGGCCTGTATTTAAACGTGTTTGATAAGACAACGAAATTTTCAAATTCATAAACTTTCCCTTCTTTGATTGACTGGCAAAATCTGGTATGCATGGACTTGATGAGAACACTGGCTTGAATCTTTGTCCCCTGAGAGAGAACAATGAAAATGTATCAATGATGAGAGAGGCATTCAACCTGGATCACAATATGTAAAATGAGACGTTCAACAATGAAGGCAAACCTGATCATCGACCAACAACATAGAAACACAAAAGAGTTCGGTTGGAGAACTTTTTTGGTAAACATTCCACTTGCATAAAACTCTTACAACAATGGTCCAGAGATCGGATCCATCATGGATATTTGTAAGCAATGTAGGGCTAGACATGGTGGATAAGTGGGAGAAAGTGAATATGAGTGGGAGGGCAATATGGTTGATATGGGTTGTGAGGAACGATAGTGTGGGACAGTGAGGGACGGTGTATAGTGTTTAAATAGAGGGAACTCCAATTAACGGTAAAACGATGTGGGTAAGGCTTATCAAAGATAGGATAATGTTAGAGTAAATAGATGAGTGATAGGTGTAAAGTGAAAATAGTTATCGGATGCAATATGATTTAGGAACCAAAGAAACCGATTTGAAAGAGAAAAGAATGTGATTAAGTAAAAAAAGTGCAGAATATATTCTAATGAGTTAGCAGGGGAAAAAGCGCATGAAGACTTGTAACATGTTGCTTGCCATTTTGATTATTGTGAAAAAAGGGCTATGAAAAGGGTGATTTGGCAGCATAGAAGTCAAAGTATACAGAATGGCAGACATAGCACAGGCACCGCATTGGTACTTGGCACAATGAACAAAACCCTATAGAAAGGGAAAGAGGCTAATAATGGGACATGGAAGAGGAAAACATATGACTAATGCAAGAAAAACAAAGGACCTGACCAATAAGATTCAGACAAGGTTGACAGTAATCATGAATCAAGATGGTCAAAGGGAAAAGATTTGCTAAAGCAAAGTCAATTGGATTAGACAACACACATGCTTTTGAAGTTAGTAAAAAAATGGATATGAGTCATTAGACCTGGCTCTTTCTAACAGGTAAGGGGTTAGGATGGCATAATATGCTGAGTTAACGAAGTAGTTAAATATTGAAGATGCAAGAACAGTGATAGGGCATGGAAACATATCTCAGTAAACAGAATTAATGCCTCGACTGTGAAAACAACGGGAAATATGTCAGGGTAATAATAGTTAAGGGGTGATCAATACTTAAGATTCCCAGAATTATTGTAATATGTATGTAATAGGAAGAAAGCACTAAGATATGCTTCCAGAAATCAATGACATTAAATAGGAAGAAATATGAAGAAATCACTGAGATTCATAGAAATAACTGAAAAATAATAAAACTGCATTTTTGGGGAAAGTCCACAAAACACTGGAGCCATAGGAAGAAATCAATAAGTATACATAGAAGATGGAAGCTAAGTGAAATGCTTAGGAAAACAAAGGCATTTATCAAAGGCGAGCAGACCTGATTGCCAGAGCAGAGGTAGCACGGATACCCACAGAGGGAAAAATTAGGGAAACAGTGAGGAGCCAGCAAAAAGTGAAGGAAAAAATGCAGCTGCTTACAGATAAGCACAAAAGGGTTGTGGCTCAAACATGATACATCTCATATCAACCGGAGAACCTGTTCTCGAAGGGAAGGGAAAGCATTTTTTAGGTTCACTGAAATGAGGGCGTCAAAAAGGAGCAGCATATTCTGATAAGTTGCTTGCATGTTTGAGGAAATATGAATGACACCTCGATAAAGAAAAAGATGGGAGACTACAATAAAGAAGTCAATGTCAGGAAAACATGTGCACCACAAATTATTACTTTTTTCTCGTACAGGGAACTTTTATTTGCTATGAAATAGGTATGTCTGCAACTCAAATGCCTTGAATATAGGATGGAATGCTTTTTTATGTGTGTAGTTTGGTATATGCGGATCGGTGATTTCCATACTTTCCAAGTTTTTTTATATTTAATACTTATATATATCTTGTTTTCCTATTAATTTAGTTTTTGGTGGTTTTTTTTATTTGTGTAAGAATAATTGGGCGTACCTGGAGTGCGACCGTTTCTCTCTTATACCCACGCTAATCGTATCACAGTAGCGGAAGCGATTATGACGCACAGCAAATACACCACGAACGGAAGAAGAAAAGAGAAATATATATAGTAGAGGGAATAGGGATTCACAGTGACAGAGTTTCTGTATGTTAATTCAAGTCTGTTGCAACTGAATCCCTTTACGCCTATTTATAGGGTTCTATGCACCCCTTCCTCTTCTACTAACATGTCCTTCCATCAAAGAGTTAAGATATCCTTTCGATTGAGAGATATGTTGTTTCAGTGAAACAATGCCACTTGAAGAGTCATATTGCATCGGACAAAAAACATGACTCATAACATTTTGGATAATATTACATATATCCACCCAAGCATTTATGTTATTTATACTTTGACCCCAATCTTATTGGGCTTGGGCCCAATCCACCAAGGGTGGACTAGGCCATTTTCCAACATCTCCCACTCACACTTGGTGGATTAGATATGTCTCTTTTTCTTCCTTCTTTCATACTAGGTGCTTTGCCGTGACCGCGTAGGCATGACATCTGCATATAGGTGTATGTACTAGAAATCTCTTTTACAGAGACCAGCACAAAACAACCTTCATTGTGTAGCTTGATTTTAATATTGTGCCTTAAATATCCTAGATTCACTTATCTATACTTTCACATAGCTAATCTAATCCCTTTTGAGTCAGTATAAAACTCAGATTGCCTTTCTAGTATGCATAGTATCCACATTTATGAAATTATAAAAAAATAATACCATAAAAGGACATGTCTCAGACACTAGCATATTTGTGTATATTTCAAGTAATCTTCCTTTCGCCCAAATATAACTTCAATATACATCAGCCGCTTTCCTAACATAGTACCATAGATCGCATCTATCATGATCGTAGGACATATGCTAAAGTAGCAGACGCTGAAGCACACCTCTGTGATATTGTCAAAGTCAAAGGATATCATTGGAAGAATTAGAAACTTCCTGGGACTCACACAACAATTAAGCAGGGATCTTCTTACTTGTTTCCCTTTTGCGGTTCTTTAGCACATATGGTATGAATCACATGCTACAGTGTTACTCTCACACCATAAGAGCGCACGTCGTTTTTCATTTTGTTATTAACACTGTACAGACTTAAGTCTAGACACTCCCAGCATCTAAACCCAAATTCTTTCTTTCTACTCAGACGTCAATATTGAAGAATTTGTTATCTGGCTACAGGCATCATGGAAGTGGATATCCATGATTCGATCCATACTAATGTTTATGTTTATGGATCTCATCTTGACACGCTACACTGTTGTCAAGGCGACATAATTTGTGTTTCTTCTCTACCATATTAGCGTTCTAGCAGCTTTATCGGTGAACACAATTGTCTCATCTTTGCACACCCCTCCTGGGTGTCAAAGGCGGTTGCTCGTGTGAGAGAGACAACCTCACAAGCCTGTACGACATACTAGACATTGTATACTTTCACACAGACATTTATACTAATAATGATAAGTACTTCAAATAATCATAAATGTAATAAAGTCTGAAATTTTTACATTTTACGTACACCAAGTGCCCTCACATGTTTTTCAAATGTTTCCTTGGCAATTGGTTTGGTCAGGGGATCTGTGACCATACTCTTGGTCGAAACATGTTGTACAGCAATAATTTTCTGTGCTATATAATCTCTTACAAAATTGTACTTAATGTCTATATTCTTGGTCTTACTATGATACTTAGGATCTTTAGTATAGGTTATGGCTGCAGTGTTATCACAATGCATTAATACTGGATTGGTACTCTCATTGCCAAATCCAAGATGTTCAATGAACCTCTTCAACCATAATGCCTCTTGTGCAGCTGCAGTGCATGCTACGAACTCGGCTTCCATAGAATGTAAAGCAATACATGTTTGCTTCTTGCTACTCCAACATATGGCGCCATTATTCAGTAAGAAAGTATAACCTGAGGTCGATCTTCGCTCTTCCTCATCTCCGCCTAAATCAGCATCGAAATATCCAACCAGGCGTAGATCGCTTCCTTCGTAGCATAGTGCATAGTCAGAGGTGCCTTTTAAGTATCTCATGATCCTTTTTACTGCTTTCCAGTGACACTCACCTGGGTTGGACTGGAACCTACTTACCAATCCTACCGCAAAGCAGATATCTGGCCTTGTACATATCATTGCGTACATTAAACTACCAACAGCACTAGCATAGGGAACTTTCATCATTTTCTTTTGATCAGACTCAGTTTTGGGACACATCTTATTGCTTAAGGTTACACCAGAAGCCACTGGGGTATCCAAGGAATTGCAGTTGCTCATGTTGAATCGTTCGAGAATCTTTTTAATGTAATTTTCTTGTGAAAGATATAGGATTCTTTTTGAACGATCTCTTTAGATCTTAACTCCAAGTATATACTCTGCTTCACCCATGTCTTTCATTTCAAAATTCGATGAAAGCCATTCTTTAATAGCTATAATTGAATTCAGATTATTTCCAGCCAATAGTATATCATCTACGTATAAGGATAATATAACAAAATTACCCTCAAACCGTTTGATGTAGACACAGTGGTCCTCTTCAATCATTTGGAAATCATAAGAGGTTATTGCTTTATGAAACCTCAAATACCATTGTCTGGATGATTGTTTTAGTCCATAAATAGACCTTTTAAGTTTACAAACTTTATTCTCTTTTCCTTTTTCAATGAAACCTAATGGTTGTTCCATATAGATTTCCTCATCCAGATTACCATTTAGAAATGCAGTTTTAACATCCATTTGATGTAATTCTAAGTCCAAACTGTTTACTATTGCTAGAATAATTCTTATAGAATTAAATCGTACCACGGGTGAGAAGGTATCTTTATAATCTATACCTTCTTGCTGTGTATACCCCTTTGCAACTAATCGTGCCTTATACTTATCAATTGACCCATCCACCTTTCTTTTAATTTTGAGAACCCACTTGTTCCCAATGGCTTTTCGCCCTTTTGGTAGGTCAACCAATTCCCAAACTTTATTCTTTCTCATTGAGTTCATTTCCTCATCCATTGCCTTTTTCCATTCATCTTTAGCAGGACTGGATAAGGCCTCTAGTACCGAACGTGGTTCATCATCCCCATCAGGAGTAACAATAAGTGCTTCACTTTCTATTTGGAAGCGTCTTTTAGGGATACTTTCCCTGTTACTCTTTCTTGTAGGAGCTTCTTGCCTTTGTCTTTTCTTTTGTCTAGGTCTTTGTGTTGACCTTTCTAAGCTCCCACTTAGATCAACATTTTGGGATGATTCAGGCATACCAACATGCTCTATACTTATTTGTTCCTGTGTCTCATAAAGAGATACAGTGCGGTCAATGTCTCCCCTTTTAGGGAATTCATTTTCTAGAAATGTAACATCTCTAGATTCAATTTCAGTTACCGTTCCATCTTCATTTTCACCTATGAAGACATATCCTTTGGATTGTTCAGAGTACCTTATAAAGATACATTTCTTTCCTCTAGGACCTAACTTGCCATACTTATGAGAATTATCATGAATGTATGTAGCTGACCCCCATGGTCTAAGGATACTAAGATCCGGCTTGCGTTTTGTCCATAACTCATAAGGTGTTGAAGTAACTGATTTTGAGGGCACACGATTAAGTACGAAGGTAGCAGTAATTAAAGCATCACCCCAATATGAAATTGGTAGATTTGCTTGTGCCATCATTGACCTAACCATGTCTAGAAGTGTTCTATTTCTTCTTTCAGCAACTCCGTTCTGTTGGGGAGTGCCAGGGATAGTTAGCTGCCTAATTATCCCTTTTTCTTCACAGAGCTCTTTAAATTGATCAGACAGATATTCACGTCCTCGATCAGTACGTAATACTCTAACTTTATTGTCCATTTGATTTTCAACTTCATTTACGTATCGTCTAAAGCACTCAAGAGCCTCAGACTTATGTGTGATCAAATAGACATGACCGTATCGTGAATAGTCATCAATAAAAGTGATAAAATACCAAGCTCCATGCCTTGCCCTTACACTCATAGGACCGCAAATATCAGAATGAATTATTTGCAATGGTTGTTCTGATCTTGTTCCCTTACCAAAAGGTTTTCTAGTTGCCTTACCTGCTAGACAACTTTCACACAAGGACATTTCCATATTGGATATGGATCCTAGCAAACCTTCTTTTGCTAGTTTAATCATTTTATTTTGATTAATATGCCCTAATCTAGCATGCCAAATAGCCATATCAACAGTTGAATCAGAAGAAGTAGCAAAGCAATCATGTATATTATAATCATCAATAATATCCATTACAAAGAACTTCTTTGAAAGGAAAGCTAGACCATAAAATACAAAATTATAAAATATGTCTGCAACTTTATCATGAAAGTTTACATTAAACCCATAGTCTACAAGACATTTTACAGAAACTAAATTCCGTCGGATGTCAGGAGCATGAAGCACATCATGTAGGATCAAAGGCTTTCCACTACGCAAAGCTAATTTGCAAGTTCCAATGCCTTTAACTTCAATCTTTGCATTGTTGCCTACATAAAGCCACTTGCATTTGTCAGGCAATCGACGGTATTCTACATAGGATCCTCGATCCCTCGTCACGTGGTCTGTTGAACCTGAGTCCAAAATCCAAGAAGAACAGATATTCTTTGTTAGGAAAACAGTACTAGAAACATAGGAAACATGTGAATTTACATAATCCACTAGTACCTTTTCACTCTCATTTCGCTCAGTACAATCCCGTGCGAAATGACCCATCTTTTGGCAGGCAAAGCATTTGACCTTCTTTAAGTCATTTTTATTCTTCTTCCCGCCCTTTTTTCCTTTCTTCTTGAATTCCTTTTTGCCTTTTACAAATTTATTCTTGTCCTTCTTTCCATTCTTTTGGAATTTATTCCCCTTTTTGGAATCGGGTTTTGTATTAGAAGGACCTACACCCTCTGTGTAGTAGGTATGGCCAGAGGACTTGTATGCCTCCAAGCGCTCGTCCTCAAGTTCTAAGTGTTTAGCCACATCATTAAAATTTTTAATGCCTTCATTATGGGTTAGATTAACCTTCATGTGCTCCCAACTAGATGGCAATGATCTTATCACTGCCTGAACTTGTTCATCAGACACAGTATGCCCAGCTTCCTTCAATTCTCTAATCATATTTGCCATCTCTCTTAGATGTTGTTTCATGGAAGTACTTGGCCTAAGCTTATACGTATCAAACTTAATAGTTAATCGTCTAAGCTTAGAGGTGGATGTACCACCAAATCTGTCTTTCAACGCTGCCCATATGGCTTGCGCTGTTTCATTTTTCTCATATTCACACATGAGGTCATCTGCCATTGTACTCAGCAATGTAATTCTTGCAATGCTATTTTTCTTTTTCCAAGCCTCATAGACCTCTTGGTCTCTCTTGTGTTGGGCCGTATTCCCAGCAGCAGGCTGTGCTACAACTGTTGTTAGAGGTTCTATTGCCTCTTGTTCCTCCAAAATATATTGGACTTTGCGGTGCCAAATATCCCAATTGTCACCATTTAGTTTGTCCCCTTTATTTAACTCAGCGATAATGTTCTTAGTTGCCATTTTCAATTCTGGAGACAAATTCATTCCACATTCAATATGTCTCTCTAAAAGAATTAAACTATTGAACATATCATCGAAAATATATAGCACAACACAGTATACAATGTCATGTACTTATATTATTCTTAACTAGAAAAAATAGTAATACTACTAAATTCACGATCAGGAGTATACGTTTGTATCTCCCATCACATAAATATTAGCAACATTACTAAAATTCTGTCAAGAATTATATATATGTACTTTAACAACTCTAACTTTTAGGATTAACAACTCCTAAAAGCTCCCACTTAACAAAAACATATAATAATATAATGAATTATCAACTAAATCATACTTCACTATAATATAAAAAAGATAATATTCACTCTGTAATATTTGATAACATGTTCATAACACATTTAAATATAACAGAAAAATATTGAAATCAACAAATGAATTTTTTTAGAAGTTTTAAAATGATTTAAAACATTCATAAACGCAATTAAAATAATATAAACATATATTAATTAGCATCAAAACCAATCATATAGCATATCATATTAAAGATCATGAATTTAGAGATTTTTAGGAGCAAACCGGGTCACATTTGGCTCAGGCACGCGCCCCCACGCGCCCAAAGAATTCAGAAATAACTGAAAAATAAAAAAAAACAGAAATCACACACGCACACAGTGGCGCGTGTACACCACGCGCCACCTTCCAGGACGAATAGGGCGACACGCGCCGGCATATCGGCTTCCACGCGCCGAGGACTGTCGGATGGTGTCCACCACGTGTCACAAAAATATGCCACGTGGCCTCACGCGCCACGTGGCTTTTCTGCAAAAAAAAATGTTTTTTTTTTTTTTGGCTTAAGGCTCCGTTTTTTTTTTTTTTTTTGTTCGGCCCTCACTCATTGGGCCGGAAGGTTTTGGGCTTGGACTGAATTCCTGCGGTTTTTTTCGGGGCTCTATGTTTTTTTTTTTTGTTTTAGGCCTCACTGTTTGGACCTAAAGGTTGGGCCTGAAATAACAACATTTTTTTAAAAAAAAAAATTTCCCAGCCCAGACGCCTTTTAAACAAAAAAAAAACTTTTTTTTTTTTTTTTAAAACGCCGAAACGACGTCGTTTTTGGAGGCCGGAGGTTGTCTTCAATCTCCAGCCGGGTCGACCCGGACCCGGTTTCAGGCGTGGGTCGGGTCTGTCGACCCGGTAACTTCTCTCCTCCGTATCTCCTTCGTCCGACGTCCGTTTTGGGTGTTCTTGGGGTCGTTTTTTATCGTTTTTTCGAGCTCTACGCAATGGGACTAATTTTAAATCCTAATTCTCTAATTTTAAAATGACCCAATAACAAAAACAATTTCGTTTTTCATGCTTTCTCTCTCTAAGTTCTTTTGTTTTATGATTCTAAATTTACATATGCTATATCTTTATGCCTATTCGAAGAGCATACTATCAAACTCAGAAACACAGTAGAAGCATTATACATATATTATCATGTGAATCTCAAGAACAAATATCAATAAGTTCCCTCAACGCATATATATGAGACTATAGAAAATATCATATAAATATTTGAAAATAATAACATACACATCATATTATCGTAATATGAGGATTATAATCTCATACAGGCTAAACCAGGCTCTGATACCATGTAAGAATAATTGGGCGTACCTGGAGTGCGACCGTTTCTCTCTTATACCCACGCTAATCGTATCACAGTAGCGGAAGCGATTATGACGCACAGCAAATACACCACGAACGGAAGAAGAAAAGAGAAATATATATAGTAGAGGGAATAGGGATTCACAGTGACAGAGTTTTTGTATGTTAATTCAAGTCTGTTGCAACTGAATCCCTTTACGCCTATTTATAGGGTTCTATGCACCCCTTCCTCTTCTACTAACATGTCCTTCCATCAAAGAGTCAAGATATCCTTTCGATTGAGAGATATGTTGTTTCAGTGAAACAATGCCACTTGAAGAGTCATATTGCATCGGACAAAAAACATGACTCATAACATTTTAGATAATATTACATATATCCACCCAAGCATTTATGTTATTTATACTTTGACCCCAATCTTATTGGGCTTGGGCCCAATCCACCAAGGGTGGACTAGGCCATTTTCCAACAATTTGACAACATGGTATTAGTTTATATTTGTTGCTATTGAACAATGAGCTTTTATATGGCCATCCCAACTTAGATGTTGACATATTTCTGGACCTGAATGAGTGGTCCCATCTAAATGCTCCCTATTGATTAAGGACTATAAGGTTGACTGTGATTCTAAGTTCCTTGCATGTTTTAGGAAAAATGAATGACAACTCTCAACATAAAAAGATGTGCGCCTTTAAGAAAATGGTGAATGTTAGAAAAGTATGGGCTAAACAAAAAGGTATGAACTGTTCTTATTGTATAGAGCTAATATATGATAAAATATGTTTTTGACCAATGAAGAGACCTTAGGATATCATGTTTTTTATGCGTGTAATCTGATTAATGGATTTTGACCATTCCTATATTGTTTGAATAGTTCATATAAGATACTGACACAATGGGACTATATATGGCTAAATATCATGTTATGATGTAAACGGCTCAACGGCAGTTTTATTAATACAGATGGCGATATTGTCTTCTATAAACTGGGAAAAAACCAAGAGGTTCGGTATTATTAAACATGCACACAAATATACAGCTCATTTGTATTTAAAATGCATGTTTAGCATTCATTCTCCTTTTCATGACCAGAGTGTGGATGTAGACTATTGACCAGTTAAAAAATTGAATTGTAGTCATGATATAGAAGACTTGACTGAACGGCAAGTTTATTAATACAGCATTGGAGAAATGTTGTTGGCTCGAACTGTGTTGCACTGGACTGTAAGTTGGCAGAGACTATAATCTTAATGAAAGCTCACTACGTGGTTTATTTTGTTCGGGTAAAAAATGTGCTGGGTTGTATAAAAGTGAAGACGATTATGAAGCAGGGCAACTTACAGAAATCACAGTGATTTCGATAAAATGGAAAACCAAGATATATCAGGTTCATTAAACTTGAGGACAAATATCCAGCTCATTTGCATATTCAAATGATTGTTTAGCAGCTGTAGACCTTTTCATGACCAGTGTGTGCATATAGATTATCCAGGGTTAAAAAATTGCATTGTAGACATAATATACACACTTTTATCGGAATGTTTTGCAGGGTTCATGCAGAAGATCGACATCAGTGCACATGTTATATAATGGCTTGTTTCATTTTAACCAAGCATAGCTCCATTATGGTCAGTTGCCAATGGTGTTATTTCTAGAAACTTTCTTTAGGATGGGCAAGTATTGGAACTTGACAGAGACCATGAAAGTTGCATGATATGTGACCATGAAAGATCCATTAAAAATGGTGGTAACATTAGAAGGAGAAACCCGAACTATGAACATCACTCTTAGCTCCATTATGGTCAGCTGGGAATGATATATACTAAAAAAAACCATTATTCCAGTTCAAAATATGACAGAGGTGTTGGTAAGATTAAAATCCATTCATGAAAAACAAAGGACTACATATGGTATTACGAAAAATGAAAAATGGGAGTGCCACATAAGTGAAGCATGTCATTAAGAACATCCTAGCGGTTGATGGAAAAAAATGAAGAACATTAAATTAAAAATCCTATCGATGCCACAGAAGTGAAGCATGCCATTAAGAACATTTGATTGCTGTTAAGCCTATGACTAAGGGTAAACCATCTGCTGCTTCAAAGATTGAACTTCGGGGATCTGGGGATCGAACTCATAGGTCGTTACATCACTCATGGAGCTCACAGTTGGGCATCCTGGTAAGACAGTGACAATAAAAAGGCAGGATTAGAGTCTTGAAAAAGTAAATCTAGCATATAATAAAAAGTATAAAGGACCCCAAAGTTGGAAAGACATACCTATCGCTGTTGGTGAAGAGGAAACGACATAACGAAGAAGCAAAAACACAGTTCCATGTTTCTTTTGGCCCTGTTTTAGTTGATGTTCAACATCTTCAACCCATGATCCACGCAGATAACATGTGACCTGATCCCTAGCCCTACACATAAAGTCTATAAGTCTATTACCCAATCATTGTAAGCTCCAAGGTAGAAATAATGAAGGATCAATGAATGCAATAGATGGAACAGACCACTTGGAAATAATCATGCGCGTCTCAAGGATGATAGTCATCATCTTCTCGCTGTAACCCCTATATTTGTTCATACCGACAGGCGAGAAATAACGCACAAAGCCACACAAATCTGGAAAACAGAGGAAATGACCGTAATATGGTGTGTTTTGATATTTATGGTTGCATGAATATTACCGAAGGAGACGAGGGACTCACTGAAAAAACCACATCTATGTATACTTCCCCATGGAAGATCAGAAACACATTTAAGCAAAAGAACTCTAAGTTGGCGTATTTCATCAGAGTCCATAATCACGATGGAGGAGGTAAAGACAAGGTGGTATTCATCATGAATGCACTGACCACCTTTCCTCACTGTGAAACCTGAGATGTTGTAACACATACCTCTGCACAAGCTGTGGAAGAATCGGTCCCTGACCTCCTCAGAGTATATACACGCAAGCATTCGAGTGCCCTGTAAAATGAACATCATATGTGAAGGTGTAATAAGAGTAGGTTCGGTATATAACGTTCATGTGTAATAGTTTTTGTTGTTTAAAGACTAACACACTCATCGAAGACAACATAGTCAACGGAGACAACTTCCTTAGTCGGTCGCGACTGGGAGAGCATTGGCAGTCAGATGTTTTCTCTGCTGAAGAATCGATCAACCCGAACTTGAATGCGAGATCCCCTACTCTGTTCATGAAGGTCGGCCAAGTAAGTCTGGGGAAGGTTGTCCATTCTGAGTTTGCCAAAGGTAAAAGGAAAAAAGAAACGCACTTGGTCGGTTGTATTATAAGAGAGATTGAGAAGCCCCTTCCTCCGGGACAGAGATGAGCAAAAGTAACGACCAACAAACCTAACGTGGGTATAAGACCGTGTCAACCTTGGCAGGAGCTCCTACACCCTGATTTAAAAAAGGATTTCGTTTGAAGCCCGATTGCCGATGACTTGGCAGATGTTAATGGCACAGAGCCAGAGGCACTTTTGGAAGATATTCGGCTTCCCTGGAGTCATTTGGTAGTGAAATGGCTTGTGAACAGTAACCTCAGAGAATGAAGACCGGAAGAGTATCTAGTGATATATTGATTCTTAAATGTTAATACTTGGCTGTAAATAGTACATCAATTGATTATACTCATTTTTGCTCGCATCGCATGTGATCCTCTGCACAGAAATTTTGACAATACCACTTCTGAGTTATTGTTCTGGTGTTTTTTTTAACCATTATATTAACTACCCTTTTTGAAACAGTAATTTTTTTGTAGCGGTCTGAGTGCGTAAAAGATGATAATTGAGGTACGAGTGCATACATCACCAATGCAGGGATTCTCTATGTCTGAAATAGAGGGATAAACTGTTGGCAAAAACAAAAAAACAAAAAAACAAAAAGAAATAGAGGGATAAACAGATTCAGAAGATGAGCTTGGTTCTTGATGAGGCTAAATCCCCATTGGCGGTGGCTACACTTTGCAAGAGTAGTGGTAATTAGAGGAGATAATTAAATGGAGGGCAGTTAGGTAAAACTATCTAATTCTAAAATCATATTTTAGGGCATCTGACCTCAGTTAAAGATAGGTAATTCAATCAACAGGATTTTTCTAAAATTATATTGTGATTAATAATGTATTTTTTCCAAAATTCTACCCTGCCAAAAAACATAACGGCGCAAGCTGACGTGCCAATTTATGATTGGCCTGCCCACGTAGCTACCGGAACGCGCTGCGTCGCCTGCTAGAAGGACACTCGGGTTTACCTCTTCTGGACGTCGAGACTCGAGAGACTTCCCTCCGGCTACGATTCGGCCAACCCGATCCCAGAGAAAAAAAGATGAGAATGCTCCAATTTGAATTGCGATGTTTTTCAGCTCTGTCAATGTTCTTTTTATTTTTCTTGCTCATCAACTTCACTCCTTCTAACGCACTTTACGGACCATCATCACCTGTGGTTCAGCTCAATCCCTCCAACTTCAAGTCCAAGGTCAAAATGAAATTGAAAATTACTTTTCTTTCTAATTTCTATTGTTTCTCCCCTTTACCCACTTTGTGATCCACTATATTTTGTTGCGTCTTCTGTTTTTATAACCATGTAAATATTACCTTCTCTTTTTCATCTTTGAAGTTGGTTATTTGTTCGAATTTCAGATGAAGTTACATTTTGTTTTAGTAAATAATGTTGCATGGATGCTGTTTATAGATCTATTCTAAGGAACTTACCATAGTGTTTTGATTTTTTCCCCTCGATTCTGAGATCTTACTTTTCACATTTGAATCAATTCATTCTAATTCTTTTGCAGTGTAATTCATTATACTATTGCATCATGTTTCTTTCGCGTTTTCGATCACCATTTTTTCTGTAATTTAAAAATTTGTTGAGTCACAACTCTATACAATCAATATATTAATCCTCGCATGCGTGCTTGTACTTGTTCATGTTGTGTTCACTTTAATGGGATATGGCTTTTAGAATATGATAAGAGTTTAGGCATATCTATTTATTGACTTGACTTTCCCTCCTCTCTTCTCTCTCTTTCACTTCCTCCCTCCCGTTTCACATCATACTGCATGTGTTTCGTTTTATAGCATTTTCATTGAACTGTATTTAAAGTGCATATTTTATTTTGTTGTAACTCATAGTCTAAATGTAGTTCACTATTCCACTGTTGGTAAAACTCTTATCATGTAATGCTTTGTGTATAGACAATCAATATTTTCATTTCCTGATTTGATCGAATTTCAATCTCAATTTTGTCTGCTTGTATCCTTCATGGGAGTAATATTTATTTAGCTCTTTGCGTATTCTAGTTAGTAATACTGTAATACAACTCAGTTTAGGAGTGCTATCTGAATGCGGCAGGTCCTCAATTCAAATGGAGTTGTTCTGGTTGAATTTTTTGCTCCTTGGTGCGGTCATTGTAAGGCTCTAGCTCCTATATGGGAGAAAGCGGCTTCTGTCTTAAAGGGTGTAGCTACTGTTGCAGCAATTGATGCTGATGCTCACCAGGCTTTTTCTCAGGTTGCTTATATTCAAATCTTCATAGGCCCGTGTCGTTTTTTGTATCATATTGAGTATGGTAAAACTGTGATAAATCCCTTCCTGCAATCAACCTTCTTTTAATATGAAAATGCATTATTATGATCACCATTAATGCGAAACCTTTCTTTTAGAGACCAGGAATAATGTGGTAGTTTGATATAAATCATTGGAATAAGATGAAATGGTCCTTTCCACTTTGGACGCTTTGAGTATAGCATGCATTGCTTAGTTGCATTTGGTTATAGAAATAACATATGATAGAAATGCTAAGTATATTAGATCAGTAATTTTCTGTCACCATTCATTTCTAGCATTACGCTCTAATTGAACATGACATAGAATATCTCTGTTGCATTTGTTCTTAGTGTAATTTATCCAGCTAAGATGAAACAATATCATGTGATGTTTTTTTATGTTCTTAGTATTGCTGTTCAACTAATTAAATATATTAGGCATGTGCATATATGTTCCTTCAGTGATAATGTACATCATTTACTATTTCTCTCTATAACACTCTTATATGAGTGTGTTTCTCTCTATGTATTTAGGAGTACGGGATTAGGGGATTTCCAACTATAAAGGTGTTTTCACCTGGAAAACCACCGGTAGATTATCAAGGTGCTAGAGATGTCAAGCCAATTGCTGAATTTGCTCTACAACAGGTTTTGAGAATCTTTTGTAACCTTAATTTTTTTTTTCGAAGTTTTGCATGAAACTGTTACTGTAGGTGTATGAGAAGCATTTTTGCTATCCTCATGCAGAAATTTGTGTCATGGGAAAAACAATTTTTGTATACATTTGGAAAAAGTTGGATAACTAAATGTTAATAAGAACTATTTTATTGAACTATACATTTTTTTTTTTGTGTGCTGCTTGGTGTCTGGGATGAGTTTTGATGCTCATGGCTTTATCATGGTTTGCTTTAAATTTTGTATTTTACATTGATTTGTTGGCCTGGCTAAGATTTTTTATGAAGCTAGTCTGGTAAGCTCAAGCAAATTATATATCTCTGATAAATTTGAAATATAATCTTGTTACATTTTCCATTGAATATTCAATGATAAATTTATGCAAAGATGGCCACTTATTGTTATACCTCTAACTTGGTTTTTTGCTCACTGCTAAGATTTTTCTGTCATTGATTGTTAGTTATGCTTAATTATTACCTGCTAATTTTCTGTCTACATGTACAGGTAAAGGCTCTTTTGAAGGAACGTCTGAATGGAAAGGCAACAGGCGGATCTGGTGAAAAGTCAGAATCCAGCGCTTCCATAGAGTTGAACTCTCGCAACTTTGATGAATTGGTTCTCAAAAGCAAAGAACTTTGGATTGTAGAATTCTTTGCTCCTTGGTAATTGCATTATTATTTGTTGGAGAATAAAATACTTTAACCTCTCTTCCAATTTGCCTTAATTATATGGGTCTCCCCACTATGTTGAAAACATACACACAAGTTCAAACCACAAACTCTGTTAAGAATATTGTAAAAAAATTCTTTTAATTAAACTTTAAATTAGAATAAATTTTATTTACTAATTTACCCTTCATCATATTAAATCCCTAATTTCAGCTAAAATTGTTTTGAATAATTTAAGAGTTTTATGTTTTCCTTAGCTTTTTTGCAAATATTTATTTTTGTAATACTTTTATCATATTGGACAAAAGCTTAAGTAATTTAATTAATGTAGGCTTAAAATATTGACTGAAAATTTGATTAATTCTTTTAATAAATATATATTTGACTAAATGTATTTATAAATGTTCGTGTAAAAAAATGTGTTTAAGAATTTTAAATTCTAAATTAAAATAATTTATATAATTTCTTAAACTTACATCATTTATGCTATATGAAGAATAAAAATGTGTCTGAAATATAATTCTGAGTTTTATAAAAGAAACCTAAAAATGAGTTTCAATTAATGTGATAAAAATAAAAATATAAAAATTTATAATATAATAAAAATTAATTAATTTTATAACATATTAGAAAGTTTGAAATTATATGTATTAGAATTATTTTTTGGTTGTATACATTTTTTTGCAAATATAAATGTATAAGTAATTCTTATGTTACAGATGGGTACTTCAGTCCAAAAAAAAAAAAGTTTAAAAGGATGGAAATGAAATCCCAATCTTAAATATTTAAGGGAGGTTTTTTTAACATATATTTCAATTTTAAGGGAAGTTTAAATGTTTTTTTTGAAATAGAGGTGATTTTTTTTGCCCCCTAATTTAGGTAAAATAGATGAGTGATTAGTATATTTTACTCAATGTCGAATATAGTATGATGGACTGATGTTCGCTTCACATAGTTGAAGAGTAAGTCGTGATTTTTGGATCTTAAATATCTATTGCCTAACTGAACTGAAGGTACTTCTTCTATCGTATTTGGAGCATTATCCATAATTTTTTTTTTCCTTTTATTTCTTGAAGGTGTGGCCATTGTAAAAAGTTGGCTCCTGAATGGAAAAAAGCTGCTAATAAATTACAAGGGAAGGTGAAACTAGGTCATATTGACTGTGATGCTGAAAAGGTATGCTTGAAATATGATTGTGTTCTCAGTTTCCTAACCTCAATTTGAACTTCAAGACAATATATAATTTTATATACTTAAAGGCATTTTTACATGTATCTTTCTACTAGTTATTCCTTAGACTTGTTGAGTGATGAACATGGCCCTGAATTTACTTAGTAAAGGAGGAAGCCCAATCTTATAGGTGCTGAACACGTGAGAGGGGTGGTGTGTTTTGACAGTTAAGTAAGGAGGGTTATATAAGGTGACAGTGCTTGTAGAGGCATGAAAAATATTGGGTTGTAGTACCAGAGTGAGTTGTTTTCTTTTGCCTATTGTAAACACTTTGTAGTGCAACTTTTATCAATGAATAATATCTATTTTCTTGATTTTCTTTAACACAAAGGTGTTAGAGCTATTATTCGGAATAGTGAGCAAAACAATGGACAGACAGGACGACTTGAATCACACTTGTTGCAAATTGAGTAGAATGTTGAGCGCTTGGGTGGAAACGTTGCTACTATCAAATGCAATGTGGCTTCTCTGAAATCTTTAATGGTTGAACTGGTTTTAGAGTTCCATGCTAGCCAATGCTCTTGTTAGGAAGGTGAAACTATCTGACAAATCTTTTGATCCAAAGGGTGTGAAAACAGGTTCTCCAATCAACACAATTGGAAGCAGAAGCGGTGGGGAGGATTCTAATGTCTCTAGCTATCGTAGGCCTGATCTGCCCCGTTTTCATGCAACAAACCACTTGGTTGGCTCTTTGTGATTGAGCAATGCTTTAAGCTAACTAAGGTGACCAATTATGACAAACTTGATGCCGCGGTACTTTGCTTTGAAGGGCGCACTCTCAACTAGTTCTAATGGAAGGAGGTGCTGAACACGTGTTATAGCAAGTTTCATCATTGAATAATACCTATTTTCCTGAGTTTGATGGGGCGAGCGGTGAGGTGCCTTGACAGTTAGAGTAGGGAGGGTTATATAATGTGGGAGATGGTGGTAGAGAGGCATGGAAAATATTGGGTTGTGGTAGGAGAGGATTGTGCCTTTTGGATACACAGTGAGTTGTTTTCTTTTGCCTAGGGTATGCTCTATAAGGCTTAGTGTGTGTTCTGATTAGCTTTTGGTGAATAGCTTTTACAATTTACGAGGTAAGTATATGAAAGGAGTTTTGTCTCAATTTGTGGAAAAGTGCTTCTGAAATAATGATAATGGTTTTGAGGGTATAAGAACACACACTTACACCCTGTAGAGCAACTTTATCATTCAATAATACCTATTTTCTTGAGTTTGTTCCATTATTAAGCAACAGCTCAAGTTCACTATTAATCATAGCAAAAAACTGATAAAGTAGTTCTGTAGTAATGAACAATTAGCTCAAGAATGAGCTGAATTGCTACTGAACAATGGTAAAGTGAAAGAACATCGATAAAACAGTGCCCTCTCACTTTAGTTTCTTAAATCCCAAACCTCTCTGCTCACTCTAATACCCCTTCCGTACCTTGCCATGTTCCCCTCCCTCTATTTTAATTTTTCTGACATGCTGGAACTAGCCAAGGTAGCCTCCTTATGATTCTCCTTAATTTTCCCTTCAGCTTCCAGGTTATTGCCCTAGGGTTGTCTTGCCCTACTTTCCCTTTCTAGTATAAGTCTAAGAAGGTTCTGCCCTCTTAGCATGAGTCCTGCCACACCGCTCTTTATGTCCATCACAAGTTTCCTTATTGTTGTATTTACTTTGTTAAATACCAACCTATTGAATGACACATCTTCAAACTGCTTGAGTTGTTTTCTTGGAGTTGAAGCTCACTTGTTACTATTGGATAAAAGAAAAAACGTCAGCTGATGCCCTATAATTTCCAAGGTACTGAAAACCGGACTGGACATTGAACTAGCCGAGGCATTGGATTAAGGGTCAGTGGTTCAAAATGGGGTCAAACTGAGGGTTAGACCAGGGTCAATTAAAAAAATGTATATAATTTAAATGTTCATACATACCATTCAAAAAACTATATGAAAGTTATTATTCAACTAATAGTCCAATATAACCTCCTGAACCTAATACTTACAAAAATATCATCAAGTACATAAGGATTTTTCTCCAACCAATGCCAAAAGTATTCCACAATCCTTTTAGAGCTCCTTATAAATAAAAAAATGTTAGGAAAATATTTTTTTTCTAAGAAAAAGCCAAAACTACTTCATTTGGAGTGTAAAATAGTAAAAAAAAAAAAAACCAAACTGTGACTAGGCTGGGTCATCCCGGTTCAGGCCGGTTCACCGATTTCCGGTCTGAACCGGCCGGTCTGGTCCAGTCCGGTTTTCCATACAATGATAATTTCTAATATGATGCTCTAATTTTCATAGATTCTGACATTTCCTTTAATCACACCATACTTTACATTATTGTACTGTTATTTGATGACTCTAATGGTTTCTGAAATATTTCTGTGCCATATCTTACGTTTTATGTTTTTAGAGTTTGAGGCGTCAACATGTTTGTTTCATGTCAAGATTCAATGTTTGTAGCTCTATATGATTCTAATATCATCCTATGACAGCTTCCTATTTTCCTGCCTTTTTCTGTTTTACATCTGGATAAGGCAGTCTTAATTTAATTATTCAAGTTAGATTAAACTAGATGGTCTTAACTAGATAATTTTTTTCTGTACTTCGTTTTTATTTTCTCCCTAAAAATTCTGATAGTACTGTTGTTACCAGTCTTTGATGAGCAGGTTCAATGTTCAAGGATTCCCAACTATCTTGATATTTGGTGCTGATAAAGATATTCCAATTCCATATGAAGGTGCAAGGACTGCCTCAGCTATTGAATCCTTTGCTCTAGAACAGTTGGAAACGAATATTGCGCCACCTGATGTGACTGAGCTAACGGGTTCAGTAAGTTTTCGCATTACTTCCCATTCTACTTGGTCATTGGATGGTTTGAACCAGGGCGTATGGAATTATTTATGTAAGCGTTTTCTATAGGATGTTTTGGAAGAGAAATGTGGTTCTGCTGCAATCTGTTTTGTTGCTTTTCTTCCTGATATTTTGGATTCCAAGGCTGAGGGGAGGAATCAATACCTTCAGCAATTGTTGTCAGTTGCTGAGAAGTTTAAAAGAAGCCCTTACAGGCAAGTTGATATGAATCTTTTTTACTTAACTTTTGATTAATATTGCTTTTATGTGTAAGCTTTTTAATTTAACATTGCTTGGCCTCCTCTAATCTCAATATATTCTTGTCAAACTAGATATTTTCCCCTGTAGAGATTCCCAAAATTCGAGCTTGTTCTTTAACATTTAAACCATGTTCAAATACGCCTAAAAATATTGAAATAATAAAATCAAAGCTGCACAAAGCCGTACAAGAGCCTCTCTAATTGTGACTTGAGTGACTTGTGAATAGTGCAATTCCTAATAATTTTAACTTTATATATTGATTCCTCCATGTTTCAAAAGCTTTGGGGAAATGGTGGTAGGTGGATACTAGGTTTTTTTTTTTCCAATATCATATCCATAGCATAGAGGGTGGGCCTTGGGACAATGGTATAAATGGCTGTCATGTAATTAAGAGGTCACGGGTTCAAATTCTGGAAACAGCTTCGCTGCATGTAGGGGTAAGTTTGCATAGATATGATCCTCCTTGGATCTCATTTAGCAGAAGCCTTGGGCATCAGGTCGCCTGTTTTTATCTTGTCCAGAACATGAAACCTTTTAAATCTGAAAGAATTTTAGACTTCAAACTCCCAAACCTGAAATAATTGATATCTTAAATGCCTGTAAGTGTAACCAAAACATAAAATGCCTGAAATAAAAAATATTTTATTTGCATGTTGAAGGCTAGTATTGGGTATCAGATTGAAACATCGGATACCCTTATTCACCTTTTAAGTTGTGCGTGATAGTATTAATTTAACAAAATGAGATGCGGTCACTTCTGTGCATGATTAGCAGTATATTTATTTTAATGTAAAATATGCGTATTGGATATCAGAAAGCGTATCCCTCCTTGATCAGTATCTACTTGGATATCTAATTTCAATTGGCCTGGCATTGATAATTGATTGGATCTCTTATTGACGCCTTTTGTGATTGATTGGCTGTTGTGTATCCTTTTGTCTGAATATCAAATACCCCAAGTACTCCTCTAGATTTCTATAGTTGAGTACATCTTATGTTTTAGAAAAACTTTGGTCATGACTTGTGTTGTTTCTTTATGGTGTGCGTCTCAAACAGCTATGTCTGGACGGCAGCTGGCAAGCAGCCAGATCTTGAGAAGCATGTGGGTGTTGGTGGCTATGGGTATCCTGCTCTAGTGGCTCTTAACATTAAGAAAGCAGTTTACGCTCCGCTCAAGAGTGCTTTTGAGACCGAACACATTGTGTAAGTCTGTCATTCAATCGTTCAAATTGATAGAAATACTGAATACTTTTTACGGAGAAATGTACATGTGTATGAACCCTGCCAATTTGCTTTCAGTGAATTTGTGAGAGAAGCTGGACGAGGTGGCAAGGGCAATTTGCCCTTGGGAGGCTCACCTACCATTGTGAAGACAGAGCCATGGGATGGGAAGGATGGAGAAATAATTGAGGAGGATGAGTTCTCTCTTGAAGAACTGATGGGGGCAGATGATGCTTCTAGCAAGGATGAATTGTGATACGTGAAGAACGAGACAATATAGGAGGTAAAACTTGAGGTCCTAGGCGATTTTGAAGTAATGGGAAACATGTCAGCATCTGTTAGAATTATCGTTTCTATGATTGAATGGCTAGACAGGGAATGAAACGTAGTTATTTGATGATTGTGTTCACTGTACAACACTCTGATTCAATGGCCCATGTTAAAAAACGCAGGGTTTGTAGCTTATGAGGATCATCATGTGTTTATCTGATTATGATCTATTTCGTGTTTCTGGTCCGTATTCTCATGCACTGCTACAACAATAACAAAATCTTATCTTACTAAGTGTGGTTGGCTTACATTGTCATTTTGAATAGATTATTAACAAAAAAAATCTTGCTCAATATTCATGGAGTGGTTTTTTCGGTCTTCTTCCATCAATTTTAAAGTAATTCAATTTCACTGGTGAATCCAATGACTTTCTTTATATGTGTTCAAATTACCCCATACGATTTTCTATCATTTTTTTAATAAATGCCACAAATGTGTTTAATATGACTCTTATCTTTTCTTGCATAACCATGAATATATTTCTGCATCCTCATCTTTGCTCCCACTTTATATTCATGTTTTCCCTTTATAGCTTAATATTGACTTACCATAAAGTATTGATGGTCTTTTAGCAGTATAGCAAAACTCCGCTTTATCTTATTATGTACTTTACTATCAAAGATAACTTTGACAATTTTTTTCCATTTACACCACCAAGCTTGAGTTTTAGGATTAATATCTCTATCTATTTTATCATCTTTTTGTATAACTAATCCCAATTACCTAAACTTATCAAATGAGGTTGCTTTGTTCTCCCAATTTAACAAATCACTTTCAACTTAATGGACCATATCTTCAGAGATATTTTATTTTATTTTTTATTTTTAACGTTGTACCTTTATATACCTGGGAAACCTATTTTTTTAAACTTTTTTTTTTTTAAATTTTTCATAAAATTAGCTTGTAATTTTTAAGCCTTTTCAATTGTTGGTGCTACAAAGAAAGGATCAAGTTAAATCAAAATTGAATAAAAAATATGACACTTGCCCTTGAGGATTTTAAGATAATCCTTCTGTTACACACACACACCATCTTCCCAAACTACCCTCAATCAATACTTCCTCAACAAGGTGGTGAGTCCTTTTACAGCAATGGTTCAAGGCAAATGCATGTCATATTTATTATAATTAATTAACTTAACTATTTTAATCTGATTAAATTAATTAAACAGGTTCCAGAGGAGTAGTAGTGGTCAAATGTAAAGAAATTAATAAAAAAATTTAAAGGTTTTACATCAGTGCGGTTTGGCAAAGTTTGATCAATTTCTTGGAAATTCGCATTTTCACAAAATATTTTAATGGCCCTAAAATTAGACTAAAATAATCATTTTAGTCTCCATTAATATTTTAAAATGTTGTACGGATGTATTAGAATTGAATGGTGGTCTAGTGAAATTTGTGATACTACTTATCCTTAAGGGTGGGAATCAAATCCTTTTTGTGCACAAAGGAGTAATTTGATTTTTCTTTTAACTCCATTGAAATTACTAGAAAGCCCATATTTGTAACATCCTAAATTTTAATCTTGAGGTTTAGAGTCAATTAAGCTTTGATTAGTGAGAAAATTGAGGCATTAAATAGTTGAATTTGGAGGTTTGAGACTTAGAAACACAAGATTGATGATTGTATTTCTGGACCCTTTTTAGTAGTTTTGGTAGTTGGAACTTGTCAAGAAAGAAATGATATTATTTTTGAGTAATTCTTTTTTATTAAAAACTCGAAATCCCCAGTTTTCTAAAGAATCCTAATTTATGATTTTTGAAGATGTATGCGCTAATTATGAAATTTTGAATTTGGGCCAGCCTCCCATTTGAGCCTGTTAAAGTGGTATATGGATTTGGAATTTTTGAGAGTAAAATGATAATATTGTTTAGCGCTTCTTTTTATATTGAAAATTAGACATCACATGTTTGCGTAAAGATATTTTTGTTGGAAAAGGAAAGGCAAAGTCAAGCGTTGGACTGTAGGAGGAAAAATGCTTTCTTTGATCAATACTGATATCGATTCAGATGGAGGAGTGGGAAAATCAAAAGAAGAGGACGACCTGATAGGAAGAAACATTAAATGAATGTCAGCAGCAGTTCCAACCGATAAGAAGGAGATGGGGAAATCAGATGTCGTTATGGAAGATATGACTGATAAAACTCCCACAATGCTGTAGGGCCAAATGATACATAATAGACCAAATATTCCTAAAAGCCATATATCATATAAAGCAAACTGCTGGGGGAGGAGGAAAAGGTACTAGAGAAGAATTTTGATGATCAGATGTTAGAGTGGCTTAATGAGGAGGCAAAATTGGCCCCTATTTTAACAGAAGAACATAAACAATCTCTGGGGTCAATACCTTCTCTGGTTTTACCGAATGAAAAGCTGAAGGAGCTATGCAGGCCGTGGAAGGATACACTGATATTGACATTTTTGGGGAAAATCTCCAATCTACATATGATGAAGGACAGAATCAAATGGCTTCTCAGATCAGATAACTTTGAGCTAATAGATCTTCCTAATAACTACTTCATTTTTAGGACAACAGAGAAATCATTATGCTCGAAACTTCTGTTTGATAGCCCATGGCTGATACAGGGTCATTACTTGGTAGTACAGAGATGGAACCCTAATTTTAACCCATATTGTAACAAAGTTAGGAAAGTGGCAGTATGGATCAGGGTCCCTACACTTCCATTACATATGTACTCGGAGGATTGTATGTTTGAAATTGGCAACCTAATAGGGCAAACTCTGAAAGTAGATATGAACACACTAGCCCACCATGGAAACAATACACAGACTGTAGAAAGGGGGAAATTTGTACGAGTCAGTGTGGAGGTGGATTTCAATAGGAAGCTGCAATCCAGGTTCATGCTTAGGAATCATGTGTACACGGTGGAGTATGAGGGGCTGAGTGCGATATGTTTTAAATGCGGCCTTTACGGGCACACGATGGACTCCTGTAAGTCAAAAATGCAGAACACAACTACAGCGGCGGAACAGAACACTACGGTGATTTCTCCGGCGACCGCTAACGATAACATAGAAAACCAGAAATTACCTTTAGTGTCAGTGCCAGGTGTCAAGTTGGAGGAGGAGTACGGAGCATGGATGCAAGTTATGCCTAGGGCCAAGGCGCGCCTACACACCACCGAAATAGACAGGAAATCCCAACTGAAAATGTCACCCTCGGTCTGATCAAGCAGGAAAGAAGTTGAAAGAGGGAATGGCTTGAGATTCAACGCATTGCAACAATATGGGCAAGAAATCATTTCCAAGGAAAATCTACCATCAATCAAGAAAAAGGGGCAGGAAGCAGAGTGGAGGAAGAAAGAAGTAGGAAAGAAAATCACAAATGGCGGTGAGGAAAAGCCTAAGCAACGGCTAGAAGGATCGGTCTCGGTTCTTGAGATAGGAGGGACGAGTGGCACTAAAGCTGTGCTGGATGAGGGAGCGTCGAAGCAGAGAGCGATGGGGTTGGATTTGAGGATGACAATGGAGATGGAGCACATGGGAACGAATCCTTTGAACGGTCAAATAAAGGAGAATGGGCTTGGGTTGAAGTTGGAGGAGAAGGAACCGAAGGGCCATGAAGCTCAGGGTTGCAGGCCTACTAAAAACTCTAAACTTAGCCCAATGCTAAGAATCACTAAAAATAGGAAAAATGGCAATTCTACGGGGCCAAAAAAACCACCTTCACAATTGAAACATAAGTAGGTTGGGGGTGGGAGAGCCCATAATTTAGTCTTTGGTTGGGTCGATTAAGCTGGATCAATTTAAGGAGGAACTGCAGAACATTAGAGGCAATTATTCTTTAAAGCATGAGGGAATCCCTGGGCCGATTATCTTGAGGAGACAAGAAGTAGAAAACAACCATATCAGTGTGGAAGCTGTGAATGAGATCACACATGATTATCAACAAGGGACCGAATTCGTTGAGCAGGGTAGGGAGGCCGACACAAAAAAGGTTGTCTATGCCGAAGAAGCTTACATGGATGCTGAATCACAGATGGTTGTTGTCACTGAAGAAGCTAACATGGAAGACGACCAGGTTGGGATAGCTAATGCGGAAATGGCTTAAAACTGAGGAATTGTAGTAGATGAACAAGGTTTGGTTGATGACGTTGTCAGGGATTTTCCAGAGCCGAGACCTTGACGATGTAGCTCCCAGGTACATTTTCTTTCTCTTGATTTTATCTATGATTAATACAAACATATTAGCTTGGAATTGTAGGGAAGCGGGTTCCACACTTTTCCCCAAAAGGGTCCATGATATGATTAGGGTAAAGATGTCAAGATTTTGATTCTCACTGAAACCAGAGTTAGTGGGGTTAAAGCTAATAAAATTATTAGAAGGTTGGGTTTTAATACCTGGCTTAGACTGAAAGCGACGGGATATGCAGGGGGAATTTGGGTTTTGTGGAATATTGAAGATCTTACGTTGGAGTATATTTCTTCTTCAACCCAAGCTATTCATGTTAAAGTTGTGGTGGCGAATGATACTAGGGAATTTGCCCTCTCCTGTGTTTATGCTGAACCCACTTGCATCCTTCGTTAAGATCTGTAGGAAGAAATTATTGATATGAGTTACATGATTGATATTCCTTGGCTAGTGATGGGTGACTTTAATGCCTTTAATGCCTATCTCTATTGTGATGACAAAAGTGGAGCTCGAGTCCTAATTTAAATTCAATGAGACAATTCCAAGACTGCATTTCAAGATCACAGCTCATTGAGACGGAAGTTGTGGGGGAAAGATTCACTTGGGAGCGCGGGATTCTAAAAGAAAAAATTGGCTGGGCGTTCATGAATAATGAGTGGAATTGCTTATATCCCATAACGAAGACTTATCATTTGAGTAAGTTTGGCTTTGATCATAGACCAATCCTAATTAAATCTTCTCCTTCGCAATCTCACGGCAGAGCTGAACCTTCCTTTCGGTGCTAGACTGCCTGGTTTCTAAAAGAAGGTTTTGAGGATTTGGTCAAAAAATCCTGGAGTAGAGGCTTTTGGAATGAAAAAGTTAATAATTTCTCTAAAGAGGTCCGAGAGTGGAATGCAAAATATGTGGGTAACCTGAATGGTAAGAAGAGGAGGATTATTCAAAGAATTGAAGGCATTGAAAGATCGAGGGCGAGACGGGATAGTCAATATCTTGTTCAAACTGAGAATGAACTATGGAAGGAGTATAATAAAGTCCTTGCTCAGGAAGAACTTCTGTAGTACTAGAAATCCAGATGCAACTGGTTGAAATGGGGCGACAAAAATAGTAAATTTTTCCATACTTCTGCGATGATAAGAAGAAGGCGGAATAGGATTGATGGGCTCAAAAATAATGGTGGAGATTGGATTTTTGATCAGGCTTCCTTAAGGAATATGGCTATCAACTACTATAAAGACCTTTTCAAAAGTGAATTGACTAATTTTTACTCTATTGATACACTGAATTGTTTTCCGATCTTAACTTCTACTGAGCTAGATAAGATCAATGCTGGCCTCTCTAAGGAAGAAATCAAAGAGGCTACATTTGATCAAGGGGCTTTTAAGGCTCCTGGGCCAGATGGGTTACAAGCTGTCTTTTACCAAGAATATTGGTACATCCTCGAAAAATATATTACTGATTTGGTTATGGGTGTTTTCCAAGATCCTGAACGCATAAGAGATATAAACAATACCAACATTGTCCTAATTCCTAAGCTGGAAAACCCAGAGACTATTAGGGATTTTAGGCCCATCTCTCTCTGCAATATTAGTTACAAAATTATAACTAAAATGTTGAGTCGTCGTCTTCATGATATTATGGGGAAAGTGATAGGTGATCATCAGTGCAGCTTTATTACGATACGTCAAAGCACTGATAATATAATTGTTGCTCAAGAAGTAATCCATTCCATGAAGACAAAGAACGGGAGGAAGGGATGGATGGCGGTCAAGGTAGATCTGGAGAAGGCTTTCGATCGCCTTGAATGGTCTTTCATCTATTATACTCTTAGATCTGTGGGTGTGGATGGAAAAATCTGTCAGATTATTATGGCTTGTATTACGAGTCCATCTTTTCAAATATTATCGAATGGGGAAGCCACTGAAAATTTTAGATCCTCCCGTGGAATAAGGCAAGGAGATCCTTTGTCCCCTTACATCTTCACATTATGCATGGAACGTCTTAGTCACATAATTCAAGATGCTATTGCGGCAGGTGATTGGGTTCCAATAAAGTTGAGTAGGAATGGCCCTAAAATATCTCATTTATTCTTTGCGGATGATCTCATTTTATTTAGTGAGGCCTCTAGTAGTCAAGTGGAAGCTATGCTAAATTGCCTGCAGAAGTTTTGTAACATTTTGGGTCAAAAAATGAATAAGGACAAGACTAGGGTGTGTTTCTCAAGGAAGGTTCATTTTTCTAGAGCCTATGATTTGAGTCAGAAGATGGGCGTTTGTTTGATTGGGGACTTGGGGAAGTATCTTGGCATTCCTCTTATTCATAAAAGAATGTCCAAGATCACCTTCTTGCCCCTTCTAAAGAGAACCCTCAAGAAGATTTCAGGTTGGAAAATAGGTGTTTTGAGCTTTGCGGGAAGAATCACTCTTATTAAATCAGTTATAGCTGCTTTGCCTTCTTATCAGATGCAGACTTTGCTTCTTCCTAAAGGTATTTTGAAGGAAATGGAGCAGAAAAGCAGGAAATTTATTTGGGATGAGCAGGAGTACCAGAAAAAACTCCACCTCATTTCGTGGGATCAGATTACAAGAAACAAGAAAGAGGGTGGTTTGGGGATTCGTGATATGTGTAAGCAAAATAAAGCCTTCATTATGAAACTTTGTTAGCATGTGATGAATAATACGGATAAACTGTGGGTTCGAGTCCTAAGAGAAAAGTACAGATGGGACCAGGTGAATAGCCTGTTGGCTCGAAGGAATATTTCCTCTACCTGGAGAGGTATCTGCTCGATTTAGGATAAATTCCAGAAAGGAGTGGGTGTTTGAGTCGGCAATGATGTTTCAACTTCTTTTTGGTATGACAACTGGTCGGAGATGAATCAACCCTTGATTGAGCTAATTCCAGGATGGGAGGGCTTTGTGGATAGGACTGAAAGAGTGAGTGACTATGTTAATCCTGAAGGTGAATGGGATGCTCTAAGATGGGAAGATGGTTTAACTCTCACATCGTCGAACGTATTGCTTGTGTCCATCCCCCCGGTGATAATAGAGGATCAGATAAGTATTTTTGGGAACCTTCTTCTGATGGTTGTTTTTCTGTTAGTTCTGCCTATCACTTTCTTTCTACAGGTTCTTCCAGTTCGAATTCAACTTTTTGGAGGTTACTATGGAGATGGGAGATCCCTAAGAAGGTCAAATCCTTCATATGGATTGTGGCACATGGAAGGGTGCATACAGTAGAACTAAGAGCGAGGAGGGGATTTTCTGAAAATGCATCTTGCCCTTTTAATTGTGACCAGGGTGAAAGCTTGATGCACCTCTTAAGGGATTGTGACAACTCTCGGAAAAGGTGGATATCCATTATAAAACCCGCCATGTGGAATAATTTTCTTAATCTATAGGGAACGGAGTGGATTGAATGGAATCTCAGGCATGAAGTTGGTAGGGACTTCACCAAAAAGATCAGATGGGCAACTCTGTTCGGATACGTATGCTGGGATATATAGGTGAATAGATGCAGGAAGCTGTTTGGAGAAAAAGCAGGAGTTGACTATTCGAATGCCAACTCTAGCTTTTCTTGGGCAAGCTGGGATATGGATTTAGCTGCCCATTGTAACTTTTATAATCACGCTGTAAATGGAAGGGGAGGCCAAAGAATTAGTATGCCAGGATTTCACAAACTTGAAGTAGATGGTTCTGTTCTTCACTCGGGGGAAAGTGCTAGTGCTGGAGTCATTAGAGGGGAAAATGGAGATTGGATATGTGGATACATGTGCAAACTCATACAAGTTCCTCTGGTAGTTGCTGAGATCATCACAATCATCCAAGGACTTCAAATCTGTTTGAATAGAAATCTAAAGAATATTAGTCTTTTTACTGATTGTATTAAAGCTATGCACCTACTCATGAGGGGTTGCGAGGACCACCACCCCTTTAAGGAGGTCATCGAGGAGCCTAGATTTTGGTTATCTAGGGAATGGTGTGTCCTTATTAGCCATTTCTCTAGAGATCAGAATGTTCAAGCATATTTTTTAGCTAGATTAGCTCACAATAGTGAAGAAAATTTTGTCATCTTAGATCACCTGCCACCTGACCTTGTTGTAGGCGGTGGAGGGTGATAGATCTTTTGATAGGTCTCCTTTGGAGTCGCCTCTTGTATTAATCTTATGATGGATTAATGAATTCTAGTTTTATGTCAAAAAAATTAGACATCACATACTCCCCAAAAAGTCATAATTTATAATTTTTGAAGAATTGTAAGCTTAACTATAGATTTTTTAAGCTCTACCACATTTTCTACATCTTTTACTATGACAAAAAGTGCAGTTTACCGTAGCGAAAGCATGATTTTTTTAGTTGTAAATTTCACATCAGATGCGAAAAAGCAGAATGGAAGAGGTGATGGTTCGACTTGGCTTCACTAGCGATTCATATTTTCAGCCTAAGGGAGTGTTTGTAAGCTTCCATACTGCCAAGAAAGTTATCTTAACATGTTTTCAACATTTCTTTCGTAAAATTTTGGGATTTTGAAGAATTGAAAGTTAGGGTTCCTCATAGATTTCTAATTGCAAGGTATTTTCACATAATCTTTTGAGTTTAAATGGATTATATGAGTTAGATAAGATGTTTAATCGGTTTAGTTTTGTTAGAGTTGAGGTTATTTGAAGATTTGAGTTAGGGTTTGAACCTCTGAGTTAGGTTTTGTTGAGATTTGATATTGTGGTGATTGAAAATGAGTTTTGGTGATTGGGTTATATTAATGTTTTAAATTTGAAGTTTAATCAGATTAAATTGTTCATTTAGCTTGATTTATGAAAATTGGTATTTTTAGGTTAGAACACTAAGTGTGAAATTGGGGGTTTTGCTTAATTTGACCAACTGGAGTTGTTAATTTATTTAGTTGAGTTACTTGAGTTATTGGGTTCCTAAGTTTAGTGTTGGAATGATTGAATTATGATTATGGCAAGAGTTGGCCTTTAGAGGGATTATAAGTCTTTATGTTAGTTGTGATTCACTTTATTAATTGTTAAATAATATGTGGTTGATTGTGATTGATGTAGATGGATTGTGAATTAATTTGGATTGTGCATGAGTAGAGTTGGGAATCAAGGCTGGTTCGGCCCTAGAGGGTCAGCCCTTGACTGGCCAGAGTGTAATATCCCAATTTTTGATTAAGGGCTAATAATGATTAGTGTGGATATTTATGAATTTAAATGAGAATTATTATGTGTTTTATGGCTATTTTAATTAATACGTCATAATTATTAAAAAATTGGAAGAATGGAATTATTGGGCAATTAGTTGGTGATTAATGGGAAAACTAATTACTAACTATAAGAAAAATGAGAAGTGTGATTAAATGGTTAATGGAGGGATTACTGAAGCTAATTGGTGATATATTGTATGAGAACCAATAAGATTTGGACATGTGTCAAGAGTGGGTGAAGAGAGAAGGAGTAAGAAAAGTCAAAATCCCAATTGTTTAATGTTTTTCTCTCCTCCCTCTCTTTCCTTTTTGCTGGCAGCATGGGTTAAAGGGAAAAATCATCATTTTCCCTTCATCTTCAAGCTCTCATATCCCTCTCTCTCATGTTCTCTCTCTTCTCCCTTCTTTGGACACCATTGTTGCAGAAAAAGGGAAGGGAAAAGCTTGAAAAAGAGGTAAGCAAATGCCCTCCATTGCTCAAACTCACTTCATGAATGTTGTTCCTTGGAGTGAGAGCTTCATTTTGGTGTTTATAGTATGCCCATTGGTGTTGATTTGTGGCCATACGAAATTTTGAGAAGTACTTTAAGACCGGTTGTGGGAACAACCGGTCTTAAATATGAGACATTTAAGACCGGTTGCTCCCACAACCGGTCTTAAATGTCTCATCTTTAAGACCGGTTGTGGTACAACCGGTCTTAAATGTCTCATATTTAAGACCTGTTGCTCCCACAACCGGTCTTAAATGTCTCATCTTTAAGACCGGTTGTGGGAGCAACCGGTCTTAAATGTCTCATATTTAAGACCGGTTGCTCCCACAACCGGTCTTAAATGTGGAGTTTTAGACCGGTTGTGGGTACAACAGGTCTTAAAAGTTTGACTTTTAAGACCGGTTCTAACAACCGGTCTAAAAAATAACAGACTTTTTAGAACGGCTGTATCAAGACCTAATACAGAACCGGTCTAAAAAGTCATTTTTAACCGGTCTTAAAAGTCATTTTTCTACTGGTGACTCCCTTTGAAAAAGTTGATAAGGTGAGTGAAACCTATCTATCTATCTATGTTTTGTGTCAAATGGATTAGTTTGTAATTTCTGAAAATTTGGCTTTGAATCCAAAAATGAGTGCTACTATTCATTTGGTATGTTTTGGCATGAGAATGGTATTTTGGGATGAGTTTAGGATAGATAGATTGATTGGTGATTGGAATTTGATGTTTAGATGAGATTGGAATTTTGATGTTTGTATTGCCCAAAACCAAAGCATGATAAAGGAGTAGGATTTTGGTCATTTTGAGATTCCATTGTGTTCCTTGTGGAAAATTGTATGGGAGAAGTATTGAATATGAATTTTGAACCATTGGGAACTTAGTGTTAAAAGTGGCAAGTTTTGGTTAGTAAGAAACTCTGTTTTGGCAGTGATCTTGTATGGACGTTTTAAAATAGCAAATGGCGTTGGAAAATTATGAAACTTTCTAGTCTTAAATTTCACTTGCCAAGCTTCAAAATGGACATATATTTCATGTCATTTCGATTTTTGGGCTAGGAGTTATGACTGTCCAAAGTTTGATGTTAAATTTGGGAACAATTCTGAAGCAAGGTGGACTTTTCTTGAAATCTGTATTTTTGTGGTGATTTTCAGTAATGTCCCATATTTTTCATATGAAGAGGACTTAAATAGCTTTCAATGGGCTTTGGAATCACCTCATTTCGATTTTTGTAAAATTAGTTATGAATTTTTGAAGTTGTCTTGGCTACAGCAGAAAATCTTGGCTGCAGCGCAAAAGTTTCTGTGTACGTTCTGGCCGCAGCCAGAAATTGTTGGCTGCAGCCAGAAACTTTCTGTGTTGCTTCTGGCTGCAGCCAGAGTTTTTTTTGGCTGCAGCCAGCCCCTGTTTTCAGCACCTTGTGATTTTGAAAAGTGGTTTCCAACCCGATGTTTCCCAATCCTTTAGGGCTTTTATTAGAGCCAATTGTAACTACTTAAAGGACATAAATGATAACCAAATCTAAGTATTGTGAAGTCAATTGAGTATTGGAATAGAGAATAACTCTTCATCCCTAATTATAATTATAGGATACGATATTTGCCCTCCTCGGGAGAGACCTGCGACAAAGCACGAACGGAACGAACCAGGTAGTGACTTTTCTCTCATGTTGTGTATGATGTTTTGGTATGCATAACTTATCATTGAACTGTGAATTACATGTACTATGGTCCATTACAGCGCGAGCAGGTCAGTGTGAGCCGTGTAGGGATTGACTTTGGTCATCTCTAGGTCGACTGTTGAACTGCCGTTGTAATTGACATGGAACTTTGTGAATCCGACCTGTGGGGTGGCGTTTGTTAATCCAGCCGTGGGCTGTGAGTTTTGAATCTTGCATGTATGGCTTGTGTGATGAAATGCTTTATATGAATCCCAGCTGTGGTGAAATATATTGTGTGGATTGTGTTGTGCAATGCAGCATGAGCAATCGTAAGGGATGACACATGTCATACTAACCATTGCCGTTGTAACTGCTGTTGTAGTTGCTTTATGTGGATAATGATTTGATTTCATGCCTTATTTTTGTACATACTATGATTGATTTGACATTACGGGGATTCCTTAGAATCTCACTCTCCCAAAAACCATGTTTTAGACAGGGCAGAAGGATCAAAGGGAAAGCGGGCGACGAAGAGCGGGTAGAGCTCATTGATAGGAGTCTATTTTGGAAAAAAAATTTGGTTATCATTTTGTAAATCATTTGGATATATTTTGTTGGGAATTACATGTATATATTGGATAGTAATTATGTAATCCCCTTATATGGGAAACTACTTGGGCTTTGTGCCTTGTATAGACCTTGAATTAGTAATCGAACCCCGAGTGTGTTGGGAATTTGCATTATACTCTGATAATTATGAATGAAATCAACCTGTACAGGCCATTTAGTATTGAAATGTGATTATGAGACCGTCACAAACAAGTTTTGTAAAATTTTTTGAAAGCCATGATTTTGGGAAGTTTGATTTTGTTTAAGTCCCAAAATCATCTAAGGTCTCTAATTCTACATCAATTACGTGTTTATGAACTAAATCTCGGCCTTAAGCGTGAAGGGGGTTACACAGAGTCTACAAGGGCTGGCCTTTTTAGGCTTGGGGTCAGAAAAATTATAGTTTTTCAAGCCCCGGCCCACAGGGCTAGGAACTCATTTATACAATATTTAACTATTTTTTTGCTTTTTTTTCATAGAGATATAATTAGTAAATAAATGTTGTCAACATTAATGTTTAAACAACACGTCTCATGCAACAAACAAACACAGTTACTAATGTATAATCAAAGGTAAAATCATGTTCATAAATAACTTACACAAAGGCCAAAGCATAAGAAGGCAAGAAGCTAAACACTCTAACATCTAAACAACATGAGTATGACAACTATCATTTTCATCTTCGTCGCCACTATCATCAATTTCAAGGACATTTGATTGTGCTTCACTTTGAGTAGTAGGCTCAAGTAGTCAAATAATCACAACCTCCATAAAAAATCATACTCCATTAGGCAGAATAGTATACAATATGATTTTATTCTAAATAGGCAGAACAATATACTCAAAAATCATAATATAATTCAATTAGACAAAACAGTATACTCAAAAATCATACTCTATATAATATGAGGATAGAGTGACAATATAGGTTCAATAAGGCAATTCAAAAAGACAACACAGTTTCCCTTTACAAGCAAAAACAAAATAAAATAAACGGGCTTAATGGGACGACCCTTTTAGACTCGACTTTCTTTGGAGGCTATAATTTGCAAGCCCGGCCCTTGACGGGCCAGCGCCTAAAAGGGCTCAGCTCGTTTTCCCAGCTCTATGCATGAGGCTTGACTTGATTTTGATATTGTATAGCTTTGGCAAAAGGAAACCACTTTTCACTTGTTATGTGTGTTGATATGTTGTTTTTGAGCATTTTATAGAATGATTATGAGAATTGAAATGGTATATTGATATTGATTAAACATTTCAACGGGTACTTTAAAATTTTTACTGAGATTGAAAAAGTTATCATGATGTTGATTAGTATTTTTAAATATTCCTTGTTGAACTTAATAATGTGAATTGTAGAGGAGTATGAATTGAGATTTGAGATATTATGGCTTGAATATGGAAATCTATAGAGATTCCCATTTATGATCATATTGATAAAAATTATGTTGACTTGGTTTGGGAGGAGATGTAGTAGATTATTCTATGACATGGTATAGCTTCAACTGGTGCACGATAGTTGGCTTTTTATTTTCCCACAAGTTCAAAGAGGAACTGTCATACTAATTCAACAAGGGACTGCCACACTAGTTCAACGTGGGGCTGTGACACCCCTGCTGGTTCAATAGGGGAAAAGACTTATGGTTCAGGCATGTACTCTGAGGATGTTGGCTGGTCCTCATCATATGGCTGGTGAGCTTCAAGTGGTGAGTAACATGGATAGTAACTTAGCTTATAGGACTAGTCAGTGAAAACAAGGTGGTTTGGTTGGATTTAGGGGACAACTTATGCATTTGTGATATGGAAATTTGTGAATTCTATCTCTACTTATATAAATTATTCCACTTGACACCTGACAAGTACATGATGAGTTGGATAGCTTGTCACTAAAGCGCTTGTCTCACATTATTGCTCTTATCATTTTTTAGGTGCAAGTCCTAGTACAGGAAGGTTAAGGAAGGCTTTGGGCAGCTTGAGTAGTACTACTATAGTCGTATGGCCTACTGCTTCTAAATCATGTGCTAATAGCTAAATATTTCCACATTAAGGGCTCATCTTGTGTAACACCTTACTTCTGTAATCGATCTAATGAGTTTTACATAGTGAATTTGAACCACAAAGTGATATTCATTTATAAAGTTCTTTCAATTCCCAACCTCAGGACAATATTCGAACCAGTACTTGAGTGAGATTTTCAAAAAATTTCAAAACTTCTCAAAAACTATCATAAAGTGGTTGTAACTTCTTCGTAGCTCATCATTTCTTAATTCTCTTTATTATCTTAATCAGAGTGATTCTTTGGTCATTTTTATATGCGGAAGGTTTCTTAACTAATGGGCTCATACCGCACGATTACCCATTTCTAATTCAATTACTGCGCTTAGAAAATTCGACTTGTCTATTATGTAGTAATGTACAATTAATCACTCAACGTTTATTACACAACGGTTCAAAACATAAATAATTCTTCTCCTTGGTTGCAACTTCTTCTCTCCTAGCACAACGTCTTGCACTTCTCTTCAGTGCTCCGCTGCCTATATGATTGGTGAGGGAGAGTGAGATTCAAGAGAATCCTAGTAGCGGACAGTGCTAACAAATGCATGCAAGAAATGCTTTGTACATGACATGCTTGCTTACATAACAAAAACATGCCAAGATAATTACATATATGCATGCTCGATGTTTAACACATTACACTAATGGCCATAGTATACGTAAAACAGAGCTTCACTCGTTCATATATGCTTCATACAATTCATCAAAGGAACTAACACATCAATACACAAACACACATATCCAGTTATGCAAGTTAGGAAAGTTCCCTGCCTTTTATCTTCAAGTTCCCTCCTTGTATCTTTTGTTCCAACCATTGAAGCTTCTTAGAAATTCTTTTACTTTTCTTCTTTCTTGACTTCTCATGACCCTAGATAAATGGCCATGTTGTTAGAGTCATGACAAATAAATGTCCAATGAGTTACTTTAGCCTCTAGGACTTGTCTTTATTCTTTGGGCTCATACTTATCTCAAATTTTAATAACCCAAGACACCTTGGTTGGTTAACCATTAAAGTTAACACATTGGGCCCAATGGATATTTAATGGGCCCACACTAACTTCATGTGCTTAACTTAACCCTTGGAAATTAATTTTATTATCAAATGCCAATACTTTTTTATTTTCACACTATTCTAGAAAAAGTTGGCAGATTTTTCACTTAACTTTGAAAAATCATAACTAATTCTAGAAAAATCCAAATTGAGTGATTCCAGTTTCTATGTAAAGCTCTTAATGTCCTATTTCAATGAAAAATATTACAAAGTATCAATTATAGCTACACATTTCCTAGAAATTCGTCAAACTCAGACTGCCACAAATTTCATTCCAGAATCAAGGTCAAACTTTGAAAAATCATTACTTTCGACCTACCAATGCAAATGGCTCATATTACTATCAAATTAAAGCTCAAAATGTCTACTTTAATCCTATAAAATTTCATAGCATTTAAACTAAGTTTGATCGATCCAAAACATATTGCAAGTTTACTGCCTCTAGAAAACGAATTTAGGCAGCATGAAACTTAAACTTCCAAAATCATCATTTAACCATAAACACATGATTAAACCTCAAAATACCCCCTAGACAAAAAATGAACTATAGCCCCTCATGAAAACTTATCGAAACAATAAACTAATCGGTTCAAAATGAAGCCCATGCCTACCTCTACGTGTTTTCACAATTGGTTCGGAAATATGGCAGTACTCTGGCCAGCGAGACGGCACCAAACCCCTCCAAATGAAAATATGAAACCGTAGAAATGAAGCTTGGGATGAATAGAAGAAGGTTTGTGAAGGGCATTTTAAGAGAAAACGTCGATTCGATAGAGTTTTGGTGGATTGAATTCAAGAACGGTTACTATTCACACTTCCTCTTTCCCTTTTCAATTTCTCATGATTTTTTTTGATTTTCCCCTTGATTTTTGTGAGCTTGGACAAAATCATTGGGCCCTTAATGGTCTTGGAAAGTGTCTGCTACATGTCGCATTCCTGTGGTGCCATTTATTCTGTGATCTAGTGATTCAGTGACATGTGTCACTTACTTTAATAAAGTGGGTCCTACCTCTTTTCTCAAGTTTTTTAGCCATCCAATTTGTCAGGAAAGTGAAGGTCTAATGATTTTCTAGGGCTTTTGGGTTCGGTGTTCAGAAAAGTTAATCGGGAGATCAAACTGGGGACTGGTGAATTCCCCTGACTTTTGTGCCACATGTCATCATCTTGGAATGCCAACACAAAAGGTAAAAAGGACACCTTATGATAAAGGGACAGGTGTCACATTCTAATTATGCCAACCAAAAAGTGTGAATAGTGTTTGTCATGATGATATATACTTTGATGACAAGAGTCTTCTTCTTATTCATCCAACACAAAAGTTGAGTCATCATTACTCATCATGACTTGCTTTATTAAAGCTACTTTAATAAGTTACTTTATCGGTGCTCATTCGGGGTTCCATTTGGGTTGTAGAGTGTTTTAGGTTGTATATGATGTAAATAATATATGACAACACTTGTATTAGTCGTAGTGGTAGTTGCAATATTCAAAGCCCAAACGTTAGTAATTATATATGATAATCAAGTTGATATCATGTAGACGTATGCCTAGGGCCTATTAGTATAAGCACAAGAATGTGGGTTTTCATAAAGAATACTTTGGGTAAACACTCTGACATTAATAAATGAAACTACAAATGGATATAATGAAAATGCAAACCAGTTGAGATCGATCAAAATGAAAATGTTTTAAAAAGTTTTATAAAACCCACTCAAGTGCAAGATCAAACCCTGTTTTGGAGTTAGGATCGCTATAGTTTATAATGATTTCTAGTCTCTGGTTTGAAGTCTTTAACTGTTTACACCCATCCAAGTGCTTTGAAAACTATGGTGTTACAACCTGCACCTTCATCCCCTCCACCAATCCATCTTTGCGTTGAATGAAGAGATGTTACAAGAGAAAATAACACTAAGGAAGGGTCTTGTTGTCATCAAAGAAGTCTAAAGCAAATTTTGGGAGAGGGAAGGAAACTTATTATGAGGTGGAATAAGAAAGGACAAATTGTGAACTTGTCAGATTTCAAAATTTGATCTTTCTTATTCCATCTACAGTAAGTTTCCTCCCCTCTCTCAATTTCCTTTTTGAACCTCCTACATGACAAGAAGACCCTTCCCTAGTACTCTTTTATCTTGTGCCATCTTTTCATTCAGTGTCTAATTGATTGTGAAGGGTTACAAGTTATGATTTATAAAGGTCTGATGGGCTTACGAAAGGTTATGATGAGTTATGACATAGAAGGTCCGAATGTTACAAAGGTTTATGAAAGAGTTAGATGACGGCTGTTTTTGAAGACCGTTATGTTTTCTTCACTGATATAAGAGGTTGGAAGTTGAATCATTTGTAAGTGTTATATGATGGTTGTTTCGAAAGAACCGTCACTTTTGTCACTAAATAAATTATGGATATTAATTACAACCGTTATTTTTGTGTTTGCGCGAATTTTGCCTTGCAATACATGACGGTGCGTATCAATAACCAATACATTTACGCATTATATATCCTTGCATGACCTCTGCCTTAACATATATGAAGTTTATTAGCTATGACCGTTATATATTAGGCGTAATAAATGCCTAAATCTGTAGAAATGATACTTCACTTTTTATTTCGAACAACTATGAAATATATAAGTTTCACAATGTTTGAAAAGCAACTGTGATATATTGATATCATGTACTTAATGGTTTTTCAAATAGACCGTTAAGAATATGATAATATTTTAATAAATAAAAAATTAAAGATATATTTCAATGACGTTTAGGAAAATTGTCAACTATTTTGCAACATATACTTCACAGGTTATCTTAACAACTGTGAAGTATTGCCTTGCACAAGGTCCGCCTCTTGATATTTTATGGTTTCCCCTAAAACCGTAAAATATTGAGTGTTATATATTAACGATTTTGTAGTGGTGAAATTAGGATTAATGTGTTGGTTTACCAATAAAATTTTTGCAATTATGGTGCTTGGTGCACATTTATGAAACGTTTATGGTTAGAGTTGTGTCTTAACCCAGTAATTTAATATTATGTTAGTTGTTTATTTCTTTTTTCTTTTTTTTTTCTGGGTTTTTAATAACTATCTAGTATCTATGCTACTGATTATTCCAAATTAAATTTTAGATATATTGAGTTGAGGGGTCTCAACATCATGGTATTTTCCTTTCCCAATGTTGAAATTCCCAATTTGGCTTATTTGAAGAGGAAATAGAGAATGGAATCAATGGAGACATTCCTTTCCTGTATTGGATCTAGGATATTTTATTTATATCTTTTGTTTCAAGTGAAAGGAACAAGGAGAGGATTGTGTGATTAAAAAAGGGTGAAAAACACATATTTTTGCTTTGCCATATAATTGCGGTAATTTCAGAAATAGAAGTAGCTTTTTTTGGGGCATTCAAAAATAGAAGTCAAATTTATTGATGTGACATTAAATGAAAATCACGCTTTCTGTTAACTTCTACAGTTTTTCGCGTTTATAGCTTGAATGGACGTCTTCTTTCCAAGTGTTTTGGCAACTCAATTGTCCCTAATTAGATTTAACTTCTGGACTATTTATAAAACTATTGTTTTGTGATTATAAATAGCAATCTTCCAAATGGGTTTTGATCATATCTCTGAAACGTAACTTATTACCGCAGAGCAGGAAAAGCCATAATACAGAAGGAATTAGTCACAATGTACAAGAAACAGCGTATTACCATATGCGCCTTATTCTTATTTATTAGTTCCTTCATTATAGGTCAAGCAAAAGACTTCAATATAGCAAGCTACGGCGGAAATCCTAATGGAGATATCACAGATGTAATGTCATAACATATTCATACAATACACACACACAACATAATTCCACTGTTTATAGCACAAGAAACCTGGCTCAATGTTCCTTGTTCATGATTAACATGTTTGTGAATATGTTCTTTAAGGCTCTCAAAAAAGCATGGACGGACGCATGTGCTGCCACAGATGCTAGCAAAATCTTGGTTGGAGGAGGCACTTACTCGATGAATGCAGTGGATCTTAGAGGACCATGCACATCTCCTTCTATTGAGTTACAGGTTGATGGTATAATTCAAGCACCAGCAAACCCTGCTGCACTACAAGGGGCCGACCAATGGGTTAAAATAGGGTACGTGAATGCCTTCACATTATCTGGCAGAGGAACTTTTGATGGCCAAGGTCCAGCTGCATGGAAAGCTAATGATTGTGCACATAATTCAAAATGCAATTGGCCTACCATGGTAAATAACATCAAAACAAATCTTCTTACAGTATTATTCTCTTGTTTTTTGTTCAAAATTTTATATGTTTTCATTGTACTAATTATTAGAAGAGAACCAATATACACGGACTATGCAACATATTGCATATGTGCTTATTAGTCACCAGCTCCAACTGACAAACTTGATTTTGAAATACATGAGGATGAATATGGATTAGGTGTACGTTTTTTGAGAAGTGCATCTTGGTGCATTTCTTATTCTATTACCATTACTGCACCATACCATGTTTTCCCATATTCTACTTTTTCTCTCTATTAACATAAAAAGAAATATATTGGGAAGTGCACCAAATCAATTCCAAAGACAGGATGAGGCAAATTTCTTTTTAAGGAACTAGTCACCAATAACATGGAAAAGAATCATCTCCAATATTCTTCTATTAGCGAATGTGTTATCCTTAATTATTTAAAATGTAGTATCTTGCCTAGGTCTAATTATTAGAAGTAAAACGTGATTCAAAAATGACATGCTAGAATGTTTTATTACTAGAGGTGCACTTCACCAATACACTAACAAGTGTTTCCTACGAAATTTGAACAGAACTTTGGTTTCAACTTCCTCAACAATTCATATATCACGGGCGTAACTTCTAAAGATAGCAAAAACTTCCATGTCAATGTTCTTTCATGCAACAATATCAACTTTGATGGATTCAACATCATTGCACCTGAAGATAGCCCAAACACTGATGGAATCCACATTGGAAGATCAAACGGAGTAACTGTTGCGAACACCAAAATCGCTACTGGAGACGACTGTGTCTCCTTAGGCGATGGTAACAAAAACATAACGGTGGTTAATGTGCATTGTGGACCTGGCCATGGCATTAGCGTTGGAAGCCTTGGAAGATATAACAATGAACAACCAGTAACAGATGTCAAAGTTAGAAACTGCACAATATCTAACACAATGAATGGTGTGAGGATCAAGACATGGCCTGGCACTCCAGGGACTATTACTGTAACTGATATGCATTTTGAAGATATTGTCATGGAAAATGTTCAAAACCCAGTGATCATAGACCAGGAATATTGCCCATCGAATCAATGCGACAAATCGGTATGTAAATCGAACTCTTCATTGTCATATCTTTTCCTAGCACTAGTGGGCTAGTGGCTTCTTATGCGTTTTTTTTGTCTTTTTTTTTTGCATGATTCAATTGGGTAGTCCCCTTCAAAGATAAAGATAAGCAATGTGAGTTTCAAAAACATTCGAGGCACTTCTCAAACTCAAGAAGGAATAGTTCTTATCTGTAGCAGCGGAGCGCCATGTGAAAATGTCCAACTCGATAACATTAATCTCCAATTTAGTGGAGCTGAAGTAAGTGCTAAATGTGCAAATGTCAAACCTACAATTACGGGAGTAGCACCAGCTTGTGCAGCAACTTAAGAATAGAATGGTGTTATAAAGGTTCTCCATTTTTTTATTGCGCAATTACGGGAATATCTTTGTTGAGTTTAACAAAATCATGTATTATCTATTTTTTTTCTATTTGTAATTCAAACTGCGTAATACATACGGAGCAAATTATTTATATGAATTGAGGCTCCCTTTAACATTTTATAATTTACTTTTCCTCATACCTTACACTAGCATCACCCAGACTTTCCTAGCATGTAAGAACAACAAGTGACCCGTCAGAATCCTAAAGACGCCGAGTTAAAAAGGGAAAAAAATCTCTTCTTAAAAAAACATTAAGTTCTAACACAAGTTGCCGGAATAGGATTTTTCTAAAAAATTTTCAAAAATCATAACTAATTCAAATTAAATTAGGTTTGAATTTAGAGTTTTGAAGTGCCATCTATAACTGCTGAATACTCTATAAAAGAAAAATAAGATCTGGGTTAACCTCTAACCCATTTCTGAGAAAAATCTTCAATATTCAAAATTGTATAGTGCATTTTCAGAACATCTTTTTCTATTTTTTGGGTCATGTTCATAAAATCATGTCTTTTAATCTACGCATAATCCAAAAATTGTTATAGAGGACTTGTTTCAAATCTTAATATGTGTGCTATAACGCCACAACGGTTCTGAGTCTAATTCATACCTTTGCACTTTTAAACTTCTTTAAAATTGAAGCTTAGAATAAAACAGTAACTATATATAGCTAACTTACCTACTATTCATGCATTCTTGTTATGCCACTTACCTTGGGTATCGGTAAGCTCCTTCTACCTACTTATAGAGTACTAATAATACATATTATCACATACATTTAGCTTACTAATGAATCCCTATTTTACAATATATTTCTATGCTTAATTAAGGTTTTTTATTATAATTATAGGGTCTAATTGTAGGAATTGTTATAATAAATTGAATAAAAAGAAATTGTATGAAATAAATGTTAAAAAGGGCATAAATGTCAAGTTGATATGATTTCTCTTGATTAAATTCCTATGCATAGAGATGTTTTATTATTACTGACTATTTTAGGAATTAGAGAAACAAAAGAAATGTGAAAACGACAATTAGTAGCCCATAACACTACTGCAAAATGATAATAGGAACAACAAACATTTATCAGCAGATCCAAAAGAGAAGGCATATATGGCAAAGTCTCCATGGATGATTGGGCTTGAATTAATGCATGACTGAACAAGGAGCAATTAGAGACCAAACAAAATGTGACAAAAAGGCTCAAAACAATGAAAAATAAAGGCAAGAGTGTGCACATGCGTTTTAGGGAGGATTAGGCCTACTCTCTACTCACGTAAGTCCAATACCTACAAGAGGCGCCACGTATTTAGGGAACTTTAATATAAAATCTTGATGAATCCCGATTTGGTAAAATATATATATATATATATTAGGGAAAAAGACAAAAAAAAGAACTTTAAAAATGAGAAAAGACAAAAAAAATTGTTTCTAATATTCATAATATTAGAGAAATGTTATTCTTGATTTGACCTTTTTAAAATCTAAAGAAAATAACACAAATGCCCTCATACATATTTTTTTACAAAAATAAAAGTAACTCCCACCCCCTCACTTGCCACCGGCCACTACTAGATGTGCCCCTGCTGATAAATCCCTAGATTAATAAAGTAAATTGTGTGCTTTTATGGAATCTTGGCAATGTTTTAGACATTTTTACATGGTGTTAAATCTAGACCAAACCGGCGACTTGGACACTTGTCCAGTTCGGTTGATGGTCGAACTCAGAGGGAAATTGACCCAGGGTAGCTTGGTGTAAATTGGCATAACCTGGGAGTAACTCGGGTAACTCGCTAACTAAACGGGTTGCTTTGGTAACTTCTATACTTGCCTGGAAATTGCTATGCTTCGGGAAGAAGAAGAAGAAAGTTTTTGAGATAAGATCGGGGACTGATGAATTCCCCTTACTTTTGTGCCACAATCACCATCTTGGAATGCCAACACAAAAGGCAAAAAGGACACCTCATGATAAAGGGATAAGTGTCACCTTCTAATTGTGCTAACAAAAAAGTGTGAATAGTGTTTGTCATGATGATATGTACTTTGATAATAAGTGTCATATTCTTATTCATCCAACATAAAAGTTGAGTCATCATTACTCATCCTGACTTACTTTTTTAAAGCTACTTTAATAAAGTTACTTTATCGGTGCTCATTTGAGATTCCATTCGGGTTTTAGAATGTTTTGGGTTGTATATGATGTAAATAATATATGACAACACTTGTATTAGCCATAGTAGTAGTTGTGATATTCAAAGGCCGGATGCTAGTAATTATATATGATAATCAAGTTGAAATCAGGTAGATGTACGCATAGGACCTATTAGTATAAGCACAAGATTATGGGTTTTCATAAAGAATACTTTGGGTAAACACTTTGATATTAATAAATGAAACTACAAATGGATGGGATGTAATGAAAATGCAAACTAGTTGAGATTAAAATGAAAATGTTTTGAAAGTTTTAGAAAACCCACTCAAGTACAGGATCGAACCTTGTCTTAGAGTCAAGATCGCTATGGTTTATAATGATTTCCAGTCTCTGGTTTAAAGTCTTTAACTGTTTACACCCATCCAAGTGTTCTAAAAACTATGGTGTTACAACCGGTGCCTCTATCTCCTCCACCAATCCATCTTTGCGCTGAATGAAGAGATGTCACAAGAGAAAAGAGCACTAGGGAAGGGTCTTGCTATCATGACAGAGGTCCAAAGCAAATTTTGAGAGAGGGGAGGAAACTTACTATGAGGTGGAACAAGAAATGACAAATTGTGAACTTGTTAGATTTCAAAATTTGATCTTTCTTGTTTCATCTACAGTAAGTTTCCTCCTTTCTCTCTCAATTTGCTTTTTGGACCTCATACATGACAAGAAGACCCTTCCTTAGTACTCTTTTATCTTTTGCCATCTTGTCATTTAGCGTAATAGATGGATTGGCGGTAGGGACAGAGGTACTGGGGATTGCGGATGGGCGACGTGGTTAGGATTCTCAGTACTTGAGCCATTTGTTTCCACCACCAAGTTTTGAGGAGGAGGAGGAGGAGGGGGTAGGGGCAGCAAAGGAGTTCCTTGAAAACTTATAACATGATGAAGGAGAGAAGGAGGATGTCAATAAAGAAAAGCAGTTAGAATGACAAGGAATAGTTGAGTTTAAATAGAGGTCTAACTAAGTACAAAGGGTTATAAGTTATGACTTATAAAGGTCTAATGGGCTTATGAAAGGTTATGATGAGTTATGACATTGAAGGTTCATGAAAGAGTTAGATGACGGTTATTTTTGAAGACCGTTACATTTTCTTTACTGATATAAGAGGTTGGAAGTCGAATCATTTCTAAGTATTACATGGCGGTTGTTTCGAAAGAACTGTCACTTTGGTCACTAAATAAATTACGGTTATTAACTATAACCGTTATTTTTGTGTTTTCACGAATTCCGTCTCGCAATAGATGATGGTGCACATCAATAACCAATACATTTAAGCATTATATATCCTTGCACGACCTCTGACTCGACATATATAATGTTTATTAGTTATAACTGTTATGTATTAGGCGTTATAAATGCCCAAATCTGTAGTAGTGATACTTCACGTTTTATTTCGAACAACCATAAAATATATAAGTTTCACAATGTTTGAAAAGCCACTGTGATAGATTGATATCATGTACTTAATGGTTTTTCAAAATAAACTGTTAAGAATATGATAATATTTTAATAAATAAAAAATTAAAGATATATTTCACTGACGTTTAGTAAAACTGTTACCCATTTTGAAATATTTACTTCACATGTTATCTTAACAACTGTGTAGTATTGCCTTGCACAATGTCCGCCTCTTGATATTTTACAGTTTCCCCTAAAACCGTAAAATATTGAGTGTTATATATTAACGATCTTGTAGTGGTGAAATTAGGGTTAATGTGTAAGTTTACCTATAAACTTTTTGCAATTACGGTGCTTGCTGCACATTCGCGAAATGTTTATGGTTGGAGTTGTATCTTAACCCAATAATTTAATATTATGTAAGTTTTTTATTTTTCTTTCTTGGTTTTTAGTAACTATCTAGTATCTATGCTAATGATTATTCAAAATTAAATTTTAGATATATTAAGTAGAGGGATCTCAACATCATGGTATTTTCATTTCCCAATGTTGAAATTCCCAATTTGGCTTATTTGAAGAGGAAATAGAGAGAGGAATCAATAGAGGCATTCCTTTCCAGTATCGGGTCTAGGATATTTTATTTATATCTTTTGTTCAAGTGTAAGGAACAAGGAAAGGATTGTGTGATTAAAAAGGGGTGAAAAACAGATATTTTTGCTTTGCCATATCAATGCGGTAATTTCAAAAATAGAAGTAGCTTTTTTTGGGGCATTAAAAAATAGAAGTCAAATTTATTAATGTGACATTAAATGAAAATCACGCTTTCTGTTAACTTCTACAGTTTTTCGCGTTTATAGCTTGAATGGACGTCTTCTTTCCAAGTGTTTTGGCAACTCAATTGTCCCTAATTAGATTTAACTTCTGGTCTATTTATAAAACTATTGTTTTGTGATTATAAATAGCAATCTTCCAAATGGGTTTTGATCATATCTCTGAAACGTAACTTATTACCGCAGAGCAGGAAAAGCCATAATACAGAAGGAATTAGTCACAATGTACAAGAAACAGCGTATTACCATATGCGCCTTATTCTTATTTATTAGTTCCTTCATTATAGGTCAAGCAAAAGACTTCAATATAGCAAGCTATGGCGGAAATCCTAATGGAGATATCACAGATGTAATGTCATAACATATTCATACAATACACACACACAACATAATTCCACTATTTATAGCACAAGAAACCTGGCTCAATGTTCCTTGTTCATGATTAACATGTTTGTGAATATGTTCTTTAAGGCTCTCAAAAAAGCATGGACGGACGCATGTGCTGCCACAGATGCTAGCAAAATCTTGGTTGGAGGAGGCACTTACTCGATGAATGCAGTGGATCTTAGAGGACCATGCACAGCTCCTTCTCTTGAGTTACAGGTTGATGGTATAATTCAAGCACCAGCAAACCCTGCTGCACTAAAAGGGGCTGACCAATGGGTTAAAATAGGGTATGTGAATGCCTTCACATTATCTGGCAGAGGAACTTTTGATGGCCAAGGCCCAGCTGCATGGAAAGCTAATGATTGTGCACATAATTCAAAATGCAATTGGCCTACCATGGTAAATAACATCAAAACAAATTTTCTTACAGTATTATTCTCTTGTTTTTTTCTTCAAAATTTAATATGTTTTCATTGTACTAATTATTAGAAGAGAACCAATATACACGGACTATGCAACAGATTGAATATGTGCTTATTAGTCACCAGCTCCAACTGACAAACTTGATTTTGAAATACGTGAGGTTGAATATGGATTAGGTGTACGTTTTTGAGAAGTGCATCTTGATGCATTTCTTATTCTATCACCATTACTGCACCATACCATGTTTTCCCATATTCTACTTTTTCTCTCTATTAACATAAAAAGAAATATATTGGGAAGTGCACCAAATCAATTCCCAAGACAGGACGAGGCAAATTTCTGTTTGAGGAACTAGTCACCAATAACATGGAAAAGAATCATCTCCAATATTCTTGTATTAGCAAATGTGTTATCCTTAATTATTTAAAATGTAGTATCTTGCCTTGGTCTAATTATTAGAAGTAAAACGTGATTCAAAAATGACATGCTGGATTGTTTTATCGCTAGAGGTACACTTCACCAATACACTAACAAGTGTTTCCTACGAAATTTGAACAGAACTTTGGTTTCAACTTCCTCAACAATTCATATATCACGGGCGTAACTTCTAAAGATAGCAAAAACTTCCATGTCAATGTTCTTTCATGCAACAATATCAACTTTGATGGATTCAACATCATTGCACCTGAAGATAGCCCAAACACTGATGGAATCCACATTGGAAGATCAAACGGAGTGACTGTTACAAACACCAAAATCGCTACTGGAGACGACTGTGTCTCCTTAGGCGATGGTAACAAAAACATAACAGTGGTTAATGTGCATTGTGGACCTGGCCATGGCATTAGCGTTGGAAGCCTTGGAAGATATGACAATGAACAACCAGTAACAGATGTCAAAGTTAGAAACTGCACAATATCTAACACAATGAATGGTGTGAGGATCAAGACATGGCCTGGCACTCCAGGGACTATTACTGTAACTGATATGCATTTTGAAGATATTGTCATGGAAAATGTTCAAAACCCAGTGATCATAGACCAGGAATATTGCCCATCGAATCAATGCGACAAATCGGTATGTAAATCGAACTCTTCATTGTCATATCTTTTCCTAGCACTAGTGGGCTAGTGGCTTCTTATGCATTTTTTTTGTCTTTTTTTTTGCATGATTCAATTGGATAGTCCCCTTCAAAGATAAAGATAAGCAATGTGAGTTTCAAAAACATTCGAGGCACTTCTCAAACTCAAGAAGGAGTAGTTCTTATCTGTAGCAGCGGAGCGCCATGTGAAAATGTCCAACTCGATAACATTAATCTCCAATTTAGTGGAGCTGAAGTAAGTGCTAAATGTGCCAATGTCAAACCTACAATTACGGGAGTAGCACCAGCTTGTGCAGCAACTTAAGAATAGAATGGTGTTATAAAGGTTCTCCATTTTTTTATTGCACAATTACGGGAATATTTTTGTTGAGTTTAACAAAATCATGTATTATCTATTTTTTTTCTATTTGTAATTCAAACTCCGTAATACATACGGAGCAAATTATTTATATGAATTGAGGCTCCCTTTAACATTTTATAATTTACTTTTCCTCATACCTTACACTAGCATCACCCAGACTTTCCTAGCATGTGAGAACAACAAGTGACCCGTCAGAATCCTAAAAACGGCAAGTTAAAAAGGAAAAAAAATCTCTTCTTAAAAAAACATTAAGTTCTAACACAAGTTGCCGGAATAGGATTTTTCTAAAAAATTTTCAAAAATCATAACTAATTCAAATTAAATTAGGTTTGAATTTAGAGTTTTGAAGCCCCATCTATAACTGCTGAATACTCTATAAAAGAAAAAAAAGATCTAGGTGAACCTCTAACCCATTTCTAAGAAAAATCTTCAATATTCAAAATTGTACAGTGCATTTTCAGAACATCTTTTTCTATTTTTTGGGGCATGTTCATAAAATCATGTCTTTTAATCTACGCATAATCCAAAAATTGTTATAGAGGACTTGTTTCAAATCTTAATATGTGTGCTATAACGCCGCAACGGTTCTGAGTCTAATTCATACGTTTGCACTATTAAACTTCTTCAAAATTGAAGCTTAGAATAAAACAGTAACTATATATAGCTAACTTACCTACTATACAGGCATTCTTGTTATGCCACTTACCTTGGGTATCGGTAAGCTCCTTCTACCTACTTATAGAGTACTAATAATACATATTATCACATACATTTAGCTTACTAATGAATCCCTATTTTACAATATATTTCTATGCTTAATTAAGGTTTTTTATTATAATTATAGGGCCTAATTGTAGGAATTGTTATAATAAATTGAATAAAAAGAAATTGTATGAAATAAATGTTAAAAAGGGCATAAATGTCAAGTTGATATGATTTCTCTTGATTAAATTCCTATGCATAGAGATGTTTTTTTATTACTGACTATTTTAGGAATTAGAGAATTAAAATAAATGTGAAAACGACAATTAGTAGCCCATAACACTACTGCAAAATGATAATAGGAACAGCAAACATTTATCAGCAGATCCAAAAGAAAAGGCATATATGGCAAAGTCTCCATGGAAGATTGGGCTTGAATTAATGCATGACTGAACAAGGAGCAATTAGAGACCAAACAAAATGTGACAAAAAGGCTCAAAACAATGAAAAATAAAGGCAAGAGTGTGCACATGCGTTTTAGGGAGGATTAGGCCTACTCTCTACTCACGTAAGTCCAATACCTACAAGAGGCGCCACGTATTTAGGGAAATTTAATATAAAATCTTGATGAATCCCGATTTGGTAATATATATATATTAGGGAAAAAGACAAAAAAAAAAGAACTTTAAAAATGAGAAAAGACAAAAAACTTGTTTCTAATATTCATAATATTAGAGAAATGTTATTCTTGATTTGACCTTTTTAAAATATAAAGAAAATAACACAAATGCCCTCATACATATTTTTTTACAAAAATAAAAGTAACTCCCACCCCCTCACCTGCCACCGGCCACTACTAGATGTGCCCCTGCTGATAAATCCCTAGATTAATAGAGTAAATTGTGTGCTTTTATGGAATCTTGGCAATGTTTTAGACGTTTTTACATGGTGTTAAATCTAGACCAAACCGGCGACTTGGACACTTGTCCAGTTCGGTTGATGGTCGAACTCAGAGGGAAATTGACCCAGGGTAGCTTGGTGTAAATTGGCATAACCTGGGAGCAACTCGGGTAACTCGCTAACTAAACGGGTTGCTTTGGTAACTTCTATACTTGCCTGGAAATTGCTATGCTTCGGGAAGAAGAAGAAGAAAGTTTTTGAGATAAGAAGAATAAAGGAGAGGAAGAATGAGGAAATAATAGATGATGTGATATTATAAAATACTTACTCGAAATCCTGTAAAATCATGATAACAAAGTAGAGGGAAGAAACCTTTTGGAACAAAAATTGCAAAAGCACATAAGAAGGAGCCATGCGAGAGGTAATCATAAAATAGAGAGAAAACACCTATTGTTGAGATTCAAAATGGTGAGAAGGAAGAAAAACTCAAACAGGTGTAACTCCTCCCTCTAACGTGACATGGTGGGAGGTGTAAGTACAATAACATTTAGGGGTAGAAATAGGTCAGACCAGGCCAGATTTTGGACTTAACAGGCTAGCCATGTTTTGTAACAAGCAGGTCTAAGCCTGGCCTGTACAAAGGCCTGGCCTGTCCTGAAGCCTGTATTTTTAAATTAATCAAAATAACTTCATCAATCCAAAGTTGCGGTAAATCAATAAATTATACAACTCCAAATACAATAATATAATAATTTTTATTACAATTACAACAATTTAGACCAAATCATCAACAAGTTAGACAATTAACAACACCAATTACAACCAGTGGCTGCACTAAATATTATCAAACACACCACAGCCTATCCAGCATTCTTCATGATTTGTTTTGAACTCATCTAAAAAGAAGATGCAAGCATCACTTAGTTTGTCAAAAAGAATCAATCCCTGAAAAGAATTTTTTAATATAGTATGTTCTAAGAAAAACGGATATGAGCACACTACATGACATGTACTTGAAAGACCATCCACCATTAATTAGTTGCACAGAAGAGTAAGAAGCCTTTTAAATATGAAACATACATGTTAAGAAAGAGTTGTGCCCATGTCGGTGTTTATGTTAGTGCTGTGTCCCATGTCCATGTCAGTATCCATGTTTACTGGCTTTTAAACCTGTTATGATAACAACATCAAAAGCTAGTCCATTTTATAAGAAATTTTTTTTATAAATTCCAGATTTTCCAGAGCTAGATGCAATAGATACTAAATAATTTCGCTTTATGCATGACATTGATGATAAAATTAATGTTTTCAGAACATATTCATTAACATTTACATAAACATTTCAACTAGTGAACTCTATTTCTTGAAATTGAAGTCTTCTTACAAATCTACTCTTGCTGAAAATAATTAAGCTCCTTGTAGTTTGGTAACATTGGAACATATTCTTAGACTTCTTCAACTACTTCTCCCAACTTATTTTTAATACACATGTGTTGAAAACAAAACCCAATTTAGCAAAAAAGACAAAATAATGGGAATAAAAAATCCACATAGTGAGTTCACTATAAGAAAAATGGCAAATTAAGTCGCAGATTACATACATTTAACTTAAATGGTAGATTACATTAGTTGGATTGGCGGAGCAGAAGAAAATCGTAGACATAGGAGACGACAGAGGTGAAGTTGATTCGGTGAGGACAGGAGGCAGAGAAGCATATTGCTAGTAGAAAAATAACAGTAACAGAAAGAAAGAGCAGCAACAGATCTGGAGATACACGAAATAGAGCAACATGCTAGCAGAAAAATTGAGAAAAATATCTGAACAAGGTGAGAAAGGATGAAGAATATATCGGACTTACTAAATTTGGAGTCAAATAGGCGAAAGGACAGCCACGACGAGAGTAGGCGACATTGACTCTCAGGGGAAGGACGGACGGCTGACAGGTGACAGTGACTCTTGATTGTCACTAACATTGCTTTCTTCCCATTTTCAAAGTTGTGTTATGCCAGATCACATGATGTTCCTTGAAGAAAACGCAATATGATATTATAATTTCTTTTTTATTATTATAATATATAATATATGTGTATTAATTTTGCTGTATAATGGAATACTTTTAGATATTTTTTTTGCCTGCCGAATACTTTTAGGTATTAGTTTTTTTTAAATATTTTTATATTTGAAATGTGAATATTTTTACCTATTTTAAGTAAATTATAATATTTTAATTATCACCGGTTTGATTTCGATCTAACCCATTGACTCTTGAACCATTGCCTCATTCAGTTCAGTCACCGATTCGAGTTTTAATATCTTACAATTTTATTAAGGTAATTGATGTTATTTATGAGAAGAAAATACTTCAACAGTCTATGTATTTGATTGTAGAAAATGTGGGAGTTTTGGATGAGTGAGAAATTACACCTAGGGACCTAGAAATTACCCATTCCAGAAGGACCAAATAGTAATTAATGATGACGAGGGACCTCAAAGAGGGTAAAACAAAACTTTTTCATTAAACTCTGAAAATTTTAAGGGAGGATTGAGAATAAATATTTTTTTATAAATTAATTGCTTAATGCTATCAAGCATGCAAGTCATTTTTTGTGTGTGCAAAAGAACTTTTATTGTGTGCAAATATTCTTCCGTGTATGCATAAATCTTCCATGTAAATATACAAACTATCTTCTATTATGTATAAAATATCTTCCATTAAAATGCAACTGATCTTTTACAATCGCATCCGTTTAATAATTAATTTAGCCTAAAGATATTTTTAAACAATTTTCTCAAATTTTAAAGCAAGAGGCTCCAAAAGTTTAACAAGGAAGGGCAAATTCAGAAGTCCGCATTGTTATTTTCAAATATGATTTTGAAGAATAAAAAAAAAAGGGATCTCAACACAAAAAGGCGTCTTCTTCTTTTCCCAGTTCGTCAATTGCTCTCTCTTCATCTCTCCAGACATTTTTTCACTGCAAAAACGTCTAGATTCCTCCATATTCAATTCTCACCTATTCCGCAATGGAATCTCCAAGTCTGAATGTGGATTCACCTCCTCCTGCAATGTCTAGCTAGAGTTTTCATTTCCTTGGAGCTATGAGAAGGCCTGAGCTTTGTTTTCAACAAAGAGTTCATTGTGTTTTAGATGCAAGTCCTAAGATTTCATTTCCTAAGCTTAAATGTTGTATCTATTAGTGAAGTGTTCTTAAGATTTGTTCTAGATTTGTTTTTCTTGTGTAGTTTTACATTTTGATTGGTTTAGCCTTTGTTTGGAGGTGACTTCTTGATTTAGAGTAGCTATAATCTGATTCTAAACTTGGTTAAGTTTAGGATTCATTTATATTGATTGAATCATGAGTAATATTGATGGATATTATTTTTGGTAGTGGCAAAGCAAATGCATTCGAATATGTTTTTATAGTTAGTTTGAAGTATTTATTCGAATCTAATGCATATGAACTCATTATCTGGTGAGCAATGAATGCGGAATCATATCTCCTAGGAAGCTCTCTCATACTGATTCAGTACTCTCTGTTTTCCATCATCTTTTCATTTCACCTTACTTATGATTAAAATACAAATACAGTGGCTGTAATGAACAATTTCTATCAAATGTTTCAAGATATAATCATTCTCTTGCTTAGTCTATGAGATAACTTGTTAACCAAACCCCTAGAGACATTTTAGCATTTTAGAGACAGATCTTGAGATTGTTCCATATTCTACATAACTCTTGTATTAAATTTGAATTCTAAACGACATAAAGATCAAATTTTTGGTGCCGTTGCCCAGGAAATTTGTCCCCCTAGTTTTTAGTTACTGGATATCTCATCATTTTTGGCTAGGTAAGTCTGTGATTTGTGTTTCTTCTGAAGTACTTTGCTGTGAGTTTTCTCGATTTACACTCTAAGTTGCAAATTTTTGTGGAATATGATTTTCACCGATCTATTACTGTCACTCCACTCTTCTGCACAAATTTTAGTCATTAGCATTCTTGAGTTTTTGATTTGGATTGTGTTTAGATTACTTGATTGCTTGGGAACTATAAATTGTTGTTGCTCTGTTGTCAACCATTTTGATTGAATTTTTGCAAGCTATTTGTTTCGTAAAATTGTTTAGGACTTAGTGAAAGTGTCTGTTCACTTGCTCACTGCTGTACTTTGTGCATGACCAGAGAAAATACATTTTATCCACTAGATAGGGAAATTAATAAGACTATTAGGTTGCTTAAGAAAGAGAAGTGGAAAAGGGAGTTGGAACTTTCTGAACACATTTCTTCTTCTCCTGGTGCAACACCATCTTGTTCTGGAAATTCTTCTTTTTCTACTTCTGATGTTGATTATGTTTTAGGTGAATTGTGTGATAATCATTTTATAATGGCTGAACAGAGGAGTCAAAATAATATAAATGTTGGAAATGAAAATGATATGAGGAATCATGAAAATGCTAATGTACATAATAATAATGAGCACCATGCTGAAAACATGCATTATAATGTTCCTTTGAATCTTGATGATGACACTAGGAGCATTAGGTAATGAACTTATCAAACTTCCTTTAAGTTCAAAACCAAGATCATGCGTATGAATTCCTCTAGGTGCACAGGTAATGATAGAATAGAAAACTTGGAGAGGAACAGACATGGTAAATCTAGTAATACAATTTCTATATCTCAAGATATAGTGGGACCTTGTTGCATTTATTGTGCTTAACCTATGCACATGAGTGAACATTGTCCCACTCACTATGAAGAGGTGTCAACTATGTATCAAAGTAGTCTAAGACAAGGACAATATCAACAAAGGAACCCCTACTCTAACACCTATAACGAGGGGCATGTGGGAGCATCCAAATTTTAGATGGAGGGGGATTGATAAGAGACAGATTCAGACTTCAAATAGATTCCAAGATCAAAGAATGGCTACAGATTCATCTTCAAGAGCTTTAGTCCCTCTCCAAAATGAAAGACCAGTAAATGATGCAGGTATGGTTGATTTGGCAAAGATATTTAGGGAAGGCATGTGTGAATTGGGAGCTAGAATTGAATCAACTGTTGCTGCATCTGACTCTAAATATGTTGCTATGGAAAACAAGTTTGATAATAAGTTTGAGCAATGGGAATCTAAGAATTCTACTCTCTCTGGTTATGTTACTCAGCTTTCTAACTCCTTGAGTGATGTACAAGCTAGGATTGGAGTACACTTCTATCAAATACGGTCATAAATCCAAAGTCATTGAATGCAATGTCACTAAGAAATGGAAAGCAAGTGAGATTTGCTACAGACATGGTTGATGATGAAGTTGAAACAAGTGCTACACAATCTGCAATTGAAGTGAGTTCTGCCGATTCTGAAGAGGCTGAAGTGAATGCACAAGGAAGCAATGGTCAATCTGAAAGTAGCGAGGAAAAGGAACTCCTTATGTCAAAGAAGAAAGGTGTTATGCAGCTAGCATTAAAGCACCACGATCAAAGTGTTTCTGGAAATTCAAAGATGCAGAATAACTTGGCTAAAACTGAGGTAGTAGAAGCTGAGCTTCATATAGCAAGGAAGGATAGTGAAGTGAATGGGGAAGAGGCTACTTAACAAGTCATCAAGTATAAAGGCAGCAGGTAAAATTTTTTGAATTATCTTTCCCTAATTCATTTCACTTAAGTAAGAAAGTGTCTAATTCTCAACAAGAAAGAGATGCTTTCAATCAGTTTTGCAAGCTTGATGTGAATGTGCCATTGCTAGATTTTTTGAAAACTACACCTAAAATATATGAGATTTTTGAAGGAACTTTGCACTAATAAGAAGAAATGTAAGCCTAATGAGTTAGTGCAAGTAGGTTCCAATGTTTCTACAATTTTTAGACAACAATTGGATGTGAAATCTTCTGATCTAGGTTCTTTAACAGTTCCATGCACAATTGGGTGATTGAGCATAGCTCATGTACTCTTAGATTTAGGTGTAGCGATCAATGTAATGCTCCTTTCTATATATACATCATTAGGCATTGACTCAATTAAGGAAACAAGCATGCTAATTCAACTAGCTGACAAGAGTATTAGGAGACCTAAAGGGCTATTAGAAGACATTTTAATTATTAAAGTTAAAGACTTGGTCTTTCTTGCAGATTTTTAAATCCTTGATGTGGAAAATGATCTAAGTGTTGAGGAGCCTATAATCTTAGGGAGACCATTCCTTAGAAAAGCCAATACAATCATTAGCATGAAAGATGGTTGTATCACAATGGAAATTGGGGATAATGTCATAAAATTTAATGTCTATGAAGTAATGTAGCATCCTTTTGAAGACAATTCTCTTTTGGGTATAAATATTGTAGATGTGATAGCACTCAATATGTATATATTTTAGTAATTAATCTTAGGCTTTTGTGGGACTTAATTGAATATTTTGGGCATAATCAAATGTTAATGTGAGATTTTAGTGAAAGGATAATTTGGGAATTATAGTGGTTAAATTGTTATATTTTTAATTAATATTTGTTGTTCCCATTATTTCTTAATTGTGAGCAAAAGATATTACCTTTGTGAATCTAATTTTATAGGTGATGATGTGGCACAATTTTTGTAAAGTGGTCAAGGTCAAAAATGTCATTTTAGAGCTTAATGAAGGACAAAAGTAGAACATTACAAGTACATAATTTATTTTCACATTTTTTCTAAGAGGAGATTAAATGAACAATTATATGAAGAAAAAGGTGAAGCAGCCAAAATTAAAGAATTGATAAAAGAGGGCTGGACCGGAATTGAGGAAAGGGAAAAGAAAAGGATGGCTGGACTGAATGGGAATTCTTGGAGAAGGACGTGAAGATGTGAGAGCTGGACCGAATTGCGGCTGGGAGGAATGAAAGCGTGAAGCAGCACTAATTGAATAAAGAAAGGAATGGCGGCTGATTGAAAAAAAAAAAGAAAAAGGATGAGACACAAGTTGCAAGATATGTAGGAGCATCCATGGCAAATTCTTTCTTCATTCATCAAGCTTCATCTTCCTTTTCCATGAGTAGCTAAGTTTTGATGATTTTCTTGAGTGAAGTAATGGTTTGAGCTTCTAAACTTCAATGGAATTCCTCTAAGTTCTCTTTTTAATTCATAATTATATGGTTTGGTTAAGTATGTAGCTGTGAGCTAAATTGTTCTATGCCAAGTGAATAAACTTGATAGTTGAGTTAGGAGTTGATTAATTAAGCTTTGTATAATTCATATTAGGAGTAGGTTGAGTTGTTTATTCCGACTCGGTTGAATGGATTTTAAATGACTAAGCTGAATATTTTGAATTTTTGTAATAGTAATTACAATTTAGAATTAGAAGTTAGTTATTCCTCTCCTTGAGTCAAAATCATTTGGTAGTATTCATTTAATTGCTTCGGTAGAATGAATTAAATGAGTATTGCAAGTATAGGTCTAGTGGTAGTTTAGGTCCATCCTCTTGACTCATTATTTAATTCTTATCATTATCAAGTAAGGAAGACTAAAACTTCAACTCAAGGGAATCTCATTTCACCATTATACTAGTTCATTGAATTTATCTTATTGTTATTGTTAATTTTGATTCCATTTGCTTTGTTTTGAAAACCGAAAAAAATACAAGAATGAACATGAATATAACAAGAATAATCTTTGTATAACACAAATGAACATGACACATTGTTCACTAGATTATCATTTCTGGATATAAATTCTCTCCTTTCTCTTGAATCTTTTATGGATGACAATGATGATGTGTGTAATATTGACTACTTTTCAGTTGAATCATTTCTGGATATAAATTCTCTCTTTTCTCTTGAATCTTTTATGGATGACAATGATGATGTGTGTAATATTGACTACTTTTCAGTTGATAGCTCACTTTCCACTTTGTCATCTTTTTCTTAAGATTTATCCTCTATTAATGATGAGATTTCCTCACAAACCTCTAGCAAAAGGCTTAGAAAAGGTTTTCTAAGTGATTTTGCAGAAGCTAAAAGAATCGCTAAAGAGGAATGGAAGGAGTTTAAGAGATTGCTTGATTCATATGGAGTTCTACCTCTATGAATTCAAGGCAAGGAAATGGCGTTTTAACATCAATTGTGCAGATTGATGAAGAGAGGAAAGGTTATGAAGTGACTGGACAAATACATTGGAAAGAGGATCAAGTTCAGCTACCTTTTAATCCAAAATGTTGCTGCACCAGAATTTAAGCATGCAATTTTTTCAAAAACTCTTTCTACACCTTTTATTGTTATATTGCAAATCCTTCCTTGACATCTGATATAAACTTTAATAATTCTTTACATGTGATGCGCCACTTTTCTGAATGGTTACATCCAAAATTTTATTCACCAAGGTTTCTTGTATATTGGTGATATTATATGGAATAAAATGGTGAATTTTGATGCACTTGAAGTAACCAAGATGTGAGAAATAGTGATTATGTGAAATTTTGGCTAAGACATAAGGCACAATTGTTGTCTTACAAAAGCCTAATATTGCAGCCCGAAAATTTAGGATGGAAGAGCACAATTTTGGGTCCAATATATTGCAAAAATTCGGCCAAATGAAAAGGAAAGGAAGAAGACACAGTTAAAATAAAAACATGTAAGGCTAAAATAGTCATTTGACTAAATAAAATTACAGTTAATACTTTTTCTTTTATGAGGACACTTGGACCGCCAAAGAGGAGGGAAGAGCAAGGTAAAATGAGATTGGAACACCTTGCATGCTATGTGGAAGTTTGCTATGCCATATATGGAAAAGAAAAGAATAAAAAATTACATAACATGTGCAAAATTCTATTAAAATAATGTTTAATTGTGAGGAAGTGGCAGGAGACATTTCAAGAAGCTATTGGGCTCTTCCAAGAGGCCATAATTTCATCCAAGAGATAAAAGAGGAAGAGAAAATGAGATTTTGACACCAAGGATGACATGTAGAAGCATTACAAGTCAAGTGGAAAAAGAGGGAATAAAATAATGGTGACATGTGCAAAAATTCTAATAAAATAATATTTATTTAAGGAGGTGAAAATTTGGCTTGTTCAAGAACCAAATTGGCTTGTTCAAGAAGCCATTTGAACTATTCCAAAGGCTATTAATTTCGGCCAAATAAGAACAAAAGAAAGATAAAGACTTGGAGAAGAAGAAAGGGCAAAAATCATATGCCAAAATTACAACAAAATAACAATATTTTAAGGAGGTGGAAGAGACTCCTTGAAGAAGCCATATGACACCCCTAAATGGCCATAATTTTGTCCAAAACAAAAGCAGGCGCAGGCAGAGAGAGAGAGAGAGAGAGAGAGTTGTTGTCACATCCTTATCTTAATTTCACCTTTTTCAGAGTTTTTACAAAAAACGATATGTGGTTTAGTGGATAACACAGAATAACATAAATATACTGATAATATGTGCATAATTATAGACATTCCCTATAGGGGTTCGTACATAATAATTTCAAATAAAGTAGCCACATATGGCTATTAGGGTGTCTAAACCTGTCCTAGTGAGACGTAGACACCTTCTCGACTTCGTTCCACCATTGCAATCATCTTGTGTAGTTCTCTTCTCTGATCTCTGCATACCTTCTGTATTCACTTGTCTAAATTGTTGGTAGGGAAGGATGAGATTTGAGAGATTCTTAGTAGAAAATAGTACCAATATGCATGCATGATAAATGCTATATGCATGACATGTTAGCTTTATCTATATGCATGCCCCATAATGATATTTCTGCATGCTCAATGTTTCATGCAACAGAACTATAGCCACAGTATAAATAGAAACAGAGCTTCATTATTTAAATATGCTCTACACAATGAAGTAAAGCAATAACATGCATCAATACACCAGCACAAATATCAAATACACACAGGAGAAATAAGTTCCCTACGTTCACCTTTCTTGATCCTTAAGCAGGCTCCTCGAACTTCATGCCGTAGGTTGGGCAATCAATCGGGTCCTACAGTTCCAAAGGTACAATTCAGACACTTCCATAGTGTTTCTGGTGGTTATATGAGTCTTTATTGAAAAATCACCAAAATGCCCATTGTAACCCCCCTTCACGATTAAGGCCGAGATTTAGTTCATAAACACGTAATTGATGTAGAATTAGAGACCTTAGATGATTTTAGGACTTAAACAAAATCAAACTTCCCAAAATCATGACTTACAAAAACTTTTACAAAACCTATTCATGACGGTCTCATATTCACATTTCAATACTAAATGGCTTGTACAAGTTGATTTCATTCACAAATATCAGAGTATAAAGCAAATTCCCGACACACTCGGGTTCCATTCATTAATAAGGGTTTTACAAAGGTACAAAGCCCACAATTCATTACCCTTAATTTGGGGATTACACAAAACTATATCACCAATCCCATTATATACAATTGTTTCCCAAAAACATCCCAATGATATACATGATAACCAATAAACCAAAATATACTTCTAAACTGGAGCACTATCCGCTCTTCATCGCCCGCTTTCCCTTTGATCCTTCTGCCCTGTCTAAAACATGGTTTTTGGGAGAGTGAGATTCTAAGGAATCCCCGTAGTGCCAAATCAATCATAGTATGTACAACAATAAGGCATGAAATCAAATCATTATCCACATAAAGCAACTACAACGGCAGTTACAATGGCAATGGTTAGTATGACACATGTCATCCCTTACGATTGCTCACGCTGTATTGCATCACAACAATCCACACAATATATTTCACCACAGCTGGGATTCATATATAGCATTTAATCACACAAGCCATACAAGCAAGATTCAAAACTCATAGCCCACGACTAGATTAACAAACGCCGTCCCACGGGTCGGATTCACAAAGTTCCATGTCGATTACAACGGCAGTTCAACGGCCGACTTAGAGATGACCACCGTCAATCCCTACACGGGTGACGCTGACCTGCTCACGCTGTAATGGACCATGGCACATTCACAATTCACAGTTCAATGATAAGTTATGCATACCAAAACATCATACACAACATGAGAGAAAAGTCACTACCTTGATCCTTCCGGGCGTACTCTGGCACCGGTCTCTCCCGCCTAGGGCAAATGTCGTATCATAGAATCATTATTAGGGACGAAGAGTTATATTCTACTCCAAGACTTAATTAACTTGAAACACTTAAATTTGGTTATCATAATTGACCCTTAAGAGGCCACAAATGCCTCTAATAAAAGCCCTAAAAGAATGGGAAACAATAGGTTAGAGATCTCCTTTCGAAAACTTAAAGTACTGGAACACAGGGGTTGGCCGCGGCCAGCCCTTCCTTGGGCCATGGCCAAAATATGGTCAGAAGGTCACTAGCCACGGCCAGCCACTCATGGGCCGCGGCCAGCCACCTTGGGCCACGGCCAAGAAATTCCCTGATTCTTGGCTGAACTTCCAAAATTCATAACTAATTCTAGAAAAATCAAAATGAGGTTATTCCAAAGCCAAATGAAAGGTATTTAAGTCCTCTTCCTAGGAAAAATATGGCCCATTACTGGAAATCACTACACAAATACAGAATCACCAAAAACTAAACACTACTATGAAACAGAGTTCTGTTCCATCCCAAACTTTGGACAATCATATCTCGCAGAATACTAAACGAAATGACACAAAATATGTATCCATTTTGAAGCTTGGGATGTGAACTTTAAGACTGGAAAGTTTCAAAACCACTTGGTCATTTCAAAACGCTCATGCAAACTGACTGCCCAGACAGAGTTTACACAAGACAGATTTTCCAATTTTCTATCAAAGTGTTCAATGACTCCAAAATCAATAACCAAGCTTATTCCCACACAAAATCACTCAAGGAATCCAATAGAAATGTCAAAATCACCAAAATCCTATTCCATTAGCATGCTTTGGTTTTGGGTAACATTAAACACTAAACTCTCCAAATCTCCAAACTTAACAATTTCAAAACCAATCAATTCTATCTATCCAAAATGCATTCCAAACATACCAATTCCATACCAAACACATACCAAACTCCCAATGGCCCTAATTTTTAAAAATGGGCCAAAAATTCCAGAAAATTCAAACTTAACCAATGGCTACAAAACCTATATAGAAAAGTTTGTCTTACTCACCTCTATAACTTTTCCAAAGGAGTTTCTTGATTCTCCCAACTTCAAGATTTCTTGAGAGCTCAAACAACACCAAATGAAAAATCTAAAACTATGAAATTGAAGCTCTCAAGACAAGGAACAAGTTTGTAGAAGATCATTTTTCCATTAGAGGCCATTAAGAGGGTCAAATGGCTTACCTTTTACCAAGAACTTCTTCTTCTTTCCTTCAGCAATGGTGGCACGAAAGTGAGAGAAGAAATGAGAGAGAGAAGGAAGGTTGAAGATGGAATGATCACTCCTCTTCCCCATACCTCCTATGTCAGCGAAAATGAGAGGGAAGGAGAGAGAAGAAATGATTTAATAATGCCATATTTGACTTTTCTTACATCCTCTCTCACCCAACCAATTTGCTATGTGTTAGAATTTCATTGGCTCTCATAAAGAAATCAACCAATTAATCACCTTAATCCCTTCATTAGCCATTTTAATTACACATCTCATTATTATCTCATAGTTAGTAATTAATTTTCCCCTTAATCACCAACTACTTGCCCAATAACTCCATTCTTCCAATTTTTCAATAATTATGACATATTAATTAATATTGCCATAAAACACATAATAATTCAAATTAAATTCATAATTATCCATAATAATCATGATTTTCCCTTAATCAAAAATTGGGATATTACACCCATGGGGACCCAGCCCAGCCTCGCTATACTCGGTCTGACCATACTTTTCCTAAAATTTAGACTAGAGATATTTTGACTTATTTCTGCCCAAGGAATCTATTTCTGGACTTAGAATTACCAAATTCACTTCCAAAAGACCAGAATGCCCTTGGCAGCTCCGCTTTCCAAGTTTCAGGGGTGTTTTTGTAATTATGCTTTTCGGGATTTTCTAAAAAAGTGACCAACAATAACCCCACCTAATTTTCCCTTTTGAACACAATGGAATCATCAGAATATTGAAAATCCAACTCTAACCCCTTATAATAGCCCTACTTGAAGTGGTTAATTCCCCGAGAAAATTTGAGGTTTTTCGATTCTGGCTCCACGAACGTGTTTCTTTTTACTCCTAACCACTATATTAACTATTTAATTATGTCATAACTACCATTTAGTACCAATTTTGGCAGCATAACATTTCCAACAACCCATTTTCCAATTTCACAAATAGAGACAATCTGGTAAAATTTCACTGATTAAACTACTCACAACAGCTAGAACAATCAATATTTGAAGGTTTGGAAATTACCTTTCACTCCCTTCTGACTCTCCTTGATGTGATCGAACCCTAGGCCTTCTCAACAAGAAATTGGAGCTTTACAAACCTTGAAATACATGAAGGAGAAGCTTAGAAGAGGAGTTATGTGCGTTAAGTATGAATTCACCAAAGGAATCAACCTACCTCTTGAGTTTTCCTCTCCTTCTCTCTCTAGAATTTCTCAACTCCCTCTTTCTCTATGGCTGCTGGTTGGGTGATGGAAATGGGAGATGAAGATGATGGGAAAATATTTTATAATCCTATGCTTATGTCATCCAAGACTTTGCTAATGTCATAATTCCTATTTTTAGATTTTATGCCCAAACTTTGAAAAATTATAACTAATTATGTAGATATCAAATTGGAGTGATTGTAAAGGCTATATAACCCTTATTGAGTTTGGTTTCAAGGAAAAATATAGAATTTTGCCAATTAGAAGCACATCATTCCCAGATTTAATTTCTTTGGATGTTGTTCTAGAAAATCAACAGTTTTTCTGGGCTAAATTCAAAAATTCATAACTCTTTGTATATCGTTTCAAATGATTCATATGACCTATCAAACTAAAGCTTAGGATGCCTACTTTCACCTTGTAAAATGGCATAATTTTTTCTCATCATTTGTTCTTTCAAAACCTCATGACAAGCACATTGCCTCACAGAAAATTTCACTGGAAGCATAATCATTTTCTCCAAAATTCACCATTTTATTTTCTTTAATACCCCAAAGATATCAGAAACATTAGGGAATAGATTTAGGGCATCTGCTAAACTGGGGCTTAGCGGTCCACTTAATCCACACTTATCTTCTATCCTTAGATCCCAAAATTTGGGATATTACATTTATCCCCCCGTTCAATAAATTCCGTCCTCGAAATTTGCCATACATACATAGCCATAAATTCCGGGGAACTCTTTCGCATATCTTTTTTTTGTTTCCCATGTTTATGTGTGAAATGCCTATTAGCCTCCACACGTTAAACCTATTACTATTCACATATGCCACTTGTTTGTGATACATAGCCACACAATTCATTACTGCATAAAATGTTTGTCTGGTCTTACTGCTCAGGGTCATTAACCCATGCAAACATACATATCGGGTCTTATCACCTTTGTTCTCTATTTTGTACTAATGGGCCATCCAGTCTATTACTTGTTTGTGATACATAGCCACACAATTCATTACTGCATAAAATGTTTGTCTGGTCTTACTGCTCAGGGTCATTAACCCATGCAAACATACATATCGGGTCTTATCACCTTTGTTCTCTATTTTGTACTAATGGGCCATCCAGTCCATTACTGTACTGATTGTCCATCAAGACACTTATTTCATTATTATAGGCCTCATTGCCATGTTGGGACACTACCCAATGTATTTAGCCTTGCAGTTTATGTCATTCTATTCTCATACATTAAATATTCTGGTCTTACTGCCCTATACAAACACATACATTGGGGCTTATTGCTAACATGTTTACCTTTATACATGATCGTTTGTATCTATGCCTGTCTATCCTGTGTTCAGGACTAAAAGAATATTTGACCCTTACTAGCCGTACTGTGTGCACTGTTCAGGATCAAATTACTATTTGACCCTTACTAATCATACTGTGTGCAGTGTAACATGAATAGGTAAGTGATTCTGTGAGGCTACGGCTGTTGAGATGCACATGCCTCTACTTGACTCTGTTGCATCAGAATACATCACAATCCATGTCCACTTGCATTTGTGTAGACCATAAAGGTCGACTGTGGATCTAGGATTGTTAACACTGGTGCTATTGAGCGGTATTCGCCATCATTCTGCCCTACTACAATAGGGCTCATCCAATCTCTGTTTACATGTGTCACCACAGACCATATAAGTTGTGCAACTATTGACCACACTGGTCATGTTACTGTACACCACCTAGGATGTAATATTGTTGACCACATCAGTCACGTATTGTACACCACACAGAGTGTAATACTATTGGCCACATCAGTCACATCACTATACACCACACAGGGTGTAATACTGTAACATTATTGACCATCAAGGCCATATTATGTTTTGGGATGATCAACACTGGTGTGAATAGCAACATCTCTTGTAAGTCTCAAAATTGCACCTAGATTCACCATACTTCCGCTGCCCACTCTGATGGTTCACACTATTAAATACAATATAGGTGAGGCGGTATTGTCTGCCCACCTTTATCTTACTAGTTCAGTTAGATCCTACTTGGCCTTTGTAGTAACCCACAATCATCCATAGAAAATGTGATAGATAAATATGTCATGCACCATATAGTGTAAAATGACAATCCATATCATCCTGTGTGTATACACAATGCTTAGGGCCAACTATTCGGTTGAAACCCCTACGTGTACCTCAGTCGAGTCCCTGACTACGCTAGGTAATACCAGTATACCTCAGCTAGGTCCTAAACCATAGCTAGGTAATGTGCCCCAAGCACTACTATATATCATAACTGGGTCCTTACTAAGCCAAATGGTACATATACTCTTCCCACCATATGGTACATATACTCTTCCCACACCACAGCTAGATAGTATGGGTTTATTAGTCATATCACAACACATGGCAAACATTCAACATATATACTACCACATAGTGTATGAGAGATAAAGTTACTTCATTGGCCTTTCTTGGATAACTTTCTTAATGTTCATTGATCATTGTTTGCTATTCTATTATCTTGCCTTATGTTTCCTGTATTAGGTTAGGTCTAACTTCCTGACTCTGCCCAGCATCTAAACCTCTTAGCCTTACCATCTTTGTGTTTCACTATATGAAACAAGAAATAGGTAAATATCATATTATCACTAGGGCATTTCTGTCGTTTTACAAGTGTTGGTTACACAGGTACTCCTAAAATCATGTATAACAGATGTTTGCAATAGCCAGGAAAGACATGCAACAACATACAATCCTCTAAACTACTGTACAACATGTGCTTACTCCAATTACATGACATATCACAACATGTACATGTAACTTCCCAGGGGGTCACTCATCCTAAGATTTCCTTGGATTGAGCACGCTTAACTTTCGTGTACTCATGCCAAAACGCAGATACCGGCTGTATCTATTCCCATTCACTGGTACCCCGAGACTGCCCTTATCTTGAGAGTCGTGCCAACTATCTTCGGCCAACTAAACATTGTTTGTGGACTTCATATCAGTGCCGGTACATGTACCTGAATATGTACCCTGATATGTTCCCTAATGTCTACAAAGTTGTTGATTTGACTCCGCCATCTCATTCTTCTTCCATGTCAAAACACTATATCCAAAAAGAAGTACAGTGTTGTGTGGATCCCTATGTCATCCGGAATCCCTAAATTAACTTATCCCTGACACCAACCATTGGGGTTAGTTTATCCATGTATACTGTATACTAGGCTACTAGGGTGTCATACCCACGAACATCCTGCAAGTATTTGCTTTGGCATCCTCTCATAATCCTCGATCCGGTTGTAAACCACACATCACGTATACTGTTCCAACTTTGGGATCGATAACAAAACCCAGATCTATCTCTATCTTGCTATTTGTGGTTTATTTGCCTATTACTTTACTACCCACAACTGTGGCTGGTCACTGTTTAGTCAACTGGTGATTCTGTTTTAGGATGAGGCTCGACACTTTGACCTTCCTTGGACTTGCTCCCTCAGTGTCTGTGTCATTCTTGTACCATCCTCTCTCTGGGGTGGAAACATCTACTGCCATTCGGGTATTCCACTGTTTCCCAGGCATGTCTGTTCCTTTTAGGGCTTGAGAACTAGCCGAAGCAATTCACTTCATTGTTCCTATCACTATATAATCAAGCATTTCAGTATACTATCATGTTACCAAAACCACCGCACTTACTCTGAGCAGACAATTCTATGTCTAGAATCCTTGCTTTAATACTAAATATCACGCCCTTATCTTAATTTCACCTTTTTCAGAGTATTTGTGGAAAATGATATGAAATTCTGTGGGTAACACAGGAATACCATAAATATACGATAATATGTGCATGATTATAGACATTCCCCATAGGGGTTCGTACATAATAATTTCAAATAATATAGCCGCATAGGGATGCTAGGGTATCTGAACCTATTCCATTGAGACACATATACCTTCTCGACTTTGTGCCACTACTGCAATCCTCTTGTGTAGTTCTTTTCTCTTATCTCCGTGTACCTTCTGTATTCACCTATCTAAATTATTGGTAGGGGAGGATTGGTCGGGGAGGGTGGGATTCCAGAGAATATCAGTAGAAAATAGTACTAATATGCATGCATGATAAATGCTATATGTATGATATGTTAGCTTTATCTAGATACATGCCCCATAATGACATTTCTGCATGCTCAATGTTTCATGAACAAAACTATGTCCATGGTATAAATAGCAATAGAGCTTCATTATTCAAATATGCTCTACACAATAAAATAAAGCAATAACATGCATCAATACACCATCACAAATATCAAATACATACAGGAGATGTAACTTCCTTACCTTAACCCTTCTTGATCCTTAAGTAGGCTCATCGAACTTCATGCCGTAGCTTGGGCAATCAATCGAGTCCTACAGTTCCAAAGGTACAATTTAGACACTTCCATAGTGTTTCTGGTGGTTATATGAGTCTATATTGAAAAATTACCAAAATGCCCTTGGGAACCCCAACCCGACCTCGCCGTACCCAGTTCGACCATACTTTTCTTGAAATTTAGACATGGGAAATTCTAACTTATTTCTGCCTAGGGAATCTATTTCCATACTTAAAATTATCAAATTCACTGCCAAAAGACCAGAATGCCCTTGGCTACTCCGTTTTCAAGTTTTAGTGGCATTTTCGTAATTAAGCTTTTTTTAGCGTTTCCAAAAACGTGACCAACAGTAACCCTACCTAATTTTCCCTCCTGAACACAATAGAATCATCAAAATTTCAAAAATTCAACTCTAACCCCTTATACCAGCTTTGGCCAAAATGGTCAATTCCCTGGTAAAATTTGGGGTCTTTGGATTCCGGCTCCACATACGTGTTCCTTTTTACTCCTAATTACTTTATTAACTATTTAATTATGTTATAACTACCATTTAGTACCAAGTTTGGAATCATAACATTTCTAACAACCCATTTTCCAATTTCACAAACAAAGACAATTTGGCGAAATTTCGCTAATTAAACTACTCACAACAGCCAGAACAATCAATATTCGAAGGTTTGGAAGTTACCTTTCACTTCCTTCTGGCTCTCTGTTATGTGACTAAACCCTAGCCTTCTCAACAAGAAATTGGAGCTTCACAGACCTTGACCTACCTCTTGAGTTTTCCTCTCTTTCTCTCTCTAGAATTTCTCAAATCCCTCTATCTCTATGGCTACTAGTTGGTTGACGGAGATGGGCACTAAAGATGATGGGAAAATATTTTATAATCCCATGCTTATGTCATCCAAGGCTTTGCTTATGTCATAATTCCCATTTTTGGATTTTTTGACAGATTTTCTATCCAAATTTTAAAAGATCATAAGTAATTTTGTAAACATCGAATTGGAGTGATTCCAAAGGCTATACAACCCATACTGAGTCTAGTTTCATGGAAAGATATATAATTTTGCCAATTGGAAGCACATCATTCCTAGATATAATTTCTTTGGATGCTATTCCAGAAAATCAATAGTTTTTCTAGGCTAACTTCAAAAATTCATAACTCCTTGTATATAGCTTCAAATGATTAATATAACCTATCAAATTAAAGCTTATGATGTCTACTTTCACCTTGTAAAATTGTATGATTGTTTCTCATCATTTGGTCTTCCAAAAGCTCATGACAATCTCACTGCCTCACAGGAAATTTCACTGGAAGCATAATCATTTTCTCCAAAATTCACCATTTTATTTTCTTTAATACCCCAAAGTTATAAGAAATATTAGGGAATATATTTGGGGCAGCTGCTAAACTGGGGATTAGCATTCCACTTAATCCATACCCTTCTTGAAATCATGTAAAGCAAGATGAAAATCAAAGGAAAAGAGGGAGGAAGTGCACGACCAAGTGAGAAAAAGTCAAGAGAAGCAAGGTAAGCTTGAGAATTTGTTATCTCTTGTTGATTTATGGTTGTTGTTAGTGTTTTGGTTGGTTGGCTGGCTTGTTGTGGCTTAATTATATGATATGGGATGCTTAAACTGGTGCGAACCCACAAGGGAAGATCCCACGAACCCACAACCAATTCTGAAATATACACACCCCAAGAAAGCTAAACACAGATCGACGATCCACTTGAACCCTTGAACACGAAAGAACAAGGACCCGAAGTGTTGGAAAATGCCACAAGGTTGATCAAGCCTTGATAAGTTTGTTAGTTATAAAAAGAACCCTTAGAGAGAATCCACTCTCAAGAAACAAAGTGCAGAAGTGCAACTTTCATTTATGATTCAAATCTGAATTGTGTGTTACAAATGAAGAAGCACCAAGTATTTATAGGGAAATATGTCCTAATTGTAGTAGGTGCAAATCTGAACATAAACAATACAAAGTCTAATACCATGTGCTAAGAAACCTAAAAGTCTAATACATGAACACAAAATTCTAATACAATCTAGAAGAAAGTTGAAAAATCAAATACAACATGCAAGAGAAAACAAAAGTCAAATCTGCCACCAACTCCTTGTTGATTTTCGCACACCTAACTTCAAAAATATGTAATCAGCAAATTAAGGCTCAAAATGTGCTTATTTAGGCCCAAATGAGCCTCCCATGTGTAGTACTTGGTCCAAGCTCTTTAGTTCCAAGTTTGCAAGCCCAAAACTTGATCAATATCTCCATTTGCAGCCCATATGAAGTTAGTGACGTTTTCAGCATTTTTGTCAAGCTTTGATCCAATTGCTACTTGCTTTGTCTAAGTATCTTGCACTAGCCCATTTAATGCTTCCTTCATTTGTTTGGCTCTTGCTCTTGTGATTGGTCCACTTGGTATTTGCAAAGTATCGCTTGAATTTGACACAACTTGCTGGATCGCATCATAAACCCTAAGGGGAGGTGCTACCCAAATTTAATTAATCATGTGAGAAGTGTAATTAAGTGGTTAAATAAGTGATTTAAGGTGAAAATAAGGTGTTTTATTGAGAACTTTTTTTGGTGCTTTTTTTCATTGAAAAATAGACTTATTAAGCTTTCCAGCAAGTTCTAATTTATAATTTTTGGATATATGCAAATTAATTATGAATCTTTGAATCATTTTTGTTGTGGCCTTCTCTATGTCCTTCACCGCAGCGAAGGCACCAGGTATGAAAAAGAACAAGAAGGATAGCAGGGCTATCTCTTCAGGTATTTAAGTTATAGACATTCATTTTTCTACTTACTCTACATGGGTATTAGATACTACATATGGTTCTCACATTTGCACAAATGTACAAGGTCTAAAGGATAGTAGAAAGCTGAAGAAAGGCGAGGTGGACCACTGAGTTGGAAATAGAGCAAGAGTTGCTGGTTTAGCCATAGGCACTTATGAATTAGTTCTACCCAGTGGCCTTTTGTTAGTTTTGAACAATTGCTATTATGTTCCTGCTTTGAGTAGTAACATTGTTTATCTTTCTTATTTGGATCAGGAAGGTTATACTTCTATTACTAGAAATGGTAAATGTTCTATTTATTGTAACGACATTTTCTATACTGATGGTGATTTGCATGTTGGTCATTATATATTAAATTTGGAACATCCAAATAATGACAATATCTATAATGTAACTACTAAAAGGATAAAATCAAAGGATTTGAATCCAACTTACCTATGGCATTGTCGTCTAGGCCATATAAGTGAGAAACGCATTTCCAAACTCCATCAACATGGATTTCTTAACTCATTTATTAATACCCCAAATTTTGAGATTTGAGGCTAGAGAATAAGCCTAAAATAAGTGAACTGCTAAGCCCCAGTTTAGCTGGAGCCCAAATTTATTCCTTAACAATTCTTATATCTTTGGGGTATTAAAGAAAGTAAAATGGTGAATTTTGGAGAAAGTAATTATTATGTTTTTGGTGAAATCGCCTATGAGGTAGTGAGCTTGTCATGTGATTTTATATGAACAAATGATGAGTAAAAATTATGAAATTTTACAGGATGAAATTAGACATCCTAAGCTTTAATTTGATAGGTCATATGACTTAATTAGAGCTATATACATAAAGTTATGAATTTTTGAAGTTAGCACAGAAAAACTATGAAATTTATGGAACATGTAAAGATTAAAAATTTGGGAATGATGTGCTTTCAAATAGTAAACAGATATATTTTTCCTTCAAACTAAACTCAATAAGGGTTCTATCGCCTTTAGAATCACTCCAATTCGATTTTTCTATAATTAGTTGAGTTTTCAAAGTTGGGCAGAAAAACTGCCAGAAAATCCGAAAATGGGAATTAAGACATCATCATAATTAAAGATGACATCAGCATGGGCTATGAAATATTTCCTATCTTCTTCTTCCTCTCATTTCCGTCATGTTGCAGCAGCCGTAGGAGAGAGAGAGGGAGGGAGAGGTTTGAGAGCATTTAAACAGAGAAAGGGAAGAAACCTTGCAAGGTAGGTCGATTTCTTCGGTGAATTCGTACCTAATGTGTGTAATATTACTCCTAAGCTATTCTTCCATGTATTTTAAAGGTTGTAAGGCACAAATTTGGTTATGGAAGGGCTTAGGGTTTTGGTCAAGTCAAGAAGAGCCAGAAGGAAGCGAAAGGTAACTTTCAAACCTTCGTATATTAACTATTCTGGCTACTGTGGGCAATTTAATAGGTGAAATTTTGCTGGATTGCCGTTGGTTTTAAATTTTGGAAAGTGAGTTGCCTAAGGGTTATGCTGCCCAATTTTAGTCCAAATGGTATTTGTAACCTAATGTAATAGTTAATAAAGTGAATAGGAGTAGAAAGAAACACGTTTACGAAGCCGAAACCGAAAAACCCCAATTTTTCCCAGAGAACCTGAGGATTTTGGCCAGGGTTGTTAGAGAGCCTTAGAGTTGGATTTTCAATGATTTGATGGTTCCATTAAGTTCAGGAACGAAAATTAGGCGGGGTTACAATTAGTCACTTTTTCGGAAAAGGTCGAAAAAGCATAATTATGAAAACGTCCCTAAAACCCTTAAAGTGGGGCTGTCAAGGGTAATTTTATAATTTGACATTGAATTTGTTAATTCTGAGTCTGAAAATGGATTCCTTGGGTGAAAATATATCAGAATAACCCATGTCAAAAATTCAGGAAAAGTACAGTCGGACTGGGTACCACGGGGCTAGGCCAGGTCCCCGGGGGCATTTTAGTAATTTTTCATAATAGGCTCATATAACCCCTAGAAACATCATGGAAGTGTCTAAATGGTACATTTAGAATTCTAGGATCGAATATGGAGCTCGAGCTATTGGCACGCTTTATGAGACACACATTTCGAGGCGTGAAAGGGTTAAGGTAGGGAACTTATCTCTCCTGCATGTTTTGATATTTCTTTTGGTGTATTAATGCATCTTATTGCTTTGCTTGATTATGTGAAACATATATGAATGATTGAAGCTCTGTTTCAATTTATGCTATGGCCATAAATATGTTGTTCGAAACGTTGAGCTTGTAGTTTTGTCATTGTGTGAGCATGAGTTAGGTAATGCAAGCATTTCATGCATTAAACATTTATCTTGCATGCATATTGGTATCTGTTTCCTATTGAGATTCTCTCAAATCTCACCCTCTGATAGAGCTCAATATTTATATCTTTTTATTAATTAATCTTAGGCTTTTGTGGGACTTAATTGAATATTTTGGGCATAATCAAGTGTTAATGTGAGACTTTAATAGAAGAATAATTTGGGAATTAAAGTGGCTAAATTGTTATATTTTTAATTAATATTTGTTATTCCCATTATTCTTTAATTGTGAGCAAAAGATATTACCTTTATGAATATAATTTTGTAGGTGATGATATGGCATAACTTACTCATTTAAATTAGAGAGAATTGAAGAAAGAAAAGAAAGGAGGGAGTGGACCAATTGAATTAATTGAAGAAATGAAAAGAGGGGACCACATGGAATAAGAAAAGAAGAGGGAGCATAAAGAATTGACGTGGGGACCATAATTGGGAGCATATGAGAATTGGTGTGAAGATGAGACATGCTGAACCGAATTGGAGAAGAGAAGCAAGCTGGACCAAACCAAAAGGAGACCTTGACCGAGTTGGAGAATTGAAGACAAGAAGCAAGAGTGAACCGAATTGGCTAGCTGGACAAAGAGGGAGGATAAAGAAAAGAGGAGTTGAATAAAGAAAGGAATGGAGACCGAATTGAGAGAGGAGTGAGCCGATTTTGTTGACTCAATTAGAGCTGCTGGACCGTGCGGCATTAATGAAGAAAAAGCAAGTAGCTTGACTGAATTGGAGATGAAGAACCGAATGAGAAAAGAGCTATGGACCGAGGTGAATGGTTGAATGAAGAATAAAGGAGCTTAGCCGACATTATTGACCCATTTGGCACTAAAGGCTGACCCAAAAAAAAACTACTGGACCAATTAATAGAAGGAGCAAACAATTGAGAGACATGAGGGTTTGGTGGCTGTGCATAAAGAAAAGGGGGGACCACGTGAAAAAGGGGGCTGGACCGAAACCAAGAGGAAAAAGACGGAGAGCACACAATGAAATAGAGGAGGAGGCGCTGCACAATGTAGAAAAAGGGAGAGCTACGGAAATAAAGGAGAGGAGCAGCGAATGAAATGAGAGGGGAAGCAAGCACCGAATGTGATGGAGAGTGTGAATAGAGGCTGTGCAGAATTGAAAAAGACAAAGCAAGGCGTGAAGGCATCCATGGCTATTCTCCTTTTTATCCATCAAGCTTCATTTTCTTCCTCCATGTGTAGCTAAGCTTTGGTGATTTCCTTGAGTTGGGTAATGATTTGAGCTTATAAACTTCAATGGAATTTCTTTTAAGCTCTCTTTTTAGTTCATGATTATGTAGCTTGGTTAAGTATGTAATTGTGATCTAGATTGTTATGCCAAGTGATTAAACTTGGTTGTTGAGCTAGGAGTTGATTAATTAAGCTTTGTATGATTCATATTATGAGTAGGTTGAATTGTTTATCCCAACTTGGTTAAGTGGATTTAAATGATTAAACTGAATGTTTTGAATTGTTGTAATGGTAATTACAAGCTAGAATTGGAAGTTGATTATTCATCTCCTTGAGTTTGAATTATTTGGTGGTATTCATTTAATTGCTTCGGTAGAATGAATTAAATGATTATTGCAAGTATGGAGCTAGTGGTAACTTAGTACCATCCTCTTGACTCATATTGTGGAATTCATATCATTAGCAAGCAAGGAAGACTAAAATCCCAACCCAAGGGAATCCCATTTCATCATTATTCTAGTTTATTAAATTTACTTTGTTATTAGTGTTAAATTCAATTCCATTTGCTTCTTTGTTTTAAAAACTGAAAAATACAAAAATATTGTTTTAGCTTAGATTACTTCATAGTTTTAAATTCAAATTCTCAAAATGATTTCTTACAACTTTAAGGTTTTTTATCACTTTACTACTTAGGAACTTGGAAATTAATCTCCTCACAAGAACGACCTAGGTTGAGCTACTACGCTACATTTTGAAACCTAGTTTTATTTTGTGAACTCATACGACATGGGTTCATCACCCTCCCCTACCAACATTTTAGACAGGGTAGGTGATCAAGGATGGAGAAAATAACCATGGGCGACGAGGACTTCCTCGGGTTGTAGATTTGGTAGTTGGTTATCATTATAGTTGGGATAACTGTACATGTTTGGATGTATACATGGTTGTATAGGTTGGAATGTGGATTTGGATATGTGTTTAAAAGGATGTTTTGTAATCCCTATATGAGAACTTGTATATGGGCGAATGTTTTTTTGAAACTCATCTGTTAAAGGTATGAACCCGAGATTGCTGGATTTATGTTGTGCACTTTAATATATACTAAATGTAATTTATCTGTGTGAAGTAATTGTATTCGAAATATGAATGTGAGACCAGGTATATTAGATTTCGAAAGGTATTAGTGAAAACCCTCTAGTAAAGATGGGATATTAAATGAGTTTTGTTTATCCGTTGGCCTCTAATTCATTTTATTCGTGAATTTCGGATATAATTACAAAAAGGGTTACACATTTGATTTTGAATCATATGATACATGCGAATCTTGCTTATTAGGAAAGATGACAAAGGCACCTTTTACTAGGCATAGTAAAGCCACCTACATCCAGGGATTAGGATTTATAGGGATATATCCAAAAAACTAATAGGCCTAAGTCAGAGCACATACAAAGACAAGATACTGCATAGGTTCAGTATGCAGGATTCAAAAAGGGGTTACATGCCTATGTCTCATGGAATCCATCTTAGCAAGGATCTATGTCCTAGTACACCTAATCAGCGAGACCGTATGAGTATGGTTCCATATGCCTCAGCCATTGGATCCATCATGTATGCCATGTTATGTACTCGACCAGATGTCTCATTTGCCTTAAGTATGGTCAGCAGATATCAACAAGATCCTGGTGAGGGTCATTAAACTGCTATCAAGAATATCCTAAAGTACTTAAGAAGGACTAAAGACTTATTTTTGGCCTATGGTGGATTGGATGATGAGCTCTGTCTAATAGGTTACATAGATGCAAGTTTTCAAATTGACCAAGATGACCTTAAATCGTAATCTGGATACTTATTCCTCCGAATGGTGGAGCAGAAAGCTGGAAGAGCTCTAATTAGAGCACTCTAGCAGATTCTGCAACAGAAGCTGAGTATATAGCAGCATCGAATGCAACTAAAGAAGCCATTTGGATCAAAAAGTTCATTACTGAACTAGGGGTAGTGCCTACCATCTCAAATCTAATAGATTTGTTCTGTGAAAATAGCAGTGCTATTGCACAAGCCAAGGAGCCTAGGTCATATCAAAGGACCAAGCATATACTCAAGCAATTTCATCTTATTAGAGAAATCAATGATAGAGGTGATATAAAGATATGTAAAGTAGCAGGAGAAGAAAATGTTGCTGATCCTCTTACTAAATCGCTTACACAGGCAAAGCATGAGCGTCATGTTAGGACAATGGGAATTAGGCAAATTAATGATTGTACTTAAGGCAAGTGGGAGGATGTTGGAAATTTTGCCTTAAGGGCCAATTATTATACTTTAAACATTATTAATTTAATGAAATTTCTCCATTCTATTTTCATATTATTTGCATGTTAACTGTGATAATTGTATCCTTAGATAAATCATAAAGATAGTCTTAAAATGTCCTTGGTCAGTCATCTATGCAGGAGCAGAGATGAAACAAGACTAGTATAACTTTGATAAGATATAGAGATATGAATCAATGTCTTAGGCACTTGTAAGAGTACAAGGTACTGGACCGACCCACTATGAGAAAGCTAAGTGAATCAAGTCATAAGCTTTTCTCATGTATAACCACATCACAATAACCTTTGACTTGAGGTTATCATGGATTCTTATATGAGAGTTGCTAAGCTTTGAACTAGTCAAAAATCACTTTTGACTGGGTAATGATAAAGGCTACGATCAGGTTTGGTGGTTTTTTTTCATGCAGAGGAATATGAATGATCAAGATGGAATTTGTCGCTCACATCATTAGAGTTATATTACTGGGCCCCTAGATGATTGAGTCTGAGAAATGTATGGCCATACTATGATGGAAAGGAGTTTCCATTTCTATTGTCAGACTGTAATGACCCAATTTGAAATTAAGGGCTAGTGACTTCGAAATTGCTTGTAATTAGTGTAATTAAACACTTTTGTTGAAATGTTATGCGAATTTGATATAAATGTTCATGGTGATGATTTTTAATAATCATAGTTAAAATCAGGGGTAAAATGGTAAAATTGGAAATTTACTGACCAATTGGTCAGTTACCAAAGAGAAACTCATTGGTGATTAAAGATCAATGGTTGAGATTCATTGTCTATGGGTCGGAATCATGTGCTTTGAGCTTATGTGAGCTCATAGGGGAAGTAAGCAGGATTATGCCAAGTGGCATTTTGTGGACCAAAGGATTATGCACAGAAGTCAAACACTCACTTTTTCTCTCTCTTCTCTCTCTTGTTCTTTGGTGAGCTTTGGGAAGGGAAAAATATATGCTTGCCTCTATCATCATCATCATTATCATCTCCTCCATCATCTCATCGTCTCCCTCTCCTTATCCTCCATTTCCGGTGATTTCAAGAAGGAAAGAGAAAGAGAAAGCTTGATTTTTGGGTGGGTAGTGGTGCTCATATGCTCAAACACTCTTCATTAATCTTGATCATAGTGTTAAAAGCTTCATCTTGGTGGTTTCAGAATTTTGAAAGGTGGTGATTTGGGTGTTAGAACAAATTTGAAAGTTGGAGAATCAAAGTTTGGTTCTAGCAATTTGAAGAGGTAAGAATTTGGATTATTTTGGTATATTTATTGTGATTTTTGGTTAAGTTTGATAAATTTTGGAATTTTCCCTGGTTTTATGCCAATTTTTGAATGCATGAATTACATGGTGAATGATGTTGAAATTGGATGATGTTGAAATTGGTTTATTGTGAGGTTATTTAAGTGTTGAATATGGTTTTGAATTTTAGAAGTGAGTTGAAGGAAATTAGGTAAGGTGTGTGTTATAGAGACCCAAGAGTAAGATTGTTGTTAAAATGGGTTTTTGAGTGTTTTAAGGTTACCAATTGATTCCTTATGAAATTTTAAATGGGAATGAGCTTTGGATTGAGTTTGGGAACCATTAGGATTAGTTTTGGCAAATCTGGGAATTTCTATCAGTTGCTGCGATCTGGTTATCTGATAAGCATCACTCGAGTGAGGAGGGTGTCACTTGAGTGCTGCAGTATAATTTCCCTTTTCCTTCTACATTTCACCTGGTTTTCTGATAAAAAGCAAAAGTGCATTTCTTAACCCGCGAGTGATATTGATGATCACTCGAGTGAGCATAGGTTCACTCAAGTGAAGGTGTGAGTTCATGTTAAGGGTTGCTCTCGGGTTGTCACTCGCAAGCCAATTTTCAAGAGTGCGTTCTGACACTTGCAAGTATAGCCTTCTCGCTTGAGTGCCAAGGGTTGTGCTCGAGTGTACTTCCAGATCCAAAGTTTCTCATTGCTCTTGTAATATCCCAAAAAGTGATTAAGGGCTAATGACTTCAAAAGTGGATGTAATTATTGTTGAATAAACACTTTTGAAGAATGTGTGATGGGAATTTGGATATTTTAATGATTCCAATGGATTCCTTGTGAAAATTTATGTGGGAATGATGTTTGGTATGAAAATGGAACCAATGGAAGCAAAGATGCAAAATCTAAAATTCTGTCCCGTGAAATTCTATTCTGGGCAGTCCGTTTGTGTGAACGTTTTTAATGACCAAATGGTATCTAAAAATTCTGAAATTTTCCAGTCTTATAGTTCACATCTCAAGCTTCAAAATGGACATATAATTTGTTCCATTTCGTTTTGTGAACTAGGAGATATAACTGTCCAAAGTTTGGGATGGAAACTGAACTCTGTTTTGGGGCAGTGATGAGTTTTATGTAATTCTGGAATTGTGTGGTGATTTTTAGTAATGGCCAATATTTTTCATATGAAGAGGCCTTAAATATCTTTCATTTGGCTTTGGAATCACCTCATTTTGAGTTTTCTAGAATTAGTTATGATTTTTCAAAGTTTGGGCAGAAAATCTGCCAGAAAATCCGAAAATGGGAATTATGACATCATCTCAATAAAAGATGACATCAGCATGGAATTAAATATGTTATCATCTTCCTCAGCTCATTTCTGTCGCACACAGCAGCTGAATGAGGAGTGAGAACGTTGAGGTTTGTAGAGAGAGAAAGGAGAAGAAAAATCACAAGGTAAGCCGATTTCTCCGACGATTTAGCTTCTAACGCGTGTAACTCCGATCCTAAGCTACTCCTCTTTGTTCTTTAAGGTTTGGAAGCTCAAAATCTGTTGTTGAGCACTTAGGGTTTTCAGTAATATTTGGGAAAAGCTTGTGGGAGCTTGAGGTAACTTCCAAACTTTCGTATATTGCTTATTCTGGCTGCTGTGGGCAATTTAATCGGTGAAATTTCACCGGATTGCCATTGGTTTTAAAGTTTGGAAATGATATGGCCTAGGGGTTATGCTGCTCAAATATGTTAGTTTTAACCTAATGTAATGGTTAATAAAGTGGTTAGGAGTAGAAAGGAACGCGTTTACGGAGCCGAAATCGTAAAACCCCGATTTTCCCCGGAAAACTCATAAATTTAGGCCAGCTCTAGAAATGGGTCTTAGAGTTGGCTTTTCAATGATTTGATGGTTCCATTGAGTTCAGGGGCGAAAATTAGGTGGGGTTACAGTTGGGCACTTTTTCAAAAAAGGCTGAGAAAGCATAATTACGGAAACACCCCTAAAACCCTAAAAGTAGGGCTGCCAAGGGCAATTTTGTAATTTGACATTGAATTTGATAATTCTGAGTACGGAAATGGATTCCTTAGGCGGAAATATGTTAGGATAGCCCAGATTAGAATTTCGGGAAAAGTGCAACCGGACCGGGTATGGCGGGCCCAGGCCGGGTCCCCGGGGGTATTTTTGTAAATTTTCATTATAGACTCATATGGAACCTATTCTAAGTGTTTGAGAGTAGGAATTAGGGGTAGGAAATTAATCCACCATTCTTGATTTTGTTTATAGGCTTTGATATTTGCCGCCCTCGTGAGCCAACTACGCTGAAGGACGTCAAGAAAGGACAAGGTAGTGACTCTCTCTCTTATACTATGTGTAATGCTCTGTATGTGTGTGTTATCACTGTTCTGTGATGAATCTTTGATGCTGCTGAGGTTACAGCTGGTGATAGCTGTCGTTTACAGCGCAAGCTGTCGTTTACAGCGTAAGCTGTCGTTATTGTGATTACAACGTAAGCTGTCGTGATGGTGATTACAGCGTAAGCTGTCGTGATTATGATTACAGCGAGAGCTGTCATATTGTGTATACAGCCGTGAGTGCTGTCGTTTGTGGTGAAAACCATATATCTCTGAGATTGCTGCTGCTGTTGCTGTTTGTGATTTATATACATGATTTGTGTTTATGCATTGTGTGAGTGGTTTGTTACTACTGAGATTCTCTCGAATCTCATTCTTTTCTATGACTAACATTTCAGACAGGGCGTGTGGTTCAAAGGAGAAGCGGCCAACCCGGAGCAATTAGGGCCTTTGGGGGTATATAGTTGAGTTGGAAACGTTGGTTAAGTATTTTGAACTTGGGATTACTGTATATTCTGAATCAGGAACACTACATTCGATTTTGGTTGTGTAATCCCCTAGTGTATACTTATAAACCTTCAGGTTTTTATGCATAGAACCCGGGAGTTGCCGGGGATGCGGTTATACACTCTGATATGATTGAATGTACATTAACTGCACAGGTAATTATATTCGAATATTGAAATTGAGACCTGGATGGAAAAAAAAAGAGTTTTGAAAGTTTTGTAAAAATTTTACTGTGGGACAGAAAGTTTAAAACGAGGTTAAAGCATCCAATGGTCTCTAATCCGATTTAAATATGTGTTATCGAATTATAATTACGTGTTTAAAGGCAGGGGGTTACAGCTCTCGGGTTGTCACTTTCTGTGTTGCACTTTTGAGGACTCGAGTGAATTTGGCATCATGACTCGAGTATAAAACCTCATGTTCCAGTGTTATGAGCATTTTCTGGCCATAGTTGTTGCTCACTGTCAAACACTCACGAGTGAGAGCTATTCTCACTCAAAATGCAAGTCTCATTACTCAAGTGAGGTCATCTTCACTCGAGTGAGTTAGCCAAAAATCAATGTTCTGCTTCCGAACAAGGGGTCTTTAGATATGTGTAGGCCTCTAATAGCCACCTAAAGAGTTCTAATGATAACCAACCTAGTGTATTATGGAAATATATATATATATTTGGAAAAGAGATTGATTGGTTGTCTCTAATTTGGTTATAGGATTTGACATTTGCCAGACTCGTGAGCCCACTATGCCGAGGAACATCAGGAAAGAACCAGGTAGTGACTCTTTCTCTTATACTGTGTGTGAATCATTGTATGTATCTTTGTCATGCATTTTGTTGCTGCTACTGCTTTGTGATGCCTTGTGATGCTGCTACATAGTGTTTACTGAGAAAGCAGGCATAGTGATTACAATGAAAGCTGGCATAGTGTTTACCTCAAAAGCGGGCATAGTGATTACAACGAAAGCTGTCACATTGTGATTACAGCTATGAGGGCTGTCGTTTATGGCGCGAGCCATGAATCATTGTGGTTCTGCTGAATATGATCTTACATGCTATAAGTTTACATACTGTATGAGTGATTTGTTACTACTGAGATTCTTTTGAATCTCACTCTTTCCTTTGACTAACCATCAGACAGGGCAAGTGGCTCCAAGGAGAAGCGGGCAACCAGGAGTAGTTAGGACCTTATAGAGACTTTTTACATTTTGGACTGTTGGTTATCTATTTTGGTTTGGGATTACTGTATGTATATGGGATGTAAATATTATTTTTGGATATTTAATCCCCTATTTTGGGAAACTATACACCCATTTTATATATACATGTAACCCAGGGTTGCCAGGATTTTAGTTGTGCACTCTGATATTTATGAATGTGATTTAACTGCACAAGTAATTGTATTCGAATGTGAATGTGAAACCAAATTAATTATATTTTTGAACTATTTTTCTGGACACCCCATCTTGAAGATGAGGGGTTATAAATGTTGTTTTTTTGTCTTATTGATCTCTATTTCACTTAAATTTCATAATTTGGATATAATTACGGTTGGAGGTTACATTTTTAGTTAGCCCAATGGTACCACCTTTAGCCAAATTCTTATACTTATCCCCAGGGTAAGGTTCGAGACATGAGGAGGTGAGAGAAATCCCGCAGGGGGCGGGAGATATTCCTTGTGAGCTATGGGCCCAGCCACCCTTTCCGGTCGAACCTCCCTGGCATAGTCTTAGAGTGTCGATGGAGCCTTCTCGGGCGTGACAATAAAAAGGCCCTTTTTATTGTAACTCCCGGTGCTTCACTCAGTCTACTGACTAGTCAGCCCCCCTCTGGATACCCTCCCTACACGTACTTGGGTGGCGGCAGGATGGGTACTCGTACATGGGACCCAGGACTCACAAGGAGTATCTCCACACCCCTTGTGGATTTCTCTCGCCTCCGTAAGGTTCGAACACCATACCTGGGGGTAAGTAGGCGTGCTTGGCGAACCCTACTATAGCTCAATGGTTGTAGGGTTCGCCAAGCACGCCTACTTACCCCTAGGTACGATGTTCGAACCTTACGGAGGCAAGAGAAATCCACAAGGGGTGTGTAGATACTCCTTGTGAGTCTTGGGTCCCATGTATAAGTACCCAACTTGACGCCACCCAAGTACGTGTAAGGAGGGCATCCAGAGGGGGTCTGACCAGTCAGTGGACTGAGTGAAGCACCGGGTGTGACACAGACTACTTAGGAATCGAGAAAGTAATGGTCAGGAATAAGGGGATGACATTATCCATACCTTATCCTTGATCGATATATTATGTGACAAAAGGGATGTGACATGGTTGCATGACAGGTTGCATCATGTTAATGATCCTCATATGAATTGGGTAGTCGTAATGTCTTGCTAGAGGCCGCTTGCGACTTATGGGTTAGTACAGTTATTGGCCTATTGCCTGTTAGGATCGGGATGCACAGCGAAAGAATTTTAAAAATTTTCGCCAATCTTAATAAGGATCTATCAACGATGTTTAAACCTAGTTAGAAAGATTCGTACCTTTTCGAATTCAGGGTTTTTGATCTCTAGGAGCCAACACTTCAGGTTCGCTCCCTCTACCGATATCCACACGAATGCTCTCCAACAGAGACTGCGTGCTAGCACCTCCAATGTCTCCTAGGGTTTCCCTTACCGCTCTGAATTATCATGCGTGTCTGAGTCTATCTGTCTATCAAGTTTATAACCTATGAGGGCTATATTTGAATTTCAAAATTAATCTTTATTAATTTTGAAATTAATTAATAATTAATTATCTTGATGAGCTAATTAAATAAATTCAGTTTAAATTAAATCTATCTAACAGTTTTAATTTAACCAATTTATTTAAACCAAATAAAGAGCCATTAGATTTAATTTATCTTCATAAATTAAATTTGACATATTATATCTCTATCATGTTAGTCATTAAATCTTATTTATCTTAATAAAATTAAATTTAAAACTAATACAATATAATAATATCATAATATATACACACATATAATATGTATTTCAAAAATACATATATATATAATTATTAACGAATTTTTATATTATATATATATATGTATAATTAAAAAATTCATCCACCCTAGATTAAACATTATCTCGTGTTCGGCCATTCTTGTGTGTGACCCTGTAGGCCCATACAAAGTTAGCAGTGGGCCAATAACTGTACTAACCCACAAGTCGCAAGTAGCTTCTAGCAAGACATTATGACTACCCAATTCATATGAGGATCGTTAATACGATGCAACTTGTCATACAAACATGTTACGTCTCTTTTGTCACACGATATATCGGTCAAGGATGAGGCATGGATAATGTCATCCTCTTGTTCCTGACCATTACTTTCTCGAATCCTGAGTAGTCTAACAATAGAAATGGAAACTCCTTTCCATCATAGTATGGCCATACATTTATCAGACTCACTCATCGAGTGGCCCAGTAATATCTCTCTACTAATGTGAGGGACAAATTCCATCTTGATCATTCATATTCCTCTGCGTGAAAAACCATCAAGCCCGATCGTAGCCTTTATCATCACTCGATCAAAAGTGACTTTTGACTAGTTCAAAGCTTAGGAACTCTCATGTAGGAATCCATGATGACCTCAGGTCAAAGGGCATTATGACGTGGTTATACATGAGAAAAGCTTATGACTTGATTCATTTAGCTTTCTCATAGTGGGTCAATCCAGCACCTTGTACAATTACAAGTGCCTAAAAATTTGATTTATATCTTCATATCTTATCAAAGTCATACTGGTCTTCTTTCATCTCTACTCCTGCATAGATGACTGACCATGGACATTTTATGATAATCTTTATGATTTATCCAAGGATACAATTATCACAGTTAACATGAAAATAATATGATAATAGAATGGAGAAATTTCATTAAATTATTAACATTCAAGTACAATGATTTGCCCTTAAGGCCAATTTCCAACATCCTCCCACTTGCCCTAGGTACAATCATTAATTTGCCTATTTCCTATTGTCCTAACATGACACTCATGCTTTGCCTGTGCAAGCAACTTAGTAAGAGGATCAGCAACATTGTCTTCTCCTGCTACTTTGCATATCTTTATATCACCTTTATCATTGATTTCTCTAATAAGATGAAATCACTTGAGCATATGCTTGGTCCTTTGATGTGACCTAGGCTCCTTGGCTTGTGCAATAGCACCGCTATTGTCACACAAAAAATCTATTGGATTTCAGATTGTAGGCACTACCCCTAGTTCAGTAATGAACTTTTTGATCCAAACGGCTTCTTTAGCTGTATCCGATCCTGCTACATACTTAGCTTCTATTACAAAATCTTCTACAGTGCTCTGCTTGGAGCTTTTCCAGCTTATTGCTCCACCATTCAGGAGGAATACGTATCTAGATTGCAATTTAAGGTCATCTTGGTTAGTTTGGAAACTTGCATCAGTATAACCGGTTACACAGAGCTCATCATCCAATCCACCATAGACAAAAAATAAGTCCTTAGTCCTTCTTAAGTACTTTAGGATATTCTTGACGGCAATCCAATAACCCTCACCAGGATCTTGTTGATATTTGCTAGTCATTCTTAAGGCAAATGAAACATCTGGTCAAGTACATAACATGGCATACATGATAGATCCAATGCCCAAGCATATGGAACCTTACTCATGCGATCTTACTAATCAAGTGTACTAGGACACATATTCTTGCTAAAATGGGTGCCATGAGACATGGGCATGTAACCCCTTTTTGAATCCTGCATACTGAACCTATATAGTATCTTATCTATGTATGTGCTTTGACTTAAGCCTATTAGTCTTTTGGATCTATCTCTATAGATCCTAATCCCTAGGATGTAGGTGGCTTCACTTAAGTCTTTCATTGAAAAGGACTTTCATAACCAAGACTTGACACTCTACAAGGTAGGAATGTCGTTCATAGTGAGTAGGATGTCATCTACAAAAGCACTAGAAATACAACTGTGCTCTTACTAACGTTCTTATAAACACAAGTTCATCGATATTTTGAATGAATCCAAACTCTTTGACTGCTTCATCAAAACGATGATTCGAGCTCTGAGATGCTTGCTTCAATCCATAAATGGATCTTTAAAGCTTGTAAACTTTACCAGAGTCCTCTGGAGGCACAAAACCTTCAGGTTGTGTCATGTACACATCCTCAAGGAGCTTTCCATTAAGGAAGGCTGTTTTGAATTCCATCTGCCATATTTCATAGTCATAATATGCTGCAATAGAAAGAAGGATTCTGATTGATTTGGCCATTGCAACTAGGGAAAAGGTTTCATCATAATCTATACCATGAGTTTGAGTGAATCCTTTTGCAACCAGTCGTGCCTTGAAGACATTTACATTGCCATCCATGACAGTTTTCTCTTTGAAAATCCATTTGCACCTAATTTTTACACCTTCAAGTGGATCGACTCAGGTCCATACCTGATTGTCGTATATGGATTGCATTTCAAACTTTATGGCATGTAGCCATTTCTCAGAGTTTGGTCCCACTATGGCTTCTCGATAGGTGGTTGGCTCATTTTGATCAATCAGTAACACATCTCGGCCTTCAGTAATAAAAAATCCATATCTTTGACACTAATGTTGTAACACCCTCACCGTAATTACATTCGGATTATAAAATTTAAGTGAAATTGAGACCAATAAGACCAAATAGCAATTTATAATCTCTCATCCAAGAAATGGGGTATTTCAAAAATCAGTTCAAAACGTAATTATTCCCTATCTCACATTCACATGCAAATATAATTACTTGAGAAATTTAATCACATAATAAATATCAGAGTACGGAACTAAAATCCCGGCAAACCCCGGGTTACTTGCATATATACAACATGGCTTTAGAGTTCCCAAAACGGGATTTCATATCCAAAATTTAACATTTACATTTTATGTACAAATGGTAATCCCAAACCAAAATAGATAACCAACTACCACTAAAGTTTCAGAGTAATCCTAACTACTCCTGGTTGTCCGCTTCCCTTTCAAGCCACTCGCCATGTCAGAAAAAGTTAGTCATTTAGAAAGAGTGAGATTCTAAAGAATCCCAGTAGTAACAAATTGTTCATACCACACATAATCACATAGTATGTAAACAAATCATCACATAACAGCAATACACGAATCACACTCCACCCTCATCCCCTTTAACAGCTAAGAAGGCACACCGTCTTAACCCGCACCATTGTTAGCGACTCAGGGACTATTGGTGTGGCAGTGCATATGAATAGCCCTACGGCTCACAATTAGCCTTTAGGCCCACATAATCACATATATCACACCCTAACCTCATCCCCTTTTACCGTCGAGAAGGCACACAGCCCTTACTCGAACCATTGTTAGCAACTCAGGGACTATTGGTATAGTGGTGCATACACAATTCCACATATCTTGCAGCATGCGAAATCATCACATCACAATGATATAGCACACATACAATGTATCACATAAGGTATAAAGAAAGAGTCACTACCTGTATCTTTCCTGACTGGCTTCGGTACCGTGGTATCACGAGGGCAACAGATGTCAAATCCTATACCAAATTAGGGACAACCAATCAATCTCTTTTCCAAGTTCTTAAATTCATTATACTCTAAGTTGGTTATTATTTAGGGCTATTTAGGTGACTAATAGAGGCCTAAACATATGCCTAAAGGGTTGGAAGAAGCTACCCTGAAGACCCCTTTTTGGAAGGCAAAACACAGATTTTAGACTGGATCACTCGAGTGACGATGACCTCACTCGAGTGATGAACAACTCGTGCTCGAGTGAGAACGATTCTCACTCGCGAGTATTTGACAGTGAGAAACAACAACAACTAGAAAGTGCTCACATCACTCGAGCATGAAACCCTGCACTCAGGTGATGACTCCAAATATGCTCGAGTCCCCGAAAGTACAACACAACGAGTGACAACCCGAGAGTACATGCAACCATCAGAAGGACAAGCTCACTCGAGCATACCCTCCAGTGCTTGGGTGAGACGGCCGTACTTGCGAGTGTCAGAGCACACTCTTGAACAATGGCCAACGAGTGAGGACCCGCGAGTAACCCCAACTCTGGCCTCACACCATTACTCGAGCAAGCCCAAGCTCACTCGAGCATGATCTTCCCTCACTCGAGGAAAAGAAGTGCACTCGAGCCTCATTCAAAGAACCCAACTAAAACTCAAAGCAGAAAAGGGAAAATGCACACAACACTCGAGCATGATCTTCCCCTGCTCGAATGTTATGCATCAGAGACCAGAAACACAGAAATGACAGAAAATACCAGATGGTCAAATTCATACCCAATGATTCCCAAACTCTACCAAAAGCTCATATACACTTAGCACTAACTAGGGAACACATTGGTAAGCTCTCAAACACTTCCAAAATCCTTTTTTACCACAATCATGCACTTAAGTCTCTATGACACAACCAATGTCCAAATTTCATTCAATTCATTTCCTACATTCCAAACTAAATCCAATTGGTGCGAACCCATAAGGGAAGATCCCACGAACCCACAACCAATTCTGAAATATACACACCCCAAGAAAGCTAAACACAGATCGACGATCCACTTGAACCCTTGAACATGAAAGAACAAGGACCCGAAGTGTTGGAAAAACGCCACAAGGCTGATCAAGCCTTGATAAGTTTGTTAGTTCTAAAAAGAACCCTTATAGAGAATCCACTCTCAAGAAACAAAGTGCAGAAGTGCAACTTTCATTTATGATTCAAATCTGAATTGTCTCCCTACAAATGAAGAAGCACCAAGTATTTATAGGAAAATATGACCTACTTGCAATAAGTGCAATTTTGAAAACAACTAATACAAATTGTAAAACCATGTGCTAGGAAACCTAAAAGTCTAATACAATCTAGAAGAAAGTTGAAAACTCAAATACAAATGCTTAAAGAAACCAAAAGTCAAATCTCCCACCAACTCCTTGTTGATTTTCGCACACCTAACTTCAAGAAAATGTATTCAGCAAACTAAGGCTCAAAATGTGCTTATTTAGGCCCAAATGAGCCTCCCATGTGTAGTACTAGGTCCAAGCTCTTTGTTTTGAAGTTTCCAAGCCCAAACTTGATTAACAACTCCATATTTAGCACAAATGAACTTAGTGACGTTTTCAGCATCTTTGTTTTGTAAATCAGATTTATTGATCCAATTGCCATTTGATTTACAACAACTTCTTCAATCAGCCCAATCAATACTTCCTTGAATATTTTAGCTTGTGCTCTCATGATTTGTTGAGTTGGAATTTGATAATGATCATTTGAAACGGAAGAGATGTCACTTGAATTTGAAGGGACAACTTGTTGATTCTGGATCGCATCACCAATACTCAATTATCATCACAATAAACCAATCCCAACATTAAACACAATGAAACTCATATATTCAACATTTGGCATAACTAGGGCAAATTTTAGATTTTCCTAAACTTATCCAAAATCACAAACAATATATCAAAATGCACTTAATGCCTACCTTTTCCCTTTGCCAAATCCAGAATCTTGATTCTCAAACTTCCAACTTTGTTCAACTCACAAACCACCACCTTTCAAGATTCTAAAATCACCATAATGAAGCACTCCATGAGATGCACAACTTTAGAGAAGAGGATTTGAGCATTAGAGATCAATCAAATCATCAAAATCTCACCTTTTCTTCTTCCTTTTCCCTTGATCGCCAGAAACTATTAGGAGAAAGAGAGAGAAAATGAGAGATAGGAATGTTGATGATGAAACAACTCCTCTCTCTTGCCCATGCCTCTTAGCCGAATAGGAGAGAAAGAATGAGGGAAAAGTGAGCTTTTGTCTCCTTGTGCCTCATCCAACAACCACCACAATGCCACAAGTCCATATCTTGTCCACTCTCTCTCCATGAGCTCACACAAACGCAAAGTATAGGATTCCGACCCATAACCAATAGATCTCAACCCTTGATCTTAAATATCACATACACATTTATACCAAAAGTGTTTAATTACACTAATTACAATGAATCTCAAAGTCATTAGCCCTAATCACAAATCAGGATATTACAACTGTCGTGTCCTATCAAACCTTTGTGGACCTTGTGTTACTTGAGGAGGCTCAACAACTTGTTCTGAGTCTTCTCTAATTTCCATCTGTGGTTTTGGACTATCTTATGACTCTTGAATTTCTTCGGATGTACCTTGCTCCCACTGGTTGTTTTAGAAACAAAATCTCTTTCTAGAAACTTACCATTTCGAATAACAAACACTTTGTTATCCCATATGGTTAACATATACCTCACATCCCCAGTTCTTGAGAAAAGATAAACTTGGTTTCTTTCTAGTCCATATCTCATATGTGTCTTTTCAATTGCCTTAGATGGAACACGTTTTAGTGTGAATGCAGCTGTCTCTAGGGCATGTCCCTAAAAGGATGGTGGAAGATCTATTTAACTCATCATAGATCGAACCATATCTAATAGTGTTCGATTCCTCCGTTCAGAAACACCATTCCATTGTGGTGTTCTTGGAAGAGTCAGTTGTGAGATTATCCCACAACTCCTAAGATGGTCAATAAAGTCTTGGCTTAAATATTCACCACCTCGATCAGATTAAAGTGCTTTAATTGTTTTGCCAAGTTGGTTTTGTACTTCATTTTGGAATATTTTGAAAATTTCAAAAGATTCATATTCATGTTTTATTAGATAGATATAGCTATATCTACTAAAGTCGTCTATAAATGTATTGAAGTACACATAACCTCCTCTGGCAGCTGTATTTAATAGTCCACATACATCTATATGCATAAGGCCCAATAATTTAGTGGCCCTCTCACTATGCCCAGTAAAAGGTTCCTTTGTCATCTTTCCTAATAAGTAAGATTTGCATGTATCATATGATTCAAAATCAAATGAGTTTAGAAATCCATCTTGATGGAGTTTGGAAATACGTTTCTCATTTATATGGCCTAGACGATAATGCCATAGGTAGGTCGGATTCAAATCGTTTGATTTTATCCTTTTAGTAGTTATGTTATAGATATTCCCATTATTAGGATATTCCGAATTTAATATATAATGACCAACATGCAAATCACCATCAACATAGAAAATATCATTATGTTAAATAGAACATTTACCATTCCTAGTAATGGAAGTATAACCTTCCTTATCCAAATAAGAAAGAGAAATAATGTTACTACTCAAAGTAGGAACATAATAGCAATTGTTCAAAACTAACAAAAGGCTACTGGGCAGAACTAATTCATAAGTGCCTACGGCTAAAGCAGCAACTCTTGCTCTGTTTCCAACTCATAGGTCTACCTCACCCTTTTTTAGCTTTTTATTGTCCTTTAGACCCTACACATTTGTACAAATGTGAGAACCACATGCGGTATCTAATAGAGGAAGTAGAAAAATGAATGTCTATAACATAAATTCTTGAAGCGATAGCCCTGCTATCCTTCTTCTTCTTTTTCAGATCTTCCAAGTAGAGTTTGTAATTCCTCTTCCAATGATGGGTTCATTGCAGATGTAACAGACCCCTTCCTTTAGAGGCTTTGCTTTCTTGGGTACAGGCTTGGTTTCAGGCTTGTCTGACTTTTTGGTCTTACTACCTGAGCCATTACCCTTCCATTTGCCCTTCCCTTTCTTTTTCATACCCTTTCCTTTCTGAACCATCAAAACAATACTGGGCTTTTTTTGAATGCTTTGCTAAGCCGTTTTGAGCATCCTATGCAGCTCAAAAATTGATTTCTCCATGTTGTTCATGTTGTAGTTCATGACAAACTAGTCATTACTCTCTGGGAGTGAGTTCAGGATCAAATTCGTAGCTAACTCTTGGCTCATAGGAAATCCAAGCCTCTCAAGGTGATCAATATAGCCTTTCATCCTTAACACATGAGTACTAACTGATGCACCTTCATCCATCTTACAGGAATGTAAGGCCTTTGTGGTCTCATACCTTTCTTGCCTTGCCTATTGCTGAAACATTTCCTTGAGATGGACAATCATCTCATGAACCATCATAAGTTCCAGATCTCTTTGGAGCTATGGTGTAATATCCCAAATTTTGATTAAGGAATAATCATGATTATTATGGATAATTATGAACTTAATTGGGATTATTATGTATTTTATGACAAAATTAATTAATGTCATAATTAGTGGAAATTGGAAATATGGGTGCATATATGTGGTATTTAAGATCAAGGGTGGTGATTCCTTGACCGTGGGTCGGAATCTAGTGTATTAAGCTTGGGTGAGCTTATTGTGGGAATGATCAAGATGTTGACATGTGGCAGTGTGGAGGCCATTGGATGAAGTTGCTAGAGGACAAAAGGTTACTTTTTCCTCTTCTCTCTCTCTCCATCTCTCCATCTCTCCATCTCATCTCTCTCTCTCTTTCGGCCATTGAAGAGGAAGGAAGGAAGAAAGGAAAAGATTGATCTTTGGGTAAGTAAATGATCTTCTTTGCTCAAACATCATTCTTAAATGTTGATCCTTGAATCATGGGCTTTATTTTGGTGTGTATAGTGTGGCCATTTGGTGCTGATTTGTGCTACACAAAAATTTGGAAAGTGGTGAATCAAAGAGTGTCTTTGGAAAAGTGAAAGAGGTAAGGGAACTCAATTTATCCATCTATGTTTCATGCCATTTGGAATAGTTTATAAATTCTGGAAATTTGGGTTGAATCCGAAAATTGGATGCCACTGTTCATTTGGTATGTTTTTGGCATGAGAATGGTGTTTTGGAATGAGTATGTGATAGATAGATTGATTAGAAGTTGAAATATGAAGTTTTGTTGAAAGAGGTATCTTGTTGAATTTAATGCCCAAAACCCAAAGTATGAGAATGGAGTAGGATTTTGATGATTTTGAGTATTCCATTGAGTTTGTTGGGGGTTTTTGTATGGGAATGGCTTTGGGTTAAGTTTTTGACTATAGGAATCAATTGGGCAAAGGTTAAGGAGAGTGCCTCTGTTTTCTGCGTGTTCTGCTATCTGTGGGACTCACTCGAGCAGAGAGGGGTCTGCTCGAGTGAAGGATGAATATCACCCGAGCAGAAGGGGTCTGCTCGAGTGAGGGATGAGTTTCACCCGAGCAGGGATGAACTCTGCTCGAGTGATATGAGGTTTTTTCCTTTGTGCTTCGAGTTCGTTTGGGTTTTCATGTGCAATGCTCGAGCACATCGTTTTGTGCTCGAGTGAGCGAAGAACATGCTCGAGCAAGCATGGTCTGCTCGAGTGTTAGTGGGAGTTCAGAGTGAAGGATTTCTTTCGGGTCTTCACTTGTTGGTGGATGCCACGAGTGTGCTCTGACACTCGCGAGCATAGCCTTCTCACTCGAGCACTGGGGGTCATGCTCAAGTGAGGTTGTGCTTCAGGTGGGAGGTGTGCTCGCGGGTGAGAGAGGTGCTCGCGGGTGAGAGGAGTGTGCTCGCGGGTGTGAGTTGTGTGCTCGAGCACATATGGCTGTGCTCGAGTGATCTTGTGCTTGGAGAGCTTGGTGTGCTCTCGGGTCCTCACTTCCTGGACTTCTCTCGCGGGTGCTCGAGTGAGGCATTTAGCCTTGTGCTCGAGTGAGGATCTTGTGCTCGAGTGAGCCAGTTCCTGAAAGCTTTCTTGTGCTCTCGGGTGCTCACTCGCGGTTTCACTTTCTCTTGTGCTCGAGTGCTGTCCGTACCAATGCTCGAGTGAGAGCATTTGTGCTCGAGTGATGTCCGTACTTGTGCTCGAGCATGGTCATCTGTGCTCGAGTGAAACAGTGTAAAATCTCAGTTTTGTGCTTCCAAAAGGGGATCTCTGGGATAGTTCTTCCTACCCTTTAGGAGTTTTGTTAGGGGTATTTAAGGACTCTAAAAGAGCAATAATGATAACCAATTAAGTATTATAAAGTGGATTAAGTCTTGGAATAGAGAATAACTCTTCGTCCCTAATTGTGAACATAGGATTTGACATTTGCCTTCCTTGGGAGAGACCGGCGTTAGGACACGCACGGAAGGATCAAGGTAGTGACTTTTCTCTCATATCTTGTATGATGTTTTGGTATGCATATCTTATCATTGAACTTGTGAAATGTGTACCATGGTCCATTACGGCGTGAGCAGGTCAACGTGAGCCGTATAGGGAGTGACAGTGGTCATCTCTAGTCGGCCGTTGGACTGCCGTCGTAATCGACATGGATCTTTGTTAATCCGACCCGTGGTGTAACACCCTGCCTTTAATCACGTAATTATAATTCGATATTTGGTAATTAAATTAGATTAGAGACCGTCTATTAGTTTAAAACTCATTTGAAATTCCCTTTAATAGTAGGGACGTTATGAAATTTTCAAAACTTCATTCCTCTTTCGGTCTCAAGTTCGATTATCGAATATAATCACCTGTGCAGTTTAACTACATTTACGTATGACAGAGTGTATAACCAAAATCCCGGCAAACCCCGGGTTCAACTACATATATATAGTTTCAAATTCTGCTAAAGGGATTACAGGTTTAAGTATTTAAACTATTTACAACCCAACAATGTACAGTAATCCCTATCCAAAATGATTAACCAACAAAACCATACTAATGTCCCTAGGAAGCTCTAACCGCTCCGGGTCACGCGCTTCTCCTTGGAGCCAGTCGCCCTGTCTGAAAGGTTAGTTCAAAGGAAAGAATGAGATTCAAAAGAATCCCAGTAGTAACTAAGCAATTATACCACATACAAGCACATAGCATGTAAGCAATCAATGTACCGCAGCAGCAACACATATCACACTCCACCCTCATCCCCTTTCTCCGCCGGGAAGACACACAGTCTTCACCCGAACCGTTGTTAGCTACTCAGGGACTATTGGCGTGGCAGTGCATACATATAGCCTTATAGCTCATAAGCTATCCGGCTTCACAAATGGCCCGTCGGCCTCACAAATAGCCTTTCGGCTCACAAATCAGCCTTTCGGCTCACAAATCAGCCTTTCGGCTCACATATCACATATATCACACCTCATCCTCATCCCCTTTCTCCGCCGGGAAGACACACAGTCTTCACCCGAACCGTTGTTAGCTACTCAGGGACTATTGGACTGACGGTGCTACCACATATCCGCATCAGTCGAAATATCCGAATTCATCACAAATCACTGATCATACACACATACAATGCATCATAAATGGTACGAAAGAAAAGTCACTACCTGATCCCTTCCTGATGTCTCTGGGCACAGTGGGCTCACGAGGATAGCAGATATCAAATCCTATAATCAAAATAGGGACATTTGGTTAATTTCCTTTTCCAAGTTCTTACTTCAATAACACTCTAAGTTGGTATTCATTTGGACTCTTTAGATGGCCATTAAGTGCCTATTCATATGCCTAAAGGGTTGGGATAACTATCCCTAAAGATCCTTCTTTGGAAAGCTAAACACTAATTTCTGGGTCCCCTCACTCGAGCACAAGGGGCTGTGCTCGACATGACTCTCGCTCTCACTCGAGCACACATGCGAGTGACCTCCCGCGAGTGCTTGCCCGAGAGCAAACTTCACTACACTTTCACACTCTCACTCGAGCACAAAAGGCTGTGCTCGAGCAGAGACCCCGAGCACACTCGAGCACCACAGAAGTGAGGCCTGCGAGTGACAACCCGAGAGTACCTCTCAACATCTTCTTCCACCTTCACTCGAGCACAAGTGCCTGTGCTCGAGCACTGACCCTCAGTGCTCGCAAGCACAAGGCAGCGAGTGTACGCCCGAGAGCACCCCAACTCCCAGGCAACAGATTCACTCGAGCACGACCCCAGTGCTCGCGAGTGATCCCCCAATGCTCGCGAGTGCCAGGCGCACTCTTGGCAATCACTCTCAAGTGAACACCTGAAACGCTCACCCCCAGCGCATTTATGCACCCTCACTCGAGCACAAACATGCTCACTCGAGCACGTTCATCCTGTGCTCGAGTGAGTTCTTCTCTCACTCGAGAAATCACACCAGAAACCAGAACGCAGCAACTGGTATACTTTTCCAAACTTCACCAAATGAACTCCAATGGTTCTTAAACTTGTGTCAAGACTCATTCTCACTCATTTCAACACAAGGAACCCATTGGCAACCAAAAACAACCCAAATTCAACTCAATCAACACATTCTCACTCTAAATCATCAAACCACTCAAAACCTCCTTCTAACAACTTCCCTTATTCAACTTCCAATCAATTTCTAATCACTCCCAAATGTCAAAACTGACCAAATGAACAGTGACACTCTCATCAAAACCTACCCCTCATTTAACATCATAATTAGGTCTAATTCCTGATTTCTCATTGATTAAGCAAACATCTTAACATATACATCAAAATGCATCACAAACCTACCTCTTCAACTTGCTGAAATCAACACCTTGATTCCACCAACTTCCAGATTCATCCAACAATCAAACACCACCAATGGAAATTCTGAAATCATAGAAATAATGCTCTTGACCTCTTGATCAACATTAATGAAGGGTAACTAAACATATAAAGACCTCTACTTACCAAGATTTAAGCTTTTCTCTTTCTCTTTCTTGTTTAACTTCAGCGAAAATGGAGAGAATGGAGAGAGAAGTGAGTAGGTGAAGGTGATGATCATCTCTTCCTTCTTCCCATGCACCAACCGACTTGAGAGGGAGAGAGAAAAGAGTTTGAAATTGTTGACTCATCCAATGGCCCTCATTTGGCCACTTGTCACCATCCTAATTCTCCCTAACATGAATTCACACAAACTCTTCCACACTTGATTCCACCCCTTTTATCTTTCAATCTCAACCATTGATTTTGATTACTAAGGGGGTTTTCTCATTAGTAGCTAACCAGACGGTTGGTAAATTTACCGTTCTACCCCTGATTAGTACAATACTCATTAAATCATCACTAATGGTCTTTATATCATAACACACAACATATACTTCAAATATGCTTAATTAACATTAATTACATCATTTGAAGTTATAATCCCTTAATTAAAATCCAGGATGTTACACGTGGGGGCGGCGTATGTGAAAACCAGCCGTGGGCTGTGTGTGTGTATCTTGCCTATGTGGCTTGTGAATATGATATGCTTTATATGGATCCCAGCTGTGGTGAATTATACTGTGTTGATGTTGTGATGCAATACAACGTGAGCAATTAGCGTGAGCAATCGTCAGGGATGACATGTGTCATACTAACCATTACCGTTGTAACTGCCGTTGTAGTTGCTTGTGTGGATAGTGATTTGATTACATGCATTACTATTGTACATTATATGATTGTCTTGTTACTACGGGGATTCTTTATAATCTCACTCTCCCAAAATTAACCATGTTAGACAGGGCCGAAGGATCGAGAGGCAAGCGGGCGACGAAAGAGTAGTTAGAGCTACTGTTTAGGAGTATATTTTGGAGATTATGGTTATCATTGTATATTTTGGAATGGTATATAGTGGATTTTGTGTAATCCCCAAGTAAAAGGGTTTGAATTGTAGGCCATGTACCTTGTGTAAATCCCTTTTAATATGAATGGAACCCGAGTGAGTCGGGAACTTATTTGCACTCTGATAATTGTAAATGGAATCCACCTGTTCAGGCCAGTATTATTTTGTATTGAGAACTTGGGACCATTGTGAATAAGTTTAGAAAAGTTTTTGAAAAATCCGATTTTTGGGCAAATGAGTATCTTAATAAGTCCCATTTCAAAATATGGTCTCTAAGTACAACTTAATTATGAGTTAAGAACTTAATCTCGGCCTAAGGTGGGAAGGGGGTTACATATGGAACCATAATGGCAAGCATCAGACAACCTATATCCACTGAGTCATCCTTATAGTTCGTGGAGGCATCTCTCTGAGCTCTTGAGCATTGGCTGCAGGCTCCTCAAGAATGGGTTGATCTAGGATATAAGCCTTTCTTTCCTGCTTGAGAACAATTCTCAAGTTCCTGAACCAGTCAACAAAGTTTGTTCCATTAATAAGTAAAATATTTGTATATTTATTTTCCCTTATATGATGATTTTATGGATGATATTTGAGCTCAATTTAATAAATTTGGGTGTAATTAATAAATAAATAATGATTTTGGCATACAATAGAATTTTTTGGAAAATACTAAATTAGACCCTCTTTCAGTTTTCAAGCAATATCTAGAGCTATAGATGTAATATTGAGACATTCTTTATATGGATAAAAAGCTAAGAAAGAGCTCTACAACTTTGATATTGAGACCAAAATCCAATTTTATCTCCAAGGGTTTCGAATTTTCCTTGGAAGTTGAAAGCGGGAATCATCTACTATTCCACCAACCATTTGATCTACCTCTTCATCTTTCATTTCACCTACTACTTCATCTACCATATTTCATCTACCACTTCATCTTCCTTTTCACCAACTACTTTATCTACCACATTCTATCTACTACTTCACCTATCACATTTCATCTACCACTTTATCTACCATACTCCATTCTTCCCTATATATAGCCACCCTCTCCTTCACATTTGACTAACATCAATTTATATCCATTACTCTCCTCTCTTCTCTACTTACATACCATTTCATTACTCTCACTCTTCTCCACTTACTCCATCATCATAGAATTAATTTTATTCATTGTATTACTTTTTGCATGCCTCTATCTTGGAAGGCTTAGGATTGTATTACTTTTTGTATGCCACCTATATGGAAGGTTTTACCTCCTAAAGGGACGGCTAGATTTTTACATTTTTCATGCATCTTTTGGTTGTATATTAATGTTTGAGAATTTAATATTCAAGTTTTATGTAGTATTTATGAGGATTTCATTCTAGTTTTATATAATGTCAATTTATTTTTGTTTTGTTTTTAATTTTATCATGAGCTAAATTTTCATTTTCCTAGGGTGATGATGTAGCTTACTAATAACGGATTGAATCTTAACTTATTAAATCTAGTTTTAATTTTTCTTTCATGATTGAGTTTTAATTATTATTCTTAATACTTTCATTTGATTGGCCATCTTTTGAATGATTTCAATATATATGTTGAGACCGGAAGGAGATACATGTGTGTAAACTCTATAATTAAAACCATAACTTGCATATGAAATAGGAATATATTCATATGAGTTCTGTAGTCTTATAGAGTTCCATAAATTTTAATGCATAATTAATTATTAAATTCATATAGGAATATATTGAATTAGCAATTAATTATAGAATTGCTTGACCTTGGAAGAGGCTAGTAATTAAATTAGGAAAACTCGACTATCAATCATGTGGAATAAATTGGTCTAAAATAGATAAGTGATTTAATCCGGAATTTGTTAAGTGAAATCTAATCCCTAGGAATTTTTCTCATAGTTGTTTTATATCATTTGCATTCATATTTAGTCATCTTTTATTTCGTACTCTCAATCATCAACTAATTGATCGATTAAATAGAGTTAAAATTACTCATTTTGGTACTTAGTGATCAATCCTTAAGGGAACAATACTCTACTCATTTCTATATTACTTGTTTATGACAGTGTACGCTTGCACTTTTTAATAGACCATTTACACTCGTAACACCCATTGAGTTTGTCCTTCTCAAGGACTGATTGCAACGATAGTGTAGCAGTATTACTGGTCAACATGATTCTACAATTAAAATATGCAAAGTTAGTTAGTAATCTCCCACTAAATTAACAACCCTCAATATAATAATTAGTGGGCTAAGATCCATATTTGGCTTAAACTTAAGTCCGTTTTGGCAAGACGCTTAAATTCAAGTTATTTAGGTAGGTAACCTATTTACCAATTACATCACATGTAACTCTTAGATGTTTATAGGATTCGATCATCATATGATACGACATGTTTAATGCCATCTAATTGCCTTGCGATTCAAAACCGTTTTGTTAATCTCAGTTAAGTCAAAACAATAATGAATATTATGAGCAGTACCATTACTCATGCTTGTCTCACCAAGATAACTCAAGTGCATCCACTTTGGTGGTTTCCACAATTGAGCGATCTAGGTTTTGACTAGTATTCATTAATTGATGGCATTATGACTTAAGATTTGTTTCAGAGGGCTCAATTAATTAGTTTTGTTTATATGAATGCAATCGTGGTCATATCTCATACAGATAAATACATATAAATGTAAAAGTATTTATGCAATGATCTAATCAAAAGCATAATTTAAAAGTGACAAAATATGGCTTACCTAACCTAAAATCCTCCTAAGCCAATGAGAGGACTTATCTAAATAAGAAAAGAAATACATTGAGAGAAACCTCGTTTAAACATTCGAGGGGAGTGAAATGAGAAGAGAATATATATTGAGAGTATTTAAAGGAAGGCACAGCATGCAGGTTGTATTTAAATATTACAACACTTCGTAAAAAATCTAAAGCCATGTTGTTCACCATACCCAAACAAGTTTGAAAATAAATCACAACAAGTAACAATTCATACAATATGAAAGGCCATAAATGTCGTGATTAGGTTATATCGCGCTATGAATAGTTAGTCACGACGGTCCCACTTTTTAAAATATGAAAGGCCATACAATATGAAAAAGGCACATTCCTTTTAAAAGAAATATTTGAAAATTTAAAATATTTAAAATTTCTGGCCTAATTTTTAAAATATTTTTCTTAGTCCAATTCATAAGATTTCGGACCAGTTTCCAAAAACGGCCTAGAGTGCTTTTGATATGAATTGTCTTCCCTAAAGTTTCGGATCCCTACAACCCGAATAGAGATTAGAACTTAGACCCGGTTCTTCTCCAAGATTTCAAATCCCTAAATCCGATTAGAGACCCTAACGTGTCCGTACACCATGATCTTTAACCTATTCGAAACCTAAACGATGAATTCTACTTCGGATCAAATCCAGAATAGAAATCACGATGCTAGTGGCGGAATTGAAATGTAAACATATCGCAAATAATCATAACAATTTTGCATAAACATACAGCACTATCCGAAAGCGCACAATGACTATGAACATATTCCTTTTAAAACGAAATTCAGAAAAAAAAAATCCTTTTTGTATTAACATATTCGGACGTTTTCTTATAAACACACATATATATCCCATATATATCACATGTATAAGAACATAAACTCAATTTAAGTGCACAATAGACTTGGCTCTGATGCCACTGTTAGGATCGGGATGCACAGTGGAAGAATTTTAAAATTTTTTGCAGATCCTAATCAAGGATCTATCAACGGCGTTTAAACCGAGTTAGAAAGATTCGTACCTTTTCAAATTCAGGGTTTTCGATCTCTTAGAGCCAACACGTCAGGTCCGCTCCCTCTACCGGTATCCACACGAATGCTCTCTAACAGAGACTGCGTGCTAGCACCTCCAATGTCTCCTAGGGTTTCCCTTGCGGCTCTGAATTCTCATGCTTGTCTGAGTCTATCTGCTCTATCAAGTTTATAACCTATGAGGGCTATATTTGAATTTCAAAATTAATATTTATAATTTTGAAATTAATTAATAATTAATTATCTTGATGAGCTAATTAAATAAATTCAGTTTAAATTAAATCTATCTAACAGTTTTAATTTAACCAATTTATTTAAACCAAATAAAGAGCCATTAGATTTAATTTATCTTCATAAATTAAATCTGACATATTATATCTTTATCATGTTAGTCATTAAATCTAATTTATCTTAATAAAATTAAATTTCAAACTAACACAATATAATAATATCATAATATATATACACATATAATATGTATTTCGAAAATACATATATATATATATAATATTATTAACGAATTTTTATATTATATATATATAATTATAAAATTCATCCACCCTAGATTAAACATTATCTTGTGTTGGGCCATTCTTGTGTGCGCCTCTGTAGGCCCATACAAAGTTTACAGTAGGCCAATAACTGTACTAACCCACAAGTCGCAAGCGGCCTCTAGCAAGACATTACGACCCAATTCATATGAGGATCGTTAATATGATGCAACCTGTCATACAACCATGTCATGTCCCTTTGTCACACGATATATCGGTCAATGATGAGGCATGGATAATGTCATCCTCTTGTTCCTAACCATTACTTTCTCAAATCCTGAGTAGTATGACAATAGAAATGGAAACTCCTTTCCATCGTAGTATGGTCATACATTTCTCAGACTCACTCATCGAGGGGTCCAATAAAATCTCTCTACTAATGTGAGGGACAAATTCCATCTTGATCATTCATATTCCTCTGCGTGAAAAACCACCAAGCCCGATCGTAGCCTTTATCATCACTCGATCAAAAGTGACTTTTGACTAGTTCAAAGCTTAGGAACTCTCATATAGAAATCCAGATGACCTCAGGTCAAAAGGCATTATGTCGTGGTTATACATGAGAAAAGCTTATGACTTGATCCATATAGCTTTCTCATAGTGGGTTGGTCCAGCACCTTGTACACTTACAAGTGCCTAAGACTTTGATTTGTATCTCCATATCTTATCAAAGTCATACTGGTTTTGTTTCATCTCTGCTTCCGCATAGATGACTAACCAGGGACATTTTAGGATAATCTTTATGATTTATCCAAGGATACAATTATCACAGTTATGAAGAATAGAGAAATTTCATTAAATTAATAACGTTCAAAGTACAATGATTGGCCCTTTGGGCTTAATTTCCAACACTGCCAATTTCATATGGGCCTACAAGGTTGCACATATGAATGATCTAACACGAGATAATGTTTAATCTAGGGTGAATGAATTTTATATTTATATATATAATATAAAATTTGTTAATAATATTTTAAATATATATATATGTATTTTTGAAATACATATTATATATATGTATGTGTGTGTGTGTGTATTATATGATATTATTATATTGTGTAAGTTTTAAATTTAATTTTATTAAGATAAATTGGATTTAATAACTAACATGATAAATATATAGTATCTCATATTTAATTTATGAAGATGAATTAAATATAATGTCTTTTTATTTGGAATAAATAAATAGGTTAAATTAAAACTGTTGGACAGATTTAATTTAAACTGAATTTATTTAATTAACTCATCAAGATAATTAATTGTTAATTAATTTCAAAATTAATAAAGATTAATTTTGAAATTTGAATATAGCCCCCATAGGTTATAAACTTGATAGAGCAGATATAACTGCAAAGTTAGGTAAACTTCATAATCTATAGTAAATGGATAACAACAAAACCAATAGATTTATAATTGACATATTAGATTGGGATACCAGGAACCTATACATAGCCAAAAGTTCATATTTGTATCACATCAAGTTCCTAGAAAGGAGCATAATTATTTAGCTAGCAATCTAGGCGATACAATTTCTTTTGAGTATGTCAAATATGTCCTTTTTTCTAATGTCAATTACTCCATGACACCAGTTTTTATTGTATCACATAGCGTGGGGACTATGCAAATATAGCATCACTTTTCCTTGTGACTTTAACTTTTCTTTATATTACCAAAAAGTGGTATAAAATGTCCTACTAAAGCTGCCCATACAGTTCCTTATAAAGGAGACAAATCTTACATTTTTTTATTGTGCAAGCACCACTATGTTTTCCAATCATCATGATTCTAATTTACCAGTAAAAGATGCTTGTTTTTGTGATATGAAAAATGAAACAAAGGGAAATTTTTATGCATTTGTTTAGATTGACAACTCTATGGAAACCGTGGAATACTTTATACCAATGATTTTGGATGTCATGGAAATATCACATGACAATTAATTCCTGATACAATAGCCATGTTTTTGCAATTCAAAACAGTGAGGCACTTTTATTGCCAGCAATTCTTTGACATCAAAGATCTCCTCAAAGAATTGCACCTACATTATTGGCACTTACCACACCAACACAATGTTCAATCCATACAAATCCCGCTTTGTTTTTTTGTCATCTTAAATAATCCTTAGCAAGTTACAAAGAGCAACCAAGTAGTGGAGAACATAGCAAAGCTAGGAAGATAAACTATACCTACTACATTAACCTCATAGTAAAAAGGTGATATGCATAGTACCATAGTGAAACTAAAAAAATAAATTTTTAATATAACGTACAGGAAAGAAAGATTGAGGAATAGGTAAAAATATTTCTCAATCATATCAAGCACAACAACTCCCAATGCAGCATAAAAGACAACCAAATTTGAAATTATGTTCCCAAAGCTGCTCCAACAACCACCTTTAGAAAGGACCATATCTAAATACATACTCCAACCTATTTATCTATGAAATTCCTATATGAATGAATAAATATGTAGATATTGGAGTAGGTGAAAAAAGCTATACAATACCTATAAAGCATCAACAACTTCACTAGTAAAAAAGGAAGAGAGTGATCAATATGAAAGAACTTATCTTTAGAGGTTGTGAAAACATTTAATTACTGTGAGAACATAATCTCTAACCAAAAGTGATGTAGAAAAATCCCATGGTTTTCTATTAAAAATTTTTTGATACATGCCTATAAAAAATCATTCATCCACCTATATTGATTATGCAGACATTCCAAACAATTCCCTTATAAAATCCTATCACTTCTTTCTTCAATGTCAAAGGTTTATGCATGGGCAAACAAAATTGACCAATAATTTTTTAACCTTATGTTGCTCTGTTTTCTGAATAAAACATTTAATATATTATACAATGAGCCAAATAGCTTGAAAAAACTTGATTAGATGTAAAGAAATAATTGTTCCCCTTTGTTGTCGAATCAAAGTAGAAAAATATATCCAGAAAAAGGAAAAAATATCCTCCTGTCATGTGGAAATGACATATATTCAATAAAAGGAAAAATGCTACATAGTTTCATGACTATTAGAAGTAAATAGTCAAAGTTACAAAAAAATTATAGTTCTAGCATTAAATTAAGTGGGAAAGAAGTACCTATGAAAGTAGCTATGTGATGCCTATGGACATTGTAATCCATACTATGACTAATCACAGAGGAAATTTTAGCTAGAGAATTAGGTTCTGAAGGAAATTGTTATAGCCTTTTCATTGCTTGAGTGGTATTTAGTTCATGGCTTCATAGCACAATATCCAAGCTATAGGTTTCGTTATCATATCCAAGCTTTAGTTTTCTAAAAGTACTTTAGTCCATGGTTTTCACATGAAGGAAAATGTTGTTATAATAAATAAATAAACTGTTGATAAATTATAAAATCACTATTATACAAAAAAAAAAGGAAAAAAATCAATGACAGCTGCAAATGAATAAAGAGTACTTTGATAAGAAATGATAAACAGTGGAGTGGATAATGAAATGACTAAGGAATTATAGGCTAAAGCTATTGTATTCTTGTAGACTTTTTCACCATTTGAAATGGATAATGAAAAGTTTAGAACATGTTAGTTCAACTCTAACTTAGACAAAGTACTTAAATATGTTCCATTACCATCCAATTCACTCATCTGTGAGTTAGTCAAGTAGGCCTTTAATATGACTTTGATAAACATGACTTGATGTTAAAAAATAAAACAAAAACAAATACCCATAAATATTGCATTACTTTCTTATTCTTATCAACCAATTCTAATTATTCGTGAACATATGCATATATGTTTTATTGAGCAAAAAAAATCCCCACTATGTCTATAACATGTTTGGTAATTAAATGTTGACAAAATGAGCGGCATTTACAATTAAATTTAATGACATCATATGTCAGAGAAAAGGTATTATAAAAAACTACTCCCCTGCACAACAATCTCATATACCTATATGAAGGACAAAATACATTGCAAAACTTTTTCAGCATCTCCTCCCTCAAAGTAGGCCAACACAAATGGCTACTATACCTATCAAAGTAGGCCAACACAGATGGCTACTGACCATTGAAAGAGGAAAAAATAAAAATAAAGTTGTCCTTGTATAAAGAGCAATGAGTGTTTTTATAACAAAATGGAAAACTGCTTTGGCATATACATTATAGAAATGAATGCATATTGAAATAAAACACCTACTAAAAGTCAAAATCCCCCTTCCCTAACCAAACACCCCAAGAGGTAAACTTTATTTAAAAACAATTAGCCAGGAAAAATAATTTTGTGGTAGCAATTATGTCAAGGGCTGGATATTTCATAACTACAGGAGCCATGATGTTTATGAGAGCATTCTTTTGACTTATTGAGACGTGTGAGAGCAGTATGTGGAATAGGCAAGTAAAAGGGACCTATAGTATGAGATCATTCTTGTGACTTATATGAGGAGAAAGTAAAAGGGAACAGTGTGTGGAATAGGTGAGAGTAGGTGCACTTTGAAAAAGCGTGAGAGGGGGAGACATAAAAATGGTGGACTGAAAAGTGTGGACACATTAATTGAGCAGGAAGTGACATGAAGATGATGTGATGAATAGGAAAATAAGAAGAATATGACATTAAAGGTGAGGAAGAATAAGACAATGGGGTGAAAGGTGGAAAATGAAGGGTAGTGAAAGAATATTATTAAAAAAAAAGTTGAGACATGTGATGTAAGGGAATAGAAGCTAAACACTATAAGGAGTTTGTGCGCATCCAAAAACGTGCTACACTTATTAGATGAGCAGAGAATCCAAGGCAATAAAAGGTAAATGTAACACGTTATTCTCATAATCGGTCGAATAAGCATATACACAATAAATTTGAACCACTTTCTTACAATCATTTTAAATTCCCAACCTTAAAATGGGATTCGAACCTGTAATTGAGTGGGTTTTTCAGAAAATTTCAAACTCTTGCAGAATCGTCATTCATTGGTTCGCAACTTCATTACCACTCATCGACTCTCATCTTCATTTAATTCAATTAGAGTGATTCATACTCCTTTATCTAGCCATATTATTCCTTTACTCATTCTTAGTTCATTCATTTGTATATTTATCAGACAGTGTAGACACATAGGGCTAACAGAGTGTCTAATATAATACACAACATATCATTCTTCACTTTTCTACCATAGTTCCCTATTGTGCAGCTCCCTGTAGTACTCTTCTGTACCTCATCACACCTGTATGGTTGGTTGGGGGAGTGAGATTCAAGAGAATCTTAGTAGGAAATAGTTACCATATTGCATGCATGATAGATGCTATATACATGACAAGTTAACTTTAACTAGATGCATGCCCCATAATGACATTTCTGCAAGCTCAATGTTTCATGCAACAAAACTTTGGTTACAGTATAACAGAAACAGAGTTTCATTATTCAAATATGCTCCACACAATCAAATAAAGTAATCACATACATCACTACACAAGCAGGAATATCAAATACATACAAATAAGGTAAGTTTCCTACCTGGATCTCCTTTCCCTTGATTGACTATCGGTCCAATACTGTATCCGGCTTGGGCTATTGGTATATCCTAAAATTTCAAATTTTGGATAAATGAGTTATTAGTCACTCATAATTCATTCTAAAATCATTGTGTTGGTAATCTTAGTCTAAAACCACAAAATTACCAAAATACCCTTGGGGACTTGGTCTAAGCCCCTTTATACCTAGTATTTTTGTACTTTACCAAAAATTATGACCCAGGCTAATCCTACATTATGAAAATTATGAAAATGCCCTTACTAACCCTAACTTAGGATTTTCAAGGGTATTTTGACACTTTACATTATAGGGCTTTTCTCACTTCACACCTAACATGAATCCTACACAATTTTCCATTCTAAACATAATGGAATCATCAGAAACACCAAAATCTAGTCCAAACATAGCCCACAATAGGTCTAGAAAAAATTCCATAAAAATTGGGGAAAATGGAGTTTTATTATTTCAATCCATAAAACACCTTCTTTGGATCTCTAATCACTTATTTAACCACTCAAACACCTTTTACACATGATTAATCAAGATTTAGGTGGCCCCTCCCTTTAAGGTTTGAGCCTCCCAAATCACAAATTCAACCACAACAACAGCAACAACCTTGAACTAGATAACAAGGTTTTGTGGCTTTACCTTTGATTTCCTTTTCTCTCTCAAAAATGCCATCTCTCTCTCCTTCTTGCCCTTGATTTTGTCTTCCTATATGTGTATTTCAAGATGGAATAGAGATTAGAGATAGTTGTGCATGAATTTGGAGGCATAAACACATGAATTTCAACCTTCTTACTTGATTCTTGTTTCTTCAACACTTGAGCCCTTTCTTTGTCTTCTTGTTCTTCAAACTCTTTCTCTCTCCATTTGATTGAGTTAGACAAAAATGAGGGCTATTGGAAGAGGATAAGAGGCTTTAAAAAAATATAATCTCCACCTCCTCAAAAGCTAATATTTTATTGCAATTAATCCCATTACAACTTCTTAAGCTTTATGTCTTTCCAACTTGCTCATAATTATTTCTCTTTCCTCTGGGCTAAAAGTGACGTAGATGAAGGTTTAAAGAAACCAAATATATTTCTTCAATTTGCTTCATCCATTTCCTCTCAATAAATGGCAAGATGACCATTTATGACAAACTCAACTTTTGACTTTTCAAACTTTAACTTTTTGCTTATTTGCATTCCTTCCCTTGGCCATTACATTAAATCATTTACTCCTTTTGTTCCTTTCCCAAGAATGACATAAATAAAGGCCCTTCAAGTAACCAAGTTGGCTTCTTGAATTACCTTAATTCTACCTCTTCAAATATTACAATATTTGCCTACAATTGTTGACTTTTCAACATCTTCATTTACTTGGCCAATATTGCTCCCCTCTTGCTTAATTTGGACCAAGTATCCAATTCCCTCCTTGCTCCCTCTTTTGGACGTCATATGCACCAAGAAAAGGGAAAAATATTGGCTTTGGGCTTTATTGAGCTAAATGTATATTTTGCCCATACATTTTTGCCATTTTCGCACTTTGGCTAAAAGCTGGCAGAATTTTCATCAAACTTTGAAAATTCATATCTTATTTATAGAGATTCAATTGGTGTGATTATAAAGGATATATGACCCTTATTAAGTCTATGTTCAAGTAAAAATTTAGCCTTTAGCCAATTGAAAGCTCACAATTCCTAGAATTTCCATTTTTGCATGCTATCACAGACTGGCCTGTTTCACCGGGCTAACTTAAACAATTCAAAACTATTTGTGTACAACTCCAAAAGACCTATATGATCTATCAAATTAAAGCATGATAAGTCTACTTTCATACTAAAAAATATCATAGGCATTGAACATCATTTTCCTATTCAAAAATATCACACAACTAGACTGTCATGCAGGAAAAGTGCACTAGCAGCAAATCCTCATTCTTGGGACTCTTTCTAAACTGGGGCTTGGCAGTCCACATGATTTAGGCTTATTCTCAAGCCTCTAATCACAAAATTCAGGATATTATAGTAAACACTATTCATAAGTCATGTTTTTTCCTCTACATCTATATATAGATACATAGGTTCGGAACTCTTACACTTCCTCTTACCTTACCTTCCCTTGCCTATTCCACTTACTATTTGCTTTTAGAATCAACAAACACTAAGGCTCATGGCTACAAAATTGTGTATATCAATATGGAGAATGATTATATAGCATTGCTTTATTTACTATCTAACATGAGGTTTCGTGAAATACACATTCAGGTAAAAATTTCCATATACTAATTTTCCAACTTCTTTAAGTAGAAAGGCATTGCTCTTGACTCGGTTACATGAAGTTATGTCTTTGATGCATAGTATTAAATTGGTCAAACTTCCTTTCTTATATTGAATGAATCAATAAACCATTATGGGTTATAGACTCTAAACTTTTTCTGTTAAGTTGCAGACTTCCTTTTTAAACTAAGGGCGCTTCCTTCAACTTTTTGCATATACCTAGATGCGGTAAGAGGTATGTAGTATGCTTTATTTAGCTACCCATAAGCAAAGCTCCCATCACTTTCACTCACACAATCTATCCCTTAACCTCTGTTCAGCTACCTAAAAGTAAAGATCCCATCACTTTTACTTGTCAAGTATATCCCTAAACCTCTGTAGACTTTTGACATCAGACCTCATATACTTTATAGACTTCAATAGTTGTGCTTATAAAAAATGTGAAAGTTGAAATGCCTATATAGCATATTCTACTTAAAGGAAAACACATTAAATGTAAAAGTTGGACATTAAATTGAACATGATTAAAATCGATCCAAAATTTGAAACCTAGTAAATAAGGGAGTCAATCTCTTAATTAGGCCTTATTAGGACTAATTTTAACAATATGATCAAGTGAGGAAATAGAACTTATGCAGCAGCCTGACATATATAATTTGGAAACATATGTGGCCACGAAACTTTGTTAACCATGTACTGTCAGTAATCAATCGAAAGAAAGTTCAATAAAATAAACAAAAATTGATTGTGTGCCAAACATAGATTTTTTGAGGTAAGGAATTATAGTTAACCGATGGATTTGCATTCATTGTTTAGTAAATTCACATTTGGAAAAGTTGAGTGAATTTGCAAGAGGTGACGAAAGTTTATCAATTTAACCCAGAAACTTGTTAAAAGTTCAAAAATTTGAAGGGAAGAAGCATGTTACGTGAAATGATAACTACCACCAGTTATTGTCTATAGTTCTCAACCCTGCTAATCCATTAATCAATGAATTTTTGAATACTAAATTGAATACTAAAAAATTAAAAAGAGTAGAAAAGACGGTGATTCATTGATCAATGGGTTGCGAGCCTTGGCTCGAGTGGGTTACGGTTGAAGGTAACAATCAAATAATCAAGTCATTAAAAGAATCCAGCATTTTTAAAGAGAGCTCAGAAAAGCTAGTGACAATATGAAGGGGTAGAAATGGCTAAAGAAGAAAATAAAACAGCAGAAGTAGAAATAGGGGAAATAGATCTCATTTTTATTTTAAAGAAGAGAAGGTAGAGTATGATACAAGCTCCCTTAGAAGAAGCTCTATGAATGAGAGTGAGGGTGACCATGAGAGGTTAAGGGGTGGAGGATGAAGCTTTTGCTACCACGAAATAATTCTCTGAGTAAGAAAACACAGAGTTATCTTAGATCCACTAGAGATAATACTAGAAATGCAGCAAACAAAACCAATGACTGTCAAAATATGCTTGCAACTTGAAAATTGCAACTGTAAAGGGAAACATGAAGGTTTTTACATATCAATTGAGCTCTAAGTTCTTCGAGCAATGGAAAAATTGCTCGAAAATCAAACCTTATAGGAGCTAGTCCAAGATTTCAAGCTCCTCCAGCGTTTCTTCTTGTTCTTTACTCTTCTCCAGATCCGTGTTAGAGCAGAAGGGGAGAAAATATGCATCGATGGTAAGGATTGGGATGAACCTTTTAGAGAGAGAAACAAAAAACAAATATTGAAGGATAATGAGGGAAGCTCAAAATGTTAAACTTAAATCTAAAGCACTAAGCCCAAGATGAGCTGAACACTATTAATCGACCAACCAGCTTATGAATAGTGACTTCTCCTCTCAGTGTACTGGAACATAATTTATTTATATATTCATGATTTTTATGAATTTTGGCTAGGGGTATTTCTAGGTGTTTAAGCTGAAATTTCATAGATTTGATGATTTCATTATGTTTAGAATGAAAAAATGTGTAGGGTATAATACCTCAAATTTTGAGACTTAAGGCTAGATAATAAGCCTGAAATAAGTGGATTGCTAAGCCCCGGTTTAGCAAGGTCCCATATTGTGATTAAGGGATAATGACTCCAAAAGTGGAGGTGATTAGTAATAAATGACCCATTTGGAGAATTTGATGATAATTGTGATTTATATGTGTGTAGCCAGTGCCAAACCCTGCATTTAAGCTTATTTGTGTGTCAATTCTTAAGATGATTTGAATGTGAAGGGGAGGGCTCATGGTATGAAAATGACATATGAAATGTGTTTGGTGGTGATTCAGTAGGAATTGCCATTATCAAGGGAAAAACGATAAAGTTACCGACCAATTGGTCAGTTATCAAAGAGGAAACTCATTGGTAACTTCAAGATCAATGGTTGAGATTGATTTGTGATAGATCAAAAAGGGTGGAATAATGTGTGAGTGTGCCTATGTGAACTCATGGTTGATGGAATAAGAGGGTGACACTTGGCACAAGTTGGACCCTTGGATCTTGTGACAAGATTTCAAACATTCCCTCTCTCCTCTCCTCTCCTCTCTGTTTAGTCAATTTTGGCATCCCAAAAATGCAGCCATCTTCATCATCTTCAACTCATCTCTCTCTCTCTTCAAACTCCAAGTTCGTCCATGAGGAGGAGGAAAGAGAAAAGAATAAGGTGAGTTTTGGTTGGTTTATGGTCTTCTTTAGCTTAAACACTCTTCTTTAATATTGTTCCTAGTGATGAGAGCTTCATTGCTATGGTTTTAGATTTGTGATTGGAGGTGTTTGATAGCTTGAGAAAAAGTGGAAAGATGAAGAATCAAAGAATTGGCTTGGGAAAGAGGAAGAGGAGAGTATTTGAAGCCTTTTGATCTAAGTTTTGTGAGTTTTGGTTAAGTTTTGTGATTTGTAGAATTTGCCCTGATTTTTGTGATGAATTTTGTGTCATATGAAATTGGAGAATTGGATTGTGTTTTGTGTGGCAAATGATGTCAAGTTATGCTTTGATGTCATTTGATTTGGTTTTGGATGTGAAATGGAAAGTGGTGCAATGTTGTGGTTTGAATTGTGATTTGTGTGACATGTTGTGGTAACATGTCAATATAATTTGAATTTGATTGATTTGGTGTTTCCAATAGTTTCCTTGTGAAAATTTGTGTGGGAATGGTGTTTGATGTGAAAATGGGACCATTGGAAGCCAATTGGCAAAATCTGGAAAATTGGCTAAGTCTGGAATGCTGTGCAAGTGACTAACTTGGCATGGTATTTTGACCTAGCAAATGGTGTTGAAATATTGTGAAATTGTCTAGAATTGTAGTACACATTGCAAGCTTTCCATCCATATAAAGATTGAATCATTCTGAGTTATGTGCACAAAGTTATAAGTGTTTGGAAATCAGCCAAGAGTCAGGGCCACAGGTTGGCTGCGGCCCATAAAGCTGGCCGCGACCCAAAACCTTCTGACCAAGGGTTGGCCGCGGCCCATGAGGGGCTGGCCGTGGCCCAATACTTGCTGACCTGCATTTGGCTTTTGTCCATGGTAGCTGGCCGCAACCAAAAAGTTTTTGTTCATCCGTTGGCCGAGGCCCACGATTGGGCTGGCTGTGGCCAACCATTGGAAATTTTCACTTTAAGCTTCCGAGGAAGGTATTTCGTGCAATTTTTCCCAAACCCTTTAGGCATGTGTTTTGGTTTTAAATAGACACCTAAAGGTGTTAAATAATAACCAACATTAGGTGTTTGTATGTTGAGGAATTGGAAAAGGGATTAACCCTATGTCAATGATTTTGTTTATAGGGTTGGATATTCGCCCTGATTGTGGTTTGATGTCCGTCGGGTCATGAGTAAGCTGAGCTGGAGCATACATAGAAAGACAAGGGTAGGGAACTTACCTCTTTGCATGTATTTGATATTTGTGTTGGTGTATTGATGTATGTATTGCTTTGCTTGATTATGTGAAACATATATGAATGATTGTAGCTCTGTTTCTATTTATGCTATGGTCATGAGTATATTGTTGAAACATTGAGCATGCAGATATGTCATTGTGTGAGAATGAGTTATGAATTACAAGCATGTCATGCATAAAACACTTATCATGCATGCATACTGATATTTGTTTCCTACGAGATTCTCTAGAATCTCACCCTCCCCTACTAACCATGCAGACAGGGTAGGTGGATTGAGGATGGAGCAAGCATCCAAGGGCGATGAGAACTCCTTCGGGTTGTCATTAGTTGGTAGTTGGTTATGATTGTAAGGAGTATTATGTGTTGGATATTTGTGTTTGATTGAGGATGTGAGTATATATTTGAGATAGATTTGTGTAATCCCCCGTTTGAGGGCTTGTATGGGCAAATGTGCCCTGTAAGGCTTTGAGTTAATATATGGAACCCAAGATTGTCGAGATTATTACATTGTGCACTCTAATTTATATAATGTGATTTATTTTCATGTGGTAATTGTATTCAAAATGTGAATATGAGACCAGGTTATTGTATTTTGGAAGATATTTGTGAAAAACCCCGTCTAGTATATGGGTTTAATAATGAGTTTTGATATTTTTTGCCTCTATTTCACTTTAATCACGTATTTTGGATATAATTACGGAAAGGGGGTTACATAGAGAACATGTAAAAGATGAAGTATGAAGCCTTTAGGATGCGAAATGACAATTTTACCCTTGAAACCCTAACTATGTGGCTACTAAGGGTATTCTCAAAAATGGTGTGTGATTTTGACAAAACTGAGATAAAAAAATGGATTCTACATGTGAAATTGTGTACGAATAGCCTGAGTCATAATTTTTGGTAAAGTACGATTATACCGAGTATAAAGGGAATTAGATCGAATTCCTAAGGGCATTTTGGTAATTATGTGTTTTTAATCAAGATAACCAACCAAATGAGTTTAGGATTAAGATATGATTGAGTAATGACTCATTTATTATAAATTTGGAATTTTAGGATTTGACATTAGCTCGAGCTGGACAAAGAATTGACAGACTGAATTAGCTAGTCAGTGGGAAGGATTTCAGGTAGTAACTCTATCTTTCATACACTATATGATTATTTATATGCGTTGTATTGCCATATTCTATGATATGAATTGTATGCTACAAAACCTAGAAGTGGTGTTGGAAAAGCGCAAGTACTATCAGGCCTAGTAGGACCTAGGTTAGGTAGTGATACAAGTTTGTTACAAAAATCTCATTATGGCGTGGGAAAAGCATAAGTAACTCCTGGTGGGAAAAGCGCAAGTACCATCCAACCAAGCAGGAGCTAGTTGAGGTAGTGAAACAAGTAGGGATGAAACAATCCTTTGATCCTGAACAGTGAACACAAAATGGCTAGTAAGGACAAAATAGTCATTTTATCCTGGATGTCGAGCAAACGGACAAGTTTTCAACATTTTATTTCTGTTACATGATGTGATGCATTGCATATTTATTTATTACATTTTATACAATTGATTGTATGTTACTACTGAGATTAGTGTGAATCTCATACCTTGCCACAAATTTAAATTTACTCAGCTAGAAGAAGCGGCTCAAAGGGTAAGAATGTAGATACCGCTAACTAGAATTTCAGTACTATGTGTAATATCCCGAATTTTGTGATTAGAGGCCTAAGAATAAGCTTGAATCAAGTGGACTACTAAGCCCTGGTTTAGCAAGTGTCCTAAGAAGGAATAAATTTATTCCCTAAAATACCTTTATACCTTTAGGGTATTAAATGGGATAAAATGGTGAATATTGACACACCTTGAATAGCCTCTAGCTATAAATTCTGGATCATAGGAATTAAACACTGAAAATTGGAATGTGAACAGTGTTGCCAGTATAATTTCCTGTGAGGTAGCAAGATTATCATGTGATTTTGGATGACCAAATGATGTCCAAAAAATGTGAAAATTTCCATAATGACAGTAGACGCTCTAAGCTTTAATTTTATGAGTGATATGAATTATTTGGACCTGTACACTAAGAGTTATGAATTTTTGAAGTTAGCCTAGTAAAACTAGCTAATTTCTGTGGTATCTTTCAAAGGTTGAAATTCTTGGAATGTTGAGCTTCTAATTGGCTAAAGGCTATAATTTTTCTTAAAACTAGACTTAATAAGGGTCAAGTAGCCTTTAGAAGCACATTAATTAGATGTCAACAAATAAAGATATAAATTTTCAAAGTTGGGTGAAAATTCTTCCAGTTATGAGCGAAAATCACAAAAATGTAAGGGCAAAATGATAATTTCCCATATTAATTAAAAGAAAATTATTTCTCCATAAAATACCTTTACTTTCGCCCAAAGAGAGCTGAATATGAAGGGAAAATTTTTCTTGGGATATTTATGATCATATTTTTGGGCAAGGTCAACACCAAAAAGTGATGAAGTAAAGTGGTCAACAATTGCAACTAAGGCAAATGTTTGTGTAGGAGAGTAAATGGCTGAGTTAAATCATCATAATACTCCCTTCCCATATGCACTTTCGGCCAAGATTTAGAAGAGAGAAAAAAAGATGATGATCCATATTTAAATAGCATGTGTTTTAAAGCAATTAAATAATATATTGTGAGGAGGTGAGTATGGATATTTTAAATAGGTCTTTATCTCTTTCCCTTGGCTTAATTTCGGTCAGCACTTTGTAACGCCCCAATTTTCGATTAAGGCCTAATGATAATTATTGAGGATAATTATCGGATTAAAGTGGAATTAATGTATATTGGTGACAATATTAATTTATATGTCATAATTGATGGAAAATTTAAAGAATGGAATTATTGGTTTAAGTTGGTGATAATGGAAAATTAATTACTAACTAAGAGAAAAATGAGAAGTGGGATTAAATTGCTAATGGAAGGATTAGATAAGTTAAATGGTGACTAAGTGTGGGAGAGCCAATAGGAGAATGACATGTGTCAAGGTTGTGGGTGTGTGTGAAGGGAGTAAAGTCAAAGTGAATATTTTAGTGTTTCTCTCTCTTCTCTTCCCTCTTTGTGCGCTGGACATGGTATGGGGGGAAGGATTGGATCATCATTTCTCTTGTTCTTTACTCCTCTTCACTCTATCACTCTCTTCTCTCTCTCTTCTCTCCTCATTTTCGTCAGCCATTGAAGGCCAAAGGAAAGGAAGAAAAGCTTCAAAAAGGTAAGGGAAATGTCTCCAAATGCTCAAACTTCCTTCTCTAATATTGATCCTTGAATGAAGAGCTTCATTATGATGGTTGTAATGTGTTCATTGGTATTAGTTTGTGACCTCAAGAGATTGTGAAAGTTGGAGAATTGAAAAGTCTGAGAAAGTTAAAGAGGTAAGTGAAACCTATCTACCCATCTAAGTTTTGTGCCATTTGAGTAGCTTTGAATTTCTGGGATTTATTGGCCATTTTTGAAAATGAGTTTCATTGGTCATTTGGCATGTTAAAGGTATAGAAATGGTATATTTGGAATGTGTATGGATAGATAGGATTGATTGGGAAAGAGATGAGTGAGATTGGAAAGTTTGGAAAGTTAGTGTTTAGTGTGGCCATGGACCAAAGCATGCTAATGTAGAGGAAATTAGGTTGTTTAAATGGTTTTATTGGATTCCTTGAGTATTTTAGTGTAAGGAATAGGCTTGATTGTTGATTTTGGAGCCATTGGTCACTTTGGTAGAAAATTGGAAAAGCTGCCATTGAAAGTCTATTCTGGGCAGTCTGTTTGTATTGGCGTTTTGAAAGACCAAATGATTTCAGAAAATTGTGAAACTTCAAAGTCTTAAATTTCACATCCCAAGCTTCAAAATCGACATATATTTTGTGTCATTTTTTTTATTATTCTGTGAGTTAAGGTTGTCCAAAGTTTGGGATTGAAACAGAACTCTGTTTTGGGGTAGTGATGTAGTTTGTGTAATTCTGGGATTTGTATGGTGATTTCCAATATTGGTTCATATTTTTCCTATGAAGAGGACTAAAATAGCTTTCAATGGGCTTTGGGATCACCTCATTTCTATTTTTCTAGAATTAGTTATGAATTTCCGAAGTTGCCTTGGCTGCAGCACAAAAGTTTCTGTGCGTGTTTTGGCCACAACCAGAGGTTTCTTGGCTACAGCCAACCCCCTGTTTTCAGCACCTTGGGATTTTGAAAAGTGGTTTCCAACCCGGTGTTTCCCAATCCTTTAAGGCCTTTATTAAAGCCAATTGTAGCTTCTTAAGGGTCATTATTGATAACCAAATCTAAGTGTTGAAGAGTCAATTGAGTATTGGAATAGAGAATAATGCTTCGTCCTTAATTATGACTTTAGGATTTGATATCTGCCAGGAGCATAGAAGGCCTGTGCCTGCTCAAGGAAGGAAAGACAAAGGTAGTAACACTTTATCCTATATCATGTGTATTACATTGCTTGTTTGCATTAGTCATCGATTACAGTGAAAGTGAAGGGGATGTGGCGAAAGCCCAGACTCGATTACAGTGAAAGTGAAGGGGATGTGACGAAAGCCTAGACTCGATTACAGTGAAAGTGAAGGGGATGTGGCGAAAGCCCGGACTCGTATATAGTGAAGGGAACGTGGCGAAAGCCCGGTCTCGAATATTGATTGCTGCATTGTGATATATGTGACTTGCTTTGTATAAATGCATCATATAAATAAACTGTTGCTACTGGGATTCTCTAGAATCTCATTCTTTCCAAATAACATTTTTAGACAGGGTGAGTGGATCGAAAGCAAGCAAGTGGATAAAGGTGATTAGGGCTGCCAGAAGTAGTCTTAGTTAGATATTTTGGTTGTATATCGAATTGGTTATCATTTTGGATCAATGTAAATATATTGTATAGATCATAGTACTATAGTTTTATGTAATCCCCGGTATGGATTCTGAGATGGGCGATGATGCCCTGATCAATATTTTAGATTAAATGTTATTATCCCGGGTGAACTTTGGGAATTGTGCTGATACTCTGATATTGTATATGTAACAGACCAAACAGACCATTTGTTTTAATGAATGAAATGAATGGAGATCCAGTTGTACAGTTTCCGCAAAAAGTTTTTAATTGTTCCGGATTTCTCATTCGATTATTAAATGTGATTAAACACTAATCCCAGCCTGATTATTGAAGGGGTTTACACACTTTATGAGCAAGAGAGAGAGAGTGTGTGTGGGTGAGTCATATGAATATGGAGCTCAAGAGATGAGGGAGCAAGGTCAAGATGCAACCGAGGTGAGTTGAAGGTGAATTTCATGTGTTTAAGCCTTCTAATTCATAGGAAATCTCTCTTAACCTCTATTCCTTCTTAATACTCATCAGTGGCAAGCAAAATCAAGAGGTGAGAGGGAGGGAGCAGCCATGGTTAGAGAGAGAAAGTGGAGTAATTACAAGGTAATTTCAAGAACCTTGATTATCTTGTTGATTCTTGATGATATATACTTGTTGATGTTGTTATAGTTGGTTGTTTGGTTTGTTTTACTTGGTTTTTGATTTTAGGAAGACCAAACCCCAAGGGGAGGTGATGCCTAAATTCATTCTAATCATGTGCAATTGGTGTTTAATGGGTTAGACATGTGATTAGAGGTGTAAAGAAGGTGGTTTATGGAATGGAATCAAGAAACTCCAATTTTCCCTTTTCTTTCGAATTTCGTCTAGCCACCGTTCATATAGGGTTAGGACTAGATTTTGACGTTTTTGATTATTTTATTGTGTTTAGAAGGGACAATTATGTAGGTATATGTATAATGTGAAGTGAGAAAAGCATTATATTGTGAAATGTCAAAAAAACCCTTGAAAACCCTAAGTAGGGACTACCAAGGGTAAAACTATAATTTGGCCTAGAATTTGATAAAAAAAGGCCAAAAATGGATTCCTTGGGGTGAAATTATGTAGGAATTGCCCGAGTCTTAATTTTTGGGAAAGTGCAGTTAGATCGAGTATAAAGGGACTCGGATTGGGTCCTCGGGGTATTTTGGTCATTTTGCAGTTTTAAGCCTAGATAACTAATAAAGTGAGTTTGTAATAATGTATGAATAAGTAATAAATCATTTATCCTAAATTTGGAATTTTAGGATATATCAGTAGCCCGAGCCGGATAGACAATATTGGACAGATAGACGGGCAAGGGAAGGACGATCCAGATAGGGAACTTACCTTATTTGGATGTAGTCAATATTTCTACTTGTGTAGTGATGTATGTGATTGTTTTACTTGATTGTATAAATCATATTTGAATAATGAAGCTCTATCTCTGTTTATACTGTTGCCATAGTTTTGTCACATGAAACATTGAGCATGCATAAATGTTAATATGGGGCATGCATCTAGTTAAAGCTAACTTGCATTCACATAGCATCTGTCATTCATGCATTATGGTAACTGTTTCCTATTGAGATTCTCTCGAATCTTACTCCCCCCAACCAACCATACAAGTGTGATGAAGTACAGAAGAGTACTGTAGGGAGTTGCACAAGAGGGAACTATGGCAGAGAAGTGAAGATTGATCTGTTGTGTATTATATTAGACACTTTGGTAGCCCTCTGTAGCTACACTGTTTGTATAAATACACAAATGAATGAACTAAGAATGAGAAAAGGAATAATATGGCTAGATAAATTAGCATGAATTACTTTGATTGAATTAATTGAAGATAAGAATTGATGAGTAGTAATAAAGTTGTGAACCATTGAATGATGCTTCCGCAAGATTTTGAAAATTATTCTGAAAACCCACTAAACTATAGGTTTGAGTCCTATTTTAATGTTGGGAATTGAAAGAGTTTTTATGAATGAATAGCAATGAGTGGTTCGAATACGCTACATAAAACTCATTAGATGATCATAAAGGTAAGGGCGATATACTATGCAAGCTATAGTGTTGGTTATCTATAGCATCTTTTGTTTATTTTGAATATTGTAAATATTTTGTGTCAAACCCTGTAGGAATTTCTGTAATATAATCAAGTACTTTATATCAGTATTTTTATGCTATTTTTGTTCACCTATTAAATTACGAGTTAATACTCTATTAAATGTCAAAATATTAAGGGGTTTGACACCTGAATGGATTGCCTGATAGTTAAAAGAAAGGGTTAGACCAGACTTGAGACAACAGTTGGCCTTGCATTATTCAGTTTGACCAAGTTAAGAGTTAGTGGATGAAGGGTATGGGAGACTAAGAAGGCTAGACGTCTCGATAATCAAGGCAAATTATCTAGTTTTACAAAGCCAACCGGTGGTATTAAGCGTAATATGGTTTTAGCTCTGGAAGCTCAGTGAAGAATAAAGAGTTCCATTTAAGGAGGCGAGATTAGGGGGTTCACAATAGAGATCTCAAGCCCCAAAGAGCCAGACTTGTGGGAGTCAAAACTCTTATAAAGAGTCGATTATGTCCATTGTAATATACCAAACTTTGTAATCATGAAAGCCTGTATATATAACCAGTGGAACTATTTTCAAGATTCCCATGCACCCATGGTGTCATTTATTGGTGTAAGTTAAGAACTCAGGGTTACTAACTACGAGTATAAGTAGTCGGAGGGAATTTATTGGTGTGTATAAGACACTTGGCATCATTTAGAAGAAAAAGAGGTTTAAGGGCGCCATTTGGCAAGCCCGATATATGTAGCGCATTTTTTAATAAATCTCGAGTAGCATTCTAGGGAAAAGGCTGAGTAAGATCCCGAGTAAACACCGATAAAATAGCTTTATTAAAGTAACTTTATTAAAGTAGTTTTAATAAAATAAGTCATAATGATTAATTATGATTTCACTATATGGTTGGCTTAAGGAAAAGAAGACACTTGTCCCTTAATCATCACACTTAGTTTATGCTTTATGTGTTGGATTCATAAGAAATTGGCATATGTTCTCCATCATGACAATTGCTTTTTGCCTTTTGTGTTAGCAGCTTTTGAAAACGCCACCTAGTGAGTGTCAAGGAAATCCACCAATCCCCGGCCCAATCACATGATTAACTTCCCAAGTATCAAATAGGGACGTTAGGGGAATTCATCAAACTACTCCTTCTCCAGCCATAAAAGTCGGCCAAGTAGCCTTAGAAAGAAACGAATAAAAGTGAAAAGGACACATGGAAGTCTAGGATTTAATAAAGAAGTAAGGAAATAAATATTAAACCATCATTCACTCCCTTCCATTCATTAAAAAAAGCCAAGCAAAAAAATAAGAGAGAAAAAGACTAGAAAAAGAAAAGGGAAAGAGAAAGAGTCATCTTGAGGAGCAAGAAGCAAGGTGAGATTTCAATCTTGATTTCATCTTGATAATCACCTTTCTTGCACAAAGTCTCTTCTTTAACATTGTTCTCCTCTCTAAGAGCTTCAATTCTATGGTTTTTGTCTTTCAAGAGGAGGTGTTATGTGTAACACCCTAGTTACATTATCATTATGATAAGTCTTTTTTAGTGAATATGAACCACTAAGTGTTATTTCTTGGTAAACAATTTCAAATCCCAACTCCAAAAACAGGATTCGAACCTGCACTTGAAGGAGGTTTTCTAAATAACTTAAAATGTTTCAAAGATTATTCACTGTGGTTCCCTACTTATGTGATTCATCTTTCCTTAATTCTCTTTATTATCTTAATCAGAGTGATTCTTTACTTATTTTTATGTGCGGAAGGTTTCTTAACTAATGGGCCCTTACCTTGCGATTACCCACTTCTAATTCAATTATCACGTTTGGATAATTAATTCATTCGTCATATGGGTTATACGATTATCTATTACAAATATATTAATTTACACAACAGACTAGCGCGTGAATAATTCTTTAATTCTTTATTGCAACCTCTTTCGTAGAATAGTGGCCTATACTCATCTTCTGTGCTCAGCTGTCTATATGGTTGGTGGGGGAGCGTGAGATTTGGAGGAATCTTAGTAGCAACCATTACAGACAATACATGTAAGATGAATGCTAGTGCATGATATGCTTGCCTTATATAGGCTCATGTTCACATAATGATATTCCGTATGCTCAATGTTTTGAGCAACATACATATGGCTACAGCAAAAACAAAAATAGAGCTTCACTCATTCATACATGCTTCACATAATCAAGTAAACCAATATAACAAATCAATACATAGCATAAACATCACATACATGCAAGTAAGTAAGTTAACTATCTTTTGTCTTCGAGTCCCCTTTTTGTACCTTTTCTTCCCACCATTGAAGTTGCTTCCATTGCTTCTTCTTTGTCATCTCATAGCCCTAGATAAATGGCTATATTATTAGAGCCATGACAAATAAATGTCCAATAGGCTACTTTAGCCTCTAGGACTTATCTTTATTCTTTGGGCCTATACTGTCCCAATTTTAATAACTCAAGACACCTTGGTTCATTAACCATTAAAGTTAACACATTAGGCCTAATAGATATTTAATGGACCCACACTAACTTTATGGGCTTTACTAACCATTGGAAGCTAACTTTATTACAAAATGACACTAGTTTTTCATTTTCACATAATTGCTCAAAAGCTGACAGAATTTTCAGTTAACTTTGAAAAGTCATATATTTTTCTAGGAAACTCTGATTGGGGTTGTTCAAAATTCTCTGTGTCACTTATTTAGTCTTTTTTAAGGAAAAAATACTTCAATTAGCCACCTAACCATGGACACATCCAAGTTTACTTTTAACCCCTAATGCCAGATGATCTGACCAGTTTTAATGGTCTAACTTCAAACACTCATAACTCTTAGTGTACTTATCCAAATCCTTCATAATACCTATCAAACTAAAGGTCTTTATGTTTACTTTAAATATGGAAAATTCCATCATCAATAGATGAATTTTAGATAGTGAAAATTTTGACACAATAAATCTGCCAATCAAATACGCAACACTGACAGCTTTATCACACTAATAGACTTAATTTCCAGTCTTTGAGCTCTAAAACCAATCTGTCAAAAATTATAATCAGATCCCATTCCTACATAATTTTTTGTGTAGAATCCAATAAAAATATCAAAAATACCAAAATCAAACTCCTTCACCTAGTTTTGCTTTTGACCGAAACATGTGACAAGGACAACAAAATCCAAGTTTTCATTTTAGCCGCTAAACCATTCTTATATCGCCATATTAGATCTTAAACCAAAATTAAGCTTCAAAAACAACTCTTGACCAAAAATTTAGAAGGATCCAAGAGCCAAGAAAACACAATGAAATCATAAAGTTTCGGTTCAAAAGGAAGCCCACGCTTACCTCTTCACGTTTCTACTAGTGGTTCGGTACTTCGCTGACTAACTGACACAAAATACCTCAGATGAGAAATTTGAGACCATAGAATTGAAGCTTACAGTGAGTAGAAGAAGTTTCCTGAAGGATTTATTGGACGATAATCGCGATTTGGGGTTGGAATTGGCACCGACACTCAGAAAATGTTACTATTCACACCTCCTCTCTCTTCTATCTATTTTGAGTGATTAAATTCAGATTTTTCTCCCTCTCTCTCCATTTAGCTGAATTTTAGTGCCTTAAAGAAGAATGGATGGTTTGATTAATTCTTGCAAAGTGATCGCATATTGTTGTGCCAAATGTCACAAGATTGGAGCCTTAGATTGCCATATGTCATCCAAGCCTCTGATCTTCTATTTTTCTTTCTTAGGTGGTGCCAAAATGGTCAGGGGAAGGAAGAGGCCTAACAATTTCCCCTGACTCCCGGCTCAACATTCAAGAAAGTCAAGTACCTGGCCAAACTAGGGACCGATGGATTCCCCAGACTCAGGCGCTAGGTGGCACGCTCTGGGAATGCCAACACTGAAGGCATAAAGGTGTTGTAATGATGAGGGACACTTGTCACCTCCTCATTTAGCCAACACAAAAGTTACTTTGTACTTTGTCATCATTAAGGGATACATGTCAAGCTCTTGTTTAGACAACACAAAAGTTATTCCATTATGAGTCATAATTGCTTACTTTATTAAAGTTACTTTATTGGTGCATACTTAGGATTCTATTCGGGACCATGGCACGCACAACGAGGAACAAAAGATGACACTAGGTCAGAGTATGTGCATGGGACCTACATGGTACAACATACCAGTATCTATTCCCAAAAACGCAGGGTATTCATGTCTACCTTGAAAATGCCATGTGCACTCACATACTGGCATACTTTATTTGATTAACTTATACCATACCTTGTGACATAGTTGGGTGGCATCTTTCAACCAGCCTAATGGCACCGTATATATGTCCCGTGCATATTTGCACCGACACTTAATCATGCTGCCTACAAATATCGAGCCTTCTACCAGTAGGGCCAAATCAAATGGTACTCAAGAGTCTTTCTATTTCTTGTCATTCTTGGGGCTCTTACCAAACTAGCCTTCGAGTCTGCCTGATATTTGCTACCAGTCTGATTCTTAATAATACTTTAAAAGGACCACTATAGCGAGGGTTTCATTCATTCATTCATTCTACATTCTTTTGATACCTTAAATTCTAGACCCTTCTAGCAGTTTCTGTTCCCATATCATCAACACCATCAACTGCACCATTTTTTAATTCAAAGCATCAATGATAATATAGTCACTACCAGTTTCTGTTCACAATTGTACCATACAAAAATAGTGCTTTAACATTTTCAAAGAAAATATAGTCACACCAGATCAAATTCATGAGTAGGGTAATTCATATAGTAAGGTTTCAAATATTGAGAGGAACACAACACCATTACGACCCCCTTTATTAGGACGTTTCCCAATCCTTTCTTTCTTTCTTATTCTATTGCAGACCATCCTCGTTGCTTTCCTATAAACCTTACAAGTTACAATACTCTATAGGCCATACTGTAACCCCCTGCCTTAATTAGCGTAACTAAGATTCGATAATGAATAACAAAATAGATTAGAGACCATTGGATAATTCAAAATTCATTTAAAACTCCCTTTTCATAGTAGGTACTTTACAAAATTTTCAAAACGTCTCTATCCTGGTCTCAATGTTCAAATATTGAATATAATTATCTGTGCAGTTATATCACATTTAAACATATCAAAGTTTATAACTTAACCCCCGGCAACCCCCAGGTTTCATCTATATATATATCTATAGGGTTCCAGTTCCCAATTAAGGGATTACACTGCTATATGTTCAAGACTATTTACAACCCAAAATGTTGTACAGTAATCCCTTATCCAAAATAAATGACCAATATGACCCGAATCAAATGTCCCTATAGGGTTCTACCCACTCCGGGTTGTTCGCTTCTCCTTAGAGCCACTCACTCTGTCTGAAAGGTTAGTCAAAGGAAAGAATGAGATTTAAGAGAATCCTAGTAGTAACAGAACATTTATACCACACATAAGCACACAGCATGTAAACAAATCATCATACAGCAGCAGTAGTGTTAGATCTCATGTTTTGATGATAACAAAAGAATGGTATTGATTAATAAGTAAGTTTAAACAAAGTAATAACAGGGATAAACATCACTTGAAGTAAGCATTGGAGTAATGAGTAAAGACCAAGAGAAAATGCTGAGAAACTTGATCAGAAGCAATTCTGGTAAGGCATTACTCGAGTACGTACTTGAGTAATGGGACAAAACTTGAAGTAACCAGAGGCACCTTCCAGTAACCAGACAACGTTACTCGAGAAAGTACTCGAGTAATAGTGTAAATTTTTTCAAGTTGCTCTCAGTCTGCCAATGTTACTTGAGTAACTACTCGAGTAACCAGGTAAATATTTGGAGTTGCTCTCGGCCTGCCAATGTTACTCGAGTAGGTACTCGAGTAACCATGTAAAAATTTTCAAGTTGCTCTCGGCCTGCCAATGATACTCGAGTGTGTACTCAAGTTACTTTGTTTCAGAAAATGTGGTGCTCTCGGCACTTTGTACCACTACCAATGTTACTCGAGGAACTACTCGAGTAACCCTCTATGGTAAGTGAAAACTTGAAGGTAGTACTCGAATAACTTGATCTTATTCTATCTCATTTTCCTCGAGTCATTACTCTAGTATGAAAGTATTTAATGTTTTACTTTAAGTGGATTACTCGAGTATGTACTCGAGTATGCAGAGATATTTTGAACGAAAACCTCAAGTCATTACCCGGGTAAGTTATGCACAAAAAGTAAGTTTACTCGAGTATATACTCGAGTAACAAGGTAATCAAACTTGAAGTGCTCTCGGCTTTGAAATCCTGCCAACATTACTGGAGTAAAGCATCGAGTAACCAAAAGATTATTTGAAAGTTTACTCGAGTTGGTACCCAAGTAACCTATGAAAAAAGAGTGCATTACTCGAGTAGGTACCCGAGTAAACAACTATTTACAAAGGTTTGAGTTTTAGTTTATTCCATGCACTACCCGAGTAATCTTATATTTGTTTGTTGACTTGAAGTTGATTAAAGTTTTCCCGATGATACTCGAGTAAGTACTCGAGTAAACTTCAAGGGATACTCGAGTAGCTACTCGAGTAAGCAAACTCAGAAATTCAGAAATCATTCCAACGATCATCATTCTACTTACTATATGATTAATCTTTCATTGTATTAGTATTCTTAGCCTATTTACAGATGAACAATGAAGAAATTATATCAAACAACGAAAGTCAAATGAGAAGCTCAAATCCCACCTACCGCCAACGGATATTTTTCAAAAACTGAAAAGTCATTAGTGGCTGCGCACTCTCCAACGGACGAAAGGAAAATGTTTCAACGGTCTTCACTAACATATCTATATATATGGGAACATCCAAACAGAGAATAGATAACTAGAACTCACACAAACGTATCATCAAGTTCATTACTCTGTTTTTACGTTGTATTTGTATTTCTATGCTTCAGTGATTCTTATTCACTCTGTAAGAGAGATATTTCATTCAAACTCTATTTGTTATTGAGATAACTTAAGGTTGTGGAACCTTGAGTTGGGATTGGATTACAACTTGTAAGGGGGAGCGAGTGTCCAGGTGAAGGAACTTGCTTGTACTGAGGTGTCAAGAACCCACTGAATCTTGGAAGCTATAGTGAAACTCTCAGAGAAGCTCTGAGGACTGGACGTAGGTCAAAGTGGTTGTGACCGAACCAGTATAACTCCCGGTGTACACTTCGGTGATATTTCTCTTTACTCTTTACTGTTTTAATTTCACTATCAAATTTTATATTTGCAACGAAATTTTAGTATCACCCAATTCACCCCCCTCTTGGGTGAAACGCTTGCTCTAACAAGTAGCACAAATCATACTCCACCCTCATCCCCTTTTACTGCCGGGAAGGCACACCGTCTTAACCCGAACCGTTGTTAACGACTCAGGGATTGTTGGTGTGGCAGTGCATACACATAGCCTTATAGCTCATATAGCCATTCGGCTTTTGCAATTGGCCCGTCGGCCTTCACAAATAGCCTTTCGGCTTTTCACATAATCTCACATATCACACCCCATCCTCATCCCCTTTTACCATCGAAAAGGCACACTGTTCTAACCCGAACCGTTGTTAGCGACTCAGGGACTATTGGCATGGCGGTGCTTACACATATCCACAAATATCGCAGCATATGAATTTATCACAAATCAATGATATAACACACATACAATGCATCACATATGGTATAAAAGAAAAGTCACTACCTTGTTCCTTCCTGACGTTCGCTGGCACAGTGGGCTCATAAGGACGGCAGATATCAAATCCTATAAACCAAGATAGGGACAATAAATCAATCTCTTTTCCTAGTTCTTAATTCCATAATACTTTAAGTTGGTATTCATATGAACTCTTTAGGTGGCTATTAGAGGCCTAGACATATACCTAAAAGGGTTAGGAGAAACTACCCTGAAGGTACCTTTTTTGGATAAAGAACACTAATTTTTGGGCTGCCTCACTCGAGTGAAGGAGGTCTCACTCGAGTGTTTCCCTCACCCGTGCTCGAGTCCCAGCTAGTGAGATAGAGGAAGTGCTTGCTCGAGAGCAAACCTCAAAATATCTCTCACACTCACTCAGCACAGGAAGCTGCACTCAAGTGATAACCTTAAATGTACTCGAGCACCAAAAAGTGAGGCACCACGATTGACTACCTGAGAGCAATCATAAATTCCAGAGCCTTAAACTTACTCCCTTACTCGAGCACAGGGAGTTGTACTCGAGTGATGATCTATAACACTCACGGAAACAAAAGTGTACTCACTATTTCTGCCTGAAGACTTAACCAAAATACCCAGAATTTCATACTGCACTCGAGTGAGACCCTTCCTCACTCGAGTGAAGCTTTTCAGAAGCTAGATCGCAGCAACTGATACACTTTTCCAGATTTACCAAAACTGGCTCCAATGGTCCTAAAACTTGTGCCAAAGCTCATCCTCACTCAAAAACTCCTAAGGGACCTATTGGTGATCTCAAAAGACCCAAATTCCCTTCCAACTACACAATCTCAATTCTAACTCATAAGCCACACAACACCACCATTTACCAAATTTCCTCATTCAACTCTAAATCAAACTATGGACTCCAAAACACAATTTGGCATTTATTCCACCACCTTATACTACTCAATTCATGCACTTCAAATTTAAGCCAAAATTAGGGCAAAAATACAAAATCCTCAAAACTTAAACAATGACAAAGATAATTATACCAAAGTACATTAAATACTCACCTCTTCCTCTTCTCAAAGTTGGTTTCTTGATTCTTCAACTTCCCAAAGTTCACAATCTCTCAAACACCACCAATAAAAATTCTGAAACCATAGAAGTCAAGCTCTCAACCTCTTGAACAATATCAATGAAGAGTGTTTGAGCATGTGAAATCATTTGGAGCACCTACCTCAAGTTTTCTTCTTTCTCTTTCCTTCCTTGTGTAGCGAAAATGGAGAAATGGAGAGAGAAAAATGAGAGATGAAGATGATCACTCAATTTTCCCTTTTTCCCATACACCCTGCCGACTTGAAGAAGGAGAGGGAAGAGTTTGAAAATTTGACCTTGATCCCAAGGTCCTTATGGTGACACTTGGCAACACCTTACTCTTCCTCCCATGAGTTCATATGAACTCATCCACACAAGATTCTACCCCTTGCTCAACACATCCTAGCCATTGATCTTGATTGCCAAGGAGTTTCCTCTCCAGTAACTGACCAATCGATCGGTTAATTTACCGTTTCGTCCCTAATTATCACATTGCTTACTAAACCATCAACAAACACATTTACATCATAATTCACATTATTTACTTCAAAAGTGTTTAATTAACATAATTACATCACTTTGAAGTTATTAGCCCTTAATCACAATTCAGGATATTACACATACAGGTTGCCTTATTCATTCTTTGTTGACCACACATAGGTCGCATTCTAGGGTCGGGAATATTCAATACTGGTGCGAGTTTCAACCTCTTCTACAGCTCTATGAAATCCTCTCGTAGACATCATCCCACTTAAGAAATTCTTTTTTTTCAATTCTTTCTTTCAAGTGAGCTTTATCAATGGCAAAGCGATTCAAGAAAAATTCTGAATTCATTTGGCAAGATCCAACAAACTGAGTAATTCTGCAATAGTTTCTGGCCTCTTCTAGTTCTGTACTGCTTCACTGTTCTGGGTTCCTTTGAGGATCCCTTCTTTTTGAGACAACAAATTTCAAAAATGACCATTAAAAACTTGTCATAAATTCTATTGAAAAATTCTATTCAAAATTTAGTTTTTACAAAAATTCAATTCATTACATTCACAAATACAGCAGGTTCATTGACCAGATCAAAGTTCAATTTTCAAAACTACACAAGAACCAGACAACTATTGTAGAAGGTCATCGATTCTAAATTTCACTCCAGGCTCCAACCCTTCCTACTCAAGCCATACATACTCATACATAATGTTCACGAGGCATGCAAACAAACCATCTTATTCTCAAGCATTTATATTCATTCACAAGATATACAGTCCCAAGAAATTCTTAGGACACAAAGTTTATTCTATTCCAGCCTTACGGCCATTATTCCAGCCTTTCGGTCTTTTTTAAGACACTACCCATAATTCTTAGGCTTTGTAATCTTTAGGACGCTACCCAACAATTCTTGGTCTTACGACCGTGGACTTTTGCCCTTATAGTCCTGAATGCTTTTGGGGGCTGACTGCTTAAAGACACGCTGGCCTAATAGGTCTAACTGCCCACTGTATATTCATGAAATGAATATTCTCAATGGTATATACATACATGTAAAACCATTACATAAGATACGAGAGCAAAAGTTCAATTGACTTGTTCTATCAAGCCTGTTCTTTCTTAATTCTCTTTTTTGTCCTTCTTTCTATGACAACATTGAAGCACCCCATGGTAACTTATAGGGTCACAACCCTTTTCTCTAAAAATTCTATATTTTGCCATCTTATTTGGGGTCATTTTGTATGGGCTTTTGATATCGAACTAGCTCCAGGTAGAATTCTACTTCCCTTACCTACCGGGATTATCTACCCTGGTCGCACAGGTAATCCTAAGTATAACCCTCTGCCATAATTATATCCAAAATATGACAATTAAGTGGAATAGAGACCAATAACAATCAAAAACTCATTCTCAAACCCATCTACCAAATGGGGTTTTCACAAATGCATTTCGAAACAAAAATAACCTGGTATCATATTTACCTTTCGAACACAATTACCACACGAAGATATATCACATTTATTACAATCAGAGTGCACAACATAATCCCCGACAATCCCGAGTCCCACTCAATAACTCAAGCTTTACAGGGCACATTTGCCCATTACAAGCCCTCATACGGGGATTACACAAATCTCATCTCAAATAGATAATCAAATCATCATCCACATATACACATCCAAATCCAAATACGAATACCCAAATATACATCCCAACTATGAAAACCAACTAACCAAAATCTATAACCCGAAGGAGTCCTCGTCACCTTTGCCTGCTTGCTCCCTCCTCGATCCGCTGGCCCTGTCTAACTGTTGGTAGGGAGGGTGAGAATCTAGAGAATCTCAATAGGAAACAAATACCAGTATGCATGCAAGATAAGTGTTTAATGCATGATATGCTTGCAATACATAACTCATACTCACACAATGACATATATGCATGCTCAATGTTTCAACAACATACTCATGGCCATAGCATAAATAAAAACAGAGCTACAATCATTCATATATGTTTCACATAATCAAGCAAAGCAATACATGCATCAATAAACAAACACAAATATCAAAACATGCAAGAGAGGTAAGTTCCCTACACTTGTTTTCCACGTATGATCCAGCACCGCTTACTCACAATCAGATGAATATCGAACCACGATCAGGGCGAACATAAACCTTATAACCAAAGCAAGCACATAGGGTTATTCTCTATTCCAAATCCTTACTTCCAAATCACTTAAAGTTGGTTACCATTCATGACATTTAGGTGGCTAATCAAAGCCTAAACACATGCCTAAAGGGTTGGAAAACACATGGCCAAATATCACCTTTTAAAAGTCCAAAATGCTGATTTTTGGAGGTTGGCCTTGGCCCACAAATCCACTGGCCGGGGCCAAAAACATGTTAGAAACATTTAGGCCGCGGCCCAAAATCCTTCTGGCCGCAGCCAAGAAAATCCTGTTTCTTGGCTGAACATCCAAAAATCATAACTAATTCCACAAAAATCGAAATGAGGTGATTCCAAAGCCAAATGAAAGGTATTTAAGTCCTATTTATAGGAAAGATATGGATCATTACCAGAAATCACCACAAAATTCCAGAATCACACAAAATCCACTACTGCCCCAAAACAGTGTTCAGTTTCAATCCCAAACTTTGGACAGTCACATCTTCCAGCTCACAAAACGAAATGGCACAAATTTTATATCCATTTTGAAGCTTGGGATGTGAACTTTAAAACTGGAAAGTGTCATAATTTTTTGACATCATTTGCCTATTCAAAACGTCCACACAAACAGACTGCTCAAAACAGACTTTCAATTGACAGCATTTCAGTTTTGCACAATTGGCTTCCAATGGTCCCATTTTCACATCAAACACCATTCCCATACAAATTTTCACAAGGAATCTATTGGAAACACCAAATCAATCAAATTCAAATCATATTGACATGTTACCACAACATGTCACACAAATCACAATTCAAACCACAACATTGCACCACTTTCCATTTCACATCCAAAACTAAATCAAATGACATCAAAGCACAACTTGACATCATTTGCCACACAAAAACACAATCCAATTCTCCAATTTCATACCACACGAAATTCATCACAAAATCAGGGCAAATTCTACAAATCACAATACTCAACCAAAACTCACAAAACTTAGATCAAAAGGCTTCAAATACTCACCTCTTCCTCTTCCCAAGGCCAAATCTTTGATTCTTCATCTTTCCACTTTTGCTCAAGCAATCAAAAACCTCCTTTCAAAAATCTAAAACCATATAGATGAAGCTCTCATCAATATGATCAAGATTAGTGAAGAGGATTTAAGCATTAGAGGACATATACAAGGCTAAAACCTCACCTCTTGCTTTCTCTTTCTTCCCTCTCATGGACGACAATGGAGTTGAGAGAGAGATGAGTGGATGATGAAGATGAATCAGATTTTGGGGATGCCAAGGCCTCTTGGCAGACTAAGAAAGAGAGGAAAGAGGGAAAAAGAGGTTTGACACTTTGACCTCATCCAAGTGCTCACAAAGTGCCAAGTGTCACCATCTTGACAAACCTCACATGAGCTCACAAACCCACACATATACTTGATTCCGCCCTTTGATCTATTAGACAATCAATCTCAACCATTGATCATCAAGTTACCAATGAGTTTCCTTTTCGTTAACTGATCAATTGGTCGGTAACTTTATCGTTTTGACCCTGATTATGGCAATTCCTCTTGAATCAACACCAAATATATTTTCTCATTCATTTACACCATACATACGCCCTCCCCTTATTTTCATTCAATTTAGATATTAATCCATAATTAAACTCAAATACAGGGTCTTGGCACTGATCATAACACATTCGAATCTCAAATCACATCGGATTCTCCAAAAGGGTTATTTATCACTAACCACATCCACTTTTGGAATCATTAACCCATAGTCGCAATTTGGGATCTTGCTAAACCAGGGCTTAGCAGTCCATTTATCTCAGGCTTATTCTCTAACCTTAAATATCAAAATTCAGGGTATTACACTAAGCTACTTGTACATTCTATTCTTTGTCTCGACTATGAGACCATAATTCATGACTATTCTCTTTCTTTCTATTACTCTATTCCATTAGGGAACAACTTTCTCATCATTCTTTCTAAGGGAATATTCTATGATCAAGATCTTTCCATATACTGGATTAGCAACTAGCTACCTCCAGAAACCTCAATGTATTCTGGTAACTGAATTTATTCAATTCAATTCAATTACCTAGGGAATCAATTTAGCTATCGTTTGATTCTTAGGTTACAACTCACTAGGTTATATAGTCAGGCATCTATCACATTCTTCTGCCTCAAATTCAATTTGTCCTATAAAGGCTTCTACATTCTAGCATATTCTTTAAATCATTCTCTTAATACCTTGAATCACCTCGAGTCATTGTTCATATTACTAAAACATCATTCTAGGTAAAGAAGCAATATATAACATTCTTTCATTACTTCTTAACCTCAAGGTCATGTCCAATCATCAATTGAGCATCCCTAACTATATTTTATGCCTCAACTAACTCTAAGCCATTTCAGTGTTCTTAAGAACCTAAGCTTAAAATAGATTCTTGGATCACAATACAATTCTTAACTTCATACTAGATCTATCTAACTTCTAGATTCATCAAGCTAATTCTAGAACCTCAGCCATACCCAATAAGCATGCTAAGATCATCATGATGCATTCCTTCTATTCTGTTCTCATAATATTTAAGTAATATCCTCAAATATTCCCTAAAGTATTGCTGACAGTTCAATATTATTCACAAGGTTCATAAGATAGTGCAACCTTACTCACAATTCGATCTAAATCCTATTTCAGCTTAGATCAGATTCAAGCCTATTCTCAACCTTCACCATATTCATTCTAATATCCGCATGGCATCCTTAAGGATCACCATCTTTTATACCTCAAGGCACTCAAGCCTTTAATCAAGAAGTTCCAAATTCCTCAAGTACTTCCTAAAGGGTCACCCATCCCGGAATTACTCTCGCCTGAGCACACTTAACCACCGACTTCCGTTGGAATTCGAGTCACAGGCCAGCTTGGCATTAAATTCTCTGGAACTCATACCCTTCTCTACTGGGTATACATTATTACCGCTCCGTTTCATTCTCTATATACAGCTTTATCCCTTCCTTTAGTAGGGGATTCTACAATCAGCCGATTCATCGATATACGCCTTTACCCTTTCTCTATACTAGCCTACCAATTAGTAGTTAAGGGAAATTCTATTTCTTTGGGTTCAGCTATCACCCATACTTCTTAATCATAGTATCACTCAGGATTATCCAAGTATCAACAAGGAGAATATTCACATCAACAGAGCATACTAGCCAAATGCCAGCATCTATGCTCTGATACCGATAAATATAACACATTAGTTACATTATCGTTCTGATGAGTCTTTCTTAGTGAATCTGAACCACTAAGTGATATTTCCTGGTAAACAATTTCAAATCCCTACTCTAAAAATAGAATTCGAACCTATACTAGAAGGGGGTTTTCTGAATAACTTAAAAATTTTCGAAGATTATTTACCGTGGTTCCATACTTATGTGACTCATCTTTCCTTAATTCTCTTCATTATCTTAATCAGAGTCATTCTTTGCTCATTTTTATGTACAAAACGTTTCTTAACTAATAGGCTCGTACTGAGCGATTACTCACTTCTAATTCAATTATTGAGCTTGGATAATTAATTCATTCATCATGCGGGTTATACAAGTATCCATTGCAAATATATTAATTTACATAATGGACTAGTGGGTGAATAATTCTTCTCTTCTTCATTGCAATAGCTTTCTTGGAACAGTGTCCTGCACTCCTCTTCTATGCTCAGCTGCTTATATGGTTGGTGGGGGAGGGTGAGATTCGAGGGAATCTTAGTAGCAACCATTACAGACAATACATGTAAGATGAATACTAGTGCATAATATGCTTGCCTTACATAGGCTCATGTTCATACAATGATATTCGACATGCTCAATGTTTCGTGCAACATACTTATGGCCACAACAAAAATAGAAACAGACCTTCATTTATTCAGACATGCTTCACATAATCGAGTAATGCAATATATCAAATCAATACACAACATAAACATCACATACATGTAAGTAAGTAAGTTCACTACATTTTGTCTTTAGTCCCCTTTTTATACCTTTTCTTCCAACCACTGAAGTTGCTTCTATTGTTTCTTCTTTGTCATCTCACAATCCTAGGTAAATGGCTATATTATTAGACCCATGACATATATTTTTAATAGGCTACTTTAGCCTCTAGGACTTGTTTTTATTCTTTGGGCCTATACTTGTCGCAATTTTAATAACCCAAGACACCTTAGCTTGTTAACCATTAAAGCTAACACATTAAGCCTAATGGGTATTTAATGGACTCATACTAACTTTATGGGCTTTACTTAACCATTGAAAGCTAACTTTATTACTAAGACTTTTTCATTTTCACATAATTACTCAAAAGCTGACAGAATTTTCAGTTAACTTTGAAAATTTATATCTTTTTCTAGCAAAACGTCGATTGGGGTAGTGCAAAATTCTATGTGTCACATATTAAGTCTATTTTAAGGAAAAAATACTTCCAGCAGCCACCTGACCCTGCACACATCCCAGTTTCCCTTTTTACCCCTGCTGCAAAAAAATTTGACCAGTTTTAATGGTCTAACTTCAAACACTTATAACTCCTAGTGTACTTATCCAAATCCTTCATAATACCTATCAAATTAAAGGTCTTTATGTGTACTTTAAATTTGGAAAATTTCATGATCAATAGATGAAGTTTGAATAGTGAAATTTTCTCCACAATAAATCTTCCAGTAAAAAACACAACACTAACAGCTTTATCACACTGATAGACTTAATTTCCAGTCTTTGAGCTTTTAAATTAGTGTAATCCCCTACCTTGATAATCGTAATTAAGATTCGAAAATGCATAATTTAAAGGAATTAGAAACCGACGGATACATTTTTCTCAAATCTCTTTTCTAAAATTTGTTCAACATGGTCTCATATTCATCTTCCGAATCTAATTACTCTGCGTAGTTCAATCATATTCATACATATCAGAGTGCATAGCCAAATTCCCGGCAACTCCCGGGTTTCATACATGTATAAACTAAGGGTTGTAAGTTCCAACTAGGGGATTACTTGACCAACATCAACGTAATATCTATATTTCAAAAATAAACAGTAATCCCAAGTCCAAAATAGATAACCAACAACCTAACAACACATCTCTACAAGATCCTAGCCGCTCCTGGTAGTTCATTTCTCCTTGGAGCCACTTGCCCTGTCTGAAATATTAGTCAATGGAAAGAATGAGATTCAAAAGAATCTCTGTAGTAACAAATCACTCATATAGTGTATAAATGCATAGCATATATGATCATGTTAAGCAGCATCACAATGATATATGGCTCACGCCACATACGATAGCACTCATGGCTGTAAACACTATGCGTCAGATTTCGTTGTGATCTCAAAGCATCACAATGTATCACAACGCATGACAAACATACATACAATACTTTACACATAGCATAAGAGAAGAGTCACTACCTTGTTCTTTCCGATTATGCTCTAGCGTAGGTGGATCACAAACAGGGCAAATATCTAATCCTACAATTCCAAATTCACCATTTCGACACTTCCATAGTGTTTGTTTGGGTTATATGAGTCTATAATGAAAATTTACAAAAATGCCCCCAAGGACCCGGCCCGGGCCCGCCGTACCCAGTCCGGTTGCACTTTTCCCGAAATTCTAATATAGGCTATCCTAACATATTTCCGCCCAAGAAATCCATTTTTGAACTCGGAATTATCAAATTCAATGTCAAATTATAAATTTAGCCTTGGCAGCCCTACTTCAAGGGTTTCAAGGGCGTATTTGTAATTATGCTTTTTCGACCTTTTCCAAAAAAGTGACCAACTGTAACCCCACCTAATTTTCACTCCTGAACTCAATGGAACCATCAAATCATTGAAAATCCAACTCTAAGACCCATTTCTAGAGCTGGCCGAAATTTATGAGCTCTCCAGAGAAAATAGGGGTTTTACGATTTCGGCACCGTAAATGCGTTCCTTTCTACTCCTAACCACTTTATTAACCATTACATTAGGTTACAACTAACATTAAGACCCAATTTGGGCAGCATAACCCCTAGGCCATATCATTTCCAAACTTTAAAACCAATGGCAATCCGGCGAAATTTAACCGATTAAATTGTCCACAGCAGCCAGAATAAGCAATATACGAAAGTTTGGAAGTTACCTCAAGCTCTTTCTGGCTTTTCTCAAGAGTGGCTGAAAACCCTAGCCCCTTGAACACTAAATTTTCTTCTCAAACACCTTAAATAACATAGAAGAAAAGCTTAGGAACAAGGTTATATACATTAGGTACGAATTCACCAAAGAAATCGACCTACCTTGTAAGTTCTCTTCTCTTTCTCTCTCTAAAAGTTCTCAAACTTTCTCTCTCTCTTGGCTGCTGGTTCAGCACGAAAATGTGCTAAGGAGGAAGATGGAAAAATGATTTTATAATATTTTATGTCTTACTTTAACTATTCATTAAAGTAAAATTCCAAAAATCACACTTTATGTACATAAACATAATGTTGTAAGCCCAAATAACATGTGCATAATATTTTCTCTTCTTGGCCCATGATAAAGACGTCCAAGAAGGTCCTTCCATCAGCCCAAATGAGTTTTTCGTGTACCTCATAATTTCAAAACTTGCCATCACATTATTTCTTTATTTTCGGACTTAATGAGATTTCTGGCAGATTTTCTTCCCTAACTTTGAAAAATCATAATTAATTCTAAAAAAATCGAATTGAAGTGATTCCAAAGCCTATAGAACCCTTATTGAGTCTAGTTTCAAGGAAAAATATAGATTTTTGCTATCTAGAATCACAAAATTCCCAGATTTAATTTCTTTGATCGCTGCTCCAGAAAATAATCAATTTCGCTGGCAAACTTCAAAAATCCATAACTCTTAGCTCACAAATCAAAATAACACAAATTATATGTCCATTTTGAAGCTTGGGATGTGAAATTTAAGACTGGAAAGTTTCAGAATATTTAGACACCATTTTTTCCTTCAAAAAATTCACACAAACTGACTTCCCAGAATAGAGTTTCACTGGACAGAATTTCAGATTTTACATCTTTGCTTCCAATGGTACCATTTTCATACCAAACATCATTCCCACTTAAATTTTTACAAGGAATCCATTGGAAACACCAAATCAATCAAATTCACATTACACAGTCTCCAAAAGTGTCTATTCAACAATAATTACATCCACTTTTGAAGTCATTAGCCCTTAATCACTTTTTGGGGTATTACAATCAGTCTGTCAAAAATTATAATCAAAGCCCATTCCTACATAATTTTTTTGTGTAGAATCTAATAAAACCTCAAAAATACCAAAATCAAACTCCTTCACCCAGTTTTACATCTGACCGAAACATGCGGCAAGAACAACAAAATCCAATTTTCATTTTAGCCACTAAACCATTCTTATATTGCCATCAAGCATGTGATTTCACTATATTAGAGCTTAAACCAACATTAAGCTTCCAAAACAACTCTTGGCTGAAAATTTAGAGGGGTCAAAGAGCCAAGAAAACTCAATGAAATCACGAAGTATTAAGTTCAAAAGGAAGCCCACGCTTACCTCTTCAAGTTTCTACAAGTGGTTCGGTATTCTGATAGCACTCCGGCTGACTAACTGACACAAAACACCTCAAATGAGAAATTTGAGACCATAGAATTAAGCTTACAGTGAGTAGAAGAATTTTCCTGAAGGACATACCGGGTGATAATGGCGATTTGAGGTCAAAATCGGCTTTCGCATTCAAGAAATATTACTATTCACACCTCCTCTCTCTTTTATCTATTTTGAGTAATTAAATTCAGATTTTTCTCCCTCTCTTTCCATTTGGCCAAATTTCAAAACCTTAAAGAAGAATGGATGGTTTGATTAATTCTTGCAAAGTGATCTCATCTTGTTGTGCCAAATGTCACAAGATTAGAGCCTTAGATTGCCATGTGTCATCCAAGCTGTACATCTTCTCTTTCTCTCTTTTAGGTGGCACCAAAATAGTCAGGTGAAGGAAAGGGCCTAACAATTTCCCCAGACTCCCAGCTCAGTATTCGAGAAAGTTAAGTACCTGACTGGACCGGGGACCAACGGATTCCCTAGACTTAGGCGCTAGGTGGCATGCTCTGGGATTGCCAACACAAATGGCATAAAGGTGGTGTACTGATGAGGGACACTTGTCACCTCCTTATTTGGCCAACACAAAAGTTACTTTGTACTTTGTCATCATTAAGGGATACATGTCAAGCTCTTGTTTAGCCAAAACAAAAGTTATGCCATCATGAGCCATCATTGCTTACTTTATTAAAGTTACTTTAATAAAGTTACTTTATCGATGCATACTTGGGATTCCACTCAGGACCGTGGCATACATAAAAAGGCATAAAAGATGACATTAGGTCGGAGTATGTATGTGGGCCCTACATGGCACCACATACCAGTGTCTATTCCCAGAAACGCAAGGTATTCATGTTTACCTTGAAAATGCCATGTGCACTCACATACCAGCATATTTTACTCGATTAACTTATCCCATACCTCATGCCATAGTTTGGTGGCATCTTTCAACCAACACCGTATATATATCCTGTGCATATCTACACCAACACTTAATCATGCTGCCTACAAATATCAAGCCCTTTACCCAGTAGGGCCAAATCACATAGTCCCCGAGAGTCTTTCTATTTCTCTTCATTCTTGGGGCTCTTCTCAAACTGGGCTTAGTAGTGTGCCTGATTTAGGTTTACCCTCAAGTCCTACGCTCAAAAATTCAAGTTATTACATTTTTAGTTGTCAAAGAAAAGCCAAAGTGGGATAATCAAAGAACTAGCTTGGGAAAGTGATAGAGGTGATTAAGAGCTTCATTTTGAGCTATATATTATGTTGATTGGTTGGGAATTTTAGAACTTGTATTACTGCCCTATTTTGGTGGTATTAGGGTTTTGAGGTTTCATGGTGTTTTAATTATATACATGATGTGTTTTGATGTTTAAAGAACATATGAAACTTGTTTGATGATTAAAATGGAAACTCGGTGAGTGTTGGATTGTGTAATAACTTTATGTCAAAATAGGACATATAGAAGGAGTAGGAATTTGGTAATTTTGATGTCACTAATGGATTCTATAAGAAAAATGGTATGGGAATAGCTTTATTTATGATTTTTGGGTGGTTTAGATTAAGGAGTTTAAAATTTGGAATTTAAGTTACTTGTGAAATAGTGCTGCCAGAGTTGCGTTTTTTACTGACGGATTTCTTATGAAGAAAATTTTAATATTTTAGTGATTTTGATATTTTCTAGATTTCAAGTAGGCATGATAAGCTTTAAATTGATACATAATATGAAGAAATTGGATTAGTACATTAGGAGTTATGAATTTTTGAAGTGAAATGCTTAAAGCTGGAATGATTCTATGGCAGTGAGAATTAAAAGGGAATTTTGGAATTTTGTATGTGTAATTGGTTGGAGGAAATACTTTTCCTTCAAAATAGACTTAATAAGTGCCACATAGGACTTTGAACCATCCCAATTGGAGTTCCTTAAATCAAGTTATGAATTTTCAAAGTTTATTGAAAATTCTGGCAGCTTTTGGTTATTAGGCGTAAATGAACTATTTAGGGCAATTGATAATAAACTTGAACCTCCAGGGTAAGACTTGTTAGAACAAGCGTTTCACCCAAAAGGGGGGTGAATTGGGTGATACTAAAATTTCATCGGAAATATAAAACTTTAACAGTGGAATTAAAACAGTAATGAGTAAGGAGAGATATCACCGAAGTGTACACCGGGAGTTATACTGGTTCGGTCACAACCACTTTGACCTACATCCAGTCCTCAGAGCTTCTCTGAGAATTTCACTATAACTTCCAAGATTCAGTGGGTTCTTGGCACCTCAGTATAAGCAAGTTCCTTCACCTGGACACTCGCTCCCCCTTACAAGTTGTAATCCAATCCCAACTCAAGGTTCCACAATCTTAAGTTATCTCAATAACAACTATTGAGTTTGAATGAAATATCTCTCTTACAGAGTGAATAAGAATCACTGAAGCATAGAAATATAATTTCAACGTGAAAACAGAGCAATGAACTTGATAATTCGTTTGTGTATGTTCTTGTTGTTCTTTCTCTGTTTGGATGTTCCCATATATATAGATATGTTGGTGATGACCGTTGGAACATTTTCTTTCGTCCGTTGGAGAGTGCGCAGCCACTATTGACTTTTCAAGTTTTTGAAAAATATCCGTTGGCAGTGGTTGGCATTTGAACGTTTAATTTGACTTCCCTTTCTTGACATGATTCCTTCATTGTTTATCTATAAATATGCTAGAAATACTAATACAATGAAAGATTAATCATATAGGAAACAATTTAATGAACGTTTGAATGATTTCTAAATTTCTAGGTAAGCTTACTCGAGTATTACTTGAAGTTTACTCGAGTACTTACTCGAGTATCATCGGGAAATCTTTGATCAACTACAAGTCAATGAATAAATACAAGATTACTCGGGTAGTGCATGGAATAACCAATTTTCAAACCTTTGGAAATATCTGTTTAGTCGGGTACCTACTCGAGTAATGCACTCATAACTTTATGAGTTACTCGGGTACCAACTCCAGTAAACCTTCAAATAAACTTGTGGTTACTCGATGCTCTACTCCAGTAATGTTGGCAGGATTTCAATGCCGAGAGCACTTACCTCATTACTCGGGTACTGACTCGAGTAATACACTCATTTTTGCATAGGTTACTCGAGTACCACCTCGAGTAAATGTACTTTTTGTGCATGACTTACTCGGGTAATGACTTGAGGTTTACCTTGAAAATATTTCTGCATACTTGGGTACTTACTCGAGGAATCCACTTAAAATAGATCATTAAATACTTGCATACTAGAATAAGGACTCGAGGTAAATGAGATAAATTAATATCAAGTTAATCGGGTACCACCTTCAAGTTTTTACTTACTTCAGTGCGTTACTCGAGTAGCTCCTCGAGTAACATTGGCAGTAGTACAAAGTGCCGAGAGCTCCACATTTTCAGAAACAGAGTTACTCGAGTATCATTGGCAACCTGAAAGCAACTAGAAGTTTTTCACATGGTTACTCGAGTAGCACCTCGAGTAACATTGGCAGGCCGAGAGCAACTCCAAGTTTTTACCTGGTTACTCGAGTCGCTCCTCGAGTAACATTGGCAGGCCGAGAGCAACTTGAAAATACTTACACTATTACTCGAGTAGCTACTCGAGTAACATTGGCAGGTTACTGGAAGGTGCCTTTGGTTACTTCAAGTTTTGTCTCATTACTCGAGTAGGTACTCGAGTAATGCCTTAGAAAGCTTGCTTCTGATCAAGTTCCTCAGCATTTACTCTTGGCCTTTCTTCATTACTCCAATGCTAACTTCAAGTGATGCTTATCCCTGTTATTCCTTTGTTCAAACTTGTTTATTAATCATTTCCTTTTCAAACCATTCTTTTGTTATCATCAAAACATGAGATCTAATAAGACTAAGCCCATAAAGCTAGTGTTGACACATTGACACCTTATGAGATACAATAAACTATACTTAAAGATAACCAACATAAGTGTTATGAGTTGTTAAGAATTGGGACAAGTATTAATTTGCCATCCATAAATTCTAACTTATAGGTTTTGACATTTGCCTGGGATGCCCAAGAGACTGGGAACAAGAACCAAATTTGGAAAATTTGTCAAGTGCTACCTTATCCCTTTATCATATGTATTGCTTTGTGTGCATTTCCTATCATATGATTTTATACTGGACAGTTAGTCCCCAAGTGGTAAGACTTGTAAATACAATTGCACCAAGAGTTACCCGGGGATTCTTGAGCCAGGTAGGCTCAAGGCAGAAAGCCCATGAGTACACCTTGTATGGGGAAGAGACCCTGGGAGTAATGCCCCAAATTTCAATTAAGGGCTAACGATAATTATTGAGGACAATTATGAATTAAACTGGAATTATTATGTATTTTGTGACTATATTAATTAAAATGTCATGATTTGTGGAAATTGAAAGAATGAAATTGTTGGGCCATTAGTTAGTGATTAATAGAGAAATTAATTACTAGCTAAGAGAAAAATGAGAAGGATGATTAAATGGCTAATGGAAGGATTAGAATGGCTAATTGGTGACTTATTTTGTGAGAGCCAATAGAAATGAGGCATGTGACAAAAGTGGGTATGAGGAGAGAAGAGGAGAAAAGTCAAATAGGATTTTTTAATATTCTCTCTCTCTCTCTCTCTCTTTCCTCCCCATTTTCGACTGTGCGTGATATGGGGGAGGGAGTGTCATCATTCCCTTCATCTCCTTCTGTAACACCCCAATTTTTTATTAAGGGCTAATGATAATTATTGTGAATGATTTTGTAAATCAAAATGGATTTGAGATCCGAATAATTATTGGAAATGCCCAACACTCTATATTTTAGCATGATTATGTGACAAAGTAATTTAAAGGCTAAAATTAGAGGGAATGGCACATGGATGAAGAAGAAAGGAACTTAATTATGTGTTATGTGGTGATTTAAGTCAATGTGCCAAAATCTGAAAGAATGGGAACTATTGGATAATTAGTTAGTGATTAATGGAGAAATTAATTATTAACTAAAGAGAAATGAGGAGTGTAACTAAATAGCTAATGAGCTAGTTAGTGTAACTATATGGTTGCTTATTTGGTGAGAAATGAGGAGATTTGGACATATGGCATTGAGTGATCATGCATGAAGGGAGTGGTTGGAGAAGAAAAGTCAACAATCATTTTTTTAGAATTTTTCTCTCTCTCTCCCTCTCTCTTATGCGTATGGACAAAGGAATGGGGGCAGAAATTGTGCCTCCTCCTTCATCATCTTCATCATCACACATTCTCTCTCTCCAAGCTCTCTCTTGTGCTCCATTTTTGAAGAAGAAAGAGGAAGGAAAAGCTTGAGATTAAGGTAGGATTTTGACTTCAAATGCCAAAATCTCCTTCTTTAAAGTTGTTCCTTGGGTTAAGAGCATCATTTTCATGGTTTTAGATTTACCATTGGTGGTGATTTGAACTCTCAAGGAGATATATAGTTTGGAGAATCAAATAACTCCTTTAGAGAAAGTTGAAGAGGTGAGTGAATTGAGCATTTTGATATAAGTTTTGTGGTCATTTGGTTAAGTTGGAATTTCTGGGAATTTAGCCCTATTTTCGAAAATTATGGTCTTGTGGTGTTTGAGTTGTTGTTGTCATGGATATGATGCTTTGAGATGTATCTTGGATAGATAGAATTTGATTGAAGTTTAAATGCCAAGTTTGACCATTTTGGGATTTTTGTTGAACATAGGCCAAAAACAGAACATATAGATGGAAAGAGAATTTGGTTATTTTGATGTTTCCATTGTGTTCCTTGTGGAAAATTGTATAGGAGTAGTGTTGGATATGAATTTTGAACCATTAGGAACTTAGTTTTAAAAGTGGCAAGTCTTGGTTAGTGAAAAACTCCGTTCTGGCAGTGGCTTTGCATGGACGTTTTAAAATAGCAACTGGTGTTGAAAAATTCTGAAACTTTTCAGTCTTAAATTTCACTTTCCAAGCCTCAAAATGGACATATATTTCATGTTATTTTGATTTGTGAGCTAGGAGTTATGACTGTCCAAAGTTTGATGTTAAATCTGGGAACAATTATGGAGCAGTATGGACATTTCTTAAATTCTGTATTTTTGTGGTGATTTCTGGTAATGGTCCATATTTTTCAAGTAAATAGGACTTAAATAGCTTTCAATGGGCTTTGGGATCACCTCATTTTGATTTTTCTAGAATTAGTTATGTTTTTTTGAAGTCCAGCCAAGAAACAGAATTTTCCTGGCCGCAGCCAGAAACCTTCTGTGCTGTTTCTAGCCGCAGCTAGAAAATTTTTGGGTACAGCCAGAAACTTTCTGTGATGTTTTTGGCCATAGCCAGAGATTTCTTGGCTGCAGCCAACCCCTATTTTCAGCACCTTGTGATTTTGAAAAGTGGTTTCCAACCCGGTGTTTCCCAATCCTTTAGGGCTTTTATTAGAGCCAATTATAACTACTTAAAGGACATAAATGATAACCAAATCTAAGTATTGTGAATTCAATTGAGTATTGGAATAGAGAATAACTTTTCGTCCCTAATTATAATTATAGGATACGATATTTACCCTCCTCGGGAGAGACCTGCAACAAAGTACTCACGGAATGAACCAGGTAGTGACTCTTCTCTCATATTGTGTATGATGTTTTCGTATGCATAACTTATCATTGAACTTTGTGAACTGTGTGCCATGGTCCATTACGGTATGAGCACTTCAGCGTGAGCCGTATAGGGATTGACGCTGGTCATCTCTAGGTCGGCCATTGAACTGCCGTCGTAATCGACATGAATTTTTGTGTATCCGACCCGTGGGGTGGTGTTTGTGAATCCAGCCGTGGGCTGTGTGTTGATCTTACCTTTATGGCTTACGTTATGAAATGCTTTATATGAATCCCAGCTGTGGTGAAATATATTGTGTGGATTGTTGTGATGCAATGCAGCATGAGCAATTCAGCGTGAGCCATCGTAAGGGATGACATGTGTCATACTAACCATTGCCATTGTAACTGCAGTTGTAGTTGCTTTATGTGGATAATGATTTGATTTCATGCCTTATTGTTGTACATATTATGATTGATTTGACACTACGGGGATTCCTTAGAATCTCACTCTCCCAAAATTAAACATTTAGACAGGGATGAAGGATCGAAAGGCAAACAGGTGACGAAGAGTGGGTAGAGCTCCGTGTTAGGAGTTTCTTTTTGGTTAATGGTTATCATTGTATATCATTTGGATATTTTTAGTAGAAACAATTGTATATGTTGGATTTTGTGTAATCCCCCAAGTAAAGGGTATGAATTGTGGGCTTTATGCCTTTGTGTAAACCCTTATTCAAGGAATGGAACCTGAGTGAGTCGGGAATTTACTTTGCACTTTGATATTTGTAAATGGAATCCACCTGTACAGGCCATTATTGTTTTGTATTGTGAATATGAGACCATTGTGAATAAGTTTTGAAAATTTTTTGCAAATCTGAGTTTTGGGCAAAAGATTACCTTAATAAGTCCCAATTTGAAATATGGTCTCTAATTCTAACTTAATTATGTGTTTAAGAACTTAATTTTGGCCTAAGTTGGGAAGGGGGTTACACCTTCACTCTTCTTTCTCTCTCTCTCTTGTTTTCTCTCTCCAATCCAACAGCCATTGTTGCTCAAGAAAGAGAAAGGAAAAAGCTTGAGGAAAGGTAAGAAATGACCTCTAATGCCAAAGTTCACTTCATTAATGTTGTTCCTTGGAGTGAGAGCTTTAATTTGATGGTTGTAGTTTCTCCATTGGTGGTGATTTGAGGAATCACAAAAATCTGGTAGTTGGAGAATCAAGAAGTGTCTTTGAAAAAGTTGAAGAGGTGAGTGAAACAAGCATTTCCATCTATGTTTCATGTCATTTGGTGAAGTTTGGAATTTTTGGTATTTATGGCCTTGAATTTGAAAATGAGTGTCATTGGGTATTTGGTATGCTTTTGGCATGAAATTGGTATCTGGAGAGGTATTTTAGATAGATAGAATTGATTGGTGGTTAAATTGTGAAGTTTGGATGATTTTGAAATTTTGATGTTTGTGTTGCCCAAAACCAAAGCATGATAATGGAGTAGGATTTTGGTAATTCTGATGATTCCATTGAATTCCTTAGGTGTTTTTGTGTGGGAGTAGCTTTGGTTGAGGTTTTAGGTCTATTAGAAACTCTTGGGAAGCTTTTGGAAAGTGCTGTCAAGTTTTCTTCATTTTCTGGTTTCTGATACGTATCACTCGAGTGATATAGGCCTCACTTGAGTGCGGGATGAACATCACTCGAGTAAGGATGCGTTCACTCAAGTGCGATAGTGTAATTTCCTTTTCTGCTTCAGTTTCTGTGTTGCACTTCCTTGTGTAGAGGCACGAGTGTTGCCTCACTTGCAAGTATTGTGGGTTTTCACTCTAGTGCGGGTATATTTGACACCATGAACTCTCATCTTGGGTTGTCACTCGCGTCCAAGATTCAAGAGTGTGCTTTAACACTTGCAAGTATTAAACTATCACTCGAGTGCTTGAGTTTCCACTCAAGTGCTTCTTTTCTCTAAAAGTTTCTTGTGCTCTCGGGCAAACACTTTCTATCCTTACTTTCTAGCACTTGAGTGCAAACCGTACCATCACTCGAGTGATGCCTTCTTCACTCGAGTGTCCGTACCAACACCTCGAGTGAGGCCATCTTCACTCGAATGCAGCAGTGAAAAATCAGTTTTTGTGCTTCCAAAAAGGGATCTTTGGGATAGTTCTTCCAACCCTTTAGGAGTTTTGCTAGGGGTATTTAATGACTCTAAAATAGCAATAATGATAACCAAATTAAGTGTTAAGAAGTAATTGAGTATTGGATAGAGAATAATACTTCGTCACTCATTATGAATTATATGATAAGACATTTGCCCTACTTAGGAGGGGCCAGTGCTAGAGCGTGCACGGAAGGAAAAAGTAGGTAGTGACTTTTCTCCCATATTGTGTATGATGTCTGGTATGCTTGATTGATTATTGTGTGTTTGTGAAATGTGAATGAAAATGTGCCATGGTCCATTGCAGCGCGAGCACTTCAACGGGAGCCATCGTAGGGGGTTGATGCTTATCACACCTACCCCGACCATTGAACTGCCGTTGTAATAGACATGGATCTTTGAGAAATTGCTTTGTGAATCCGGCCAGTGTGGCTATGTATTGTAAAATACTTGATATGAATCTCAGCTGTGGTGAAATATATTGTTGTGAACTGTGTTGTGGTGCAATACAGCGTGAGCACTTTAGTGTGAACAAACGTAAGGGTGACGCAAGCCATACCTGCCCTTGCCATTGTAACTATCGTTGTAGTTGCTATGTGTGGGTTATGATTTTCTTTCATGCCTTATTATTATGCATACTATGAATGATTTGTTACTACAGGGATTCTTTAGAATCTCACTCTCCTAAAACAACTTTTAAACAAGGCCGAAGGATCAGAAGGAAAGCAGGTGATGAAGACCAGGTAGAGCTCCAGATTGGGAGTTCATTTTGATTATTTGGTTATCATGTATATCATATGGATATTTTGTTGGGAATTGCCTGTATATGAATTGGTGATATTTGAATAGTTTTGTGTAATCCCTAAGAAAAAAGGGAAATAGATTATGGCATTTATACCTTGTGTAAACCCTTTTATCAATTAATAGAACCTCAGTGTGTCGGGAATTTATGTTGTACTCTAATATGTATAAATGGAATCAACCTGTATAGGCCAATTATGTATTCGTGATGTGAATATGAGATCATTGTGAATAGGTTTTGGGAAAGATTTTGTAAACCATTATTTGGGTAAAGGATTATTTTATAAGTCCCAATTTGTATTATGGTCTCCAATTCATCTTAATCATGTTTTATGACTTTAATCTCAGCATTGATTGTGATGGGGGTTACACTGGGCTACCAGATTGAGATTGCCAAGCGATGTGGTTTTATGATAAGGGACCAGTTAAACCTTTTGTTTGCTGCATACTGTAAGTGTTCTATTTGATTATTTGTTTTATATGCTTAGCATTTTGCATATCATATAAGTGGTTTATGTACTACTGGAATATTACCCTTTCCAACCAATAATTTACAGCAAGGCAAGCAGCTCTTAAGGCAAGAAGGTAACCAAGGATGAGTGAAGTGCATGCCAAATATTTAGAGTCCTTTGTGTTATCTTTCATTTTGGATAACTATAAAAATTGTAAATCCAACTAAGTAGGAGTATATGTAGTAGTAGCAGTAGCACTAACGATAACCGCATTAGCTGTAAACCATACATTAGCATATCGAAGCACACATTATTATTTTAATGCGCTAAGTGAATTAGATTGGGTGTCCAAACACTAAAGGCCCATAGGTTAACCACCAATATGCGGCCTTTTTCCAGAGAATGCTCTGTTTTTAAAATAAAAGGTTTACAAACTTATGAGTGATAATGAATCTACAAACCGAATTGAGACCACACATAAATATTTAAAAAGTTTTTGAAAAACCCATTCAAGTGTAGTTTCAGACCCTGTATTGAAGTTTGGATCCCACTATTTACAAATGATTTCTAGTCTCTGGTTTAAAGACATTATCTGTTTTAAACTCATTTAAATGCTTTAAAAGTATGGTGTTACATCTATACCTAATGTTAGGTGGTTTTTCTCTAAATATGGGAAGAACCACTTGAAACATGATTGAATAGCTTCAAATGTCATAAGTTGGGATATATCACCCAGTTTGACCTAAAGGAGCAGCAAACCCTATAGAGTGGCTGCTCCACCATTTTTGGTTAAGTATTTGTGTTGACCCAAGAAGAGGCATGATTTCTCTTCAAGGGCATGATATTCTTATGTTGTTCGATTCATGCACTAAGCATTCTTTTATCTCTATTGAATGTCCTTAAAGATTGAAACTATATGTATGTGAGTTGCCTTACAATTTGTAAGTATCTACTCATATAGGAGCTCTTATTATGACTAGTCATGTTTATTAAACCTAACACTTAGGTAGGAAACATGTAAGTCAAAGGTTGATTTGATTTGCTTATTGCTTAAGGGTATTGGTGTGATAGTTGGTATGGATTGGTTGTCTGCTTATAATGCTAATATTGACTATAAGAGGAAGCTATGAGTTTCCCTGTATACTTCATTTCGGTTGAGTTAACTCCTAGTCATATGTTACTGTCTACCAACTAGGTGGACAAGCGTGTCCAAAGAGGTTGTCAGGCCTATGTGGTTTTCTTCTTTGTTAGTGTCAATAAGGCGATGAAGATCAATTAGATTGAACTAGTAAATGTATTTCCAAAGGTGTTTACTGAGAAGGTGTTCAGTTTGCCTCCAGTATGGGAGGTTGAGTTCTCCATCGAGTTGGTACTAGGTACAACCCCAATTTCTAAGGCTCCATACTAAACATCTTCTTTTAAGTTAGTAGAACTAAAGAAGTAGATTGAAGAGTTGCTTAAGAAGGATTTCATTTTATCGAGTGTTTCTCCTTAGGATTCATCGATGCTTTTCATCACAAAGAAGGATGGAAGTCTATGGTTGTGTATCAAATACAAAGTTGATAAAGTCACCATTAAGAATCATGATTTGTTAGATCAACTCATGGGGCTTGTAGTGTTCTCTAAGATTGATTTGAGGTCAGGTTACCATTAGCCTGGGGTCAAAATAGAGGACATCACAAATACTACTTTTTGAACTCATTATGGACACCATAGATTCCTGGTTCTGCCTTTTGGATTAACAAATGCTCCCATCGTTTTGATGAATTATATAAATAAGATCTTTAGGCCGTATTTAGATCATTTTATTATAGTCTTTATTAATGGCATCCTCATTTATTCCAAGATAAGTAGGAGCATAAGAACACTTTTACATTACATTGAAAATAGGGAAAATCACTCCTAGGTCCCAAGGATCAAAGATATTATCAGAAAAGTTCCTAGGAAAAGTCAAATATCAGAAAGTCCCTAGGGAGTTTTCCAATATTATTTCCCAAAGTCAAATGACAAAGACGCCCCCATAGAAATTGCAAAATGAAATTTTTTGTTTACAACTTGTGAAGCGTGTATTCATAACATGCTGAGTTATGTTAACAACCTCTACCTCATATCTTCCTGAAACATTTTTTTTCTCACATTAACTATGCGAAATGCTTTGTTTACAACTCATGATGCGTGTATTCACAATATATTGAGTTATGTTAACAACTTCTACCTCATGTCTGCCTGAAACAATCTTTTCTCACATTAACTATACAAAATGCTTTATTTACAACTCATGAAACGTGCATTCATAACATGTTGAGTCATGTTAACAACTTCTACCTCATGTTTTCCTGGAACAATCTTGTCTCACATTAACTATGCAAAATGCTTTGTTACAACTCGTGCAGCATATATTCACAACATATTGAGTCATATTAACAATTTCTAGACTCAACTTATATACCTTCAGTTTTGCAATTTTGTATGGGGGCATATTTGTCATTTGACTTTGGGAAATAATATCAGAAAAGTCCCTAGGGACTTTTCTGATATTTGATTTTTCCCAGGGACTTTTCTGATATTTGATTTTTCCCAAGGACTTTTCTGATATTATCTTTGGTCCTTTGGACCTTAGAGTGATTTTCCCTTGAAAATATTAAGGGATCAATAGTTGTATGCTAAGCTGAGCAAATGAGTTTTAGCTCAAAACCTCCAAGTGACCTATAAGAAGCAGGAACAAAATTGGCACTCCCAAAACTTCTATATGATTCTCCCAATCCACCATAACCATCACTGTATGGGCATGCCCGATTACTACCAAATGGAGGAAAACATGTTGGGTTGTTATAAATTTAGAAAATTAATATGTCGGTCCTTATAGTTTTACTAAATTTTGAATCAAATATCTTGTTTTTTTCCCTTTTTATTCGATCTTTAATGTTTGCTCCATCATCCATGCAAGTCCTTCTTCTTCTGAAACACTCATATGCTACGAGTCTAAGTATATGGAGGGTGATGTGGCGATCTTATTGAGGAAATGGCAGGACATAGAGAGTCGTTAAAAATTAGAAAAGCTCGCTTTTCCCCATCATCTCACATGTTGTATGGAATGTACTATGTTTCAAACTTTCAATAAGCCACCAACCATCTTCATATCGGTCTTAGCCTTTAAAGGCAAATCTATGAATGAAGTGAAATTTCAAACAGACAATAAAGAATGAGAATGTTTACAACCTTTATTTTTATTGGATTTATTTTATTTGGCATGAGTAAGAACATATTCAGAAAGGTGGACGATTGTGGAGGGGTTAATCAAAGATGAAGGAGAGATGGGATGTCGGGGATGTGAGTTTACGAGAGTTCAGGGAAAGAGAAATGAGCTTGAGGGTGTGTTTGGTTTGAGGGGAGGGGAAGAGCGGGGGAGGAGGGAGGAGAGGGGGGATAAATTACAATTTTGTCCAACTAAAACCCAAAACCCTCTTATTTTTTTAAATTTTAGATTCTCGTATAAAATTTACTCTTTCATTCCTTTTAAATTTTGGATTCCTGTTCAAAATTTAAATATCTTCAACCCGCTCAAAATTTAAATATCTTCAACCCAAAAAGGTAATTTAATCCCCCTCCCCTCCCCTCCCCTCCCCTCCCCTCCCCTCACCTCAAACCAAACACACCCTGAAGGAAGCAAAACGAGAAGAATTGAAGAGAGTGGCTTGGGGGATAGAAGAGAAGGATTGAAGAAGATGGTGATGGCTTTGTTAAAAGTTTGAAACATAGTACAGTTAATAGGAGATGTGAGAGAAAAGAAACATGGAGGGTAGAGACAATGGGGAAAAACAAGCTTTTTTTAATGACTCGTCCATTTACCATGTGCTTAGTCAGATTGCCACATCATCCAATATCAAACTAACAGCATATTTGTGTTTCAAAAACAATAGGACCAGCATAAATACAGTAAACAAAAAGGATTAAATAAAAAGGGAAAAACTATAGGGACCTTATTCAAAGTTTGGTGAAACAATAGGAATCGGCAGTTAGTTTTCCCTCATAAATTTCAATAATTAGTTGTCAATATACTTTGGACTACAATGCTAACTTTGAACTTCGTGGAACTTTTTTATACCTTAGGCTGGTTTCATTCATGTGAGCCTAAAGGAATTTTCTCCGGTTTATTCTTAATTTAATTTAAAGGTCCGCTTCATCTACGGCTTAAATAAATTGACAAGGTGATTCAAATTATAAAGTTTATTATGCTACCCAAAAAAATTGCAAAGTTTACGCAGACGCTCAGACACCCGAGTGCGAAGAATATTTAGTCACAAAATTTCTACCGGTCGTATTAAATTTCATATTTAATTAATTAATCTTACGGATTGAATGAAAAAAGGTGCCCTCCGAAGCGTTGAAGGAATAATGTTGACATCCATTTTATTCCCAATAATTTTCCGCCAATCCAGCTAACAAGACCATTGCTCTGACAATTCCAGATAAATCAGGGGCTTGAGAAATAGATTTTGGCATGATTAAAAATAGTGAAAAAGGTGACAAGTACAAATTTTTCCCATATCTCGTCAAATTGAGATATTGAGTTCATTCATGGAAAATATACTGTGCTACGATCTAATTTGTTCCTTTAAATTAAAACAACCTAGCTCTCTAAAAATTTTAAGGCGTGGCACAATGAATTGGGAAAATGCAATTTCAAACAGCAAATTTTAAGTTGGGAAACTGCAATTTTGGCAGAAATTTTTATGGCCATTCTCAATTGCCCCATTTAAACGTCTAATTTAAACTATGAACTAGAAATTAAAATCAATCATCGCAACGCCATAAAAGCCCTTAATAATGTCATATATTTAAGAAAAACTACAGATTCGCAAGGTAATGGATGAAAACTACAAGGAAAAAAACATGGCACATGCAGCCCAGTCAAGTGTTCACAAATCTTTACATCAGCCATATCCATCCTGTTCACTAGTAATGAAAACATTTATGCAATCAAATAAGCAGCAGAAATTGCACTAAAACACATCTGTGTTTGTGTTAATCAATTCAACCTGGAAAAATACCATATATTTCATGTGGATACATTTCCAAACAAGAAGAATTTTAGATTTGCAGCAGACTGAAAGAGTAAGAGACCAAAAGAGATAATTAGAGTGTCATACTTGTTAGCATACAATGAAGAAAGGTGTCTCCACCAAAGCATAATATCTATAAAACAAAGAGCCTTTTATTCAGAAAAAAGAGAAGCCAAAAAAAGTAATAGTTGATGAACAAAAGATTATAGGCATGAAGAGCCACTAGTGGCATCAGAAAGCATACCCCAAAAAATCATTTAATTATGTATATTTATATTTCATAAATTATTTTGATGTATTATCTACATAGATACAAGCAATTCATTCAATTTTTGCCACAGAGAATGAGATTGGCAACAAAAAGTCAAATTTGCATATACACCAAGGGTAAAGCACATACAACTTGAGCTTCTCATTTTCTCCCTTCAAGAACAGAGGCATGGAAAGGGGTAAAAGGCATGATATTGTTTTATAACAAGAGCAGCAATCTAACTGTTCACCAATAACACCTTTAGCACATCAAAACCAACCTTCCAAAAGGAAGGCATAAGGGTATGGCTACGACATTCATCTCTATATGTAGGGGAATTAATGACGGAAGAAGGGCAAAACACATAACACAAAACACCTAGGTAAAGATTATAGATTGGGGTTGGAGGAGATGCAGCAGATAAAGTGCTGAATACAGTATTTATCTAGATATTCAGAACTAAGTCCCTGATAGATGGGTCCATAGACGCGGTAAAAAAATCAAGGTTAAAATATGCCCAGAGTTAATATAACGTAGAATTTCAATTTATACCCTCAGAGCAGGGGTCTAATAGGAGAAAATGGATATCTAAATATCCATTGCAAAATCACTTAAAGAATCTATGATTCTCAAATTAAAGATCTGGATCAATAGTCCAATCCTTTCTATGATTCCAATTACTATAACTAACAAAATATAACTCAGGACAGAAACAACCTTCGAGTCACCATGTGACTTCAGCAGCCTGCTGACACTAACTGAAATCTACAATAAACAATATGTAGCTAAACATAAAACTAAATAAAAAGAAACGTTATCCTACAATGGATGTCATCATCTTTAACATAGGCTCACCAAGCAAAACTCAAAGATCAAGATTCACACAACTCCACTGTGATTCTAACTAAAGATCATATCTAGAAATATGACAATCTATCTTGCAACAATCTGATTATCAACGGAACAGAAACAGATATGCCTATAACTAGAAACACAGCTGATAGCGAATGTAGTGCTCTAGACTGATGAGATTCTGCTCTAGACTGATGAGATTCTACCTTCAGCTGTCAACGCAATAATGTAATACAGACTTGCTAACGGTTCATCTGACTTCTAGATAGCAGTCACCGCTTTAAGTGCCCTGTGCCTATGAAATGTGATGCTTAAACCTGCACAGAACTTCTATAGCAAAGCTTAGGCATAAATCTATCTTGCATAAGGGTGGTAACGACTACTGCCTCCATAACCTCCTCTACTACCATACAGTCCCCCTGGCCCTGCATAGCCAGCACCAGGACCAGAGTCATAACCCCCACCAGAACCAGGTCCACCATAGCTTGCAAAGCCCCCAGCGCCTCGCCCGTATGCCCCTAGTCCACTTCCACCATATCCACCACCAAGGCCCCCCATATATGAACCATAGCGACTAGAATAGCCAAATGATGAATCACCTCGATAGCCAGCAAAACCACCACTGCCACCATAGCCTCCAAAACTATCACCAAATTCATCACCACCATACCCACCATAATCACCAAGCCTGCTGCCAAAACCTCCAAGTGACCTATAAGAAGCAGGACCAAAACTGCCACTGCCAAAACTGCTATAGGATTCACCAAATCCACCATAACCATCACTGTATGGGCGTGCCCTATCACTACCAAATGGAGGGAAAGATGGTGGGTTTGAGGCTTTCTTGGGTTCAGCCTTTTTGATCTCAACCTACAACAAAGAAGTAAGTCAACCTAGATTCTTCCATAAGCAGAATATTTTTGCCCATCTTGAGAATTAACCTGCAGTAAGCCCACTTATACCAAGAGTCGAAAAACATAGCTCTAAAATGATAATATAGTTTGGCATTATATTGGACAACAAAAAGTAAAAGCAAAATAACTTCACCAAAATGTACTTTTGTCTTGAAAGAAACTGTTGCTTCGTTATACAAGACAGGGTGGGCTTGGTTCACATGAAATATCCTGAGAAACCAGATAGAACTCACCTGAGTACCAGCCATATCAATCATGTTTCCATTTGCCAGCAAATTATCAACAATTTTTTCACTGTCAAACACTATAAATCCAAATCCTCGAGAGCGTTTCGTCGTATGATCACGAATAATCTCATGCTCCACAACCTTTCCATACTTTGAGAAGAAGTTCTTCAATTCATCTGACAATCAAAAGCCAAATGGAGAATATTAACTTCATTAGCTAATGACTATACTAACAAGCCAATTAAAGAAGGCCAGAATCCAAACCTTCGCTTACTGAGGTCGGAATACCGCCTACAAATATCTTCTTAGTTTTAAAATCATTAGCTTGTGATGAGCCCTTTGGAATTGTCCTTTTGATCTCCACCTGACACAAATTTATCACAAAACATAAAGCTCTGATCCTCAAAAGTATAACAAGCTATCTCCTTTTGAAATTATTCCAACTCCACCAATAATGTTCAAAAATGGTTGGTAGCGAAGAATCCTATGCGCTAGAGAAAAAGACAACTGGAAACTAAAGGATATTGATTAATACTTCAACAAGTATAATAAAGTTTGCAGAATATCAAGTAAAAAAAATCAAATGTCAATACACAAAATTCAGCATAAAACATCGATAGGCGAAGAGGAACTAAATTGCAGCAAGAAATTAAAATTGATTTATTAACCTGAAAAAACTGGATTTATTAATATGTAAAGAGATATAACTACAGTAGAAAAAGGCAAGATTAAATGCGTGGAGTCTACCTGCTTGCCATTGATCACATGGTTTTCCTGAATAACATGGTCAACAACAGAAGGATCTGCGTAGGTAATGAAACCAAAACCCCTAGGCCGACCCGAATGCCGATCTTTCATTATGACCGAGTCTGTTATCTCCCCATACTTCTCAAAATACTTGACGAATTGTTCTGAACCAGCAAACCGAATGAAATCAGACGGTTAAGTACAAAGTAACAAACTAGAAAACATAGAGGGGAAAATCATTCTCACCGAGTGTTGTATCTCTAGCTAGCCCTCCAATGAAGATTTTGCTGCATAACAAATATGAATTTAATCAAACGGTGGTGAAGAATATAATAGAAACAGCGGGAGAAGAAACAAACCCAGGACTAGCACCATCGCCGGAGTGAGTATTGTCACCCTTCCTGGAGCTCATGGTGTAATAGGAATCCGAGATGAGCAGATCGGAGTCGCGACCTTGGTTGCAGAGGCTATGACGACCAGAGATTGCGATGGGATAAAGCGAGCAAAATAGAGAAGAATCCTAGGGGCTAGGGTTATGCCGGGCAGAGACCCCTTTGCTTTGCTTATGGTGTATTTGGGAGGTTAGGTTAAGTGAGATTTATTTAAAGGATTATACTTATATCAAGTTCCTTATATTCATTATATCAAGTTCTCTAATCACATACAACCATGTGTTCTATTGTTTGCATTTGGCTTTATAGTTAATTGATATTAATGTAAAAATATGACACATGGTCACATATGATTGGAGAACTTGACGAAATGGATATAAGGAATTTGACCTAAGTATTTTCCTTATTTAAATTAGGTTAGAGGAGGTTATAATATTATTTGGTTCAAACAGAGGTTAGGTTAGATTTGGTATCTTGTTTGATTCAGGAGGTTAGGTTAGGTGAGTTAATTATAAGTGGATAAAAATACCCTTATATATATTTTCCTTGTTTTTTTATAATGTATTTAGTAATAATAGTTATTTGTAAAATTAATATTTTTAAAATAATTATTCTAATAATTATATATACTTCTTTCACAAATTATTTATTAATAATAATTATTTTATAAATAATTATTTATAAAATAATTATTCTAATAATGATATACACTTCTTTACATATTCTTCTCTTTTTATAATACATAAAAAGATGAGTTAATAAAAATATTGGATTTTCCTTCTGCTTTCAGCATTATCAATAGAAATACTAGAAAATTCATTTTTTGAGGGAACAAAATAATAAAAAGGGAGAATTGCACAAAAATACCTTTAGGGTAAATTAATTGCTGATTGCTACCATGTGTGGAAGCGATCTTCCGTATATGCAAGCGATCTTCCATTTTGTGCAAATCATCTTCCGAGTGTGCAAAAGTCTTCCATATAAATGTGTAAATAATCTTCCGTTGTATGCAAAATATCTTCCATTATGTGCAACAGATCTTCCATGGTAGTATTCAGCAATTAATTTGCCAAAAAAGTATTTATTAGCAATTCTTCCTAATAACAATTCTTCGACTGTATATATAGGTAAGAGTGTGTGTGTGTTTTGGATGTTATGTATTTTAGAAAGATATGAATAAAAGGGAATAAATGAGGTGGTGAGGAAGGAAAAGGCAGGGAGGTGAGAATGTGCGGTAATATAAAAGAATACGCAGTTCTGGAATGAAAGAATACGCATAGCGCGGAACGGACATGCGATTTTTGTGAGGAAGGGAAATTTTGAAATTTTAAAAAATTGTCATGGGCAATTTAGTCATAATTGTACACAAAAATTCTCTAACCTAAGAAAAACTCCAATTTTGGAGGTTTACTAAAGTGGGTGAGGTTTCCACTAAATGACAAAAAAACAAACCTCACCTAACCTAACCTCATTCTAACCAAACACCTATTTTTAATCCCCAACCCTCCCCCAACCTAACCTAACCTAATATAACCTCCAACCAAACAAAGCCTTAGGGTGTGTTTGGTTTGAGAGGAGGGGAGGGGAGGGAGGGTGGGTAAATTACATTTTTAGGTTGAAAAAATTTAAATTTTTTGCGGGAATCCAAAATTTAAAAAGAATGATAAAGTAAATTTTGGGCGAGAATCCAAAATTTGAAAAAATGATAGGGTAAATTTTGGATTTCTTTTATCCAAAATTGTAATTTTTCCACCCTAAGGGTGTGTTTGGTTTGAGGGGGAGGGAGGGGGAGGTTGGTAAATTATAATTTTGGATAAAAGAAATCCAAATTTTACTCTCTCATTCTTTTAAATTTTATGTTCCCGCCTAAAATTTATCCTCTCATTCCTTTTAAATTTTGGATTCCTGTCCAAAGTTTAAATACATTCAACCCAAAAAAGTAATTTAATCCTCCTTCATTCCCTACCCTCCCCTCAAGCCAAACACACACTTAAAGGCATGTTTGGTTTGGGAGAGAATGAGTATGGATTAAAAATGAACCCTTCTCTTGTTTAATATGAAAAATTGGAGAGAGGGGCTTAAAAAAGGGACTCTTAATCCTTCTCATCCCCTTATTTTTGTTCTCTTCAAATTAGAGGATTTTGGAGGGGATGAAAAATAAATCTCTCCCCTTCTATCTCCTCCTTTTGAACCAAACAAGCCCTAAGGCTTTGTTTTGTTTGAGGAGAGGGGACGGAAGGGGAAGGGCACGGGGGAGGGGGAATGATTTTGGTGCCCTCCCCTTAATTGGCAAGGGAAAAAATTTAGGAGGAGAGGGAAAAACTCCACTCAAAACCCTCCTCCCAAATTGAGAATGGAGGCTTAGTAAGTGTTTGGGAATTTTTCAAACCTAGGTTTTAAACTTAGGTTTACATAAACCGAGACAAAACTTCTCTTACATACTTACCTCGTAAATCGTAAGAATTATTATTAAAAACTAATCCAAACACATACTTAAAGTGTTTGAGCAATTAAACTAAAATGCTTATAATATTTTTGTGATAACCCAAAATTACCATTCATGCCTGTTTTTCTCATCTTCGAAGCAAGTATACTGGCTTATTTTCTATTGGAGGCTGCAAGCAAAATAAAGATTCGAAGCTGCTCATTTCCCATTGATGAGAAACAATAAATATACAATATACATTCAGATTTTGATTTTGACTTTTTTTCCCTTTATTAAAATCTACTGCTATGCAAATTGACTTTTTTTCCCTTTTTTTGTTTTCGTTCCAATAAATTTCATCGCTAATGGGTTTCGAATAGGGCCTAAAATTCTGGTTGGTTTCCTTTTTTTATGGTGAACTCTCGATAAGTTTTCAGCTTCTTTTCATCATACATTGTTTTTTTTAAAAAAAATATATACATACATATATATATAACTATAATTATAAAATATTATTTTAAATATATATATATATATATATATTTACATATATATTTGTATTAAATGTTATTTATAATGTACGGCATAAAAATGTTATTTATAATTAAACTTTATTATACATTTAATAGAGTTTGAAAAAAATCACTTATGACATAAGGGTAAAGTTGTCCTTCTCAAAATAATTTCCCTCCCCTCATCCCTAAATCAAACAAGATAATATTAAAATCCCTCACCTCTCTTTTATTCTGATCAATCCAAATAAGGTAATATAAAAATCCATCTCTACCTCTCCCTTTCCCTTCGTTAAATCAAACAAAGCCTAAGGGTGTGATTAGTTTGAGAGGAGAGGTGGGTATGGGATGGGATGGGATGGGAGGGTAGACAAAATTTTGATTTTAAATAAAATAAAGGATCCTCTCCCTTCTTATATACTATAACAAATCAAATAAGGTAACATATCTTTCCCTCTCCTCAAACCAAACACACTTTAAAACTTATTTGGTTAGAGGGGAGAGGAGGAAATATGAGCTCCTTCTCTTGTTTTGTTCAGAAATTAGGGGTGTGTTTGGTTTGATGGGAGGGTGGGTAGGGGAGGTAAATTACAATTTTGGATGGAAGAAATCCAAAATGTACCCTCTTATTCTAGATTCCCACCCAAAATTTATCTTCTCATTTCTTTTAAATTTTGGGCAACCCAAAATTTAAATACCTTCAACCCAAAAAGATAATTTAATCCCCTCACCTCACCTCCCTCAAACCAAACACACCCTAAGGGCCTATTTGGTTTAAAGGGAGGGGATGGAATGGGAGGGGATAGATGGAAGGGGATGGGAGAAGAAGATGGAAGATCACTTTGTTTGGAGGGGGAGAAAGGGAAAAATTTTTTAATGATCCTTTGTTTGGTTTAAGAGGAGAGGGGAGAGGAGACAATATCTAATTTATCATTTTACCCTTAAACATTAGTTTATATATTTTTCCTTATATAAATTAGTTTACACCTCAATATAAATTATATAATTTATAAAAAAAGATGAAGATATAAAATGGAAATAGTTTTCAATTCCCCCTAACTTAATTTCTCGTTATATAAATATTCTAACAATTATCATGTTAAATTAAATAAAAATTTCCTTCTATTGAAAAAAAAAATGTAGAGAACTTGAAAAAAATGGTAGAAAAACTTTAAAAAAAAAACTGTTTATAAGTGGTGATGTTTAATTAGGCGCAAAATGACAACGAAAAATTTTTACTATCTTACGTACAACTTGCTTGAAGCCAGCAACATGATTCAATCAACCTAAGAACCTCATCAACTTTGAAGGAACTCTTCTTGAAAATGCTCTGATTCCTAGTGAGCCAAACAGTATATAAAATAATACCACCTTATATATAACAGAAGTGCCTAAAGAAAAGAAAATGTCATGAAGCCTATCCAGTAAAAGATGTTCTGTTAAAAGAAGATGCACTATTATACATGTTCATTCTGTTACTACCTAATGCACTGATTGCTAGTGAGCAAGATAACATGTTTCCTTTCTTCAGTACCAAACACAACTAAATTTAGATTTCTTTTCTATCATTGACAAGCATCACCAACTTAAACAATGGAATGTCTTTGTTTATATTTGAAGCAACTACAAATTGAAATTAATTTCAAGCATCATATAAAGGATTCAAATCAGTTGTGAGATTCAGAATTTCACTTTTGAGTTGAAAGCTTAAGAACGCATTCACTTATGGCTTAATCGGTGCTATTTGGCTCAGAAGATAGAAATGGTCTGAAAGACTTTCAGGTTCATTCTGCAGCAACTTTGGACGAATTCCATGCTTAGCAAAAGGGAATTGCTTGTTGTTTTAGAAAGTTCTTTCTAACTCCAAGGACCATTAATTTATTTAGAAAACATCCAAATGTCTCCTACATAAATGGGTTGCTTAGAAAAATGAAATAAATCAAAAAAATTGATAAACCCATTTCGTGTCATACATTCTGCTCTGCCTCCACTTTTAAGTTTGCATATCTCTTAAACATAGAACCATTAAGGAAAAGCCTCAGCGGTGCATTTTCGGCCGAGGATGAGGGGTAAGGATGACTGGACGAGTGCCAAGTTGCCATACAGAAATTGAGAGATTGAGAGGCAACGATGAGGTACCAGATTTAAATCCCCAATTTGATGTGTTCTCGAGTCAAATCCAGAAGAGGGTTGGAGCAATTTCCATTTGCAGAGAAAGGTGAGACTTGCACCGTGAGAATGAGACAACAGTTGAGAGCAAGAAGAAGCTATATTTTTATTGAAGATTCACATGATATAATTAAGAATATGAAAAGACTATGAGATAAAATAGTCCCAAATTTTTGGCTCCCTCCAAAACCCCTCAATTTAGAGGAAACCGATATGAAGAAGTGGGAGAGATTTGGAACCCCTTTTTTGAAATCCCTCCCCTCCAATTTTTCATACCAAATAAGGGGAGGGGACCATTTTTCATCCCCTCCCCTCCAATCAAACAGGCCTAAGAGAGGGGAGCCAAAATATTGGTTTCAATTCCCTCCACTACCTCAATTTTATTCTTTCTCAGTTGAGGTGTTTCGGAGGGAGGAAAATATTATGACTAATTTGGCCTCAATGCTTTTTCATATTGCCATTTATACCGTAAAAACACCTTCGTGTGCGTTTGGAATGGCTTATTTTTGTCCAAAACGTGCTTATAATTCGTGATTCACGGTATACGAGGTAAATATGTGAGAGGAGTTTTTTCTCGGCTTGCGTAATAAGTACGTTTTTCCTGTACAAGACGCTATCACAAACAAGCCCGAACGTCTGGAGTCTTACCGCGTTCGGACCTCGCGTCTCAGCTCTCACGGTCTCTTCGTCCGTCGTCTTGCTCGGCTCTCTGTGGCGCTGTCGTTACCGTAAGGTTTTTTTTTTTCTTGATTTTGATTATGTCTCTAGTTTCTTTGTAGTAAGGTTTTTTTCTGGGTGGGTGTTTTCTTAATTTGCTTTTCTCATCAATTTCTTCATCGGTTTCTCCTTCTTTATTTTCTCGTCACAATTTCTTCATAAGATAAATGCCGCTTTCACTTCTGAAATTTGCCCGACGGCGAGGTTTTTCCAGTGACAGGTTGTTCCACTTGTACTTCTGTCGTTTTTGTGGGTTGATTTTTCGCAAACATCCTTAAAGGGTTATTTTAGTTTCAGTTGCGTAATAGGAGAATTAACCTGAAGGTTTCATTTTTCTGGGTTCGTTACTGTATTGTTGGGTTATTTTAATCTCATTGCCATTCTTTGTGTTGCTTGCTTGCAGATATTGGATTGCCATTGAAACAGAGGTGGGCTTTCTTCCATGTTCATTTGTCGGTGTAAGGCTTGTACTTAATTTCGGTCATTTAATGATAAAAAGAGAGTCTAAAATAGCATATTTGACACTATGTGATAGGTTTCCCATGCTCAAAACTAATATTAAGATTCTGTAAAGCACAAGAAAAAGTTTTAAGATTCTGCAAGCCTCTGCCTTAGCTTTCTTTGGTTTTTTTTTTTGGGAGAGTTGCCTTTTGTTAATATTTATGAATAGGTTATAGGTTGATTTTTTTGACTTATTATTTGGATTATTCGAAATGAGTTGCACTATAAGTAACAGAGGTTAAAGTTCTTTGAACGTGAATTTTTTCCCCCATTTACAGTGTTGAAATTTGAAATTGTTCAGAAAGTATATTGCTCCCTTTCAAATCAACAAATGATGTTGATGAATAAGTTGATTGATTAGAACAATTTAGCACATTGAGAAGGATAAGTGCTAAGCAACTCCGAACCATTAACAAAATGGAGCCATGAACAAAGTATGGTTCTGGGAGGGAAAAGGAAAAGCATATTAGAGAGAGAGAGAGAGAGAGAGAGAGAGAGAGCAAAATGGCCTTTAAAATCCCAAAACATCTTCTTGTAGCATCTTCCTGCTCTTGATTTTCAAAGTTGGTCCCAGATGTCATTAATGATTTGTTGTATATTCAATTTCATTCATGATTTTTATAATGTTCACAATTCAGTTAAATAGCTCCTGCCATTAATAATTTCTAACTATGACAATGGTAACGAGTAAAATCAGTAACAATGCTGCAATATTAAGAATGAGTAGTGAAGAGGAATGTTACCTTAGGATGCTGTACATGTCAGAAAAGGAGCTTAGCAGTGGCTGATGTTATGTGAAGCTATAGTTTTTTGCATTAACAGTGATAAGAATAGAAATCTGTACTTGTAAAGATACAACACATTTTTGGCCTATACATTTATTCAGCTTTCCTGGTTTGTTTATGTCCCAAATCATAATATGTTTTATTTTTGACCAAACCTCTTGAGTTCAGCTTTCCTGGTTCTATGGAAAAAATTTGAAAAATTCAGTTCATGCACATTTTTTTAATTCTCATGGTTTGATTCTGGATTTCAGGAACAATAGGGGTGAAGATAGGTTCAGCTTTTGCCTGGGGCTTGTTAGATCTAGCTCAAATTGACCTCGTTAATCGGTTTAGGTAATTTTGATACAACCATCTTTAAAGTTCTACTAATAGTGTCTCAGGTTGATTAATGCTGAGCTTCTTGTACATTTTTCCTGACAAAAATAGTTGCATAGATGCATCTTTGGGAGGTCGGAAAGTAAAAAACAAGATTTGCTTATTTGCAATGTGTTTTGTTTAACTAGCTGATTTAAACAATATTATTATCTGGAAAAACACGTTTCTGTTAGAAAGAGGAAAACACTTGTTTTAAGAGAACTCATTTACAAGCGTTATGTCAAAAATAAAAGGAGCACTGGAAGAGTTATAGTTTTCTATTTCCATTGAATGAAAAAAGTTGTTATTGAAGTATGATGCTTCTTTTGCACAAAATTGTAATCACTATTTATTTTTTTTTACCAATCATTGTTTTAATAATTCCAACAGTGTAAGCTAAAATAGATTTGAATTTTCATTATTTAATTTATATTGAGGTGTACACTAATTTAAATAATTTTCATTTAAAAAACTAATTTAAATTATATATATAAGAAAAAATAATGTAATCTAACATATAAGGGTAAAACGGTAAATTAGTTATTATTTCCTCTTCCATCCTCTGTTGAACCAAACAAAGGATCATTAAAAAATCTTCCCCTTCCTCCCCCTCCAACCAAACCAAACCAAACAAGGTAAACCCCTATCCTTTTCTTCCGTCCCCTCCCCTTCCATCCCCTCCCTTTGAACCAAACAGGCCCTCAATCTCAGGCTCTCAACTGTTGATATGCTATAAAGCCACTGCCGTCATATCGGACAGCCCGAGTTTGGATTGGATTGTTGAGTCATTTAGATATAAGCTTGGGGATAACTCCAGGCGGCGGCGCCGGTACCGTTTTGTTTGTAGAGTTGAAATGGGACGGATAATGGAGTGGGCGGCGAGTGCGGAGCATTTGGGAGGGTTCCCTAGAAGATTGGTGTTCACTGCGGTGGGGGCCTTTGCCAAGGCGGTGGCTTCTCTACTCAACTCCTCCTACATTCACAATGCCAACACCCTCATGCATCTGGTTCGATCAAGACCTCCTGGCGTGCCTCTTATCACTGTCAGCAATCACATGTCCACGTTAGTTCTGATCTCTGTGGTTTTCTTGATTTTGCAGAGGTCATTCTTTTGCTCAGTTATTTAGCTTTTCTTGTTGTTTTGCAACTTAAACAGGTTGGATGATCCGCTTATGTGGGGATTCAAAGGGTTTCCTACCTTTGATGCTAATTTAGGTCGATGGATATTGGCTGCTGAAGATATATGTTTTAAGAATGCATTTTATTCTTACATTTTCAGGCTCGGTAAGTTCAGCTATGGAAGGATTCTTCTACCTGTGATAAGTCCAACTTGTATGTTTAAAATTTATCAGAATTGTTAGGTTGAACAAGTGAGATGAGGGATCTTAAAGGCGATTCATCCTGAGTTCAGCCGGGTGTAAATTACTGTGTTTACGGTTTATCATGTTTTTGAGCTGAATATGTAGTAAACTAGTAATCTTCTCCATGAGTATGTTTTCAACTCATGGATAGCTGTTTAAGATCGTTGTGTTAGGTGGTCTCTCAACTCCTAAATTTGTAAAGGGCTAAAATCCTAAAATGGGATGCCGAACTCTCCAGCTAAGCTGCATCATGGGATAAAGGAGTGGGGTGGAGAACTTACATTCAGAGGGCCATTCTGCATGGGTGTTTTGACCAATGACGTTGGATTGTCATTGTTCAACCTTCACATAGGGTTAACTCGATTTTGAATCCATCATAAAGAATCAAAGCCAGCAATCTTTTTGTGAATGTATCTGGTAGAAGAGACTCACCAATAATCCCTTCATGGTGTGGTGATTACGATGAAATCTTAATTATCTTGTCTATTAGCTATTTTTAAAGTCCACTGTATTTCGTGAAGGCTCAAAGTTTGAAAAAAGTGAGATGTTACAATGCTTACGTTTTGACCCCTCCATTTTGCGGGTTTAGGTGAAAGCTTATCAATCTCTGCACCAAATTTGTTCTTAAAACTTTTCTATGTTTTGGTAGTGTATGATTAAACTATTGTTTTCTACAAGAGGTTGTGGAATTGATGCAGGGAAATGTATACCTATTATAAGGGGTGGTGGAATATATCAGGAACACATGAACGAGGCTCTTGAGCGGCTAAATGATGGAGCTTGGGTATTTATTTAATACCATGTACATTCTTCCATCCATCTCTATACACACACTTTTTATGAGCGTAATTCTTTCATGATAATATTTTTTATGGTTTCTCCTTTTACTATTTATTGTTATGAATAGAAGAACTTCTGAGCCATGTCTTCTTATGCATTATTCAGTGGCATGATGGATTATTTTTGTAATTTGAATAATTGATGAGAATAGTCCATTTCATCTGCTTCTGTTCGATGATGATGTAGGACGCCAAAAACTAAGCAAGGGAAGTACAGAAAGGGGAGGAGACGGGGGAGAAGTAGAAAGAAAATATAAGGAATACAATAACTCAGTTCTTAATATTATTCAATAGCAAAGGTCATACAAATGAAGAGTTTTAGGGCATATTTATGGTACTCGTGCACTAACCCTAATTAATAAAAGATAATCTAAACAAATATCAATTTAAATAATAGACTGCATTTATTCAAACGAAATCCTACATTAAAATAGGAAATGAAATAAAAATAACAGAATAGGATATAGAATCGAGTATTCTTCTTTCTCTTTCTAACGAAAGCCTTCATCGTCCCCTCAACTGTCCTTTACATAATTCTTTCAGGCACATCATGTATTGATGCTTTAGGCATTGGCTAAATTTATTCATGAATACTTGTTTAATGCGTAGTAAGTTGATCTAACTGATTCTGATATCTGATTTTGGAATTTGCATTGGTAGCTGCATACATTCCCTGAAGGAAAAGTGTCTCAAGATGATGCTCCTATAAGACGATTGAAATGGGGAACTGCAAGTCTAATTGTCCGTGCACCCTTAACTCCAATTGTATTGCCAATTGTTCATCATGGTTTTCAAAAGGTAACTCTCGACTTTTGTTTTTTATTTTTCCTATGATAGGCTAGTCCCATGCACAAACGGTATAATATTTACTTATTTTGTATCCTTTACTGGGAAAAAAAGTATCGAGTCAGAAGGCAAAACATTGGCTCATTAGAGGTCTCTGCTCTCTCTGTAAGCCAATTAGAGTAAAATCCCACTAGAAAGCCATCATGTGAAAACTTGAAGAGAGGCCAAGAAAACTTCACTATCCCAATGAAGGGTCAACGAAACAAATCTTTGGTTAGAAACTCTCATTTGATTCCCCACATAACCATCAGAAGCCTGAGAAAATAGTGCGTCCGAAGGTTCTTTGTGCAATCATGTTCACTGCCAAGAGATTGGTTTTCTGTCATAGTGTAACCATAGTTGTACAACCCTGATTATCCAAAATTTCTTTGTTGTCTGGTAATTTTTTATCAACTATTGGTTATTTTATTTATTTATTTACGATAATTGAATAACTGCTATGAATATGATGCTCATTTCTTTATAGCTGTAGCATATTTATAATGAAAGTAATTGAGTTGATTAATACATGCTGTACGTTTATTTTGGTTATTCATGGGTGATGCTATCTATGTTCTTAGGTAATGCCAGAGAAATTTATGTTTAGTAGACGGCCTCCTTTACCATTATGTAATAAGAGAATTGACATAATTATTGGCGAGCCAATTGAATTTGACCTTCCAAAAATGAGGCAGATGGCTATTTCCCAGACTCGGAACAAGTCGTTTCATATCAATGGGTGGCCTTGCACTTCTCCTGATGTTTTGGATGAAGCAGCACAGAGATGCCTCTACGCTACAATTTCTGAGCAAATCCGAACATCCATGGAGGCATTAAGGAATTTCAGAAAAAGCATCCTTTAGTTGTAGATTTAGTTATATCTGAAGCTGGCCTTTCAATTTCTATTCAGTGGTTCGCGAGTTACTTTTGTCAAGAGTATTTTGCCTTCAATTATTCGTTAGAAAATCTCCTAAACTGGAGCACTGTTGAAAACTGATCAGAGAGCTCCAACTTGGGGTTCTTAAATCAAGTGCCTTCAGATTAGGGGCCTTTATGCATGGCGCGGAATCAGATAGACTAAGCAAAATTATTTTCTTGAAATCCCACTGTTTTAAACAATTTATGAAGGTTTATTTTTGCCTCATTTTGCATTTATAGTCTGGGAACTTGTTTTAATTTTGTACAGGGTACGACGTTATGCATTCTGCAACTCCAGAAGACCCCTGCTACTACTTTTTTTAGTTATCGCATTTATAGAAGAAGAATATCAATTTTATATGATAATTGTAACAGATGACGGACAATCTAGTAATGCAGTAGAGAATGAAGAATATAGAAATGTCTCAAGGAATTATTGAAAGAAGACTGACGTTTAATAAAAAATAATATAATAAAATTAAGGGTGTACGTTTAAATATGAAACCAGAGGAATTAAAAAACGAAACGTTTATGCACAAGGTTAGTAAAATATTAAAATCAAAGGAAAATAATAAGAGTCATTGTGTAGTATTAGAGAAAAAATATCCTATAGAATCAACATTAACCAGTGTTTTTGAAGCCGGACCGGACGGTTGAACCGGTGGGATCGTCGCCCAGTCCAGGCAACTCCGGATTGTCGCCCAGTCCAGGCAACGGCTTGGATATTGGTGTCAAGCCGCTTTTTCTGTTAAGCTGTGTTAATCCGTCTTTTAACCGTTTTTGAGCCGGAACCCGCTTTTAGTCCGGGAGCCCGAACAGATTTTTAAAAACCGTCTGAGTCTACTGAAATAGAAGGGAAGCGCTTTTTTTATAAAAAAAATGGGTAAAAAAATAATTTTCAATCCAGAACAAAAAACAAATATAAATGTCGCGTCTTGCACATGAGAGAAGATCAAAAGAAAGATTTTAAGAATGAGGATGAAGAACTGAAGGAGCCCAGGACAGTAGATATAGACTGAAAGAGGGAACATATTTATTAGAGAAGAAGGGATAAAACTCTTACATGTGAAACAAATCTAATTCTTCTCTGAGGTTGAAATGTAAACTGCGATCTTTGATTTCTTATCTCATCCAACTATTATCCAATTCTCAGGGCCATTCTATGTCGCCGGGAAGAACACAGTTGGAGACTTGGAGTGCAGAAGGAAAACAAAAGAAAAAAAATGATAAGACATGAGGCTGCCGCAGGAGAGAGAAAAAAACGCTTGTGATTCCTCGTTAGTCGTGAGTTGAGAACAAAAGCACGCTTTGCTCTGATCAGGCCAAATCAATTGCCTGCTAATGAATAACTAGAGAATCTTTCATATGAATAAATAGAGAATCTTTCATTTGAAAAAAGAGTAACTTTTTAAAAATATCTTTTATTAACAGATCCATTGCAGGGTAATATTAATATCATCTCTCTTTAGTATTTTCAACGTTATCTTTGAAGAAAAGAGAGATAATGGAACAAATGTGAATAAATTATATTTTTTTTAATGTTAGCTGACAAAAGAGATATTGTGGGGATAGGATCAGAACAAATATTAATAAGATTTATTGTATTTGTATTTAAATTCATTCTTTTGTTTATTTTATTTCTAATCAATCAGTTGTATATATAAAATTATACAATATTGTTATTTTATCTTATGGGTGACAATTGATGAGGTTTTTAAATGGTGTTTTGTGATTTTATTAACTTCATATGAAATTAGATTAATGACTAATTATTGTAATATATATATATATATAATATTTTTAAATTTAATTATTACATCACCGTTTCGGCTAAACGGCTCAACCGTTCTAACTGGTTGAATCTTAACTCGCTGACCTTTCCGGTTCAATGTCCGGTTTGGCTTTTAAAACATTGACATTAACAGAAGGATTGTTAAGGATACCATTAATAAGCATACCATTAATTGAAAATGAAATATGTAAGTTATCTTCTAAAGATGAAGTATCAAAAATATATATAGCAGGAATTCAAATATTAGTAAAAGCATATTTTAAAGAAAGATTACACTCCAATAGAATTATCAATAACAGATAGAAGAATAATTAATAGTGTACAAGATAGCATATTAGTGTACAAGCCACCCCGATAACAAGGGAGTGTGTTCGAACCCTCTGACCAATGGGGAGACCTCATTGGTAGGCGATCTCGTAAGTCCCTTGTAAGTGCTTGAAGAGCTCTGGGGCCGTGCCATAGCCTTGGTAGGGGACTGGTGCAGAACCTACCTAAACTTTTTTCTATAAAAAAGAAGAAGAAATATTATCAGTAAATTTAATATTCCAAAAATTAAAATTTACATTAAATACAAATTTTGTCATATCTAGGTATGATGAACATATGAACCAATCAATAATAATATACCACAAATTAGGGGAAATTAGATTAATGCCAGGAGCTAGAACAATAAGTATAATAGCAATGGTAGGATTAGTATTTACTGATGAACATAAAATATATAATAAATCACAAGGCAAAATAAGTATAGAAAAACATTTTATGCCTATATTACAAGAAATTCCTATAGATCTAGTTAATATAACTATACCAAAACAATCACAAAATGAATTAGATAGTACGATAAATTATCATGAAGGAAAAATAAGAAGAATAGAAACTAATGATAATTTAGGACAAAGGATATTAAGAATAAATACTCCATAATCATCAAATTTAAGCATAAATATAAACCCACATAGGCTAAGTATGGACTGTACAAGGCCAGAAACTAGTAGGAGATTAACAAGAAATTTAAGTTTAAATAACATAGACAATGACCACCAAAGAAATTTATTAACAGAAATACTAATAACCTCAAATTTAGCAGAAATAAGACCAACAACTAAGAGTTCAATACAAGAAAATAATATTATAAAATTAGAAATTAAAAAGGAAGCTATATGGGTAGAAGTAAAAGCATTAATAGATGAATAAAGAGAAAAAAGTTTAATAGAATTAGAATATACAGAGGATAATTTAGAAATAATATAGGAAGGAGTAAAAACAAAAACAATAATGAGGTTTAATAAAAGAGATATATTAGAAGTAAAATCATGGGTAGAAGAAAATAAAAGAAACCACCAGATAATATTAGCCAAGGACTTTTTAAGAAAAATAAAACCTTATAGAATACAAAGAGATAGGATAGTAATTAATATCAACTGTCTAACAATTGTAATACCAAAGGTCTTACATGGATAATAGAAATAGGATAATTACACTAAATTATTATGTAAGAAGAAATTAAAGAATAATAGTACCAGATGCGAATAAGAGTTTTATAAAATACATGGTAAGAGGAATAGAAAAATTAAATAAAAAAGATAAGGATAGATTAAAAAATACAATACAAAATAAATAGAAAATTCACAACTAACATATCAAGTAGTGTCAATGGTACGGGCAAGAGAAAATCTCGAAATATTTCAAGAAAAAATTGGAATTATTATCAAGAGTATATGAGGAACTTATACTATATATTAGTTAAATTTAATTATAAAAAGTATAGATCAAGAAAATACCATGCCTAAGTAGATACAAGATCAAGCCTAACTGTAGCAAAATATGATGTATTGCCACCAGAATTATGGAAAAGGAAGAATAGAAAGTTAAGAATGGAAAGTGTGGGTAAGGAAATACATATTATAGAACTAAAAGCAAATAATATAAATATTCAGATAGGACAATATGAATTGCTAATAAAAGAATTAAACCAATATAAAGAACCATCATGTGATGTCATTTTAGTATTAGATTTGTTAGAACAATATTATCCAATACATATGCTAAATAAAGCTATAATGTTAACAACACCTTATAAACACGAGGCATGGGGAGTAAGAATAGAAAAACCATATAGAAGAAAAGATAAAAAATTTTAGATAAAGACAAATGAAAATGAAGTACAATTTTTACCCAATAATAATCCTATAAAAATCCAACATATGCTAGCAACATTAGCTATACTAGAAGTAAAAACTATAGAACAGAGATTATTAGACAATTATAGTGAAAATCCATTAATTCATTGGGAAAAGTATAAACCTCTAGCAAAAATAGAATTAAAAGAGTATAAAAAAAGAAACAAATTGCAAACCCTATCCTTGGACTAAACAAGATAAGAAAGAATTTATTATGCATATAGAATAAATGAAAAAAATATAATTTAATTAGAGAAAGTAGGTCCAAATATTCATCATCTGTGATGATAGTAATAAAACATAGTGAAGAAAAAAGAGGAAAATTAAGAATGATAATAAATTATAAAAAATTAAATGAAATAACAGTTAGAAACAGATATCATATACCAAAGATGGAGTTATTATTTAATTTAATAAGAGGAAATACAATATTTAGTAAGTTTGATGTAAGTCAGGATTTTTTAAAAATAAAATTAGAAGAAGAAAGTAAGAAATATACTGCTTTTAGTACATCTGAAGGGTTATTTGAGTGAAATGCTCTAGCAATGGGATTCTATAATAGCCCCAGTATATTCCAGGAACATGTAACAAAATTATTATTACCTATAAGAGATTTTGCAATAATATATATTGATGATATACTAATATTTTCAAAAAAATGAAAAGGAACATGAGGAATATTTAGATCAATTTATGACATTAGTAGAAGAAAAAGGAATACACATATCACCAAAAAAGGCTGAATTAAGAAAAACAAAAATACCTTTCTTAGGACAGAAAATATCAAAAGATGGGATAGAATTACAAAATCATATAAATGAAAAAGTATTAGAATTTCCAGTAATTAATAACAAAAAAGATCTTCAAGCCTTTATAGGATTAGTAAATTAGGCCAGGAACTATATACCTAATTTATCAAAATTAACAGGAAAAGTATCAAAATTAGATGGAGAAAAAACTATATGGAAATGGAATAAAGAAACTCAAAAAATAATAGAAGAAATAAATATTTTACGCAAGAATTTAACTAAATTAACTATACCATTAGATAATAATATCAAATGGATTATATATACAACGCCTCTGATAACTATTGGGTTGCTGCTATATATTTTGAAGATAACGATGGAAAGGAAAGAAAAACTAGGTACTCTAGTGGAAAATTTAATGAAGCTCAAACTAAGTATCATTCTAACAGGAAGGAATTCTTAGCAATAAAGAAGGCAATAGAAAAATTTGAACTATTCATAGTAAAGACCATATTTACAATAAGAATAGATAATACCCAAGTAAGAACTTGGCTAAGTAATGGAATAAGAGATGAAAAATTAAGTGATAAAATGTTAATTAAATGGCATAATGATCTATCTTATTATGATTATGAAATAGAATATATTAAAGGCCAGAATAATCTTATTCCTGATTATATGAGCATATGGACCCAATAAATAGAAGGGATAATCATAGCCCTGTAAGTAGGATTATGGAAAATGAAGAATCATCACCAGTAATCAATCATCTTAAAATGAAGGTGAATATTTTTGAGATGAATATAAATCTTTTGAGTAGCCAGGAAAATAATAGTATTCAGAACCTATCAAGTTATGTTGCTAATTTATCTGATGCTATAAATGAGGAATTGAAGAATAAGAGGGAATCTAATAAAGGACCTTCAATAAAGAGTAAGGTCAGCAATGACCAATAGCCACTTATAATTGGGTCATCTACCCAATCCGAGTTATCTACCTGAAAGAAATAATTGGGTCATCAGGATCCAAAACGTAATATCCCAAATTTTGGAATTGGTGGCTTAAGAATAAGTTTAAATCAAGTGGACTGCTAATCCCAAGTTTAGCAAGAGCCCCAGGAATGAGGATTTGCTGCCAGTGAAAATTTTCTATGAGGCAGCGACTTTGTTATATGGTTTTAGATGATCCAATGATATTCAAAAATTGTGAAATTTTACATGACAAAATTAAAAATCCTAAGTTTTAATTTGATAGGTCATGGGTAATTTTTGGAGCTGTATGTAAAAAGTTATGAATTTTTGAATTTAGCCCAGAAAAAACTGGAAAGTTTCTGGAACAACGTCTAAAGATTTAAATTCTGGGAATTGTGAGCTTCCAATTGGCTAAGGACTATATTTTCCTTGAAACTAGACTCAATAAGGGTTTTATAGCCTTTAGAATCACTCCAATTCAATGTTTACAAATTAAGTTATGATTTTTTAAAGTTTAGACAAAAAATCTGTCAGAATTGCCACAAATCATTAAATGAAGGAAAAACAACTTTGAAATTATGAGATAAATGGGAAAAGCCGTTTGGGCTGATTGAAGGACTCTTAGATGTAATATCCCGATTTGTGATTAGAACTAATGACTTTGAGATTTATTGTAATTAGTGTAATTAAACACTTTTGGTATAAATGTGTATGTGGTATTTAAGATCAAGGGTTGAGATCTATTGGTTATGGGTCGGAATCCTATACATGGCGTTTGTGTGAGCTCATGGAGAGCGCGGACAAGATAAGGACATGTGGCATTGTGGTGGTTGTTGGCTGAGGCACAAGGAGACAAAAGCTCACTTTTCCCTTATTCTCTCTCCTATTCGGCTAAGAGGCATGGGCAAGGGAGAGGAGTTGTTTCTTCATCATCATTCCTATCTCTCATTTTCTCTCTCTTTCTCCTCCATAGTTTCCGATGATCAAGGGAAAAAGAAGAAGAAAAAGGTGAGATTTTGATGATTTGATTGATTTCTAATGCCCTAAACCTTTTCTCTAATGTTGTTCTCCTCATTGAGAGCTTCAACTTGGTGATTTCAAAATCTTGAAAGGTGGTGACTTGAGTGTTGATTCGAAATTGAAAGTGGGAGAATCAAGATTCTGGGTTTGGCAAAGTGAAGAGGTAGGCATTTAGTGCATTTTGAAGTATTATTGGTGATTTTTGGATAAGTTTAGTAAAATCTGGAAATTTGCCTTGAGTTTGTGTAAATGTTGAAAGTATGGATTTCATTGTGTTTGATGTTGGAAATGGTCCATTGTGAAGATATTTGAGTATTGGATTTAATTTGGAATGTTGGAAATGTATTAAGAGAAATTTGGACATTTGGTTGTGTTATAGAGACCTAAGTGCATGATTATGGTCAAAGAGGTTTTGGGGGTGTTTGAGAGGTTACCAAGGTGTTCCCTAGTTAGTGCTAAGTGTGTATGAGCTTTTGGTAGAGTTTGGGAATCATTGGGTATGAATTTGACCATCTGGTATTTTCTGATGTTTTTTGCATTTCTGGTCTCTGATGCATAACACTTGAGCAGGGGAAGATCATGCTGAGGGCTGTGTGTATTTTCCCTTTTTTGCTTCAAGTTTTGCTTGGGTTTTATGAATGAGGCTCGAGTGCACTTCTTTGTTCTCGAGTGAGGGAAGATCATGCTAGAGTGAGCTTGGGCTTGCTCGAGTGATGGTATGAGCTCAGAGTTGGGGTTGCTCTTGGGTCCTTACTCGCTGGCCATTGTTCAAGAGTATGCTCTGACACTCGCAAGCACGGCTGTCTCACCTGAGCACTGGAGGGTATGCTTGAGTGAGCTTGTCCCTCTGATGGTTGCATGTGCTCTCGGGTTTTTACTCGTCGTGTTGCACTTTCGGGACTCGAGCATATTTGGAGTCATCACCCGAGTGCAGAGCTTCATGCTCGAGTGATGTGAGCACGTTCTGGTCGTTGTAGTTGCTCACTGTCAAACACTCGCGAGTGAGAATCGTTCTCACTCGAGCACGAGTCGTTCATTACTCGAGTAAGGTAATCTTCACTTGAGTGATCCAGTCTAACATCTGTGTTTTGCCTTCCAAAAAGGGGTATTCAGGGTAGCTTCTCCCAACCCTTTAGGCATATGTTTAGGCCTCTATTAGTCGCCTAAAGAGTCCTAAATGATAACCAACTTAGAATATTATGAAATTAAGAACTTGGAAAAAAGATTGATCGGTTGTCCCTACTTTGGTTATAGGATTTGACATCTGTCAGACACGTGAGCCCACTATGCCAAATATTGTCAGGAAAGATACAGGTAGTGATTCCTCTCTTATACTATATGTAAATGTATTGTATGTTTGCCTATCATGCATTGTGTGCTGCTGCTTTGTGCCTTGTGGAGCTTTGTGCATTGTGGAGCTTTGTGCCTTGTGATCCATTTTGCTTTGAGATACCTTGTGCATTGTGATTACAACGAAAGCTGGCATAGTGATTACCGCGAGAGTGGGCATAGTGTTTGCAGCGAAAGCTGTCATTGTGCTTATCGCGAAAGCGGGCATAGTGCATTGTGATACAGCCGTGAGTGCTATCGTTTGTGGCGCGAGCCATAGATCATAGTGTTACTGATGATGCTGGTGAACATGATACATTACATGCCTTGTGTTTATATATTGTATGAGTGATTTGTTACTATTGTGATTCTTTAGAATCTCACTCTTTCCAAATGACTAACTTTTCAGACAGGGCAAGTGGCTCGAAAGGGAAGTGTCTAACCAGGAGTGGTTAGGCCTTTAGGGACATTTTGTGTTTTGGATGTTGGTTATCTAGTTGGGATTTAGGATTTCCATTTGTATATGACATGTAAATGATGGTTTTGGATATGTAATCCCTATTTTGGGAACCTTAAACCTATTATATGTAGTAACCTGGGGTTTGCCGGGATTTTAGTTTCCGCACTCTGATATTTATTATGTGATTTGATTTCTCAAGTAATTATATCCACAAGTGAATGTGAGACCACGAGCAACTATGTTTTGAACTGATTTTTTTATTACCCTATCTCATGATGAGGGATTATAAATTGTTGATTTCATCTTATTGGTCTCTATTTCACTTAAATTTCGTAATCCGGACGTAATTACGGTGAAGGGGTTACATTAGACATGATTATGGATGGACCAAGAGGGAAGGATTAGTTGGATTTTAATTGTGCTTTATAACCCATTTACATGTACATAAAGTTATGTACACAAAAATCCAATTTTTAGAGTTTTGGGTAAAAATAAGATAAGGGTATGACATTTTGGTATCAAGGCCCAAAGCGATTATGGAAGAACCCAAGTGGTTGTGACAGAGTGGCGGTACTGGCAACAAGATAGTATACTGATATGGTCTTGATTACAAGTGATGGGAAATACGCACACACGGGGGTACTAAAGGAGTGTATCCTCCCAATCTGTTAGCTAGCCCTAAGAGATCAGCGAATATCCAAAGGGTAATCACAGGGTACCGGTGGTTGGAATCAGATACAGTCGATATCTTTGTTTTGGCACGGGTACATAAAAGTTAAGTGTGCTCAACCCAGGAAAATTCTAGGATGGGTGACCCCTGGGAAGCTGAGTTGATAGGGTCATGGAGACTTAAGGAATGATAATTGTCTTAAGTTTCTCCATGACTAATAATCATTTCAGTTAGATAATTTACTTGATGTTTATATGCTTGGAGATGCTGACGATGTAAGTATCAATTTTAATTTGAATCATTTCTGTTGCAATAATGGATGCTTAGAAAAGTTCACTTGATGATGTTATGAAAACTCGAGGTATAGTAACTGTTTTGAGGTTTCTCTATGCTAAGTGATGATCCTTAGTAACGCTATGGTGTCAAAGGAATGTGGATATAATATACGTTGTTATATGATGAGTAGTGATCATACCATATAGTGATCATAGATGATCCAATATGATGATACTGAAGGATGATGATAGGCTTGAATTAGATCTAAGATAAAATAGTGCTTAGGTCGAAATGCAAATCAGGTTGTACTATGGTTCTACTCCATGAAGAAAGTTTGAACTTGGTGAACCTTGTGGATGTGTTAAACCTTTAGTAATATTTTGAGGATAATACCCGAATATCGTGAAGGTTAGGATAGGCGCTATTGATACTGATTCTTAGCGAGGTTTCTTGAGGTTGCTAGTTGCTAATCTAGCATAGGGAAAGATCTTGATAATAGAGTATTCCCTTAATGAATGAGAATAGTTCTTGATAGAACAAAGATTAGCCAGGAGATATGGTTTCACAGTTGAGACATAGAATCGAATGTATGAGTGGCTTTCGGATTCCCTGTATAATATAGGTAAAGTACCTTGATAAGGGAAGTAGAGTTTGTGAATATGCCTGGAGTAGGGATGAGCAAAAAACCCAATGGTCTAGTTAACTTGGTCTGACCCGACCTGATTTGGTTATGAAAAAACTGACCTAAAGCAATATTGGACAAACCAAACCAAACTGGTCATCTCGGGCCGGACTGGACTTCGGTCTAAGGTGTCAGACCCTTTGGTCTATCCAGTCTAGCCCGAGTAGCATTTTTATTTTTTTTTTAATCCCCCAGCCCAAGTCACACACACTGACTGTTACTGACTCAGACAGATTCTCACCCTATCTCACGCCACACACGCTTATGGTTCACTTGCTGACACATACAAGCCCAAGCTCGTTTACACACCAAATTGAAGTTCAGATTTTAGAACTGAAGTCTCAAGCCCACAGAACTTAGAAGGACAGAAGGAACTCTATGTCTCTTACTTGAATTTGACACTCCCGTCTTGGCATCTCCCTCTCGGCGGCTTGTGTCTTCAACGACTCAATATGGTGCGATGGAAGGACATGGCAGAGGTGCACTGGACTGAGGCACGAGCAGTGAGAGTAGATGAATCCGTGATGCCACTACAATGGTGGTTCGGGCATATAGGCGGCGGTCATAATTGGAAGGTTGGGAGTGGGTTTAAGGGGATTATATTAGGGAAGAAGAGAAGAGTGAAGGCAAAGACCAAAGACTTCATATTTATATTGTGGAACTATTGTGTATGTATATGTTGTGCCTCCTCTTACTTCCTCCATGGCCACAGTCAATTTTCTTGCCCTTAATTTTTTTTAACCAAAACCTAAGTTGTCTCACAAAGAAGAAGGAAAAAAAACTAGGTCATGGACTACCTGGACTAGTCCAGGAAGTCCACTAGACCTGGTTTGGTCCAGCCCAAGCTCGGGCTAGTGCTGGACCAGACTGGACCTCGGGCTGTCGTGTACAGCCTGAGGTACTATCTAGACTAGACCTCGAGTTGAGGCCAAACCCGATCTTGTTTGGTTTGTGATCAACCCTAGCCTAGAGTTGGACCGATAATGGAAGTCCATATGAAATGACCCCGAATGATTTGAGTTGAAATAGGCTAAGAGTGGGCACAGACCGCTGATGGAGGCAGTGTCGTTACATAGAAAGGCCGCGGATATGTCGGTACAGACCATCGATGGAGGTAGTGTCATTACATAAAAATGCCAAGGATATCCTATCATTACAGATCATCGATGGAGGCAGTAATGGTCGGCACAGACTGCCGATGGAGGCAATGTCGTTACATAAAAAGGCTGCAGATATCCTATTATTATAGATCACCGATGGAGACAGTAATGGTCTAAACAAACCGCTGATAGAAGCAGTGTCGTTACATAAAAAGGTTGCAAATATCCTTGTTAGAGCAAGCGTTTCACCCAAGAGGGGGGGTGAATTGGGTGATAGTAAACAAACCGCTGCTTCTAAACACTGCTTCTAAACAAACCGCTGATAGAAGCAGTGTCGTTACATAAAAAGGTTGCATATATCCTTGTTAGAGCAAGCGTTTCACCCAAGAGGGGGGTGAATTGGGTGATAGTAAAAATTTCGTTGTAAATATGAAAACTTGTCAGTGAATATAATGCAGTAAGAGTAAGGAGAAATATCACCGAAGTGTACACCGGGAGTTATACTGGTTCGGCCACAACTACTTTGACCTACGTCCAGTCTTCAGAATATCTCTGAGAGTTTCACTATAACTTCCAAGATTCAGTGGGTTTTTTACACCTCAGTACAAGCAAGTTCCTTTGCCTGGACACTCGCTCCCCCTTACAAGTTGTAATCCAATTCCAACTCAAGGTTCCACAACCTTAAGTTACCTCAATAACAAATATTGAGTTTGAATGAAATATCTCTCTCACAGAGTGAATAAGAATCACTGAAGTACATAATTTCAAGTATTTAAAAACAGAGTATTGAACGTGAACTTGATAATGCGTTCGTATGTGTGTTGTTGTTCTTTCTCTGTTTGGATGTTCCCATATATATAGATGTGTTGGTAATGATTGTTGGAACATTTTCTTCTTGCCCGTTAGAGTGTGCGCAGCCACTGTTGACTTTTCCAGTATTTGAAAAATATCCGTTTGCGGTAGGTGGCGATAGGTGACATTTGAACGTTGCATTTGACTTTCCTTATTTGGTAAGATCTCTTCATTGTTTATTTGCGGATATGCTAAGAATACTAATACAATGAAGGGTTAATCATATAGGAAACAAAACAATGAACGTTGAAATGAATTCTAAATTTCTGGATTTGGATACTCGAGTAGTTCCTCGAGTATTCATTAAGTTTACTCGAGTACTTACTCGAGTATTATCATGAAAATATTGATAAACAGCAAGTCAATAACTGAACATTACATTACTCGGGTAGTGCATGGAGTAAACAAATTTACAAACCTTGGAAATACCTGTTTACTTGGATACTACTCGAGTATGGTACAATTTTCTTCATAGGTTAATCGAGTGGCTACTCGAGTAATCTCTCAAATAAACTTCTGGTTACTCGATGCTTTACTCCAGTAATGTTGGCAGGATTACAAAGCTGAGAGCACTTCAAGTTTTCTTACCTGGTTACTCGAGTACTGTAACCCCCCTCACCGTAAATACATCCGAATTACAAAATTTAAGTGAAATAGAGACCAATAAGATGAAATAACAATTCATAGTCCCACATCCAAGAGACGGGGTATTTTGAAATCAGTTCCAAACATACTTATTACTGGTCTCACGTTCACAGGCGGATATAATTACCAGAGCGATCAAATCACATAAACAATATCAGAGTGCGAAAACTAAATCCCGGCTAAACCCCGGGTTACTTCATATATATAATGGGTTTACAAGTTCCCAAAATGGGGATTACATAACCAAAATAATCATTTACATTCTTATGTACACTTGATAACCCCAACTCCAAAACTATGATAACCAACTACCACTTAGATCTCGGAGTAAGCCTAACTACTCCTGGTTGTCCGCTTCCCTTTCGAGCCACTCGCCCTGTCTGAAAAGGTTAGTCATATGGAAGGGGTGAGATTCTAAAGAATCCCAGTAGTAACAACAATTTCATACCACATGCAATCACAGAATATGCACACCAATCAACTCATACAGCAACACAAGTCACTCCACCCTCATCCCCTTTTACCGTCGGGAAGGCATACGACCTTTACCCGAACCGTTGTTAGCGACTCAGGGACTATTGCCGTGGCAGTGCATACAAATAGCCACACGGCTCAAATATAGCCTTTCGGCTTTCACAAATGGCCCGTCGGCCTTCACAAATAGCCTGTCGGCTCACAATTAGCCTTTCGGCCCACATGTACACATATCACACCCTAACCTCATCCCCTTTTACCGCCGGGAAGGCATACGACCTTCACCCGAACCGTTATTAGCAACTCAGGGACTATTGGCATAGCGGTGCTTCCACAATTTCACTTAGGCACATATATGACACCCTAACCTCATCCCCTTTTACCGCCGGGAAGGCAAACGACCTTCACCCGAACCGTTATTAGCAACTCAGGGACTATTGGTATAGCGGTGCTTCCACAATTTTCACAACACTTGCAGCATACAATACTCATTTCAAAACAATGACATAATATACATACAATGTATCACACAAGGTATAAAGAAAGAGTCACTACTTGTATCCTTCCTGACTGGCTCTGGCACCTTAGCCTTACGAGGACGACAGATGTCAAATCCTATATCAATTAGTGACAACCAATCAATCTCTTATCCATATGTATATTTCGATAATACTCTAAGTTGGTTATCATTTAGGACTCTTTAGGTGACTATTAGAAGCCTAAACATATGCCTAAAGGGTTGGAAGACACTACCCAAAAGACCCCTTACTCGAAGGCAAAACACTGATTTTTGACTGTTTCACTCGAGCACAGATGCTCTCACTCGAGCACAGAACGGACATCACTCGAGCACAAGAGAGAGTGAGACTGCGAGTGAGCACCCGAGAGCACAAGGAAACTTTCAGGAACTGGCTCACTCGAGCACGCTGAACCTCACTCGAGCACAAGGCCAAATGCCTCACTCGAGCACCCGCGAGGGAAGTTCAGGAAGTGAGGACCCGAGAGCACACAACTCTCTCCAAGACCCAGATCACTCGAGCACAACCACATGCACTCGAGCACACCCCTCTCACCCGCGAGTGAGAAAACACACTCGAGCACCTTACTCGCGAGTGAGAACCCGAAAGCACAACTCCCACCTGAAGCACAATCTCACTCGAGCATGATCCCCAGTGCTCGGGTGAGAAGGCTATGCTCGCGAGTGTCAGAGCACACTCGTGGCATCCATCAGCAAGTGAAGACCTGAAAGAAACCCTTCACTCACAACTCACACCATCACTCGAGCAGACCATGCCCACTCGAGCATGTTCTTCGCTCACTCGAGCACAAAGCGATGTGCTCGAGCATTGCTCATAAAACCCAGAAGAACTCGAAGCACAAAGGGAAAAACTCACGCATCACTCGAGCACGTTCTTCCCCTGCTCGAGTGAGGTGTATCAGAGACCCAAAAATGCAGAAAAACCAGAAAAGGCCAGATGGTCAAAATCATGCCCAATGGTTCCCATACTCTTCCCAATGCTCATACACTCTAAGCACTAACTAGGGAACACAATGGCAACTCCAAAAACACCCCAAAAACCACTTTGACCACAATCAAACACTAAGGTCTCTAAGATACACAATATCCAAATTTCATTACACTTGATTCCAACATTCCAAATCATATTTAATACTCATATATCTCCAAACTAAATCATTTCCAATCATCAATCCTAATAAACTTCATATTTCCAAAAATAGGCATATTTAGGGCAAAATTCCAGATTTGACCAAACTTAGCCAAAAATCACAAACAATACTTTAAAATGCTCTAAATGCCTACCTCTTCTCTTCGCCCAATTCAGAACCTTGATTCCTCAACTTTTAATTTCGGCCAATGTCCCAATCAACACCATCCAAGGCTCTACAATCATCACAATGTAGCTCTCAATGAGACACATATCTTTAGAGAAGAGGATTGGAACAAAGGAGGAGTATTTCTTACCAAAGATCAAGCTTTTCTTCCCCTTTTTCTTGCTTGTCCAGCGAAACAATGGAGGAAGTAGAGAGAGAAAATGAGAAAGATGGAGCAATGATGATGAAGATGTTAGATCAAGCGTTTCACCCAAGAGGGGGGGTGAATTCGGTGATACTGAAATTTCTTTCGAAAATATAAAACTTTGACAAAAGAATTAAAACAGTAATGAGTAAGGAGAAATATCACCGAAGTGTACACCGGGAGTTATACTGGTTCGGTCACAACCACTTTGACCTACGTCCAGTCCTCAGAGCTTCTCTGAGAGTTTCACTATAGCTTCCAAGATTCAGTGGGTTCTTGGCACCTCAGTACAAGCAAGTTCCTTACACCTGGACACTCGCTCCCCCTTACAGGTTGTAATCCAATCCCAACTCAAGGTTCCACAACCTTAAGTTATCTCAATAACAAATATTGAGTTTGAATAAAATAACTCTCTTACAGAGTAAATGATAATCACTGAAGCATAGAAATACAATTTCAACGTGAAAACAGAGCAATGAACTTAATGATACGTTCGTATGTGAGTTCTTGTGTTTTCTTGCATATTTCTCTGTTCAGATGTTCCCATATATATAGATACGTTGGTAATGATTTCTGGAACATATTTCTTCATGTCCGTTGGAGCGTGCGCAGCCATAATTGACTTTTCTAGTTTTTGAAAAACATACGTTGTGGTAGGTGACGGTCGGTGACATTTGAGCATTGCTTTTGACTTTCCTTATTTGGTAAGATCTCTTCACTGTTTTCCTGTTGAAAAACTAAGTATACTAATATAATGAAAAGTTAATCAAATAGGAAACAGAATAATGACCGTTGGAATGATTTCAAACTTTCTGGATTAGCTTACTCGAGTAGCTCCTCGAGTAACCCTTGAAGTTTACTCGAGTAGCTCCTCGAGTAACATCGTGAAATCATTGTTCAACTGCAAGTCAATGAATAAATATAAGATTACTCGGGTAGTGCATGGAGTAAACTAAATTTCATACCTTTGGGAATAGTTATTTACTCGGGTAGCTACTCCAGTAATGCGTTGGCAACTTCATAGATTACTCGGGTAATACCTCGAGTAATTCATTAAAAACCTTTTGATTACTCGATGCTCTACTCCAATAATGTTGGCAGGATTTCAAGGCCGAGAGCAAATACCTTGTTACTCGCGTAGGGACTCGAGTAATGCATTCATTTTTGCATAGGTTACTCGGGTAGCTCCTCTAGTAACTAAGACTTTTAAGAATGGTTTACTCTGGTAATGACTTGAAGTTTACTTTGAAAAATTTGTGCATACTGGGGTACTTACTCGAGGAATCCACGTAAAGTAAACCATGAAAAAACTTGTATACTCGAGTAAGTACTCGAGGAAGATGAAATAAAGAAAGATCAAGTCACTCGGGTACCAACCTCAAGTTTTCACTTGTTACTCGAGTAGCTCCTCGAGTAACATTGGCAGTGGTACAAAGTGCCGAGAGTTACATCTTTTCACCAACATAGTTACTCGAGTAGCTCCTCGAGTATCATGAAAAAACTTGAAGGGAACTGGAAGTTTCTGACCTGGTTACTCGAGTAGCTCCTCGAGTAACATTAGCAGTGGTACAAAATGCCGAGAGGTCCATATTTTAGGAAACACAGATACTCGAGTACCTCCTCGAGTATGATGGGGAAAACTTGAAGCCAACTGGAAGTTTTCACATGGTTACTCGAGTAGCTCCTCGAGTAACATTAGCAGGCCGAGAGCAACCTTAAAATTTTACCTGGTTACTCGAGTAGCGCCTCGAGTAATGGGGGCAGGTAACTGGAAGTTTTGCTTGGTTACTTCAAGTTTTGGCTCATTACTCGAGTAGCGCCTCGAGTAATGCCTTAGAAATTGTACTTCTGATCAAGTTCCTCAGCATTTTTTCTTGGCCAATCTGCACTACTTCCATGCTTACCTCAAGTAAAGCTTATTCCTGTCATTACTTAGTTCAAACTTGATTATTAAACATTTCCTTTTCAAACCATTCTTTTGTTATCATCAAAACATGAGATCTAACATTCTCCCCCTTTTTGATGATGACAAAACTTGGTGATTTTGAACATGGTTTTTCAAATTGGATTCTTAATTAATTATTTCTTATTAAGGTTGATTATACCTTACATACATAACAACTTCATTAGTCCAAACATGTATTATAATTCAAAACTTAAATGATATCAAATGAAGTCATAATTTAAACACACTTGCATTAAACTTTAAGAATTTCAAATTACAAGATAAGTTCAGGAAATCTAATAACAAAATGCTCCCTAGAACCCATATACAACCAAACATCCCAAAATAAGCTAAGACAAATCCACAAAATCACTCTCAAGCTCTTCTCCCCCTTTTTGGCTTCATCAATCAAGTGGAGGACTAGGAGGCTTGGCCATGGAAATGGGTGTTACAGGAAAGACCATAGAATCATTTGAGTCTAAAGAGTTAAATGAACTAGAGGGTACAGGATCAGGCAGATGAAGTGGAGGGATATAGATGTCATCACCGGGAAGAGAAGGTTGGAAGACAACCATAGTAGAGGTTTCTCCTTCCGGGGTAGTCTGAGTCTCAGGTGAAATCTCAACCTCAGGTATATGCTGTTCAGGTGATGAAGAGGGAGATATCTCCTCAGTATGAGTAGGAGAGGGGATTGGTTTAGAGGTGGTTTCAGGCTGTGGCTTTTGAGGTGAATCATCGATGATAATATGTGTGGTTTTGTGGGTATCAGGATCATCCACTGTGAATAAGATATCTTTCCCTTGGGGCTCAAGTGGATCAGAAACCAGAGGGGTAGATGGTTCATCCTCGGGAATGGGAATGTCTGAAGGAGGATCTACTGGAGGTGGTGGTGGTGCAGATGAGGAGGGACCGGAAGAAGGTCCAGGACCCAAGGAATCCAAACGTACCAGTATCAGTCTCAATGTCTCTCCCTGGGCACGTTGCTCTGCTAGTAGCTCCTCATGCCTTCGATCCATTCTTTCAACCAACTCTCCCATTTTTGTGTTCATGTGGGTTATGAGTTCTGCATTGGTGTTGGCTATGTCCACATGAAAGCCTCTGAGCATATTCTCCATAAAGTGCTGGAGAGTGGCATTCAGGAAAGATGGTGAAGATGTGGTAGCAGCTGGAGCCGATGACTGAGTGTCATCCATCCTACTGGTCTCTGCCTCAGTAGCCTTTCGCTTCTTCTTGGACCCAGACTCCAGTGGGCCTTTAAGAGGGATGTCGATGTTCAGTTTACCAATCTGGTTCCTCCCCACTGGGGTCACCCTCTCAATTGGCTCCCTACTATCCAAGTACCATATTTTGTTCTCTTTCAGGATAAGAGACACAATTTGGGGATATGGCATTGGAGTGGTACCCTTTCCATCCACCTTGCACCTTTTCATTTCAGAGAATATATACTCTCCCAGATCCTTTTGTTCCTTCAGAAGCAGTGAAGCAAACCATCTATAGTCCCTATCGGAAAAGTGGGTATAGTTGTTGGCTTTGTTCACTAGGGACCTAGAGTAGATATACCATAGGACCCTGTGATGATCACACATGTCACTCGGTTTAAAGTTTAGGGGGCCAACTAACTCACCGGGTTTGAGAATGGTAAAAATCTGATTTGGCTCAAGTTCAGAATAAATATCATCTGGGGGGTTTTCAATTCCCAACCACAAATTGATTTTAGAGGGAGATATCAGAATCTTTTGACCTCTAACAGTGGTGGTCATCTCTTCCTCTACTGAGGTTCGGTTAGGTTCATCTGTGATCTCTAGATTGCAATAAAAATGAGTGACTACCTTTGTGCAAAAAGGTAATCTAACAGATAACCAAGGCATAAATGGATCTAAATAAGGACTAAGATCGTGCTTCACTACCTCTTGAAGTAGCTTGAGATCCACATAGTGTGTCTTACACACTTTTCTTCTGGAGAATTGTGTCAGGTACTTGGGAGACTCCACCAATTTGCCCACATTAAATCCCTTTGGAGGGGTAGTGATCTCTGCTTCTGGAATCTTGGATTTCTTGGATGATTGACCCTTCTCCATTTGGTCAATGATCCCAGCCATTGCATCAGCCACTTTCTTGTCATATTTTGGCTTCTTGATAGGCTTAGGAGTAAAAGAGGGTGTAGAGGAATCAGAATGAGAAGATGAGGGAGTTTTGACACCTTTGCTTCTTCCAGTAGATGTGCTCTTTTTAGACTGAGCCCTAGTCACAATAGGCTCTTTTATCACCACACCTTTGGCTTTAGGTTGGGTTTGAGGTTTAAGAGGAGTTTTGGCTTTTGGTCTTGGGATTAATTTCCTTCTCTTTGTTGGAGGAGGAGAAAGGAGATCAGGGTTTTGTTGTGAATCAGAGGAATCTGTGAAGTTGAGATTCTTGGTTCTAACCATCTTGAAACACAGAGAATCAAAAATCACAGAGAAACGGGGTCACTGTCGCGAGTTTAGGTTAGAGGGATTTTGAACAAAATAGGAAGTTTTTGGACTTGAAATCCGTTGGGTTTTGACGGAAATGAGGTAAGGAAACAATTGGGAAATTTTTTTGAAAGAGTGTATAGTGATTTACTCGAGGAGATTTTGTGGAAATGACCAAGTTTGCGCAAAATAAAGACCTAAATCCCGACTTTACTCGAGGCCTTACTCGAGTAACATTCAAGATTACTCGAGGCCTCCCTCGAGTGTTCATGCAGAAAATTCAAAAAAAATTCATTTAAATTGCGTACCTGGCATGAATAATATAGTAATTATTCATGGATGTTCCCTTGATCATTCATAGTCCATATGAGTCAGTTTTGAGTCACTATTCAATACTTTGTAAATCTGAGCTCCGACATTACTCGAGGCCTTCCTCGAGTAAGATTCAAGTTTACTCGAGGCCTGCCTCGAGTAAATAGCTTCTCAATTTTTGACTCTTCATTTCTTTGAAATCTGAACCGTTATATTTGAAAATCAAGTAACTTGATCCGTTACTTCCAGTTTTGGGGGCCATTACTCGAGTACATACTCGAGTAAAGTGCTTCTTTACTTCAAGTTGCTCCTCGCGTATTGCTTTTCTGTCACACATTACTTCAAGTTGGTACTCTAGTAAATGTGTCCTCTGATCACCTCTATTTTTGTTTCTCAAAAACAGAGTTTCAACCTTCCTGCAAAACACATTTCTATATACTCCGATGCTTAAGTTAGTGATCATCAAAACATTATCAAATGACTTCATCTAATATTATGAAATGCTGAAAAATACTTATAACTCATTGGGATTTACCATTCCCAATTCTCTTCTAATGAATAGAAATTGATCTTTTGCAAGGGGTTTTGTGAAGATATCAGCTAGTTGAAGATGAGTAGGAATGAATATGACTTTCACATCTTTCTTTTGGACATGATCTCTGATGAAGTGATGTCTGACATCGATATGCTTGGTTCTAGAGTGTTGAATTGGATTCTTTGCCAAGCTTATCGTACTAGTATTGTCACAATAGATTGGTATTTCTTTGAGATAAATACTAAGGTCTTGCAGTTGTTGTTTTAACCATATCACTTGTGCACAACAACTTGAGACTACAACGTATTCGGCTTCTGTTGACGAAAGAGACACTGTATTTTGTTTCTTGCTGAACCATGATACAAGAGATCCTCCAAGAAATTGTCCTTGTCCACTGGTGCTCTTTCTATCTGTCTTGTATCCTCCATGATCAGAATCTGAATAAGCAACTAAATATTCACTTCTTCCTTTAGGATACCACAGACCCAATTCTGGTGTGTCAGCAAGGTATGTAAAGATTCGTTTGACCGTTTCAGCATGTGATTCCTTTGGCGCCGATTGATATCTTGCACATATGCCAACACTAAATTGGATGTCTGGTCTGCTTGCCATGAGATAGAGTAATGATCCAATCATTCCTCTATATTTTGTGATATTGTAGTCTTTCCCTTTGACATCAGCATCAAGCAACGTTGTTGAGCTCATAGGTGTGTCTGAGCCGTTTGCTTCATCCATTCCATACTTCTTCAATAGCTCTTTTAAATACTTTGTTTGAGATATGAAGATTCCATTCTTTCTTTGTTTGATTTGCAAACCAAGAAAGAAATTCAATTCTCCCATCATTGACATCTCAAACTCTCCCTGCATTATCTCAGAAAATTCCTTACATAGAGATTCATTAGTAGCACCGAAAACAATATCATCAACATATATTTGAACAATTAAAATATCATCACGTTTTTTATTTATAAATAATGTTGTATCAACTTTTCCCCGTACAAAACCTTGATCGATGAGAAACTTACTAAGCCTTTCATACCAGGCTCTAGGAGCTTGTTTTAAACCATACAAAGCCTTTTTAAGTTTGAAAACATGGTCTGATTTAGTGACATCTTCAAATCTAGAGGTTGTTCTACATACACTTCTTCCATGATGTAACCATTTAGAAAAGCACTCTTAACATCCATTTGATAGAGTTTGAATCCTTTGATGCATGCAAAGGCTAAGAGTACACGTATAGCTTCCAATCTAGCCACTGGAGCATACGTTTCCTCATAATCAATTCCTTCTTCTTGATTATAGCCTTTGGCTACCAATCTTGCCTTGTTTCTGACAATAATTGCAGATTCATCGAGTTTGTTTTTGAATACCCATTTAGTACCAATGATCGTATGATCTTTGGGTCGGGGCACCAAATCCCAAACTTGATTCCTTTCAAATTGATTTAGTTCTTCTTGCATTGCTATGACCCAATCATTGTCTGATAGAGCTTCATCAATGTTAGAAGGTTCAATCTCAGAAATGAATGCAGAAAAACTTACTTCATTGAAAACTCTATTTCTGGTTTTGATCCCTTCATTCACATCTCCTATGACTTGATCTAAGGGATGACTTCTATTGTATTTCCAAGCTTTAGGTTGACCTAGAGATTGCTCTTCTTCCTTGGTTTCATCAACTTCTGGAATAAGAGACTTAGAAATAGATTGACCATTTTCTTGATTTAAAACAATTTCCTGTTCTTCATCAATGGTTTTGTCAGAGGATTCGAATTCATCAAATACAATATGAATTGATTCTTCAATAACACATGTTCTTTTATTGAAAACTCTATATGCTTTACTTCGGTTAGAATATCCTAAGAAAATTCCTTCATCAGTTTTAGAATCAAATTTTCCTAAGTTATCTTTACCATTATTATGAATGAAACACTTACAACCGAAGATGTGTAGATGAGCAATGTTTGGCTTTCTTCCTTTGTACAGCTCGTATGGTGTCTTTCCAAGTTTGGTTATGATATAGGCTCTATTTGATATATAGCATGCTGTACTCATAGCATCAGCCCAGAATACTTGGGACACATTCTTTTCGTTTAACATTGCTCTGGCCATTTCAGTGAGCACTCTATTCTTTCGTTCCACGACTCCATTTTGTTGAGGTGTTCTTGGAGCAGAGAAATTGTGATCAATACCATTAGTATCACAATATTCTTCAAAAGCTTGATTCTCGAATTCTCCACCATGATCAGTCCTAATACCTGCAATGGACATACCTTTCTCATTTTGCACTTTCTTGGCAAAAACAATAAATTCTTCAAACGTTTCATCTTTTGATGATAGAAAAATAACCCATGTAAATCTAGAAAAGTCATCAACAATGACCAATGTATATAGATTGCCACCAAGACTCTTTACTCTTGCTGGGCCAACTAAATCCATATGCAATAGTTGTAAAGGTCTATTTGTTGAAATCTCATTTTTCAATTTGAAAGATGATTTAGTTTGTTTACCCTTTTGACATGCGTCACAAATCAAATCGTTTTTGAAGTTTACTTTGGGTAATCCAAGAACTAAATCCTTCTTGAGTAACTTGCCTAGTTGATGCATGTTGACATGAGCCAATCTTTTATGCCATAGCCAACTTTCATCGGCATTACTCAGAAAACAGTTTTCAGATTCATTTCTACTAATATCTAGAGTATAGCAATTACCTTCCCTTTTTGCTCTGAGCTTAGCCTTGATATTCTTCTTATCAAGCTGTAAGTCATTCTTGTTGATGATTAAACATTCTTCTGAGTCAAATATCACCCAGTTGTTTTTATCTGCACTTTGACTTACGCTCAGCAAATTGTGACACAAGCCTTCAACATAATATACATCTTTGATTTGTATTCCTTTGTCATTTTTGATTTCACCAATTCCTGCTATCCTTCCAGATTGATTTCCTCCAAATTTTACCTTTCCACCTTCTTTAGGTTGTAATGTGGTAAAACTTTTGAAATCGCCGGTCATATGTCTAGAGCATCCACTATCTATGTACCACTTGCTATTTTTGGATGCTTTGAGACATACCTGCAATCAATTGTCTAAGTCTTAGGTACCCACATCTTTTTGGGTCCTTTAGGGTTAGTACAAATGATTTTCTGAATATATGAACCTTTAGGTACCCATTTGTAGGTTCCTATGGTTCCTTTCTTCTTATGAATGCATGAAGATGTATGGTGTCCTTTTCTATTACAGTAATTACAAAATGCAAAAGGATTTGACGTATGCACAGAATGTTAAAAATAATTCAAATATGTCTTACCTCCAGCTTTCTTTCTTCCTTTTCTTTTATCTAATTTTGGATCGTATCCAATTCCAGAACGATCATTTACAAATCGTTGGGCTTTTAAAATAACATTTAGCATCTCACTTCCTTGTGTAAATTTTTCAAGAGTTTTTGTGAGATCAATGTTTTTCTTTTTCAAAGATAAACAATTTTCACAATCCTTTCCCTTAAATTCAGTTTCAAGAACTTTGTTTTTCTTTTTAATAACAATCAGTTCTTTAACAATTTTGATGAATTCAGAATGTAAAGCATTATACTCAGAAAGTAATTCATCATAGGTAGGTTCAGTATCATTTACCTCTTCTTCTGTTTCTTCTTGAGCAACAAGACATATATTAGCTACTTCTTCCTCATCACTTTCTTCATCTGAGGAGCTATCACCCCATATAGCAGATACAAAGGCTTTCTTTTTGTTGAAGAATTTACCTTTTCTCTTTTCTTTGCTCTTTTGGCTCAAATCTGGACATTCTGACTTGATATGTCCTGGTTTCCCACATTCGTAGCAAATTATATGATCTTTGCTACTATTTCCTCCTTTCTGAAAATGTTTGAATCCTTGACCTTTCTTGTAGAACTTTCTGAATCGTTTTATGATTAGACCCATTTCGTCATCATCAAACTCCTCATCTTCATCTTGATTTTCTTCTTTCGCTTTTAGTGCTAGACCTTTCTTTCTTTTGTCACCAATGTCATCTAGTTCCCGTTTGAACTTTAATTTGCTTTCATATTCAGAAAGGCTTCCAAATAGAGAAGCAACTGATCTCATTGATTCTCCTTTTGCCTCTTCTATCGCAGTGACTTTGGCCTCCCACTCTTTAGAAAGAATATTCAAGATCTTTCGTACTTGGGTATTTTGATCATAGACTTTACTGAGTGCTGCAAGTTGATTAACAAGATGAGTATATCTAAGTTCGAATTCAGAAATTGACTCACCTGATTTCATTCGAAGTAGATCGAATTCAGTGATCAAGGTGTTGATTCGATTCTCCTTTATTCCCGAAGTTCCTTCATGAGCTATTTCCAGAGCTTCCCACATTTCCTTTGCTGTTGGAAGTGTGCAAATTCTGAAGTATTCATTTTGACTTAAAGAACTTTGTAGCATCAGAATTGCCTTGCTGTTGAGAGTGGTAAGTTTCTTGTCATTCTCATCATATTCTGCTGGCGTCTTTGGAATTTTCTGAGCATCTACAGTCTTTGTAGATTGATAGTTTCCACTCTCAATTACATCCCATAGCCCATATTCAGTAGCCATCATGAACACTCTGAATTTTGCTTTCCAGAAAGAAAAGTGTTCTCCATTGAAACCGGGAGGTCTAGTGATGGATGCTCCGTCGGGAAGAATTCCTTCACCCATACTTGCCATTGGATCCTTCTTAGGTTGTTAAACCTTAACAAGAAGACCTACACTCTGATACCAAATGTTAGATCAAGCGGTTCACCCAAGAGGGGGGGGTGAATTGGGTGATACTGAAATTTCTTTCGAAAATATAAAACTTTGACAAAAGAATTAAAACAGTAATGAGTAAGGAGAAATATCACCGAAGTGTACACCGGGAGTTATACTGGTTCGGTCACAACCACTTTGACCTACGTCCAGTCCTCAGAGCTTCTCTGAGAGTTTCACTATAGCTTCCAAGATTCAGTGGGTTCTTGGCACCTCAGTACAAGCAAGTTCCTTACACCTGGACACTCGCTCCCCCTTACAGGTTGTAATCCAATCCCAACTCAAGGTTCCACAACCTTAAGTTATCTCAATAACAAATATTGAGTTTGAATAAAATAACTCTCTTACAGAGTAAATGATAATCACTGAAGCATAGAAATACAATTTCAACGTGAAAACAGAGCAATGAACTTAATGATACGTTCGTATGTGAGTTCTTGTGTTTTCTTGCATATTTCTCTGTTCAGATGTTCCCATATATATAGATACGTTGGTAATGATTTCTGGAACATATTTCTTCATGTCCGTTGGAGCGTGCGCAGCCATAATTGACTTTTCTAGTTTTTGAAAAACATACGTTGTGGTAGGTGACGGTCGGTGACATTTGAGCATTGCTTTTGACTTTCCTTATTTGGTAAGATCTCTTCACTGTTTTCCTGTTGAAAAACTAAGTATACTAATATAATGAAAAGTTAATCAAATAGGAAACAGAATAATGACCGTTGGAATGATTTCAAACTTTCTGGATTAGCTTACTCGAGTAGCTCCTCGAGTAACCCTTGAAGTTTACTCGAGTAGCTCCTCGAGTAACATCGTGAAATCATTGTTCAACTGCAAGTCAATGAATAAATATAAGATTACTCGGGTAGTGCATGGAGTAAACTAAATTTCATACCTTTGGGAATAGTTATTTACTCGGGTAGCTACTCCAGTAATGCGTTGGCAACTTCATAGATTACTCGGGTAATACCTCGAGTAATTCATTAAAAACCTTTTGATTACTCGATGCTCTACTCCAATAATGTTGGCAGGATTTCAAGGCCGAGAGCAAATACCTTGTTACTCGCGTAGGGACTCGAGTAATGCATTCATTTTTGCATAGGTTACTCGAGTAGCTCCTCTAGTAACTAAGACTTTTAAGAATGGTTTACTCTGGTAATGACTTGAAGTTTACTTTGAAAAATTTGTGCATACTGGGGTACTTACTCGAGGAATCCACGTAAAGTAAACCATGAAAAAACTTGTATACTCGAGTAAGTACTCGAGGAAGATGAAATAAAGAAAGATCAAGCCACTCGGGTACCAACCTCAAGTTTTCACTTGTTACTCGAGTAGCTCCTCGAGTAACATTGGCAGTGGTACAAAGTGCCGAGAGTTACATCTTTTCACCAACATAGTTACTCGAGTAGCTCCTCGAGTATCATGAAAAAACTTGAAGGGAACTGGAAGTTTCTGACCTGGTTACTCGAGTAGCTCCTCGAGTAACATTAGCAGTGGTACAAAATGCCGAGAGGTCCATATTTTAGGAAACACAGATACTCGAGTACCTCCTCGAGTATGATGGGGAAAACTTGAAGCCAACTGGAAGTTTTCACATGGTTACTCGAGTAGCTCCTCGAGTAACATTAGCAGGCCGAGAGCAACCTTAAAATTTTACCTGGTTACTCGAGTAGCGCCTCGAGTAATGGGGGCAGGTAACTGGAAGTTTTGCTTGGTTACTTCAAGTTTTGGCTCATTACTCGAGTAGCGCCTCGAGTAATGCCTTAGAAATTGTACTTCTGATCAAGTTCCTCAGCATTTTTTCTTGGCCAATCTGCACTACTTCCATGCTTACCTCAAGTAAAGCTTATTCCTGTCATTACTTAGTTCAAACTTGATTATTAAACATTTCCTTTTCAAACCATTCTTTTGTTATCATCAAAACACGAGATCTAACAGAAGAAGCTTCTCCCCTTGCCTACACACACACTCCACCGAATTAGAGAGAGAAGGGAGGAAAAAGTGATTTTTGTCCTCTAGTGCTTCATCCAATGGTCCACCTTAAGCCACATGTCCAAATCTACACACTCTCTCAAAGAGCTCACACAACCGTAAAGCACAGGATTCCGACCCATGGTCAAGGAATCACAACCCTTGATCTTAAATACCACACATATTTATTCCAAAATTCACATTACATTAATTTCCCAACAGTACTTAATTACACTAATCTCAATGATTATCAGAGTTATCAGCCCTAATCACATCGAGATATTACAATTCTCCCCCCGTCAAATAAATTTCGTCCTCGAAATTTGCTACATCACTTGAGCCATAAACTCCGGATATCGCCTTCGCATATCTTCTCCCGTTTCCCAAGTTGCTTCTCGCTGGGTCATACCCTTCCAGATCACCTTCACATAAGGAATACTCCGGTGTCTGAGCCGACATTCCTCTCGTTCAAAAATTTGCTCTGGCTCCACCGTATACGTGAAGTTATCTCGCAACTCCACATTCTCATACTCAACGACATGGGATGGATCCGGTTGATACTTCTTCAGTTGGGAAACATGAAATACATCATGGAGTCTGCTCAAGCTCGGAGGTAGGGCTACTCGGTATGCAACAGGCCCAACCCTGTCAAGGATCTCAAAAGGACCTATATACCTCGGGCTTAACTTCTTTTGCTTTATAGCTCGCCCAATACCGGTGACAGGAGATACTCTCAGGAACATATGATCACCGACCTCGAATTCTAGAGGCTTCTCCTCTTGTCCGATAACTCTTTTGCCGACTCTGAGCTGCAAGAAGCCCCTTATGAATAATTCGAATTTGGGCTGAGGTTTGATCCACAAGATCTGGCCCATAGAGCTTCCTCTCAGAAAACTCATTCCAACATAATGGCGATTGGCATTTCCTTCCATACAACGCTTCATACGGCGCCATTTGAATGCTCGCATGATAGCTATTGTTGTAGGCAAACTAAGCAAGTGGAAGAAAACGATCCCAACTCCCTTTAAAATCAAGAACACATGCCTGCAGCATATCCTCTAAGGTCTGAATAGTCCTCTCTGACTGTCCGTCCGTCTGAGGATGATAGGCTGTACTGAATCTTAACTGAGTACCCAATGCCTCATGCAATGCCTTCCAGAATCTCGAAGTGAAACGAGGATCTCGATCGGAGATAATATTCTTTGGTACACCATGGAGCTTCACAATTTCACGAACATAAATCTCTGCCAGCTTGTCCGGAGAGTAACTAGCATTGATCGGTAAGAAGTGAGCTGACTTCGTTAACCGGTCTACAATAACCCAGATCACATCATAATTTCTGATCTTAGGTAAACCCACAACAAGATCCATGGTTACACTTTCCCATTTCCATTCCGGAATTTCAGGACTCTGCAACAAACCAGGCGGTCTTTGGTGTTCAATCTTCACTTTCTGACATGTGAGACACCTCGCCACATATTTCGTCACATCACTCTTCATTCCCGGCCACCAATACACAGATTTCAAACCATGGTACATTTTGGTCATACCCGGATGAAGAGTATACCGGCTCTTATGCGCCTCATCTAAAATCTTTTGTCTCAACTCCACCTTAAGTGGAACGCACACTCTCTTCTGATAGCGCATCAATCCACGAGGCGACACATCATAGCCCTGAGCTTCTCCACGCTCAATTCTAGCCAGATTACGCTGTATCCAGTCATCTTGCCTCTGAGCCTCTTCAATCTCAGTTCGTAGATCACTTTCCCCTTGGGAAACATTATAGTTGGCACAGATGATCTGGTTCGACAGATTCATATCACGAAGTCAGCAATCAATTTCTCCTCATGTATCATCATAGCTGCCACAAACACAGTCTTTCGACTAAGAGCATCAGCGACTACATTCGCCTTACCCGGATGATATTTTATTTCCAGGTTGTAGTCCTTGAGCAATTCCATCCAACGATGTTGTCTCATATTCAACTCTTTCTGATCATACAGATATTTGAGACTCTTGTGGTCGCAGTACAGTTCCACAGTCACACCATACAAATAATGCCTCCAAATCTTCAAGGCAAACACAATAGCCGCAAGCTCCAGATCATGAGTGGGATAGTTCAATTCATGAGGTCTGAGCTGTCGAGAGGCATAGGCCACCACACGTCCCTGCTGTATAAGGACACACCCTAATCCCTGCCCACTGGCATCAGAATACACAACGTATGTCAAACTGGGATCGGGCAAAATCAACACAGGTGCCGTAGTCAACCTCTCCTTCAGCTCCACAAAACAATTTTCACATTTCTCATCCCACACATACGGCTGATCCTTTCTCGTGAGCTTGGTCATCGGCAACGCAATACGGGAGAAATTCTGAATGAATCTCCGATAATAGCCAGCAAGACCCAAAAAACTGCGTACCTCTGCCACAGATTCTGGCCTCTTCCAGTTCAGTACTGCTTCCACTTTACTGGGATCCACAGCGACCCCTCCTTGCGAGATAACATGGCCTAAGAATCTCACTTCTGATAGCCAAAACTCGCACTTACTCAACTTAGCATAGAGTTGCTTTTCACGCAATATATTCAACACGATTCTTAAATAATGCTCATGCTCTTCTCTACTCTTAGAGTATATCAAAATATCGTCGATAAATACCACAACAAACTGATCTAGGTATTGTCGAAAAATACGGTTCATGTAATCCATGAAAACCGCAGGCGCATTGGTTAACCCAAATGGCATCACTAAAAATTCATAATGACCATACCTAGTCCGGAAAGCAGTTTTTGGAACATCTTCCATTTTCACACGCAGCTGATGATACCCCGACCTTAGATCAATCTTCGAAAATACACATGAACCAGATAATTGATCTAACAAGTCATCAATTCTAGGGAGAGGGTACTTATTCTTGACGGTAACCTTATTCAACTCTCTATAGTCAATGCACAAAAGAAGACTCCCGTCTTTCTTTTTCACAAATAAAACTGGAGCACCCCAAGGCGACACACTGGGTCTAATAAACCCTTTTTCAAGCAAATCCCCAATCTGCTTTTTCAACTCCGCCATTTCATTTGGAGCCATGCGATATGGGGCTTTGGATATGGAACCCGCTCCATGTAGCCCCCTGCCGTAATTAATATCCGGATTATGCAATTAACGTGAAATAGAGACCAATAAGTCGAAACAACAATTATATACCCATCAACCAGACGGGGTTTTCACAATTACATTTCAAAATCATTTTAAACCCGGTCTCGTATTTACACTCCGAATATAATTACTATGCGAAGATAAATTACATTTATACAATTATCAGAGTACGCAATATAAATTCCCGACAATTCCGGGGTCATATCTTCGCTCAATTCTCATAAGGCATAATAGCCCATACAACTCATTCAATAGGGATTACACAACTTATCCGAATACATTCTCAAATACTGATCCATACAATCAATTACACAATCCCAATAACGTATTGATAACCAACACTAAGCTCTCACCCAAAACGAGTCCTCTTCGTCCTTGGATGCTTGCTTCATCCTCAATCTTCCTTCCCTGTCTAAAATGTTGATAGGGGAGGGTGAGATTCTGGGGAATCTCAGTAGGAAACACATACCAATATGCACGCAAGATAAGTATTTAATGCATGACATGCTTGCATCACAATAACTCATGTTCACATCATGATATATCCGCATGCTCAATGTTCACACAACATACTCATGGCCATAGTATAATAGAAACAGAGCTACAATCATTCTCATATGTTTCACATAATAATGCAAAGCAATAACATGCATCAATACACAAATACAATTATCAATACATGCAGGAGAGGTAAGTTCCCTACACTCTTTCCACGTAAGCTCCAGATCCGGCTGCTCACGCTCAGGAAATCATCAAGTCCTATAACCAAGATCAAGGACATAGGATTAATCCCTTTTCCAATTCCTTAACTTTTAGACATTCAGGTTGGTTATCATTATTGCCCTTTAAGTGCCCTCAAACACCTTAATCCATAGCTCTAAAGGGTTGGAAGACTATCCCCAAAGATCCCCTTTTGAACACTCAAACTTGATATTTTTCACTGTCTCACTCGAGCACAGAAGCTCTCACTCGAGCACAAGTACGGACATCACTCGAGCACAAATGCTCTCACTCGAGCATTGGTACGGACAACACCCGAGCACAAGAGAAAGTGAGACAGAAAGCACATGCCCGAGAGCACAAACCCACTCCAGAAGCACAAGCTCACTCGAAGCACAAGGGGCTCACTCGAGCACGCTGCCCATACCCGCGAGCACAAGAGAAAGTGAGACCGCGAGTGAACACCCGAGAGCACAACTCTCACTTTCAGGAACTGGCTCACTCGAGCACAGATCCTCACCCGAGCACAAGGCCAAAAGCCTCACTCGAGCACCCGCGAGAGAAATCCAGGAAGTGAGAACCCGAGAGCACCCAACGCTCTCCAAGCACTGGATCCCTTCGAGCACACCACTCACACCTGCGAGCACACACCTCTCACTCGAGCAGACCATGCTCTCTCTCGAGCATGTTCTTCCCTCACTCGAGCACAAAGCGATGTGCTCGAGCATTGCACACAAAACCCAGGTGCACTCGAAGCAAAACAAGGGAAAACTCACATATCACTCGAGCAGGTTCTTCCTCACTCGAGCAATATTCATCCCTCACTCGAGCACACCCCTGTCTGCTCGAGTGAATCTATCAGATTCCAGGAAAACGCAGCAACACTTGCCACATTTCCTAACTCTTGCCCAAATGATCCAAATGGATCCAAAACCTCTACCAAAGCTACTCCCACACAAAATCACTCACTGAATTCAATGGAATCAATGGAATTACCAAAATCCCATTCCATTAACAAGCTTTGGCCTAGGGCAATATAATCATCCATTTTCCAAAATCATTAACCTCACACATTTCAATCCCAAATCCCTTCTATCTATTCAAAACTCATACCAATATACCATTTCCAATGCCATATCATGCCAAACTACCCATTACCCATATTTTCGAAATTAGGGCAATAATTCCAGAAATTCATAACATAATCATTTGGCATGAAACATAGATAGAAGGATTGGTTTCACATACCTTATCCACTTTCTCAAAGACACTCTTTGATTCTCCAAGCTTCATATTTTCGTGATCCTCAAATCACCACCAATGGAGAAACTACAACCACCACAATGAAGCTCTCAACTCAAGGATTAACATTAGAGAAGAGAGTTTGAGCTAATGAGGCCATTTGCTTACCTCAATAGTCCATTTTTCCTTTCTCTTTCCCAAGCACCTTCAGCGAAAATGGAGGAAGGAAGAGAAGAGAGAGAAAACGAGAGAGAGAGAGAAGAGAGGAGATGGAGATGATGGTGATGTGTCTCTTGTCTCATCCAAGGGCTCACCACATGCCACTTGTCACCATCTCATTCCAACTCTCATGGGCTCACATGCACACACATACACATGATTATGCCCCTTGATCCACTACACAATCAATCCTAGCCATTGATCATTTTAATCACACATCTCATTTTCTCTTAGCTAGTAATTAATTTCTCTATTAATCACTAACTAATTCCCAACAATTTCACTCTTTCAATTTCCAATAATTATGGCTTATTAGTTATTATTGCCATAACCCACATAATTATTCTCAATAATTATCATTAGCCCTTAATCAGAAATTGGGATGTTACATTTCTCCCTCCGTTCAATAAATTTCGTCCTCGAAATTTGTTCCACCACTAAGGGCATAAACTCCGGACGCTTCTTCACGACAGCTTCCGTTTCACAATTCATTTCAAACAACAGCCTCAGCCGTATACACAAACATTCCGCTTCCGCACAAGTGCTTGTGTATCCACTTTCACAGCATTACCCTCACCCGTACACCCACCAATGATTCCACTAGTGGTAACCGAGACTTTCGGGTATTCGCAACAATCACATTACCGTATCAAATTCCACGGTATTACCCTCACCCATTCGGGACTTTTGGGTCTCAATCACAATGTTCTCGACAGATTCACATTGATGCGTGACGATTGTCACAAGACGACAGCACCCAAGGCTGTATACCCAATAATACGTAGCTTTCGCCACTTATACAAATACACATTGCCCTTCCGGCATTCTCATCACAACACATATCACAGATTCAGGTCACTCCAGAATCTCAATCTCTTCTATCCAAAGTACCTGACAGTAATGGTCCACCTAGAATCTCAGTCTCTTCTATCCAGGCGACCGGTTGAGAGTCTCAATCTCCCAACACCACTTTCATGCTCTTGCACCACCCAAAGCAACTACAACGGCAGTTCAACGGCCGAGGTAGAGATGACCAGCGTCAATCCTGAACGGCACACGCTGACCTGCACACGCTGCATAGCACTTTACCACAATTCACATCGATTAGATGTACAACACACAGCCCACAGCTGGATTCACAACACGCCGCCCCACGGGCCGGATTCACCAAGATACATGTTGATTACAACGGCAGTCCAACGGCCGAGCTAGAGATGACCAGTGTCAAACCCTAAACGGCTCACGCTGACCTGCACACGCTGCAATTCACATAGCTTTCACCGCAATCCGCATCGCAGACTCTAATTTTACGCACCGCCTTTCGGCCTTGGGTCAACACCGGTGCAACCAACGTGGTGGCTAGCCAGGCTGGCCATGTTGGGGTAATTGTCCTCACAACAAGAATCCCCGAACATGTAGTCGAATTAGCCATCAGCCAAATTAGCTCTGCTTTACTACACAACTATACCTCAGTCCCAGCTTATCCACAATGTTCACAGGTTCACAATCACACTCCACTCTCATCCCCTTTCTCCGCCGAGAAGACACACAGTCTTTACTCGAACCGTTGTTAGCTACTCAGGGACTATTGACGTGGCAGTGCTCACACATAGCCCTACAGCTCATACAGCTATCTGGCTTTCACAATCGGCCCGTCGGCCTTCACAAATAGCCTTTCGGCTTTTCACATAATCACATGTCACATTCCATCCTCATCCCCTTTCTCCGCCAGGAAAACACACAGTCTTAACCTGAACCGTTGTTAGCTACTCAGGGACTATTGGCATGGAACACACGTAGTTACACCCCACCCTCATCCCCTTTTACCGCCGGGAAGACACACAGTCTTCACCCGAACCGTTGTTAGCGACTCAGGGACTATTGGCGTAGCGGTGCTCACACATAGCCTTTCGGCTTCCACATCACACTCCACCCTCATCCCCTTTCTCCGCCGGGAAAACACACAGTCTTACCCGAACTGTTGTTAGCTACTCAGGGACTATTGGCGTGGCAGTGCATACAAATAGCCTTATAGCTCATACAGCTAACCGGCTTTCACAAACGGCCCGTCGGCCTTCACAAATAGCCTGTCCCCCGTAAATTACCGCCCCGAAGGCACGGTCCTCCGCCATAGGAATCACCCCATGCGGCCGCAGGTTAGAGACTCACAATGCACAATTGCAACAAGCTGGAACCAGGCATCTTAACCACTTCACCTTCAACATCTCAAATTCTTTTCACATACTGAGATCCTTCAAGACCTCTCTTTACAATACGACTTGACCCCGAAGTTTTTCCTCCCGAAGCCATAGTTATCATATCATTCTCACATCAACCTCGAGCCTCTGCTCAACACGATTCTCAAACCTATTACATTCCCACGCTTCCGCTGCACACTCTGAGGTCTATCTCCTCATCTGTGCTATAACAATGTCAAGTTGATGTAACAGGAGTCCCATAGGAATCTCCTACTACAACTGACAACATTCACAATCTGTACCAAATCTTGGCTCGATTCAACTCGAATCATTGAAAGCCATTATCAACACATCGTTGAGATCCCATACTCCCAACGTTCCCAGAGCTCTATTCTACGATTCAACGTCACTGCGATTGCTCTCCACGGTTCATTATCAAGGTGGCTGCACTCTAGGGTTCATCGTCACAGTGGCTCCACTCTAGGGTTCATCGTCATGGTGGCTCCACACTACGCTACTGCACTCGGTGCTTCACTCAGTCCACTGACTGGTCAGCCCCTCCGGTCAGAGTTTTCCGTAGGTAGCCCTTTCCAATCGGATCTCACCGTAGGTAGCCCTCTCCGATCGAATTTCACCGTAGGTAGCCCTCTCCGATCAAAAGTCCCCGTAGATAGCACTCTCCGATCCGAATCCTCTGTAGATAACTTTTTCCTTGTGCTGGATTAACAACCAACACTCTCAGAATACCTGAGACACATCTCAATTCACTTCTAGTACCATACCCTGGTACCACATACCCTTGAGGTCAAATCCAGTTCCTAAGAATCAACCCAGCTATTGAGTCTAATCCTTAGATCACATCTCATCTTTCAAACTTTCAACCTCAGTTGAACCGGGAAATCACTTCCCTCATTTCCACGGAGCACCATACTCCTATATGCAAGTTCAAACATCTCGGCCAGCCTAAGGCACACCGGTCCCCTAGGTCTTAAGGTCTTTACACATATAAGATCAGTATGACATTACCACATGTAACATCATACCACCTTGGGTTACATACCCAACATCTAGGTTAGTCCTGATACCTAGAACATCAATATCACACGCCTCGGAAACCATTTTTCCTCAGCTTCAAATCAGATGATGGTTTGACTATAACCACCTCTGGGTTTACACCTCAAATTCTCGGACGAATCACCATATCTTTCGATTACACAATGATTCGTCACTCAAGACTAACCAACAATGTATACACACATTCCACAAATCTCTTGTGTCCACAATAACCAATCACACATGTGTATACATAATCACTATCACATAACATCATCTACCACCAAGGTAGAGATCTAAGAGAGCTATCCTAGCAAATTCCCATACTTGCCAGGAACTGTAGGCTCTGATACCAAAATGTAACCCCCTGCCGTAATTAATATCCGGATTATGCAATTAACGTGAAATAGAGACCAATAAGTCGAAACAACAATTATATACCCATCAACCAGATGGGGTTTTCACAATTACATTTCAAAATCATTTTAAACCCGGTCTCGTATTTACACTCCGAATATAATTACTATGCGAAGATAAATTACATTTATACAATTATCAGAGTACGCAATATAAATTCCCGACAATTCCGGGGTCATATCTTCGCTCAATTCTCATAAGGCATAATAGCCCATACAACTCATTCAATAGGGATTACACAACTTATCCGAATACATTCTCAAATACTGATCCATACAATCAATTACACAATCCCAATAACGTATTGATAACCAACACTAAGCTCTCACCCAAAACGAGTCCTCTTCGTCCTTGGATGCTTGCTTCATCCTCAATCTTCCTTCCCTGTCTAAAATGTTGATAGGGGAGGGTGAGATTCTGGGGAATCTCAGTAGGAAACACATACCAATATGCACGCAAGATAAGTATTTAATGCATGACATGCTTGCATCACAATAACTCATGTTCACATCATGATATATCCGCATGCTCAATGTTCACACAACATACTCATGGCCATAGTATAATAGAAACAGAGCTACAATCATTCTCATATGTTTCACATAATAATGCAAAGCAATAACATGCATCAATACACAAATACAATTATCAATACATGCAGGAGAGGTAAGTTCCCTACACTCTTTCCACGTAAGCTCCAGATCCGGCTGCTCACGCTCAGGAAATCATCAAGTCCTATAACCAAGATCAAGGACATAGGATTAATCCCTTTTCCAATTCCTTAACTTTTAGACATTCAGGTTGGTTATCATTATTGCCCTTTAAGTGCCCTCAAACACCTTAATCCATAGCTCTAAAGGGTTGGAAGACTATCCCCAAAGATCCCCTTTTGAACACTCAAACTTGATATTTTTCACTGTCTCACTCGAGCACAGAAGCTCTCACTCGAGCACAAGTACGGACATCACTCGAGCACAAATGCTCTCACTCGAGCATTGGTACGGACAACACCCGAGCACAAGAGAAAGTGAGACAGAAAGCACATGCCCGAGAGCACAAACCCACTCCAGAAGCACAAGCTCACTCGAAGCACAAGGGGCTCACTCGAGCACGCTGCCCATACCCGCGAGCACAAGAGAAAGTGAGACCGCGAGTGAACACCCGAGAGCACAACTCTCACTTTCAGGAACTGGCTCACTCGAGCACAGATCCTCACCCGAGCACAAGGCCAAAAGCCTCACTCGAGCACCCGCGAGAGAAATCCAGGAAGTGAGAACCCGAGAGCACCCAACGCTCTCCAAGCACTGGATCCCTTCGAGCACACCACTCACACCCGCGAGCACACACCTCTCACTCGAGCAGACCATGCTCTCTCTCGAGCATGTTCTTCCCTCACTCGAGCACAAAGCGATGTGCTCGAGCATTGCACACAAAACCCAGGTGCACTCGAAGCAAAACAAGGGAAAACTCACATATCACTCGAGCAGGTTCTTCCTCACTCGAGCAATATTCATCCCTCACTCGAGCACACCCCTGTCTGCTCGAGTGAATCTATCAGATTCCAGGAAAACGCAGCAACACTTGCCACATTTCCTAACTCTTGCCCAAATGATCCAAATGGATCCAAAACCTCTACCAAAGCTACTCCCACACAAAATCACTCACTGAATTCAATGGAATCAATGGAATTACCAAAATCCCATTCCATTAACAAGCTTTGGCCTAGGGCAATATAATCATCCATTTTCCAAAATCATTAACCTCACACATTTCAATCCCAAATCCCTTCTATCTATTCAAAACTCATACCAATATACCATTTCCAATGCCATATCATGCCAAACTACCCATTACCCATATTTTCGAAATTAGGGCAATAATTCCAGAAATTCATAACATAATCATTTGGCATGAAACATAGATAGAAGGATTGGTTTCACATACCTTATCCACTTTCTCAAAGACACTCTTTGATTCTCCAAGCTTCATATTTTCGTGATCCTCAAATCACCACCAATGGAGAAACTACAACCACCACAATGAAGCTCTCAACTCAAGGATTAACATTAGAGAAGAGAGTTTGAGCTAATGAGGCCATTTGCTTACCTCAATATTCCATTTTTCCTTTCTCTTTCCCAAGCACCTTCAGCGAAAATGGAGGAAGGAAGAGAAGAGAGAGAAAACGAGAGAGAGAGAGAGAGAAGAGAGGAGATGGAGATGATGGTGATGTGTCTCTTGTCTCATCCAAGGGCTCACCACATGCCACTTGTCACCATCTCATTCCAACTCTCATGGGCTCACATGCACACACATACACATGATTATGCCCCTTGATCCACTACACAATCAATCCTAGCCATTGATCATTTTAATCACACATCTCATTTTCTCTTAGCTAGTAATTAATTTCTCTATTAATCACTAACTAATTCCCAACAATTTCACTCTTTCAATTTCCAATAATTATGGCTTATTAGTTATTATTGCCATAACCCACATAATTATTCTCAATAATTATCATTAGCCCTTAATCAGAAATTGGGATGTTACACTCCAGGCACAATGTCAATCGGAAACTGAACTTCCCTTTCCGGAGGTAATCCACTTAAGTCATGCAGAATAACCTCAGGGAATTCATTCACTATGGGTATACTACTCAAAGTTTCACTGGTTTCTCCTTGTACAGAGAAGAAAACCATATACCCCTGACAACCCTTCTGTAAATATCTCTCAGCCTTAGCCGTCGAAAGAAAATTCAAATCAATATTTCCATTCTCAATGTTTTGAGAAACAGGATACACAATCCTCTTGTTCCCACAATCTAACAACACATTGTTAGCTCTTAACCAATCAAATCCCAAAATGATTTCCAATTGGCAGAGCGGTAAACAAATCAGATCTATTACCAACTCACGACCCTCTACGGTTATAACACAATTCAAACAGGCTTCAGTAGTTACAGCTTTCACACCCATCGGTGTTGACACAATCAATTCGAATGGTAACTTATACACATTCATACCCATACGCTTGACACAATCATACGCAATAAATGAGTGACTTGCACCCGAATCAAATAATGCTTGTAATACAAATCCATTGAGAAGAACTGTACCTTGTATCAGCTCTGGGGATTTCTGGGCTTCCTCATGAGTCATGGTAAATACTCTGCCCTGAGCCCTCGGTCTCTGCTCCGCTTGCGGTCGTTGGCAATCTCTAGAAAGATGTCCGGGTTGCTTACAGTTAAAGCAGATCATCTCACCCCGACAATTCTTGCTATAATGTGACTGATTACAGCGAGGACATTTCCTCTCCGTCCCAAACCTCTGGGGCTCGCGGTCTCTCGGCTGATAGGGCTTCTTACCACTGCCCCTATACGAAGATGATCCCGAACCCTTCCGCTTCTGAGGGGTATCACCCTTACTGGGCTCACTATAACCACCAGCAGACTTTGCCGGATACAACTCTCTCAGATTACTTTCTGTGATCCGACATTCTTCAACAGCCTTGTTGAACTTAGAAAACTGATGGGTGGCTATTCTCTTTCTCATATCACGCCTCAAACCCCGAATAAGTAAATCCGAGCTCAACTCCTCGTCATCCCTCTTCTGAAGATAAGAGGAGTATCGGGACAATCGGGTGAATCGGGACAGATACTCATCAAACGACTCTGTGTCCCCTTGCCTGATTTGTAGGAACTCAGTTTCCTTCTCAAGCCTCACTGACTTGGGAAAGTATTTCTCATCGAAGTGTTGTTGGAACACCTCCCAGGTCAATGGTATATTCTTTCTCTTCAAAGACAAAGCGATGTTCCGCCACTAGCGGTCTGCATCTCCTTCAAGCTTGTACACTGCTAGCTTGGCTTTTACTTTCGAGGGACATTCTAGAACCTCGAATATCTTCTCAAGACGATTTACCCAATCTTCCGCCGCCTGAGGATCAAATTTCCCTCTGAATGCCGGAGGTAGGTGTTTACAAAACCTAGAGACCCAAAACTGAAGATCTCTTTCCTCATTGACCGACTTCCCATGCGGCCTTGGATCTACTTCAGTACGAGGAGGCGATTCAAGCGGCCGTGCTGATCCCTCAGCAGTCTCTTCTGGTCTAGTCTCTTCTCGGGTTTCCCCTCAAGTTCCTTCTTGAGTAGATTGGCCTCTACCTTCATTGTTCTTTGCTTTCTCAGCTCGAAGCTCTTCTCTGAGCTCCGTGATCATATCCCTCTGATCCTTTATCAAGCCCATCAACTCTTGCATAGGATCCGGTGGATTGTTATTGACAACCTCCACCTCGGGATCTACTTGTTGTACTCTGGGGCGACCTTTCGTTGTTCTTCTCATTCTACAAAGAACTTACCCCATTATTCCAACAATTATGGTATACACATATCCACAAATCTCAGATATCCACAATCATAACCCAAAGATGTGTATACGAACAAACATTCACAATCAATCTTCTATCATCAAGTTCAACTATGGGAGCTATCCTAGCAAACTTTACCCTTGCCAGGAACTGCAGCTCTGATACCAAAAATGTAACCCCCCTCACCGTAAATACATCCGAATTACAAAATTTAAGTGAAATAGAGACCAATAAGATGAAATAACAATTCATAGTCCCACATCCAAGAGACGGGGTATTTTGAAATCAGTTCCAAACATACTTATTACTGGTCTCACGTTCACAGGCGGATATAATTACCAGAGCGATCAAATCACATAAACAATATCAGAGTGTGGAAACTAAATCCCGGCTAAACCCCGGGTTACTTCATATATATAATGGGTTTACAAGTTCCCAAAATGGGGATTACATAACCAAAATAATTATTTACACTCTTATGTACACTTGATAACCCCAACTCCAAAACTATGATAACCAACTACCACTTAGATCTCGGAGTAAGCCTAACTACTCCTGGTTGTCCGCTTCCCTTTCGAGCCACTCGCCCTGTCTAAAAAGGTTAGTCATATGGAAGGGGTGAGATTCTAAAGAATCCCAGTAGTAACAACAATTTCATACGACATGCAATCACAGAATATGCACACCAATCAACTCATACAGCAACACAAGTCACTCCACCCTCATCCCCTTTTACCGTCGGGAAGGCATACGACCTTTACCCAAACCGTTGTTAGCGACTCAGGGACTATTGGCGTGGCAGTGCATACAAATAGCCACACGGCTCAAATATAGCCTTTCGGCTTTCACAAATGGCCCGTCGGCCTTCACAAATAGCCTGTCGGCTCACAATTAGCCTTTCGGCCCACATGTACACATATCACACCCTAACCTCATCCCCTTTTACCGCCGGGAAGGCATACGACCTTCACCCGAACCGTTATTAGCGACTCAGGGACTATTGGCATAGCGGTGCTTCCACAATTTCACTTAGGCACATATATGACACCCTAACCTCATCCCCTTTTACCGCCGGGAAGGCATACGACCTTCACCCGAACCGTTATTAGCAACTCAGGGACTATTGGTATAGCGGTGCTTCCACAATTTTCACAACACTTGCAGCATACAATACTCATTTCAAAACAATGACATAATATACATACAATGTATCACACAAGGTATAAAGAAAGAGTCACTACCTGTATCCTTCCTGACTGGCTCTGGCACCTTAGCCTCACGAGGACGACAGATGTCAAATCCTATATCAATTAGGGACAACCAATCAATCTCTTATCCATATGTATATTTCGATAATACTCTAAGTTGGTTATCATTTAGGACTGTTTAGGTGACTATTAGAGGCCTAAACATATGCCTAAAGGGTTGGAAGACACTACCCAAAAGACCCCTTACTCGAAGGCAAAACACTGATTTTTGACTGTTTCACTCGAGCACAGATGCTCTCACTCGAGCACAGTACGGACATCACTCGAGCACAAGAGAGAGTGAGACTGTGAGTGAGCACCCGAGAGCACAAGGAAACTTTCAGGAACTGGCTCACTCAAGCACGCTGAACCTCACTCGAGCACAAGGCCAAATGCCTCACTCGAGCACCCGCGAGGGAAGTTCAGGAAGTGAGGACCCCAGAGCACACAACGCTCTCCAAGACCCAGATCACTCGAGCATAACCACATGCACTCGAGCACACCCCTCTCACCCGCGAGTGAGAAAACACACTCGAGCACCTTACTCGCGAGTGAGAACCCGAAAGCACAACTCCCACCTGAAGCACAATCTCACTCGAGCATGATCCCCAGTGCTCGGGTGAGAAGGCTATGCTCGCGAGTGTCAGAGCACACTCGTGGCATCCATCAGCAAGTGAAGACCCGAAAGAAACCCTTCACTCACAACTCACACCATCACTCGAGCAGACCATGCCCACTCGAGCATGTTCTTCGCTCACTCGAGCACAAAGCGATGTGCTCGAGCATTGCTCATAAAACCCAGAAGAACTCGAAGCACAAAGGGAAAAACTCACGCATCACTCGAGCACGTTCTTCCCCTGCTCGAGTGAGGTGTATCAGAGACCCAAAAATGCAGAAAAACCAGAAAAGGCCAGATGGTCAAAATCATGCCCAATGGTTCCCATACTCTTCCCAATGCTCATACACTCTAAGCACTAACTAGGGAACACAATGGCAACTCCAAAAACACCCCAAAAACCACTTTGACAACAATCAAACACTAAGGTCTCTAAGATACACAATATCCAAATTTCATTACACTTGATTCCAACATTCCAAATCATATTTAATACTCATATATCTCCAAACTAAATCATTTCCAATCATCAATCCTAATAAACTTCATATTTCCAGAAATAGGCATATTTAGGGCAAAATTCCAGATTTGACCAAACTTAACCAAAAATCACAAACAATACTTTAAAATGCTCTAAATGCCTACCTCTTCTCTTCGCCCAATTCAGAACCTTGATTCCTCAACTTTTAATTTCGGCCAATGTCCCAATCAACACCATCCAAGGCTCTACAATCATCACAATGTAGCTCTCAATGAGACACATATCTTTAGAGAAGAGGATTGGAACAAAGGAGGAGTATTTCTCACCAAAGATCAAGCTTTTCTTCCCCTCTTTCTTGCTTGTCCAGCGAAACAATGGAGGAAGTAGAGAGAGAAAATGAGAAAGATGGAGCAATGATGATGAAGAAGCTTCTCCCCTTGCCTACACACACACTCCACCGAATTAGAGAGAGAAGGGAGGAAAAAGTGATTTTTGTCCTCTAGTGCTTCATCCAATGGTCCACCTTAAGCCACATGTCCAAATCTACACACTCTCTCAAAGAGCTCACACAACCGCAAAGCACAGGATTCCGACCCATGGTCAAGGAATCACAACCCTTGATATTAAATACCACACATATTTATTCCAAAATTCACATTACATTAATTTCCCAAAAGTGCTTAATTACACTAATCTCAATGATTATCAGAGTTATCAGCCCTAATCACATCGGGATATTACAAGTACTGCCTCGAGTAAACATCAATTTTGTGCATAGCTTACTCGGGTAGATACTTCAAGTGCTTTGTAAATAATTCTGCAGATTACTCGATTACTGACTCGAGTAATCTAGTTCAAATATTTGAGAAAGAATAATTGAATACCTACATACTTGAGTAGTGCCTCGAGTGAAGTGATAATAGCATTTCAAGTTATTTGAGTATTACCTTCAAGTGTTGCTTACCATAGTGAGTTACTAGAGTAGCTCCTCGAGTAACATTGGCAGGATTGAAAATGCCGAGAGCAATATATTTCTTGAAGCATGGGACTCGAGTAACGTTGGCAGGCCGAAAGCAACTGGTAGTGATTTATTTGATTACTCGAGTACCTACTCGAGTAACGTTGGCAGGCCGAGAGCAACTGGAAGTCTTTAACCTGGTTACTCGAGTACTTACTCGAGTAACGTTGACAGGTTACTTGAAGGTTGACTCTGGTTACTTCAAGTTTCTGTCTCATTACTCGAGTACTTACTCGAGTAATCCTTTAGAAATTTTGCCAATGATGAAGTTTCTCAGCTTTGTCTCTTAGGCTTTCTTCATTACTCCAGTGCTTACTTCAAGTGATGATTTGCTCTGTTATTACTTTGTTCAAACTTATTTGTTTATCAAATCTTTTTCACATTCATTCTTTGTTATCATCAAAACATGTGAGATCTAACTTTCTCCCCCTTTTTGATGATGACAAAACTTGGTGATTTTGAACAAAGTTTTTGAAATTGAGTTCTCAAATAAACACTTCTTGAAATCAATTGTAATTTTGAAAACCTTTTTGAAATAACTTGTTAAGTGTCAATTCAAAGTGTTTTGGAAAATTTTGAAAACATAACATATTCACCTTGCATACATAATAAACTCATTAGTCCCATAATGTAATATAACTTAAAAACTTAAATGGACTTGAATTGAAATTAAAACTTAAAGAAACTTGCATTGAACTTAAAATTGCATTACAAGTATGAAAAGCTCCCTAAATCCCATGTACATCCATATTCCCAAAATGAAAGAAACTTAAAAGAAACTCAGAAACTCAGTCAACCATAAAATCACTCAAGCTCTTCTCCCTCTTTTTGTCTTCATCAATCAAGTGGAGGATCGGAAGGCTTGACTATAGATATGGGCTTGACAGGAAGGACCAAGAAGCCATCTGAACTTGAAGAATCAGAAGTGGAACTGGAAGATTCTGGTTCAGGAAGATTAAGTGGAGGGATATGAATTCATCTCTTGGAGGAACTAGAGGGGGCTGATAGACAATAACAGTGGTGGTCTCAACCGCTTTTGTGGCATCTGCAAAATGATGACCAGTGGATGAGGGAGAGATTTCCTCTGTATGAGTAGGGGAAGGAATAGGTGTAGGTATGGGTTCAGGCTGAGCTCTGGGTAGTGAATCATCAATGGTAATGTGGATAGTCTCATTGGTTTCAGGATCATCCACTGAGCATAGGATATCTCTAGGAGGAATAATGGGGAATTTGAGTGCAGAGGGTCTTGGTTCAAGTGGACTAGACACTGGAGGTTTGGGAAAGGATATCTCAGGGATAGTTGGCTCAACCTCAGTATGATGAAGCTCAGAGGGGATGTTCTCTGGAGGTGAGAATGCCTCAGGGCAGATGATGGACCAGCAGAAGGTCCAGGACCTATAGAGTCTAGTCTTGCCAGAATTAACTTCAGAGTCTAACCCTGGGCACGTTGCTCAGCTAACAACTCCTCGTGCCTCTTGTCCATCCTCTTAACCAACTCAGCCATCTTGTCATTCATGTGAGTTATCAACTCAGTATTGGTGTTGGCGATGTCTACGTGAAATCCTCTTAGCATATTCTCCATGAAGTATTGAAGAGTAGCATTGAGGAAAGAGAGTGAAGAGGTAGTGGCAGCTAGAGTAGAAGACTGAGTATCATCCATTTTACTTGTCTCAGTCTCTGGCTTTTTCTTCTTCTTAGGACTTGACTCTAGAGGACCCTTGAGAGGAATCTCAATATTGAGCTTCCCAATTTGATTTCTTTCAATTGGAGTGATCTTCTCAATGGGCTCTTTATTCTCCAAATACCATATCTTATTTTGCTTGAGGATAAGAGAAATAATATGTGGATATGGCATAGGAGTAGTAGCTTTCCCTTCTATTCTGTACCTCTTCATCTTAGAAAAGATGTATTATCTCAAGTCTTTTTGTTCCTTCAGGAGTAGAGAAGCAAACCACCTATAGTCCCGGTCAGAGTAATGGGTATAGTTATTGGCTTTGTTCATAAGGGATCTAGAGTAAATATACCAAAGAACCCTGTGATGGTCATACATGTCACTCGGGTTAAAATTAAGAGGACCCACTAGCTCTCCAGGTCTAAGGACAGTGAAGATCTGGTTTGGTTCAAGCTTAGAATAGATGTCATCTGGAGGGTTTTCTATTCCTAACCAAACATTGATCCTAGAAGGTGAGATAAGGATTTTCTGGCCTCTAACTGTTGTGGTCATTTCTTCCTCTGCATAAGTCCTATTGGGTTCATCTAGGATTTCTAGGTTGCAGTAAAAATGAGTGACTATTTTAGTGCAAAAAGGAAGTCTAATTGACAGCCAAGGCATAAAAGATTCAAGGAAGGGACTTAGGTCATACTTCAATACCTCCTGAAGTACCTTGAGATCCACACTATGAGTTTTGCAGACTTTTCTTCTTGAGAACTGTGTGAGATACTTCTGAGATTCCTGCAATTTGTTGACATTGAACCCCTTTGGAGGTTTAGTGATTTCCTCTTCTAGAAATTCTGACTTTTTGGAGGATTGCCCCTTCTCTAGTTGATCAAGAATCCTAGCCGTTGCTTTAGCCACATTCATATCATACTTTGACTTTTTGGAGGGTTTTAGAGTAAAAGAGGGAGTGGAAGAATCAGAAGGTAAAAGAGAAGGAGACTCGGTGCTTTTGCCTCTCCCAGTTGAGGTTATTTTCTTTGATTGAGCCCTTGTGACCACTGGCTCTTTAATCACAACACCTTTCTCCTTTGGTTTCGGTTGGATTTTGGCTTTTGATCTAGGAGTGAGTTTTCGTCTCTTTCTGGGAGGAGAAGAAAGAGGGTCAGAGAGTTGTGGGGATCCAGAAGAATCTGTAGGAGTAAGATTTTTAGTTCTAACCATTTTGATTCATAGAAACCTGAAATCTCAGAAAAACAGAGTGAGAAGTCACGAGTTAGGGCAAACAGAATCTGAACAAAATAGGAAGTTTTTGGAGCTAAGATTTGATGGGTTTTGACAGAAATCAAGTAAGGAAGAGATTGTGAAAACTTTTTGTGAGAGGACTGGGTGATTTACTCGAGGAGATTTTGTGGAAATGACCGAGTTTACGATAGATAAAGACCTAGAACCCGACGTTACTCGAGGCCTTACTCGAGTAAGTATCAAGTTTACTTGAGTCCCTACTCAAGTGATCATATAGAAAATTCTAAAAATAATTCATTTAAGTTGCGTACCTGGCATGAATAATATTGTAATTATCCATGTGTGTTCCCTCGATCATTTGATAGTTGTTTAAGAATATATTTGAGTTGATTCTCATCGAGTTTGTGATCTGGACCTGCAATTACTCGAGTCCTTATTCGAGTAAACTTCAAGTTTACTCGAGGCTTCCCTCGGGTAACCTGTCTTTTCTACTTTTGACTGTTCATTTCCCACCTAATGAACGTTTGATTTAAATTCCAGGTGACTTGAGACTTTACTTCCAGTTTTGGAAGACCATTACTTGAGTACTCACTCGAGTAATGTGCTCTTTTACTTCAAGTTGTCCCTTGGGTAATGCTGCACTGTCATACATTACTTGAAGTTGGCACTCCAGTAATGGTGTCCTCTGATAACCTCTATTTTTTATTTCTCAAAACAGAGTTTCAATCGTCCTGCAAAACAAATTTCTACATACTCTGATGCTTAAGTTAGTAATTATCAAAACATTATTAAATAACATTATCTAACATTATGAGAAACCGAAACAACTTACAATTCATTAGGATTTACCATTCCCAATTATCTTCTAATATATAGAAATTGATCTTTTGCAAGAGGTTTGGTGAAGATATCAGCTAGTTGAAGATGAGTAGGAATGAATATCACTTTCACATCTTTCTTTTGGACATGATCTCTGATGAAGTAATGTCTGACATCGATATGCTTGGTTTTAGAATGTTGAACTAGATTCTTTGCCAAGCTTATCGTACTAGTATTGTCACAATAGATTGGCATTTCTTTGAGATAAATATCAAGATCTTGTAGTTGTTGTTTTAACCATATCACTTGTGCACAACAACTTGAGAATGCAACATATTCGGCTTCCGTTAATGAAAGAGACACTGTATTTTGTTTCTTGCTGAACCATGATACAAGAGATCCTCCAAGAAATTGACCTTGTCCGCTGGTGCTCTTTCTGTCTGTCTTGTATCCTCCATGATCAGAATATGAATATGCAACAAGATATTCACTTCTTCCTTTGGGATACCACAGACCCAATTCTAGTGTGTCAGCAAGGTATCTAAAGATTCGTTTGACAGTTTCGGCATGTGATTCCTTTGGTGTTGATTGATATCTTACACATATGCCAACACTGAATTGGATGTCCGGTCTACTTGCCGTGAGATAGAGTAATGATCCAATCATTCCTCTGTATTTTGTGATGTTGTAGTCTTTTCCTTTGACATCAGCATCAAGCAACGTAGTTGAGCTCATAGGTGTGTTCGTCCCACTTGCTTCATCCATTCCATACTTCTTTAATAACTCTTTCAAGTACTTTGTTTGAGATATGAAGATTCCATTCTTTCTTTGTTTGATTTGCAAACCAAGAAAGAAATTCAATTCTCCCATCATTGACATTTCAAACTCTCCCTGCATTATCCCAGAAAATTCCTTACATAGAGATTTATTAATAGCGCTGAAAACAATATCATCGACATATATTTGAACAATTAAAATATCATCATGTTTTTGTTTTATAAAAAGTGTTGTATCAAATTTTCCTCGTACAAAACCTTGATCAATAAGAAATTTACTGAGCCTTTCGTACTATGCTCTAGGAGCTTGTTTTAAACCATATAAAGCCTTTTTGAGTTTGAAAACATGGTCAGGTTTGGTTATATCTTCAAAACCTGGAGGTTGCTCTACATATACTTCTTCCATAATGTAGCCATTTAGAAATGTACTCTTTACATCCATTTGATAGAGTTTGAATCCTTTGATGCATGCAAAGGCTAAGAGCACTCGTATAGCTTCCAATCTAGCCACTGGAGCATACGTTTCCTCATAATCAATCCCTTCTTCCTGATTATAGCCTTTGGCCACCAATCTTGCCTTGTTTTTGACAATAATTGTGGATTCATCGAGTTTGTTCTTGAATACCCATTTAGTGCCAATGATCGGATGATCCTTGGGTCGGGGTACCAAATCCCAAACTTGATTTCTTTCAAATTGATTTAGTTCTTCTTGCATTGCTATAACCCAATCATTGTCTGATAGGGCTTCATCAATGTTAGAAGGTTCAATCTCAGAAATGAATGCAGAAAAACTTACTTCATTAAAAATTCTATTTCTAGTTTTGATCCCTTCATTCACATTTCCTATGATTTGATTTAAGGGATGACTTTTATTGTATTTCCAGGTTTTAGGTTGTCCTACTGAATGCTCTTCTTCCTTGGTTTCATCAACTTCTGGAATAAGAGATTTAGAAATAGATTGACCATTTTCTTGATTTAAAACAACTTCCTGTTCTTCATCAATGGTTTTGTTAGAGGATTCAAATTCATCAAATACAATATGAATTGATTCTTCAACAATACATGTTCTTTTATTGAAAACTCTATATGCTTTACTTCGGTTAGAATATCCTAGGAGAATTCCTTCATCAGTTTTAGAATCAAATTTTCCTAAGTTATCTTTACCATTATTATGAATGAAATACTTACAACCGAAGATGTGTAGATGAGCAATGTTTGGCTTCCTTCCTTTGTACAGATCGTATGGTGTCTTTCCAAGTTTTGTTCTAATATAGGCTCTATTTGAATATAGCATGCTGTACTCATAGCATCAGCCCAGAAAACTTGAGATGCATTCTTTTCATTTAACATTTCTCTAGCCATTTCAGTGAGCACTCTATTCTTAAGTTCCGCGACTCCATTTTATTGAGGTGTCCTTGGAGCAGAGAAATTGTGATCAATGCCATTAGTATCACAATATTCTTCAAAGGCTTGATTTTCAAATTCTCCACCATGATCGGTCCTAATACCTGCAATGGACATACCTTTCTCATTTTGCACTTTCTTGGCAAAGACAATAAATTCTTCAAAGGTTTCATCCTTTGATGATAGAAAAATAACCCATGTAAATCTGGAGAAGTTATCAACAATGACCAATGAATATAAGTTGCCACCAAGACTCTTTACTCTTGCTGGGCCAACTAAATCCATATGTAATAATTGTAGTGGTCTATTTGTTGAAATCTCATTTTTCAATTTGAAAGATGATTTAGTTTGTTTACCGTTTTAACATGCGTCACCAATCAAATCATTTTTGAAATTTACTTTGGGTAATCCAAGAACTAAATCCTTTTGAGTAGTTTGCCTAATTGATGCATATTGACATGAGCCAATCTCTTATGCCATAGCCAACTTTCATCGGCATTACTCAGAAAATAGTTTCCAGATTCATTTCTACTAATATCTAGAGTATAACAATTACCTTCCCTTTTTGCTATGAGCTTAGCCTTGATATTCTTCTTATAAAGTAGTAAGTCATTCTTGTTGATAATTAAACATTCCTCTAAGTCAAATATTACCCAGTTGTTTTTGTCTGCACTTTGACTCACACTCAACAAGTTATGGCATAATCCTTCGACATAGTATACGTCTTTGACTTGTATGCCTTTGTCATTTTTGATTTCACCAATTTCTACTATCCTTCCAGTTTGATTTCCTCCAAATTTTACCTTTCCACCTTCTTTAGGTTGCAATTTGGTAAAACTTTTGAAATCACCGGTCATATGTCTAGAGCATCCACTGTCTATGTACCACTTGTTGTTTTTGGATGCTTTGAGACACGTCTGCAATTAAATACGATTAAGTCTTAGGTACCCACTTCTTTTTGGGTCCTTTTGGGTTAGTACAGGAAGTTTTTGAAACATATGATCCTTTAGGTACCCATTTATAGGTTCCTATCGTTCCTTTCTTCTTATGAATGCATGAAGAGGTATAATGACCTTTTCTATTACAGTAATTAAACAATGCAAAAGGATTTGATGTATGCACAGAATGCTGGAAATAATTCAAATATGACTTACCTCCTGCTTTCTTTCTACCTTTCCTTCTATCTAATTTTGGATCATATCCAATTCCAAATCAGTCATTTACAAATCGTTGAGCTTTTAAAATAACATTTAGCATATCACTTCCTTGTGTAAATTTTTCAAGAGTTTTTGTGAGATCAGTGTTTTTCTTTTTCAAAGAAGAACAATTTTCACAATCCTTTTCGGAACTTTCTTTAAGTTCAATTTCAAGAACTTTGTTTTTCTTTTTTAAAACAACTAATTCTTTAACTACTTTGATGAATTCAGAATGTAAAGCATTATATTCAGAAAGTAATTCATCATAGGTAGGATCAGAATCATTTACCTCTTCTTATGTTTGTTCTTGAGCAACGAGACATATATTGGCTACTTCTTCTTCATCACTTTCTTCGTCAGAGGAACTATCACCCCATATAGCAGATACAAAGGCCTTCTTTTTGTTGAAGAATTTGCCTTTTCTCTTTTCTTTGCTCTTTTGGTTCAGCTCTGGACATTCTGATTTGATATGTCCTGGTTTTCCACATTCATAGTAGATGATATGATCTTTGCTACTACTTCCTCCTTTCTGAAAGTGTTTGAATCCTTGACCCCTCTTGTAGAACTTTCTGAATCGTTTTATGATTAGGCCCATTTCATCATCGTCAAACTCCTTATCCTCATCTTGATTTTCTTCTTTTGCTTTTAGTGCTAGGCCTTTCTTTTTCTTGTCACTGATGTCATCTAGTTCCCGTTTGAACTTTAGTTTACTTTCATATTCAGAAAGGCTTCCAAATAGAGAAGCAACTGATCTCATTGATTCTCCTTTTGCTTCTTCTATCGCAGTGACTTTGGCCTCCCACTCTTTAGAAAGAATATTCAAAATATTTCGTACTTGGGTATGTTGATCATAAATTTTCCCAAGTGCTGCAAGTTGATTAAGAAATGAGTATATCTAAGTTCAAATTTAGATATTGATTCACCTGATTTCATTCGAAGTAGATTGAATTCAGTGACCAAGGTGTTGATCCGATTCTCCTTTATTCCCAAAGTTCCTTCATGAGCTATTTCCAGAGCTTCCCATATTTGCTTTACTGTTGGAAGTGTACAAATTCTGAAGTATTCACTTTGACTTAAAGCACTTTGTATCATCAGAATTGCCTTGCTGTTGAAAGTGATAAGTTTCTTGTCATTCTCATCATATTCTGCTGGCGTCTTGGGAATTTTCTGAGAATCTACAATCTTTGTAGGTTGATAGTTTCCACTCTCAATCACATCCCATAGCCCATATTCGGTAGCCATCACGAATATTCTGAACTTTACTTTCCAGAAAGAAAAGTGTTCGCCACTGAAACCTAGTGGTCTAGTGATGGATGCTTCGTCGGGAAGAATTTCTTCACCCATGCTTGCCATTGGATCCTTCTTAGGTTGTTAAACCTTAACAAGAAGACCTACGCTCTGATACCAAATGTTAGAGCAAGCGTTTCACCCAAGAGGGGGTGAATTAGGTGATGCTAAAAATTTCATTGCAAATATGAAAACTTGTCAGTGAATATAATGCAGTAAAGAGTAAGGAGAAATATCACCTAAGTGTACACCGGGAGTTATACTGGTTCGGTCATAACCACTTTGACCTACGTCCAGTCCTCAGAATATCTCTGAGACTTTTACTATAACTTCCAAGATTCAATGGTTTCTTGGCACCTCAATACAAGCAAGTTCCGTCGCCTGGACACTCGCTCCCCCTTACAAGTTGTAATCCAATCCCAACTCAAGGTTCCACAACCTTAAGTTACCTCAATAACAAATATTGAGTTTGAATGAAATATCTCTCTCACAGAGTAAATAAGAATCACTGAATTATAGAATTTCAAGTATTTCAAAACAGAGTATTGAATGTGAACTTGATAATGCGTTCGTGTGTGTGTTCTTGTTCTTTCTCTCTTTGGATGTTCCTTTATATATAGATGTGTTAGTAATGATTGTTGGAACATTTTCTTCTTGCCCGTTAGAGTGTGCGCAGCCACTGTTGACTTTTCCAGTATTTGAAAAATATCCGTTTGCGGTAGGTGGCGGTAGATGACATTTGAACGTTGCATTTGACTTTCCTTATTTGGTAAGATCTCTTCATTGTTTATCTGCGGATATGCTAAGAATACTAATACAATGAAGGGTTAATCATATAGGAAACAAACCAATGAATGTTGAGATGAATTCTAAATTTCTAGACTTGGATACTCGAGTATTCATTAAGTTTACTCGAGTATTATCGTGAAAATATTGATAAACAGCAAGTCAATAACTGAACATTACATTACTCGGGTAGTGCATGGAGTAAACAAATTTACAAACCTTGGAAATAACTATTTACTTGGATACTTACTCGAGTATGGTACAATTTTCTTCATAGGTTACTCGAGTGGCTACTCGAGTAATCTCTCAAATAAACTTCTAGTTTCTCGATGCTTTACTGCAGTAATGTTGGCAGGATTACAAAGCTGAGAGCACTTCAAGTTTTCTTACCTTGTTACTCTAGTACTGCCTCGAGTAAACATCAATTTTCTGCATAGCTTACTCGGATAGATACTTCAAGTGCTGTGTAAATAATTCTACAGATTACTTGATTACTGACTCGAGTAATCTAGTTCAAATATTTGAGAAAGAATAATTGAATACCTGCATACTTGAGTAGTGCCTCGAGTGAAGTGATAATGGCATTTCAAGTTATTCGAGTATTACCTTCAAGTGTTGCTTACCATAGTGAGTTACTCGAGTAGCTCCTCGAGTAACATTGGCAGGATTGAAAATGCGGAGAGCAATATATTTCTTGAAGCAGGGGACTCAAGTAACGTTGACAGGCCGAGAGCAATTGGTAGTGATTTATCTGATTACTCGAGTAATGTTGGCAAACCGAGAGCAACTGGAAGTCTTTAACCTGGTTACTCGAGTACTTACTCAAGTAACGTTGGCAGGTTACTTAAAGGTTGACTTTGGTTACTTCAAGTTTCTGTCTCATTACTCGAGTACTTACTCGAGTAATCCTTTAGAAATTTTGCCAATGATGAAGTTTCTCAGCTTTTTCTCTTGGCCTTTCTTCATTACTCCAGTGTTTACTTCAAGTGATGATTTGCTCTGTTATTACTTTGTTCAAACTTATTTGTTTATCAAATATTTTTCACATTCATTCTTTGTTATCATCAAAACATGTGAGATTTAACAATCCTGTCATTACAAATCATTGATGGAGGCAGTAATGGCCGATACAGACCTCCGATAGAGGAAGTGTCATTACATAAAAAGGTGATTGTGTGAATCTAGGTGGAGTCCCGAAGAGGCTATGAGGCCTAAGGAGCCAAGCTCTGGGAAATGACCAATAAGTCCTGTGTTTGATTGCATGCTACATACTACGTATATAATAGATGACGAATGCTGAATACTATATTTTGAACATATCTCTCCAACCACAAATCCAATTGAGATGAAACTTGAGGCATATGAAACTAGATTGGAATAGCTTTCTATTAATAGGTCGTTTATCACATTTGGAGTTTGATTTAAAGAGCTATTCCTTCTGAAAGTGGACAGTCGAATTTCAACCAGTGTCCAGACCAGATGTTACGAATTGGATCATAACTTTTGGAATACAAAGTTTTTTTGATTGATTATAGTTGCTGTGCAAAGTAGATTTAAAGAGCTTTCTGGGGATAGGTGATTTGCCAAATTTAGAGTTATATCTAAAGAGTTATGCCTATTAAAATCAGAAGGTTATTTGAATAGAAGCTAAAGTATTCGAATAAACATATTCATTATCAAAGGTGTACTATTCAAATACAGCAAGTACTATTCAAATAAAATCATATATTTGTGTGAGAAGCTATTGTTGGAAATTGTGCCCTAAGGGCCAATCATTGTACTTTGAACATTATTATTTTAATGAAATTTCTCCATTCTGTTATCATATTATTTGTATGTTAACTGTGATAATTGTATCCTTGGATAATTATAAAGATTGTCCTAAAATGTCCCTGGTTGGTCATCTATGCGGGAGCAGGGATGAAACAAGACCAGTATGACTTTGATAAGATATGGAGATACGAATCAAAGTCTTAGGCACTTGTAAGAGTACAAGGTGCTGGACCGACCCACTATGAGAAGCTACATGGATCAAGTCATAAGCTCTTCTCATGTATAACCACGTCACAATGCCCTTAGACTTGAGGTCATCATGGATTCCTACATGAGAGTTGCTAAGCTTTGAACTAGTCAAAAGTCACTTTTGACCGGGTGATGATAAAGGCTACGATCGGGCTTAGTGGTTTTTCATGTAGAGGAATATGAATGATCAAGATGGAATTTGTCCCTCACATTAGTAGAGAGATATTACTAGGCCCCTTGATGAGTAAGTTTGAGAAATGTATGGCCATACTATAATGAAAGGAGTTTCTGTCTCTGTTATCAGGCTACTCAGGAATCGAGAAAGTAATGGTCAGGAACAAGAGGATGACATTATCCATGCCTTATCCTTGATCGATATATCGTGTGACAAAAGGGACGTGACATGGTTGTATGACAGGTTGCATCGTGATAACGATCCTCATATGAATTGGGTAGTTGTAATGTCTTGCTAGAGGCCGCTTGCAACTTTTGGGTTAGTATAGTTATTGGCCCACTGCCAACTTCATATGGGCCTACAGGGTCGCACACAAGAATGGCCCAACACGAGATAATGTTTAATTTAGGGTGGATGAATTTTATATTTATCTATATACATATATAAAATATAAAATTCATTAATAATATTATATAGATATATATATTTTCGAAATATATATATCTTATATATGTATGTATGTATATATATATTATATGATATTATTATATTGTGTTAGTTTTAAATTTAATTTATTAAGATATATTAAATTTAATAACTAACATGATAGAGATATAATATCTCAGATTTAATTTATGAAGATAAATTAAATCTAATGGCTCTTTATTTGGATTAAATAAATAGGTTAAATTAAAACTGTTGGATAGATTTAATTTAAACTGAATTTATTTAATTATCTCATCAAGATAATTAATTGTTAATTAATTTCGAAATTAATGATGATTAATTTTGAAATTTGAAAATAGCCTTTATAGGTTATAAACTTGATAGAGCAGATATATTCATATGCACATGAGAATTAAGAGCCGCAAGTGAAACCCTAGGAGACATTAGAGGCGCTAGTACGTAGTCTCAGTTGAAGAGCATTCATGTGGATACCGGTAGAGAGAGCGGACCTGATGTGTTGGCTTCTAGAGATCGTGAAAACTCTGAATCATCAAAAAGGTATGAATCCTTCCAACTTGGTTTAAACGCCGTTGATAGATCCTCGATTAGGATCGGTGAAAATTTTTAAAATTCTTCCGCTATGCCTACCGATTCTAACAGCTATTCGAATAATGAATTGATTATTTGAATACATTTCAAATTTTGAAGGAGTATTCGAATAAAGAATATTCATTATCAAAGACTCTTATTCCAATAACAATTGGTGTATTCGAATAAGATCAATTCCTTTTCTAAAGAAGCCTATTCAAAAAAGGAATTGATTATTCTGATACACTTCAAGTTATGAAAGTTTATTCGAATAGAGGATTTCTAGATTTTTCTTTGTCTTTTATCTTGTTTGACCAGTTCTAACAACTAACTTCTGTCGCATCATACTCCCAAGCCAAGTTTCATTTTATCTGTTTGCCATTATGTTATTTCCTAAGCCATTGTGTCAAGTTAATGACTTCTCTTAGGGTACCATTCATCGACGGCGGCATTGCCCCAATTTTGAAACTTCCAAGGCAAAATTGCCCCTGAGGCAATACTTCCAAGGCAAAAAAGCCCTTTAACCCTTTTGTATTTTAATATCCTATTTACCTTATTCATAAAATTCTCATTTTTTATTTCTTCTGGTTTCATGTCTAATTTTATATTTTTTATTTTATTGTATTGTTTTTTTAATTAAATGTTATTATTCTTCTATTATTCCTTCTAAAGCATTTTGGTATTCTTCAAATTCATCATATTCTGTATTATTGGATCTTTCTCTGTCATTTACTACATTCATAATCTAAAATTGACATTCTTCTTCAATAGATGAATATTCATATTCACAATCTAAGAAATCACTTATATTCTTTAATTTACATATATATCTATTTTCGTACTATTTATTTCACTATATTTAGATTCATCAAATTCTAAAGATTCTAGATCATATTCATAATCTTGTTCTGGTATATTCATTATATTTTTAATTTTTTGGTTTTAGGCAATTAGTAGATATATGATCAATTTTTCCACAATTATAATGTAACACCTATTACTGATGCCCCTTTATTATGCATGGGAAGCATTAACTTTATTTATTATTGCTAAGAAGAATCAATAAATAAAGCTCCCAACCAAAGACTTACACCTTTATTCTTGGGGTACTGTTTGTTCAGTAAAACCATATTTACCAAATTAATTAACTTTATTCATGGGGTTACCATTCACTTTAACTTTCAATTCCTCCATTGATTGAATTAGAGTTATCTTTATGCATATTCAGTTACTCTGCTCATTACTAAGGGGCTCATACCATATGATTACCCATCTCCTAGTTCGATTAACACGCTCAGATAATTAACCCTTTCATTATACAAGTTATACAGTTAACCACATAAAATGTTAATACAGCGCGTCTCAGTCTCCATCTCCTCATCACAACTTCTTCATCTGGCATATCTTCTTTCAGTGCATCATCCTGCACTCTTTTCTGTCCTTACGTGCCTGTTGGTTGGTTAGGGGAGGGTGAGATTCGGAGAGATCTTAGTAGCAAGCAATACCAAACAATGCATGTAAGATAAATGCTAGTGTATGATATACTTGCCTTACGTAGGCTCATGTTAACATAACGACATATCTACATGCTCGATGCTTCATATTTCTTACATAGGCTCATGTTAACATAATGACATATCTACATGCTCAATGCTTCACATTTCTTACATATGGCCATAACATTAATAGAAAACAAAGCTTCAATCATTCAAATATGTTACACAGATAAGTAAAGCAATCATGCACATCAACATACAATGTAACCTTGTAGTAAAGATTCATATTTGGGCGTTTTGTACTAGAAATCTATTTTTACAAAGATTAGTACAAGATAACCTTGTAGTAAAGCTTCATATTGATATAATGCCCAAATGTCCTAGATTTGCGATATACACTTCTCTCACGGCCAATCTAATCCCTCTTGAATTAGTATAAAATTCAGATTACCTTTCTCGTATGTATAGTGTCCATACTTTTGAAATTACAAAATCATACCATAAGGAACTTTAGGTGTGTATACTTTAGGTAATAATCTTCCTTTTGCCCAGATATCACTTTGATATGAAAAAACCACTTTCGTAACATAATACCTTTCAATCGCATCAACCATGATCAAAGGACAAAATGTTAAAATAGCAGATGTTGAAACATATTTCCATGATAATGTCAAATTCAAAGGACATTATTGAAGGGCTAACCTTTTTGGGACTCATACAGCAATGAAGCAAGGATCCATTCACTTGCTACCTATTTACGATTCTTTAGCATATACGGTGTAAATCACATGCTACGGTGTTACTCTTATACTTTAAGAGAGTATGTCATTTTGATTTTATCATTAACACCATATAGACTTAAGTTTAGACACTCCTAGTATCTAAATCTAAATTCCTCAACTCCACTCACATTACATGATGTCAATTTTAAAGAATTTGTTGTCTGGCAACATGTATCATAGATGTGGGTTTCCATGATTTGATCCATATTAACAATCATTGATCTCATCTAGACTTACTGCACTTTGAGTCGAGGTAATATAGTTTGTGTTTCTTCTCTACCATATCAGTACTCTTGCTACTTTGTTGGTAAACACAATTGTCTCATCTTTACACACTCATCCTGAGTGTCAAAGGTGGTCACTCGTGCGAGAAAGCCGACCTCACTAACATGTATGACATACTAGACATTTTATACTTACACATATTAAAAGCCAAAATGAAGTATCATTACTTTATACCAAATGTATGCCAAATGTCCTAACATGTTTCTTATACATGTCATTGGTCATTAGGCTTAGTTAGGTGACTTTGCATATGAATACGTTGTTTAACAACAACTTTATGTGACATGGCATCTCTCATATAGCTATACCTTGCATTTAGTCTATCTATTATACTTAACATCTTTTGTTTAGGCAATGATTTCATGTACTTACAATACTTTGACACTATATTTTAATTCTCACTTTCAAATCTCACATGTTCTATGAACATAATTAGCCATATAGCCTCTTGTACTACCACAACATATATTTTGAACGTGCATAATCAATGTACTATGCAAGTATCTTAGGACCCTTATGTGAAATCATCTAATGTCTTTTACAAAGGTTAAACTAGTACCGAATTACAAGTCCTAGCATGAGCATATATATGGTCTTGTATACATCACACTACTAGCAATATATATGGACATTATTTTCTATTATATTCTTGGTTGGTTTAGTTAGGAAAATTTATCAAGACTCAAACTCACTCTTAAAGTCACTAGGGTATCTATGGGATTGCATTAATCAAGACCTTATTAGTATACTATCTTGTTGCCCAAACCGCTAGTTTGCTAGAAACGCTTTGGGCTTTGATACCAAAATGTCACACCCTTATCTTATTTTTACCTTTATCAGAGTATTTGCGGAAAATAATATGTAGTTCAATGGGCAACATAGGAATAACGAGAATATATTGATAAAAAAATGCTTAATTAGAGAAATTCCCTATAGGGATTGTACATGATGATTACAATCAATGTTGATGGTCAATGCCCCTAGGGTATTTAAACCCATTACAATGAAATGGAGACATCTTCCCATCTTTGTTCCACCATTGCATTCCTCCCGTGTAGTTCTCTTCTCTACTTTCAGTACACCTCTTGTTTTCACCTGACTAAATTGTTGGTAGGGGAGGGTGAGATTCAAGAGAATCTCAGTAGGAAATAGATACCATAATACATGCATAATAGATACTATGTGTATGACATGTTAGCTTTAACTAGATGTATGCCCCATATTTCTGCATGCTCAATGTTTCATGCAACATAACTATGGCCACAGCGAAAACAGAAACAGAGCTTCATTTATTCAAATATGCTCTACACAATCAAGTAAAGCAATCACATATATTACTACACAAGCAGAGATATCAAATACATGCAAATGTGGTAAGTTCTGTACCTCAACCCTTTTCTGCCTCGAAACGTGTGTTGCGTAAAGGTTGCCAACAACTGAGCTCTCAACTTGGTCCTAAAATGTCAAATGTACAAGAATTAGGTTAAAACTCATTCATGTACTACTTAGGCACTTCCATAGTGTTTCTAGTGGTTATATGAGTCTCTGGTGAAAATTTACCAAAATGCCCCTGGGACCCAGCCCGATCTCGCCATACCCGGTCCGACCGTACTTTTCCCAAAATTTTGACCTAAGATATTCTAATATATTTTTACCTAAGGAATCCATTTCTGGACTTGGAATTACCAAATTCACTGCCAAAAGACAGAAATGCCCTTGGCAGCCCCAATGTAGTGTTTCAAGGGTGTTTTGGTCATTATGCTTTTTAAGGCTTTTATGGAAAAGTGTGTAACTATAACCCCACCTAATTTTTCCTCCTGAACACAATGGAATTATCATCTCATCAAAAATACAAGGCTAACCTATTGAACTAGAGCTGGCCAAAACCTAAGATTCTCCAGGAAAAGTTGGGGTTTTTGAAATTTGACTCCGCAGACTTGCTCATTTCTACTTTTAATCACTTTATTAATTATTTAATTACATTCCCAACATCATTTAGACTAAATTTGGGCAGCATAACAATTAGGGTTTAATGTTTCCCAAATTTTACAACCACAACAAACCAATCATAATTTCAGCGATTAAATTAACCATAACAGCAATATCAACAAGAAGTTGAAGCTTAGGAAGTCACCTTTTGCCCCTTCTTGTTGTTCCCTTGTTTGGCCAAACCCTAACCCCTTTCAACTCTAAAATTTTGCTTCAAACAACCTTGAATCACATAGAGGAGAAGATTAGGAGAAGGATTACACAGATTAGGAGCTAAATCATTGAAGGAATTGACTTACCTTGCAATTTCTTGCCCCTTCTCTCACTAGAACCCTCTCAAGCTTTCTCTCTCAATTTTTCTATGGGACTGCACGGTTTAGAGGGAAAAAAGATGAAGGGAAGTGATTTTATATTATATCCATATTTTCCCTTTTCATTATTTAATTAAAAAAAAATCAAAACTTTGACTCTATGTACATAACTCTTATGTACATGAAATTGGGTCATGAAGCCCAATATCATGTAAATCATATTTCCCATCCTTGGTTCATGATAAATGACATCTATGGGGCCCTTCCATCAGCCCAAATGAATTTTTCATGTATATCATAATTCCAAAAATTGCCATCACATTATTTCTTTATTTTTGGATTTGTTTTGGCAATTCTAGCAGATTTTTAGCCCAAACTTTGAAAAACTATAACTAAATTTGTAGACATCAAATTGGAGTGATTCTAAAGTCTGTAGAACCTTTATTAAGTCTAGTTTCAAGAAAAAATATAGCACTTAGCCAATTGGAAGCTTACAATTTCCAAAATTTTAATCTTTGGATGCTGTTCCAGAAAATAGCCAGTTTTTCTAGGCTAACTTCAAAAATTCATAACGTTTTACATACAGCTCCAAAAATTGCCCATGATTTATCAAATTAAAGGTTAGGATATCTAATTTCACACCATAAAAGGTCATAATTTTTTATCATCATTTGGTCATCCAAAACCATATGACAAACTCACTGCCTCACAGAAAAGTTTATAGGTAGCATAATTACATTCTCCAAAATTCACCCTTCTATTTCATTAAATGCCATAAATGTTTACAAGGCATATTAGGGAATAAAATTTGGGGTGTTATAGTATTTTTGCTAATAAATTTATTTGATAACTATTATCTGTATTACTCCTCAAACTTAAAGCTCTAGATAATCTTCTTCTTGTTATTGGTATAGGATAATCTATACTATGTCTTTCTGAATATATATTTATATTCAGAGTCGATGTTGATGGCGTATTTATTCTTAATAATCTTTGACCTATATTATTGTTAGTTTGTATTCTTCTTGGAGTAGTTGAATGATAGTTTATTGTATTATCTAATTCTATCTATAATTGTTGTCGAATGTTATTGTTAGACTTTGGGTCCAAGTCCACCCTTGATAGGCCAGACTATTTGATTAGGAAATAAGTAGCTTTATCAAATTAGAAATAAATCGATATTAATTATCTATTTGTTAATTGAGAATAAGTAATTTTGTATTAGGAAATTAATCAAGAGTCAATTTTTTGATTATTAGTTAGAGGGCAAGTAGGAGTGCATATAATTTCCTAATTAGTTGTGTCCCTAAACTTCCTTAAATAGGATGTGCCTCTCTTAGTTGAACTTGACCCATGCCATTAAGCTATCTAACAATCGCTCTTCTCTCCTACCATCTTTCTTGTTCTGGTGATATGTTGTACGAATCTTATTTAGGCTCTAGTAGTCTAATAAATGCATGATCATTATTATGTTTGAGTAATAGAGCATTGACTTTAATCCGAACCTAGATTCGTTCTGATACACATGTCTCTTCTCTCTCCCTATTTTTCCATCATTGGCATCAAAGCCGGTTGATCCTAAGGCTATGATTATTTTTTGTGAATAAGCATGTTATATAATTTGCTCATATCTTCATCATTTTTCTGTTGTAATGTTTTGTATGATATATGTTATGCATGTTTTCATATATGAATATATGATCTTTCTTCTCTCATGTTTATATTCGCACATGAATATTTGTTATTGATCTTTTTTTATTGGCTACGTCATTCTCCTATCCTTATGTGTATGATGGCGCATTATGCCTCCGTGCATTATTTTTATGTATATATAAACATGAGAGAATAACTATACCATGCACGTTCTCTTCTCTCCATGCAACATGTGGTATATACTCATATGAATAACTATATATGCGTGTATATTCAATCATCTTTGTGTTCTATATGCATCTATTTGGATTTTGCTTCTCATATTTGCTATTCGACTTGAGCTTAATATGCATACATGATGCTATGTTCTTGAGTTTGAAGCTTTGTATAATATCAACTTCATTCTTCCTTTTCTCCTTACTTCTTTGATATAATTAAAGTGTAGTTTTTGAAACCTATGTGGAATAGAAAATAAGAGACTTAAACCCTCAAAAGGTAGAAAAGCTCTTAAAACAAAGAAAAAGCACATCTAAATCACGTTACGAAGTGCCGTCGATGTCGACAAAAAATTAGGTTTTTGAAACTGAGTATTTTTGCCTAAGGTAAGGCTATGGGTGTGTAGAGCTTGAAGAAATGATTCCAATGATACTTAGATTGTCAAAGGAATTCATATGATGGAGAAATAAAAGAGAGAAGTTGGCAGGTTGCATTGTCACCATCGCCAATCAATTCAAGATTTGCTTCTTAAAAATGATGTTTTTGGATCAAATAAAAGCTATGGATCTATTATTCGTTCAACAACGATTCCAACAACACTAAGAACATGAAAAACAAAGAAGATATGACCTTTATAACTTTGTGGCTCTATTTGGTATGAGGGACTAGGGGCAGGGACTAGGATTGGATCAGGGATTGGGCCAGAATATATCGTTTGGTATGAGGTATTACGGATAATTAGGTATTGGGAGTACCACAAAAGCGGGATTGCTACAAAGCCACCCCCTGGTATTGTGTTTTCAATCCCGAGACTACAAAATTGTAGAAGCAAAAATAGCCTTGATTAAAATATTTTTTGGGCAAACATGACCCTCCTGATTTTAACCTAGAATCTATCCCTCTCACATAATCACTCTCTCTTTAGCGTATGATTGTTGTTCTCGGCTGGAGTTTGCAATGTCACTCTCACCGTCACTTACTCTGTCGCCCTCATCATCACTTTCCTTTCCCCTTTCTATCTATCACCACCCTCACCGTTGCTTGTAACACCCTATCGTATTTCCATATTTTTTAGAGTTTTTATGTGCAGTTCGGTGGGCACACATGAATAGCGTAAATATACTGATAAAAAGTGCTCAATTACAAAAATTTCCTATAGGGATTGTACATAATGATTACAAATAATGTAGCTGTATAGGGCTACTAGGGTGTCTAAACCAGTTTAATAAAATTCCGACACCTTTCTGTCTTCGTTCCACTACAACCTTTCTTTGCATGTAGTCTTGTTGTCTGTTCTTAGCACGCCTCCTGTGATCACCTGTCTAAATGGTTGGTTTGGGGAGGGTGAGATTCAAGCGAATATCATTAGAAAATAATACCGATATGCATGCAAGATAAGTACTTAATGCATGACATGCTTGCCTTACATAAACTTATGCTAACATAATGACATATTTGTGTGCTCAATGCTTCAGACAACATACTCATGGCCGTAGCATAAATAGAAATAGAGCTTCAATCATTCATATATGTTTCACATAACAAGCAAAACAATCACATGCCTCAATACACAAGCACAAATATCAAATACATGCAGGAGAGGTAAGTTCACTACCTTAAACCCCCCCTCAGCTTACAGTTGTTCCTGAATTTTTGCTCCAGCTCGAGCTATTTCCAATTCCTATAAAAATTAGTATTACTAGTAACTGGTTATTACTTAAACTATTACTGTCTTTAATCATAGTTTCAACAATTTCTACACAGTACAACTCTACACAGTGCAGTTTCATAGTTTTCCAGAAAACTGATAGATTTTCAGTTGACTTTGGAAATTCATAATTAATTCTAGGAAATTCCAAATTGACTAGTTCTAAATCCTAAATGAAGCTATTTAAGTATATTTTCATGGAAAAATACCCAAGGCTAGTCAATGTTATCAAATATTTCCTAGAAATTCACCAAACCTCCCCTGTTCCAGATTTCCTTCTAGAAACATGGCTTAAATTTGAAAAATCATATATTTTAATGTACTTGTTCAAAAATCATGATCTACCCACCAAATTAAAGCCCTACATGTCTACTTTAACCCTATTAAATGTCATAATATTTGGACTAGGTTTGACTAACAAAATTCATTGCACAATCAGACTACCTCTATTGAAACAAATCAAACAACACCTACCCTTAACTTCATAAATTACTAAATTTTCATACAATTATCCAAAAATCATGAACACATGTATTACTACACAATTGTCCCTTCTACACACAATGGAAACATCAAATCAACCAAATTCCAGTCCAAACCCTATGGAATAGTGCCTAGACGAAATTTATAAAATTTAGGGAAAATGTGATTTTCACTTTCCATGCAATTAAACATCTTTCTTACACTTCTAATCACATGATTAACCACCTAAACAACTTTTAAACATGATTAATCAAGATTTAGGCAGCCTAGCATCTTATGGTTTCATCCTCCCAATTTCATAAACTCAACATGTCCAAACCAAAATCAATAACAACAACCAAACACCATCATATAAGGCAAGAGGATCAAAGTTTTGGAGATTACCTCTTAATTTCCAAATTTTCTCTCTCTTAAATGCCACTGCCCTCTCTCTCTTCTCTCTTGATTTGCTTGCTAACATGATTTTTAAGAAGAAGAGGTTAGGAGAGGTTTTAAATAGTTTAGAAGGCAAGAAGACTTTGACTTCAAGCATCTTACCTTAATTCTTGATCTCTTGAAACCCTAGCTCTCTTGGCATTCTTGAGCTTCTTCAAACTCTTTTCTCTCTCTATTTTGATTGAGTTGGATGAGATAATGGAAGGAGGAAAGAGATAATGAAGCCCTCATAATATCTCCCTTGCTTTATTAAATAATATTATTTAATGGCAATTAGCATATGTCTAATTTACTTGGCCATAATGCTTCATCTTTTGGTTCCCTTCCCTCTCTCCATAATTGACGTATATGTGGCCCTTGGAGGAATTAAAAGGGTTCTTGAATTATCTTCATCCATCTCTTGATTTAATGGCCACAATTCACTTACTTTACTTTTGACTTTTCAACCATACTTTTGCTTGGCCGAAATTGCTCTAGCTTTTGGCATATTCATCTCAAATATCAATTTCCCTTCTTGCTCCCCTTTTTTACCAAAATATATCACTGGTTGAGAGAAAATAATTACTTCTTGCTTTATTGGTCAAATGGCCATTTTGCCCACACATTTTTTTCCCCATTTTCTCACCTTGCTGGAAAATCTGGCAGAATTTTCATCTAACTTTGAAAATGCATATCTAATTTACAAATGTCCAATTGGTTTAGTTTTAAAGGCTATGTGACCCTTATTAAGTCTATTTTTAAGAAAAAAATATAGCATTTAGCCAACTAAAAGCTCATAATTCCCAGAATTTTTCAATTTTGGCGGCTATCACAAAAGCTTGCTAGTTTCACTGGGCTAACTTCAAAAATACATAACTCTTTGTATACAACTCCAAAATGACTTATATGACATAAAATTAAAGCTTGATAAGTCTACTTTCATCCTGAAAACTATTATAGGCATTAGACATCATTTGCCTATTTAAAATTGTCACACAACAAGACTACCGCACTGGAAAAATACACTGGCAGCAAATCCTCATTTTACAATTTGTGTTCCAAATATAATCACGTTGTGCGTGACCACTAATTGCACTATTTTTTTTTAGTTCATGTGCTCTTTAATTCATCATTTTATTCCCTTTAATATAAGGAATTTTGGTGACTAAAATTCGGGATGTTACATTGCTCACGCAGTCACCCTCACCACAGATCACCTTTCCCCTTTCTCTTAGTTATATATTGGGAAATTGATTAGGGGTTAGAGTTAACAATTCTTTGCAGATTTTTTTCCTGAAGAACAATCGTAGAGTTAAGGTATTGTGTCTCCTCTTTTCTTTTCTTCTTTTATCGTGTTATGATCAAGACTTTTATCCCAAAATTAGACTGTGTTTGAATCTCTTGACCTAGAGTATTCATTCACAATTTCTTCTCAATAGATTACTCTCTCAAGGAAATTCAAAAATTGATGTGCTAATAGTGTTATGTTCCTTTTAGGATTCTAAACTGAATATTTTTTTGTTGTATATTGTAACACCCCACCGCCGTCTCACCCCACCGGGCCACAACGGTTGGTGCCCTCTCCCACCACACGGTGCGGAGCAGGATGGGTCAAGTCCGTTAGACCCACTACTCACAAGAGTCCCCCGCCCCCCTGGCGGGATTTTCCGCCTCCGTGGGAATCGAAGCCACTACCTGGGGGTAAGTAGCGCCTCAATGCATTCCCACTACCACTTGAGCTACTTAGCTTAAGTGGTAGTGGGAATGCATTGAGGCGCTACTTACCCCCAGGTAGTGGCTTCGATTCCCACGGAGGCGGAAAATGCCGCCAGGGGGGCGGGGGACTCTTGTGAGTAGTGGGTCTAACGGACTTGACCCATCCTGCTCCGCACCGTGTGGTCGGAGAGGGCACCAACCGTTGTGGCCCGGTGGGGTGAGACGGCGGTGGGGTGTTACATATATAAACATAGTTGTTGAAGCAGAAGGTGAAAGAAGAAATCACTCTATGGTACATTATGAACACAATCGAAACCTTCAAGCTTATGGTACAGCCTGAATTTTACAAGTATATAGTTCCATTAAAGGATCCTTGCTAGTGAATAGTTTACTCCATTTTACAAGTTCATAGTTCTATTAATCAGTCCATATTCAACCTAGCTCCATGGAACTTTATTGTATATAAACACAATCGCTCTTTTATTGTCAGGCTTTCATGTTATATTTTGCATTTTATGTTCTAATAAAAATATCTTAAATTTTGGGCCTAGGACTTTGAGGATAAGCCTATATCAAGCAAACTACTAAGCCTAGTTCAGGAAGAGTCCTAAGAATGTTGAGAGATAGAAAAACTCTAGGGGACTATGTGATCCTGCCCTACCAGGTAGGGGGCCTGTATGCAAAGATAGTAGGATCAAATTTTTGGTGTAGATGTGTACAGGACACATATGGTGCTATTGGGTTGGTAGCAAGACACTACCTAGCTATGTCATGAGGCATGGGACTGATTGGTCGAGCAAAATATGCCGGTATAGGTGTGCACATGGTATTTTTAGGGCCAACATGTATACCCTGCGTTTTTGGAGTAGACGCTGGTATGTGGTGCCATGTGGGGCCCACACATACACTTAGACCTGGTGTCATTTGACGAGGCTTAATATAAGTGAAGCAATCCCAAGAAAAACCTGAGTGGAATCCTGAATGAGCATTGATAAAGTAACTTTATCAAAGTAGCTTTAAGAAAATAAGTCATGATGAGTAATGATGACTCAACTTTTGTGTTGGATGAATAAGATGACACTTGTCATCAAAGTACATATCATCATGACAAATACTATTCACACTTTTTAGTTGGCACAATTAGAAGGTGGCACTTGTCTTTTCATCATGAGGTGTCTTTTTTGCCTTTTGTGTTGGCATTCCAAGACGGTGACATATGGCACAGAAGTCAAGGGAATTCACCAGTCCCCAATCCGATCCCCTGATTAACTGTTTCTAACACCGAACCAGAGAGCTAGGGAAAATCATTAGACCTTCACTTTCTTTGACAAATCGGACGGCTAAAAAACTAGAGAAAAGAGGCAGGATCCACTTTATTTAAGTAAGTGACATGTGTCACCGAATTACTGGTCACCCAACAATGGCACCAAGAGAATGCGACACATGGCCGATACTTACCAAGACTATTAAGGGCCTATTAAGCTTGTCTAAGCTCTTCCAAAAGAAGGGGAAAATCTAAAAAATTCATGTGAAATTGAGAAAGGAAAGAGAAAGTGTGAATAGTAACCATTCTTGAGTTCAATCGCCTGAAACACAATCGAATAGGTGTTTTTGTCTGAAATACCCTTCACAAATCTTCTTCTACTCATCCCAAGCTTCATTTCTACGGTTTTGGATTTTCATTTGGTGGAGTTTGGTGCCATCTTGCCAGTCAGAGTACTACCAGATTTTTGAACCGATTGCGAAAACGCATAGAGGTAAGCTTTGTTTCATTTTGAACTGATTGGTTTATTGTTTGGATGAGTTTTCATGAGGTAGGGTACTGTTCATATTTCATCCTGGGGGTATTTTTAACGTTTAATCATGTGTTTATGGTTAGTATGAGCCATTTGGACTAGTAGATTGAAAGTTATGAGTTTTCAAAATTTGACGTTGATTCTGGAATGAAATATATGGCAGCCTAAGTTTGGCAAATTTCTGAGAAATGTGTACTTGTAAGTGATACTCTGTGATATTTTTCCTTGAAATAGGACATTAAGAGCTTTATATAGAAACTTGAATCACTCAATTTGGATTTTTCTAGAATTATTTATGATTTTTCAAAGTTAAGTGAAAAATCTGCAAACTTTCTGGAATAGTGCGAAAATGAAAAAGTATTGGCATTTGGTAATAAAATTAATTTCCAAGGGTTAAGTTAAGTACTTAGAGTTAGTGAGGGCCCGTTAAATACCCATTAGGCGTAATGTGTTAACTTTAAAGTTAATCAATCAAGGTGTCTTGGGTTATTAAAATTTGAGACAAGTATAGGCCCAAAGAATAAAGACAAATCCTAGAGGCTAAAAAAGCACATTGGATATTTATTTGTCATGGCTCTAATAATATAGCCATTTATCTAGGGTCATGAGAAGTCAAGGAAGAAGAATGGGAAAATTTCCAAACAACTTCAATAGTTGGAAGAAAAGGTACCAAAAAAGGGACTTGAAGATAAAAGATAGTGAACTTACCCTACTTGCATGTATTGATATGTATGCTTGTGTGTTGATGTGCATGATTGCTTTACTTGTCTATGTGTAACATAGTTGAATGATTGAAGATTTGTTTTCTATTGATGCTATGGCCATATATAAGAAATGTGAAGCATTGAGCATGTAGATATGCCATTATGTTAACATGAGCCTACGTAAGGTAAGTATATCATACAATAGGATTTATCTTACATGCATTATCGGCATTGTTTCTACTAAGATTCCCCTAAATCTCACCCTCCCTCAACCAACCATATAGGCAACTGAGCACATAAGAGGAGTGTAGGACGTTGTACTAGGAAAGAAATCATAATGAAGAAGAGAAGAATTATTCATTCTCTTGTCTGGTATGTAAATTAATAAATTTGCAATAGTTAATTGTATGACTCTCATGATGGATGAATTAATTATCCAAGCGCGATAATTAAACTGGGAATGGGAATTGCGCGGTACAAGCCTATTAGTTAAGAAACCTTCTGCACATAAAAATGAGCAAAGAATCACTCTATTTAAGATAATAAAGAGAATTAAGGAAAGATGAATCACAATATGTAGGGAACCACGATGAACAATCTTTGAAAATTTTTAAGTTATTCAGAAAACCCCTTTCAAGTGCAGGTTAGAATCCTATATTGAAGGTGGGATTTGAAATTGTTTATTAAGAAATATCACTTAGTGGTTTAGATTTAATATGAAAGACTAACCAGAATGATAACGTAACTAAGGTGTTACACTAATTAATGAGGATTCTGAATTGAATAATGGAACCCATGGTAGAGTTGTATATAAATTGTGGTTTCCCTCAATTCTAATCTCCTTACTAATTTTTGCTAGAAATTTTCAATTTGTCTTGCTACTTGATGCCATTCTGAAGAAAACAGAGCTGAACACTCTTTTAGCTTTATCCCTCTATTAGTTTGATTGTCTTATGGGATGACATTAGCTTTATCTCTTACACATTCTTTCCTATTACTTCATCTTTAATGGAATTGAGAGAGTTGCTCAACTATTAACTTTGCCAAAGAGGAATTATGCAAACAGTCCTACTTTTGTTCTCTTCTCTTTTGTTTTGTTTTGTTATGCTTTTCTTTTTGCATTGATTAATAGTAATCAAGCTTGTTGAAGTGTGTTTCTTGCGTTGCTAATTTGTTATGTGTTCAGATTATATTCCCCGCTTCTCTTTAGAATAATGTGCATAGTCTCAGGGTTTTAATTTTTTGTGATGTGCAAAGTGGTTAGAGAGTTTTACTTTGCTACATAGTTTTGATTTAGTATTATGTTGATTTTCTTGACACTATTTAGCTTTATATGAGGAAAAAGACCCAATTGCCTGGTTAGGAAGGAGACATAACCACAGAAATACGAAAGGAGACATAACCATAAATGTACTGGGTGTTTGCTCACAAGCTGGTTGTTTTATATATGTGTTGTTGGTTGGGAAGGGTCTGTAGCAGATGGAAGGATTCTTTGTGATGCCATTAGTAGGAGGAATGGCTTAAGAGTTCTACAAGGTCAATATTACTTGGTTGATGCTGGGTATGCCAATTGTGAGGTATTTCTTACACTATATTGAGGACAAAGATACCACTTAATTGAATATGAAGAGAAGGGTGATATCCTAGAAGTGCACAAGAGTGCTTCAATATGAGATATTCATCGGTACAAAATGTCATTAAGAGGTTCTTTGGCATTTTGAAGTTATGGTAGGCTATTCTAAAGAGCCCATCATTTTATCCTATTAAGACATACAACCGAATAATAATTGCTTGCTGCCTCTTGAACAACTTAATTCATCAAGATGGCATAGATCTACTTGAAAATGAGGTAGATGACCTGGAAGTTGGTGTAGACAGGATGTGCGACCCCCCAATTCAAAACATGGACAACTCTAATCAATGGGCTACTTTTAGGTCCAATCTTGCTAATAAAATGTTTACTACTTTTACTTCTAGTAGAACATTGAGTTAAAAGATATGTGTATTTTGTATAATTTTTATTTATGCTATAATTGCTCTTTTTTTATTTATCCTATAAATGTTCTCCTTTTATGCATACTTTATGTTAGGTTCTAACATGTCTTACAGTTGACCAACATGTTAGAAAAATCTACAAAGTCGGATATTCACAAATGGACATGTGTAGAAGATGAATTGCTAATTCGTTTCAAGCTAAAATTGCATGAGATAGGTGATCTTGTTAGTGAAAATGGTCTTAGGCTTGGTGTCTTGAACACATTGAAGGACAAATTTCATGAGACGATACTTGGATGCCATATTCAGGCCCATCCTTATGTCCATTCCAGATATAAAAAGTTAAAAGCTCACTATAGTGTGGTAACTAACCTTCTCAATTTATCTGGTTTTAGTTAGAACTCTGAAATGAAATATGTGACAGCTCCTAATACAGTTTGGGATGAATATATAGAGGTAAATATGATTAATTATATATATATATATAGAGTTTATTGTTAATCAAATTTAATTAGTCCTGATGTCAATTTTATGTAATATGCTTATAGGCTCACAAGAGTACTACTAAGTTCAGGCATATGCCTTTTCCTTATTATGAGGAGTTCAGCCTTATATTTAATAAGGGTCGTGTATAAGGCAAGGAGTTTAAACAATATGATGATTCTATTAAAGAGATAAATAATCAGCCTGGTTTAGATTAGCACAATGATGGGGACATACATATATCCCATGAGAACAATTTGCAACCTGAGCAGACTCCAGATGAGCACCCACCATTTGAGCAGACTCTTGATGAGCAAACTCCATCTGCTTCAAGTGCAGGGTCGAAAAGCGAAAGCAAAATAGTGCTGATCGAGAAAACTTTCTACTCCAAGGCATGGAAAGAATTGCTCATAAGTTGGTTAAAGACTTTAAAGAGGCAAGTGAGCAATGAACCATGTACATGAACAAAGATGAACATGAGAAGCATATGGAAGAGCACGATAAGCGTTTGGATGACATGAAGGACTCTCTTTATATTGATATTATGAAGGTTGAAGGACTTATAGACCAACAACGAGATTCAACTAATATCAAATTGATACCCGATAAGAAATTGTTGATTGCATTCTATAGCATGCCTTAATAGGGAAAAGCTCATGTACTTGACCGAATGATAGTATAAATACTCTAATTTCTAAGATTTATTATTTATTTAACTTTGTAGTAGATATTTTTCATTGATTACTAAGTAGGTATTTATTATTTCAATATTAGATATTTGTTGCGTGATTATTCATTATGCACATAAGACTCTAGTTATTGGACTTTTGGTTAGTTGCTTTTGTCTATCCATTTTGTTTAAATTTCCCAAATTGGAGATGTTGCTTCACTTTCATTGTTCATTTTTTTTCATCATATGTGTCTATATATATTCTATCATCATGAACAAATATCTATTAAAACATGATTCCACCCTCCATCGCATTGAGAAAGAATATGAGACAGATGGTAATTTACTGTTTTTCACAACAATGTTGATTGTTTCTGCCTACATCTTGATCTTAAGATCAGATGGCTGATTAAGTAATCTAATGCAGTTATAAATAATATTCCTACAATCATTCAATAGTACATCATTTTAGAAATAAAACATGATTCCACAAATGCTTAAAACATGTCATATTCATTGCTTAAGTATTTTTGAGTATGTCTCGTGTAATATCCCAATTTTTGATTAAGGGATAATCATGATTATTAATGATAATTATGAATTTATTGGAATTATTATGTATTTTATGACAATATTAATTTATGTCATAATTAGTGGAAATTGGAAATATTATTGCATATGTGTGGTATTTAAGATCAAGGGTTGAGATTCCTTGACCGTGGGTCGGAATCAAGTGTATTAAGCTTGTGTGAGCTCATTGTGGGATTGAAGGAGATGTTGACATGTGGCGTTGCGGTGGCCAATGGATGAGGCCACAAGAGGACAAGGGACAACTTTTGCTCCTCCTCTCCATTTCTTTCTCTCTCTCTCGTGCTCTCTCTCTTTTCTCTCTCTCGTCAGTTTTGTGCCAAAGGAAGGAAGGAAAAGCTTGATTTTTGGGTAAGAAAATGATCTCCATTGCTCAAGTTTCCTTCTTAAATGTTGATCCTTGAATCATGGGCTTTATTTTGGTGTGTATAGTGTGGCCATTTGGTGCTGATTTGTGCTACACGAAAATTTGGAAAGTGGTGAATCAAGAACTCTCTTTGGAGAAGTTGATAAGGTGAGTAAAACCAATCTATCTATCTATGTTTCATAACATTGGGAATAGTTTCTAAATTCTGGAAATTTGGGCTTGAATCTGAAAAATGACTGTCACTGTTCATTTGGTATGTTTTTTTTGGCATGAGAATGGTGTTTTGGAATGAGTTTATGATAGATAGATTGATTGGTAAATGAAATGTGAAGTTTGGCTAAGATTGGTGTTTTGTTGAAATTGTTGCCCAAAACCCAAAGCATGATAATGGAATAGGATTTTGATGATTTTGAGTATTCCATTGAGTTTGTTGGGTGTTTTTGTGTGGGAATGGCTTTGGGTTAAGTTTTGTGTCCATAGGAATCAATTGGGCAAAGGTTAAGGAGAGTGCCTCTGTTTTCTGCGTTTTCTGCTATCTGAGGTATTCACTCGAGCAGACAGGGGTGTGCTCGAGTGAAGGATGAATATCACCCGAGCAGAAGGGGTCTGCTCGAGTGAGGGATGAGTTTCACCCGAGCAGGGAAGAACTCTGCTCGAGTGATATGAGGTTTTTCCCTTTTGTGCTTCGAGTTTGTCTGGGTTTTGATGAGCAATGCTCGAGCACATCGCTTTGTGCTCGAGTGAGGGAAGATCATGCTCGAGTGAGCTTGGCGCTGCTCGAGTGGTAGTAGGAGTTCAGAGTGAAGGGTTACTTCGGGTCTTCACTTGCGGATGGATGCCAAGAGTGTGCTCTGACACTCGCGAGCATAGCCTTCTCACTTGAGCACTGGGGGTCATGCTCGAGTGAGGTTGTGCTTCAGGTGGGAGGTGTGCTCGCGGGTGAGAGAGGTGCTCGCGGGTGAGAGGAGTGTGCTCGCGGGTGTGAGTTGTGTGCTCGAGCACAAATGGCTGTGCTCGAGTGATCTTGTGCTTGGAGAGCTTTGTGTGCTCTCGGGTCCTCACTTCCTGGACTTCTCTCGTGGGTGCTCGAGTGAGGCATTTAGCCGGGTGCTCGAGTGAGGATTTTGTGCTCGAGTGAGCCAGCTCCTGAAAGCTTTCTTGTGCTCTCGGGTGCTTACTCGCGGGTTCACTTTCTTTTGTGCTCGAGTGCTGTCCGTACCAATGCTCGAGTGAGAGCATTTGTGCTCGAGTGTCCGTACATCTGTGCTCGAGCATGGTCATCTGTGCTCGAGTAAAACAGAGTAAAATCTCAGTTTTGTGCTTCCAAAAGGGGATCTTTGGGATAGTTTTTCCTACCCTTTAGGAGTTTGGTTAGGGGTGTTTAATGACTCTAAAAGAGCAATAATGATAACCAATTAAGTATTATAAAGTGGATTAAGCCTTGGAATAGAGAATAACTCTTCGTCCCTAATTGTGAACATAGGATTTGACATTTGCCTTCCTCGGGAGAGACCGGCGTTAGGACACGCACGGAAGGATCAAGGTAGTGACTTTTCTCTCATATCTTATATGATGTTTTGGTATGCATATCTTATCATTGAACTTGTGAAATGTGTACCATAGTCCATTACGGCGTGAGCAGGTCAGCGTGAGCCGTATAGGGAGTGACAGTGGTCATCTCTAGTCGGCTGTTGGACTGCCGTCGTAATCGACATGGATCTTTGTGAATCCGACCCGTGGGGGCGGCGTATGTGAAAACCAGCCGTGGGTTGTGCGTGTGTATCTTGCCTATGTGGCTTGTGGATATGATATACTTTATATGGATCCCAGCTGTGGTGAATTATACTGTGTTGACTGTTGTGATGCAATACAGCGTGAGCAATCGTCAGGGATGACATGTGTCATACTAACCATTGCCGCTGCAACTGCCGTTGTAGTTGCTTGTGTGGATGATGATTTGATTACATGCATTATTGTTGTACATTATATGATTGTCTTGTTACTACGGGGATTCTTTAGAATCTCACTCTCCCAAAATTAACCATTTTAGACAGGGCTGAAGGATCGAAAGGCAAGCGGGCGACGAAGAGTAGTTAGAGCTCCTGTTTAGGAGTATATTTTGGAGTGAATGGTTATCATTGTATATTTTGGAATTGTATATAGTAGATTTTGTGTAATCCCTAAGTAAAAGGGTATGAATTGTAGGCTTTGTGCCTTGTGTAAATCCCTTTTATTATGAATGGAACCCGAGTGAGTCAGGAACTTATTTGCACTCTGATAATTGTAAATGGAATCCACCTGTTCAGGCCAGTATTATTTTGTATTGAGAACTTGGGACCATTGTGAATAAGTTTAGAAAAGTTTTTGCAAATCCGATTTTTGGGCAAAGAGGTATCTTAATAAGTCCCATTTTGAAATATGGTCTCTAAGTACAATTTAATTGTGAGTTTAAGAACTTAATCTCGGCCAAAGGTGGGAAGGGGGTTACATCTCGCATATCTGCAGAAGCAAATGAAGCTAGAACAGTTTCTATGTTGCAAACAAATGTTCTTAATAAACACGATTCCTTTAAGAGCTGTTTAAAATCTAAAACACAAGAATATTACAATAAATGTTTACAAGAAAGCCAACATCTAGAGGCGTGGGATGATTCAAAGGAACATCCTCAAAGCAACCTACTTGATCGAAGGAACATTTGAGTATATTTATGGTGAGTCATCATTGCCCAATTGAATTCAAAAGGGTCTATTTGCTATCTGTCAAAGTTTGCAATTAATTGCAAGATACTTGGTATGACAACCGATTGCGATAACTTTGCTTGTTTTCTTCCTCTTGAATTCTATGGTGACTACAGCGATATCCTTCCTAACACGTTAAGTCCTAGAATCGATCTCAATCTCCTCATATCGTAACATTGGACCAAAAACAAGATAAAGAAAGAAAGAAAACCTTTTAGAATGACATCTTCCGTTTCACACAAAATTGATCCTAATTACCAACGGTTTGAGATCAATTGAACAAAAAATCATACTTGATAACATACTCACATTGGCATACACAACATCCAGATATGTCATATTGATCTGCATAGAAACTCCCACCAATGAAGCTCCTGGTGGTGTAAATTACAGCTGAACCCAGCAAATCCACCAGCATTGTCGTTACCCCACCGTTAGTCGGTATCCTTATCTGCGTCTCATTCATTTGTTGTCTAGCTCATCCCTTGATTTCCATTATCACCTTCAAGTCATTGAATCCACTTGACCCCTCTAACCCCTTTCCTCCAAATCATATACTTCAATTCGAATTCCAAAAACCATCTGTAATATCCCGAATTTTGGGATTGGAGGCTTGGGAATAAGCCTAAATTAAGTGGACTGCTAAGCCCCGATTTAGTAGATGTTCCAAATATATTCTCTAATGTTTCTTATATCTTTGGGGTATTAAAAAAGTAAAATGGTGAATTTTGGAGAATATAATTATGATTTCGGTAAAATTGCCTATGAGGCAGTGAGCTTATCATAAGGTTTTAGAAGAATAAATGATAATAAAAAATTATGAAATTTTACATGATGAAAGTAGACATCCTAAGCTTTAATTTGATAGGTATGAATCAATTAGAGCTATACACAAAAAGATATGAATCTTTGAAGTCAGCACAGAAAAATTGTGAAAATTTCTGGAACAATATGCAAAGATTGAAATTCTGGGAATTTTGTGATTCCAGAAAGCAAAAGTCTATATTTTTCCTTGAAACTAGACTCAATAAGGGTTCTATAGGCTTTAGAATCACTCCAATTCAATTTTTCTAGAATTATTTATGATTTTTCAAAGTTTGGGCAGAAATCTGCCAAAACTTTGTAAAAATCCAAAAATTTTGAAAAATTATTAAATAATGAAATATGACATCATCCTAATATTAAAGCACCTTTTCTTCATCTTCCTTCCTCCAAACCGACGCCATATTCAACTGAATGAGTGAGAGAACGTTTGAGATGTCTAGAGTGAGAAAGAGGAAGAAATCTCATAAGGTAAGCCGATTTCTCCGATGATTTAGCTCCTAACGCGTATAACTCCGATCCTAAGCTACTCCTTTATGTTCTTTAAGGTTTGGAAGCTCCTCTTTTGGTGTTAAAACACCTAGGGTTTTCATTCAAGTCAAGGAAAAGCTATTGGGAGCTTGAGGTAACTTCCAAACTCTTGTATATTGATTATTCTGGCTGCTGTGGGCAATTTAATTGGTGAAATTTCGCCGGATTGCCATTGGTTGTAAAAATGGAAAATGGGTTTCCCTAGGGGTTATGCTGCCCAAATTGATACTAAATGGTAGTTTTAACCTAATGGAATAGTCAATAAAGTGGTTAGGAGTAGAAAGGAATGCGTTTACGCAGCCGAAACCGAAAAACCCTGATTTTCCCCTTAAAACCTATATATTTCGGCCAGCATTGTAAATGGGTCTTAGAGTTGGATTTTCAATGATTTGATGATTCCATTGGATTCAGTGAGCGAAAATAGGTGGGGTTACAGTTGGGCACTTTTTCAGAAAAGGCCAAGAAAGCATAATTACGGAAACGCCCCTAAAACCCTAAAAGTAGGGCTGTCAAGGGCAATTTCGTAATTTGACATTGAATTTGATAATTCTGAGTCCGGAAATGGATTCCTTGGATGAAAATGTGTAAGAATAGCCCATGTCAAAATTTTGGGAAAAGTACAGCCGGACCGGGTACAGCGGGGCCGGCCGGGTCCCCGGGGGTATTTTAGTAAATTTTCATAATAAGCTCATATAACCCCTAGAAACACTATGGAAGTATCTAAATAGTACATTTGACATTGTAGGATCGAATATGGAGCCCCGAGCTATTGGCACGCAAATCGAGGAGAAAGATTGGAGGTAGGGGACTTACCTTACTTGCATGTATTTGATATCTTTGCTTGTGTAATGATGTATGTGTTTGCTTTACTTGATTGTGTAGAGCATATTTGAATAAATGAAGCTCTGTTTCTGTTTTCACTGTGGCCATAGTCTTGTTGTATGAAACGTTGAGCATGCAGAAATGTCATTATGGGGCATACATCTAGATAAAGCTAACATGTCATACACATAGCATCTATCATGCATGCATTATGGTATATGTTTCCTACTGAGATTCTCTCGAATCTCACCCTCCCCTACCAACAATTTAGACAGGAGACGACAAAAGACATGTAAACAACAATGCGGAGTACCATACGAGGGGATTATATTAGTGGAACAAAGACGGGAAGAAGTCTCCATTTCACTGGGATGAGTTTAGACACCCTAGTAGCCTTGTGCGGCTACCTTAATCGTAAGTATCATGTATAAACCCTATGGGGAATTTATATAATCATGCACATATTATCAGTATAGTTGTGCTATTCCTGTGTTGCCTACCGAACCGCATATCGTTTTCTGTAAATACTCTGATAAATGTGAAATTAAAATAAGGGTGTGACACCATCCACGATGAACGGTGAAGGTGGAGTTTGCATATAAGTTGTAGATTAAGTTTAGGATTTAGGGTATGGGTATTTAGGTCTTTTCATAATTAGTGGCTATTTATTAAATAAGATTGATAAAATTATTCTCTCTAGCTATTACTTCATACCAAACATATTTTTAAAGCATCAATCCCAGTCCTAATCCCAATCCATCGAAATTCAGTGCCACATACCAAACAGGGCCTGCAGGTTGCGATGACCTGCTAGAGCTCCAATCGGGTCAAGTTGACTCAGGTAAAGAATGAAGATGATAGTGTGGCAGTCAATGAGAAATGTCATAAGGTAACCAAAACATGCAGGGCCATTAAAGGGCAACATGTCAACATTCTATGCCACATTAACAAGTATCATTGGCCAACATAAGACACATCATCTGTTGACTAGCCACGCAGAGTGAGACATGTCATGATTCATCACCAAACACTTCATCTAAAGGGTCAAAAGTCACAGGTCAAATATTGATCGTTGATTGTTGACCTATTGTTTTAAAAAAATGACAAGTGGTGCGTGGCCCCAGTGGGGGGCCACCTGCTACATAGCCTACATTGTCAGAGAAAGGACGATGTATGGAACTTGGGAAGCCGATGCGTGTCATCAGTAGACAGTTATAAGGTAATGCTTGTAGTGCATGCGCCTTCACTGAGACTAGCTGTTGCTGGAATCTTCTAAAATTTTCAAGATTTTTTATCCTGACACTTTCTAGAGGCACGTGTGAGCACGTGAGACCTCCGATTCAGACATAGTTTTTTCCTAAAAATCCTTAAATTCAAGAGCTTGAATTTAATATGTAATTTGCATATGTTTGAGGCATGTATGAATCTAATTTGAGTCAAGAAAAAGTTGTTTTACACTTGGAGGTTCCTTAAAAATGTTCTAAATAAGCCTATATTGATTCTATTATTTTTGTTAAATAAGTTGGTTTACTTATTAAGAATATTGCAGCTATAATAAAAGGTTAATTTTGAAAGATTCTTTAAAATGGGAAATTATTAAAATAAATTTTTTGAATGCGAGATCCTATCCAACTTTGACTCAAATTCTTGGAGACAAGGCTTGAAACTTGCAGCAACTTGAACTTATTAAATAATAATAAGTCCTCCCAAGCTTTCCAACCATATTGGATTAATTAGGATTGAAGCATTGACTTCTAAGTCAACCCTTTTCACAAATGTTGTGACAAAAGATAAGATAAAGAGAGATTTAGGAATCATCTCATCAAGTGGGATGTATGCTATAACTAGATCGAAGTAAGTGGATGTAAACATGGATAAGGGGAGCTTGACATTGTAGAAAGATGCTATATGAGTTAATATGGTTAGAAGGGTCTATAGGAGTAAGAACCTAATCAAGAGACAACAATATGAGGCAAATTTTGACATTGAATTTATGATTAAATTCTTTGGCTTTTAGAATTGAATTGAGTATATTCACTTATTTAATAAACAATTTATTATGTTATTAGATGATATTATGCTATTATAACTACTTTGATTAAGTGGGAGCTTCTGGAACGTATCTAGAAACCTGAAAGGGGAATGAGTTCAATAAAGATTATGGTTAAAAGGGTGGTAGCTAACTAGCATAAATAGGATGGGAGTCAACATATTTGTTCCCTAAATATGAAACTAGTGAACTTATTATCCAATTATGCTATGTCTTATTTGAACAAACAAATATGATTTGTATACCATAATTGTCTAAGTGACCAAATTGTGACCAAGTCCATTTGACTGAGCTGTTAGATATGATTAGTTTTGATGATGTCAAATATTAAGAGTAAAAAGTTTGCATAATATACTTATCTTCTACATGGACTAACTACTATATTTAATGTTGCATATCTTATAGCTTAGTCAAGCAAAGAAAGAAGAAGATTAAAGAGATTCAAGAAGATATCTAGAATGATCATCAATTCAAGAAGATATCTAGTTGGCTTATGAAGAATGATCATCAAGTGGAAAAATAAGAAGAAAGAGATTAAAGAAAGAAGAATAAAGATTGAAGAAACAATAAGAAAGAAGAACTTGCAAGATCAAATGAGAAAATCAAGATTCAAGCTCTTAAAAGTGATACTGGAAGTTGGAATGAGTCAATATGTAGCTAAAATGACTTATATGAAAATTATGGAACTTCCCCAAGGTGTTCCCTTGAGTATTGGCTCTCTGCCAAGTTTTAGATGGCGTCACTCGAGTGATCATTCAAGTGATGGACATGATCACTCAAGTGATCACCAGACTGATGAGTACTCTATCTTCGTGTAGCATAACAAAGCTTTGGTATTTTGGCCATATCTCTCAAACCACACTTTAGATTGAACTAAAACTAGTAGCATATGAAACTAGACTCCCAACACGAAAAATGGACACCAAAGTCACATTCAAAGAAGTTCATATGAACAAGATATGATCTTTTAAAGTTGACATTAAAATCAGCATCTTATTCCAAAATAGCTTTGGTATTTTGGACATAACTCTCAAACTACACATCAGATTGAGATGAAACTGGTGCCATATGAAAATAGACTTAAATATCTTTCCATGAATAGGTAATTATACAATGGCAGTGTAGTTGATTCTTATTGCATTGGAATGTAGATGATGAGAGCTTTCCAATGATATGTAATTTACCATGTTTCAAATCAAAATCAAAAGATCACTTGAGTGATCACTCTAGTGATCCTACGACTCTGATGCTCGCTGCCATATTTTGAAGGGGATCACTCGAGTGACCACTCGAGTAATGGACAAACAACGTACTAAAGATTCTAAAAATAAATGGAATGATTGTACAATTCACTCTTCTTACTTCCAATCACTCTAACACTTCATTGTATTAGTGTTTAATGTATATCTCCAGAAATACAATGAAGATATTATGTGAAGAGACAAGAGGTGATTTTATGGAAGCAGAGCATGAACGTTCGTAATGACTAGTTTTCAAATTCAAGAAAATAGACAAGATAAGCAGCTGCACTCCAACGGATAGGTCGAAATACTCACAACGGTCATATCCTACTCAATTATAAATACAAGAGATTCAAGCATAGTACAACAACAATGAGAGCTCAACTACGCCAAAAATGCTATGATCATGAATCATCCACTTCTACCCAAATACTCTCTGTTTATCTAGCTTCATATCATTTTCCTTAGAAAGAGAGATTGTTTATATTGTGCTTTAGTGACTATAATATCCACTCTATGAGAGAGTTTGTAAACACTTTCAATTGTATTTCTCAATTGATCTCAAGGTAGAAGGACCTTGAGAGGGTTGATTTCTTTACAAAGAAGCTATAGAGAAAATTTCTAGTAAGATTTTTTGCTCGCAAGACTTACAAGGTGTAAGTAGTAAAGAACATTGCCACTCATAAGACTTACAGGGGTATAAGCAGGAGAGAACGTTGCTGCTCGTAAGACTTGCACAAGTAAGCGGGAGAGAAAAGGTCTTCGAAATTGTTTTGCCCGTAAGACTTACCATGTGTAATAGGGAGTACCTTGACTGTAACGTTATAGTGTGTAAGGGGGAGTAATTTGGTGAGAGATTAGTAAAAGGCTTCACAAGTGCTCGGCTAAACTTGTGGAATTATAGTGGTTTTAAGTACCCAGTTAAACTTGAGGGACATAGTGGATTGACATCTAAGGAGGAGCCTGGGGACTGGACGTAGGTCATCATAGATTGGGCCAAACCAGGATAAATGACTGTTTGCATATTCTCTTCCCTAAGATATTATATTTCTAGCATATATTATTTAAATATATTACTATTGATTTATGATTCATTACTTTCATAGTTACTGCTTCCATTAAGATGCGAAAAGATTTTCAAAGTTTTTAATTTTTTATCTTACACCCAATTTACCCCCTTTTGGGTGTTAGCTGGTTCTAACATGAGCTTATAAAGACAAGCTCAATAAAGATATTTATGAAGTTAAAAAGTTCTAAATCTCTTGCATTCAAGAAAGAAAGAGATGTCAATGACATCATACTAACTAGTCTTCAGCATCTAGAGTCTAATGCACCCCCGAAGGATATAGAAAGCTTATGCTATCAAGTACAAAAAGAACAAGATTGCTCAGGTTTATGAATAATATAACTATATCCAAGCTGTGTGGATAGTATTAGAAGATGATGGAATTGACAATCTTCTTCGATGAAGTTAAAACTTGGTTAATTTTTAACATGGTGTATTAAGTTCTACCATATCATTTAGACAACACTTGAGCAAATGTCAAACTAAGAAGTTTAGACAATCAAGCCAAGTTATTTCTAATAAACAACAAGTGTATGTTATAACAAGACATCTCTCAATGAGTGGGAGTAAGTTTCATCTCCCAATAAGTGGGAGTTTGTAAAAGTAAATGTTACTAATGATAAGCATATTGTGACCTTTAGCAAAGTGGTTTGCTATATTAAACCTAAGTATGAAAGACTAAAGGATCTGAGATCCATCTACTAGGCGAACTTAGCTAAAGAGTGGGATGATACATCCTCAAAGCCTAGGTTCAAAAGGGCAAGAAACCTATGAGGTAAACTTGATCTAGAGGAGGTTAAGAATGGCTTTTATAAAGATGAAAGGCTACATTGATAATCCTTTAAGGGTTATAGAAAAGACAAACCACGTGAGTAGTATATGTTTTTATTGAAACATATAGCTTCATGTCGGATGAAGAGTAAGAGAAAGAATTAAAGGATTGGAACTTTCATGTTAACTCTGCATAGATAAACCACCCTAATTCACTCTATGCAATATGCAACTAACCAAATCACATCTTTGTTATCTCTTTAGTTAAAGATTGATAGGACTGTGAGTCTCAAATCCTTTATTGGATTTGATGTTTCCTTTTGGAGATAACAATTCCAGTTCTTGTCATATGCACACATTGATCAAATGGAATGATCAAACAAGCAAAAGAGGTTTTTACCAAGTAATGTGTGCTAAAGGATGAATATCCTTATGAGTAGTTGAGAACTTAGTCTAACTGGTAAGAAAGCAAGGAAATATTTTGAGACGATATCCACTGCAATCAACAAAAATATAATGTTTGTGAACCAATAAACGTGAGGGTAGAACACAAAGCCTAATGTCTCATTAATGTCAAGGATGTTTACTTGAAAAAATGATTATGTTTACCTAATTTTAGGCAAATTTGTGGCTGTTAGATAATGGCCAAATCTGGTCAGGAATCATTTAAACTAAAAGGATAAGACCTTTTGAACTAACAAGGGTTAAGAGCACCTATGCGATCAATTTAAGATGCTCTGTGTACAAGAAAGAGATTGTTATGAAACTATCAATCCCTCGAACTCTTCAACATAATAGAGTTGTTGAAATAAAGAGAAAGACCTCTTCTTTACATAGTTAAGTAGATCATAGCATAAGTGAAACTATCAGCCATATATTGGCATGTAAACTCACAACTATTGTCTTCACATTTAACTAAATGCCCTCCAGGACAATTACAACTATGGATAGGCTTTAAACTAAGCCCAAACGCCTTAAGACCATAAGGGTTAGTAGCTTATATCTATAATTCTTCTATGAACATGGATGATTAGGGCTAAGGCATAGAAGGTATGTCTTTGTGAGATGACTTGAGAATTTGAAATGATACATCTTCATTAGTCAAAATTATAGTAGCTTAGTGATTGAAAGAGAACCAAGGGACATAATATTCATAGAACTCAAATTTTTCTAGCAGGAAATGAGCATTAATCATATTAAATCTCTCTAAGAGGTTAATATTGACAAGGGAAAAGTAAGTATTCCTCAGTTCACTAATCAGAGTGGGAGGGTTGAGACCATTTTCACAACAAAAGAGGTCAGAGGTAAGTTATAAGAAGAACATCTCACTTATACATAGGAAGATAATTCTATGAAATCCATCTTAGAGCAAATCATCATTTAGTAAATGAAGATAAGGGAATAGATTTCTTAATAGATTGAATGTCCTCTTCATCATTTAGAAGGTGATAATGACTAGCAAATCATCATTTAGTAAATGATGATAAGGGGATGGATTCGTTAATAGATTGAATGATCTCTTCATCATTTAGAAGGCAATGATGAGTACCTATAAGTGTTTGAAAGACACTAGAAAGACCTGCTAACAAAAATTGCAAAGTGTCATGTAAGAGGATATAGATTCTTTTTGAAACTAACCAAACACATGCTTGGGTGATTTGTCACCTAGTCAAAAGGCGATTGGGAACAAGTTAGTTCTCAAATCTATAAGGGACATATCAAACCTAAAATACTTAGTGGTTAAGGGTACCACAACGGGAAGATTGCCTGATATGCACTTTAACTCTTAACAACCAATTTTGCCTATACTAACCAGCTTAGGATTAAAATTACATCAAGATGGGTGAATAACACTTTCCAATTTGAAAATTTGGAAATAGGATGATGAACTCTATATAAAATAGCTTGACGGATTCATAGAAACAATCATCTAGGTAGTAGTATATGAGGTTTCACAAGGTGAAAACCTTCCCAATTTTAGATAATCAAAGAACACTACATGAGTGCCAAACAATCTTGAGATGATACTTTGTGAAGTTGTTCTTTATCAAGTCACATATGTTTAGCCAAAACGAATGTCAAGGGAGTTAAAAGAATAAAAGTTCAGAGCTATCCTTAAATTCTGAGTTGAAAGAAAATGGGTGGAACCGAATATATCTTGAATGACAAAATAAATAGAGATTGTACAAGGAAGGTACAGTCTTTGCCACTTAAGACATGTACAAGTGTGACCCTTAAGCATTTTAGTGTGCAAAACTGCAACCCCATGAACACCCCTAAAGTTGAGACACAACCCTTAAGAGGTTACACCTCTTTGAGGAATCCAACACAGAAAAGGTGGATAGAGTCCCATAATAAAAATATGGTTAGTAACATAAATGTACACATTGGTGTATATAAGAACAAATATTTTTTGGTCAAACTTAGAAGCTATTTTTGGTCTAGCCGTGACGTAGATTATAAGAGGAACTATGGATTGAGTTGTTAAAGCAACAACTCACATTAGAAAGGATACTCGAATACAAGAACTAGACAAATGATAATGGAGTTAAGGAAATAAAGAAATAGACAATGTATCTCTATCATCCATAGAATCAGAACACAAAGCATGTTTTGCCATCATTCAAGGTGCCATATGGATAGAGAAGTTCCCATGAGTAATTGGGAATAAATGGTGGATATAAGGATATAAACGATAACATCTTATGATGTGGATCCTAAGTATCATAGCAAGGCAAAACATATATTTGATATTTCTTTGTGAGAGATATACTTCAGAGAAGGAAAGCAACTATTCAATGATCTTTTACTAACATAATGTTGGTAGATCCCCTTATTGAGCCAGAGTTTAATATTCATCAAGCTAGTGAAGATCTTTGAGCACAAACAAAATAAAAGGTCTTGAACATCTTTTATCTAAAGATAAAAGAAATAGTATATATGATATAAAGAAATACATAAAAGGTATACACTTCTGTGTGTCGTATAGGTCAGAAAAGTTGGTTGACTTACACGAACAACCATTTTCCCATGTTTTGCAGGGGCATAGGAGGGTAAGAGAGCAAATGATCACCATGAGATGGTTAGGTAGAATCTTTACATTTTAGTCACCTCAATTAAACTGAGACGAGATCCATATATGTATATATATATACATATAGAAAATGGATCAAAACATGAACACGTACTTGTAGTGTAACGCCCAAATTTTGATTAAGGGCTAATGATAATTATTGAGAATAATTATTGAATTAAAGTGGAATAATTATGGGTTATGTGGCAATTTCTAACTAATATGCCTTAATTAGTGAAAATTTGAAAGAATGGAATTATTGGGCAAATAGTTAGTAATTAAGGGAGAAATTAATTGCTAATTAAGAGAAATGAGATGTGTAACTAAATGGCTAATGGAGTGGTTAGAGTAACTAATTAGTTACTTACTTTATGAGAGCCAATGAGGTGGTGACATGTGTTAAGTTTGAATGAAGGGAGAGTGGTTGAAGAAAAGTCAAATGGCGATTGTTTATTGTGTTTCTTTCTCTCTCTCTCCTTCTCCTCATTTTCGGCTGAATGGGCATGGGAGTGTAAGAGTGATCATTTCCTTTCTCCTTCACACACTTTTCTCTCTCATTTCCCTCTTTCTTGTTCGATGGCCATGGGAGCTTAAGAAGGAAGAAGAAAAGCTTGTGATAAAGGTAAGTTAATGACCTCTAGTGCCAAAACTCATCTCTTTAAAGTTGTTCCTTGAGTTGAGGGCTCTATTTCTATGTTCTTAGATTGTCCATTAGTGTTGGTTTGGACCCTCAAGGAAATCTAGAGGTTAGAAGATCAAGAAACCTCTTTGGGAAAGTTATAGAAGTGAGTAAGAGAAACACTTCTATATAAGTTTTGTGGCATTTGGTTAATCTTTGAATTTCTGGAATTTTTGGCATTAATTTTGAAGATAAGGGTCATTGGGTATTTAGTATGTTATTGTTATAGAAATGAGTGTATTGGTATGTATTTTGGATAGATAGATCGATTTGAGATGGAAATGGTGTGTTTAGTGATTTTGGGAATTTAGTGATTAATGTTGTTGATAAGTAAAATATTAGCATATTTATTTTTCCTTATATGATGATTTTATGGATGATATTTGAGCTTAATATAATATATTTGGGTGTAAAATAAATAGTATTTAAAATATAAATAAAAATATGAAAAAAGGTCAGTACTGTAGTGTCGCTCACTATTCATGACGGAATCACTATATCAGGACGTTATTGTAGCGGAAGAGGTGACTGTAGTGGATGAAATCACTGTAGCACTGTAGCATCACGGAAATACGCGTAAATTTCCCGACAGGATACTGTTCACTACTGTAGCATTGTGGAAAAAATTGACAAAATATTGTAGCATCAAGGAAAAAAATGACATGACGCTGCCTATAAATACGAAGCATCAGGCGCAGATTCAGAAGAAGCGTGGAGATATTTCTCTGATATGGAGATACTTATTTGATAAGGAGAGAAATTTTCTCTAACAGTTGTAAATAAATTGTGATATTTTCTAGATTAAATTTTATGCATTATATTACTTTTTGCATGCCTCCTACATAGAAGGTTTAGGATTGTATTACTTTTTGCATGCCACCTACATGGAAGGTTTTACCTCCTAAAGGGATGGATAGATTTGTCCATTTTTCATGCATCTTTTTGGTTGTATATTTATGTTTGAGAATTTAATATTCAAGTTTATGCAGTATTTTTAAGGTTTTCATTCAAGCTTTATATAATGTCAATTTATTTTGGTTTTGTTTTTAATTTTATCATGAGCTAAATTTTTATTTTCCTAGGGCGATGACGTAGCTTACTAATGACGGATTGAATCTTAACTTATTAAATCTAGTTTTAATTTCTCCTTCATGATTGAGTTTTAATTATTGTACTTAATGCTTTCATTTGATTGGCCACCTTTTGAATGATTTCAATATGCATGTTGAGACTGGAAGGTGATACATGTGTGTAGATCCTATAATTAAAACCATGACTTGCATATGAAATAGGAATATATTCATATAAGTTGTGTAGTCTTACTGAGTTCTATAAATCTTAATGCATATTAATTACTTAAATTCATATAGGAATATATTGGATTAACAATTAATTATAGAATTGCTTGACCTTGGAAGAGGCTAATACTCGACTATCAATCATGTGGAATAAATTAGGCTAGAGTAGATAAGTGATTCAATCTAGAATTTGTTAAGTCAAATCTAATCCCTAGGGCTTTATCTCATATTTTCTTTAATATCATCTGCACTTATATTTAATATTTTATTTGTACTCTCAATCACCAATGAATCGATCGACTAAATAGAATTAAAATTATCTATTTTAGTACTTAGTGATCAATCCTCGTAGGAACGATACTCTACTCACCTCTATATTACTTGATTATGACAGTGTACACTTGCACTATTTAATTGATCATCTACACTCGTAAGTTGCCCAAAACCAAAGCATGATAATAGAATATTCCCCTATTGAATAAGAATAGATCTCGATAGAACAATGAGTGGCTATGGAATATGGTCTAACGGTCAAGACAGAAAATTGAATATTCGATCTGCTTTCGGATTTCCTGTGTACATGGGTGAAGTACCTTGATAAGGGTAGTGGAATTTATGAATATAATAGGTGTGAGCTGGTAATGGAAGCCCATATACAAAGCCCGAAATCATTTGAGTTGAAACGGTCAAAGAGTGGGCATAGAGGAGCATAGATTGTAAATACCGTCAGGTGTAGTGGGAGGTTCTTAAGGGACTCATATTAACCCAACCTGATATGGCTAATGCACACATGAGAAAATGAACCTCCAAGTGTGTAGCAGAAGTTTAACGAAAGTGATGCGTTTGAGAATTGCATTGATCAGAGGCTCAAGGAGGTAAAGATGATATGTTGTCTTGACAGCGGGAAATTCAATTACTGTGTATGTGAACATAATGAATCATATCCTCTGACTATGTTTAGATCATTTCATGGTAGTTTGGTTGGTGATATTTTGATCTACTGTATGAGTATTATAGAGGATACAGATAGGAAAGGGCTACCTACGGAGAGTTCTAATAGGAGAGGGCTACCTACGGGGAGTTTTGATCGAAGAGGGATACCTACAATTAGATCTGATTGGAGAGGGCTACCTACGGTAAGATTTGATTGGAAAGGGCTACCTACAGAGAATTCTGACCGAAGGGGCTAACTAGTCAGTGGATTGAGTGAAGCACCGAGTACAGTACCGTAGTATGGAGGCACGATGACGATGAACCCTAGTGTGGAGCCACTGTGACGATGAACCCTAGTGTGCAGCTGCCTTGACGACAAACCGTGGGGTGTAGCCACTGTAATGTTGAATTATAGAGTGGAGAAGAGCAAGAGCTCAAGGTAGTAAGTGAAATGTGTGAATATGGCTTCAGGAGGTAAAACTTTGGGGCTGAATTATATTGTAAGAAGGGGTCTTGGAGGATCCCGGTTTGATGAAAAGAGTTAGGATGCTGAAGATGTAGTGTTTAAAGGCATAAGTGTTAAATATATACCCGGTTCTAGCTTGATGTGATTATGTATTGTGTGTCTTTCACCTGTGGCCGCATAGGGGTTCCTATGGCGAAGGACCATCCTGCTGGGGCAGTAAGTTATGGGGGATTAACTATGTGAAAGCCGGAAAGGCTATGCGAATAAGCTAGGATCAGGGTGTGAATGAAAGCCGAGAAGCTATTATGAGCCTTAAGGCTATGTGACATACAACACACGTATGTCAGTGTGAGCTGTTACAGGGTTTGACGTTGGGCTTCTCTACCTCAGCGATTCATATACCGTTGTGAATGTGAATGCCGTGAAGGTAATTGTGCATATTCCTTAAGCTGCACTGCCATTGGCCAAGCCCTCGAAGGGGGTATATGGGTGGGGTGTAGATGGAGTGGAACCGCCGTCGGCCGAGGCCCGGAATGGCTACATGGGTGGGGTGTGATAAAAAACAAAAGAAGGCTAGCTCAATGGTAGCAGGGTCTTTCATAAGTGCATCCTTATCCCTAGGAGTGTGGCTTCGATTCCTGTGGAGGCAAAAGGAATGCACTAAGGGGAGTACAGATATTCCTTTGAGTCCTCCCACGCCAAGCACACTGCCTTTGGCCGAGCCCTCGAAGGGGGTATATGGGTGAAGTGTTAGCAGGGTGGGCACCGCCATACCAAGAATCCTCCGTGTAAGCGGTTCAAGTGAGGGACTGGGTCCTTGTAAGCCTGGTAACTCGGATGAGGATGGGATTGGGAGATTGAGACTCCTGGTAGGCTGCCTAAATAGAAGATATTGAAACTTTAGGTGGGCCATTATAGTAAGGTGCTTCGGATAGAAGATATTGAGATTCTGGAGTGGCCCGATATTGTTGTGAAGCCCAAAGTCCCAGTTACCACTAGTGGAGTCACTGGTGGGTGTACAGTTGAGGGTAATGTTGTGAAAGTGGATACAACGTAAGTTGGAGTAAATTTAAAAATAGCAAAAGCTGAGATATGTGAATATAGAGGAAGCTGTTGGTTGTGTGCAGTGAATATGTGGTGCTTTGAGTTGTTCCTGGAAGGGGAAAGTGACTTGATGTCACCAATTGAAGTGACTCAAAGCCCGGATGAACGAGTGCAGTTCGTCTGAATAATGATCGAGTAAGGTGAAGACCTCTAAGGTTTGGAAAAGAAGATCACACACTCGTGAGAGTGTCTCCAGGCATGAGAATTAGTAAAGTAATTGAAAGAATGAAACTAGCCATGAAGTATTGGTCCATCGAGATTCTTGAGTGAATCGGACCTATAGTACGTACTAATTGTATGAGTGGTTTTAAAGGCACTATCTTAATGAGAAATAATTTAAGGAATGGAAGCCGTCATGAAGAGGCATCCGAGGTTTATGTCCCCATTGGTGTTACAAATTTTGAGGACGAAATTTATTAAAGGGGGAAAATTGTAACGCCCTAAATTTTGATTAAGGGCTAATGATAATTATTGAGAATAATTATTGAATTAAAGTGGAATAATTATGGGTTATGTAGCAATTGTTAACTAATATGCCATAATTAGTGAAAATTTGAAAGAATGGAATTATTGGGCAAATAGTTAGTGATTAAGAGAGAAATTAATTACTAAATAAGAGAATGAGATGTGTAACTAAATGGCTGGCTAATGGAGTGGTTAGAGTAACTAATTAGTTACTTACTTTATGAGAGCTAATGAGGTGGTGACATGTGTCAAGTTTGAGTGAAGGAAAGAGTGGTTGAAGAAAAGTCAAATGGCAATTGTTTATTGTTTTTCTCTCTCTCCTTCTCCTTGTTTTCGGCTGAATGGGCATGGGAGTGTAAGAGTGATCATTTCCTTTCTCTTTCACACACTTCTCTCTCTCATTTCCCTCTCTCTTGTTCAATGGCCATGGGAGCTTAAGAAGGAAGAAGAAAAGCTTGTGATAAAGGTAAGTTAATGACCTCTAATGCCAAAACTCACTTCTTTAAAGTTGTTCCTTGAGTTGAGGGATCTATTTCTATGTTCTTAGATTGTCCATTAGTGTTGGTTTGGACCCTCAAGGAAATCTAGAGATTAGAAGATCAAGAAACCTCTTTGGGAAAGTTATAGAGGTGAGTAAGAGAAACACTTCTATATAAGTTTTGTGGCATTTGGTTAATCTTTGAATTTCTGGAATTTTTGGCATTAATTTTGAAGATAGGGGTCATTGGGTATTTGGTATGTTATTGTTATGGAAATGAGTGTTTTGGTATGTGTTTTGGATAGATTGATTGATTTGAGATGGAAATGGTGTGCTTTTTGATTTTAGGAATTTAGTGATTAATGTTGCCCAAAACCAAAACATGATAATGGAATAGAAAATTGGTAATTCTGATGGTTCCAGTGGATTCCTTATGTGTTTTTGTGTAGGAGTAGCCTTGGTTAAGAGTTTGGGACCATTAGAATCAATTGGGCAAAAGTGGGGAAGTACTGTCATACCTTCTGTGTTTTCTGGTTTCTGATAGCATCACTCGAGTGATCTGGGGTCCACTTGAGTACGGGATGAACATTACTTGAGTAAGGATGGGTTATGATCAAGTGTGGTAGTGCATTTTCCCTTTCTTCCTTCATCTTTCATGTTGCACTTTCGGGTGAAAGGCAAGAGGGTTGCCTCACTTGCAAGTGTTGTGAGTTCTCACTCGAGTGAGCCTCCTCTCACTCGAGTGCAGGTGTATTTGACACCATGAACTCTCGTCTCGGGTTGTCACTCGCTGCCAAGTTTCAAGAGTGTACCTTAACACTTTTTGTGCTTCATTTCCTAGAACTCTTGTGAGTATTAGTCTATCACTCGAGTGAGGTCTTCTTCACTCGAGTGTTTGTACATCATCACTCGAGTGAGGCCATCTTCACTAGAGAGCAACAGTGAAAAATCAGTTTTTGTGCTTCCAAAAGGGGATCTTTGGGATAGTTCTTCCAACCCTTTAGGGCTTTTGTTATAGGTATTTGTAGCTTCCTAAAAAGCATAAATGATAGCCAAATTAAGTTATATGAGGTCATTTAAGTATGGGAAAAGAGTATAACACTTCATCCATAATTCTGAATTATAGGATTCAACATTTGCCCTACTCGGGAGAGACCGGCGCCAGAGCACGCATAGAAAGAGCAAGGTAGTGACTCTTCTCTCATATTGTGATTTATGTTTTGGTATGCATGACTAATCGTGGTTTTGTGAAATGTGATTGGAAAATGTGCCATGGTCCATTATAGCGTGAGCACTTCAGCCTGAGCTGTTTAGGGATTGACGTTGGTCATCTCTACCTTGGCCGTTAAACTACTGTTGTAATTGACATGGATTATTGTGAAACTGCTTTGTGAATCCGACCTATAGGGCGGCGTGTTGTGAATCCAGCCGTGGGCTGTGTATTATATATATCTTGCCGGTATAGCTTGCGTGTTAATCTTACCAATGTGGGTTGCATTATAAAATGCTTTATATGAATCCTAGCTGTGGTGAAATATATTGTTGTGAACGGTGTTGTGGTGCAATATAGCGTGAGCACTTCAGCGTGAGCAAATGTAAGGATGACACGAGTCATACCTGCCCTTGCCACTGTAACTGCCATTGTAATTGCTATATGTGTGTGATGATTTGCTTTCATGCCTTATTGTTGTGCATACTATGAGTGACTTGACTGTAATGCCCCGAATTTTGAGACTCGAGGCTAGAGAATAAGCCTGAGATTAGTGGATTGCTAAGCCCCGGTTTAGCAAGATCCCAAATTATGATTAGGAGTTAATGGCTACAAAAGTGGACGTGGTTAGTGATTAATGAACCTTTTTAGAGAATATAAAGTGGATTGTAGTCGCTTGTGTTATGAGCAACGCCAAAACCCTATATTTGAGTTCAATTGTGGATTAACATTCAAATTGACTTAGAATAGAGGGAATAATTGAATGGGGTATTGTGATGGAAATGGTGTCATGTTGTGGTATTTAATCATTGGAATTGTTTTAAATTGGATTGGACACATTGGTTGCAAAATTGGAAATGCTGTCCAGTGTGAATTCTGTCTGGGCAGTCTTATCGTGTGGATGTTTTGACTAGGCAAATGATGTCAGAAAATTATGAAACGTTCCAGTCTTATAGTTCACATCTCAAGCTTCAAAATGGACATATAATTTGTGCCATTTAATTTTGTGAACTGGGAGATATGACTGTCCAAAGTTTGAGGTCAAAAATGGACTCTGTTTTGGGGCAGTGATGAAATTTGTGTAATTCTGGAATTGTGTGGTGATTTTTAGTGATGGCCAATATTTTTCCTATAAAGAGGACTTAAATACCTTTCATTTGGCTTTGGGATCACCTCATTTAGATTTTTCTAGAATTAGTTATGATTTTTCAAAGTTTGGACAGAAAATCTGCCAGAAAATCCGAAAATGGGAATTATGACATCATCTCATTAAAAGATGACATCAGCATGGAATTAAATATATTCTCATCTTCTTCAGCTATCATTTTCTGTCGTGATGAACCAGCTGAAACTTGTGAGAGAAAGTTGAGAGCTCTTAGAGAGAGAAAGAGGAGGAATCTCACAAGGTAAGCCGATTTCTCCGACGATCTAGCTCCTAACGCGTATAACCTTGCTTCTAAGCTTCTCTTTCATGTTCTTTAAGGTGTTGGAAGCTCAATTTCCATTGTTTAAAAGGGGCTAGGGTTCAGCCATATTGAGTAAAAGTCAGAGGGAGCTTGAGGTAACTTCCGAAACTTCAATGTTTGATTGTTTTGGCTGCTGTGGTTGATTTAATCGGTGAAATTTCACCGGATTGTCTTTGTTTGTAAATTTGGAAAATGGGTTGGCCTAGGTGTTATGCTGCCCAAATTGATACTAAATGGTAGTTCTAACCCAATGTAATGGTTAATAAAGTGGTTAGGAGTAGAAAGAAACGCGTTTACGGAGCCGAAACCGAAAAACCCCAATTTTTCCCAGAATACTTGAGAATTTCGGCCAGCTCTAGAAATGGGTCTTAGAGTTGGATTTTCAATGATTTGATGGTTCCATTGAGTTCAGGAGCGAAAATTAGGTGGGGTTACAGTTGGCCACTTTTTCGGAAAAGGCCGAAAAAGCATAATTACAAAAACGCCCCCGAAACCCTTAAAGTGGGGCTGCCAAGGGTAATTTTGTAATTGACATTGAATTTGATAATTCCGAGTCCGAAAATGGATTCCTTGGGCGAAAATATGTTAGAATAGCCCATGTCAAAATTTCAGGAAAAGTACAGCTAGACCGGGTACGGCGGGGCCGGGCCGGGTCCCCGGGGGTATTTTAGTAATTTTTCCATATAGCTTCATATAACACCCAGAAACACTATGGAAGTGTCTAAATAGTATATTTGACATTGTAGGATCGAATGTGAAGCCCCGAGTTGCTGGCACGCTCTGATAGGGAACTTATCTCTCCTGCATGCTCTGATAACTGTATTAATGTGTTGATGCATGTTATTGCTTTGCTTGATTATGTGGAACATGTATGAATGATTTGAAGCTATGTTTCAATATATGTTATGGCCATATGTGTATCGTTCGAAGCATTGAGCTTATAGATTTGTCATTGTATGTGTGCATGAGTTATGTGATGCAAGCATGTCATGCATTAAACACTTATCTTGCCTGCATATTGATAATGTTTCCCTACTGAGATTCTCTCGAATCTCACCGTCCCTTACCAACAATTTAGACAGGGCAAGTGGCTCGTGGAGGGAGCGGCAGGACTCATTCGAGATGAGATTGTGTAACCCCCATTTGAAGAATTGTAATGGGCAATTGTGCCCTGTATATCTTTAGCAAAGGTATGTACCCGAGATTGCCGGGATGATTATGTTGTGCACTCTGATATTTATATGAATGTGATTTATCTTCGCATAGTAATTGTATTCGAAATGTGAATATGAGACCAAGTTTATAAATGATTTCGAAAGGTATATTTTGAAAACCCCATCATGTGATGGGTTAGTAAATGTTATTTGATTATTATTGGTCTCTATTTCATTTTAATCGTGTCTTTCGGATATAATTACTGAGGGGTTTACATTTTGGTATCAGAGCTGCCGTTCCTGGCAAGTAAAGGATTTGCTAGGATAATGGCAGTAGTTGCTGCCTTAAGTCATAGGAGATGACTTTGTTTGTTTGTGGTATACACATTAAGGTCCCTGCTGGTTGTGGATATATGTGATTGATGGACTGTGTATACATTAGTTGTGTTGTGGATATGGTGAGTCAGTATGATTCACCCGAGGACTTGAGGTTAAGACTTTGAGAACTAAATTGAATTGTGATCCAAGGATCAGACTCAATAGCTGGGCTGATTCTTAGGAGTTTGACTTGACCTGGATGGTCCATGGTACCAGGATGTGGTACTAGATTGGCATTGAAATGTGTATCAGGTATCCTGAGGTTGCTAGTGTTCATCTAGCACAGGGAAAAGTGATTCTGCGGAGAATTTGAATTTGAAAGAGTTACCTACGAGGATTCGAAGTGGAGAAGGCAACCTACGGGGAGTTCTGATCGGAGAGGGCTACCTACGGCGACGTCTGATCGAAGCGGCTATTGTGTGTTTATTACCTACGGCCCACTGGGGGTGTGTATGGCACACAGTGGGAGGACCGTGCCTTCGGGCCGGTGGAGATACGGGGAATATGTGAGTCCTGGGTGAAATGTGAGTAACCCAGCTGCCTGCCAGGCTCAGTGTAAGGGCCGGCCAGCGGAGCCCTGGTACGTAGTTGATCAGGGGGGTGGGCACTCTGAAGGGGTGTGACAATATAAAAAAAATTGTGATAGCCGCCGTGACGACAAACCCTAGTGTGCAGCTGCTGTGACGACAAACCTTAGTGTGCACTCACCATGATGTTGAATCGTAGAATAGAGCTCTGGGAACGTTGGGAGTATGGGATCTCAACGAAGTACTGGTTGTGGCTTTGAATGATTCAAGTTGAATCGGGCCAAGGTCTGACACAGGTGAATATATGTTGTGAATGTTTTCAGTTGTGGTAGGAGATTCCTATGGGACTTCTGTTAAATCAACTTGAAATTGTTAAAGCATAGATGAGGAGATTGACCTCAGAGTGTGTAGCGGAAGCGTAGAATGTGATATGTTTGAGAATTGTGTTGAGCAGAAGCTCGAGGTTACCGTGAGAATGATGTGTTAATCATGGCTTCGGGAGGTAAAACTTCGAAGTCCGGATTATTTTGTGAGAAGGGGTCTTGAAGGATCCCAGTATATGAAAAGAATTCGCAATGTTGAAGGTGAAGTTGTTAATATGCCTGGTTCCAGCTTGTTACGATTGTGTACGGTGAGTCCATCTCCCCGGTTGGGCCGGATCGGTTTGGTCTGGTGGGCTGCGCCTGATAGGCATAGGCTCAGGATGTGACTGATATTTGTGAGTCTCTCACCTGCGGCCGCATGGGGTGATTCCTATGGCGGAGGACCGTTCCTTCGGGGCGGTGGTGATACGGGGGACAGGTTATTTGTGAAGGCCGACGGGCCAGTTGTGGAAGCCGAAAGGCTATGTGTGAGCACCGCTACGCCAATAGTCCCTGAGTAGCTAACAACGGTTTGGGTTAGACTGTGTGTCTTCCCGGCGGAGAAAGGGGATGAGGGTAGGGTGTGATTATGGATCTACTATTGTGAGCCTGAATGGCTATGTGTGTGCACTTCCACGTCAATAGTCCCTGAGTAGCTAACAACGGTTCGGGTAAGACTGTGTGTCTTCCCGGCGGAGAAAGGGGATGAGAGTGGAGTGTGATTGTGAACCTGCGACAGTTGTAAATAAGCTGGGAATGGGGTATAGTTGTGTAGCAGAGCAGAACTAATTCAGCTGATGGCTAATTCGACTACATGATCGGGGGTTCTCGTTTGTGAGGGCAATTACCCCGGCATGGCCAGCATGGCTAGCCACCACATTGGTTGCACTGGTATTGACCCAAGGCCGAAAGGCGGTGCGTAAAATTAGAATCTGCAATGTACATTTGATAAGGAAGTGGATTTTCTTGTGAGTCCTGGGTGAAATGTGAGTAACCCAGCCACCGTCGCGGGGCATCCCCAACGGGGGGTAAAACCGGGGTGGGCACCACCGGCACGGGGCATCCCTAGAGGGGGTAAAACCGGGGTGGGTGTGACAATAAAAGGCGCCTTTTTATTGTAACACCCCACCGCCGTCTCACCCCACCGGGCCACAACGGTTGGTGCCCTCTCCCACCACGCGGTGCGGAGCAGGATGGGTCAAGTCCGTTAGACCCACTACTCACAAGAGTCCCTCGCTCCCCAAGCGAGATTTTTCGCCTCCGTGGGAATCGAAGCCGCTACCTGGGGGTAAGTAGCGCCTCAATGCATTCCCACTACCACTTGAGCTAGTAGCTCAAGTGGTAGTGGGAATGCATTGAGGCGCTACTTACCCCCAGGTAGCGGCTTCGATTCCCACGGAGGCGAAAAATCCCGCCAGGGGGGCGGGGGACTCTTGTGAGTAGTGGGTCTAACGGACTTGACCCATCCTGCTCCGCACCGCGTGGTGGGAGAGGGCACCAACCGTCGTGGCCCGGTGGGGTGAGACGGCGGTGGGGTGTTACATTGACACTACGGGGATTCCTTAGAATCTCACTCTCCCAAAAACAAATTTTTAGACAGAGCTGAAGGATCAAAGGGGAAGTAAGTGACGAGGAGTGGATAACACTCTGGGGTAGGAGCTTACTTTGGATATTGGTTATCATTTTGTAAATCATTGGATATTTTGTTGGGATTTACATGTATATAATGATGATATTGGGTAGTTTTGTGTAATCCCCTGGTAAAGGGAAGAGATTATGGGCATTTTGCCTTAAAGAACCTTTTATTGATTAATGTAACCCGAGTGTGTCAGGAATTTACCTTGTACTCTGATATTTATAAATGAAATAGTACTATACAGGTCATTTGTGAAACTGATATATGGATATGAGACCGTGTTGAAAAGGTTTTAGAAATGTTTTTGTAAACCCTGATTTTGGGAAGTTTAATTTTAAATAAGTCTCAAATCATCTTATGGTATCTAATTCTACATAATCACATATTTATGAACTTAATCTTGGCCTAAGCGAGAAGGGGGTTACATGTAGTCTGTCAAAGAACTCTTTTTTAGAATTGAGATTGCAAAAGAGATATTGTGAAAAAGAAAGTGTTGGTTCAAATGTTGAATACATTTTAGGACTAATGTTTACATGGTTAAAAAAAAAGAAAGCGACGTATACCACAAATCATTCATCATAGCATGCAATTCATACTACATATGCTAAAGAGTTAGATTGCAATATGGGATGTAGGTGAAAGATCCCTAATTCACTGTAATGTGAGTGCCAGGAAGGAAAAATCCTTCCGTGATAACCTTAAGACTTAGGCGGCACCATGAAAGCTTGGTTTGGTGACAACTACTTTAGCTAAAGCTGCATGATCAAACATGATTCGATCAGACGAGTGAAAACTAGGAAGCAACCAAGTTAAGATGGACTGATGTTTAGTCAAAAAGGAAGATTTACTCTAAGATACATGAGATGTGCTAGTGTCTGTTGTAATACCCTTATGTTATTTCCACATTTTTCAGAGTGTTTGTGTAATATCCTAAAATGTACTAAAAGGCTAAACGTATAGAATAGATAGTGGAATTAATGACAGAATTAACCCTGGAAATTTTGCTAAGACTTTAGTTCCAATTATCTAGAAGTAACTACCTAGTCTTTTCGCCTAAAGTCAAAAATGACCGAAAATATAATTTGAACATAAGAAAGAGAGAAAGAGGCGCCATTTGGGAGAAGACTAAGGGAAATAAAAGAACTTAAAATGGTAACACAACTCTCTACTCTCACATAGAACATTTTGGTTAAGCCAAGGAAAAGAACTTGGAAAAATTGGTCAAACATTCAACAACACATTTGGATATAAGATTCAATTAATATTTCCTCACCTTGCCATAAGAGAAATGACGTCCAAACACAAAAAAATGACGTCCAAACACAAAGAAAACAAAAGTGGAAGTTCAATTGAAGCCATCTTGAATCTATTTGAGAAGTCAAAACTTCAAGTTGGAAATTTTGACCAAAAAGCAAGTTAATTATAAGATGGCTTGGTCAACCAAATTGTCACCTTTTTGGGACATATATTTTGGTCAAATGAAGAGAGAGGAGGGGCTAAAGATTGAATTAATTAGGACACTTTTTTGGGCAGCAATTTATAGTCAAAAGATGAAGGGAAGAGGAAAGGAAAAACTCAAGTTAAATACTACTTCCTCCGGTCCTATTTATAAGCAACTTTCTCTTTTATGGGGCTGGTCCTTTTTATAAGCAACTTTCACTTTTTGTTTGAAAATGTAAGCTTCTTTTTAATATGTTTTCCTTATTAAATACTCATTCTTTCTCATATCTTACACTCATTATCTCTCATACTTTTTATCTATTCTCTCTCCTATACTCTTTTCATAAATAGGGGCATATATGAAAAAAATATGGCATTTTTATACACTTATTACTTTTAACTACCAGTTCATTTTGTGCAATCAAGGGGAAAGTTGCTTATAAATGGGATCGGAGGGAGTATAAGTGTTTGACCCAAAATAAACCATTTGTGACCACAATTGTTTTGCCACATTTTGACCAAAATTTAGGCTAGCCCTTTAAGTGATAAGGGAAAGGAAAAGGTTGATCATTTATCACTCTCTCTCTCTCTCTCTCTCTCTCTCCATATTTAAGTTAGCCAAGTAGCTAGACCAAAATAGAAATTCAAGAACCAAGTATAGGTGAGTTCTTTCCTCTTGATTTTCACCTTCTTAACCTTATCTATGGCCAAAACACTCTTCATAAACATTGTTCCTTTTGATGAGAGCTTCATTTCTATGGTTTTAGAATTTCAAGAGGAGGTGTTTTAAGCCATCACCTAGGAACAAAAGCTAAAGAATCAAATAAAGGAGCTAAAGAGGAGCAAGAGGTGAGTATTGGCTTCAATTTTAGCTATTGGTTGTATTGGTTGAATGAGTATTTTGACAAGTATAAATCTACCCTAATTCCAGCTAAACTAGGGTTTGGAGAAGTCATGGTGTTTTGGTTATGTATTTGGTGTTTTATGATGATTAGAAGCCATATGACACAAGTTTGATGCTCAAATTGGAAATTTGGTAATTGTTGGAATTTTTGTGGAATTTCTGCCAAAAACAGGACATGTAGAATGAGTGGAAATTTGGTCATTTTGATATTACCATTGTGTTTTACATGAAAGACAGTGTGGGAATAGCCAATTTTAGATCATTGAAACTCAAAAAGCAAAACTGGATTTTTTGCTAGGATAGGATTCTAGCGAGGTACCCTACTAGTATTGTGATTTTGGATAATCAAATCATGTTCAATGAATGTGAAACTTTCCAGAATATAAGTAGACATATCAGGCTTTAATTTGATAGGTCATTTGTAAATTTGGACTTGTACACTAGGAGTTATGAATTTTTGAATCTAGGTCATGAAAACTAAATTGAATTCTAGTAGTGTGCAATAAATGACAATTCTGGGAATGTTATGCATCCAAATGGTTGTGGGTGATATTTTTCCTTGATAATAGACTAAATAAGGGTCACATAGCATTCAGAATCACTGCAATTAGACTTTTGTCCATAAAGATATGATTTTTCAAAATTAATGAAAAATTTTGGCAGATTTGGTCACTTGTGCGAAAATTGAAGATATAATGGCATAATGTAATATTGTTGAATTTTGAGGTTAGAAATTGGTCTTTTAGGTTAATTGACCACTTTAAATTCTTAGTTGATTTTATTAAATGTCCCTTATGATAACCAACTTGAGTGTTTCAATAAAGAATAATTGGATTAAGTAATAACCTGTCGTTCGTAATTCTAATAATAGGATTTGATATCTTCCTTGAGCGTAAGAAATCTGTGAAAGAATAAGACCGGAAAGATCAAGGTAGTGACTATATCTCTTATCTTATGTATAATGCGTTGTATGCATGTTTATATCATCCATTATTATGAATGTTAAGAATGTTATTAATGTCACGAATTGTCAAGAATGTACGACTATTATGAATGTTGTTGTGTGATGCTTATCTACATGCTCTGTGAAATTCTATGTCATATGAGTGAATTGTTACTACTGAGATTCATATGAATCTCACTCTTTTCAATGACTAACCTACAGTAAGGGCAAGCGACTCAAAAGGCAAGCAGGTAAAAAATGACGGCTAGAGCTCACAGACAAAGGATTAGGTTTTTTTTGGTTAACTAGTTTTGAGAAACTGTACATGATGTATATATAAGTACAATGTAAGACTAGTACTCTTAGTAATGGTAAAGGTACCAGTTTTATACCCGGATATTAGTACGTAACCACGGTAGATGAACTAAAATAGGGTGACTTGTACTGTGAACCCTTGAGTTAACTAACTTAACCCGAATATCCACTAAGAACTTTGGTAAGTACTAGGATATTAACAAATAGAAACATAACTGAATGAGTTACATAGATTTAAAAAGTGTAAATGAGACAGATTTAAAAAGTGTAAATGAGACCACAATGAATATGTTTTGAAAAGTTTTTTTAAAACCCACTTAAGTACAGCACCGAACCCCTGCATTGAAGTTGGGATCCCGAATAGGTTGAAAACTGCTTTTGGTCTCTGGTTTGACTTTATTACATGTTTTGAGCTATTTTCAATGCTTTGAAATAATGGTGTTATGGTTTATGAACAGTTTGGTGGGCACACAGAAATAATATGAAAATACTGATATAAAGTACATGATTATATTACAAGAATTCCCCATAGGGTTGAAAAATATATACAAGTCCCAAATTATACAAAATTAAATTAATGATAACCAACTGCAGCTTTAATCTGGACCGGAACCCTTAATCGCCTGTATTTACGTTTTTGCCCCTAGAGCCGCTACCTTCTGCTGGAATATTTTAAATGTTGGGAAAAGGTTGAGATTCAAATGAGTCTCAGTAATAACATGCAATTAATCATATAAGATGCAATAAATAAATATTTTATGCACCACATAGTGTAAATAAAAATTCAACTATATCTGGTATGTACACCCATTTCAGGGCCAACTCCCCTTCTTGTTTGTTTAACTATATCCTATATGTATATACAATTCAGGGCCAACTCCCCTACTTGTCCAGTATGCATTCACAATTCATTATTCGTATTACAGAAGATGACATACACAAAGCATATAAACACTCACATAATGTATGAGAGAAAGAGTTACTACCTTAAGTCTCTTTTCGGCTCGCTAACCGTTCCTTAACCTTGACTTGGCTTGGACAAATTGTCTGATCCTAAAATTCCAAGTTTACAAAAACTGAGTTATTACCCATTCATGTAATATTCCAAATTTATTTTTTTGGTTATCTTTACTCTTAAAGTTCAAGGTAATTACATTTTTGCCATTACCTTTTATTTTTGCACATTAACTAAAACTGCTAGAATTTTCATCAAACTTTGAAAATTCATAACTTTATTTACAAATGTCCAATTGTTGTGGTTCCAAAGGCTATATGACCCTTATTAAGTTTGTTTTTAAGGAAAAATATTTCCTTTAACCAATTATGTGCATAGAATTCTAGTATTAACATTGTTTGCACAGTGCTACCATAGCATTCCAGTTTTACAAATCCAACTTCAATAGATCATAACTCTTAATATACTAATCTAAATGCAACAAATTACATATCAATTTAAAGCTTGATATATCTACTTTTATACTAGAACATCTCATAATCATTGGACAACATTCAATTATTCAAAACCTTGGTACAAACCATCTACCACGCAGAAACAACAATTGGCAGCAAATTTCACATTTTAAGAATTTTGTTCCAATGATCTAGAATTCATAATCAGGAGCTATTCCCACATAGTTTTTCATGTAGAACACAATGGAACCATCAAAAACACAAAATTCCAGCTCTATCCCTCAATTTTGTAGCTAGCTGAAAATCATCGAAGAAAAGGGAAAATTGAGTTTTCATGATTCCATTCAACCAATCATCTTCTTTCCACTCATAATCACTTATTTAACCTCTTAAACACCTATGAGTCATGGTTAATGGAAAATTGGGCAGCATAACCCCTTAGGGTTTCATCATCCCAAATTTACAAAATCAATCAAAACAAGCCACCAAATAATCAAACAACCAACAACAAGCTTGAATCAACAAGAGGATCAAGGTTTTGGTGTTTACCTTTGGTTTTCTTCTTCCTTTCTATAGAACCTTCCCTCTTCCTCTCTCTTCCTCTTGATTTCAAGCTTGCTATACATGTATATCAAGATGGCATAGAGGTTAGGGAGGGTCTTACATGAATTTGGAAGCAAGAACACATGAATTTTGCAAATAACTTACCTTGATTGCCTCTTGAATCACTTGCTCTTGCTTCTTCAAACTTGTCTCTCTCTCTTTTCTCTTTCTATTTGACATCAATGAAGGCTTTGGAAGAGGATAATAGGCTTTAAAAAAAATATCACTTATACCTCCTTAACAATTATTATTGTATCACAATTTTACCACATGCTTTGCTTTTGATTTTTCCACCTTCATCTTTTATTTTTAACCACAGATATTTTCATTTCCTCTCTCCCATTTAACTTGGACGAAAATGATGGTCATTGGAACAGAATAAAGGCTTCTTAAATTATCCAAATTTCTACCTCCTCAATTTACCTACAATTGTTGATTTTTCAACTCAATTTTTACTTAGTTTAAAATGCTTCAACTCTTGACATATTTATCACCTAATAATTATTCCCTTATTGCTACCTCATTTGGACGTCCAACAACATATAAAAAGGAAAAAATATTGGTTTTTAATTTTTATTTAGCCAAATGATCATTTTGCCTATACATTTTTGGATTTAATTTGGGCCTTCTTCTTTTTCCTTCTTTTTGGCCAAAAATTATAATTAATTGGGCCCAAGACTTGCCTTCTTTCATTCATTATGTTGGGCTTCAATAATGGGCTTTTTGAAAGACAAAAATTATGCTTTATGTCTTATATTGACCCAATTTTCATGTAGTCTCTTGTAGGGGTATTTTTGTCATTCCAAGTGTGCCAAAATTCACCATTTTATTCCATTTAGTATAATAAATATACATGGGATTTTTGATATATGAATTTTGGGATATTACATCTATGGTCAACCCCTTACTAGTTCTATGTGTAGCTTATAAATACGGATACTATATGCATAGAAGGCAATTTGAGTATTAACTCGAGAGAGATTAGATATGTGTGGGAGAATCTAGGGCATCTGAGGCAACAAATAGATAGCTTACAGATACATAAGGGGTGTCCTTGGATGTTGATTTGACATGAGGGATTTCTATTATCATAAGCACCAAATTCTGAAGACGTTTTGCTCATGCGGTCAAGACAAATGTTTAGTATGAAACGAGAAAGAATAACAGACACATGATAGGAGGCCCATCAAGTGCAAGTCAGATAAGTTGGATTTTGGATCCAAATCTACCCTTGATGGGTTAAACTATTTGATTAGGAAATGAGTAACCTTATCAAATAAGAAAATTAACATTAATTATGGATTTGTTAATTGAGAAATAAGTAATTGTGTGTTAGGAAATTAATCAAGAATTTATTTCTTGATTATTACTTAGAGGGCAAGTAGAAGTGCACATAACTTCTTAATTAGGGGTCTCCCTAGACCTCTATAAATAGGATATGCCTCTCTCAATTGAACTTGACCCCTACCATTGAGCTACTGGCAATCTCTCTTCTCTCCTATCAATTAGTAGCTATAAGACCAATTTTTTTCCGTAATTATAACATTTACATTTTATTGGTCTCTTGTTATAAATCATTTTCTTTTTCCCTTCCTTAAAATATTTCCTAGGCTTATATTTCTGATACAATTTTTCTTTAGGATATTTTTTAAACTTATATTTAGTTTTACCTTTCCTTTTTCTTTTAATTTTTCTAACCAGGTACAAATGGGTGTGAGTTGACAGATTCTTGGGCTGCAGCTTACTAGACATGCTTTGCTGGGCCTTATCTATGTGGACCATTTTATTTGTGGTCTTGAGCATATAGTTTTGGGCCCTACACTTACCCTTCCAATTGGGTATGGAAAACGCTATTGCAGTTAAGAAGGATTTTAGATAATGATTTATGATATTTGTATGTGGATCACGGTTGAATTTGTTAGATTTTATATTTGGTGTTTCTTATTAGATTTAGAGTATAATACAATGACGTCCTTTCAAATTTGCCAAAGTTATATCGACCTAACCTCAGTTTTTTTGCTCACCTAACCTCAGTTTACAAAACCTACATTTTAGTCTAATTTTTAACGCAATTAGGTCTGTTAACTGTTATAAAATAAAAAATTTAATTAATTACAACATGTTTAAATATTTAGACTTACTAATTTGCCCTTATAATCTTTTTTTGGTGTACGTATGCACAAAATAGCAAACTAGCTTCTAACAGACATTACATCACGTTGAAGATCATTAAGGATAAACACTGGAGGATTCGAGAACTATTCCAATCCCACAGCAAGGCCTGAGGCATTCTTTGCACCTCTGGCACCAAATACCTGCACCTCCCATTCATTACTCATCATTTGTTCTAATTTTGACATGACTTCTTCGAAATCCCCATCCAGCCCTCCATAAGCCTATATCTACTCGACCAACTCCAAACAGTTAGATTCCAACACCATATCCCATGCTACCTTCAACCTGTACAACGCTCCCCATGCCTAAGCCCTTATAATCTAATTGTAATTGTATATATGCCCTCTCTCCAATTTTAAAAAAATAAAAAAGACATTGATAATATTTTTATACATGATTCAAATGATAATATACTAAAACTAAAAATTCAAAGGAAAATAAATGTAATTATCATTAATATTTATCCTTATTATATTAAAATGTTAATTCATTGTGTTTTTATAGACCCATTTTAAAATATTATCTTTGCAAACTTATATATATATATATATATTTAAAAATTACTAAAATAAATGTGCACAACTAGAAAAATTATAATGTGATAAAAAGTTTTAAAATTTGTACAATAAAATTATTTTTATGGTATATTATAAAATTTTAAAATATATGTATTATAATTATTTTTTTATTGTATACAAAATATTTTTTTGGTAAATATAAATGTTTAAGTACTCCCTCTAATCTTTAATGCAAGACCTATTTAATTAATTTAATTATATTAAAGAAATTAATTGAGTTAGTTAATTTCCTCTATCTTTCTCTGACTTGATCATTGATGAAAGTACATAAATACAAGGAAATTAGGAAAATATTAATAAATATAAAAAATAAGTCTTACATTTAGGATCAAAATCAACTCCGCAATTAGTTCATACATTAAAGATTGGAGGAGTAACTCTTATGTTAAGTAGGGGTATCTTAGTCAAAATAAAAGTTTAAAAATCAAATTTAATGCTCAACTAGCAAGTGAGTTAATGGAAAGATAATTTCAAATATATGGGAGGTTCATGGAACACATATTTTAATTTTAACAGGGGTTTATATACGTTTTTAAAAATAGATAAGATGTTTATGTAATTTAGGTAAGATAAAGGGTTGTTAGAGTATTTTACTCTTAGTTTTTTTTTTCCTTTTTTTGACCATACTTTTTTCCATGTTTTTTGATATTTGTGCTAGTTTATTATCAAGAAATGCATTTCGTTGGGAAAAAAGAATAAACCCTTTTTCTTTTGGCTTGGGAAAAAAGCATTCATTCAACCAAAACCATACCAACAAAGTCGGGAAAAGCTCAAAAAATAAAACAACGAAGGAAACATATAAAAGAGACACTAATAACATAAACATCATCCATGATCATCAACAATACTAGAAGCATCTTTCTCCAATAACTTTCACAAATAAGATGAAGGTCTCCATGCTCAATCAAGAGGACACGACCTCTTCAATGATGCCTTTGCCACTTAGTTGACCATTAAGTTTGCTTCCTTGAAAATTCATGAAAAACAGTGGTTTCTTATAAGCTTCCTCTATTGAAGGAGATTCTCAATTAAAATATCACAATTCCATTCAAGAGATATACACTTTGTGTTCATACAATTAACTAAGGCAATGCAGCATTATCCATTTCAAATGCTACATCATTTATATGATTCTCCATTGCATAATTCATTGCTTTAGTTAGAGCTAACTAGCTAAGCATTTCATCATGAATAAAGACTCTTAGCGAACAAGCTTGTTTTTCCCATCCAACCATTAAACCTATTAGAATTAATTTTCAACACATTACCTTTAGGTGGTCACCATATAGACCTATGCCCTAAATCATATTTGTGATCAACCTCTACATCTTTCTCTTGCTTAAAACAGCCATTTGCCTCTCAAAGTTCCTATGCTTGATTACAAACAAAATTTAGGTTAGGCTTGATGTCTTGATAGATAAAAATGTATTGGCTCTTCTAAATTTACCATAAAATCATAGCAAAAAGAGCCATGTGCATTCAAAAGTGCTTTTATTATTGAAACAAGCATTGACTCAACCGTATGAAGTGCGAGATGAATTAACTTAAGTGTAATCAATATTCCCAATCTATTCAATAACACATCAATTAGTTCCTTCCACATAAGTTGCCTGCAATGCATGCAAGATTAATATTAACTGAAATGTTATGAAAGTGCCAAAAAAGAAATTGCCACCTACATCACAAAAATGATCTTCAATAAAATGATCTCTAATCATAAAAATTGTAATACATTTCATATGAATGAAATTGAACCTCTTTCTCATTAGGATCCCCAAAAGCCATCGTACAACAAACCATGAAAACAAAGAATAATCCCAATAGCTATCAAAACCTTTCCAATATTGTCATTATCAACGTCAATAGCAGGGATTGAGCCATTACAAAGATATAGGTTGTATGGTGGTAAAAAGATTTGGATTTAAAATCAAAGTAATGAGCACTGACACATTAGAGGAAGAGGAAGAGAGGGAAAGTGGAGAGGGAGATTTTGAAATGAGAACCATACTGTAATGCCCCAAATTTTAATTAAGGGCTAATCATGATTATTGTGGATAATTATGCATTTAATTGGAATAATTATGTGTTTTATGGCAATATTAATTAATACGCCATAAGTGGTGGAAAATTGAAAAAATGGAATTATTGGCCATAAGTTAGTGATTAAGGGAAAATTAATTACTAACTAAGAGAAAATGAGATATGTGAGTAAATGGTTAATGGAGTGATTAGAGTAACTAATTAGTTACTTATTTTATGGGAACTAATGGAATGTGGACATGTGGCAAGCATGTATGAAGAGAGAGGATAAGGGAATAGTCAAAGGCATATTTTATTGGTTTCTCTCTCCTCTCTTCCCTCCTTTTTCATGTAGCAAACATGGGTTAGGGGAGATGTCATCATTTCTTCTTCACCTCACTCATCTCTCTCTCTCTCTTGCTCTCTCTGTCTCATCAGCCATTTTTGGCCAAGGGAGAAGAAGAAAAAGCTTGTGATTAAGGTAAGCAAATGGCCTCTATTGCTCAAACTCACTTCATTAATGTTGATCCTTGGAGTAAAAGCTTCATTTTGATGTCTATAGTGTGCCTATTGGTGTTGATTTGTGCCCACACGAAATTTTGGAGGTTGGTGAACCAAGAAATCTCTTTGGCAAAGTGAAAGAGGTAAGTGAAACTAATAGATCTATTTATGTTTTATGCCAAATGATTAAGATTTGAATTTCTAGGATTTTTTGCCCATTTTCGTTGGAATAGGGTCATTGGTAGTTTGGCATGTTATTGGTATAGAAATGGGTGTTTTGGTATAAGTTTTCGATAGATAGATTGATTGGGGATAGGAATGGTATGTTTGGATGATTTTGGAATTTGGATGATTATGTTGCCCAAAACCAAAGCATGATAATGGAGTAGGATTTGGATAATTATGATGATTCCATTGGATTCCTTGGGTGTTTTTTGTGTGAGAGTAGCTTTGGTAGAAGTTTTAGGTCCATTGGGATCAATTGGGCAAGTATTAGAAAATGTGATCAATTGTCCAAATATCCCCTTTCAATTGTGTTGACACGTTTCAAAGCCATGTAGAAATTATCACTAGACATATGACGGTTGGCTCTGGAGCAAACTTCCATAAACTAAATACAAGTCCTCACATATTCAAGTGCAAGATTAATGTTTTTAGGTGTTTTGGGTTTCAATAAAGGCATTAAGGGAAGAGAGGAGTGGGGCGAGCAATGGACTATGGTTTTGAGTTAGAGTTAGAAAGAGCAAACTTGAGGGAGTCCACGTCTGATAAGAGGGATTGAAGTTATCGATGGCAAGAATGAAATCCTGGTGGTGCGCCTTGTAGAAATCCTCCATCTCAGATTCTTTGGAGACAGGAAAGTAACAGAGGTGGTGGAGAAAGGCGTCAGGCTTGCCGGAAGCAAAATCCTTACGAACAAATGGCCCTAAGTCTTTGTTGTTATAGATGGCAGAGGACAGAAGGAGCTGGTCTAATTGTTTAGTAAAGTCTTCATTTTTTTTTTCTGAAATAGTGCGGAAGAGTAAGGTGGAAGATGAGGAAATTAGGAGAAAATTTATTTTTCCATGTCACTTTCCCAGTTAGCATTCAAATAAGTGTATTTAACGGTATTAATGCCACATAAGGATAATGAATCGTCTCCAAGTCATTCTGAAACTTCAGGGACTAATGGTTTGAAACGAAGTAAACTTGAAGGACTAAAACCACTTCTTTGAAAATTCAGGGACTAAAGTCAAAATGAGTGTAATTGCAAGGACAAAAGATAGTATCAACCCATTTTAAAATTAAAGAGATAGAAGGGAAGATAACAAGATGGGTGGGGTCTAAAGCAATTTTGAAATTTGAACTAAAATCTCCTCTTAAAAAAACACAACCACATAATAGAAAAAATAAGTGCACACTGTCCAAAAAAATTGAACCAAGACATAGAGTCCTATATGAGCCATCACTGCTCAAATGAATAGTGAAATTAGGAAGGAGCCACAAGCAAAAAATGGCTTGGCTCAGCTTTACAATGATACAGATTTATAATAGCAAGTAGATATCAAGAAATCAATTGCTTCAAATAAATCCTCATCATCACTAAATCTAAAATAAAAACACCTGCCCAACTACTTTAAACAAACCCACTCATACAGGAAGAATAAATGACTAGCCGCTTCACTTTTAGAGCCCGTTTGGTTCAATCCATTACATGCCTGCAATGGTATCCATGATTGCATTATCAAGAGAAAAGTGTTTAGTTGCTCTTTAGCATGGTAATAGGGTTTACCATAGTCATGATTATTGCCAAAAAATTGGTAATCCTCATTCATACTTCCCCCATATGAATTCTCATTACCATCCTATTCCATGGTTTAAAAAATTCTAATTTACCCTTTAATTTCACTTCTCTTTATTTTACTTATATCTTTTCACTTATCCACATCACGCCATAACCGCTATCGCCACTACCTCCTCCTCCACTGCTATCACCTCCATTTGCAGCCGCCACCACTACCTCCTCCTCCTCCAACCACCACCACTTTCTCCTCCCCTACTACTGCCACCACCTCTACTACCTCCTCCTCCTCCACCGCCACCACCACTAGCCACCCGCCTTCGCCAATACTACCTCCTCCTCCTCCACCGTTAACCCCTATTATTGCTACCGCCATTACCTCCTCATACTCCATCCCCCTTTACCACCAATACCTTTTCCTCTACCACCGCCACCACCTTCACCTTTGCCACCGCCACCATGACCTCCTCCTCCTTAGCCAAACCTTGTCACCGCTATGTCTGTAATACCCCGAATTTTGAAACTTGAGGCTAAAGAATAAGCCTGAGATAAGTGGATTGCTAAGCCTCGGTTTAGCAAGATCCTAAATTGTGATTAAGGGTTAATGACTCCAAAAGTGGATGTCAATAGTGATGAATAAACCCTTTTGGAGATTATGGTGTGATTTGGCACCCGATGTGATTCGTATGTGTTGGGAGCAGCGCCGAAACCCTGTATTTAAGTTCAATTATGGATTAACCTCTAAATTGACTTAAAATAGAGGGGAGGGCGCATATTGTGGCTAAATGAAAAGATGTGAAGTGTTGGTGGTGATTCAATGAGAATTATCGTAATCAGGGGCAAAACGGTAAAGTTACCGATCGATTGATCAGTTACCGAAGAAGAAACTCACTGGTAACTTCAAGATCAATGGTTGAGATTGATTTGTGTATTAGATCAAGGGGCGGAATCATGTGTATGTGTGTGCATGTGAGCTTATGGTTGATGGATCAAGATGTTGACACTTGGCACTTTGTGAGCCCTTGGATGAGGTCAAAGTGTCAAACCTCACTTTCCCTCTCTCCTCTCTTTATGTGGACGGTTTTGGCTCCCAAAAAACTGATCCTCACTTCATCATCTTCATCTTCATCCCTCTCTCTCTTGTTCTCCATTTTCGCCAAGCTCAAGGGGAGGAAAGAGAAAACTAGAGGTGAGATTTTGGTTGGTTTATGGTCCTCTTTAGCTTAAACATCCTTCTTTAATGTTGTTCATAGTGATGAGAACTTTATCTCTATGGTTTTAGATTCTTGATTGGAGGTGTTTGATGGCTTGAGGAAATTTGGAAAGATGAAGAATCAAGGAATTGGTTTGGGAAAGAGGAAGATGTGAGTATTTGAAGCCTTTTGATCCAAGTTTTGTGAATTATGGTTGAGTATTGTGAATTTTGAATTTTGCCCTGATTTTGTGTGATTTTTAAATTGCATGAATGGCCTTGTGTTTGAGTGGCAATTGGTGTCTTGATGTGTTATAGAGCCATTGGAATTGGTATGAGAACTTGGAATGAAAAGAATGACAATGTGTGATTGAGTTGTGGTTTTGTGATGACATGTTATGATTATTGGTAAAACATGTCAATGTGATGTGAATTTGGTTGATTTGGTATTTCCAATGGATTCCTTGTGAAATTTTGTGTGAGAATGATGTTTGATATGAAAATTGGACCATTGGAAGCCAATTGTGCAAATTTGGGAATTCTGTCCAGTGTAAATTCTGTCTGGGCAGTCTTGTTGTGTGGACGTTTTGACTGGGCAAATGAAGTCAGAAAATTCTGAAAATTTCCAGTCTTGAATTTCACATCTTAAGCTTCAAAATGGACATATAAATTGTGCCATTTCGTTTTGGGAACTGGGAGTTATAGCTGTCCAAAGTTTGGCATCAAAACTGGACCCTGTTTTGGTACAATGTTAGGTTTTTGGTAAATCTGAACTTTTGTGGTGATTTCAAGTATAGGACAATATTTTTCCTGTGTATAGTACTTGAATAGATTTCATTTGGCTTTGGGATCACCTCATTTCAATTTTTTTGGAATTAGTTATGATTTTTGGAAGTTCAGCCAGAAACTGGAGTTTCTTGGGCTGCAGCCCATGGATTCTGGGGCGCAGCCCAAATGTTTCTGGGCAGTTTTGGGCCGCAGCCTGTGGATTTTGGGCCACGGCCCACCCCCAAAAATCAGTATTTTGGACTTTTAAAAGGTGATCTTTGGTCAAGTCTTTCCCAAGCCTTTAGGCATATGTTTAGGCTTTGATTAGCCACCTAAAGGTGTTAAATGGTAACCAACATTAAGTGATATGGAAGTAAGGTTTTGGAATAGAGAATAACCCTATGTCCTTGCTTTGGTTATAGGGTTGATGTTCGCCCTGGACGTGATTCGGTATTTGTTCTGATCGTGAGTAAGCGGAGCTGGAGCATACTTGGAAAGAGTGTAGGGAACATATCTCTTCTGCTTGTACTTGATATATGTGTTAATGTGTTGGTGCATGTCTTAGCTTTGCATAATTATGTGTAATTTGAAGCTATGTTTCAATTTATGCTATGGCCATAGGTATATTATTCGAAGCATTGAGCTTGCAAATTGTCATTGTGTTATCATGAGTTGTGTGATGCAAGCATGTCATGCATTAAACATTTATCGTACATGCATATTGATATTGTTATCCTACTGAGATTCTCTCGAATCTCACCCTCCCCTACTAACCTTTCAGACAGGGTAGTAGATTGAGGATGGAGCATGCAGCCAAGGGCGATGAGGACTTCCTTCGGTAGTCGTTTTGGTAGTTGGTTATCATCCCAGATGGGATATTTGTATTTGGATGTGTATATATGTATGTGGATGAGGATTTGATTATGTGTATGAGAAAGATTTGTGTAATCCCCATATGAGGGCTTGTTTGGGCAAATGTGCCCTATAAAGCTTGAGTTAATATATGGAAACCGGGATTGCCGAGATTATTATTTTGTGTACTCTGATTTGTTATGAATGTGATATTCCGCATAGTAATTGTATTCGAAAAGTGATTATAAGACCACGTTTATAAATGATTTTGAAAGGTAATTGTGAAAACCCCGTCATGTGATGGGTTAGTAAATTGTAGTTTTGTTTCTTATTGGTCTCTATTTCACTTTAATTGCGTATTTCGGATATAATTACTGAAGGGGGTTACAATGTCACCATTAGCCCCACCTGCCATCACGATCTCCTCCCCCACCATCGTTGTCGCTGCAACTAGGGGTGAGCATTCGGTTTTTTGGTTCATTTATCCTCATTAACCGAAAAAACTGAAAACTAAATTATATCAATTAAAGAGACCAAACTGAAATTGAACATAAAAATTAACCGAGCTGGATAAACCGAAATATTTTGGTTCGGAGTTCATTAATTTCGGTTATAACCGAATTTTTAGGCTATATATCAAAACAACAATAATCTTTTGAGGGAATAAGATCTATCAAACTAAATCTAAAAATAAGCCTATAATCTGGGGGGGAAATGGGAAATAACAGCGATCAAATCCACAATAAAAAAAATCACCAGATCGGAAGGCAAAAGAGAAAGACTGAGAAGAGATGGCATGAAGGGAAGAAGACGTGTGAAGTGAAATTGAAGGCACCTACTCTTTTTCTCTGTCTCCTTGCCTTCTAGTGGACAATAAAACTCACTAGATCTGCAATAAGTTCAACATTAACGGTGATGACAGCCTCTTCAATTCTGAGCTAATGAAGATGCTGCTCAGACTTGACTCAAAAATCAAACAAACCCAAGTGGGTTGAGGAAAGATAGTAGAGATGTCAGAGAATGGGTCACTACTCACTGGTTTGTTTTGCTTGAGGGCGTGAAGACCTACGACAGCGAGCAAAGGTCATGACGAGGGAGATGTTGAGTGGATGCTAGAGCTAGATTGAAACTGGCGACATCAAACGAGAATACTTTCTAAGTTTCTAGGGCTAGCCATTTAGGATATGGGGTTAGTTGGACTTGGGGCTTGGATTGAAAACATGTTTTAAATGAAAAATAATGAGTGTTGTGCTTGGGCCATTCAAAAGACATACAAAACTGTTGGAAATTGTGCCCAAAGGGTCAATCATTGTACTTTAAACATTATTAATTTAATGAAATTTCTTCATTTTGTTATCATATTATTTGCATGTTAACTGTGATAATTGTATCCTTGAATAATTCATAAAGATTGTCCTAAAATGTCCCTGGTCGGTCATATATGCGGGAGCAGAGATGAAACAAGATTAGTATGACTTTGATAAGATATGGAGATACGATTCAAAGTCTTAGGCACTTGTAAGAGTACAAGGTGCTGGACCAACCCACTATGAGAAAGCTACATGGATCAAGTCATAAGCTTTTCTCATGTATAACCACGTCACAATACCCTTTGACCTGAGGTTATCATGGATTCCTACATGAGAGTTGCTAAGCTTTGAACTAGTCAAAAGTCACCTTTGATCGGGTGATGATAAAGGCTATAATCAGACTTGGTGGTTTTTCATATAGAGGAATATGAATGATCAAGATGGAATTTGTCCCTCACATTAGTAGAGAGATATTACTGGGCCCCTCGATGAGTAAGTCTAAGAAATGTATGGCCATACTACAATGGAAAGGAGTTTCCATTTCTATTGTCAGACTACTCAGGAATCAAGAAAGTAATGGTCAGGAATAAGAAGATGACATTATCCATGCCTCATCTTTGACCGATATATCGTGTGACAAAAGGGACGTGACATGGTTGTATGACAGGTTGCATCGTGTTAACGATCCTCATATGAATTGGGTAGTCGTGATGTCTTGCTAGAGGCCGCTTGCGACTTATGAGTTAATACAGTTATTAGCCCATTGCCAACTTCATATGGGCCTACAGTGTCGCACACAAGAATGGCCCAACACGAGATAATGTTTAATTAGGGTAGCCGAATTATATATATATATATATATATATATATATGTAATATATAAAATTCGTTAATAATATTATATAGATATGTATTTTCGAAATACATATTATATATATGTATATATATTATATGATATTATTATATTGTGTTAGTTTTAAATTTAATTTATTAAGATAAATGAAATCTAATAACTAACATGATAGAGATATGGTATCTCAGATTTAATTTATGAAGATAACTTAAATCTAGTGGCTCTTTATTTGGATTAAATAAATAGGTTAAATTAAAACTATTGGACATATTTAATTTAAACTGAATTTATTTAATTAGCTCATCAAGATTATTAATAGTTAATTAATTTCGAAATTAAAAATGATTAATTTTGAAATTTGAAAATAGCCCTCATAGGTTATAAACTTGATAGAGCAGATATACTGAGATATACATGAGAATTGAGAGCCGCAAGAGAAACCCTAGGAGACATTAGAGGTGCTAGCACGCAGTCTCGGTTGGAGAGCATTCGTGTGGATACCGGTAGAGGGAGCGGACCTGATGTGTTGGCTCATAGAGATTGATAGATCCTCAATTAGGATTGGTGAAAATTTTTAAAATTCTTCCGTTATGCCTGCCAATCCTAACAAAAACATACATAAAATAAAAATACATAAAGTCCATATGTTGCATTTGTTATTTCGGTTATTCAATTATAACCGAATTTTTTTTATAATCACCGAACCGAAGACTGAACATCGAAATTCTAGAAGCAAACAACCGAAAAATATCCAATACCAAACCGAAATAACCGAATTGAGTTTGATTCGGTTCGATCTTCGGTTTCGGTTAGATTTTGCTCACCCCTAACTGCAGCCACCACGACCTCCTCTTCCACCATCACCACCGGTTCCACTACCTCCTCCTTTTCCACCTCTACAGTCGCCACCCCTGTCATCGCCGCCACTACCTCCTCCTCCATTGTTGTTGCTATCACCAACTTTTGCTGCCATCTCCACAGCACTGTTACCATCCTCCACTACCACAATCATCACCATCTGACGATCCTCGGAGAGATAGCGTGACAGTTATGATGAGGTAGTGTGATGACTCTTAACTATTATTTTTACAAAGATTACAGTAAGGGTAAAATAGAGTTTGAGTGATATATTAATTTTAAATAATTGTTAAAAACATAACTTATTACACCTTGTGTAACCCCCTTCGTAATTATATCTGAAATAAATGATTAAAATGAAATAGAGACCAATAATAAACAAAACTATTTTAAAATCCCATCTTCACGATAGGGTTTTCACAAATGCCTTTCAAAATCTAATCAACTCTGTCTCATATTCAAATTTCGAATACAATTACTATGCAAAGATAAATCACATTTATACAAATATCAGAGTGCACAACATAATCATCCCGGTAATCCCAGGTCTTGTATCTTCGCTAAACAATCATAGGGCACATTAGGCCATACAACTCCTCAAATATGGATTACACAAATCCATTCGAATACATATTCAAATACTCATCCAAATATACAAATACACATCCCAACTATAATAATAACCAACTACCAAACGCTCTTCCAGAAGGAAATCCTTGCCGCCCTTGGCTGCTTGCTCTATCCTCAGTCCACCTACCCTGTCTAAAATGTTGGTAGGGGAGGGTGGTATTCAAGAGAATCTCATTAGGAAACAAATACTTATATGCATGTAAGATAAGTGTTTAATGCATGGCATGCTTGCAATACATAACTCATGCTCACACAATGACATATTTGCGTGCTCAATGTTTCAACAACATACTCATGGCCATAGCATAACTAGAAACAGAGCTACAATCATTCATATATGTTTCACATAATCAAGCAAAGCAATACATGCATCAATACAAAAACACAAATATCAAAGCATGCAAGAGAGGTAAGTTCCCTACATTTATTCTTTCCATGTATGCTTCAACTCAGCTTACTCACGAACACAGCAAATATCAAACCACGTTCAGGGGATATCGAACCCTATAAACCAAATCAAGGACATAGGGTTATTCTCTTTTCCAAATTCTTACTTTCATAACACTTAAAGTTGGTCACCATTCATGACCTTTAGGTGGCTAATCAAAGCCTAAACACTTGTCTAAAGGGTTAGGAGAACCATGACCAAAGACCATCTTTCGAAACCTCACAATCTCATTTTCAAAGGGTTGGCCGCGGCCAACAGATGGTTAAAAAGTCCTGGGCCACGATCAGCACTCATGGGCTGCGGCCAGAGACAGGTCAGAAACATTTGGGCCGTGGCCAGAGACTGGTTAGAAGGTTTTGGGTCGCGGCCAAAATAACCAAAGACATGACTCCTGGCACAATTTCCAACGACCATAACTTGGCCCACATAACTTAGAATGACCTAAACTTTATATCAATAAAAAGCTTGCAATGTGAACTAAAAATCTGGAAAATATTACATCATTCTAATACCATTTACAGTATCAAAATACCATGCAAAGTTGGCCTATTGCATAACATTTCAGACTTGGCCAAATTCTAGATTTCACAGTTTTCACAATTTTGGCTTTTTTGTCTCCAATGGTCCAAATTTCACACCAAATACCATTTCCACACAATTTTTCATAAGGAAACCATTGGAAACATCAAAGCAACCAAATTCAAACCATATTGACATGTTACCACAACATGTCACACAAATCACAATTCAAACCACAACATGGCACCACTTTCCATTTCAAATTCCCAAATCACTTTCAATGACATCAAGACACTATATGACATCATTTTCACTACAAATCAACATGCAATTAATCCAATTACATGCCACACAAAAATACCATAAAATCAGGGAAAAATTCATAATTCACAAAACCCAACCAATAACCACAATAGTTAGGTCAAAAGTCATCAAATACTCACCTCTTCTTCTTCCCGAACCAATTCATTAATTCTTCATCTTTCCAAATTTCCTCAAGCCATCAAACACCTTCTTTCACAAATCTAAAATCATAGTAATGAAGCTCTCATTACTATGAACAATCTTAATGAAGGGTATTCAAGTATTAGAGGACACCAAATGCACCAAATCTCACCTTATTCTTTTCTCTTTCTTCCTTGCCATAGACGAACATGGAGAAACAAGAGAGAGAGAGATGAGATGATGAGATAAAGATGATGAAGAAGGGAGAGATTTTTAGGCCTCTTGGTCGACTAGAAAAAGAGAGGAAAAAGGGAGAGTGAGTTGAAAATGTTGACCCAATCCAAGGGTCCACAAATTGCCACTTGGCACCCATTTGCTCCATCTATCATGAGCTCACATACACACACCCACATGGGATTCCTATAACCCCCTCCGTAATTATATCCGAAATACGCGATTAAAATGAAATAGAGACCAATAATAATCAAATAACATTGACTAACCCATCATATGACGGGGTTTTCACAAATACTTTTTGAAATCATTTATAAACTTGGTCTCATATTCACATTTCGAATACAATTACTACGCGAAGATAAATCACATTCATATAAGTATCAGAGTGCACAACTTAATCATCCCGGCAATCCCGGGTACATACCTTTGCTAAAGATACACAGGGTACAATTGCCCATTACAGTTCTTCAAATGGGGATTACACAATCTCATCTCGGAGGAGTCCTAGCCGCTCCCTCCACGAGCCATTTGCCCTGTCTAAATTGTTGGTAGGGGAGAGTGAGATTTCGAGAGAATCTCAGTAGGAAACAGATACCATAATGCATGCATGATAGATGCTAGGTGTATGACATGTTAGCTTTATCTAGATGCATACCCCATAATGATATTTCTGCATGCTCAATATTTCATACAACAAGACTATGGCCACAGCGAAAACAGAAACAGAGCTTCATTTATTCAAATATACTCTACACAATCAAGTAAAGCAATCACATACATCACTACACAAGCAAAGATATCGAATACATGCAAGTAAGGTAAGTCCCCTACCTCCAGTCTTTTCTCCTCGATTTGCGTGCCAGCAACTCGGGGCTTCACATTCGATCCTACAATGTCAAATGTACTATTTAGACACTTCCATAGTGTTTCTGGGGGGTTATATGAGGCTATATTGAAAATTTACTAAAATACCCCCGGGGACCCCGCCCGGCCCCGCCGTACCCGGTCCGGATGTACTTTTCTTGAAATTTTGACATGGGCTATTCTGACATATTTTCGGCCAAGGAATCCATTTCCGGACTCGGAATTATCAAATTCAATGTCAAATTACGAAATTGCCCTTGGCAGCCCTACTAGGGTTTTAGGGGCGTTTCCGTAATTATGCTTTCTCGGCCTTTTCCGAAAAAGTGCCCAACTGTAACCCCACCTAATTTTCCCTCCTGAACTCAATGGAATCATCAAATCATTGAAAATTCAACTCTAAGACCCATTTATAGCCCAGACCAAAATATATGAGTTTTCTAGGGAAAATCAGGGTTTTTCGGTTTCGGCTCCGTAAACACGTTCCTTTCTACTCCTAACCACTTTATTGACTATTCCATTAGGTTACAACTACCATTTAGTATCAATTTGGGCAGCATAACCCCTAGGGAAACCCATTTTCCATTTTTACAACCAATGGCAATCCGGCGAAATTTCACCGATTAAATTGCCCACAGCAACCAGAATAAGCAATATACGAAAGTTTGGAAGTTACCTCAAGCTCCCACTAGCTTTTTCCAAATTTGACTGAACCCTAGCCTCTTTGAACCATGAAATTCTTTGCTTCAAAACCTTAATTCACATAGAGGAATAGCTTAGGAGAAAGATTATACATGTTAGGTACGAATTCACCGAAGAAATCGACCTACCTTGTGAGACTTCTCCTTCTTTCTCTCTATTTTCTCCAAGCTCTCTCTCACGTCTTTTTTTTCTGGAATGGGGTCGTGAAATGGCTGATGAAGATGGTGGAAATGCTTTTAATTCCATGCTGATGTCATCTTGTATTGAGATGATGTCATAATTCCCATTTTCGGATTTTTTGGCAGATTTTCTGCCCAAACTTTGAAAAATCATAACTAATTCTAGAAAAATAGAAATGAGGTGATTCCAAAGCCAAATGAAATTTATTTAAGTCCTCTTTATAGGAAAAATATTTACCAATACTAGAAATCACCACAAAATTCCAGAATTACACAAATGTCATCACTGCCCCAAAACAGAGTCCATTTTCGACCTCAAACTTTGGACAGTCATATCTCCTAGTTCCCAACATGAAATGGCACAAATTATATGTCCATTTTTAAGCTTTGGATGTGATCTTTAAGACTGGAAAGTTTCATAATTTTCTGACATCATTTGCCTATTAAAAACGTCCGTACGAGAAGACTGCCCAGACAGAATCCACACTGGACAACATTTCTAGTTTTGCAACCAATGTGTCCAATCCAATTTAAATCAATTCCAATGATTAAATACCACAACATGACACCATTTCCATCACAATACCCCATTCAATTATTCCCTCTATTCTAACTCAATTTGGATGTTAATTCACAATTGAACTCAAATATAGGATTTTGGCGTTGCTCATAACACAAGCGACTACAATCCACTTTATATTCTCTAAAAAGGTTCATTAATCACTAACCACGTCCACTTTTGTAGTCATTAACTCCTAATCACAATTTGGGATCTTGCTAAACCGGGGCTTAGCAATCCACTAATCTCAGGCTTATTCTCTAGTCTCGAGTCTCAAAATTCGGGGTATTACAATTCCACCCTTTGATCTCTCACACAAATCAATTACAACAATTGATCTTGAAGTTACCAATGAGTTTCCTCTTTGGTAACTAACCAATTGGTCAGTAACTTTACCGTTTTGCCCCTGATTATGGTAATTTCTCCTGAATCACTGCCAAATACATTTTCTCATTCATTTACACCATACATACACCCTCCCCCTTATTTTTGTCTAATTTATATATTAATCCATAATTGAACTCAAATACAGGGTTTGGATATGAATCACAATATATACAAATCACATTCGAATCTCAAATCACATCGGATTCTCCAAAAGGGTTATTCATCACTAACCACATCCACTTTTGGAGTCATTAACCCTTAATCACAATTTAGAATCTTACTAAACCGAGACTTAACACTCCACTTATTTCAGGCTTATTTCCTAGTCTCAAGTATCAAAATTCGGGGTATTATACCTTGCTTAAAAATTAAACAAATACTAGCCCTATAATTAATATTTCATTGCATTATCATTATATCACATTGCAACGCACTGTAGGATATAATGGAATCGAACCAAACGTATCCTTAGATTTTTTTTTTTTTTGATACAAAAGGAAAACATAAAACAACATTAAAAATAAATACAAAACTAAGATAGCTGCATAACGCTAGCCAACGTGTCAGGGCCCATAATGGTCAAGCCAGGGTAGTCGTTCAAAGCTGTCTTGGCAATTAAATCAGCTCTAGAATTCAAATTTCTCTCAATATATTCAATCTTCACAACCCAGTCGCGTTGTAGCATTTCTTTCGCTTCCATGATGAGAGACCAATCTTCGTGAAGGTTAGAAATATCATTCAGAAGAAGATGTATCACTTCCTGAGAATCGCTTCTCAATCGAACCAGTCTATGACCTCCCTCCCATGCTCTCTTCAAGCCCAATAAGCAACCCCAGATTTCTGCTTCAAGAGATTCACCATTCTCAAGCCTGAGACGAAAACCTTCCAATATACTTCCATTATGAACGTATCCTTAGATTTACAAACAAAGCATAAATCAGTTTCACGAAAAAAAACCAACAAAAACAAAAAAAGCATTACAAAGAAATTTAATGTTGGATGCCACCAGGCGGTGGCAGCAGAGGCATATTAAATGCCTTAAATTTTTTTCCCCTGCCAACAGAAAAAGGAAAACATGTCGAATCCTACGCATCAGCGTTCCCATGCGGTCCATTCGTCCCTTCGGAATCACACTGCGAGTGCCGCGGAACCAGATGGACAATCCTCAATCAGAAGCCCCAAGTCTTACCCACCCGCGAACTCTTTATATGAGGACCTTGTTAGCAGTTCGGACCTTTTCTGGAGAAACCTTCAGGACTTTCACAAATCCTTAGGCACCAAATTAAAGTGAGTAGGCTTCTTGTGTGTTAATTATGCTTTCCAATGATCAATTCCGGTATTCGTTGAAGTTATTGCAGTCATCGAACACCCATTGATTCAGGGCAACGGTTTTTTTTTTTTTGTGCCATTTTTCGCCCTTCAGTGGCAGTGCGGTAGTATAATTTGAAATCTTGTACTTTTATTGGCTAAGGACTTTCCTTGTGTTTAGCTATGGTTTTGTCGGGATTTCTTTTTGCTTTGCTTGACTTTAACTTAATCCTTCTTGTTCTGGTGCATGTTTTGGTATCCAAGGAATTTGCTTGTGAGACACTAGCGCTCTTATTTATTTGAAACACATGTTTTCCATCACAAACTCCATCCAAATAGTTTGCAATCTGGAAAAATCAATCCAGATCGTTATAAAGATAACGAAAGCCAGATTATTCATGCTTTTATCACCGTTGGTCCGTTGGTGAGTTGATGATTTGCCAATACCTTTCTCTCCTACTTTGCCTGTACAACAACAATAACAAATATAGCTTCTCAATTTCTGAATTCCGCTTTTAAGAAATCTGTGATCTCCATGTCTATTTTCTCTTCCTAATTACTGTGAGCATATCTTTTGTGATATGTAAAGATAATAAAAAGTTAAAAGTTAGTTAGGAGTTGTTAGGAAATATACCAGTTAGAATGTTAGTTAGAAGGGTAGTTAGTTTAGCCTTAGCTTGGTCATTAAGTCAGTCTAGCCTATAAATAGGGGCGTAATCCCTATTGTAATGCAGATTTGTGATGATGGAATATTGGTGTTACTCTGAATTCTGTGTCTCTATCTCTCGGTTCTTCTCTTTCAATTCCTCCGTCGTCTTCTCTCTTGAATCCCTCTATTTCTGGTTCTTTCGCTCTCTTTCTTTCTATGCAGAATATTAATTCTGTAACATTTTGGAACTCATGACTTTGCAATAAATTTTAGCATGGTATTCAAAGCTATTAAGTGAAGCAAATGGTTATGTGAGTGAAACTGCTCTTGCGATTGGACCTTCTAAAGGTGGGAAAGAAACTTTTAATATGCAACTTTATACAAAAGAATCAAGATGAGATTGTGTAATTTTTACTTTTCTTTGGTCAATTTGTGGTTATGCTCAAGGAAGTTGATCCTTCCTTCTAATTGGCTTTACACAGCTTAATAGGTCGCAACCTGTGCTTTTCTCTTCTTTATCTCTGTGTTTACTAAGAAGTGTCTGAAAATGTGGCATGAATTACAAGTTACTCATAGAATAGTTTAATAATATTGACATTCGTTTTCCTTTTGTGCTTATGTAGAGTCCCTACTATTGGAGGAAAACCACTAGATCTATATCACGTTTTTGTTGAAGTCACATCTCGTGGTGGGCTTGAAAAGGTATATATTGATTTTTCTTAGACTGAAAACAATTATTCTTTAAGAAAGGTTATAAGATAATCTAAATCATCTTTTGCCGTATATTAGAAAATGATGTTTTGATTCATTCCTTTTTTGATACAATATCAATAAACTTTCGTTAGGTGTGAAGGTAAGTGAGAAAAAAAACGTTTTTGGTTCCCTTTGATAAGATGTTTATATTAGAGATTCTGAAGTTTGTAACTTAACTGTGACTCTACTCAGCTTTCTTAAATATTTTGTTGAATAGATTATTTTGATTCTCCTCTTAAGCATGTTCTTAAACTAACATAGGTGATTGGAGATCGTAAATGGAAGGAAGTGATTACAGTCTTCAAATTCCCAAACACCATAACCAGCACATCATTTGCTTTGCGCAAATACTATCAATCATTGCTTTATGACTTTGAGCAGGTTTATTATTTTCGGAAGCAAGTCCCTTCTTATGCAGTTCCTGGTAAGAACAACTTTTGTTATTTCTTTTCTCTAATTATGATGTACCAGATTTTGCTCTAAAGCACCAAAACATGAAGATTAAAAAAGCACAAAAAAAAAAAAAGAAAGAAAGAAAGAAAGAAAGAGTTTTTGCTCTATTGACAGATCAATTGTTTCATACCATCAGATTCTGGTAGCAGGAGCATGTTGAGCTCGAATGAAGGGGCTACTTTGAATGATTTACCAGGTCAGCGTTATCAATCTACCGTTTAAGTGTAATAGGGTTATTGCATTGATGTGTTATTGATTTGCTAGTGCTTTTGTGTTTCCACTGAGAATAAAATCTCTACCATCAAGCATAAATAGTATATTCTGTGTCTTCCGCCTTTGATGCTGGGTCTATGTCTTTGTTTGTTTTGGCATTATTATGATAAATTTATTCAGTTATTCAATTAATTATTGACCTTGTCCTTAAATGGTTACTTCTTTTATTTTGGTCCTCCTACTACAAAGTCCCTCAATTTGATTCCCTAAACATTTTCAATAAATGATTCCTACTTAAATATATTGTTTTAAGTAGGACATGATAATCATCCTATTTCAATATGTATATGCATGAGTATTTCGCTTATATAGTCTTTGACTTAGTTACTTGAGAGTTTTGACACCTCTTTTGATGCCTATAAAAGTAGCACTCCTTCCATCTAATACAATTAAGTCTAGAGGAAAAATTAACCCAAAATTTCTACAGTAATCAATCCAAATGCTGCACTAACCCTACTTAATGAGGGTTTATGGAGAGTTCGGGAGAAATGTACCATATGACAAAATGAACAAAACTGAAATAACATAAAAGGACAATTATGTAAAACCAATTGTTATAGTATTATAATTCCTATATTTATTATTCATTCCTACTCTACAAATAGTTACCAATGATATGGAAGAAATAATATAATCTGATAGAGCTCTGCTCAAAATGTAAGCGCAGCAGCAAAAAATAAATGCAAGAGAATAACAATCAAGGGGCATACTAAGATTTTGCTATTTAATATTTTAGAACCGAATTATTGTTATAAAAGCGAGTTTTACTGATTCTGGTCAAAACCCTATTTCCTAATACATAATGCAAAACACAGTGAACTGAACACAATAAAACAGAACAAGGTCGCTCGCTAGTGTTCAAGAGACCAGCACTCTCATTACTTCTATCTGACTCTCATAACATAGTCTAAGTGCTTCAAAAACCAGATACACAATAATTGCAGCAGCTAACAATATACACATTTCCATCCACACAAAAAAAAAAAAAAAAAAAACAAAATTGTCGCAGCAAAAAGCGGCCCATGTGTCTAGCTTGATTCTATAGCCACTCTACAGCATCATTTCCTATCCGTCATAACCTGGACCCGTAAGATGATAAACTGAACTTGCTGTTAGTTTTCTGCTCTAGCCCTTGTGTCCCCTAGCCAAGGAGCACATAGATCCCAAAAACGCATAGTTTCTCCCCAAAAATAACTTCTCTGGTCGGGGAATGCATTAGATATTTACCTCAACCGGTAGGTCCTTGAGCAAATCCTATGTTAACCTGAAAGCCACTTAAGGTTTCACATCTCTCAAGCCCTGGTTGGCTACTGACTTTGCTTTGTTCACTCAACAATCATTGAATTTGGATCTGGAAGTGACTGAACATAAAAGCGGCAGCTATATCACTTTCTTAAAACAACTAGATTTAGTCACCTACATTGGTTTGTGGTGTCTGATTGGTCATCTCAAGATCATAGGTAAAGCTTGCAAAATTAGTGCATAGTGGTTAGCATTAAAAATGAAAATTGGTGGCTTTTGTTAAAATCATACTTTTTTTCTATGCCTTGTTTATTTTCCTGATTATGACCTTCATTGTCACTAGGGATTTTCTTGCTATCTATAGCCTTCATTGCTGTTGAGACTGAACTCTTTTGCTATTTGTAACCGTCGTTGCCATTTTCCTTTCGAGCATACGTGACCAACTGTACGAGTGATGGGAATTACTGCAAAATTTACTTGGAAATACGAAACAAAAGGACCTAACAGTTCTTTGAAGGATGTTGGGTTTAATTCAAGCAGGAATTCAGATTTTTGAAGATAATTGGGATTTCCAACTCTCAAGAATTTGTTTCCATTAATCTCCTTTATTTTCACATTTTTTGTGTAATTTATTTTTTACTCAATTTATGGCTTATCTAATGGGATTCTAATGGCAATCTTGTTGATATGGTCCCTATGTATTATACCATTTCATTGCGATTTGTCAAGCTAGTCTAAGCTTTATTAAAGCTATGCTAAGAACTGTCATTTAAATATTCTACATTTTCCCTAGCTATGCTAAGCTAGGGAAAACTTTCAATCTGCTTTCCCTGCTTCATTATCTTCGGCCCCTTTCCCCCCATTTCTAAGTATTTTTTCATTGAATTCTAAGTTTTTTTTAGTGGCTAATATTTTATGAGGATTAAAAAGATGTGTCGATCATACTGTGCACTTGGATTCTGTGTTTCTTTTGTATATTTCAAATATAATCACACTTTGGTGATTGTTGAATGCCAATGTGGTTTTGGTGGCATTCTAAATTTTTTGGCTGCCTGAGTAGTTTCTTAAATTGTAATGTCTGAAGGCGCTGCAGCAGCAGAAAATTTAACAGTTTTGTTAGCAGCTGCTGATGGCTGTCTGTTGCTGCAGCTTCTGTTGGGGCTAGTAAAGTTTAACTTCTTAAATTCAACTCTGATGCCAAATTAATGTTACACCTGTTGAGTAGAATTGGGGAAGTTATGGAACTAGAAAGAGAAAGTGTCGAGATGATTTTGATGGGAACATCTGGGAGATTCACACTGCAAAAGTTAGCTCATGAGGTTTGGACCTGTAGACCACAAATCTGAGTGTCATACCTTTTAATGTAAGACTCAAATTTCATAAAATGAAGCCTGAACCTAATAAAGAAGAAAGCATAAAAAAAATAATATGAAAAGAAAATCTCCTGCCCCTGCATTATTCCCATAATGCTGACATTGCACTAATTAAATTGTATAGTTAAATTTCTCTGAACTTAAATAATGGTAAAGAGAATGAATATCTGCTTTAGTATATCTCTGATGCCCTTTTTGTTATCTTGTAAGCAGTTAGTACGCTCGAGCAGCAGCTTGGCTCTTTGGTGCCTGGCACTATCGACTTGAAATTTGATGGTGGATATGTAGTCACTGTGAATCTGGGTTCTGACCAGCTGAAAGGTGTACTGTATCATGTGCCTCACAATGCATCCCTGAGTTCTGCTTCCATACCTGTTTCTCAGAATCGAAAGAGATCAAAGTTGGGCTCACAGGATCCATCTCGGCCCAAATCAAACAGGAGTGGCTACAATTTCTTCTTTGCAGAACATTATGCCAGGCTAAAACCTTCATATTATGGACAAGAGAGAGCAATTAGTAAGAAGATTGGATTCTTATGGAACCATCTCACTGAAGCAGAAAGACAGGTACGAATGCTGATTTTTCACTAAATCTCTAGCATGCCAAATGTTGTAAGCTCCACATCGTGCAACAGAGAGTTCATGATCATGCCTGACATTAAGCTATGTGCCTTGATTGGCTATTTCATCCTGACTTACTTGTTTGCTGGTTGCCATTTAGAGATTTATAGTTAATTGATAGATGGTACTATCTTGAGTGCTTAATATAAGACTCAATTGGCTTTTTTGGAGAGATTAAGGAAGCTAAATAAATTACTGTAGAGTGTTTATATTTATTTTTTTTATAGCAAACTAATTTGTCTGACTTATAAACTGATATATAATCAAATAATACATAACATATACTATAATTAACTAACTTTTTTAGCTTCCTTAGCTTCTAAAAAAAAGTGTCAACTAAGTGTTGTATTAAGGACTAGAGGGAGTATCTGGTTTGGTAAAAAATCAAATGTTGTTTTACATTGTTAAATTTTCCTGCTGTCTGAATTTAAGCTATGTGCCTTGATTGAATTCCATCCCCCCCCCCCCCAAACCACAAAACATAGCAATTCATATATCCCTCCAATTCCTCTCAGATTATGGGGGTAAGGCTACGTACATTTATCCTTCCCAGACCTCACCTAATGGGAACCTTATGCATCAGGCTGCCTTTATGAACTTCGTCACTTTTGGAATGATTTGATATGCCATTTTAACCTTAAAATTAGTTTTAACTAGTCACTTGTCAAAATCGCAACGCATATATTATGTGTTGCTCATATTCAATTGAAAACACTTCAATGCCGGGCTCTATCTCCATAACTCAAGTTTAAAGTTAATCTCATCTCTTGATTCAACCACTAGAACTATATCATACAATAAAAAGTATGAACTTGGGGATTTCTTCTTGTATAAGTTCAGTTAAAACATCTAAAATCATATGAAACAAATGAGGGCTCAAATATGTATGGTTCATAAGCTTTACCCCTATGTAACTTGCACAATTTTAAATATCCCCTTTATTCTTGTAAATAGAAAATAAACTGTTTTTTCTCCAATCATTAGGCACCAAGCATTTCTTGGATTCTATTATAGGATTCTATATATATATATATATATGCTCTCCCATCAAGTACAATTCTAGATATCCCCTTTATAGTTGCCATGACAGGAAGCCCATAATAGAATCCTAGAAATTTGTATCAAAAAAACAAAAGAATCCTAGAAATGCTTTGTACCTGCATACCCTTGTAGAGATGTGAGAATTGCCCATACTTTTTGTATGAAATATTGTTTTAGTATCTTTGATATAGTAATAAAGATGTTCTCACTTTCCAAAAAAAATGACGCTGTTCTAATGCAATCTATATGCAACTCTAATTCCAGATTTATCAGGAGAAAGGAAGGAGAGATAAGGAGAGATACCGGAATGAAATGGAGGAATACAAAGCAACCAATAATTTGACTCCTCAGTAGTAGCCTTCAATGTGTGGAAACCATTGCTAGTTCGAATGACTTCAGTTTTGTGCCTGTTCTTGTTGACTTTATTTTCAAGTAAGGAGGACCCCAAGGGACAACTTTGGGATCAAATAGGTGAGAGCTATGATGATAGGGTTTTTGAAACTGACTGTATCTCGTTTAGGGATTATTCATAGTAGAAGCAAGGGTCTCTTGCTCCGCTCCTGATGCTTTGTTATCTACTCCCCAGGCTTGTTCTTCATTCTTTTTGGCTTTAAGGCCAGGTTTGTGATCCACTTTGACACACGCACATAAAGTAATAAAAAGCAACAAAACAAGAAACAAAGAAAAAAACCAGAAGAAGAAGGGCGTCTGGTCTCTGGTTCATTTTTTTTCGAGCATTTGGTACCTTGGACTGATCTCACTTCCAAGGGAGGAGGATTTATCAACATTCTAAACTAAATTCGGTATCCTTTGCCATCGGTATTGTGATTGCAAGGACGATATACAGCTTGTGTCATGGATCATTAAATGCATGTGTAAAAGGAAAATCTGATTCAGAGAAGAAAAATATTAGTTGGGGACGGGAAAATCGATTAGCAGAGTAAATGCTGGAACTCTTTCTTTGTAAAAAGGAAAGAACTAGCATTCTTGTCGATGATATTAACAAGGGAGACAATTCAAGTTACAAAATTGGAAACACGCATCTGAATATTACTCCCTCCAATGTTAAATATAAGACATTTGATTTTTTTTGGGACATTAAAAAAGTTAAATAAGTTATTTAATCATATCATATATTATATATCCTTAGATTATATATCAGTTTATAAGTAAATGAAAATAGTTTTGAGAAAAAAATGACAAATATAAATATTTTAAAGTAATGTAATTAGCTTTCTTAATATCTCAAAAAAAGTCAATTTTGTCTTATACTTAGTATGGGAGGGAGTATTTGTTATGAAAAATTTCGTAACTAAAAGTTAAAATATATTTATTGCTAACTTATTCCATCATGACTAAGTTCGGTTAGGATCTATAATCTCTAAACATATTTCAACTTACGGATCTTTTCTAGACTATTTTATTATAAAAACACTAACAAGGGATGAAGGATTCGCAGGGAAAAGATGTATCGGGATCCCTATGACTATGTGGTGTCTTAAGTATTAAGACCAGAAGATCTCAAACACAGGCACCAACAAAGTCATTAGGATCAAAATCTATCCCATCTGATGTCAAATGAATTAAGAAATAATAAACTAATATGATCCCAGAAGTATGTTGAAACTAAAATGAGATTCTAGTCTAGGTAAGTCTAAGTTTTCTCTTCTCATTTGCTTAAGGACACTTTAGGACTTCCAATCCTTCCAGTCTCATACATATATTGGCGTTATTAGTTGATTGTTTCTTAGTACTCTCGTAGGATCATTATCTGATTGTTATTGATGCACAAGTTCCTCTTAAAGAGATGAGTGCAGAGCATACTTGAATCTTAGAGAAACAAAGATAACATGCTAAAAACTCACATTTTGAGAAAGCATGCATATATTGATAGAAGGGAATACAACTCTCGATGCCCTTCTGAAGTGAGGAGCATTGCTCATATAGGCAGATGGATCAAAGAAAAGACAAAATACACTTATTATGAATACAGACACGTGGGTCATATTAGGAAAAGCCTATAACTCATAAAGCAGTCAAACTGGACAATAGTACAGACTCGTGCCTTTTAAAGTAAGACACCTGTAAAATAATACTCCCTCCAATCCTATTTATAAGCAACTTTCTCTCTTATGGGATTTTATAAGCAACTTTCACTTTTTGTCTGCAAATATAAACTTCTTTTTCCTATTTTACCCTTATTAAATTTTTATTCTTTCTCATATCTTATACTCATTATCTCTCATACTTTTTATATATTCTCTCTCCTATACTCTTTTTATAAATAGGGGCATATATGGAAAAACATGGCATTTTTTATACACTTATTGCTTTTAACTGCCATTTTGTTTTGCGCAATCAAGGGGAAAGTTGCTTATAAATAGGACCGGAGGGAGTACAAACTTAGTGACTTTTGACTCAGCACAATGGCTAGCAACAATATAACCATATGTTGCCTGTAACACCTTATGTCCAATAGACCCAAATGAGTACAAAAGAGTAGTGAAATCAATTATGGAACCAAAGTTCAGTTCTGGATTAAAACTTACTTTGAAAACACGTTCACAACTTCTGAACCTATCTCAGGAGGTGAACCTGGGATTGGTAGGGAATTGAGTGTAATAAAATTTTTCAAAACAGTTTCATAAATATTCACTATCTCACTAAGTCCCATTGGTACTTGAATCCATGTTATCAGAGTGTGCGAGTGTATCTCTTCTTACGTCTCATAATATGTTCCTTAGTTAATGTTTCTTCGTCAAACAAAAGTGTTATCAATATATATAGTCACCATTCTTTTACTAAGCTATTGGCACTACTGGTTCTACTACTGTGCTATTGTCAGGTTTACATAGTTATGTACATTATATATAGTCCCAAAAATAACCAAAATACTTAAAACAGACAACCAACAACAAATCAAGTCCTTCAACTTCGTCCTCTAGGTGTCCGTATTTACCTTCTTGCTCTGTGAACCACTAGCCTGTTGTAATACCCCGAATTTTGAGATTCGAGGCTAGAGAATAAGCCTGAGATTAGTGGACTGCTAAGCCATGGTTTAGCAAGATCCTAAATTATGATTAAGAGATATTGACTCCCAAAAGTGGATGTCATTAGTGATAAATGAACCCTTTTGGAGATTATGGTGTGAGTTAGCACCCGATGTGATTCGTATGTGCTGTGAGCAGTGCCAAAACCCTGTATTTAAGCTCAATTATGGATTAACATCTAAATTGACTTAAAATAGAGGGAAGGCGCATATTGTGGCTAAATGAAACGATATGAAGTGTTTGGTGGTGATTCAATGAGAATTACCGAATTACCAAAATCAGGGGCAAAACGGTAAAGTTACTGACCAATTGGTCAGTTACCGAAGAGGAAACTCATTGGTAACTTCAAGATCAATGGTTGAGATTGATTTGTGTAGAGATTAAGTGGGTGGAATCCCATGTGTGTGGGTTCATGTGAACTCATAGAGATGGATTAAGGGTGTGACAAGTGTCACAATTTGAGCCCTTGGATTTGGTCAAGGATTTCAACTCATTTGTCCTCTTTCCTCTCTTTATGTGGACGGTTTTGGCTCCCAAAAAACTGATTTGCTTCATCATCTAATCATTCTCATCTCTCTCTTGTCCTCCATGAACGTCCAAAGCTAAGGGAAGGAAGAGAAAAGAAAAGGTGAGATTTTGGTTGGCTTCTTGTCCTCTAATGCTCAATTCATCTTCTATAAAGTTGTTCATAGTGATGAGAGCTTCATCTCTATGGTTTTAGATTTGTGAGAGGAGGTGTTTTGTTGCTTGAGCAAAAGTGGAAAGATGAAGAATCAAGAAATTGGTTTGGGAAAGAGGAAGAGGTGAGCATTTGCTTCATGTTGATCTAAGTTTTGTGAATTATGGTTAACTATTGTGATTTGTGAATTTTGCCCTGATTTTATGGTATTTTCGTGAGGAATGTGAATGGTGGAATTGGATGTTGTTTTGTGTTGAAAATGGTGTCATGTTGTGGTATTTAATCATTGGAATTGGTTTGAATTGGATTGGACACAATGGTTGAAAAACTGGAAATTCTGTCCAGTGAGAATTCTGTCTGGGCAGTCTGTTTGTGTTGCTTTTTTGAATGGGCAAATGATGTTATAAAATTCTGAAACTTTCCAGTCTTAAATTTCACATCTCAAGCTTCAAAATGGACATATAAATTGTCTCATTTCGTTTTGTGAACTGGGATTTATGTTTGCCTAAAGTTTGAGGACGAAACTGGATTCTGTTTTGGAGCAATGTTGGATTTTGTGTAAATCTGGATTTGTGTGGTGATTTCTGGTAATGAGACATATTTTTCCCATAAAGGGGACTTGAATATCTTTCAATGGGCTTTGGAATCACCTTGTTTCAAGTTTTCTAGAGCAAGTTATGAATTTTTGAAGTTTCCTTGGCTGCAGCCAAAATTCTGGCTCCAGCGCAAAACTTTCTGTGTGTCCTGGCCGCAGCCAGAAATTCTTGGCTGCAGCCAAAATGTTTCTGTGATGTTTTTAGCCATTTTTGGCTGCAGCCAGAGAATTCTTGGCTGCAGCCAGAACCCAATTTTCAGCAATTTGTGATTTTGAAAGATGATTTCCAACCTAGTACGTCCCAATCCTTTAGGCTTTCGTTGAGCTTATTTTAGCCACCTAAAGGGTGTGAATGGTAACCAACTTTAAGTGATATAAAAGTAAGGGTTTGGAATTGAGATTGACCCTATATCCTTGATTTGGTTTATAGGGTTCAGTATTCATTTGGATCACGAGTAAGCGGAGGAGCTGGAGCATACGTGGAAAGAAAAGTGTAGGGAACTTACCTCTCTTGCATGCTTTGATGTTGTGTTTGTGTATTGATGCATGTATTGCTTTGCTGGATTATGTGAAACATGTATGAATGATTGTAGCTCTGTTTCTAGTTATGCTATGGCCATGAGTATGTTGTTGAAACATTGAGCACGCAGATATGTCATTGTGTGAACATGAGTTTTGTATTGCAAGCATGTCATGCATTAAACACATATCATACATGCATATAGGTATCTGTTTCCTACTGAGATTCTCTCGAATCTCACCCTCCCCTACCAACATTTTAGACAGGGTAGGTGGATCGAGGATGGAGGCAAGCAACCAGGGGCGACGAGGCTTCCTTCGGAATATTTGAGTTGGTAGTTGGTTATCATAGTTGGGAGTATTATGTATATTTGGATTTAGATTTGGATATGTACGGATTGGAATATGTTTGGATATGATATTTGTAGATGTATTTGAGAGGATTTGTGTAATCCCCATGTTGAAATTGTAAAGGGCGAATGTGCCCTATGAATTCTATGTAAAGGTATGAACCCGGGGGTTGCCGGGAAGTTATTGTTATACACTCTGATATTTGTTTAAATGTGATATTCCGCGTGATGTAATTGTATTCGAAATTGAATATGAGACCAGGTTAATTAGATTTCGAAAGTGATTTGTGAAAACCCTATCGTGAAGATGGGAATTTAAATAAGTTTTGTTTCTTATGGTCTCTATTTCATTTTAATTGCGTATTTCGGATATAATTACGGCAGGGGGTTACACCTGTGCTGTAGATTTATTTAGAAAAAGAGTGAGATTCAAAAGAATCTCAGTAGTAACATGTAATCAATCATACAGATATAACATCACAAAGCATGCCACACAGTCATCATACAATAGAATTATCACAACAACATTCAATGAATAACATGCAGTTCATATATCACCATAGTGCTAGGTATATCACATGGCCTTGAGTGTAACCCGTGCAATAGGCCCCGGGCATCTGCTCGTGCATAACAGAACATTACATTGGCCTAAGCGTCTACTTGTGCAATAGGCCCCGGGCTACCACCCCGTAGAATCAGAATGTGCCAGACAATTCATGATGAATCCACAAAACATGCAGTGTATCTTATAAACATATGAAAGACAAGTTACTACCTGGTCACTTCCCGTGAGCAATATCCAACTGTTTCCTGGAGCTAGGGCAAGTCTTAGATTCTGAACAGCGGTCAAGTCCTATAATTAGAATTATGGATGATAGGTTATTACTTAATCCAATTCTTCTTTAATTCAAACACTCAAGTTGGTAACCATTAGGGATATTTAATAAAGTCAACTAAGGAGTTAAAGTGGTCAATTAACCTAAAAGACCAATTTCTAATCTTAGAGTTCAACAATATTATATTATGCCATTACATCTTCAATTTTCGCACAAGGGACTAAATCTACCATAATTTTTCAACAACTTTGAAAATCATATCTTTATATACAAAAGTTCAATTGTAGTGATTCTAAAGGCTATGTGACCCTTGTTTAGTCTATTTTCAAGGAAAAATATCACCTATAGCCAGTTGGATGTACAACATTCCTAGAATTGTTATTTATTGCACACTACCAGAATTCAACCTAGTTTTCCTGACCTAAATTCAAAAAATCATAACTCCCAGTGTACAAGTCCAAATGACACAAATGGCCTATCAAATTAAAGCTTGATATGTCTACTTTTATTCTGAAAAATTTCACATTCATTGGATATCATTTGATTATCCAAAAACACAACATTAACAGGGTACCTCGTTGGAATCTTATTCTGATAGAAAATCTAGTTTTTCATTTTGAGTTTCAATGACCCAAAATTCACAACCTGGGGCTATTCCCACATAATTTTGCATGTAGAACACAATGGTAACATCAAAATGAACAAATTCCCACTCATTCCCCACATCCTAGTTTGGCAGACAAATCAACAAAATTCCAGAAATTACCAAACTTCCAATTTGAGCATCAAACTTGTGTCATATGGCTTCTAATAATCATAAAACACTAAATACAATAATAAGGCATGAAATCAAATCATTATCCACACAAAGCAACTATAATGACAGTTACAACGGCAATGGTTAGTATGACACATGTTATCCCTTACGATTGCTCACGCTGCATTGCATCACAACAATCCACACAATATATTTCACCACAGTTGGGATTCATATAAAGCATTCCATAATGCATGCCACACTGGCAAGATACACACAGCCCACTGCTGGATTCACAAACGTAGCCCCACGGGTCGGATTCACAAAGATCCTTGTCGATTACGACAGCAGTTCAACAGCTGACCTAGAGATGACCAGCGTTAATCCCTATACGGCTCACGCTGAAGTGCTCATGCCGTAATGGACCATGGCACACAGTTCACAAAGTTCAATGATAAGTTATGCATACCAAAACATCATACATAATATGAGAGAAGAGTCACTACCTTGGTCCTTCCGGGCTTGTCCTAGCACCGGTTTCTCCCGAGTAGAGCAAATATCAAATCCTAGAATCATTATTAAGGGCGAAGAATTATACTCTATTCCAAGACTTAATTTACTTCATAACACATAAATTTGGTTATCATAATTAACCCTTAAGAGGCCACAAATGCCTCTAATAAAAGCCCTAAAAGGTTGGGAAACAATAGGTTAGAGATCTCTTTTCGAAAACTCAAAGTGCTGGAAAACAGGGGTTGGCCACGGCCAGCCCTTCCTTGGGCCGCAGCCAAAATATGGTCAGAAGGTCACTGGCCGCGGCCAAGAAATTCTCTGATTCTTGGTTGAACTTCCAAAATTCATAACTAATTCTAGAAAAATCAAAACGATGTGATTCCAAAACCAAATAAAAGGTATTTAAGTCTTCTTTACTAGAAAAATATGGACCATAACCAGAATTCACAAAAAAAAATCCAGAATTACCCAAAATCAACACTACTCCAAAACCGAGTCTAGTTTTTATCCCAAACTTTGGCAAAGCATAACTCTCAGTTAACAAAACGAAATGACATAAATTATATGTCCATTTTGGAGCCTGGGATGTGAACTTTAAGACTGGAAAGTTTCAGTATTTCCAACAACATTTGTTAATTCAAAACGCTTGTGCAAACTGAATGCTCAGACAGAGTTCACATAAGACAGATTTTCCAATTTTCTACCAAAGTGTCCAATGGCTCCAAAATTAACAATCAAGCCTATTCCCACATAAATTTTCAAAAGGAACCCAATGGTAACCTCAAAATGACCAAAATCACAACCCAATTACATGCCTTGTTTTTGCCCAATGCATAAAACCAACACAAAGGTGCCAAACCTTACATTTAAGCTTCAATCAAATTCTATCTACCCAATATACATGTCAAAGCATCATATCCATGACAACAATAATTCAAACACCACAAGACCCTAATTTTCAAAATTTCAAGCCAAATTTCCATAATTTCTGAGCTAAAGCATTTGGCACAAAACTTGTATAGAAAGGTCTCTTAAACTCACCTTAACAACTTTCTTAAAGGAGCTTCTTGATTCTCCAACCTCCACAATTTCTTGAAGTCTCAAACCAACACCAAATGGAAAACTATAACCATAGAAATGTACCTCTTAACTCAAGGAACAACTTTAAAGAAATGAGTTTGAGCAATGGAGGTCATTTTCCTTACCTTTTCACAAGCTTTCCTTCCTCTATTTTCAGCAACAATGGTGCTGAACCAGGGAGGGAGAGAACGAGAGAGAGAAAATGAGAGAGGTTGAGTGATAGAGAAGATGAAGAATTATGATCTTACTCCATCCCATACTACTTCAGCGCACAAGAGGGAAGAGAGGAGAGAGAAACTGATTTAAAATTACATCTTGACTTTTCTCCCAATCCTTTCACATGTGATCTTGCCAAGTGTCCACTCCTCATTGGCTCACACATACTAAGTCTCCAATTAGCTTCTCTAATCCCTCAATTAGCCATTTTAATTACATTTCTCATTTCTCCCATAGTTAGTAATTAATTTCTCCATTAATTACTAATTTATGGTCCATAATTCCATTCTTTCAATTTTTTAATAATGATGACGTATTAATTAAAATAGCCATAAAACACATAATAATTCTCATTTAAATTCATAAATATCCACACTAATCCTCATTAACCCATAATCAAAAATTGGGATATTACAATTCTCCCCTCGTTCAATAAATTTTGCCCTCGAAATTTGTTACACATCATGGGGCATAAAATCAGGAAATCTTTTTCTCAAGTCCGCTTCCGCCTCCCAAGTGGCTTCCCTTGGAGACATTCCCTTCCAAACCACCTTCACAAATGGTAAGCTTCGATGCCTAAGCCTCCGCTTTTCTTGATCGATGATACGCTCCGGCTCTACCGCATAAGTGAAGTTATCTTGCAACTTAACCTCTTCATACTCAATGATATGCTCAGGGTCTGGTTGGTACTTCTTGAGTTGCGAGACATGGAATACATCATGCAGTCTACTCAAACTCGCGGGTAGGGCTATCCGGTATGCCACCGGCCCGATTCTTGCCAGAATCTCAAATGGACCAATGTATCTCGGACTTAGCTTCTTCCGCTTGATTGCTCTCCCAATGCCTGTGACTGGAGATACTCTCAAGAAAACATGATCCCCCACTTCAAACTCAAGAGGTCTTCTCCTCTTGTTAGCATAGCTCTTCTGATGACTCTATGCTATAAGGAGCCTTTTCCTGATAACTCGAATCTGCTTAGCGGTTTGGTCAACAAGATCCAGCCCATACAACTTCCTCTCAGACAACTCAGACCAGCACAACAGTGACTGGCACTTTCTCCTATATAGTGCTTCATACGGAGTCATCTAAATGCTCGCATGGTAACTGTTGTTGTACACAAACTCAGCCAATGGAAGATAGTAGTCCCACTTTCCTTTGAAGTCTAGGACACACGCTCTCAGCATATCTTCTAAAGTCTGGATAGTCCTCTCTAACTGTCCGTCTGTCTGAGGATGGTAGGCCGTGCTAAATCTCAATTAAGTGTAGGATCGGTAAGCACAGCGGAAGAATTTAAAAAAAAAATTTCACCGATCCTAATCGAGGATCTATCAACGGCGTTTAAACCAAGTTGGAAGGATTCATACATTTTTGATGATTCAGAGTTTTCACGATCTCTAGGAGCCAACACGTCAGGTCCGCTCCCTCTACCGGTATCCACACGAATGCTCTCCAACCGAGACTGCGTGCTAGCGCCTCTAATGTCTCCAAGGGTTTAACTTGCGGCTCTCTATTTTGATGTACACTGAGTCTATAAGCTCTATCAAGTTTATAACCCATGAGGGTTATTTTCAAATTTCAAAATTAATCATCATTAATTTCGAAATTAATTAACAATTAATTATCTTGATGAGCTAATTAAATAAATTCAGTTTAAATTAAATCTGTCCAACAGTTTTAATTTAACTTATTTATTTAATCTAAATAAAGAGCCATTAGATTTAATTTATCTTCATAAATTAAATCTGAGATACTATATCTCTATCATGTTAGTTATTAAATTTAATATATCTTAATAAATTAAATTTAAAACCAACACAATATAATAATATCATATAATATATATACATATATATATATAATATTTCAAAAATATATATATCTATATAATATTATTAAATATAATATATATATATATATATAAGATATATATTTCGAAAATATATATATATCTATATAATATTATTAATGAATTTTATATTATATATATATATATAAATATAAAATTCATCCACCCTAAATCAAACATTATCTCGTGTTGGGCCATTCTTGTGTGCGACACTGTAGGCCCATATGAAGTTGGCAGTGGGCCAATAACTACACTAACCCAAAAGTCGCAAGCGGCCTCTAGCAAGACATTACGACTACCCAATTCATATGAGGATCGTTATAACGATGCAACCTGTCATACAACCATGTCACGTCCCTTTTGTCACACGATATATCGATCAAGTATAAGGCATGGAAAATGTCATCCTCTTGTTCCTGACCATTACTTTCTCGATTCCTGAGTAGCCTGATAACAGAGACAGAAACTCCTTTCATCATAGTATGGCCATACATTTCTCAGACTCACTCATCGAGGGGCCCAGTAATATCTCTCTACTAATGTGAGGGACAAATTCCATCTTGATCATTCATATTCCTCTACATGAAAAACCACCAAGGCCGATCGTAGCCTTTATCATCACCCGGTCAAAAGTGACTTTTGACTAGTTCAAAGCTTAGCAACTCTCATGTAGGAATCCATGATGACCTCAGGTCTAAGGGCATTGTGACGTGGTTATACATGAGAAAAACTTATGACTTGATCCATGTAGCTTTCTCATAGTGGGTCGGTCCAGCACCTTGTACTCTTACAAGTGTCTAAGACTTTGATTCGTATCTCCATATCTTATCAAAGTCATATTGGTCTTGTTTCATCTCTGCTCCCGTATAGATGACCGACCAGGGACATTTTAGGACAATCTTTATGAATTATCCAAGGATACAATTATCACAGTTAACATGCAAATAATATGATAACAAAATGGAGAAATTTCATTAAAATAATAATGTTTAAAGTACAATGATTGGCACTTAGGGCACAATTTCCAACATTAAGTACCCATAGCTTCGTGTAGAGCCCTCCAGAATCTCGAAGTAAACTGAGGATCTCTATCGAAGATAATCTTCTTCGGTGTACCATGGAGTCTCACAATCTCTTTGATATAAATCTCAGCCAGCCTATCAGGAGAATATCTAGCATTGATGGGTATGAAGTGTGCAGACTTCGTGAGTCGATCAACAACCACCCAGATCGCATCATAATTCTTGATCCTGGGCAAACCCACCACTAAATCCATGGTCATACTCTCCCACTTCCATTCTGGAATTTCTGGACTCTGAAGCAAACCTGGCGGTCTCTGGTGTTTAATCTTCACCTTTTGACAAGTAAGACACCACGCCACGTACTTTGTCACATCACTCTTCAACCCTGGCCACCAATACATAGATTTCAAATTGTGATACATCTTGGTCATACCGGGGTAAAGAGTATACTGACTCTTATAAGCCTCATCAAGATTTCTCAATCTTAACTTCGCCTTCAGTGGTACATAGATTCTCTTCTGGTAACGCACTAGCCCACTAGGCGACAAGTCATAATCCTGAGTCTCTCCTTGATCAATCATAGCTCGGATTGACTGGGCTCACTCATCATGCATCTGAGCCTCTTCAATCTCAGTCCTCAAGTCATTCTCCCCTTGGACCACACCATAACTGGCACACAGGATATCATTCAAGAGATTCAAATCCCAAAAATCCTCTATCAGTTTCTTCTCTTGGATCATCATCGTTGCCACTAGCACCGCCTTCCAACTCAAAGCATCTGCGACTACATTAGCCTTACCTGGATGACACTTAATCTCTAGGTTGTAATCCTTAAGCAACTCCATCCACCGATATTGTCTCATATTCAACTCTTTCTGATCATACAAATACTTTAAACTCTTGTGGTCACAATACAATTCCACTGTCATACTGTACAGGTAGTGACGCCAAATTTTCAATGCAAACACAATTGCCATAAGCTCCAGATCATGAGTTGGGTAGTTCATCTCATGTGGTTTCAGCTATCGAGAGGCATAGGCCACCACACATCCTTGCTGCATCAAGACACACCCTAACCCTTGCTTACTCGCATCACTGTACACGAGTAAGCCTCACGAGGATCAGGTATAATCAACACTGGTGCCGTAGTCAATCTATCCTTCAACTCAGTGAAACTCCGCTCACAACGTTCATCCCACAGAAACGATTGATCCTTACTCGTGAGCTTGGTCATCGGCAATGCAATACGCGAGAAGTTCTGAATAAACCTCCGGTAATAACTAGCAAGACCCATAAAACTGTGAATATAGAAACAGTTTCTAGCCTTTTCAAATCAAGTACTGCTTCCACCTTACTGGGATCTACTGAGACCCTTTCCCGTGAGATGACATGGCCAAGGAACTTCACTTCCGTAAGTCAAAACTCATACTTGCTCAGTTTGGCATAGAGTTGCTTTTCTCGCAGAATTCTTAACAGAATTCTCAGGTGTTGCTTATGATCCTCCCTACTCTTGGAGTAAATCAGAATATCGTCTATAAACACAATCACAAACTGGTCCAGGTTTTGTTGGAATATGCAATTCATATAGTCCATGAATACTGCTGGTGCATTTGTCAACCTAAAGGGCATTAAAAGGAACTCATAGTGCCCATATCTCATTTTGAAAGTAGTCTTCGGAATGTCTGCCTTCACACGCAATTGATGATATCCTGACCTTAGATCAATTTTGGAGAATACGCATGAGCCAGACAATTGATCTAACAGGTCATCAATCATTGGGAGTGGATACTTATTCTTAATAGTTACCTTGTTAAGTTCTCGATAATCGATACAAAGCCTCAAGCTTCCATCTTTCTTTAGCACAAATAACACTGGAGCTCCCCACGGCGATACACTAGGTCGGATGAATCCTTTCTCAAGCAATTCTTCAATTTGCTTCTTCAACTCTACCATTTCATTCGGGGCCATACAATATGGGGCTTTCGATATCGAACCAGCTCCAGGCACGTTTTCAATCAGGAATTCCACTTCCCTTTCTGGAGGCAATTCGCTGAGATCTTCCAGAAATACCTCAGGGAATTCTCTCACAACAGATATACTCTCTAGAGCTTCACTTGACTCTCCCTGAACAGAGAAGAACACCATATACCCTTGGCATCCTTTCTCAAGATATCTTTCTACTTTAGCCGTTAAAAGCAAATTCAAGCTGGCATTTACATCATTCCCCTGCTGCACATTACGGAAAGTGATCTTCTTTCTACCACAATCAAGCAATACATCATTTACTATTAACCAGTCGAAACCCAGAATAACTTCCAGTTGTTGGAGTGGCAAACAAATCAAATCAACTGTAGACTCACGACCCTCAACAACTATCACACAATTTAAGCAGGCTTCAGCCGTCACAGCCTTGACACCCATCGACGTCAACACAACCAAATCAAACAGAAATTTATGCACATGCAATCCCAGGCGCTTTATACAGTTATAGGCAATAAAAGAGTGACTTGCACCCGAATCAAACAAAGCATTTAACTTATTACCACCAAGAAGAATTTTACCTGGGATCAGTTCAGGCAACTTTCGGGCCTCCTCATGTGTCATGGCGAATACTCGACCCTGATTCTTAGGCCTTTGATCTGCCGGCTGTCATGGGCACTTAGTAGAGATGTGACCCACTTGCTTGCAGTTGAAGTAAATCACTTCTCCAGCACAGGTTCTGCCCGGATGGTACTTTCTACATTGGTTGCATACTAGTCCCGCTAGAGGCCTTCGATTACCACGACCCTCAAATTGATAGGACCTCTTATTACCGCTCCCAGATGAGGACCCTTGCCTTTTCCGCTTCTGAGACGTATTTGCCTTACTAGGCTCACTGCGGCTGTCTTTACCCTTAGCTGGGTACAACTCCCTCAAGTTATACTCAACAATTCTACACTCTTCCACAGCTTTATTGAAGTTAGTAAACTGATGAGCAGCTAACCTCTACTTCAATTCATGCCTCAATCCCCAGATTAACATATCAAAGCTCCACTCTTCATTATCTCTATCCCGAAGATAAGAAGAATACCGGGACAATCGAGTGAAACGGGAAAGATACTCGTCAAAGCTCTCCGTATCTCCCTGCTTGATAGCCAGGAACTCAAACTCTTTCTCAAGCCTCACCAACTTGGGGAAATACTTCTCATTAAATTTCTCTTGAAACACCTCCCAAGTCAATGGCACCTTTCGATTTTTCAATGACGTGGCTATGTTCCTCCACCACCGGTTGGTGTCCCCCTCTAGTTTATACACTACTAATTTTGCCTTCACCTTTGTAGGGCACTCGAGGACTTCAAAAATCTTCTCTAACTAGTTCAACCAGTCCTTTGCAGCTTGGGGATCAAACCTCCCCCTGAACACAAGAGGCATATGCTTGCAAAACTTGGAGACCCAAGAATGCAAGTCTCTTCCCTCACGAACCGGAACCCCTTGAAACTCTTGATTAGGCATTGTGTGAGGTGGGGATTCATGAGACCCATTAGACCCCTCAGCTGTCTCCTCATGATGAGTCTCTGGTTGAGTTTCCTTATGAGTTGACCGGGCCCTTCCCTCATTGCGCTTGGCCCTTTCCTCTTTAAGCTCTTCCCCCAGCTTAGCTATCATATCTCTTGGTCCCGAATAAGATCCATCATTTCTCTCATTGGATCAGGAGGATTATCATTCAACTCCTCCACCTCTGGGTCCTGTTGCCCGACTCTAGTAAGAGGGTGAACCATTTCGTCTTTATCACTATAAATGATTCACCACGTCAGTACCTTAGCCAGTGTATACAAAATCCATAAAATTCATCTCAATCCATAATTAGCAGAAATAGTTATGTGTATACGCAACAAGCACTTATCAATCATTAAGCTATGCTAAACTCAAAGGATTAAGGTCAACGAAGGAGCTATCCTAGCAAATCCTCACCTTGCCAGGAACTACAGCTCTGATACCACAAATGTAACCCACTTCCCACCTTAAGGCCGAGATTTAGTTCATAAACATGTAATTAATGTAGAATTAGAGACCATGGATGATTTGGGACTTATACAAAATAAAATTTCTCAAAATCAGGGTTTACAAAAACCTTTTCAAAAACCTATTCACAATGGTCTCATATTCACAATACAAAACAATAATGGCCTGTACAGGTGGATTCCATTTCCAAATATCAGAGTGCAAAGTAAATTCCCGACTCACTCAGGTTCCATTCATTAAATAAGGGTTTATACAAAGGTACAAAGCCCATATACTTTTCCCTTATCTTGGGGATTACACAAAACTATACAATCTATCCCAATACATATACAATTGATCCAAAAATATTCAAATGATTTACACGATAACCAATAACTAAAGTATACTCCTAAACCAGAGCTCTAACTACTCTTCGTCACCCGCTTTTCCTTCGATCCTTCTGCCCTGTCTAAAACATGGTTTTTGGGAGAGTGAGATTCTAAGGAATCTTCGTAGTGTCAAATCAATCATAGTATGTACAACAATAAGGCATGAAATCAAATCATTAACCACATAAAGCAACTACAATGGCAGTTACAATGGCAATGGTTAGCATGACACATGTCATCCCTTACGATTGCTCATGCTGAATTGCTCACGCTGCATTGCATCACAACAATCGACAGAATATTTCACCACAGCTGGGATTCATATGAAACATTTCATAACGCATGCCACACTGGCAAGATACACACAGCCCATGGCTGGATTCACAAACGCCGCCCCACGGGTCAGATTCACAAAGATCCATGTCGATTACGACGGCAGTTTAATGGCCGACCTAGAGATGACCAGCGTTAATCCCAATACGACTCACGCTGAAGTGCTCACGCCGTAATGGACTATGGCACACAGTTCACAAAGTTCAATGATAAGTTATGCATACCAAAACATCATACACAATATGAGAGAAGAGTCACTACTTGGTCTTTCCGGGCGTGTCCTAGCACCGGTTTCTCCCGAGTAGAGCAAATGTCAATTCCTAGAATCATTATTAAGGATGAAGAATTATACTCTATTCCAAGACTTAATTACTTCATAACACATAAATTTGGTTATCATAATTAACCCTTAAGAGGCCACAAATGCCTTTAATAAAAGCCCTAAAAGGTTAGGAAACAATAGGTTAGATATCTCCTTTTGAAAACTCAAAGTGCTGGAAAACAGGGGTTGGCCACGGCCAGCCCTTCCTTGGGCCGCGGCCAAAATATGGTCAGAAGGTCACTGGCCGCGGCTAGCCACCCATGGGCCGCGGCCAGAATCAAGCCAGAAAGGTTTGGGCCGCGGCCAAAAAATTCCCTGATTCTTGGCTGAGCTTCCAAAATTCATAACTAATTCTAGAAAAATCAAAACGATGTGATTCCAAAGCCAAATGAAAGGTATTTAAGTCCTCTTTACTAGAAAAATATGGACCATAGCCAGAATTCACCACAAAATTCCAGAATTACCCAAAACTCTACACTACTCCAAAATCGAGTCCAGTTTTTGTCCCAAACTTTGGCAAAGCATAACTCTCAGTTAACAAAATGAAATGACACAAATTATATATCTATTTTGGAGCCTGGGATGTGAAATTTAAGACTGCAAAGTTTCATAATTTTCCAACACCATTTGTTAATTTAAAACGCTTGTGCAAACTGACTACTCAAACAAAGTTCACACAAGACAGATTTTCCAATTTTCTACCTAAGTGTCCAATGGCTCCAAAATTAACAATCAAGCCTATTCCCACATAAATTTTCAAAAGGAACCCAATGGTAACCTCAAAATGACCAAAATCATAGCCCAATTACATGCCCTGGTTTTGCCCAATGCACAAAACCAATACAAAGGTGCCAAACCCTACATTTAAGCTTCAATCAAATTCTATCTACCTAAGATACATCTCAAAGCATCATATCCATGACAACAACAATTCAAACACCACAAGACCCTAATTTTCAAAATTTCAAGCCAAATTTCCATAATTTCTGAGCTAAAGCATTTGGCACAAAACTTGTATTGAAAGGTCTCTTAAACTCACCTTAACAACTTTCTCAAAGGAGCTTCTTGATTCTCCAACCTCCACAATTTCTTGAAGTCTCAAACCAACACCAAATAGAAAACTATAACCATAGAAATGTACCTCTTAACTCAAGGAACAACTTTAAAGAAATGAGTTTGAGCAATGGAGGTCATTTTCCTTACCTTTTCACAAGCTTTCCTTCCTCTATTTTCAGCAACAATGGTGCTGAACCAAGGAGAGAGAGAACGAGAGAGAGAAAATGAGAGAGGTTGAGTGATAGAGAAGATGAAGAATTATGATCTTACTCCATCCCATACTACTTCAGCGCACAAGAGGGAAGAGAGGAGAGAGAAACTGATTTCAAATTACATCTTGACTTTTCTCCCAATCCTTTCACATGTGATCTTGCCAAGCGTCCACTCCTCATTGGCTCACACACACTAAGTCTCCAATTAGATTCTCTAATCCCTCCATTAGCTATTTTAATTACATTTCTCATTTCTCCCATAGTTAGTAATTAATTTCTCCATTAATTACTAATTTATGGTTCATAATTCCATTCTTTCAATTTTTTAATAATGATGACGTATTAATTAAAATAGCCATAAAACACATAATAATTCTCATTTAAATTCATAAATATCCACACTAATCTTCATTAATCCATAATCAAAAATTGGGATATTACAGTTCTTATTCCATATTAAGAGATCAACCATGATTTTATTGGGCTTATAGAATAACCTAAATAATGAAGAACCTTAATCCTACATTAACCTCGATGATTTTATGATATTATCACATTCTTTGAATTTGAACCAGAAATCTTCAATTTTTTCGAAATGAGCTTTTGTAACTTCCTCATATTGTAGAAATAAGATAGGGCTATGATATGATGCTGCAATTGAAAGTGTATTGACCATAGATACAGGAAATAGAGATAACCATTGATGGTTAGTAAAAGCTATATTGTTAGTGCAAGCATTTCACCCAAGAGGGGGGTGAATTGGGTGATCATAGAAAATTCGTTTCGTATATAAAAATTGACTATAAATTTAAAGCAATTAAGAGTTAGAAGAAATATCACCGAAGTGTACACCAAGAGTTATACTAGTTTGGCCATAACCACTTTGACCTACGTCAAGTCCTCAGAGCTTCTCTGAGAGTTTCACTATTTCTTCTAAGATTCAGTGGGTTCTTGGCACCTCAATACACAACAAGTTCCTTCACTGAACACTTGCTCCCCCTTACACAATGTAAACAAATCCCCAACTCAAGTTTCCATAATCTCAAGTTATCTCAATAATAGGTATTAAGTTTGTAATGAAAATCTCTCTCATAAGGAAAATATATAATCACTGAAGGACAAAGAATGAGAATATAAGAAACAGAGTACTATGAATATATTGATCGACGTATATTCGTGTGTTCTCTATCGTTTCTGTTCTACGTTGAATGTTCCTATATTTATAGATGTGTGGTGATAGCCGTTGGAAGCATTTCAACATGTCCATTGGTGTTGCGCAGCTTCATTTGACCATTCTTTGAATTTGAAAATAGTCATTGCGGTAAGTGAGTTTCAAATGTTGTGGACGTTATGTTTGACTTTTCTCTCAACACATGACCTTTTCATTGTTTCTCTGCAAATATACTTAGAATACTAACACAATGAAAGATTAATCATATAGATAACAAATCAATAAACAACATATTCAAATCATGAATTCTGGACTTCATCACTCGAGTGGTCACTTGAGTGATATAGGGCCATCACTTGAGTGATCCCTTTCAAAACATGGCAGAGAGTATAGTCAACATTTTTTACTACATCACTTGAGTAGTCCCTTCAAATTCTTGGTAGAGAGGCACTAGCTTATTTCTTACCTGATCACTCAAATAGTCACATAAGTGATTCTTCATCATCACTCGAGTGAGACCTTGCAAAATTGGCGAAGAGCTTTTAGGACTTTTTGGCACACATCACTCGAATGGTCACTTGAGTGATGATCCTATCTGAAATTTGCCAGAGGCTCCTTCTGTTGTCCTATGACTTCTTCTTCGTCATCACTTGAGTGCCTACTCGAGTGATGGCTTTGCCTACCACTAAGTACTTAGTTTCTTTGTTCAAAAAATCATTTTTCTATTACCAAAATCTATTGTAAGATCATTCCAAACTTTTTTATAATCAAAACATATGTGATCTAACATTTCCCCCTTTTTGATGATGACAAAACTTGGTAATTTTTGAACAGGATATTTGAAAACATTTTGAAAATTGAAGTTTTCATTTAAGATCATATGCTTCTAAAATACTTGATATCTTTTCATATAGAGTTTAAAGCATCATTAGTCCATGTAAAACATGTTCATTTTTTAACAAACTTCTATGAAACCATTTTGAACTTAAAACCAATGACTTTGAAACTTTTAATATTTAAAACCATGTGAAGTTCAAATCAATGTCTTTGAAACTTTTAATATTTGAAACCATTTTAAGCTCAAAACCAATGTCTTTGAAACTTTTAACATTTGAAATCACTTTGTAGTCATCTTGCATATACAGCCAAAAATTCATTATGTCTATAAATTTGACAGTAATAACAAAATTTGAACTACAGAATTTAAATTGATAACTTGAAGTAAACTTAGAAGTTCATTACATAGCCAACATAAGTTTACAAAGCTATAAAGCTCCCTAAATCTCAATACACCCGAATGCACCCCTATGCTATACAATCTATCAAATCACAAAATCAGTCCAAATCTTCTCCCCTTTTTTGACATCATCAGAAAAGTAGAAATCAATCGAGAGAGGAAGAACTAGAACTGGATGGTTTAGCAGTAGAGATGGTGTGATGTTCAAAGGTGAGGCTCCAGAGTCATGTGAGGCACCCTGAAGAGATAAGTTAAGAGATAATTGTTCAGGTTCGGGGAGATTCATAGGAGGTATCTGAAATGGATCATCTAGAGATGGGGTGAATATAGAAGGATGTTGTGGTACTGAGGTTTGTGATGTAACTACCACCTCCTCAATAGTAGTAGGTAACTGATGTTAATGATCACTGAAGGAGTGGTGTAAGGAAAGTAACTCAGTGCCTATAGGTGAAGTAACAGGGGTTGGCATTGGCTAAGGTTAGATAGGCTCATCATTAATGGTGATGTCAATAACATGAGAAGTGGATGGGTCTGGTATCGTGAAAAGAAGGTTGGTGGGGATGGTGATAGGTATGATAGAAGGAGGGATAGTAGAAGGGCTAGGCTCAAAAGTTGGTACTAAACTCAGATGCAACAGTAAGTATGGATGGACCAGGGATAGATGAGCTAGGTGCCATGCTATCAATCTTGGTATGTAAGGATCTCAGGAGGTTCCCAAGCTCCTGTATTGTACTACCTTGGGCTCGTTGCTCTGCCAACATCACCTCATTGTGCTTATGCTTTCTACAAACCTCCCATCTTTGTGTTCATATAGGTTATAAGTTCTACATTTATATTGGTGATATCCATATGAAAACCCTCAAGAACATTCTTTATATATGTCTGAATTATGGAACAGAAGAAAGATGGAGGAGATGTAGAAGTAGGGGCAAAAGACTGAATATCATCCAACCTACTCGACCCAGCCTTAGTCTTCTTCTTCTTCTTCGGGCTAGATTCAAGGGGCTTTTCAAAGGAATTTCAATCCCTAATTTCTCAATCTGGTTTCTCCCCACTGGGACCAACCACTGAATTAGCTCAGAAGACTTAAGGTGCTAGATTTTATTCTGCTTTAGAAATAATGAAATAAGCTGAGGGAATGGCATTAGTGTGGTTCAGGTTCTAGAAAACCTATATCTCTTTATCTCAGAAAAGATAAGATCACCCAAATCCCTATGCTTCTTTAGAATAATAGATGCCATTCTCCTATAATCCCTCCCAATAAGATAAGTGAAATTATTTGATTTGTTCACTAAGGCTTGAGAAAAGATATACTACAAAACCCTATGCAAGTCACATATATCACTAGGGGTAAATGACAGTTGTTTTACTCTCTCACCAAGCCTTAGAATAGTGAACAACTGGTTTGAGTCTAAAGTCGAGTAAACATTATCCGAAGCGTCTTCTACACCTAGCTAAGTGTTTATCTTAGAGGGAGAGATCAAAATTTCTTGTCCTATAATCTTATATACCAATTCTTCCTTTACAGAATCTCTTAAGGCATCATCTACTGGTTCCAAATTGCAGTAGAAATGTCTCACCACTTTAGTGCAATAAGGTAATATGATAGATGACCAGGGCATGTATGATTCAAGTGAGGACTTAAATCAAATTTTAATACCTCCTGTAGAACCTTGAGATCAATGTAGTAAATTTTGCAGACTTTCCTCCTCGAGAAATGTTCCTTATACTTCTGAGATTCTTCAAACTTCTTGACATTGAATCCTTTGGACGAAATATGATATATTCTTCTTTTTCTTCTTCTCCTTCCTTCAATAGATCCTTGGAGGATTGTCCTTGCTTTCCTTCTCTAGACTAATAAGCCTCATCTAGCATACTTGCCATTGCTTGGGCAAGTTTTCTATCATACTTGTGTTCCTTAGGAGGTTTCCCAGTTTAAGAAGGAGTGTCAGAAAAGTCTAAAGAAGGCGAAGATGACACTGTGGTACCCTTACCTCTTCCTGGAGGTATGGACTTCTTTGATTGAGCCCTTATGACCATAGGCTCCTTGATTTCAACCCTTTTGGCTTTAGTTTTTGCTTGAGGCTTAGGTTTGGTTTTTGGCTTTGAGGTAGTTTTTTGTTTCTTGGTTGGAGGAGATGGTGGAGATTTAAAGGGTTGCTGAGGCTCAGAAGACCTAGAAGGAGTATCAAGATGCGTGGTTTTTTTCCTCACCATAGTGGATTGACAAAATAATGAGTTTCTGAAAAATTGGTCTAACGGTCGCAAAATTAGGGCTGAAAGATTTGAGAGTTTTGGGGAGTTTTAGGTAGTGAAATTTGTTGGGTTTTGACGAAAATAGAGTGGGTAAGTGTTTGTGAGAAAATTTTCGAAGAGCACTAGGAGAATCACTGGAAGAGATTTTGTGAAAATGACAGAGTGACAACAGATAAAGACCATATACCTGACATCACTTGAGTGGTCACTCAAATGATTATGCTAGAAAATTAAAAATGATGTATTTTAAATGTGTACCTAGCATGAATAATACTGTAATTACCCATGTATATTCCTTTTGTGATTTGATAGCACTTGAAGGCAGATTTGAATTAAAACTTCGTTGATTTGCAATCTACACTGATGATCACTCGAGTGCTTACTTAGTTGAGTCTAAGACATCACTCTAGTGCTCACTCAAGTAAGAAGTCTCCTCAACTCCTGACTATTCAGATTCAACCATTATGCCATTTCCTTTGAATTGATTTGATTTAATGCTCACTGCCTTGATTTTTCTATCATTACTCGAGTTGTCACTCGAGTGATACTAACCATCACTTCTAGTATGACTCGAGTGATATGGTGATCACTTGAAGTTGCCACTTGAGTGATGTGGTACTCTATTAACCTTTGCTTCACTTACCACATAACAGAGTATCAAAGTTCTATAAAAACAAATTACTAGATACTCCGATACTTAAGTCAGTAATAATCAAAACATAATCAAATTACATTTTTTTAACATTAAACAACTTATAATTCATTGGGATTTACCATTCCCAATTCTCTTCTAATGAATAGGAATTGATCTTTTGCAAAGGGTTTTATAAAGAGATCAACTAGTTGAAGATGAGTTGAAATGAATATCACTTTGACATCATTCTTTTAAACATGATCCCTAATGAAGTGATGTCTAACATCAATATGCTTGGTTGTGGAGTATTGAACTGGATTCTTTGCCAAGCTTATCACGCTAGTATTGTCACAGTATATAGGTATCTCTTTTAAATGTATACCAAGGTCTTGTAGTTGTTGCATTAGCCACAACACTTGCGCATAACAACTTGACCCTGCAACATACTCAGCTTCTGTTGACGAAAGAGATATTGTATTTTGTTTCTTGCTGAACCATAAAATAAGTGAGCCTCCTAGATACTGGCATTGCCCACTAGTACTCTTTCTATCAGTCTTGTATCCTCCGTGATCAGAGTCTGAGAACAAAACAAGGTATTCATTTCCTCCTTTAGGATACCAGAGACCTAATTCTGCTGTGTCGGCAAGATATCTGAAGATTCATTTGACAGTTTCAGCATGTGATCCATTCGGTGCTGATTGATATCTTGCACACATACCAAGACTGAATTGGATGTCAGGTCTACTTGTAGTAAGATAGAGTAATGATCCAATCATTCCTCTATATTTTGTTATCTTATAATCTTTTCCCTTGACATCAACATCAAGCAACGTAGTTAAGCTTATTGGCGTGTCTACTCCATTTGCTTCATCCATTATGTAATTCTTTAATAGCTCCTTTAAATATTTTGTTTGAGATATGAAAATTTCATTCCTTCTTTGTTTGATTTGTAAACCAAGAAAGAAATTCAATTCTCCCATCATTGACATCTCAAACTCCCCCTACATTATCTCAGAAAATTCCTTGCACAGAATTTCATTAGTAGCACCGAAAACAATATCATCAATATATATTTGAACTATTAAAATATCATTTCATTTTTGTTTTATAAATAGTATTGTATCGACACTTCCTCGTACAAAACCTTGATCAATGAGAAACTTACTAAGTCTTTCATACTATGCCCTAACGGCTTGTTTTAAATCGTATAAAGCTTTTCTTAGTTTGAAAACATAGTCAAGCTTAGTTACATCTTTAAAACCTAGAGGTTGATCTACATATACTTCTTCCATGATGTAGCCATTTAGAAATGCACTCTTTATATCCATTTGATACAATTTGAATCCCTTGATGCATTTAAAGGCTAAGAGTACTCGTATAGCTTCCAATCTAGCCACTGGAGCATACGTTTTCTCATAATCAATACCTTCTTCCTGATTCTAGCCTTTGGCCACCAATCTTGCCTTATTTCTGACAATGATTGCGGATTCATCAAGTTTGTTCTTGAATACCCATTTGTGCTAATGATGGGATGATCCTTAGGTCAGGGCACCAAATCCTAAACTTGATTTCTTTTAAATTGATTGAATTATTCTTGCATTGCAATAACCTAATCATTGTATGATAGGGCTTTGTCAATGTTAAAAGGTTTAATTTCATAAATGAATGGAGAAAAACTAACTTCATTAAAGATTCTATTTCTAGTTTTCACACCTTCGTTTATATCTCCTATAACTTGTTCTATAGGATGACTCTTGTTATATATCTAGGCTCTAGGTTGTCCTAGTAATTGTTCTTCTTCCTTGGCTTGGCCATTTTCAAAATTATACGGTTTAGGATTAGGTTGCTCATTTTCTTGATTTAATACTATTTCCTGCTCATTATCAATAATCTTGTCAGAGGATTCAAATTCATCGAATACAACATGAATTGATTCTTCAACAACACATGTTCGTTTATTGAAAACTCTGTATACTTTACTTCGATTAAAATAGCCTAGGAATAATCCTTCATCAGTTTTAGAATCAAATTTTTCTAGGTTATCTTTACCATTATTATGAATGAAACACTCTTACAACTGAAGATGTGCAGATGAGCAAGATTCAGCTTCCTTCCTTTGTATAGTTTGTATGGTGTCTTTTCAAGTTTTGTTCTGATATAGGCTCTGTTTGCAATGTAGCATGTTATGCTCATTGGATCGGCCCAGAAAACTTGAAACATGTTCTTTTCATTCAGCATTACTCTAGTCATTTCAGTAAGTACTCTATTCTTTCATTCTAGACTCCATTTTGTTGAGGTGTCCTTGGACTAGAGAACTTGTGATCAATGCCATTAGTGTCATAGTAATCTTCAAAGGCTTGATTCTCAAATTCTCCACCATGATCTGTCTTGATACCTACAATGAACATACCTTTCTCATTTTGCACTTTCTTGGCAAAAACAATAAATTCATTGAAGGTTTCATCCTTCGTGATAAGAAAATAGTCCATGTAAATCTAGAGAAATCATCAATAATGACCAATGAATATAAGTTGCCATCAAGACTTTTAAATCTTGTTGGTCCAACAAAATCCATATGTAGCAGTTGTAGTCGTCTTTAGATGTGATTTCATTTTTCAATTTAAAGGATGATTTTGTTTGTTTACCCTTCTGACATGCGTCACAAACCAAATCATTTTTGAAATTCACTTTGGGTAAACCAATTACAAAATCCTTTTTGAGTAACTTGCCTACTTGGTGCATATTGACATGAGCTAGTCTCTTATGCCATAGCCAACTTTTATCTGCGTTACTTAGAAAACAGTTTTCAAATTCATTTTTCTTATATCTAGAATATAGCAATTACCTTCCCTTTTTACTCTGAACTTTTATTTGATATTCTTTTTATCTAATTATAAATATTTCTTATTTATAATTAGACATTCCTCTTAGTCAAATATTACCCAATTATCTTTATCTACATTTTGACTCACGTTCAGCAAGTTGTGACACAAGCCTTCAACGTAATATATGTCTTTAACTTATATACCTTTATCATTGTTTATTTCACCAATGCCTACTATCTTTCTGGATTGATTTTCTCTAAATTTTGCCTTTCCACCTTCCTTAGGTTGTAATGTGGTAAAACATTTGGTATCACTGTCATATGTCTGGAGCATCCACTGTCTATATACCATTTGTTGCATTTAGATGCTCTACTCAAATATAATTAAGTCTTAGGTACCCATATCTTTTTGTGTCATTTTGGATTAGTATAGATTATTTTCTGAACATATGAACCTTTAGGCACCCATTTATAGGTTCCTATTTTTCCTTTCTTTTTATGGATACATGATGAAGTATAGTGAACCTTTCTATTCCAGAAATTGCAAAATGCAAAAGGATTCGACGTATGTATAGAATGTTGAAAATAACTCAAATATGTCTTACCCTTTATTTTCTTTCTTCCTTTCTTTCTGTCTGATTTTGGATCATATCCAATACTGGATCGGTCATTTACAAATAATTGAACTTTTAAAATAACATTTAACATCTCACTTCCTTTAGTAAATTTTTCAAGAGTCTTAGTGAGATCAATATTTTTCTTTTTCAAAGAAGAGCAATTTTCACAAACGTTCTCTAAACTCGCTTTAAGTTCTTCTCCAAGAACTTTATTTTTTCTTTTGGAAACAACTAGTTCTTTAACTACTTGGATGAATTCAGAATCTAAAGCATTATATTCGGAAAATAATTCATCATAGGTAAGATCAAAATCAGTTACCTCTTCTATTTCTTCTTAAGCAACTAGACAGATATTGGCTACTTCTTCTTCATTGGTATCTTCGTCAGAGGAACTGTCTCCCCATAAAGTAGATACAAAAGCTTTCTTCTTATTGAAGAACTTGCTTTTAATTCTCTTTTCTTTGCTCTTCTGAATCAGTTCCAGACATTCTGACTTGATATGTCCTAGCTTTCCACATTCATAGCAGATGATGTGTTCTTTACTGCTTGTTCCTCCTTTTTGAAAATTTCTGAATCCTTGGCCTTTCTTGTAAAATTTCCTAAATTGTTTTATTATTAGGCCCATTTCATCATCGTTGAAATCTTCATCATCTTCTTGGATTTTCTCTTTTGCTTTTAGTGCAAGGCCTTTCTTTTCCTTGTCACTAATATCTTCTAGTTTTCGTTTGAATTTCAATTTATTTTCATATTCAAAGAAACTTCCAAATAGAGAAGTAACCGATCGCATTGATTCGCCTTTTGCTTCCTCAATCGCAGTGACTTTGGCCTCCCACTCCTTAGAGAGTATGTTCAAAATCTTTCTTACTTGGGTATGCTAATCATAGACTTTCCCAATCGCTACAAGTTGATTAACAAGATGAGTATATTTAAGTTCAAATTCAGCTATTGACTCACCTGATTTCATTTGAAGTAAATCAAATTCAATAACCAGAGTGTTGATCTAGTTTTCCTTTATTCCTGAAGTTCCTTTGTGAGCTATTTCCAAGGCTTGCCATAGTTCCCTAGCCGTTGGAAGTGTGCCAACCTTGAAGTACTCGTTTTGGAACTTTGAATCATCAGAATTGCCTTGCTGTTAGATTAATGAGTTTCTTGTCATTCTCATCGTACTCGGCTAGTGTCTTTGGAACTTTCTATGAATCTACAATCTTTACAGGTTCATAGTTTCCATTCTCAATCACCTCCCATAGTCTGTATTCTGTAGCCATCATGAACACTCTAAACTTTACTTTCCAGAAAGAGAAGTGTTCGTCGCTGAAACCTAATGGTCTAGCCATAGAGGCTCCATCAGGAAGTATTCCTTCACCCATGCTTGTCATTGGATCCTTCTTAGGTTATTATACCTGAACAAGAAAACCTACGCTCTGATACCAAATGTTAGTGCAAATGTTTCACCCAAGAAGGGGTGAATTGGGTGATCACAGAAAATTCGTTTCATATATAAAAATTGACTAGAAATTTAAAGCAGTTAAGAGCTAGGAGAAATATCACCGAAGTGTACACCAGGAGTTATATTGGTTTGGCCACAACCATTTTGACCTACGTCCAGTCCTTAGAGCTTCTCTGAGAGTTTCACTATATCTTCCAAAATTCAGTAGGTTCTTGGCACCTCAATGCACAACAAGTTCCTTCACTGGGCACTCGCTCCCCCTTACACGATGTAAATAAATCCCCAATTCAAGGTTCCACAACCTCAAGTTATCTCAATAATAGATATTGAGTTTTTAATAAAAAAATCTCTCTCACAGAGCAAGTATATAATTACTAAAGTACAAAGAATGAGAGCATAAGAAATAGAGTACTATGAATATATTGATCATTGTATGTTCGTGTGTTTTCTTGTCTCTGTTCTACATTGAATGTTCCCATATTTATAAATATGTTGTGATAGCCGTTGGAAGCATTTCAACATATTTGTTGGAGTTGCACAACTTCGTTCGACCATTCTTCGAATTCGAAAAATAGCCGTTGCGGTAGGTAAGCATTTCGGACGTTGCGGACGTTATGTTTAACTTTTCTCTCAATGTATGATCTCTTTATTGTTTCTCTGTAAATATACTCAGAATACTAACACAATGAAAGATTAATCATATGGATAACAAATCAATAAACAACATATTCAAATCATGCATTCTGGACTTCATAACTTGAGTGGTCACTTGAGTGATACAAGGCCATCACTCGAGTGATCCCTTCCAAAACATGGCAAAAAGTATAGTCAACGTTTCTGACTACATCACTCGAATGGCCACTCGAGTAATCCCTTCAAATTCTTGGTAGAGAGGCATTGGCTTATTTCTTACCTGATCACTCGAGTAATTCTTCATCATTACTCGAGTGACACCTTGCAAAACTTGGCAGAGAGCTTCTGGGACTTTTTGGCATACATCACTAGAGTGGTCACTCGAGTGATAAAGGTTTATCACTCGAGTGATCCTATCTAAAATTTGCCAGAGGCTCCTTCTGTTGTCTTGTGACTTCTTCTTCTTCATCACTCAAGTGCCTACTGGAGTGATGGCTTTGCCTGCCACCAAGTACTTAGTTCCTTTGTTCAAAAACTCGTTTGTCTATTACCAAAATCTATTGTAAGATCATTCTAATCTTTGTCATCATCAAAACATATAGGATCTAACATCTATGAATTTTGCCAACAAGAAATGGTCTCCTTTTCTATTGTTCGACTAAGTAAATAGAGGTCTAGTTTGGGGCACTTGAATAAAATTATAGTTATTAAGGCATTTTCTAAGCTCATTCATTCCACTGTTATTACCAGAGCATCGAAGCTTGTCTTCAGGGATTAATATTTAGTTAAAATCTCTTACAATCATCCATGGATTTGTCATGTTAGCATAAGCAAGAGTTAGTTATTCCCATAGGATTTTCCTTGATCCAATAACTGGTAGTCCATAAATAAAAGACACAAAGTAAGGGAAAGAGACATTAGCTTCATTAATTTGACAATAACAAACAAAAGGATTGACTTCTAAAACTTGCACATTAAAGTTTGACTTCCAAGCCATTAAGGTGCCACCTCTTTTCCTAATTTGTCAGTTCTATAATGACTAGATTATCATAAGTTCAAAAGGGGTAAGTAGGTGTCTTGAACAAATATCTTAGTTTCAGAAAGAAAGACAAAATCAAGACAATACTAGGAAACTAATCTCATATATCTTTGAACTGTCGTGGATTTCCTAAACCCACAGTAGTTCTAGCTTAGGAGCTTTATGGCGACTCAAGAAGCTTCTGGGCAACTTTTAAGCCCCTGGAGAATCACCTTTCCTAATTTTGATCTTCTTGGATGAGGGATCCAATGTTAGCACAATAATGTATGGGCATTTCTTTATGATATAGCCCATCTGGTCATGCAAAACCATAACCCCAACAGAGTCAAAATTTGTAGCTAGAGGAGATCTGCTTGAATTATTAGGTTATCATCATAGATAACAGGAGTGTTGTCCTTTCCAAAAGAAATTCCACCAATGCAATTTTTTATTGACACGTCAGAAGTAGCCAATGAGAAATAGATAAACCACTTTGAGTCCTTAACAGGAGCACCTTCAGCAAAAGCAAACAGAGATCTAAGTGAAGAAGCCTAATAAAAAGAGCTTTCATTTAGTAGAAATTATGCAAAATCAACATGATCTTGCAAAATAATCTGAGTCAAAAGATCTACAGTGTTTCTTCACAAGAGATATACCAAAACCTGATTTATCCTACTCTTCAGATTCTACCATATCCTGCCACAAGTTATGAATTTGCTCAGGAAAAGGAAGAATATGGCTAGCTATGAATCATTTAATTGAGTGAAGATACTCTTCTTCATTTTCCAAAATAAAGTACCCTAAATTCAAAGTATCTTTTTTGAATTTTCCCAATGCCTTGAGACATCCATTGATAAACAAATTAAGCTTGGGATTGAAGTCAGAGAGCTTGTTAAAGAGCCTTCTATACTTATATTTTGTTGCTTCTTATGCATGAGCAACTAGTGACATAGAAAGAAGAGGGTTGAGAGCTGAAGGGGACAAGGGTAAAGGGGGACAGTTAGGGTGAATTAGGGAACTAGAACTAGGTTGGGTAGAGTCATCATAAGTTAGGAAAGGGTTGGATAGGTTGGGAGAGACTCCAGATTCTAGGGCAACAACTATTCTATTGGGCCGGGAGTTGGGCCTTGGATTCAAAGATGGGGCCTTGTTAACAGGCACTTCTTGCTTTGGAAACCTTTTATTATTCATTTATTATTGGACTTATTGGATTTGGCTCCATCTGATCACTTGCTTTTAGATCACCCGAGTTTTTTTTTGTGTCGATTCATTAAAATGCTTATTTACAAGGCTATCAATGTCCATCGAAGTGTTCAGTGGATCCTCCATATCTCATTCATCGGTTAAGTTGCCTGGGTAGCAACAGGAGAAGGAGATAAAGACGGAAAGGTGTTGGAATGTCTTGATGTTGTAGATTTGCTCCTTAACATCTGAATCTGAATCTTCATAAGGGGAGATGTGAATCAAACCGTTGTTATGATTCACATTGTTAAGTAAAACATCTTATGGAGCTGTCTTGTAAAAACAGTATCTACTGCGGCGAAGAATAAGAAAATGAATATGAGTAGAACCTTTGGCTCTATGGTGACGAATCCAATACCTCTACAAGTTTTCAGCAGGGCTAGGGAGGAAGCTACATAAGAATCGAGAGCAATGGTGATGAAAGACTCGATCATTGATCATATTAAACCTTTAAAAAGCTTTAACAAGAGTTTTGACATATATTTATTTATTTAAATTATAATTTAATATGATGTTTTTTGAATAACTGAATTCTTAAATATTTAAAAGGGAAAATTTCAAAAAAAAATACATTGGAAATTAGAAAAGGACAAATCAGAGCTTCCAATTTACAAAATTCCGTGTCAGTATAGTGTTAGTACAGTGGAGGAATCTGGGATTATGAAATCTTAACAAAAAGACCATCCTACCCTTAACCCTTCATCTTCTTCCCCCTGTCTCTCAACTCAGAATAACAACACATGTCTCTATATTAACAACACCATATTTTACATTAATAACTTTACTTTCTTGTTTTACAACTTCATATCTTAAAAACCAACACATACCCAGGGATAAGTTTGAAATTGAGATATGAAGTTGTTAATGTAAAATATGGTGTTGTTAATATAGAGACAGGTGTTGTTATTGGTTCTTGAAATTTGTTAATTTCAAACTTACCCCTAGTATGTGTTGGTTTTTGAGAAACAAAGTTATGAAATAAGAAGTGATATTGTTAATGTAAAATATGATGTTATTAATAAGATACATGTGTTGTTATTGGCTCCTGAAACTTATTAATTTCAAACTTATCCCTGGTGTCTGTTGATTTTTGAGATATGAAGTTGTGAAATAAGAAAGTGAAGTTGTTAATGTAAAATATGGTGTTATTAATATAGAGACAGGTGTTGTTATTGGCCTCAAAAACTTGTTAATTTCAAACTTATCCATAGGTAGAAAGTGAAGTTGTTAATATAAAAGATGGTGTTGTTAATATAGAGACATGTATTGTTATTGGCCCCTAAAACTTATTAATTTCAAACTTATCCCTGGTGTGTGTTGTTTTTTGAGATATGAAGTTGTGAAATAGAAAGTGAAGTTGTTAATGTAAAATATGGTGTTGTTAATATAAAGACAGGTGTTGTTATTGGCCCCCGAAACTTGTTAATTTCAAATATATCCCTGGTCTATGTTGGTTTTTGAGATGCGAAGTTATGAAATAAGAAAGTGAAACTGTTAATGTAAAATATAGTGTTATTAATATAGATATATGTATTGTTATTAGTGTAATATCCTGAATTGTAATTTAGAGCCAATAACTTCATAAGTGGTGTAATTATTGTTAATCAAATGTTTATGTGGTATATGATGTAAATTGTGATGTAAAATGTGTTTGATGATGATTTGGTAAATGTTGTGATAATTAGAGGCAAAATGGGGAATTGTCGACCAATTGGACAGTTACCAACGAGGAGACTCCTTGGTAATTTAAGGATCAATGGTTAGGATTGAGTGATTAATGGAAAGGAATTTCATGCATGTGAGTTTATGTGTGATCATGGGGGGTGAGCTAAGATCATGACATGTGGCAAGTTGGGAACCATAGAATTTGGTCAAATTGTCAAACTCCATTTTCTCTCTTCTCTCTCCCTCCAAGTTGGTTTTGAGCATGGAAACAAGGGAAAAAACTACATCTCCATCATTTCCTCATCTTCTCTCTCTAACCTCCATTTCCATTGAGTAAGGGAAGGAAAGAGAAAGTGTAAAGGTGAGATTTTGACTTGATAAATGCCTTCTAATGCTCAAGTGTTCTTCTTTAATTTTGTTCATAGTGACAAGAGCTTTATTACCATGATTTTAGATTTTTGAAAGGTGGTATTTTAGTGTTGGAAGGAATTTGAAAATTGAGAGATCAAAGAACTCACTTTGGGAAAAAGGAAGAGGTAAGAAAGAGCTCTCTATTAATCTAAGTCTTGTGATTATAGCTTGAGTTTTGAGAATTTGTGATTTTGCCTTGATTTTGGTATAATATTGGAATGCATGAATTGGTTAATGTATGGAGATAGAATTAGTGTTTTATGGTATCTTTGTGTCATTTGAGTTGATTGGAATTGAATTGGGAAATTGGGAGATTTTGGTAGTAGAGGAGTAATATAGGTCAAAACCCAAACTTTCTGTTAGAATGGGAATCTGGTTGATTTAGGGTTACCAATAGGTTCCTTGTGGAATTTGGTGTGGGGGTGAACTTTGGTATAAGTTCTGGAACCATTGGAATCAGATTTGGCAAACTTGGGAAATGCTATCAGTTGCTGCGATCTGGCTTCTGATAAGCCTCACTCGAATGAGGTAGGGTCCCACTCAAGTGCAACGGCATAATTCCTCCTTTTCTTTAGCATATCGTTAGAGTTCTCAAGCATGAAGCAAGAGTGCACCTTTTCACTTGTGAGTGATAAGGGTTATCACTCAAGTGAACCTGTCTTACTTGAGTGTAAGAGTGTTTTGGATTATAAGGTCACGTCTCGAGTTAACACTTGTAGGCTATTTTTCAAGAGTGTGCTTTAGCACTGACGGGTGTTGGGTAATTACTCGAGTGCACTTGCAACTCTAGGGTTCTTAGTTGCTCTTAGGTAGTCACTTCTTGTGCCTCACTCGATGGGACTCGAGTGAGTACAAGGTTATCACTCGAGTGTTGAGGTCAAGACTCAAGTGCTATGGCAACTTTCTGTTTCAGTTTGGGCTCTCAGCCAAACACTCGCGCAAGTGATCTTTGGTGCTCGAGTACAAGTCACTCCATCACTCGAGTGTCTGTGTCAAAAATCAGTGTGAAACTTCGGAAAAAGGGATTTTTGGTTAAGTGTTCCCAACCCTTTAGGCATATGTTTAGGCTTCTAGTAGCCACCTACAGAGTTCAAATGATAACCAACCTTAAGTGTTATAAAGACAAGAATTTAGTAAAGAGAATAACCTATCGTCCTTGGTTTTGGTTTATAGGCTTTGACATTTGCCCTGATCGCGAGCGACCGGTGCCAGTGCACACCAGGAAAAGTCTTGAAAATATTTGTGAAAACCCTCCCGTAAGGAAGGGATTATAAATGTCTTCTGATGATTATTGGTCTCTATTTCATTTTAATTACATATTTTGGATCATAATTACGAAGGGGGTTACAATTAGCCCCTGAAACTTGTTAATTTCAAACTTATCCTTGGATGGAAAGTAAAATTGTTAATGTAAAAGATGGTGATATTAATATAGAGACATGTGTTGTTATTTCAAGTTGAGACAGAGGGAGAAGAAGATGAAGGGCTCAAGGGTAGGGCGGTCTTTTTGCCAAGATTTTATAATCCCAAATTCCTCCACCGCACTAACACTGTACTAATATGGGATTTTGTAAATTGGAAACTCTAATTTATCCTTTTCTAATTTCCAGCATATTTTTCTGAAATTTTCCCTATTTAAAATGGTCATTTATATATTTTTCCTATCTATTTTATCATCATTTTCAACCAACCAAACAAACATTTTATCTTCAAACCATTTTTAATTTCCTTTCTTTCTATTCCCTTTCCTACCCCTTTTAAATTTAAATGGGAGCTCTTGCGTCATTAGCCTATTAGTCCCACAGTTTGGTTGGTCTGAACTCGGTCGCACACCAACAGCATTATATCCCTTTGTACCATCAAGGCATCAACAGTAAACAATTACGCGTTTTTTTTCTTTTTGAAGAGTTTTCTCACACACGCGGACCCACGTAGAAAAAAACACGCAGGAAGGAGAACAGCGAAGAAGAGGACTTTGTTCGGAAAGTGATTGATAAAGACGTGAAGGTGAATGAAACTTGTTGCTTGATTTCCATTGTTGAAGTTAATAAACGGAAGTCGTATGAGATCTATCGGAGTCATGAAGACGTGCTTCAAGCGCATCGTGCTGAAAGATCCTAGATTTTGATTTTATATACAATAAAACAGAGATTTTGCTTATCTCTGTTTGGGGATTTCAAAGATCTCCAATGTTGGGAGGAGAGGAGAGTGACCAGAGTCGCCTGCTGGGGGTATCGGCACTCAACGGTAACGCTGCAGAAGACAGAAAGGGCGACGCAGAAGCTCAAGATCGAGGAGGAGGAGGAGGAGGAGGTTCGCCATTCAAGGGCTTTCTGAAGAAATTGGATAGGGAATTCTCTGGTCGCAGGCACAGCTTCAAGCGAGATCAGAGAGAAAATAGAGAAAGACGAGATGAGTCTCACTCTTACTCGCATCATCATAATCATCATCATGTATTGGATCTTCATGTCGATTCTGACGATGCTCTCGGCGACAGTGCTCCCCCTGAATGGGCATTACTTCTCATTGGCTGTCTTCTTGGTCTCGCTACAGGTCTCTGCGTCGCGGCTTTCAACAAAGGAGTGCATCTCATTCATGAATGGGCCTGGGCTGGTACCCCAACTGAGGGTGCTGCTTGGCTTCGATTGCAGAGATTGGCTGATACTTGGCATCGAATTCTTTTGATTCCTGTCACTGGCGGAGTCATTGTTGGCTTGATGCACGGTTTACTCGAAATTCTGGATCAAATTAAGCAGTCCAATTCTTCTCAAAGGCAGGGTTTTGATTTGCTTGCTGGGTTTTTTCCAACAGTAAAGGCTATTCAGGCCGCAATTACTTTAGGTACTGGTGGTTCTTTGGGTCCTGAGGGTCCTAGTGTAGACATCGGAAAGTCATGTGCTCATGGATTCTCCTTAATGATGGAAAATAACAGAGAAAGAATGATAGCCCTCGTTGCAGCAGGAGCAGCAGCTGGGATTTCTTCTGGTAACCAGGTTTTCTTGTCGCATCTAATTTTGCTATACACGTTGTTATTGATGTCCATTTCATTCACTGGTCGTTTAATTCTCATTCAAACTACTAATATAAAGGAGTCCCCCACCCGTCAAAAGTTAAATTAGTGAGCAATTTTCCTATTGAAGAAAGATAATAGCGATAGGAAAAGATGACGAGAGGTGCATCTCCAAACTATTGGTCATAAAACATATCTCAGATCCTTGTCACCTCTCTTGTGCACCATATGTATCAACTTGGGCTATGACTTCATTTGTGAAAAGGCACACTGAATAAGATATGTCATGAGTACCCAAAGACTCATCATCCAAAAACCTCCATAAGTTCTTGCCACAAATGATTTTGCAAACTCATTTCGCATGTGTCTGATTCAGGAAAAGACCTATCCATTTAGTAACAGTTGCAAGAGTTAGCAGTACACACCAAATACGACAAAGTAAAAAATTCTAATTACGTGATTATAGTTTAGATTACACCACAAAATTTATTTACTAGATAAGCCCTCAATAAATCCTTTGTGTAACCTATAATAAGCCTGTGAATGAAAGTAATTATCAGGCACACATCAATGATTGTGTGCAGTTCTGTCGCCATCTTTAGGTTTCCTGACCAAAATATATTTAATGCAGAAACATTGACTTGATTCCCGTCTTCCATGTGACATGTTTTATTTATTTTGTTGAGCGCCCCCTCATCCCAGGGTGGTTTGCCCACATGTTTATGATGAATAGGAGAGGAATGCATACATTAGGAGAAACATACTTATTGTTGCCAAATGTGGTTTTACTTGCACTTCTCCCCTCATCATATTTGAGAAAGATAAATTTAAGGATGTTTATAAGGAAGAAACGTACTGCAAATGCTGGAAGAAATTGTTTCTTCTTCTCTCTATTGTTTTACCATTTTAAGGAAACAACACTGCAAAATAAAATGGGAAAGAAGAAAAAATTAGATGGAGAATAGGAAAAAAATGAACTTACAACTCAATATGAGAAAATTAGGATCAAATAAATATTGGAAAATAAATGGGAAATTAATGATATAATTAATGTTACAAGAAAGAAAGGTGAACAATCTAAAATCTAACATTTTCAAATTTAAAGATTGGTAGCATTGGGTTGGGAGAAAAATGAAAGTGTAGGCTGGAAAGCAGTTAAAACCTTTTTCTCTCATTAATTTTTGTTTATGAACTCATTAAATTGTATACAAAATTTTCTTTCTTTTGTAAATGTTGGATAAGTTAGCTCTTATTTATTTAATTTTTTTCCCCCTGTATCCAGGCTTCAATGCAGCAGTTGCTGGTTGTTTCTTTGCTATTGAAACAGTGTTAAGACCTCTCCGTGCAGAGAATTCTCCCCCATTTACAACTGCCATGATTATATTGGCTTCTGTCATCTCATCGACTGTGTCAAATGTTTTACTTGGAACCCAATCAGCTTTTACAGTGCCTTCTTATGATTTGAAATCTGCTGCAGGTCTCTTTACTTGCATTTGCTGTATTCTATGAATGAAATTTTTATTACCTGTATGAAGACGGAACTTCTAAGGAAATATACTTTTCTAATCAGTCTCCTTTTCTTTTAAACTGATTTGATATTAATACTGTTGAAAGAGGGCGGATAACTGTCAAATTTGAATATTATCAAAAATTTCATGGTAGTTTTTAGACAACTGTATGGACAGATTATTACGAGATATTCAACTTCTAAGGAATTTTACATTTCTTGGTAAACATCAAATATTCTATTAGAAAGTAATTTGATCTTCTGGTCATTCAATAACTTCACTGAAAAACATCGAAATTACGTGAAATATGGTAATATTCTTGACATATTCTTGACCTTTCCGCACAACTTCTCTCCTTTATGTGCCCTTAGAGTGTTGGGGTTGTTATAGTTTACAGTTATCTTAATTTTAATTAGCAAGTACCATTCTGTTCAATGACATTGAAGTGAGCAATAATTATGACTAGACAATTTGTAAGTGACTTGAAATTGTTTAGAAATATTATTTCTTTGCTCACATACAAGATTACTAATGGATGAATGGATTTCTTTGCCTAACCGAAATATATAATCACAGTCTAATTCACCAGTTCCATATGTTTGATATTGAAAACAAAGAAAGCCATGATCTGATTTGATATAAACTGCAGAGAAGACAGAGAATCAATCTAGTACCTAAAACCTCTAACTCTTATAGTATATAGGGGCATTTTCACCAAAATGAATGCCCTAACATTTTATTATGATGCTACCATGCAGAACTACCTTTATACCTGATATTGGGCATGCTATGTGGCGGTGTAAGTGTGGCCTTTAGTCGATTGGTTGTTTGGTTCAACAAATTCTTTGAGGTCATGAAGGAAAAATTTGGCCTTCCTACTGTGGTATGCCCTGCTTTAGGTGGTCTAGGAGCTGGAGCTATAGCTCTTAAATACCCTGGAATACTGTACTGGGGATTTACAAATGTAGAAGAAATTTTGCATACTGGGAAAAGTGCTTCAGCTCCTGGAATATGGCTGCTTACTCAATTGGCCGCTGCTAAGGTTATTGCCACGGCTCTTTGCAAGGGATCAGGTCTTGTAGGTGGTCTTTATGCACCAAGTTTAATGATTGGTGCTGCAGTTGGTGCTGTTTTTGGAGGCTCTGCTGCGGAGCTTATCAATTCAGCTATTCCTGGAAATGATGCTGTTGCCCAACCCCAGGCATATGCACTGGTAATGTGACCCTTGTGAATTGCTCATTTCAAGTCTGATTTGGTTTAGATATATATTTTATTACTGCAAGTTCATGCAAGGATTATTTAACTTATACCACAGGTTGGAATGGCCGCTACACTAGCATCAGTTTGCTCAGTTCCTTTGACTTCAGTTCTACTTCTTTTTGAGCTGACAAAAGATTATAGAATATTACTTCCTCTCATGGTAATCATTCTTTGGTATTTCTTATAGTTGCAAAAGAAATTAGTATAACTCTGTACATGGTTAATGAAATGAGTCAAGAGCAAATTTCTTTTCCCTCTCAAATGAGATAATTGGGTATTATCTTAATTTCCAATGAACAGTTTGCATACTACACATTAATTAGCGTCATGGAATTCTTGCTTTTTCTTAAAGCTAGGCATGTATAGTTTTTTCCCCACCATGTGAGTATCTTTTTTTTTTTTTACAAAAAAAAAAAGAAATTAAAAAGGGATCATTGTTGGCATGGGTATTACATATATGCAGTATTTCTCTAATTTTCTTTCATCTAAAATTTTGGTTACATGGAATGCATCTAACCATAACTTGTGGGTTGAAACTCAACTATTTAAATTTCAAAATTTAACAATTCTGTTGATGATGGGTTTTGAATAGAATTTCCAATTCTGTGTGATATAAAAAATTCTGAAGGCTGATTTTATGTTGAATACTGTGTGTTTGTCAACCCTGCTCTCAGGGCGCTGTTGGGTTGGCAATATGGGTTCCTTCAGTGACAAATCAGGTGAAGGAGAATGATGCATCCGATTCAAGAAGCTTAGCAAGAGGATATAATTCCGTTGCACCTGAAGATAATGATGGAGGGAACTGGAGACAAACCAATGGAAATGGTTTAGAACTCTCTATTGTAGGAAATGCTGTTGATCTTGAAGCTATTGATGAGGAACTACTTCTAGAAAATCTTAAGGTTAAGAATACCTCTCTCTTTCCTCATAACTACTACCTCTGATCCTAAATATAAAACCCATTTGACTCTTTTTTTTAAGAGATTGAAAAAGCTAAATAAGTTACTTAATCATATCATATGTTGTATATGATAAAATTATATCTCAGTTTATAAGCCAGACAAATTAGTTTGGAGAAAAACGGTAAATATAAATACTTTAAAGTAATTTAATTAGCTTCTTTAATCTCCCAAAAAAAGTCAACTGGGTCTTATATTTAGAATTGGAGGTAGTATTAATATCACAGCTATTTTGGTACAGACTCAGCAGCATGTTACTGACTTTTGATCTCATTTTCTGGCATTTATTAATCTGATATCTTTATCACCTCAATATGTTGGTGGTCTTATTGATCAGGTTTCCCTCGCCATGTCAAAAAATTATCTGAAGGTTGCACTGGATATGGCACTGAAAGAAGCAACCAAGTTAATGGGTGATAGCCAGCAGAATTGTGTCCTGGTGGTTGATGATGAAGATTTTCTGGAAGGAATATTGACATATGGTGACATTAAAAGGTTTCTGTCCAAGAAGACTAGCGATACTTCCAAGACTGATTCAGGGCTTCTCGATGTATGTAGAAAGTATCCCATACCTATTTGCTTTTTTGTTGAATTCATGGAATCCATGGTATGTCTGGGGTGGCTATTGCTTCTCCATAAAATTAAATACAGAAGCAACAACATATCTGTTGCGTCTGTGTTCAACAGTACAGCAACTTGAACTGCAGGAACTATTTTCATATGCATTTGCCAGAACTATTTTCAGAGCAACTTTTAGGATCATGACTGAATCAATCTATTTCACCTTATTTCATAGAGTAAAACTATAACTGCTACAAACAAATTTTAGATATTGTGTAGTCTTTTGAAGAATATATTTGAAGTGCACTGCTGAGTAGGCTACCTCATGAACACAGGAATTCATACCTGGATATCTAATATTTACTAGGATAGAGTAATCACATTCACATCACAGGTTATTCTATAAAATCTTGTTTTTAAGGTTATACTGTCTAAGCTCCCTTGATATCAATCTAATGCACGATAAGCCAACTTGAAAAATTTGCAGGAACGTACATGTCTTGTTTCTTCTGCCTGTACTCGAGGGATTAGCTATCGTGGAAAAGAGCGTGGACTTTTAACATGTTACCCTGATACAAGCCTGGCTATGGCCAAGGATTTGATGGAAGCCAAGGGTATTAAGCAGTTGCCAGTGGTTCAACGTGATGGAGAATTTGGTAGACAGAAGAAGCGAAGAATTGTTGCCCTTCTCCATTATGACTCACTTTGGAATTGCCTCAGGTATTACATATCATCTTGTATTTTGATTCTGTTGACAAATATCTCTTATATTCCTTGCTTTTGGCTTATGAATATGAACATGTTCAGGAATCAGATTAGTAATCAGAAGACAGTGTTTCAAAGTAGCGCAGAAAACAGTTTGGCTGTGATCGCTGCAAACGGACATTAACTCTGGAAGGTGAGACTCGTGGCCATCAAACCTCATGTTTCTCGGTTGCCCCTTGAGAAAGAAATTGTTGAAAGAGAGTATAAGCTGTAGCAGCCAGTTCTACAAAAGCCAAGTTGAAAGTGAGGCTGGTACCACGGCACGGTTCATCCTTGTTTTGGCGCGTCAAAAGTATAGTTAATTGTTACTTCTGATACGAGTTCAAATTTTCAGCCTCAAGGTTCTCTGTTTGCAATAATAACACATCAATATACCATTCCTGTTTCATTGTTGCCCGAGATTCTTTTGTAAAATTTAGCACATAGCAACTTGTAAATTAAATATAGAAGGTAAATGGATTACGCTGTGTAAGAGACTTGGATTCTCATACCCACAAATTTAAGTCCTTATTCGCTCGATTACTGACATACGCCTCTGGTTTCATTTTGTTATTCTTTTGGTCCTAAATGCAAGGCCTAATTAGAGAGTTGATTTGATTATAAATGTAAGGTCCATTTTCTATATTTACCAATTGATGTTTTCTTGACAATAATCAAGTAAGAGAGAGATTGAAGGAATTAGAAAGATGATTAGAGTATTTTAGAAGATACATGTCATATTATTTAAATTAACTTCCTTAATTTAATCAAATTATGTTATTAAGTCTTACATTAAAGATTAGAGACTGCATTTTGTATCATAGCTTTTTGACCCCGACAGTTTTCCTTCTGGATATTTACTCATCTTTGTTTCGGAATGGGATTTAGGGGCATGATCTTGGGATTCGTGGAGTTTGATTCGGATACCAACTACTTGATTGTAGATGTAGAGGTTCTAAATTTTTTTTGGTTCTGCGTGGATGGTGGAATGACTTTGAATAACTGATGTGAAAATCGAATAAAAATAAAAGGAATTGTGAATTCTAGCCAATACGACCGCAAATAACCAACCTTTTGGGCCCGTTTGGTACGCAGAATTGATTTTGATGGAAATGGAAATGGATATGGATATGGAAATGGAAATGGAAATGGATATGGATATGGAAATGGAAATGAGGTTTAAAAGTGTGTTTGGTATGTCATGGAAATGAGATCTAATTTTTGTAAGAAAATACCAAAATATCCTTCTAAAGACATGGGTGAGCGGGTTGCCCGCCGCTGTTGTTGCCGGTGATGGGATGGGACAGCGTGAACTAGTTGGGCGTGAAGCTTGAAGGGGTAAAAAGAAGAATCTGGTCTCATGGAAATGCAAATCCGAGCTTTTGTGATGGAGGCCAATTCCATCAATTTTGATGGAATTGATTTCCACATGGAATTGAATTCCATGCTCCCAAAAGTATACCAAACATGCTTACATCATGGAATTCATTTCCATTTCCATTTCCTTGACTCCAATTCAAGCGTACCAAACGGGGCATTTATGATTCTTCATATAAGGTCACTTATAAAAACTGATGATTAAGATTTAAGGTATTATTGAAAATCAGGAAAGTTTTCTGCGTTTAACAAATTTTATATTATTCCCTTAGTCCATGCAAAGTGGTTAATAGATATTTATAACATGGAATGGAGTGAGTGTTTTTCTTAAAAAAAAATTACACTACTTTCTATTGAGTTGGTGCATGGTAGTCCTCCTTTTTTCTTTCTTTCGTTCATTCTTTTTTCCCCCTTTAACTGTCTTTTTCCTTTTTCTTTTCCTTTCCTTTATTTCGAAGATTCTCACTCAAGTCAACAATGAAAGGATGAATTGCGTGTTTTCCAAAAAGTAGTGGCAAGATTTATTGGTTTAGATTTTAGAAGTAGCCCTTGATTCAAAAATGAAGAATTGAAACTAAATTACTGTTTGGTTTAGCAGAAAAAACGCGGTTGGAACTACCTTTCTAACACAGTGCTCCTGCATTCAAGAGGATAATTTTGAAGATGAGATCAATCGTAGAATAGACTTGGGTTTATACTGACTAGATATTGCTTGCTAGCTAAAGAAGGAGATGAAGATGAGAAAGTTGTGACTGAAGGACCAAAATGAAGAAATTAAGAATGAGGACTTACGGGAAGAGATTGAAAAATGTATCATTCTCTTTCATTGCATTTATTAACGGGAGTGAGATGAAAATAAGGCTATCAAGATACTATTTCCTATCTTTAATATAAGAGCTAGTTTGGTATTGAATTTGGTCCTAAATATAATATTTTTATCCACTTTGTTTTCCAAATTTATAATTCTTTTTGAAGTATTCTTATTGATTGCAAGCATTAAGGAGTTTCTATTTAAAGGTAGTTATGATAGAAGATTGTTTAGAAAACCAAAATACTTTTGTTACAAATCACTACCATAACTAACTTAACCAACTAAAATTAGTAAACTAGCTCTTATATTAAAGACCAGAGCTAGTAAAAAGAAAGGGATGTTACAAGGAGAGGAGGGAGTGATGTTAATTTATGATGGAGCATCTTATGATTTTAATTGACGATGGAGCTGTATTAATTTGAAAATTCACCTTATTAGATGCTAAGGGCTTGTTTGTTTATGTTTCATGTTTCAATGTTTCCAAAACAGTTTTATAAAATTGTTTGGCTTAATATAATCATTGTTCCTTATGGTTTCACTAAATTTTGGTTCTTGTCCTTCAAATTTAAAACATTTGGTTTTAGTCCTTTAAGTTTACTTCGTTTAAAATTGTTGGTTCTCATAATTTGAAAAGGACTTGATTTGCCTATGTGACACTAACACGGTTGTATTAGCTTATGCGGTTTGTTGAAGGGTAGTATGGGGTGGGGAAAACTCACATATGTTGTTGGCCAATGACAATCATATTGTATGGTGGCGAATTCTATATTTGTTTGCTTGTATGATAATAATTTGTTTGCCTTACTTGTGACTGCTACTTGAGTAATTTCATGTTTAAGGAAGGCTTCTTGTTGTGGCTGGGATTTCTCCTCATAATCTCACCAATTCCACCTTTAACCTCTACATGTGCTAGTATAAGTGAAAGTAGGGGTAAATAAGTCATGATTTAAGCTGTCTGTGATATCATGTTTTGAAGCTTATAACATGATCTAGTTATTTTGATATGTATGATAATGAACTTCAATTGTAACAAATTTGTTAAGGGTCCTGGCTAAGGGTCTTCGGTTCACTTTGCTGGCTAATTTGGAAAAATAGGTGCAAAAGAGCATTTGAAGGAACCAGTGGCCACCCACAACAAATTCTTCACAAAGGCATTCATTTTCTTCATGAAGGAATAGTGGAAGGTCAACTCAAACACAAGATTTTCAGAGTTCTTGATAGAGTCTCAGAAAGATGGATCGCCCCACCTGAAGGTTTCATTCGGATCGACGTCGATGCTGCAGTAGATGAGCACAAAAATTCTGCAGTAGGAGGAGTGGTTCGTGACAGTTCAGGAGATTGGATCTGCAGGTTCCAACAGAATATTGGTATTACATTCGGCTCAACAGCTGTGGAGGTACAGGCTATCAAAATTGGACTAAAGCTATGCAAAACTTTGAACTTTGCAAACATTAAGTTATTCTCTGACTCAACGGAAGCACTTCACTTGCTACTTCACCCAACCGGTCAATTCCATCCGTTACAAGATGAGTTTGAGGAAGTTAGGGAGTTCATTTATAGGGACTGGGACTTAGAGATTCATCATTCCCACAGAGAAGCCCTTCGATGTGCTGATTACTTGGCAAAAATGGCTCTGGACTCGAACAGCGATCTAACCCTATTGCAGCACCCTCCAGATTTCTGTTCGATCCAAATGTTGGCTGATATGAGCTAACATTTGGTTTTTATTCCCTTGTAACCTAGCCTAGGTTTTGGCTGTCTGCACTCCAGAGTTTACTCTGGTCATTGTAATTCAAAAAAAAAAATTGTAACAAATTTGTAATGTTTTGTATGCTTTAAGTATGACATGCAAACACTTTTGTAATCGTATAAGTATGTATGTTTCTTCCTTCTTTGATTGAAAATGAGCAAACTAGAATAGCTCTGGCAAACATAGATATATCATATTAATTAATATGTTTGGAAATCATTTTATACTTTTTGTTATTTTTGAGTGATTTTTTGTCATAATTGTTTGGTTTGATTTTGATTATTGACTTCGTACTATACATTTGGTTACTAAACTTGTGGTTGTATCTAGTTAAACATGGTTAAAGATAGTGGAGACTGCTTGGACCACCAACAAAAAATTCCTCCCTTCGATCCTAATTATAAGATAAAGTTGACTTTTTTTTAAAGAAATTAAGGAAGCTAATTAAATTACTTTAGAGTATTTATATTTTTATTTTTTTCTCTAAACTAATTAGTTTGACTAATAAACTAATATATAATTTAAGGATACATAACATATGATATAATTAAGTAACTTATTTAACTTCCTTAATCTCTCTAAAAAAAATGTTAACTGTTTTATATTTAGAATCGAAGGTAGTATTAATCAACTCCAAGCTAGAGAGGCTAATGGGAAGGAAAAATAATAGAGAAAGAGATGGGAACAGAGATGAAAATCCTCCCCTTGTGCCTTAAAGGAATAACCAAATAAATGATCCTTCTTTACCTCCTGTAGAGCCAGTCGCTGGCCAACGCACCCACCAACAAGACTGAACAATTCCATAAGTATCACCCTCCTAACTTTGATGGAGAGTTTGATACTAATTATGCTGAAGCTTGGGTTAGACTTTTGGAGAAAATCTTTGGTCATGGTATGTAATTATGAACAAAAAGCCTTGTTGGCAATGTTCATGCTAGAAAAAGAGGTTGATTATTGATGGAAGAGCATTGAATTAATCTTGCAGGCTCCGAATAGCCCAATCAATTGGAAGACTAGTCTTGAACAATTTGAGGACATGACTGTTGACCAATATGTGGCCAAGTACATTGAACTATCTTGATACTCGTCCTACATTTAGCTCTGTGATGATGAACATAGAGACTCTGAAAAGCTATAAAGAGGATTGAAGCTAACAATCAGATATAGAGTTGCTCTTTAACAAATTAGGAATTTTAATAAATTGGTTGAATTTTGCAGGATAGTTGAAAATAACTTGGATAGGATGAGAAATAAAAAGAAACCTAAGATTGTATTTAAGAGGCCCCAACAGACACAAGCTTTTATGTAAAATAAAGGAAATACTCCAAGGAACAAAAAGGGCCAAGATTCAAGAAAGGAGCAAATGTACTTCATGCAAACAATGCGTTAGAAACCATGGGCCAACGCCTTGCCAAGTAGGAACAAAAATTGTTGCAGATGTGGAATGCCTGGTCATGTGGCTAGGTTATATGACCAGAAGGAGACAACAATTTCCAAGCCTTAGACTCAAGGACAAGTGTTTGCAACTATGCGACAAGAGGCGAGTAAGTCTCTTGATCAGATTCAAGGTATGCTTGAAATTAGTAAATGCCTTTTAAATGCTATATTTGATTTAGGAGCTAGCCATTCATTCATATCCTATGATTGTGCTAAGAAGTTGGGGCTTACAAATGAGATGTTACCAAATGACCTAGGTATTTCAACCCTAGCTAAAAACAAAGTTGTTACCTCTCATACATACTTGACATGTCGTTAGTGTATGTGGCAAGAGTTCATTAATGTTATATGTTTAGTGTAACACCTTAAATTTTATGTCCCGTTATTACTTATCGGAAGCGTGAATTTTATTGTTACTGCTCAGGGAAATCAATTATTGAGCCTCCAATTTAAAACTTTACGAAAACCATTATGAAGTGCTTCTTAACTTCTCAGTGTCTCATCGTTTTTTAATTCCTTTTATGATTACCAGAGTATTTCTTTGCTCATTCTTCGTTCATTCATACACGTAGATACACAAATTGTGTAGCCACACTGGGCTACCAAAGTGTCTGAGATTCATACATAAACAATTGATACGTTCAATCTTCCTTCCACCATCGCATTTTCTCCTTGTACATCTTCAAGCATTCCAATTGTGTACTCAACACACTATATAGTTGGTGAAGGGAGAGTGAGATTCGAAGGAATATCAGTAGCAAAAAATACTAAAATGCATATAAAATAAATACTAGTGCATGACATGCTTGCCTTACAAAGGCTCATGCTAACATAACGATATATATGCATGCTCAATGTTTCATGCAACATACCTATGACCATAGTATAAACAGAAACAAAGCTTTAATAATTCGTATATACTTCACATAATCAAGCAAAGCAATCATACATATCAACACACAACATACATATCTAGTACATGCAACTTAGGTAAGTTCACTACCTTTTGTCTTTAAGTTCTCTTCTTGTTCCTTTTTCTTCCAACCATTAAAGCTTCTTGTAAAGCCTTTCATTTCTTCTTCCTTTACATCTCATGGCCCTAGATGCATATCCACACATTAGAGCCATGACAAATGAATATCCTATATAGCTACATTAGCCTCTAGGACATTACTCTACCCTTAGAAGTCACTCTTATTATAATTCACTCTAAGTATCTCAAAATCGCATGATAAGCCTAATCTGCCGTATTTGTCACCTCATTTTGGAAATTCATAACTAAATCTAAAAATCTCCAATTGAGGTGATTCAAAGTTCTATGTGACCCTATTTAAGTGTATTTTTAAAGGAAAAATATGTCCTTCTGCCAGTTACATGCACACAATTCCAGAAACCTCAATCAATCCTCACTGCCATAGAAATCATTCTAGATTCAATGCCTAAGTTTAACAAATCATGTCTCCCAATGTACTAACCCAAATGCCACATATTATATATCAAATTAAACCTTATCATGTCTATTAATATTATGGAAAGTTTCATGGCCATCTGACAATGTTTAATCAATCAAAATCAAATCAAAAAGAGACTACATCCAGAAAATGAATCTTGCAGCACTATTCATTTAACTTAAATTTTTGGGTTTTCAATCCAACCCTTTTAACATTATGCTCGCCACTTATTCCCACACAATTTTGTGTGTAGAATTCATTTCTAACCTCAAAATTGTTAAAATCATAATCTTTCCCTATTAACCAGGTCTGGCCGAAACTTAGGGTTTCCCGAGCAAAAATTTTGTTTTCTATTATGATGTTTCTAGAACCAGTTTCTCACCATTATTCTACACAATTTTCATTCTAAACTCATTGGAAGCATCAAAACTAACAAAATCCCGTTCCTTCTTTTTGCCCTGGTTTTCGCCAAATCAAACCCTTAGACCAATCAATATGATTTTGTCAACTTAACAACAAGATGATATGCTCAAATCAGTGTTTAGGCTTACCTCTATCCAATGCTATAGTCGATTCTTAATTCCGGCAGCACTTCCACCTTGTAGATAGCACCAAACTCCTCTATTCAAAAATCCAAAACCGTAGAATCGTAGCCCTCATCGAGAGGAACAAGATTCGTGAAGGCTTCACGGACCAAAAACACGGATTTGGGGTCAAAATCAAGCAAGAACACTCCTCCTTCTCTCTTTCTTTTTCTCTCCATATTTTCTATTTTCTCTTATATTATGGACTGCTGGCTAAACTTAATAAGGAGGCTAGAGAGTCCTGGATTTAATTCCACACTTGTCCAAGTGTTTAAATCCTAAGGTGCCATGTGTCTAAGACTAAATCATGGGGTGCTAAGTGTCCCAAAATTTCGGTTTTCTCTTCACTCTCTCATGACTTGGTTGACTTTATTTTCAGGGGAAGGGAAGCATAATGAATTCCCCTAACTCTCGTGTTCAGTGTTTGGGGAGGTCAAGTACATGACTAGATCAAAGACCGGTGGATTTTCCTGACTATTGTGCTAGGTAGCGTCCCCAGAGAGAGCCAACACAAAAGTAAAAAAGTAGAGGTAATGATGAGAGACATGTGTCATCTTCTTATGGTGCCAACACAAAAGTAAGATTTACTTTATTAAAGTTACTTTATGAAGGCCACTAAAATCGTGCCAAGTGTCCACTTGTGTCTTAAAATGGTGCCACATGTCTTATGACTCGGGAATTATCAAGTGTATACCGACGTAGTAAAGATCAAAATGATTAGACCAAAGCTTCAAGAAAGGCACTAGACAAGTAAAGATATCTCTAATCTTATAGTGATTTTTTAATGTGTTTTTGTCTCTAGGACTTAGTATTTGCAAGATGTCTACAATTTTATATCATTTTTGCATTTAGAATTTTGTCCTCGTATCTCTTGCTTTGGAAAGTAAGTTGCTCATTAAGGAGAAGAAGTATGGGCTCTTCACCTTGGTGAGTAAAGCACTCACTGTGGTGAACTCCTCTGTGTCTCTTGTTGAGGTGAGCACTCCTGATTTTGAAGGATCCAATTGATTTCATTTATTCAAATTTAAGAAGAGGATTTTAGTACATTATTATTTGAATGGAGGCTTGAGGCCCTATAATCTTTGTCACAGGGGTGTGCTTATGGTTATTAATGCATGTGATTATGAGAAACATTTTAATTAATCATAATAGTCATCTATACACATTTTCCCCTTTTCTATCTTGGTTAAAGATCCAAAAGCAATGTTACTCTTTTTTATAACCTCGACAGCCCTACCATGAGTTGTAACCCCCTTCCAACCATAGGCCAAGATTAAGTTTATAATCAAGTAATTAAGTGAGATTAGAGACCTTAGATGATTTGGGACTTAAACAAAATCAAACTTCCCAAAATCAGAGTCTATAAAACTTTTCTAAAACATGTTCACATAGGTCTCATATTCACATTACAAATACACAATTGGCCTGTACAGGTTGATTCCATTTATACATATTAGAGTACAACATAAATTCTAGACACACTCGGGTTCCATTAATTGATAAAAGTTGTTTTGGGAGAGTGAGATTCTAAAAAATCCCTATAGTAACAAATCACTCATAATATGCATAATAATAAGGCATAAAAGCAATCATCACCCATACATAGCAACTACAACGGCAGTTACAGCGGCAAAGGCAGGTATAACTCATGTCACCCTTACGTTTACTCACGCTGTATTGCACCACAACACATTTCACAATAATATATTTCACCACAGCTAGGATTCATATAAAGCATTTTACAATACACAGCCATATTGGCCGGATTCACAAAGCAATTTCTCAAAGATCCATGTCTATTACAACGGCAGTTTAATGGCCAAGGTAGGTGTGATAAGCATCAACCCCCTACGACGGCTCCTACTGAGGTGCTCGCGCTGCAATGGACTATGGCACATTTTCATTCACATTTCACAAACACAATTATCAATCATGCATACCAGACATTATGCACAACATGAGGGAAAAGTCACTGCCTGTTCTTTCCTTCTGTGTAAGCTCTGGCACTGGTCCATCCCAAGTAGGGTAAATGTCGTATCCTATAATTCATAATGAGTAACGAAGTATTATTCTCTATCCAATACTCAATTACTTCTTAACACTTAATTTGGTTATCATTATTGCTATATTAGAGTCATTAAATACCCCTAACAAAACTCCTAAAGGGTTGGAAAAACTATCCCAAAGATCCCTTTTTGGAAGCACAAAAACTGATTTTTCACTACTGCACTCGAGTGAAGATGGCCTCACTTGAGTATTGGTATGGACACTCGAGTGAAGAATGCCTCACTCGAGTGATGGTACGGTCTGCACTCAAGTGCTAGAAAGTGAGGACAGAAAGTGTTTACCCGAGAGTACAAAAAACTTTTAAAGAAAAGAATCACTCGAGTGGAAACTCTAGCACTCGAGTGACAGCTTAACACTCGCAAGTGTTAAAGCGTACTCTTGAATCTTGGACAGGAGTGACAACCCGAGATGAGAGTTCATGGTATCAAATACACCGACACTTGAGTGAGAGGAGGCTCACTCAAGTGAGAACCCACAACACTTGCAAGTGATGCAACACTCTTACCTCTACACATGGAAGTGCAATACAGAAACTGAAGGAGAAAAGGAATTTACACTATCACACTTGAGTGAACTCATCCTCACTCGAGTGATGTTCTTCCCGCACTCGAGTGAGCCCCATATCACTCGAGTGATACGCATCAGAAACCAGAAAACTTAACAACACTTTCCAAAAGATTCCCAAGAGTTTCCAATAGACCCAAAACCTCAACCAAAGCTACTCCCACACAAAAACACCCAAGGAATTCAATGGAATCATCAGAATTACCAAAATCCTACTCCATTATCATGCTTTGGTTTTGGGAAACACAAATATCAAAATTTTAAAATCATCGAAACTTCACAATTTAACCACCAATCAATTCTATCTATTACAAATACCTCTCAAGATACCAATTTCATGCCCAAAGCATACCAAATACCCAATGACACTCATTTTCAAATTCAAGGCCATAAATACCAAAAATTCCAAACTTCACCAAATGACATGAAACATAGATGGAAAGGCTTGTTTCACTCACCTCTTCAACTTTTCCAAAGACACTTCTTGATTCTCCAACTACCAGATTTTCATGATTCCTCAAATCACCACCAATGGAGAAACTACAACCATCAAATTAAAGCTCTCACTTCAAGGATCAATATTAATGAAGTGAGTTTGAGTAATAGAGGTCCCTTACCTACCCAAATCACAAGCTTTTCTTCTTCCTTCTTTGGTCTCCAATGGTGTAAGAGAGAGAGAGAGAAGGAGAGATGGAGTGTGAGAGATGAAAAAATGATTATGATACTACTCCCTCCATGTCCAGGGAAAATGAGGGAAGAGAGGAGAGAGAAATATTAAAATACTCCCCCATTTGACTTTCTCATCTTTTCTCTCCTCACACACAATCTTGCCACATGTCACCATTTCATTGGTTCACCCAAAATAAGTCACCAATTAGTCATTTTAATCCTTCCTTTAGCCATTTAATCATACTTCTCATTTTCCTCTTAGCTAGTAATTAATTTCTCTATTAATCACTAACTAATTGCTCAACAATTTCATTCTTTGAATTTCCACTAATCATGGCATATTAATTAATATTACCGCTAAAACCCATCATTATTCCACTTTAATTCAATAATTATCCTCAATAATTATCATTAGCCTTTAATTGAAATTTGGGGCATTACATGAGTCATTTTCTTTTCTAATAAGATTATTCCCTAAAATTTTTTTTAAGTCATTGGATGTAAGTTAGAGAATTATAGGTCCCTTCTTTTGGTACTTCCAAGATGTGATATATGTATATAAATTTATATATAGATTGAATATGTTAAGGTACAAGTGGTGGCACCTAGGGTTGTGTGTTCTAGTTTTTACTCTTTGTATGTGTGTGTAATGCCCCCAATTTTGATTAAGGGCTAATGATAATTACTGAGATGATTTGTAAATTAAAAATTGAATTATTATGTGTTTTGTGACAATTTCGGTAAATGTGCCAAAATCAATGGGAAATTGGAAAATGGAAAATTGTTGGTTAATTAGTCAGTGATTAATAAAGAAATTAATTGCTAACTAAGAAGAAATAAGTTGTGTGACTAAATGGCTAATGGAGGGGTTAGAGAAACTAATGGGTTACTTACTTTATGAGAGCCAATGAAATTGTGACACTTATCAAGTTGGTAGAATGAGAGACTATGGGAAAGTCAAACTCATTTTTTATCATTTCTCTCTCTTTCTCTCCGTTGTTTTAGCTAAAGAAGCATGGTGAGGAGAAGCATCATCATTTCATCTCCTTCCTCACACTCTTCCTTCTCATTTTCTCTCTCTTGTTCATCCTCCATTGTTGCTCTAGAGAGAGGAAGAAAAGCTTGGTTTTAAGGTAAGTCAATGACCTCAAATGCCAAAACTCTCTTTTTTAATATTGTTCCTTGGGTTAAGGGCTTCATATTGATGGTTCTAGATTGTCCATTGGAGTTGATTTGAGCACTCAATCTAAGAGTTGGAGAACCAAAGAGTACCTTTGAGAAAGTTGTTAAGGTGAGTAAAAGAGACCATTCTATCTATGTTTTATGCCATTTGATAAAGCTTGGAATTTTTGGGATTTTGGGCCTTATTTTCGAAAATTAGGGTCTTAAAGAGTATGGCATGATATGGTTATGGAAATGGTGTCTTGTAGTGAGTTTGGAATAGATAGAATTGGTTTGGATTTGAAATGTTAAGTTTGGAGATTTTGGGAATTTTATGTTGAATGTCATCTAAAACCAAAGCATGATAATGGAATAGGAATTTAGTAGTTCTGATGGTTCCATTGGATTCCTTGTTCAATTTTATGTGGGAGTAGCCTTGATTGAGAATTTGGGATCATTGGAATCACTTGGGTAAAATTTGGGAAGTGTTGTCAACTCTACTTCATTTTTGGCTACTGATAAGCCTCACTTGAGTGCTCCAGGGCATCACTCGAGTGCAACCTTGTATTCTCATTGTTCCTTCTGTGTTTCTGATTGCACTTATGCTCAAAAGGCAAGAGTGTTTGTCTCACTTGCGAGTGCTGCGGGTTATCACTCGAGTAAACCTTGTCTCACTCTAGTGTGAGCGTATTTAACACTATAAACTTACATCTCTGGTTGTCACTCGCGGTTGATTTTCAAGAGTGTGTCTAACACTCACGAGTATTAAGCCATCACTCGAGTGTTAAGGTCCCTAATTGAGTGATGTTCCCTTTTAAAAGTTATTGTGCTCTCAGGTGAGCACTTCATGAACCTTACTGAACTCGGGTGAGCAATAGGCTATCACTCGAGTGATTTGAGTTATGCTCAAGTGCGGTGACCAATTCTTGTTTCTGTCATTACTTTCTGCTCTCAGGTGGACAATTTCTACACCTCACTTTGTAGGACTTGAGTGAGCATTTTGGCTATCACTCGAGTGTTGACTTTTATGCTCTAGTGCTGTAGGCATTTCTTGTTTCTGTCTATGCTTACTGTCAAATACTCACACGAGTACACTTTTAAGGACTCAAGTGCAAGTCCATCATCACTTGAGTGAGGTTTTTTTCACTCGAGTGAAACAGTTAAAAATCTGTACTTTCACTTCTAAAAGGGGATCTTTAGGATAGTTCTTCCAACCCTTTAGGGCTTTTGTTAGAGGCGTTTTTAGCTACTTAAGGGACATTAATGATAGCCAAACTAAGTGTTGTAAAGTCATTTAAGTATTAGAATAGAGAAGACACTTTGTCCCTGATTGTGAATTATAGGATTCGATATTTACCCTACTTGGGAGCGACCAGTGCTAGAGCATGCACGAAAAGACCAAGGTAGTGAATTTTCTCTCATGTTGTGTATGATGCTTGGTATGCATGACTTATCATTGTTTTATTGTGAAAATCTTTGGCATAATGCCATTGTGATCTTGTGAATGTGTTATTTGCCGTAGGGCATTACAACATGAGCAATTCAGCGTGAGCAATCGTAGGGGGTGGTGGTTATCACACCTACCCCTGACGTTGTATCTACCGTTGTAATCACCAAGGCTGCGTTATGGAATCATGGATTCCTGCTTTGAGAATATGCCAGTGTGACTTGAATGTAATATGAAATATTTTATATGGATCCTAGCTTTGGTGATATATGTGATATGAACATGTTGTTGTGCAATACAGCGTGAGCACTTCAGCGTGAGTAAATGTAAGGGTGATGCACGTCATACATGCCCTTGCCGTTTTAACTACCGTTGTAGTTGCTATGTGTTGTGTGATGATTTACTTTCATGCTTTGTGGTTGTGCATACTATGAGTAATTTGACACTACGCGGATTCCTTAGAATCTTACTCTCCCAAAAACACATTTTCAGATAGGGCTGGTAACTTAAAAGAAAAGAAGGTAACGAAGGGTGGCTGAAGCTCCGAGCTAGGAGTTTAATTTGGTTTTTGGTTATCATACTATAGATTTGGATATCTAATGGGAAACAATTGTATATTTTGGAATTGTGGTATAGTTTTGCGTAATCCTCTAGATAAGGGAAAATGGATTATAGGCATTGGTGCCTTGTAAAACCCTTATTTGATTGATAAAACTCGAGTGTGTCGAGAATTTACATTGTACTCTAATATTTATAAATGGAATTGAATTGTACAAGCCATTTATGTATTGAAATGTGAATATGAGACCATCGTTGAACAGGTTTTGTAAAAGTTTTTGAAAATCCTAGTTTGGGAAAAAGAAAATTTTAATAAGTCCCAAATCATCTACGGTCTCTAATTCCACATAATTACTTATTTATGAACTTAATCTCAGCCTTGATGACGACGGGGGTTACAGTGTGTATGTGAGAGAGAGAGGGAGGGAGGGAGGGAGGGAGGGGGAGGAAGGGGGAGGGAGAGAGGCTGAAATTTGCAGTGTGTGACAAGGGGCACATGTGGCATCATTCAAGATAATTCCATAGGATTTCCAAATGTGATTTGGACAAAATTAAATGGGGATGATAATGTGAAGGTGATGGTTATGACAATGTAGAAAATAGAAAAGTTTTAGCTTTTACTTTAAGAGTAAGTGAATGTAGTAGTCTAATTCTAGTGAGATATAGGGGGCTGCATCTTTTGTGAGCTTTCTTTGTGTTTCTTAAGGTTTCCTAAAGTTAATTGAATGATGGTTGGTTCAAGAAAATGGGTATGAGTGGCGGCCAAACTTGGTAAGAAACTAGAAACAAGAGCCTTAAATTTTTAAGCACCATTAGGAAAAGTTTCCTATTTTGAATAGGAGAAGAAGGCTGAGTGTTTCTTTTTTCTTGATTTTAGCAAGATATAGGATTCCTAATTGGTTTGGGATAATGGGTACGCCTTATGGAATAAAATTAGAGCCAAATTGTTAACTACCCTTGCTTAGGATGCAAGATTGCAGAGATTTTTTTTATTAGGATTACAATTGGAGAAAATTTCCTAAATTCATGAGTTTCTTAAAATCTCATTCATTGATGGTCAATCATTGTTTTGACTTCTTAAATGGCTCCATTTTGACTTTGATGAAAGGGTTTGGAATTATAATTGGTCAAGTATAGTAATTTCCTAATCCTATTATAGGACAAGGAGAGGAAAGTAGTTTCTTGGAAATAGGAATCAGGAATTCCTTAGAATCATATTTCTTTAAATATTAATTCCTTTCCTTCATGCAATTTTCTCCTTTTTCTCATTAAGCCTATCATTTCTTTTCCTGTTCCTCTTCAATCATTCAATTCACCTTTCTTTTCACTTGACCAATTTACATGAGTGGCATCCAAGCTCCTTAAATTATCTACATGTGCACAAAAATCATTTAATTGTAATATCACATTTTAAATAATTCAAATTGTCAAGTGTAACACCCCAGATTTTATTCCCCGATATGTATTGTCATTATTAGAAATAGTCAATGAAATAAAATGATAAATTTTGGAGAATATGAATAGTGCTACTAGTGTAATTTCCGGCGAGTTAGGGAGATTTTCATGTGAATTTGAATAAACAATGATGTTCAAAAATTATGATATTTTATAGGGTGAAAATAGACGTCATAAACTTTAATTCGATATGTCATATGAATCATTTAAAACTATATACAAAAAGTTATGAATTTTTGAAGTTAGCCTAGAAAAAATGTTGATTTTTTGGAACAGCATCAAAAAATTTAATTCTGGGAATTTTGTGCTTTCCATTGGTAAAGGAATATATTTTTCCTTAAAATTAGACTCAATAAGGGTTCTATAGCCTTTGGAATCACTCTAATATGATGTCTACAAATTTAGTTATGATTTTTCAAAGTTAGGACAGAAAATTTGCCAGAAATTTCCAATTAATCAGAAAATTAAAGGGAAAATAGGATATATTATAAACAATTTCCCTTCATCTTCCTCCTTTATTTCACATCAGTTTTGGCTGCAACAAGAGAGAGAGAGAGAGAGAGAGAGAGAGAGTTGTGTGAATTATAAAGAAAGAAGGAGAAGAAATCTCACAAGATAGGTCGATTTCTCCAGTGAATTAGCTCCTAACTTGTGTAGTCCTTCTCCTAAGCTCTTCTTCTATGTAATTTAAGGTTTGGGAAGCACAAATTCAGTTCTTTGGAAGCTAGGGTTTTCGGTCACATCAAAGGAAAGCCGGAGGAAGCACAAGGTAACTTCCAAAACTCCGAATGTTGATTGTTCTGGCTGCTGTGAGTAATTTAATCGGTGAAATTCTGTTGTATTTGCTCTGAATACAAATTTGGGAAATGTGGTGTCATAAACATTATGCTACGCAAATTAAGTCTAAATGGTGGTTATAACATAATTAAATAGTTAATAAAGTGATTAGGAGTATAAAGGAGCAAATAAATCTGCGGAGTTAGAATTCGGAGATCCCAATTTTTTCTGTAGAATTGGGAATTTTGACCTGGTCCAATTCAAGGGGTTAGAGTTGGATTTTTGATTATATGATGATTCCATTGAGTTCAGAAGGGAAAATTAGGCGGGGTTACAGTTAAAAACTTTTTCAGAAAGACCTGAAAAAGCATAATTACGAAAACACTCATAAAACCCTGAAATAGGGGTTGTCAAGGGCATTCTAGTCTTTTGGCAATGAATTTGATAATTCCAAATCTGGAAATGGATTACTTGGGGAAAAAATATGTTAGAATAGCCCAAGTCAAAATTTCAGGAAAAGTGCGGTCAGACCGGGTAAATTGGGGCAGAGCAGGTCAGGTCCTGGGGGCATTTTAGTAAATTTTCACAATAGAATCATATAACCACTAAAAACCCTATGGAAGTGCCTAGAATAGTGCATGAATGGGTTTGAACCTAATTCTTGTATATTTGACATTTTATAACCGAGTTAAGAGCCCAGGGTGCTAGCACGCAAATCAAGGCACACGTTTCGAGGAGAAAAAGATTTAAGGTGGTGACTATATCCTTCATGCATGATGCCATGGTTCATATGTTTTGGGGTTGCCATTGTTTTGCTTAATTAATCAACGTGGTTTGTCGAGTAAGAGCAGTTTGCCGAGAGGGACAGTTAGTGCAAGAAGTGCACTTATACCTAGGGGTTGAGTGTCAATCCAACCGGTGTACGAATAGTGGGGTGGAAGCCCTACACATGTATACATGTCAATGTTTTTATATTGTTCATTAATTTGTGCATACATAGTGTATAACAAATTTACCTTCCGCATTGTATGTAAACAATAGTATGTTGCTACTGGGATTCCTTGGAATTTCATTCTTTTCATAAAATGATAAATGTGCCAACAGGAACTAGCAGATCCAAAGACAAAGTAGTATACGTGGGAAATTGAGGGTGCAGATCCTGAGAATGGAAGTTTGTGGTTATATGTAGTTTACTAATTTTAAATATTTTCAACAAATTTGAATATATTACCAAACCTTATGGGGAAAATCTGAAATGTAATCATGTACTAAATATCAGTATTTTCACGTTATTCCTGTGTTGTTTACCGAACTACCCGTAAGCACTCTAAAAAATAAAAAATATATATAAGGGTATGACATCAAGGATAAAAGATTATCAAAGTTATGAGAATTAGACACTAAAATGGATCCCTAGAATGACCTTGGACATTGTTAAACCCAATTAGGCCCAATCAAGCCCCAATTAACTTAGTTAATGTATACAAAATCCCAAAATAGATATGGAAAAGTATAGAAATAATGGAAAATATCCGTTAGATCCAATATTTTTATGATAACAAAACTAGAGAAGCGTTTGTTTTTTTAGGGAAACTAACTAATAATGTCTAAATATATTTACATGTATATGATTTTATTAATTTCATGTATCAACCGGAGTCAAGGTACCTTAACTAGATTTAATCTATCTTCTCAAATATATCATATAAAAGTGTACCTGGCTTTCAACCTGAGTTAGATACTTTAACCCAAGTTACCATGCTATCTCGGGATATTTTATTGGAAACTCGGAGTCTTGTACTTTAGTGGTAAGTGGGTCCACGAATTCATGTCATGTCTAACTCTAACCGAGTTCATGCATGTTTGTTTAACGATGTTGGATATTATAAATTGCTTTGAACTCTTCCATCTTGAGTTTAGTCTTGTACTAATATGATTTTCGTATTATGAGTCTCTATTCTCAAGCATTAGGCTTTGGGTTCATTCTAACTAGAAGTCAATTTACATTTAACCCAAGTCTATCTATCTTGAATTAATATTTCCTCAAGTCAATTCAAGGTCAAACAGAGTTGAAAGCTTAATCTTTGATTTTATCCGATGCAACCTACCTTGAGTTTAGCTCTTCATTTCATTCTCATTATTTCAACTTGAGGTCACTCTCTGTTAGCTTGAGTCAAACTTCATCTCCTTTTTAATATAAGTTAATTACTTGAGTTTGGTATGCTAACTGAAGTTTATCCCTAAAGCACTCCTGAGTAACATAAATAAATATTTGTGCTTTTCTTATGTCATTTGAACTACCATACTTGATGTTCATATTCTTCAATACTTGAATGTATCATTTGGAAACATCAAGTTCCTGTGCTTCAAGATTTAGCTAGCATGAGTTAGCAAGCAATCAATCAGAGTTGTGCGCTTCACTCCAAGTGTTAGATATTAAAATCAACCTAAGTCAATGTTCCTCAACAAGAAGTTGCTTTTAAGCTTCATTCGACAATTCCATGAAATTCATGTTATACCATCTTCCTTACATGAGATATATTCTCTAAAGTATTCACTACATTGCCATCTCAAGTTCTATTCCCCTTACTCATTGAATCTAAAGTGATCATCTATATCCTAACACGAGTCAAAGATGTAACATCCTAGAATTTAAGCTTGATGATTTTATTTAATTAAGCTTGGCTAATGATGAAAAGTTGAGGTATTAGGTGACTGATTATGGTTATTAATGATTCAGGTATTTGAATTGAGGATTAGACTTGAATCCAAGTTGGGTAATCATTTTTAAGTTGTTCGCTTCGATGACTTTGTCATTGGTTTAGGTGACTGTGTTTTAAAAAGGAAAATGACTTCCCTGTTTAGATTTCCTAGGCAAGAGTGTCACTTGCCACGGTGTAGAGAATTGTCTCTCTGTATCATTTGACTCAGCGAAAGTGTTGTTTGTTGAGAAAAAATGTCAAAGTTAAAGGATTTATCTACTGCGTCATTCGCCTAAACAAGTGATATTGTTGCCGAAACGAATGCACAATTTCTATTTACAAGTCTATTGTGTCGAGCTCAAAAATAGAATAAGAGGAGGGACTAGAGTTTGTCTTGTCCAACCTCTTGGGAGTATTTTAGAGCTTCCTAGACCTAGTGTGTGTTTGGATTAGCTTTTTTTAATAGTTTTTACGACTTACGAGGTAAGTGTGTGAGAGGAGTTTTGTCTCGGGTTTCGCAAACCATGATTTGGAGGATTGCCAAACACACACTTAGAGTAACTTCTCTACCTTCATTTCTTTCTTTCTCTCTCTTTTTTCATATTTTAAAGTTTTAAAAATCTAGGGTTTGAGCTAGATTTTGAAATCGGTCATGTTTTCATCGAATATTTTGAGTTTAAATGAGTTATTTTAGTTAGAAAAAGAGTTTAATTGGTTTAGTTTTGTTGAATTTGTAATGATATGGATTTTGAGCTAGGGTTTTAACTCTAGAGTGAGATTTTGCTTAAGTTTTGATAAAGTGATGTGTGAAAATGAGTTTTGATGTCCGGGTTATGTTAATATGATTTAGATTTGAGGTTAAATCAGTTTAGAATGTTGTCTAAACTTGATTTTATCCAATGGATATTTTAAGGTGAAACCGTTAGCTGTCAAATCGGGATTCTTGAAAGATTTGAGCAATTGGAAGTTATTTATTAGTTTGTATAAGTTATTTAAGGTAATGAAGACCTAAAGGATATGTTGGAATGATTTTTGGAAGTATTTTTAAATGTAATTTTTTTTTAACTTTTACACACACACACACTCACAACAACAACAACAACAATTAAGGTATGAAAATACTTTTGAGCATTTACAAAAAGCGCGTCCAACACTATATATTTTTTAAAAGTGTAAAAATACTCATAAACATTTAAAATGAGAGCAAAAATATACAGTTAAATTTAATCTAACACCATTACTTTTATAATGGGGACCATACTATTTTTATGAAAATACCAAAATGCTGCCAATTCAAGAAAAAAAAATCTCCTCCCATTCCCCTCCCTCCAATAAAAAAAAAAATTCCACCATCAAATCTAGAAAAATTAGGTATTTTGAATAATTTGAAGATATATTTGTATTTTGGTGATTTTAATAATTGAGAAATAATTAATGAAAGAAAGAAATGTGATTGCAATGATGATTTTAGGAAAAGTTGGTTTATGGAATATGCTCTAAGGATTAAAGAGAGCAATTTTGGTAATATAGATTCCCCCACCCGCAATTTTAATGAGTGAAAGAAAGTTGAGAAATGTTAGGGTTTATAATTTGAAGGGGTGATTTGAGGAATAGATAAATTGTTTTCATTTTTCTAATAACATCAAAGTGAGCCAATCATGGTATTAGTTAGAATTTTTATTAATTTTATTAACGTAAATCATATATTTATTATAAAGTGAACTTGAATTTAGCTTGCTAGACTTAAATTCTCTCAAGTTTAGTTCCTTTGTCAAGAACTTCAGGTAACCACTTTCAAATTTAAATATTTGTTGAGGTGATTCTAAATGTATATTGGTATTTTCAATTGCTTCAAATATATGTTATAATATTATATATATGAAAAATGTATAATATATACAGAGGTGTTACATGGTAGAGTTATATATATATATATATATATATTTTGGTTATCCACCCGGTTCACCGGAGCTTTGCCCCGACTACATCTAAATCCGATCCACGTCGCGCACCTGGTTATGGTGGGAGAGTCTCCCAATAGGAATTTTCTGCATACACAAGGCTCGAATCTGAGACCTTGCTTAAGCGGAACCAAGCCGCTTACCACTTGAACTAACTCCCATTGGTATATGGTAGAGTTATATTAGTATGACAATAATGAATTTATTTGTATATCCCTAAACATAGTTTCCAGTCGTGATATCTATTGCAAGCAAGCATTTGTTTACCTCTCAGCAGTGTTGTGTCTAATGCTTAGGTGTGTCTAGTATATGTTAATTAATTAATAAATGAGTAACAGGTACAGATCAAAAACTGATAACATAAAAAAAATGTTTAATTACTAATTAGATTCACACTATGTTTTGAAACATTTCCCTATAAACCACATTGATTGTCTTGTTGGGCTTTTTTTTTTTTTTTTTGGTAAATCCAGTATTAAACTCTTTATGCCATCCATAGATTTAATCCTTAACAAAGTAACATATAATTGACCATGTATGATAAAAATGACCTATTGAAAGTGTATCTTGGTATTTAGAAAGCTGCAAACCGTCACTGCCTTTCTTATTAAGATCAAATGCTAAACAATCTAAGTGCTCAGATATATGACTATAGAAGAATAGTACATAACACTTTGCAGTGGAATCAAACACTTTGTAACGAAATTTGAACCTTTTACAAGGGGCACCACTATCCTAGCCTCAACTGCTTTGACTACAACTTCCCCATTAGGGATGCATTGGCACGAATTTCACTGAACAAGAATGATAATATGATGAGAATGTATTGAATTCCAGATCAATAATAATGATTTAATAGGATAAATTAAAGATAAATGGTACTCCCTCCGGTCCTAATTATAAGACAAAGTTGACTTTTTTGGAGAAATTAAGGAAGTCAATTAAATTATTTTAGAGTATTTATATTTATATTTTTTTCTCCAAACTAATTAATTTGACTAATAAACTAATATATAATATATGGATACTAAAAATATAAACACTCTAAAGTAATTTAATTAACTTCCTTAATTTCTCCAAAAAAGTTAACTTTGTCTTATAATTAGGACCGGAGGGAGTAAATTACTTGTGATAAGCAATGGTGAGATTCAATTTCTTTGTTGTTTTAGACTCTTTCCTATGATTGACCAAGTGTCCAAATGCTTATAATAATCCAATCACATCTGGATGAATTTGCCAACGTAGTTAGAATAGAACGACATGAATGAGGATAGTATGGGAAAAAAAAAACTAACCAATTAATTCATCGTTTTTGGCGTTATCATTGGCAATGTCCTTAATTGGAACAAAGTTGAATGCATTTAGAGGGAATAGTAAATCATGTTCTTGAAGAAATGTCATGTCATGGAACACTCAATCTTCTAGGGGTGGTTACAAGATTTGTAAGTTTCAATTCATTGCTAACCTTGACTTTAAAGTTCTCAAATTGGTAGACCTCACTCTCGCTAAATCATTGATGTATGTTTGAAGTTGTCCCTTCTGAATAAGAGAAGCTTCAATCTTGACACCCTATTTGCGTCAAGTACGATAAACTAGGTACATTATAAAACACCCCTTAAGTGAATATGACAACATTATTTCCAAACACGAAAGTGTGGATACATCTTGGACACTATCTACTTTCTGAGCACTCTTACAACAATGCACCATGTGCCTTTAATGTTATCAACGTCTTTGATCAGATCATAAGCAAAGTTTGCCATTTGTTTTGATGATGATGCTAGTGGGGTGCAGAAAATTATTTGTAGTTAGCTGATAATGCAAGGAGCAAGAACTGTTGAGGAAAAAAAAACAAGAAGAACTATAGAATAATCAAAGTACTAGGGTTGAGCATCGGTTTTTCGGTAAAAACCGAACTACCGAAATAAAGGAAATTCTGAAACCGAACCGAAACCGAACAATCGAAATAACTGAACCGAAATAACCGAAATTATTCAGTTCGGTTTCGGTTTTGTAAGAAAAAACTGAAATTTTTTTAGCCTTCATTTTTTACTTCAAATATCTAAATTTTCAACCAGTAAAAATTAATACAAATTATAAAGTTGAATAACCTCATCAAGATCCAAAGAAAGATGATATAAAACAAAGTATAAACAAAATATTACATATATGATTAATGTAGTTTGGAGTACCCAATATTTCAATAATGGAACAAAAAATAGGAAGGTTTTTTAGAGATGCAGAATAATTGTATTCAACATTACTTAATTCAAAAAAAACATAACAAAAGTTCAAAAAGATGAATATCCAATTATATATCATTGTTTATCTTGCATCCGGTTTTTCGGTTTAAACCGAAATTTTTTTAAAAAAACTGAACCGAACCGAAAAACCGAACAAAAAAACCGAACACGCACCAAACACAAAAAAAACCGAATCGAAAAGACTAAAATTGATTCGATTCGATTCGGTCTTCGGTTTCGGTTCGGTTTTGTTCACCCCTACAAAATACCTTGGATGCGAGGGTTGTGCGACTCAAGATGACATGTGCAAATAGAAGTTTGTTTTCTTTTTTAATATAATACCTCAATAACCTGTTTATATATTTATATATATATATATTTCAAATCTCTATAATATTCCAATAACTAACTTTATTATGTAATTTTTTTATGCAAATAAATGACCAGGTTTGGCAGGTAGTCTTAATTTAAAATGGCGACAATGCATATTACTTTTTTTAGATAAACAATGCATATTTTTCATAAGTCAATAGTAATTTTAGGTAACTGCCTCATTATCATAACAAAATTGAGATATGATATTTTGGGTATTAATATCCCAATTAATGATATTCCATAAACTTGCTTCTTATTTAAATCACCAAATTAACTGTTTATAGAATGATTTCAAATATAAAACATTTGTGAAATTAGTTGTTACCATCCGAGCTATTATGTGATAAGTTAAAGTTTTGATTTGTTAAATTTTTGTTATTATTTTGTCTTTCAGATTTAAAAGTAGTAGTTTTATGTAATTTTACTATAAAATTTAATTTCAAACCTGTTTTGTGAATTTTATAGGCATTGTTGATTAGGACATCTCGGAGTCCAAAATTAACATTTGTGGATATGGAGGGTATTTTTATGTTTTCTTTTTCTTTTTCGCTCAAACGAATCTCGTGGTGTAAGTGCCACTTGTTTGTAAAAAATAAATATTAAATAAATAATAATTCCCCCTCCACCTTCACCCATCTGGTAGCTGCTCCCTGCCCAAGCGCATGCTCATCTTTCGCTTTCTCTGTATTTTCTTCTTCACCGCTGGCCAACCATGGTCCTAAATCTTTAACCCATCGTCACACCCACCTTTCTATTGCCCACCACCCGCCTTTCATTCGTCTCCTTTTTCTACTGCATCTCCTTGGATTCCAGGATGGTAATTTTCTTTAATCTTCAATCTTATGCATTTGAAATGGAACTGCGCCGTTAACTTTGATCTATTTTTCGAATATGCTTGTTCTTGTCTCGGCATATCTTCTGCTTGTTGCCTTTGTTTCTTGGCTATCCGATTTGTGGGGTTTCGCGCGTTTAATGGATGTAGTGGGAAAGAAATGAAAAGATTTTATACAAGCGTAGTATGAGGGAATATTTGTTTGATTAGTATAGTATTGCTTTCCGGGTAAGTAGTTTTTCCAGCCTTATCCTTATTTTGTAAACATTCTCGTCAGATAGACGGGCTCATTTACTCAAAAGAAAACATTAGACAGTAACAAATGTTAATTTTTGGCTTAATCAGACTATCAGAGCAACATCATCTGTAAAGAATGAATGAAGATTAAGGAATTTTTCAGGTTTCGTTGTCAAACTTTGTAGGAAAGACTGATGTACAGATGTCGGATCACATCAACCTCTAATATGCACTTTCTTGTGTTTCCTAGCTGCAGAATCTATATTATTGAAGTAAATGAGCAAATCTTTGAACCGTAGTTGGTGAATGTGTACTGGTGAGCAAAAACAAATCGACCTGGGATCGACCAAAAAAGTTGCAGCATCCATGTCAATAACAGCAGAAAATATAGAGGAAGAAGTAGGGAGAACGGTAGAAGATGCAAAAGAACTGCAGGACTTGGTCACAACTCACATCTCAAAGACCTCCATTGAAGAGCAATCTCTCCGCCAGCGTGCCCTATCTCTTAATGACTCTATTAAACGCTTGCGCTCCTTGCTTGATTCTCTCCTCTCTCAGAAGCTTTTGGACCCCAAGGTGGTGGACAAGGTGAAATTCTACTTCAGTAATAGTGGAAAAAATCAATTGAATTTTCTATGTCAATTCTACTTCAGATACTTCAAAATGGGTAATTCTTTCCGATTTTTTAATATAAAGTTGTTATATGCTTGTTTAAAGTACTTCAATCTCCCTACATTTTTCTTGATTTTATACAGACCTCTGTATCATGGAAGACTAATTCATGATTGTGTTGGGAAAGGTGTTAGTTCCTCTAATATTTATATCAAATGGAGACTGGATCAAGCTATGTCACTTAAAGTTTGTGACTTCGTTCTTTGCATGTTGCTAGCACTCTGTCTGAGGATTAATCTATAACTCTAGTTCTTGGAGGTTGTAATAGGTCTTCATCTTTACCTTCTGGTCAATTGAGGATCTCAATCATAAAACCCTTTAGAATTGTTGAACAGAAGAGGAGCAGGAACAAGAGGAGGTGATTCAAGAGAGTGCAGGCTAGCATGTATATGGGGGTAGTCCTATATAGTAAAATGATTAAGGCCAGTTTGATCAATAAAATTGAAATGTCGTATTTGATAAAAATAAAACGTAATATAATCTCTTAAAAGATCTTAAATAATTTATCTTGATTGGTGTTTGTTGTAGGTTGTAAAAGTTGAGGATAGGTTTGTGTAGTAGAATTAAAAAATAGAGGGTTTGAGAATTTAACTATGTATAATCTCTTAACAGCTTGGTCCGCATTCCTTAATACCCCTTATATGTTCTGATCCATTTTTTTTTTGGTTAATATCTTTATTGTTTTTCCATTTTTACAGTTGGATGAAGATTTACAAAGGGCGAGATGCATCATGGCAGATGGTGATGCTGCTTCGCTTCTTCCAGGCAATGTGCAAGGTTCTGTTTTCTCTTTTTCTTCTCATGAACATAAGAGCTGTATGCCTCTTACGTTTAAATTTTTGTATCATAATATTATCCCTTGTGCTGATATCCAAACATTAGGGAGATTTTTGAGGATGTTTCTGGGCCCTATTAATGTGCGTGCCTCTCGGAAGGATGTCCAGTTGAAGGTTAAAGAAGAGTACAACAGTTACAAAGTATAAATCCTCTGCTACATCTACCTTTCCACACATATTTTTCTCTATCTCCCTAAGTACAAAGTGTCTGGCTTAATCATAGATTTTGCATCTTGGAATTGGAAATGCTTGCATCTTTATATTGCTTCATCTCGGATAATTTTTTTTTTCTTTTTGGTTTGTGTTGTAATTTCCCTGAACTTCTGAATACCTCATTGACATGGTAAAGGTTGGGTCAAAAGCTGCTCAATCAAGAGTGTACTTTTGGGAAATGGGTATCTTTAATGGTCATTGCAATTCTTAATAGCTACTCTATATAATCGGAAGTAACAATTTGACTGACTTAAGGGAGCATTATGTTGCTTTTATACTGTGGATCCATGCTTAGTTTTTTATTGGAACTGACAGCTACATAGTGCTGACTTGTTTGTATCACTGCTTTGATATTTTATGAGATTTCCATTTTTTGTTGTTTGGTGTTGTAAAATCTGTACAGATGGCATGTTCCTTTTTCTCATACATCTAAGTAATCTAAGTATATGGTTTTACTGAGGTGTTGATTTTAATTAATTTACCTAAATGCTGTCATTGCTTCCCTCATTCACATGATAATAAGATGCTCATTAAAAAAGTTTGCTTATGTTTGAGGCCACTATTCTTTCTGATTGCGGGTGGCTTGATGTAATTAATTTAGTCTCACTACAAATTTTCCCTAAAGGTAGCCATAGAAGAAGCTGGACTGTTGAAGATCTTCTGGTACCTGTATATTAATTTTGACTATTAATCTTTTCAGGCCCAATATGCATTTCTTGATTGTTGCTCCTATTTAATTTCATGAGAACTTCTCTTGATATCATTGTAATTCTTTCTGTTTTAATCTTTGAGTTCATTCTGATTAATTATGATTAACTTTTTTAATTGATGCATCAAAAACCTATTTTCAGATAAAGAGATAAACATGTTATACTTGCATCTAGATAATGCATTCCGAGGTTATAAAGATTGTGATACTTACGAGAAAATTACACGTCATTCAGGATAGAACCGCCCTTCTGTTCCTCTTTTTCCCATCAGTACTTCTGATTCTAAGATCATGGATTTGGGCTGGATGCATGCCTGCTTTCCCAGTTCAGCTTTACCAGGTATTTTCTTTTAAATCCCTTCATTTGATTATATATTGTTCTGACTTTTGAACTTGTTCATACATTATTCCTATGGGTATCATTTCTCAGGCTTGGCTGCTATTTCTTTACACTGGTTTAGCATTGCGAGAGAACATATTGAGAGTCAATGGAAGTGATATTCGTCCATGGTAATGCCATAAAACTCTTTTGTCTACTGAGACTTTGCAATAGTAATTTTTGCATGTAATCTAACATTCTTTATTACTGCAAGTCATTCCTATATTTCTTCTTTATAGTACATGCTTGATATTCATGAAACTTATTTGACATAAGATGGGCACAGAAAATGACAATAGGACCAAAGTTGATGTAAGATAGTGATGGACTCAATATTTTATGGGCTTTGACTTGGTTTTGGATATAGATGGTTTTGACATCCTAAAAATAGGTTAATTGAAGGTTTGCTAGACTATAGGATGATAAGAGTGGTTTGTCAACAATAATAGTGTATTTGATGATTACCCAATAAATCAGTCAAAGGTCATTAATCAGAATTTGTAGAATTTATTGAGTTAGGGATAGTGCATTCAGAAGTAGTAAGAGTAATTTATAGAATCACTTGGTAATGATTCTGTGAACCTTAAAGGGGTCATTTTACTAGGTATATCTATTTACTTTTGTGGAATCAAGTGAACATTTTTGCTAGGTAAGACGTAAAGATGTTCATTGATTGATCTCTTCTTCAAATTATTGTTGATTGACATAGTTGATCCTCGATTCACTTCATGATTGTTTGCTTTTTTTTTTTTTGGGGTTTGATAGGATCCAGATAGGTTGAGAGCAATAAGGAAGAAAAAGATCTTTATTAAAATATGAAGTCAGATTCTAATAACATAAATTAGTAAAGGATGGAAAAATATCTATTAAATTATAAGCAAGTAAGGTCAGTAGATGAAACCTAATGCAGGCTAATCTTGACGGGAAAGTCCTTTGTCTCACCTCTAGATATTCTTACTCTAGTTGTTACCCCCTCGTACATATCTTGCATTGCTTTGATAAAGTATCTATCATTAAACTTATATCATTAATAAAGCCTCTGATAAGACAGAGAAAGAGAGCAAGCATCTCGCTCAACTCCAAATACTTAGGAGAATCTCCATAAGTCCAGAAGAATGAAACTAATATATTATTTCTCCATGACTAGCTTATGGTAAGTAGCAAGGTATTAAAACCCGAACCGGGTATTGAACCGGTCGGGGTACTGGGTTAAGGGTTAGTGGGTCAGACCAGGGCCAAACCGGGACCAAACCGGTGAAAAATTGAAAATTTTAGACTTATAGTATGAAAATCTAAAGGAAAAATAAAAAAAAAAAATTTTTTTTTAAAAAATAGTAACCGGGAACCGGACCGGTCTACTGGCCGGTTCACCGGTTTCCAGGCCGGTCCGGGTTACAAAACCATGGTAAGTAGCCTATTTATAGACTGAAATTACATTAAAATAATCAAATAAATTAAATAAAATATAGAAATAATCTCTAAAATCTACTAGATTCTATCAACAACAATATGGATCCTTTGATTCCTAAAATCTGTCATCACATATTCAAAAGAAACTAATTAAATAAAGTAGATCCTACCTAATATTGTCTCAATAATGAACAAATCTTAACTGCTTTATTATTGTAACAAGAAATAAATCAACAACTCTTGACAATATGTTAACAAACTGATTCATTAACTTCATCCACAATCCCATGATATCTGGTACTCTATCATTGTTCATGGTTCAAGATCAAGTCTAACCATTGTTGAGTTTGTTGTTTCTAGTATTTTGTTTGCAAGAGAGTGAGAATAATGAAGGATAGGAGAGGAAAGAGGGACTTGTTGGTTGGATGTCTTGTCTCCCTTAGACTGAGTCTTTGCATCTGGCTTGCATATTATATAATATGCATGGCCCTATTGATGGTCCTTTCTCCCATTGATGAGGGTGGACTTGAATGAGGAAGGCTTGCTGGGCTTCTATAAACTGCATTTCCTGGTAAGATTAACATATCTTCGGTTTGCTTGGCCCCTGTGAATTCATACAATTTGTCACTCAATGCAAAAGGCATTGTTTTTCACTTCAAGTCTATACAGTTTCCACTATGGTAGAAAGCCATTCAACTGCCAACATCATACTGTAGCCTCTAACTCCATGATTTGGAATTTAGCTTTGAAAAATTTCCTTTTGCATTGGCCATTCCAGTTGTGCACATCTGATCTAACTTAATTTTATTTCATTTGCCATTATCATGGTTACCTGTTCATCCACTCCTACTTTCAGTTTCAATTTAATGCCCATGTCCATCAGTATCACCCCTGGTTACTTCTTCAGGTTACATTCTACATTTGTCATTGTATGTCCTTCCTAACCTTCAATTGCATTCTACAAAATTGCTGAAGTCTATTGAGTGAAACTTTTTAATTCTTCTGCAGTAACATATGCATTCTGAGATTATTCTTTGTAATCTTCTAGCATTGTTATCAAGAATCTGAGAGCTTCACATATGATCTGAAGTATAATGTTAGGGTTCCAATAACCGAGCCCCGTTTTCCGCCTTTCATCATTTCCTTCTTAAGTTGCTTGATTTGTCTTTTACTGGTATTTGAATTGTCACTGGTACATGTCAACATTAGTGGGATTTTTATTAGAGGAAGTAGTAGACTAAATGGTCGAGGTCTTTGGAAAAAAAATATTGATTATTGCATTGAGCTTTATGCCTTATGGGAATTTTTGGGGAAGTTTGGGTTGCTTCTTTTAATTGAAACCGGAATATGGAGGTGCAAAGCTTGTACAGATCTGTCTCATTAGCTAGGACGTTTGGGCTGAACTATCTTATGTTTTTTTTTTTGGGGATATTTGAGTGAATGATTTTGTTATGTAATATATAAATAAGGGTTAACGGTTAGTTAAGGGTGTTAGTTAATAAATAGAGCCATTAGTGATGTAGAATGAGAGGCGGTAGTTAGCAGTTAAGTTTTATTTCTATTGTAAGATGCCTATTGTAAGGATCATCATTCATCTAGATTGTTAGCAATAATACTTGAGTTCTAGTTCTCTTCTCCTCTGTTTCTTTTTTCTATTCTCTCTATTTCTTGATTAATCCACAACAGTGGTATCAGAGCGGTCTTTCCTTGACTATCTCTCCCACACCTTCCTTCCTTCTTTCTGCTACATATCTTACCAAAAAGGAAAAAAGGACGTCCCACAATCTTCGGTTGTACTCAAGAACATGCCTCCCCCTATTGTCCAAGACTCTGATGAAAACAAGATGTGGCTATGGCAACGTGGCAGCGTGAAGGAATTTAATGCCTTCTTTGATGATGCCACACGTAACATACAGCTGCCAGAACGTTATCTTGTCATGACATATGTGGCGGGTCTAAAGAAAGAGATAGCAGATTCAGTCCGATTGTTTTACCCTCTCATGATGCAACAGGCTCGTTCTATCGCCAGAGCGGAAGAAATATTTCTGCAGAGGTGATTGGAGAAGGCAAGAAGTGTCTTGAAAGATCAAGAAGATGATGGGGTTCCTCTGCCATCAATTCCAGAGCAGCCCACAATTATTGAAGAAGCCTCTAAGGTTCAAGAAAGTGGTAGGTCGTGTTCGACCAACACCCAAGAAGAGGAAGTGAGGTGTGTCGCACATACGCAGAGGCAAAAGGAAGTCAGAAATGTTACAAAAATGCCGAGCTGGAGTCTTCTTGGACCTTCCCAAAGTGCGTCGAGGGCAACAGATGCAATAGAAGAAGACGGCTATGGTGATCTCAAGAAGGGCCAGGAATCCTTCATCGACTTGGGTTGCTGTTCGCCCTTCACCTCGCAAGACTCTGTGGAAAGTGTAGAAGATGATCAAAAGAATCACTTGAAGGCTGACCAAGATGTGCGACCCCATGTTTTGAAAGCAGAGTATGCGCAACCAACCACAACAAAGGCCCCAGCTTTGGTTGCCGACAATTCCCGCTCCATTCAGAAGGCTGCATGTGCGACGAAAGGAAATAAAGAAGCCATGGTCATTGCGAAACAGGACACGAAGGTGGTGATGGAAGCAAAGTCAGATGTTGGTGGGTCAGTGAGTTTCGACTCTTGATAAATTTCTAGGTGAATCGCACGAGAAGTCTTCGCCGTTGCCGCTTGCTCTGTGTTCTTCGTCTGCGGTCTTTGTTTTCTTTCCACCGTCGAGTTCCCTTCCCTCATCGCTGTCTCTGTTTCTTTGCTTGCCGTCGACTTCCCTAGCTTCATCGTTGTCTTTGTCTGATGCTAACACTGCAGTTTGGGAATTATCGGAAGTTACCAAGAGTTGCTGTATCTCAAAGATGAGAGATGGGGTTGTGTGGCGAGATACAAATTGTTTGGAGCATCAATCTTTTGTCCCCGGATTTATGTGGCTGAGTGAAGCTGGGTTTGAAAAGTCAAAAATCCCTATCCCTTCACAGCTGGTTTGCACATTCTCGGGAGGGCAGAACTCTTTCGAAAATCAGGGGCATATGGGCTTTGTTTTTCATGAATTAGGCCCATGTTTTTTGATGTCATGGATTTTACCTATCAAGCCTACAAGTTTGTTTTGTCATTGGGTTGTTTTTGCTGCAAGAAGCTTGGTTCTGAGTTGGTTTAAGGGGAAGTTGGTGAAAATGCTGCAAGGTTCTGGCTTGGTGCAAGGTTCTGTGTACTTGGTCTAAATGTTTTTTTTAGATCAGCATTAGACCCATTATTTCCATTTGGTTCAGAATCCATCAGTGACGCTATACTTGCTATAAGAGTTAGTCACAATGCTTCATGGGGGTTTCTGTTCTCCAAGTAGGAAGAAAAGAAAGGGAGAAGTGTGCAGCAGCTTAAGTTCCAGATTACTTCACTGATTACCAGAATTTTTTTTTTCTAGGATTTAGCAGATTATGAAGCTTCTGTTTTGTTGTTTCAGTTCTGTATTTTTCTGTTGTTGTCAATCATCCTTGAGGGCAAGGATGTTTTGGGAGGGGGGTATTGTTATGTAATATATAAATAAGGGTTAACGGCTAGTTAAGGGCATTAGTTAATAAATAGAGCCGTTAGCGATATAGAATGAGAGGCGGTAGTTAGCAGTTAAGTGAGAGGGGATATTATAAATACCTCTTATGCCTATTGTAAGGATCATCATTCATCTGGATTGTTAGCAATAATACTTTTGAGTTCTAGTTCTCTTCTGTTTCTCTTCTCCTCTTCTCCTCTCCTCTGTTTCTTTTCTCTATTCTCTCTATTTCTTGATTAATCCACAACAGATTTCTAAGAAGCAACTTATTGCTAGAGGTTTTGGTAAATCCATCCATCTCTAAGTAACTCTCCAAATTGATATTGATTTGAGTTTTTTTGGGTATATTAACAGTTGATTATCTCAGACTTAGTCCCATCATACTGATTTTTGTTTGCTTGGGACATTGGTCAAATTTGATCATATGCTTGTTTTCAGCACCATTTGACATTCGCCTGGAAAGACACCTTGACACTTGAATGGTGCGTGTTGCACCAGGAAAGATAGAAAAGACAGGCTAATAACGAGAGAATTCAATTTAACAACTTTATACAATGCGAGTTCTACATCTGTTTGTAAAACATAGTAGTTTGAATGGCATCTAGTAGTTTTTTTAACTACCTGAATTACAGCTAACTAATCTTTCTGTCTTTGACCAACTGGTTAATTCGCATGCAAAACCCTTCTAGCATATACATGATGAAATGTTTTGGCCCCTTGATCATATCTGCCTTTTAGTCATCAATTATGGGTTTATACTCTATGGTAGAAGTAGGCGGTCTAGGCAAAGTAATCTCATCAATCATTTTGCAAAATCACTGCAGAGTAATGAGGTTGGGGTGGGTGGTAAATGGTAATTACTTTAGGAGGAAACCTGGGTACTTAAGTTTATATACTTGATGTACTTTTTATATCAAATTTGAACAAATGACTTTAAATTTTAAAGCTAGTTAATTGTTTTAATAAAGGTAGTAAGTTGCTGGAATAATGATGAGCCAAAGACAAAATTCTTCTTATCTTAATATAATTGAAGAAAGTACAAAAAGTATATGTTTTAATTTATTGCTTTTTATCCTCTATTTTATTTGTAGTTATTTGTTTTTCTTGGCTAGTTCACTTTTTATTCCATTGTAGGTGGATATACCATCATTACTGTGCTATGATAATGGCCCTTGTGAGTCTCACTTGGGAAATTAAAGGACAACCTAATTGTGCACAAAAGCAGGTTAGCCTTCCTCTCTTGCATGTAGTTTTGCTTTTTCTTCAATGTAAGATTGGGAATATCAACAAAATTTTTGCTAATGCATGCAGAGAGGTGTACAACTTTTCCTACAGTGGGCTATGATGCAAGGAGTTGCAATGCTTTTGCAAAATAGATATCAACGGCAAAGACTTTATACTCGTATTGCACTAGGAAAGGTGTTACTTTTTAATGGAATAATTCAGTGTTTAGTTTCCTTTTCCTTGATATTTGAATAATATTTTACCTTCAATTAATCTTTCCATTAGCGAGCTCACTCCCTTTTGTCTCCTAATTACCTTCTGCTGTTATATGATTGTGCTTGGTACTTTGCTTATTGTCATGATTATTTTATTTTGCCTGGTGTTAGAAGCTAGGTAGAAGATCGAATAAGTAAAAGGAGAAATAAGATTGTAGAAGGGACTCTAGAATCAGAATCTAATCCTAGAAGTAGGGGAATCTCCAATGTTTCCTAAATAATACTTCATTAATGATTTTGGCAGAAGGAGGGTTGTGTTAGGCTCTTGATAGCCAATATAAAACTTCATAGATCAACGAAGAAATTGTGTTAATGCTAGGTCGTTTCTTTAAAGTATCGCATCGTATGGCTTGAGTACAGTGAGAAGTGAGCGAGAGCCATTGGATCATCGCCTGGGGGTAGTGTTAAATGAGTAAAGGTTACCCCACTCTTCTGGATGAAGATGGCTAAAGAAGTTAGTTCATAGGAGCAAGATTAGATTTTGTGCTTCGAACATTGGGACCTTAAATGGCAAATCTCAGTAGGTGGTGGGAATAATGGAAACGAGAAAGATTAACATCCTGGGCCTTTAGGAAACAAAATGGGCTGGAGAAATTGCTGGGGAAATTAGTGATTTCAAACTGTGGTACTAGGAACGGTGTCGGTATCATTGTTGATGAAGAAGAGTGGATGAAGAATGTGGTGGAAGTTAAAGGGATTGGAGACAAAATCATAACCTTAAAAATGATTGTTGGCAGTGATGCTATTAACATTATCAGCATTTATGAGAAGCACATATTTAGAAGTTTTGGGAGGATATGCAAGGTTGCTTCAAAGCATACCACTTGTTGTGAAGATATTTATTGGTGGGGAACTTAATAATTAATAATAAAGGACAATCTACTATTGGTTTCTCCTTGACATAAAAACTCAAGATCGACTGCACATGCACATACAAATATGATTTCTGATGTAGGTCAATCCTTATAGAAAAGTCCTTTATCTCACCTCCAAGCGTTCTTACACTAGTTGTTACTCCCTCATGCATATTTTGTATCGCTTTGATATATGCAACACGCGCACCCCTCTTTTCTAATGCTTTCCATTAGTATGCGATCATAGGCTTTTTCCAAGTCAATGAAAACCATATGCACGTCTTTTCCCCTGCTTTGATACTTTTCCATTAATCCCATTAGTAAATAAATCGCTTCAGTTGTGAACCTTCCCGACATGAGTCCAAATTGGTTCTCAAAAATACAAGTCTCCAATCTTAACTTATGTTCAATAATCTTTTCCCACAATTTCATTCTATGGCTCATTGTGGTAAATCAGTTATAATAAATTATTATTATTTAGATATTATGTAAATAATAATTAGTTAGCTACAATCTAGGAATTTAGGTTGAGATATTTTAGGTAACAGAATATCTTCTGTTATACATTTTAAATTTTGAATGCAGCGTATTTTTAGCGATAGTTGCTTCTTTGTAACCTATATATTACCCAACATGTGAATAGAATGATCATCAGATTATGTAAAACCATATAGGTTCTAGACTCATAAGCTTGATTCCTATGTAACTTGCACAATTCTGAATACGCCCTTTATTCTTTTAAATAGGAACTAAAGTGCTCTCCTCTAAGCTTCAAGCATTTTCTTGGGTCTCAATGATAACACACCCTTTTTGCCTAAACTCTTCCAAACATTAATAGGGATATCACCCGGGCCAACGGCTTTACTATTTTAAATTTTCTTTAAGAGTTGTCTCAACCTCCCCAACATGGGCGTTGGGTCCTATGATAAAATGCCAAATTTTGTTCACCTGCTCTAGTTGTCAAATCCTCCAACTCATAAGTTGAACCTCCTCTAGTTGTCAAAACTTCGCCAACGCGGATTCTGAGATAAAATGCCTCTTCATTGGAAGTACCAGCCTTGTAAATGATGAACTCAAAAGGAAGCAACTTCATTAATAGCTTTTGCTGATCTGGAGTTGTAACCCTTTGTTCCAATAAGTATCTAAGACTGCAAGGATCAGTATGCACCTCCAACTTTTGCCCCAATAGAGCTAGCATTTCTCAAGCATAAGGTCATGTTTGGTATGATGGAATTAGGGGTGATGGAAATGGAATTGAGGATCAATTCCATCATGATGCTTGTTTGGTATGATGGAATTGGAAAATTTTCCAATTTCATGTGGAAGCCAAATAGGCTCAATTCCACCCAATCAATTCCATCAAAATACCTAAGATTTACAATTCCATGTGATCATTTCCATCTATTACCCTTCACTACCTTCAAAAAAAATAAAAGATAAAAAATTGAAGGACATTTTGATATTTTTATACAAAAATTAGATCTCATTTCCATTACATACCAAACATACTTTTAGCCCCCATTTCCATTTCCATATCCATATCCATTTCCATCAAAATCAATTCCAACGTACCAAACGGGCCCTAATTAAATTTGTGTCTGTTGGAAAAGGTTCCTTTGCTAAAATGAGCATGAGGATGCCCTTCCTGTTTGCAAAACAGCCCCATTCCCATTGAAGAAGCATCACACTCCACTATACTGGAACACCAATTAGAGTTTGCTTGAGGTTATTGAAGGCTTTTGTGCAGAAGCATATCAATTGAAAGCATCTTTTTCAGTGAGGCCTGCGAGAGGCTTGGCCCATTTTTCATAATGATGAACAAAGCGTCTATAAGATGTTAAGCCTAAAAATCCTCGAAGTTCAGTTACATTTTGGGGAATAGGCCATTGCTTCACTGCTGTAATATTTTCCTCATCCACGGCCACATCTTTGCTAATCATGTGCCCTTAGGAAAATATTTCTGCATGATCAAATAGACATTTCTTGGTATTAGTAAAAATATGCATGATGTTGCAAAGTCTGCAAATGGGCCATATGCTCCCAAAAACTACAGCTGTAAACTAAAATGTCGTCAAAAGAGACCAAAATGGATTTTCTGAAAAGTGGTTGGAACAAGTCATCCAGAGGAGCTTGGAAAGTAGAAGGGGCATTGATAAGACCAAAAGGCATGACAATAAATTCATAATTGCCAGAATGGGTTTTAAAGGCAGTTTTGTGGATGTCTTCAAGGAGAATGCAAATATGGTGGTAACTAGAACGCAAATCAAATTTGGAAAAGAAGCTCCATGAGTTCATCAATATTAGGAATGGGGTACTTATCTAGGACTGTAATATGGTCGAGTTCCCTATAATCAATGCAGAGGCGCCAAGACTAGTCCTTTTTTTCCTCCAAGAGTACAAGGGCTAGCAAAGGGACTCACTATGGCGAAGAAATCCTTTTAATAGCATTTCATCCACTTGCCTTTCAATCTCATTGTTTTGATTCTGTGGATATCTGTAGGCCAAATATTTGGGGGTACGGCTCCTAGATATAATGGAATGGCATTGCAGTGATCTCAGCATCCAAATTACTTGTCTTGGCCATTATTGATGATAATTGTAGAGTTAAAAGTTCAGTAGAAAACGGGTTGGTAAGTCATGTGGTGTGGGGTAATTACGGGAAGATTCTGGGTTGGGGTTTGGAAGGATGGGATCTTTATCAAAAGTAGAATTGCCTGTGTTAACCATCTGTTCCAACAGGCTGAGAAAGATAGGCTGATACAAAAATGTTAGAAACTAGGTAGAAGAAGATAGAATTAAGTACAAGGAGAAATAAGATTTTAGAAGGGAAGTGAAAATCCTCTAGGATCAGAACCTAATCCTAGAAGTAGGAGAATCTCCATTTATTTTCTGAATTGATTTTTGCAGAATACACGTAGGATATCTATAGCTTGACACAAACTGAAAATAACTACATTGTCCTAACCATATGAATTTGAAAATAATGTAACCATCACTTGACACGTATACTTGTAATAGTTAACACAAGACACATAATACAAAACATTAAACACAAATAATGTCTAAGTGGAAGTGCCTTGCCACTTCCGAGAATAAACTAGTAAAAGTCGCTGTTTCCTATCATATGGATAGAAAATGAAATATATGATCTCATCCTTGTCTTTCTCTGAATTTTAGGCCAAGAGAATGGATGTTGTATGGGGAGAAACTGCTGGAGTCGATGGCCAACTGTGGTTATTATGCCCCATACTTTTCATTTTGCAGGTAATTTGAAGACTTCTATGATGACGTAAAAGATGATTTATTCACTGGGTAGCAGTAGTTTTATAGATACGAACTCTCATAATGTTTGGTTTACTTCAACTAAATTAGAAGGCAGCAGAGTAGATTTTGACATTCATGAACTTTATTTGTGCTTCTATTCTGATCCAGGGATTTGAGGCATATATTGGACTATTGTTGCTCAAAACCGCATTTGTTGGGGTTGTTTCTGAGTGGCAGGTACTAGCCTTGCTGTCTCATTTTATTTCACAACAGTGTTTTATTCCGGACCCCAAACTATATAAACCAACAGAAATGAATTCTGTTAAATTGCAAGTGTTGATTATAGAATGAAGGAATGTTCTTCGGCAGGTAATATTTTGCGGGGGCCTACTGGTTTTAATGGCTGTTGGGAACTTTGCAAATACAGTGCAGACGCTAATGGTGAAGTCAAGATTTAAGGCAAAGATGAGAAGAAGCAAGAGCAAGCAGGAACTGTATTGAGCAATTATTCTGGGCTCCCTGTGCCTTTAGTTTCAGAAATTTTGCTACGAATCAGTTTTGTCAGTATTGACCACAATTAAGCTAGTGATTATTTTGGCTTGCCGTAGCATTCGCATACAATGGATCTTCTGATCACAATAAGCATGAATTCGGATTAAAATGATATTTGTCTTGTAATTTTCCTTCTACGAGTCACCTTGTTCTTCTGTGGTATTAGGATGGTAACTGAAACTACCTCACCCTAATTCTGTTTAGGTTAAACCCACAGAAGTAATTTGATACGGTGCCCTGAGTTTGCCTTCAATTTAGATGTTGGCAAATAGCAACTCAGGCTCCTCTGCTGGTTTGCATTTTTTCTGTCCGTGTTTTATTTATTTACTTTTTTACCTTTTTTTGATTAATCGGTCCTTGTAAATTGCTACTGTTTAAAAATTAAAAGTTCAAGTTCAGTCTGTTTCCTCAATTATTCTTATGGCGTATGGATGACATTTATATTAAATTAATGACGTGGACAATAGAAACAAGGTCGATGACATGGCAACAAAAGCCCGCGAGAGGAGAGGGTTCGATGTGCAAATTACCTAATTCCTAACTTCAAAGGAGAGTTAATTAACTCTGAATATGGACTAAATTGGAAAATTTTTTCAATTTTGTTCTTATTTATGAATGGGTCTTTTCACTTCTTTCTCCTGTGTCAAAAATTTATTACAATTAATATATACTTTCATTTATTACCGGAAAAGTGGATTTATAATAAATACCAAAATTTTTTCAGGAATTGAACTTGTATATATATAGGACCAAAACGGAATAGCTGTTTAATTCTTGAAATTTCATTATGGTTAAGTATGTTTAGATGACTGGGAAGTGGGAAACTTCATAATTGCACCCAAGTGACCCTCATAATTTCCCGATAATTGCTGCTTCGTTTCCTACAATCTGAGGAACATCTAACATTGAGTATATCGCTCTCTTGCGTCATATGTAATTTTGGCAAATTGCTCCTTATTGAATTCCCGCAATTATGGTTCTCAAAGTTCTCGGTTTCTTCACAATTTGGAACATTTTATAGTCCTTGTACTTCTTCCTCGAGCTCTCACCAACAATACATTTGAATTTTCCGTTGAGGAACCCCATATTATAATATGAAAAAGGTTTTGATGTCTCGCCGTTTTATTGAGTTATGTTTTAAAGTCCCTTGAGGCAGCGTATAGGTTTTAAGTAACATGTTAAAAATCATGAATTCAGTGTACAATTACACAATAAAATTCTGACTAGCGTACTATCCACTGTCCATTCCCATATTTTGTTTGACCAAGCATATACCTGATTTCATCTCTCGAGTATTGTTTCGTGTACATATAATTTAGGGTTAAGGTTTAATTTTTCATCGGAAGTTTTCGTGTTGGAGTTGTGGGTATCCAAAAGGTTTTGTCAGATTAATATTTTCCGAAAATATTAAAAAATGAGTAATGTTACCTTTTATGATAAAAAATGTTAACGATCGACGTTATGTTCTAACAATTAGGGTGACTTTGCATCTTTTTTAACACTTTCAAAGTAATATTGGTTTGAAAGAACTTTTAGATACCCACAACTACTACATATGAAAACATTTAGTATGAAATTGAACATTAGCCTTATAATTTAAAATCACTCTTTCGAGCAAAACTTAAACGGTACTCCCCCAAGTTTGTCATCTTTTTAAAATCACCGATAAATTGAAACCATGCATGAAGGAAAGCAGAAAAGATATTGCAGAGGTTTTACAAATCAATCTCCAATATAAAATCTCATCTTCACAATCTCTCAAACCCAAAGATCACAGTTATTTTCTCCATATAATCCAAGTCCTACCTTTAGGATGATTGTCTAGGTTGGTAACACAACCCTAAGATGCACACATCTATCTTCGTTCCTTGTCATCTAAATTAGCTACTTTAGTTTTTTTTTTCCAGCAATACTTATCACTTAATTTCTATTATTTTCACAAAGAAACCACCTACCTTTGCTTACTAGTTCTATTATAACCCCTTGATATTCCATACTTCTATAGTTTTCCCCTCAACAAATATGAACACATCCTTTACTTTTCTCCTTTAAACTACAATCATCATCCTCATTAGCCTGAGTTTTAGATATATTCCTTTCCCTACTAACTCTAATCCATTTCCTAATTTGGTCTCCATTTGCATTGTCTTATTCTAGGAGCATCATGAGTGGATGGGCTAACTGAGATATTCTGCAGCACTTCTTTTTTTTAATATATTATTAGTCGGTATTCGGTTTGAAGCTTGTGGGTGCCCCTCCTAGCATATGTGTCTCCTTTGGGAGTCAAAAGTACCCCCCCCCCATTTGTTTTACTCCCTTCTTACTACAATATTTTGTTTCATCTCTAAAACCCTGGCAACTATTGATTTTAACTAGTTTCCATTTATATTAGGAGTTGAAAATCAGTCTGAGACATTGACAAAACATTTACAAGTCTAGCCATTGTCATTCTAAAAAAGTTGAAGGAAAATTACATTAGTCTTAAAAAGTTAATGTGCGAAAACCTTAATCAAGTTGGCCATTTAACCTTCTTGGATTTATCATGATGTTCACCTTGCACATTGGAATTATTTATGAAAACAGATTTGGCAATTTCTGACTGCTCAATCTGGATCTCTTCTCTATTCTATATTCATATCCAAAAAATGTGAAAATGGGAACAAGAGTTGTGTTATATCCTCACTCCAATTCTTCTTGGACGTGAAAAGGTATCATTAAAGCTAAAGATCTCATTGAACATAGTGTTTGTTGGAATATAGGTAATGGTTCCTCCATTCCTCTCAACCACCCTTTGTGATGATAGCTCATACGAGTCTACTATTTACATTTATCCTCTTTAGAAGACACTATTGATAGTCTTATTTGGTAACTCTCTTTCTTCAGATTAGGAAAATTCTAGGGACCATGCAAAGTCCATTTTGAGCACATTTTATTATTCTTTCAACAAGCACATTAGATTTCCTGAAAACTAAGGGGCTGTTTGATTCCATTCTGAAAAACAGCTTTTTCGTGTTTATAAAGCAAAAACAATAAAACTTTCTGTGAAAAACTGTTTTCAATAAGTAGTTTAAAAAAAAAAGTTGTTTTTTAAAAAACTATGAAATCAAAATAGATTTTAGGTGTTTTCTTATTTTTATTTTTCTATTTCTTATTTTTTGAGGCCGTCACTTGTCTACTATATACCACACCATCAACGTCGACCATCGTCACATCACCGTTGGTAATTGTCGCTGTCATGTCACTTCAAAAACAGATTTTTTTTATTTTTTAAAAAAACAACTATCCAAATATATATTTTTTTGTTTTTGTTTCCAAAACTTATTTTTAAAAACAATTTTATAAAAGTGTTTTGAAAATTAAAAAAAAATAAAAACAGAAACAAACAGGCCTAAGTCCTTTGGGACTATTTACCATTATGGATGCCTTGCCAATTCTCTCGCAACTTGCGTTCTCAAGGTGCACAAGCCTCTCTGGAATTCTCTGTGGAAACTCAAATTTCCTTTGAAGTTTATTCTTTGCTCGGGAAATTTTGAATAAAAAGCATTCCAAAAATACCAATCTTGTTTTTATGGAGTGTTATCTCTGAAAACGGATATCGATGATATAGCTTATTTTTGGACAGCAGAATAGTTAACATCATTTGAATCATTCTTCACGGTATTTCTGGTCCAAGTGCAATGAAGCTATTCAGTCAAAAACCCACTTCCACACCAATACAGGTAGTTAAAAGAGACTCTTTCATGTGCTAAATTCTTCTCATCGTCATGTTTTGATATTAAAAATTCAATTCTAATGCTTCAGATGACACTGAAAAGAATTTACTCATCCAATGTCACACATACGAGCCTCATCAAACCAATCATCTTCACAATCCAGGTGAACAGGATCCTTTCCCCTACTGGTTCTTATTTTCTAAAGTTTTTTCTCTATATTCGCCAAATGTAAATTTCCACAAAATCTTTTTAGAAGTTGGCCTATTCCCTTTGCTATTAGTCTTCAATTAGTAATATTAGGCTTGGCCTTGATCAAGGGTGAACTAGATATATAACTCAAACACTAAATTTTCACTTTCCTACTTATCTCTGTCATGACTGCTCCATTCTCTCCACCACCTTTTCTACTTTCTCCCTCACTCTTGTTAATTTAACATGGCAATAACTTAACAGCAAGTCGTCTGTGATAAAACAATAAAAGAAAAGGTTTTAGTATAATTTAAGGATTTTATAAATTAGAAATGTCAAAGAGGAAGCTAGTTCAAAATTCAGGGGATTTAGCATAATTTAACGATGTTTATAATTAAAGGAATGGGTTTTGTTGGGGTTCTAACTCCTCCATTACCTTTTTGCTTGTGTTTCTAGAGATCTCTGTTCTCTTGCTGCTCGTAGTTACAAGATTACTGAAATAAGAGTTTCAGCTCTGCGTTATATTTATTCATCTGATATGTGTACATATATATAGGAGTAAAGCATAGATGGTTAACCTAATTTGATCCCTAGATTCTCTCCTATATTCAAGGAAACAGTAATTTGAAATTTAAAAACAGAACAGATTAGGAAAATTAGGGTTTAAGTGAGATAGGCCCATAAGTGGCGGCTAGGCCCACTCCAACACTCCCCCTCAAGCTGGTGAATAGATGTTGATCATTCCTAGCTTGCTTCTTAGGCCTTCGAACTTCCCCTGAGTGAGGGACTTGGTCATAATATCTGCAGCCTGGTTTTCTGATGGAATATGTGATAGGTCCATCACTTTTGCTTCCAATTTTTCTCTAATAAAATGACGATCTATTTCCACATGCTTCATTCGGTCATGATGAATAGGATTATTCGCAATCCTAATTGTTGACATATTGTCACACCATACTTTTATGGGTTCTTCTGATTCAGCCTTAATCTCCTTAAGAAGTCGTGTAACCCACATACCTTCACATACTCCAAGGGACAATGCCCTGCATTCAGATTCTGCTGAGCTTCGTGAGACTACTGGCTGTTTCTTACTCCTCCAAGTTACCAGATTACCCCATACATAGGTACAATAGCCAGTGGTAGAACGTCTGTCAACTTTTGAACCACCCCAATCGGCGTCAGTGAACAATTCAACACTTCTAGTTCTTCCTTTTCCAAAAAATAAACCTAAGCCTGGAGTTTTCTTTAGGTACCGAAGTATCCTGTATGCTGCTGTCATATGCTCTTTTTGTGGATTACTTGAAAATTGACTCACCACACTGACAGGGAAACATATGTCAGGTCGTGTGTGAGACAAATAAATTAGTTTTCCAACTAATTTTTGATATCTCTCTTGATTTACTGCCGTACCATCTGGTCTAGTAGTTAATTTTTGATTTAGCTCCATAGGAGTATGAGCTGGTTTAGCACCCAACATTCCAGTCTCTTTAAGGAGGTCCAGGGTATACTTTCTTTGTGAAACACTTATTCCTTTAGTAGTTCTAGCCACTTCCATCCCTAAGAAGTATCTCATTGGACCAAGATCTTTTATCTCAAATTCTGATGCTAAATTTTTCTTTAGCATTGTGATTTCTTCTTCATCATCTCCTGTTAAGACAATATCATCAACATATACAATGAGAATTGTCTTTCTTCCACCTCGGTCCTTTATAAACAGTGTATCATCTGCTTGGCATTGTTTGTAACCCCAAGCCTTGATGGCCTGAGTAAATCTTTCGAACCATGCTCTTGGTGATTGTTTCAGTCCATATAAGGACTTGTAAAGCTTGCATACTTTGCTGGATTTTTCTGAGTTTTTTAGTCCCAATGGCACTTCCATGTATACTTCTTCTTCAAGATCCCCATTTAAGAAGGCGTTTTTCACATCCATTTGATGGAGAGGCCACTCTAGGTTGGCTGCAAGAGATAGCAAAACCTTTATAGTGTTTAGTTTTGCTACAGGAGCAAAGGTCTCTTGATAATCAATGCCGTAAGTTTGGGTGAAACCTCGAGCAACTAGTCGGGCTTTGTACTTATTCACACTCCCGTCTGGATTATATTTCACAGTAAATACCCACTTGCTGCTAACTACAGATTTACCTTTAGGTAAATTTGTGATTTTCCATGTTCCATTTTTATGCAAAGCTCTCAATTCTTCTTCTATTGCCTGTTTCCACTTTGGATCAGAGACAGCTTCCTCAAAATTTCTAGGTATGCCTTCCTTCTCAACATTAGCCACAAACATTTTCATGTGAGGTGAAAGTTTATTATATGAGACATACCGAGCTATAGGGTGTTGTGTACAGCTTCTCTTCCCTTTCCTTAAGGCAATAGGCCAGCATAGATCCTCAAGGCTTGTCTCAGGGACAGGATCATGAGTTTGCTGAGGTGTGGAGTTGGTATCTACCGTATCATGTTGCTGTTCCATGGCTGTATTAGGTTCGTCCAGCCTAGTCTCGTAAGTTTCAGATTCTGAAATCAAGTTAAGAGGCTCAAAAGGATTTGTTGTTTGGAGATCAACTGTTTGGGGACTGTGCTGATATCTATTTCTAAGAGTTTCATGGGCAGAAGTATTTGGATCAAGGCTGTTTTCAATGGAATCAGTGTATGGGACAGATCTAGGAACAGACTTGATAGGTGAAGAACCTGGATCTAGATCTGGAGGTGAAGGATCTGGGATATGTAGTGGTGTTTGGGGACTGTTAACAGGATGTCCAAATGAAGAAACGGATTGATGGTCATGCTCGGTTTCATGATGATCATGCTCGGTTTCATAAACAATCCATTCACTCCTACTCTCCCCCTGAATGGGTGTTTGTGAAAAATAAGGTTGATTTTCAACAAATTTCACATTTAAAGTGACATAGGATTTATTCGTAATTGGACAAAAACACTTGTAACCTTTTTGAGTTGAAGAATAGCCCAAGAAAATACACTTAAGAGCTCGTGTGTCTAGTTTTCCTCCTCCCTCATTGTAAACAAAAACTGTACAGCCAAAAACCCTTTGAGAAATAGAATTAATAAGTGGGGAATTTGGGTAAGTTGCTGTAAAGATTTGTAGCGGAGTCTGAAAACTTGGTGTTTTTGAAGGCATTCGGTTTATCAAGTAGGCTGAAGTAAGAACAGCATCTCCCCAAAATCTGCTAGGAACATTACTTTCAAACATAATAGACCTAGCTACTTCAAGGAGGTGACGATTCTTCCTTTCAGCCACTCCGTTTTGTTGGGGAGTATGAACACAAGAAGTTTGGTGATGGATACCTTTTTCTGTCAAAAAATTTCTGAAGTTTGAGTTTAAGTACTCCCGACCATTATCACTTCTAAGAATTTTAATAGAAGTTTGAAATTGATTTTGGACAAAAGTATAAAAATTTTTGAAGAGTGGGAACACCTCAGATTTTTCTTTCATTAAAGCAACCCAAGTTAATCGAGTATGATCATCAATAAATGTTACAAACCATCGGGCTTTAGAATTTGTTGCAACCTTAGATGGACCCCGGACATCACTATGAATCAGTGTAAATGGTTGGGAGGGTTTATAAGAATGAGAAGGATAGGAATTTCGAACTTGTTTAGCAAAATGACAAGAGTCACAATGAAAGTCTGAAACAGATTTATTACTAATGTTTGGAAACAGAAATTGCATAGAGTTGAGACTAGGGTGGCCTAACCTAGAATGCCACAATTTAGTATCTTCAGCTGACATGACAGAGAGAACAGCAAGAGTTTTATTTGAGAGAGATCCTCGGATATAGTAGAGACCATTCCACACTTTAGCATTCCAATCACCTTGCCCAAAGCCAAGTCCTGAAAATTGCAACCAGTTTTGTCAAAGGTTACTATGCAGCTTAGATGATCAATAATACATTTGACAGATAACAAGCTGCACTGAATCTCTGGAACATACAAGACATTTTTTAATATGATGTTTTCAGAGATAACCACTGTGCCCGAACCTAAAACTTTTGAGAATTGACCATTAGCTACTTCTACTGACTTATGCTTAGAATTTTCAGTAAAATCAGAAAACAATTCTTTGAAACCTGTTATATGGTCTGTTGCACCAAAATCCACAACCCAAATATCCTTAGATGTAGACACACCGCTAAGAGCACATGTAAGGGAAGTACCTGATTTGGCCAAGGTAACAGAAGGAGTGTTTTTCTCACAGAGTTTGACAGCGGAAGATTCATTATGTTTATCCAGGAGCTTTCGCAGAACCATGAGCTCTTCAGTGCTTAGAGTATCACCTTCAGTTTCAGGGGTACTAACCACCAATCCTTTCTTATCATTCCTTCCTTTTTGCTTCATGTGTGGAGGCTTACCGTGTAATTTCCAGCACTCTTCTTTGGTGTGACCACTTTTATTACAATAATCACACCACTTTGCAGACTTTCTTGGCTTCATGTCCCCATGATTTCCTCGAACAGCAAGGGCAGATGTCTCATGTGTGTTCTGTACATGGCTGGGTGGTCCTTGAGTCAAAAGCTTTCGGCTTTCCTCACATTTCACCATATTGAATGCATCCTCCAATAAAGGTAGAGGCTTGATACTCATTATGCGTCCTCGAGCATCCTCATATGAATCATGTAGACCAAGGAGAAAATCACAGCACCTTTCTCGATCAAGTAAACGCTTATGATACATGATATCATTATGGCAGGACCATTCATAAGTTTCATATAAATCTAATCGCTGCCACAACTTCACTAGAGCAGTATAGTATTGAGTAACAGATTTCTCACCTTGATAGAGCTCTCGGAGTGCACGCTTGACTTGGATGATTGCAGCAATATTCTCCCGGACAGAGAATGTATTCCGGGCAGAGTCCCAAATCTCTTTGGCGGTAGTAGCAAGGAGGTAATTCTCACTTATCTCAATGGTCATGGAGTTTACTAACCATGCCATCACCATATTATTTTCTGCACACCAGGAGTCGAATTCGGCGGAGTCGGCTGTAGGAGGATCTTCGGTGAGATACTTCGCCTTCTTCTTTCCTCGAACATACATCAATATATTCCGGGACCATTGAAGATAGTTGTTTTCATTCAACCGATGAGCTATCATTATTTGGGAGAGGGAATCCGGTGCTGCCCCAATTAGACCCGATGATGATGATGAGGTTGCACCATGGTTTCCTGGATTAGTCGGCGTGTTAGTCCTTTTTGGGTCCTCTGCAGTTGACGAGGAATGGTGATCTCCATCGTCAACAGCGAAGGCCCGCGGCTGACCGTTCAAAGCCGCCTTATATGACATGGATCTTTAGGCTCTGATACCATGAAATAAGAGTTTCAGCTCTGCGTTATATTTATTCATCTGATATGTGTACATATATATAGGAGTAAAGCATAGATGGTTAACCTAATTTGATCCCTAGATTCTCTCCTATATTCAAGGAAACAATAATTTGAAATTTAAAAACAGAACAGATTAGGAAAATTAGGGTTTAAGTGAGATAGGCCCATAAGTGACGGCTAGGCCCACTCCAACAATTACTGATTTACTGCAATGCATCAGTTCTCTGGTAAGTTATGAAAAATCTATAAAAGAGCAGAATAGAACAAAGTAGAATAAATGATGTTTATCCAAATTAATTATATCACTGCATAGGATCGGAGTTATAAATCGATGTCATACAGCAATTAGCACATTCATTTTCCCACAAGCACAAATATAATGCAGTAATATGAATATTAGAAAATTGCAAAGAAATCATCTATGAATTAAAATAAATATCCAAGTACCATAATGGAATTAATATTCAACATCATGCAGTGTAAGAATCCACGCATTACACAGGGACAACAAATTCAGCCGAGTTACCAACATTGGGCCACATACAAAAGGATGCTGGTCTAACAAACTGAAAACAAATGCAATAATACTAAGTAGGAGTGAACTACAGGAAGGCATCTTTCTCAAGTAGCTTAACGACTTCATTTTGACTGTTGAGCTTTGCAACATCTATGGGAGTTTTGCCATCCATATTTTGGAGAGTACTGCAAATAGGACAACAAATAGAAAACCATGCAGGTAGAGTTAAATCAAATTAACCATGAAAAAAAACCTATCTGTGAAACAGGTTTGCAAGACAGCAAGGGAAAGTGCGAATAATAATATAGGTAGGCTACTTACACTGCAGCACCATTTTCAAGGAGAAGAGCCACGCATTCCTTCCTGCCATAACCCGCAGCGTAATGAAGAGCTGTGTTCTTATTCTTATCCAAAGCATCCACTTTGGCTCCAGCCTCAATAAGAGCTTGCGCACACTTCACCTGAAATTATATCAACTTCAGTCAAATATCTTAAAAAAGCCAACATCCATCCATTTCTCAATAAAGAGAGCCTCATCAATTTCTTAATACTCTAACAAAGATGATAATTGCCTTTGTTAGAACACAGCCACTTGATAGGTGCTACGACAATAAGGGGCAAGGTATTGTGGTTACTGAGGTTGCAGGTGCTGTGAAGGCTACAATGCAAGTCATGGTCGTGGTTGTTTTAAGTAAGCATAAAATGGCATGCAAACACAGACACATAGCATAGCTCTCACGTAACACACTGTATATTTCAATAAACGGGAATTCTACGTATTTATTGATGATATAATGTAGTTACAAGACTTCTCTAAATGTTTAATACCTCTTAATAACCTTTGAGACACTAAAAATAATCTTCAATATTTTGACCAAGCCAATCATCTAACTTTCCATCATATTTCCACGTCCACAGTGAAACAACATAACAAGTCCAGAGTAAAGGAGAAGCCTGCCTAGGTACAAAAGATGCGTATTTGTACTGAAAATTTATGCAGCATACCTCTCCATACCCACAGGCAAAATGCAAAGCTGTTCTTCCCTCTGAATCTTCTTCATCCTTGTCAGCACCAGAGGCTAGTGCATTTTTCAAGCCCTGATAGATGAAGAACGAAAATTTTAAGTATTTTCACATTTTCTCAATTAACATAAAGAAACAAAATACAGTCACTGAATTTGACAAAGGGAGAACTAGACATGAGGTTTAACAACCATTAACCAAATCAAAGCAATCAGACGAAGAAATAATCTCAATTCTCAATCATTCTAATTTTATGCACCTTCAAAGTATGAGGCAATTTGCAAATAGACCATTATTGTTTCATAGACGATGAAATAAAAGGAAAAAAATGATATTATCTGTGAATTAGGAAATGTAGATAAATATAATGAAAAATTCTCAGGGATCTGAATTTTATTCACCTTCAAAGAACAGGGGTACATCATATTTGATGGGTTTATCACAGCTATCTTACCTGAATAGGTTCAATCAAAACAATTTGATCTAAACTAAAAAATTAATCTAAAAGCCAACAGAATACTAGCAAGTGAAAAAATATATAAATAAATAAATAACCAGTTAAAGGCAATAGATAGCTAATGGGCGTCAGGCTTTATCAACTACAAATACTTCACATCAAGTTGGAGAATCGATATTGAACATTCCCAATTTGACAGCAAGATCTCCAAATCTTACTTTTGAAATAGCTTCAGTCAAAAGGTTTGCAACCTGAGCAATGGAGGTGGTGTAGGTTAGACCAATCATTCATAATTCAATCGTCTCCTTTATAAAGTGTTTATCAATCTCTACTTGTTAAGTCCTATTATAATGAAAAAGATTCTTGGAGATTCCCAAGGCTGCCATGTTACCACACTTTCATTGGAGAGGGGGCGTGCTAATCCTTAGATCTTCGTAACAATCTAAGTATCCACATCCCTCACAAACTCCTAAGGCTAGTGCTTTGAACTTGGCTTTAGCACTACTAGCTACTAGAAGTTGTTTCTTGCTCCTTCAAGTAGCAAAATTACCCAATCAAACATACAGTAGCAGCAGTAGACCTTGCATCCCACACAAATCCTGCCCAGTTAGTGTCCATATGAACTTCCACACCACTTGCACTTCCTATTGCAAAGAACAATCCTCCACAAGGGAGCATCTTTAGGCAACTCAAGTTTCTATATGCTGCTTTCATATGTTCTTTCAAGATGTAAACTGACTTGCCACACTCAGAAAACTAGTATCTAATATTAGCTGAAAACCAATCTCTGATAACTTCCCTAGTCTACTTATTGGTAAACCTGGCATGCGTTCAATCTTGCAAGTTGCCTCCATAGGTGTTTTTGCAGGCTTGGCCCCAACCATTCCAGTTCGCTTCAGCAGGTCTAGGTATATTTCCTCTAAGAAACACAAACAATCCCTCGACCAGTTCTTGCCACTGCCATACACAGTACATCAGATTACCCAGGTCCATCTCAAATTCTGCTAGCAATAAGTTCTTTAATCTTTAGATCTCATCCAAATCATCCCTAACTATGATTAGAAATGGCCAGCTGAGATGCCTTCAGCTTTTTCATCAATGGTTAGTCACAAATGCCTGAATTCTAGGTGATCATTTCTCATAAGAGATAAACTTACTAATGGATGTTTAGTGCAGGACCTTACTTCTTTCCTTAGTGCAATAGGCCAGCCAAGATCTTCAAAATTTGAAGCAAAGCTGGAATTTCCAGCTTTTCTCGGGAAATGTAATAGCCCAATCATCTTCAGGCTACTAAACCCTTCCTTGATCTCTTCTAGAGTAAGCCTGCATTTCCTTTGTGCTTATCTGTGCCAGCCAAGTGATGTTAGATTATCATTTTTGGGTCCCCGTGGTAAATCCTAATTGCTATCAGTGATTGTCCTGGGTTGTCTTCAGAATTTTTAGGTCGGTTATGGTTTCAGTACTGTTCGGGGCAGTTTCAGGTCTGGCTTGTATAGTTTTAGGTAAGGTTCTGTAATCAGATTGGGCAGTCTGATTCGGGAGAATTCTGGTAATCCCAGCTGGATTTGAGATCTGTCAGCAGCAATTACAGTAGGGAACACAACTGAAATAGTGCTAGGACCCAAAATTAGCCATTCTATTCTGACTTGCCCCATAAATGGGTAATTTAGGGTAAGGGGTTGTTCTTCAAAGAAAGAGACATTTTTTGGGGATATAGGTTTTTCATGTGAGAGGAAAATAACATTTATGTCCATTTTGGGCAGGTGAATAACCCAGAAATATACACTATTGCATTTGAATCAAGCTTCACTCCATGATCATTGTGCACAGATGCAACACAACCAAACACTTTTAGGTATGGTTAATATAAGATGTGAAAGAAGGTAACTTTCAAGAATTTTTGTACTGGTGTTGGGAATTTCAGAGTTCTGGAGGGCACAGTCACTCATTTATTGCCCCAAAAATGTTTGGCACATTATTGTCATCACAATAGACCTTGTAACCCCCACAAGATGCCTATTCTTGTGTTTTGGTACTCCATTCTGCTGTGGATTGTTTACACAATAAGTTTGACGATAGCCCCATGTTTTACATTGTTCCTTAAATGGCAAGCTTAAGTATTTTCTAGCATTATCAATTCTAAGCACTTTGACAATCGTCAGAAACTAATTTTTCTTGAATTATGAAAACTCTAGCGTATTTGTGCAATTAGTTTCTTCCCTTCTGTTGAAGTATCAAGACTTGACCGAGACTTGGGACATATACAAATGCTTGAAAAAGGAGACAATGACACAGGAATGAAACTAATTGAACACCCTAAGTGTTTTCAAGTCCAGCAATTTCGGAATTTTGTTCAAAGAGGTCAAATACACTTTTAGCTATCAAGGCAACTTGAGCAAGGGAATTTTCACAATTATGAAATTTTTGAAACAAAAGATTATGCATAATAAGATCAAAACCAAAAGCCTCAAGGACAACCCTTCCCCCAGAAAAATTAATTCCTTATATACAGTCTTCATCTGTTCCTTCACCCTAATCTGCCACTAACAGCAAACCAGTCTTATTTGTTGATTACTTTCCAAGTTGCCTACCCCAAATACCCTGAACCTGATGAAATCATCCCTAACACCTAAAAATGCAGGAAGAAAGAAACTGAAGGCTTGCGTGTATCACGTACAAAGCAGATCTGAATTGTTTGGCTTGACAAGAGAAGGTTTGCTCCCTGCCACAATTACTACAAGATGATTCCAATATTGCAATAGATAAAATCACTCAACTTCTTTCTATGCATAGCCACCTGCCCCATTTTTACTTTGTAATGTATTTTTTTCTCCAATGTTCGTCCAAGACATCCTACCAAAGCCGAAAGCAGCCCCCATCCAAACTTTTATGTCTGCTTTAGCATTGGACATCAGCGAAGATTTCCTAGGCTTATTTGACGTTGTTGCCAAAAACAAGGACACCCACTTTCCCATTTTATGATGGGTTAAAACTCTCAAGAATCTGAATTCTTATTCATCTTAGAATAACAGGGATACATCAATTCAATGTGTCTATTTAAGCAGTCCTAGCCCAATTTTATCTTAGATTTGGTCAATATGATCTGACACAAATTAAAGTGAAAATAATAATCACAGTTGAGAAAAATTATAGAAGTTCAATTCAGTGCACATGGCCTAGGAGCTCTATATAAAGCAACAAACAACACCGATTAGCTCAATTCAGTTTCAGTATTAGTACAAGTTCAATTACTCATTAACAAATTTTGTATTTTGTTTGATATTTCCTTCCCTTTCTAGCTTTGATCCTATATCAGATGCTTGTTCCAATAACAGATCCACAAAGAGCAGAGCAACCCATTCCTTATTTGGATTAAGGTGCAAATTTGCTCCGAAAGTTTTTGCTAAGGAGCAATGTTGCCCCCGAAAGGTTTTTTACGCTAAATATTACCCCAGAAGTTCTAAATCGTAGCAATGTTGCCCCATGCCGTTAATAAACTAACGTTAACCGTTAAAAAATTGACATTGACCGTGCTAAATTTTTAACAGTGAGGGGCAACATTGCTCCTTTTTAATGCCTTCGAGGCAACATTGAACCCAAAAAATCTGCCGACGTAACATTGCTCGCTCCTGAACGAAATCGGGGCAAATTTGCACCTTTAAACCCTTCATATTTCTCTGTATCATCTCAATAATACCAACTGTCAACCAAAATATATGTTTTGGAGAATATGCAAATCAAAATAGTGGTAAGCCTTACCTCAACATCACCAACACTAGCAGTTTGATGAACTATTGATTCATCTTCATTTCCCACGTCTTCTGTTTCATCTTGCCCAGAATTTTCAGCAGAAGGGGCAGCATCTCCAGAAACAGCAAGGCCCATTGCCTGTCCCAACTTACGCAAAACCTCCTCATCATTCCAGTATCTAAAGGAAAAGCAATGTAAACATTATGTATTACAAAGATCTCAATCCATGAAAACTCTAAGACAAAATACAATAATGTTTAGCCTCTAAACCTCATCATTGCAGTAGGTCCACCAGTCTCTATCTCTTCTAAGATGTGTTTAAGAGATGGATCTTCCTTGATACGCGCCATTCTCTCCTCAAGCTGATCTTTGTTTGATGGGTTTGAAAAACTTTCAAGCATGGAAGACATGGAGGGGTCCTGAGATAAATAGCAACAATTTTTATTAAGCAGAAGATAGGGTACATAACAGACAGGAAAGAAGGGACAAATTAATTAATACCTGCATTAATGCATTACCCAAGCGCTCAGCCATGGTCATAAAATTAGGATTATGCATAACCTGTTGCAAGGTTGACATGTATTGTTGATTATCAAAGTTAGGGATGCCTTCTTGAGTTGTTGCACCTTGAAAAGTTTTCTGCAGCTGCTCAGCCATTTGATTGAATGCAGGATCCTTTGCTATCTGTTCAGCCAAGTCCTTGATGCTTGGATCCTACACACACAATCAAGGTTCCGTTAAATCTATACAAACTAATTTTATAATTCCTTGAGATAACAAATTCAGGCTCAAATTAAAACATCTGACAAAATCAACCCTCCCTAGTTAGGGATAGAATGGAAAAATGAAGATATAACTCAGACCACAAGTTTTTCAAACGCAATCAAATGTTTCTCTAGTTCTCTTAATTTAATTTGCCAATGTAATATTTGATGACATCAGGGATTACCATGATTTATGCCATGAGAAAACAAAGTATCTGCTACAAACTAATCCATAAAACGTAACAAGCATGACCTTAGAAAGAAACACCTTTTTGTTACATTGTAACTACTCTAGAAATACCCTAAAGGAAATAAAAACTCTTGTTGTCCACTCACTTCCAAAAGAGAAAATCTCCACAAAAAATTGAGAATTATAATTCCGTAAAAATTTCAGCATTGCTGCCCAACCATAGACTTCAAATCTGATCCAACACCAAGAAGCACCCACATAAGATGAAATACTCTCTTCCACAAGTTAGACACACAAATGCATGCATACACAGCAACCATCACTAAGACAGCTGCCTTATCAGAAATCAAGAAGACATGACAAATCAATAACAACAAACGGAGGAAAGGAGGCAAAATGATATACATTAAGCAGGCCAGTCATTGCTGAGAAATCAAATGGGTTGGGCGGAAACCCAGTTGCTGGAGCAGAGGTAGCTCTTGTTTGTCCTGATTGCTGCTCTTCAGACCCAGTTGCTGGTGTAGAGGCAGTTCTTGATTGTCCGGACTGCTGCTCTTCAGAGGTTGTTTCATTTTTGGAGCCTTTGTTCTCTGTTAAACCAGCTTTGTCATCTAAGAAATATGTCGCATGAATAAAAATAACAGACTTTCAAGCTTCAAGGACCGAAAGATATTATTCTCAGATGTTCACAGAATTAGTAAGAAAACATAAACAGGCTGTTTCACCTCAAAAAAAGGCATAAACAACATAAATAAATACCACGCAAACAATTCCCCACTAACAGATAACAAATAGCAACTCTAAGAAAGGGCATGTGACACATGAATTCAAACTTCAAGAACCCAAAGCAATTATTCTCAGTTGCTCACACTATTAGAAGGAAGAATAAATAATAGGTAAAATAAATTATAGACAAATAGCACAGATGTAATGTGCCAAATTTTCATTAATCATATTACAAATAGCAATTCCAAGTCAGATAACAGGATCTTTCACCTCTATGTACCGTTGGTCATAAGTCATCGCAGAAGGAGTTCACTCACTTTAACTGATTATAATTGAGGTATTTATTAAATCTCTTCACAAGTCAATTTTGGAAGTGTGACGACTTCAAAAGATCAAACTCCTTAATATTCTTGCTCCTCCTCAATAAAACTCATAAAGAGTCAGATGCTATAATCCTAGTGAAACGCTAAGCCAGATAACAGGATCATAAAACAGAATTTCAATTTATCAAACTATAGATTTGGAGATAGTATGATTGCCAACATTATCAGAGATTTACATATAGATTTAGAAGCTATTTTGTGCTGTTTGGAGAAACATATCACTTCAAACAACCAGTCAAAGGCGCTCACCTCAATGCCTGCAGCAACAAGCCTTAAAACCTCTTGCTGGATGAGGCAAGGAGCCTTCACCCAAGCCCCCCTTTGGCAGGACCTTAGGCACATTTCTGCTAGGTTTATTTTACATCAACTTTCATCCCAAAAATATCCTACCCAGATAATTATACAATCAGGTTGATTATTTTAAACCAAAAGAAATACCTAAGCACGAGGGGAAACCGTAAATCCAAGCTTATGTGATACGAAAGAGTGGTGACCTACTTGAATAGATGGCTTTGAGGTGCATAAACCTCGTGTAAAAAATTAAATACTTCTATAATACTGGAACGAACAAATAATCCAGTAACATATTGGAAGTTTTATTATCCCCTTTTCCCTCGCCAATTATTAGTGCATCTACTCCTACAAGATGCCTCCTTGAATCATAACGAATTAAAAATTATATAGACAGGAAAATCCTATGACAAACCTGAAATCTCCTTGACGCAGAGAACAAATAAATCAAAACATACGAAGAGGATAAGAACAAGCCGAAAAACCCACACACAAAAAATACATACCAGCAGGCAAATCCGTTTGCGAATTTGAAGCCATAGGAAAGAGCTGAAATGGAAAGAGATGGTCAAATCAGTAAATCGTAAATTAAAAAGAATCGACGACGATATAAGAAAAGCGCAATTTGAATCCTCACGAGAGAAAGTGAGCAAGCAATCTCAGTGTAGAGAAGGCAGATGACGGCAGGAATGGGGGGAGCGACGGAAATCAAGATAAACCAAGACTGGGGTCCAACGCGGTGGATCAAATAAAAAGAAAGGTATACTACTGTGAAAGGAACTGCGCTGAGCTGTGTAGGGTGTACTTCAGCGAATTAAAAATATAAATATAAATATAAATAGCCAATGGGCCCACAAATCCTCATCCGCTCAAATGAATGGCCAATTGGCTATTGCTACTATTTCCCATATCGTATGCGACCCATTTGCATCTGACGCATCAGGCATCACTAACGCCACGAGTCCTTTTGTTTTTTCCAGCCAAACCCACCTTACGAGTCTCGGGGCTTCGGTTGCTGGCCTTCTATCATAGGAACTCGAAGGAAAAAGCTGGGGTGTTCAAAATCCAAGACGGAACTGGGATACCTTGTGGTTATCATATATCATTTTTGTTATTATATTTATATATTATTAATTAGAATTAGTATCATAATATATGCTATTTAATTTCAATTAAAAATGTGATACACATTTTATTAAATGATAATTTTATTTATAAGGTAAAAAATATAAAAATAAAAGAATAATTTAATTTATAAGGTAAAAAATAAAAAAAAGGGTCTGAGATCTCAAGGATGATCCCGGTTCCCATCCTGTTCCCGATCTTGGTCCCGTCCCAGTTCCATCCGAAACAAGAAATTTCCAAAATCAAAATGTCTGAGATCAGGCTGGGACGATAAGAACCGGGATACTTTGATAACCCCCGGTTAAAAGTAAAAAATATAATGAAATTAATATAAACATATTAAGATCCCAAAATATCAATTGAATATGAATTGAACGTCATTGACAAAAAATATGAATTATATCATCAGCTGTAAATATAATAGACCTAGTGCTCACTCGCGGGAAAAAAAAAGACATTGTGCTTAATATAAGAACTAAATAACTAATTTATAGATGTTTAAAAAATTAGTTATTTGTTTATAACAGATGTTTGTTGATTACCCTAAAATATCATCTTTTGTTATAAAAATAAGAAGAATACAAGAAACATTTAGGACAAGAGATATGAGTAGAGCCGAGAATACGGGCCGGCCCGGCCCTTCATGGGCTCGGGCCTAAACGGGCCGGCCCATTTAGTCCCATTTACTAAAAAATACAATATTTTTTAGGCCCTCGGCCCTACAGGGCTGGCCCTTCACGAACTCGGGCTTAAACGGACTTAAACTCATTTTAATTCAAAAAAATTTCTTTTTCAAGTTTTATAATTTATTTATTATTTTTCTTTAAATTGAGATACATTATTTTTAAAACTCATAAATTTTTAGTTAAAATAATTATCTAATGTCCAAATTAACCTATTTTTTAAAGTTTAAATTAATAAATCATTGTAGAAAATAAAATAAATCAAACAAATTAATAAGTGTTTGCCTGTTATTAATACTCTATTAGGTACTTAAGTGTCTCTTATATTGATAATTTGATATAATGATATTATATTTATTAATTTATTTTTAAAAAAATATTAAACGGGCCTAAAAGGGCCGGCCCTCAGGGCTGCAGGGCCTGCCCTACAGGGCCGGCCCTTTTAGGCCCGCTTCTCTTTTTAGCCTCTAAATCATAAGCTCGGCCCTTGAAGGGCTCAGGCCTAAACAGGCCGGCTCGACGGGCTCAGCCCGAATTCCCGGCTCTAGATATGAGCAGGATAAGAGAGAATTGGAGATAAAGAGGGAGTGATTCTTATTTCATTCCTTATAACAAATATGTGTACATGTCTCTATTTATAAGAGCTCAATATTAAAAACTAACCCTATAAGTTACAATACATAATGAGATGAATTAAGCAACATGATTGTACTATTAGGTGTTATAAAAGAGCAAATGTTACAAAGCCTTCAATTTTGGGGTTATAAGCTATATGATGCTATTCAATATGGATGAAAGGTGAAGAGCCTTATTATTGGATATAATGGATATCCATACAATTATAACATTCATCATAACATTCCCCTTTGGATGTCCATAGTAAATATTATGCCTCATTAAAAACTTATTAGGAAAAATTCATTGGGACAAAAACCTAATAAAGAGAAAAAAGTACACAATACATTCTAAAGCTATCAAATTAAGAACATTACCAGGAAACCTCATGGGATAAAACCTTGGTTAAGGGAAAAAGTGTACAGCATGATTTTTACTCCCCCTGATAATAATATCATATTTACTTCTCCTCATGATTTCACTTCTATTCCCCATGATGATAACACGCTCTTTTCCCTTTATCTCAATAGATTTCCCTTTTATCTCAATAGAGTATGCGGATTTCTCAAGTGGATTATTTACAATGCCTTTTGAGCATATCTCCTTTTTAGCCTACCTATACTTGATTCATTGTCATCAAATGATCAATCAAAATGTATTCCTGTAACACATTCTCTGGATATATATGTTAAATTATCAATATACCTACTTGCCCTGTTAGCTGTGAAAATAACAAAAGAAAAGTTATTCTGAAAATAAACATAATATACCTTGCATTCACATATTTAATTGATTCCAAATAAAATGATCTCATATAATAGTTCCATAAAATTATCACATTAAACCTCAATTTCATAGTATCTATAGCATGCCTGCAGAAACTTAATTTTACATGCAAACACATAATAAATGTGATATTAGTATGATGTAAATATTCATAAAATATATGTTTATTCTAAACCATTAAATTCAATATATTTTTTCAATAAACTGTGTTTTTATACACACACAATTAAATTTATTTCAATCACATAACATTTTATATATCGAGTGCTTTTCTTGAGCATATTTCTGACATTTTGAATCCTTCAAAGATTCATATGTAAACTTCACTATTGAGTGAGCCATATGCATAGGATATAACAACATCTAATAAACGCATATTTATATTTTATATGCCACTAGACAAGTAATATATGTAAAAATTATTGCATCCACCACAAATTAATATATCTCATCATAATTATCATTGGATTATTCTCCCATAAATATTCTATATATCACAAATAAATTTATATTTCAAGTGTTTGGACTACAAGTCCATAATTTTCACATTTTGAAATAATGTAATTCTATTTTCATTGCATCTTTTCACTTTTACTTTTCCTTTTGGCCAATTACCTATTTGTCTACTTTGTATGACAAATTTATGTATAAGATCCTCACTTGATCACATGAAATTATTATCAAAATCGTTGTCAAAAAATTTATCTTTTCGACTCTATTTTCTTATGAAATAATTTATTAAGATCTCATTACTACTTTCTAGTACCTGAACCTCTTTTGAGGTTTTTGTAGTTAGTTATGTCTTGGTACTCTTCTAGGGTACATGCCTCCCCAATTTGATCATCTTAATTGTATGCTCTTCTTTATTCAAAATATTCATATTTGGAATCGATTGATTTCTCATGCTTTAGGCATGTCTCATTTTCATTTATACTAATTAGAGTATTTTTAACTGGAATAAGAGATTTAGTAATTTTCATTTAGCCCAATAATTGCATCTGGCAGATATTTTGTAGTATTTAATGAATGCAAAACTTGATGAACTTTTAGTTTATACTGCTGTATTCAAGGAACTATACTTAATAGTAATAATGCATTCCATGTATTCTCTTTTCCAACTATTCAATTTCTATCCCTTATGTTAGGAAAACTTTGTCAGACGATAATCGACCAATCATGCAATATAAGTCTCCTAAATCCATTTGTTTCTTTCAGAAATATCCTTTTGTTTCATTTAGAGATAAACAGGAAGGAGGAGGTTCTTACCCAACAATTTATCCTAACTTTCTTTAAATATCCATTTATGTGCATTATGGTGGATTAATAGGAATGAGCATTGTACATTCACTTATTTAAGATGGAAAATATATGTCTTCTAACCAAAAGCCAATTGTATCGGAAAAATTTTGTTGGCTTGTATAAAAGCTGCAAAAGATCAAATATGTTAATACTGAAATAGAAATTTTGTTCTCATTAGTACTAATCTAGCTACTTATGGAGACCTCAATAAATAATTTCTAGATCATATAATCTCGAAATTGTTTGCGCAACATAATTATTTATTCAAATAATCTTGCAAACTTCGGGTTGCAAAATAATAATCTCACATGTAATCATCTTATGGATACATCTATCAAATTTATTGAATAATTGTATGGTTGACATGTTATTTGAATGGACCCATATATATGAGTTTGACATATTTCCAAAAAAATTGAAATCCATTCCAAATTATAACTAGTGATACCTCACAGTCAATTTTGTTTGATAACAAGTAGCACATATCAATTATTGATTATATAATATGTCGGCTTTTCATGAATAATCTTCTAGTTCTTCAATTGATGTCAATATTTATTTTTTAATAATTTGTTGTATCATTTTTTTTGACTCAGATGATAAGACAAATCATGCCAACAATAACCTTATCTAGATCATTAAACTTCAAGTTTACTATACCATGTTTCTTAAAACCTTAATGTGACATCCATGTTTTCGGAGATCAATAGACTTTATGAAGAAGTATATTTGAAGCAACAACATATTATAAATAGTATGTCATCTACATTAAAAATTCAATATCCACATTGATAGTGCATACTCATGCATTCTTATACCAAGTTATATCCCCACATATAATGATATCATGAAGATTAGAACATATTTATCTCTATCCCATATAAATGATTAAATTTTCATACCCCTACCATATTTCTTGTTTCAAGCCACATAGAAAAATTGATAATTAACAAAATTTGCTCTCATTGGCAAATAACATAAAGCCTCCACCAAATTAATTTGCAACATAACACACAACTTGAGATATAAAATGAGGCTATTTATTTTTCATAACACACAATTTTGTAAGGTTCCCCACATCTTAAGCCACCCCACACTTTCAAATATTCCAATTGTATTTCAGAGTGTTATAATAATAGTTCTAATTAAAATAGAATTTCTCCCATAATAATGTCATGTATGTCAACACTACAAGATAGTAAAGCCCATCAAATAATCTATATTAAATTGTAGAGTAAAATACATTAACTATCCTTTTGTTTTACCTAAATTATACAAACCTTCCCTTTTAATATAGACCTCCCTTGAAATTAGAATTCGTACTACAAAACCTCCTTTACATATTTGAAATTCTATTCTCATCCACATAATCATTAGTTGACTGTTAAGTTTGACTATTAAATATTTGCTTTGATCAAAATCCCCTCTTTCAACAAATGACCGAACATTTATATTTGCCTAAAAGTATTTTTTATACTAACAAAAATAATTCTAATATATATGTTCAAAATTTCCAATATATCATAAAATTTATTAATTTCTATTATATTTAAAAATTGAGAAAATCCCATATAAATACCATTTCAATTAGTAAAACCCACAAAAGTCTTTTATAACATCTAAAAGACAGAAAAGTGATCTGGGATGTTTTAGGGATACTGAAGTTTAAGGCTAAAGACCAAAATGCCCCTTTTTACATTTATTTCACATATGAGTTGGCTGCTATGGAAAAAGGCTAAAGAAAAAAAAACAGTCGAATGGTGGTGTGTGTGGAGCAACGTTGAAGGTGAAGAACGAGGAGTCAATCAAGGTTGAATCAGACAAGTAGAAGTAATTTTCTGAGAAACATAATCTTTTTTAGATGAATTGAACTATATCCATCTTATCATCATTGTTCATGTTGGTGGTTATTGGGTGTGATTCGGTGGGTCTGAGGGTACATGAACAGTAAATAGATGGGCAATCATGTGGTGTAAGGAAGCTAACTTATTTGGGGTTGTCAATAAGGGCTATGAAATGACGATGGTGCTGCGATTATAGGTTATTTATGGCAATTTTGGTTGTGGGTAAGTGGATTTATAGGTTGAGCGGGACTAAAGGTTCAGACTTTACGTACCTACGGCGGCATTAACGGTGTGGTGTGGGTTATTTATGCCTTGGGTCATGTTAGCTGTGAGAGGGAGTATAATGAAGAAGTTATTGATTTGAAATAGATAGCATTGAGTTGATATGCTGACTAACCGTTGAGTAGGTGTAAGTGGAATGAATAATCTGTAATGAAGATGTCATAAGCATATCTGTACATGCATGGTAGTTGCTATCATTACCACATCTGGTTTGTTGTCAATGCCATTACAGGATTTGTCATTAGTATTACTAAATTTGTCATTAGCGTTAATAATAATAGTGAAGGCAATAACTCATTTCTAGGCAATAACTCGCATAACTTAATTGATGATAAGGAAAAACTGTTGCTCAATCGTTTGGCACATGTTGTTATAAGTTAGTGATTCTTGTCAAATCCATTACAGACTTTGTCAACACCTTTACTATTGTTGTGAATCCCAAAACGAATTTTGTTAAGAGCAGCAATAAGTTAGTGAAATAGTTGAGAAATGTATGATGTCATGACATGGGAATGGAGTTGGAGGTTAAGTACTTAGTAAAAGCTTAACTTTGTTACTAATTGGGAATAAAGCGATATTATTAAACATATAGATGAAGTAGTCAATGGTCGAAGAAGGTGTGTTGTGGGGAATTTTTTTAGTGATGAATTTTCATTGGTATAAGACTAACAATGTCATGAAATTTGATTTGTTTTTTTTTTTGCAAGTTATCATGCAAGATGACATCAAATATTCAAAAAACACCTTTTTCAAAGTCACTTATATGTTTTTTCCATGTTGGGGGGAGTTTGTAAGTAATGTTGAAGGTGAAGTTAAATATAGTGGTGGGAGAGTGAAGGTAAAATCAATGAAGGAAGGGATGACAATTGAAGAATTGAGGGTAATGATAGGAGAATTGTTTGGTGTAGATGGGCATATATAATGTCATTTATGTAAGTACTATTTTTAGGTTAAACAATAGGTTATACCATGGGAATGACAACAAAACATTAGGTGCTGGTGGAATCGTAATGTTCACTTGTCATTCGACAACATATATGGTAGTTGTTGTCATGAAGAATCAAGTGTTTTGTAAATTCCATTACTGAACTTGTCATTTCCATTAAAACTGTTGTTAAGGGTGACAGTTGATGTAATTAAAGTATACATGAAGGAACACCTTCTTTTGAGTTAATGACTTCTATGCATTGGGTGTAGGTGAAATGAGTAATGTTAAATTTTTATTTGATAATGCATATGGTAGTTGCTGTCAGTAAGAATTTGGTGTTTTGTAAATTCCATTACTGCACTTGTCATTCCCATTACTACTCTTGTTAATGATGACAACTCATTGTAATTAAATTTTACATGAAGGGACATCTTCTTTTGGGTTCATGACTTGTATGTTAGAATCGGTAGGCACAGCGGAAGAATTTTAGAATTTTTCACTGATCCTAATCGAGGATCTATCAACGGCGTTTAAACCAAGTTGGAAGGATTCATACCTTTTGATGATTCAGAGTTTTCACGATCTCTAGGAGCCAACACGTCAGGTCCGCTTCCTCTACCGGTATCCATATGAATGCTCTCCAACCGAGACTGCGTGCTAGCGCCTCTAATGTCTCCTAGGGTTTTACTTGCGGCTCTCAATTCTCATGTGTGTATGAATATATCTACTCTATCAAGTTTATAGCCTATGAGGGCTATTTTCAAATTTTAAAATTAATCATCATTAATTTCAAAATTAATTAACAATTAATTATCTTGATGAGCTAATTAAATAAATTCAGTTTAAATTAAATCTGTCCAACAGTTTTAATTTAACCTATTTATTTAATCCAAATAAAGAGCCATTAGATTTAATTTATCTTCATAAATTAAATCTGAGATACTATATCTCTATCATGTTAGTTATTAAATTTAATATATCTTAATAAATTAAATTTAAAACTAACACAATATAATAATATCATATAATACACACACACACACACACATATATAAGATATATATTTCAAAAATATATATATCTATATAATATTATTAATGAATTTTATATTATATGTATATATATATATATATATAATTCGTCCACCCTAAATTAAACATTATCTTGTGTTGGGCCATTCTTGTGTGCGACCCTGTAGACCCATATGAAGTTGGCAGTGGGCCAATAACTATACTAACCCAAAAGTCGCAAGCGGCCTCTAGCAAGACATTACGACTACCCAATTCATATGAGAATCGTTATCACGATTCAACCTGTCATACAACCATGTCACGTCCCTTTTGTCACACAATATATCGATCAAGGATAAGGCATGGATAATATCATCCTCTTGTTCTTGACCATTACTTTCTCGATTCCTGAGTAGCCTAATAACAGAGACAGAAACTCCTTTCATCATAGTATGACCATACATTTCTCAGACTCACTCATCGAGGGGCCCAATAATATCTCTCTACTAATGTGAGGGATAAATTCCATCTTGATCATTCATATTCCTTTGCATGAAAAACCACCAAGCCCGATCGTAGCCTTTATGAATTATCCAAGGATACAATTATCACAGTTAACATGCAAATAATATGATAACAGAATGGAGAAATTTCATTGAAATAATAATGTTTAAAGTACAATGATTGGCCCTTAGGGCACAATTTCCAACATTGCATGTATTGGGTGTAGGTGGAATGAGTAATGTTAAATTGTCATTTGGGCCCTTGACTTGATAGTTCCTGTTATGAACATTTATAATTTTTGTCAATGTTAGAATAGAACTTGTTATTACCATTATTAAACTTGTCATTCACATTACCATTATTGTCAAAACCAAAAAAAACTTCGTCATTTCCCTTTGTGAATTTATCATAGGCTCGGCCTTTTGGGCCAACACACACAAATGTTATAAGACTAATTTGTCATTCCCATTACCACTCGTATCAAAGGTATTACGAACTTTGTCATTTTCAAGACTTGCTACGGCAAGTTTGTTAACTTGCCATAGCCAGTTACACAGAGAGTAATTTTCTTCAGATTCTTTACTTGCTACAGCAAGTCTATCAACTTGTTGTGGCCAGTTACACAGAGAGCATACAATGAGTACTTGCCACAGCAAGTTTGCCAACTTGCTGGGGCCAGTTACACAGAGGGCAAAAACGTCCACACGTAATGTTTGGTGAGATTAACTTCTCATTCTCATTACCGTTCTTGACAAAACCATTAAAAGCCTTGTCATTCCCATTATTAAACTTGTCAGAGGCCAACCCATTTATCCCAACACTTTAATACATAAGCCTTGTCATCCTCATCACAATTCTCGTCAAAACCATTACAAACTTTGTCATTTACATTACTGAATTTGTCAGCGGTCTCCCTTTTTGGGGAAGAAACACATAATGTTTGGTTAGAATAATTTAGCATTCCTATTACTATTCTCGTCAAAACCATTAAAAGACTTGTCATTCCCATTATTGAACTTGTCAGCGTCCTCTCCTTTTAGGGAAACACTTTCATTGACAAAGTTGGTTAGACTAATTTGTCATTACCATTACCATTCTCATCAAAACCATTAAAAGACTTATCATTCCCATTATTGAACTTGTCAGCGTCCTCTCCTTTTGGGGAAACACTTTCATTGACAAAGTTGGTTAGACTAATTTGTTATTCCCATTATCATTCTCGTCAAAACCATTAAAAGACTTGTCATTCCCATTATTGAACTTGTCAGCGTCCTCTCCTTTTGGGGAAACACTTTCATTGACAAAGTTGGTTAGACTAATTTGTCATTCCCATTATCATTCTCGTCAAAACCATTAAAAGACTTGTCATTCCCATTATTGAACTTGTCAGCGTCCTCTCCTTTTGGGGAAACACTTTCATTGACAAAGTTGGTTAGACTAATTTGTCATTCCCATTACCATTATCGTCAAAACCATTAAAAGACTTGTCATTCCCATTATTGAACTTGTCAGCGTCCTCTCCTTTTGGGGAAACACTTTTATTGACAAAGTTGGTTAGACTAATTTGTCATTCCCATTACCATTATCGTCAAAACCATTAAAAGACTTGTCATTCCCATTATTGAATTTGTTAGCATCCTTTCCTTATGGGGAAACACTTCCACTCACAAAGTTCGTTAGCCTAAGTTGTCAATCCTATTACCGTTCCCGTCAAAGCCATTACTAACCTTGTCAATCCCATTATTGAACTTGTCAGCGTCCTCTCCTTTTGGGTCAACACTTTTAACACACAACATTCGTTAAATAACAACATGTCATTTCCATTAATCAATTTATCAAAGTCCCTCTTCTTGGCCAACACTTTCACACATGCAACTCATGACGTCATGCATTAGTTGGCATTCCCATTATCAATATCGTCAAAACAATTAATTAATTTGTTGATGATAAAGCTATTGAGCTTCTCCATCTCCTAGAATGCCACTACAACCTCTATTGAAGAAAGGAATGAAGGATGAAGGCAATAGATGAAGGGTGGAGAAGGAACTAGAACCTCTCAGCGGCAAATTGGATGACAATGATCTATACATTTTCGACATCAGATGGTTTGGAAGAGAACGAAAATTATGTTCTCAGATCTGCATCTCAGATCTGGAAGGAAGTGGAGGGTGGGAGAGACGAAGAGAAAGAGAAAGAGAGTGAGAGGGTGAAGAGAAGTGAATTAGAGAGCAGGGCATCTAAGTCTTTTCTTTTAAACTTCGATATTCCAGATTCCTCCCATTCACTTTTCTGTCCTTTCCATTTCTTAGCAGCCTTATTGGGGTTTTGAAAATTCAGATGGTATTTAACTGTCTTTTTTCCTTAAAAATTTTAAATTTTTTAATTTTTTATCATATTTATTGAAACTTATTAATATTGAAACTTATCTATTTCGTATTCTTTTAAATGATTAAAAACATATTTCTTTTTTTTTTGCCACGATACCATGATTGGTTCACTATATGTTATTAATAATGTAAATTTGAGACATTATATAACTTATATTAATTTTAAATTTAAAATTTTCAAATACATTTTTCCACAAGAATTTATAAACATGTTTATTTAAGTATGCATATATTAAAATAATTAATCATGTTTTTAATTATTTTTTCTATGTTTGCATTAATTAAATTAATTAAGTCCTTATCTTAATATGAAAAACAAAACAGATAACTATTTGCACAAGTAAAAATAAATTAAGAAAAATAAAAAACTCTTAAATTACTTAAAAATTTTAGCCAAAATTAGGAAATTAGTAATGATGAAGTGTAAATTAGTAAATAAAATTTATTTTAGTATAATTTTTTAAAAAAAAATCAAAATCCTTAACGGAGTTAATGGTTTGGACCTAAGTGTATATTTTCAAAATAGAGGAAAGGTCCATATAATTAAGGCAAAACACAATAGAGGTCGGAGTATTTTACTCTAAATTGTATTGTCAACTACAATTTGCATAACTTAATAAGATGTTATAATGACAAATGAGTATGTGAGGAGAGAGAAGATGCTTGCATCATATGCTATTGATAATTACCATTTAATCCTCATCAACTACTCATCTGAATCAATAATAATCTCATTTAATCGTTACTTAAAAAAACAAAGAAAATTAGGATCAATCCCTGACTGTGCTCTCTGCTAGGGCTTCATACGGAAAAAGAGTGCTCCGTTGACCACTGCGACGGAGGAAATGAGCGTCCCCTCCGATCGCATATTACGAGGAGGGGAAAGTGAGGAAATGTTAGAGGAGGATAAGGAGGAGCTGAATCAAAGGAAACGGAAGGTTCGGTTTACAACAGGGGAGTTTTCAGGAAGTGAGGCGTTGAAAGCTCAGGAGGAAAAGTGGATGCACACTGATGGTAAGTTGTCTTCACCAAAGTCGTACAGGGAATCTCTACTGCAGAATGTGAATTCGAAGGTCTGCTGGTGGGAATGGTCAAAAAATGATGAGGATGATGAGTTGGAGGACTATGGTGCAGGCACTGATTTTGTGAAGGTTCTTGATCCGACTGATGGAATTTTTAAGGATCATTCTAATCTACTGTGTCTAAAATTTCTATTTGAAGAAAAGAAAAGAGAGAGACTTATGAAACCATTCCGACGAACTTTGATTGTTAAACTGATGGGATGCCAGACAACGTGTGGGTTCATGATGAAGAAGCTGAGGCAGATTTGGGAGAGAAAAGGTAATATTGACATTTTTTATCTGAAAAATGATTTCTATCTAGTTAGCTTTCAGTATATGGATGATTATATGGAAGCTTTGACTAGTGGACCTTGGGTAATTTCTGATGCTTATCTGAATGTGGCAAGATGGTGTCCTGATTTTAGTCCAAAGAATGAGAAAATTGACTCTGTAGTGGCATGGGTTCGATTTCCAAGCCTGCTAGCACCTTTTTTTGATAAGAAATTCCTACTTAATCTAGGAAATGCAATTGGAAAAGCCATTCGTCTAGATATTCACATGGCATAGAGAGCTAGGGGAAGTTTGCGCGTATACGTGTGGAGTTAGATCTCAATAAGCCACCAGTGCCTGAATTTAATGTTGAAGGCCAGGTGCTAAGTGTGGTTTATGAAAGTCTGGGACTACTGTGTAAGAAGTGTGGACGCTTTGGGCACGAAAAAGACGGTTGTGATGATTTTCATAAGAAGGAAAGTGAGGGGTCAATGGAGGTAGAGGTAAAGGGGGAAAGGCAGTAGGTTAAAAAGGCTAAGGATGGGGAAGAGGAGCTATGGAAGACTGTTTAAAGGACTAGAAAGCAGAGGAGGGATCCAATGCTAAAGCAGAGTCAACAACGAGGTTCAAGGTTTTTTGTTCTGGAAGTAGAAGAAGATGAAAGGGGAAGAAAGGTGGGGGAGGATAGAATTCAGGAAGGGGCTGTTCAAGAAGAAGTAAATGGGAAGATGCAGGGGCAAGTGCATATAAAACAATGAGGGAGAAATGGCGGAGGGGCGAACATGGAAGGAGTAGCTAAGGGTTCTGAAATGGCAAATGGCCGAGTTATGGGAGTAGCAGATAAGGAGGAAAGGAAAGAGATGGAAGGCAAGGTGAAGAATATTATGGTAAAAAACAAGGGAGTGTATGGGAGGAGTGGGTTGAAGGAAACTCAAAGTATGCACAGCAGTTATGAATATGTATCGGAAAGCAATATGGGAGTGTATATGAGCCAGAAGGTGGAAATGTTTGGAAAGGAAAAAATAAATCCAGTGGGCTATGTAGATAGATTGAGAGGAAAGGATGATATGTATCCGGGGGAGCTGGGGATCATAAAGAGGAGGAGGATCTGATTGAGAGCACTAGCATGAGTATTGAAGTGGAGTATGCCACACCTCTGCTTGCTAATGATAGGTAAGTTGTTCTATGCCTATAGTAGTTTATTTTGTTGTTATGATGAAGTTGCTAGTATGAAATAGTAAGGGTGCAACTAGCAAAGGTTTTGCGGCTGTGCTGAGAGATATGAAATATAGATACAAACTGGATGTAGTGGTGATTATGGAACCTAGGATAAGTGGTAATCTGGCTACTAAGATTATCAAGAATTGGGGATTTAAGTAGAGTGGGGAAGGAAATTTGTGGAGAAGAAGTTAGGAGAGCTTTCTTCCAAATGGGGGGATTTAAGGCTCCAGGAAGGGATGGGTTTCCTGCTGTTTTTTATTAGCATAATTGGAAGGTGGTAGGGCAGTCGGTAACCAATTTAATTAAGAAGCTATGGAAGAATCCAAAAAGAATAGGAGAAATAAATGACACACTATTGGTGTTAATACCGAAAGTGGAGCAACCAAAAGTGGTAAGTCAATTTAGACCTATTGCTTTATGCAATATTTTATATAAAGGCTTATCTAAACTGATTGTGAATAGGCTAAAGCCAATTATGGATAGCTTGGTCTCACCATATCAAACTAGTTTTGTGCCTAAGCGTAGTATACATTGTAATATAATAATTGCGAAGGAAGTTATTCATCCTATGAGTAGATTGCAAGGGAAAAAGGGATATATGGTTATCAAGATTGATCTTGAAAAAGTATATGATAGGATGGCTTGGAAATTTGTTGATACGGTATTAGAAGAAATTGGGATTGATGATCATGTAAGGAAAGTAATCATGGGGTGTGTTAGTTCGGCGAAAATGTCATTAATATGAACTGGGGAAAGAAGGGAGAATTTTAAGCCTTTTAGGGGGTTAAGGCAAGGAGATTCATTATCTCCATACTTATTTGTATTAGGTATGGCGAAGTTGACTCATTTAATTATGGATTGTGTGAATAGAAACAAATGGAAACCTTTGCAAATGGGCAGAAACAGTACTACTGTATCACATCTATTATTTGCAGATCATTTACTGCTTATTTGTGAGCTGATATGAATAACATATGTACAATGATAGGAGTTTTAGAAGAGTTTGGAGGAATTTCTGGGCAGAAAATCAATGTGCAAAAAACTAGTATATATTTTTCAAGAAATGTAGATAGAATAATTCAGAATGAGATCTGTGCATATTTTGGGTTTAAAAGAATGGAGGACTTGGGGAGATACTTGGGAGCATATATGATAAAGGGTAAAGGCTCAAAGAGGAAGTTTCAGCATTTAATTGATAAAATGCAAGATAAACTGAGTAGCTGGAAGAAACAAATGCTTTCATTAGTTGGACAGCTAACTTTGGTCCAATCAGTCACAAAACCAACTAGCTGTTTTTTCTATGCAACACTCATATATCCCAGCTGGTGTGAGGTAGCAAATGGAAAAAATACAAAGAGATTTCATTTGGCAGAATGAGGAAGGGAGAAGAAAGGTCCATGCTATGAGCTGGGATCTGTTGTGCAAGGAAAAGAAGAATGGTGGCTTTGGGTTGAGAAATCTAAAGGTTATGAATGATGCAATGCTAAGGAGAGTGGCTTGGAACATAATCACTAAGCCAAAGAGTTTGTGTTCGATGGTTTTATGTGGTAAATAGAGGAGAAATAAGGATCTGCAGAAGGAATGTGTAATGGTGAATTCTGATTCAGAAATATGGAAGCACCTTGTGAAAATTTGGCCACATGTTTTAAATAATTTGTATTGGGAAGTAGGGAATGGAGAGCGAGTTAGCTTTTGGCATGACAAATGGGTGGATAATGATGGAAGATTAATTGGAAATTGCATAAGTCAGTTGTTAGAGGAGGAGGAGAGAATAAGGGTAAGGGATTTGGTAAATGCAGATGGGGAATGGGATATGGAGAGAATGTGTGGCTTGGTTAATGAAGAAGGGAAAAGACTTATAATGGCAGTGCCTCCACCTAATTCTTTGAATGGTGAAGACTCTATTAGATAGGGGGTGAAGCTGCAGAATCACTATGTAGTGTTTGAAATGTATGATATAATGAAAAATGAGCAGAACATGGAAGAGGGCATATGGAGTAAGGTGTGGAGATGGAAGGGACGAGAAGAGTGCAAGTGTTTCTGTAGATTGCAATGCATGACAGGTTGCTTACAGGAGTGAGGAAATGTCGTTTAATGGGAGGAAGCTTAACTTGTTATAGATGTGCTGATCAATCTGAATCATTGTTACATTTATTGAGGGACTGTGAAGTAGCTCGAAATCTATGGCAGGAGCTTGAACAAGGCATATTTGAACCAAAGTTTGACAACCTGCAAGGAAAACACTGGTTGTGCTGGAATTTAGAAAAGTCAAATGGTGAGTGGAGTCTAATCTTTGGAATAATCTGTTGGCTGTTATGGAATTGGAGAAATAAAAGTATGTTTCAAGATGGCTTTGTTTTACTTGAAAATCAAAGCAGAATAGTTTTATGGTATGTGAAGGAAGTGAGAAGGGCAAGGGAGGAGTTTGGAAGGGTGTGTGGTATTAAGCAAGAAGTGTGTATTAGATGGGAGGCCGTAATGGAGGGTTGGGTAAAACTAAATATTGATGGTGCATCCAAAGGGAAAGAGAGGTTAGCTGGATGTGGAGGTTTGTTGAGAGGAAGTAATGGCAAATGGATAAGTGGATTTGCAAGGAAGCTAGGATACTGTACAGCAATCAAAGCTGAGTTGTGGGCTGTTTTGACAGGTTTGGAAATGGCAATGTATTATAGACCTGTGAACTTAATTGTGGAATGTGATTTAATTGCAGTTGTATCCCTTTTGCAAAATTTGCAGGTGGAAGAGGAGGCCAACTTATGCTTACTGAAATGCATTGGCAGGGCATTGAAGAAATTTTCAAATATAATGTTTGTACATGTATATAGAGAGGGAAATACTTGTGCAGATGCATTAGCTAATTTCAGTTTTATACAGGAGGATGTACTAGTTATATTTGACTCTCCTCCATCCTTTGTTGATAGTCTCTTGTTCAAGGATTATGTGGGTGTGTCATACCCATGGAACATTTTGATTCAGCAATAAGATAGGGCTTAGGCCCCATTTATACCAAAAAAAAATAATCTCATTTAATCTCTAGAATAAAACTCAACTTTAATTCCTAATATAGGTATTAAAACCAATTTAATTTTAAATATTCTTTCACTAATTAAGACCGATAAATTATGATGAGACTACAATATAATTGTACCGTTAGACTACTACTAATAATTAATGAGCAATAACCAATACAATGACAATGATCATATCCATTATGTGATACACTGTCTTCACATTGCAAGTGTCCAACGTTTCACTGGCTTTCCCTGCAATATCTTTGCTTGGAGGTGAATGTTAGTGTATACTCGGGGCATGTTTGGTTCATGGAATCAGAGATAATGTAAAGGAATGCAATGTAATAAGGATTACATGAAATTGTTTAGTTTGTTATTAAGAAAAGATGATGTATATGCATAAAAACGTTTGGCTGGATACATCAAACATAGGAATAATATATGTATGATATACATGTTCAGTTCATGGTAATTTTTTCAATTTGTACTGTGTATCGATTTGGTTCATAGTAATTTTTAATATTTCATGGTGGAAATATTATGCAATATACATGTTGGGTTCATGGTAATGTTTTAATATTTAATTGTGAAAATATTATGCAATAAATTGCGTTCATAGTAATTTTTTTTAATATTTAACGGTGGGAATATTATTTAAAGGGATATTTTAATATTTTTTAATGGTGGAATATAAATTTTTTAATGGGGGATTTTTTTAAATTTTTTATATTATTAATAAACTTTTTAATATTTAACGGTTGTAATTATTTAATATTTAACAACATTTATGGATAGGCACTTTAGTCAATTTAAAAATTATGATGGCAATAATGTCTTTTTCATTTGATTATAGAATGTTTGCACCCTCATTCATTGGTCCTAGCAATATAATTCTTATTACATCAAATGATGTAATCCATATTACAAAACATAATATGGATTACATTGCATATGCCTAACTAAATGTTGTCATCGATATGTTGCATCAAAATTACATATAATCCTCTCTTACGAAATTAAGCCGAACGAGCTATAAAAAAATTTCCATTAATGGAGTTGTAAAAAAAAAGGAGGTTACAAACAAATAAAATCAATTTAATATATTTGCTAACCGAAAGCATATTTTTTTACTGCTGACGCCTGACAGCTTGTTAAAGTTGCTAATAAACCTTCGAATAAATTCACCACTGGTAGAAAATGAATTAGTGATAACTGACATAGTGTGTGTTTGAAACAGCAATAAAAAAATGGTTTTTTTTATTTGACTTTTTGTAATTGTACTTTTAATAAAAACCAGATTTTATAATATGATTTATATTTGGATTGGCGATTGTATAAATAACTTTTGTAAAAGTAAGTGAGTGGTTGGATTGACTTAAATATAAATGACTTTTGTGATAATGGTAAGAGAGAGTGAGTGGAAAAATATTTAACAAATCAAGTAAATATTTAAAAATTACTTTAAAATATTAGGTACAACTGAAAATATATTTTATAGGGTTAAAAACACTAAAAATATTTTAAAGTAATTTTTGGAGTTGAAAACGTACATTAAGGGTAAAATTGCAATCAGTCTGTTAACACACTGGGTACAACTGAAAAAATATTTTAAGGGGTTAAAAACACTAAAAAAATATTTTAAAGTAATTTTTGGAGTTGAAAAGTTACATTAAGGGTAAAATTGCAATCAGTCTGTTAGCACACTAGGTACATTTGAAAAAATATTTTAAGGGGTTAAAAACACTAAAAAAATATTTTAAAGTAATTTTTGGAGCTGAAAAAGTACATTAAGGGTAAAATTGTAATCAGTCTGTTAGCATACTGGATACAATTGAAAAAATATTTTAAGGGGTTAAAACACTAAAAAATATTGTAAAGTAATTTTGGAGCTAAAAAAGTACATTAAGGGTAAAATTACCATCAGTCTGATAGCACACTAGGTACAATTAAAAAAAATTTTTACTGTATATCACACAAATCAATAGAAAAAGCCCCCGAAATGTAGCTTAAATATTTCGTGCGATTTCACTATGATGTTCTCTAAAAGCCCAATTTTATTATCATTAAACCAAATACTCCATTTCTCCACCACAATAGACAAACACACGAAAACACACCAATCATACGAATTTTCCTATGAGTCACACTACTAAACACATTGATAAACAATCCAACCATCTTTTTAAGTCACTAATAGATATTATTAAAATAGACATGCACAACTATTTCAAATTATCATGTCATTAGTAATACTTTTTCTTTTTGATCTGAATTGGTACTGCCTTTTCTCAAATAATGACATGTCCATGTTCTAATATAATGATCAGTAACTAGGATTGTCGGAATTTAGGCATACCTTAAGCGTTGTTTCTAACTCTTACGATACCCACGCGAACCAGATCACTCTCGGGACACCGGCTATATCACAAGCAAATACACAGGAAGGGAAGAGAGGAGAAGAGGTTCTGTAGAGAAATCTTTTTCTCTGTATCACTGTCTTTCATGTGTAGTTCTATTTTACACACATACGCAGCCAAAAACCGTTCCCCCCAAAACATACAGGGAAATTGTTCCCACCAAGTTTCAATTTTAAACCCCTAGGGAAAAATTACCAATAAATACCCCACATTCATTTGGGTACTTTATTTGGCCCCAAAACCTTAAAGCTTAATGGGTTGGGCCTAATCTACCAAGGGTGGACTAAGCCCAATTTCCAACATCTCCTACTCATACTTGGTGGATCGGATGCCATAAGGATTGTCTCTCTCTCTTTCTTCTTTCATACTAGCTGCTTTGCCATGACCGCATGGGCATGACGTCTCCCAGGTGCTTGTACTAGCAATCCCTTTCACAGGACCAGCACAAAACAACCTTTCTTTATGTAGTTTGAATTTTAATATAATGCCTCATATGTCCTAGATATACCAATATATACTTCTACATGGCAGATCTAATCCCTCTCAAGTCAAGATAAAACTTAGATTGCCTTTTCATATGCTTAGTATCCACACTCATGAAATTACCAATATTAATATCATAAGGGCCATGTCTCAAACACCAGCATAGGTGTGTATATTTTAGGTAATCTTCCTTTTGCTCATATATCATTTTGATATGCATCAACCACTTTCCTAACATAAAACCTTGGATTGTATCAATCATGATCATAGGATGAATGTTAAGGTAGCAGGCGCTGAAGTATACCTCCATGATAATGTCAAAGTCGAAGGACATCACTAAAGTGTTTAACCTTCTTTGGACTCACACAGTAATGAAGCAGGGATCCATTCGCTTGCTTCCTATTTGCGGTTCTTTCACACATGTGGTATGAATCACATTCTATGGTGTTACTCTTGCACTATAAGAGCGTACGTCATTTTGAATCTTATTATTAACACCGTACAGACATGAGTTTAGATGCTCCCAGGATCTAAACCCAAATTCTTCTACTCCATTTATCTATCATGACATCAATATTGAAGAATTTGTTATATGGCAACAGGCATCATGGAAGTGGGTATCCATGATTCGATCCATATATATATTACGTCTTATTGGATCTCATCTCAACATACTACACTCTTATCGAGGTGACATATTTTGTGTTTTTCTCTGCCATATCAGCATTCCTGTTACTTTACTGGTGAACACAATTGTCTCATCTTTGCACACTCTTCCTGAGTATCAAAGGCAGTTGATCGTGTGAGAGAGCCAACCTTACCTGCCTGTACGACATACTAGACATTGTATACCTTCATATAGACACATAAAATTTTATGAAGAAACATTTTCATTAATCATAAACATATTATGTAGTGTCTGCAAGTTTGCATTTTGTGCATCCCAATAGCCTTCACATGTTTGTCATACATTTCCTTGGCTATGGGTTTGGTTAAGGGGTCTGCGACCATACTCTTGGTTGAAATATGTTGTGCAGTAACAACTATTGTGCTACATAATCTCTCACAAAATTATACTTTATATCTATTTGTTTGGTCTTGCTATGATATTTAGGATCTTTCATATAGGCTATGGCTGCGGTATTGTCACAATACACTAACACGGGATTTGTGCTTTCATTTCCAAATCCAAGATGTTCAATAAATCTCTTGAGCCATATAGCCTCTTGTATTGCTGAGGTGCACGCCACGAATTCAGCTTCCATAGGATGTAGGGCAATGCACGTCTGCTTCTTGCTACTCCAATGTTACGAGTTTTTATGATCAATTAAATAGTGCAATTGTACACTGTCGTAATCAAGTAATATAGAAGTGAGTAGAGTATCGTTCCCACGAGGATTGATCACTAAGTACCAAAATGGGTAATTTTAATTCTATTTAGTCGATCGATAAATTGGTGATTGAGAGTACAAATAAAAGAAAAATAATTAAATATGAGTGCAGATGATATGAAAACAAATATGAGAAAAAGTCCTAGGGATTAGATTTCACTTAACAAATTCCGGATTGAATCACTTATCTATTCTAGCCCAATTTATTCCACATGATTGATAGTCGAGTTTCCTTAATTTAATTACTAGCCTCTTCCAAGGTCAAGCAATTCTATAATTAATTGCTAACCCAACATATTCCTATATGAATTTAAGCAATTAATTATGCATTAAGATTTATGAAACTCAATAAGACTACACAACTCATATGAATATATTCATATTTCATATGCAAGTCATGATTTTAATTATAGGATCTACACACATGCATCTCCTTCCAGTCTCAACATGTATATTGTAATCGTTCAAAAGGTGGCCAATCAAATGAAAGCATTAAGAACAATAATTTAAACTCAATCATGAAGGAGAAATTAAAACTAGATTTAATAAGTTAAGATTCAATCTGGCATTAGTAAGCTACGTCATCACCCTAGGAAAATGAAAATTTAGCACATAATGAAATTAAAAACAAAACCAAAATAAATTGACATTATATAAAGCTAGAATGAAAGCCTCAGAAATACTGCATAAACTTGAATATTAAATTCTCAAACATAAATATACAACCAAAAATATACATGAAAAAACTGGAGAAATCTAGCCGTCCATTTAGGAGGTAAAACCTTCCATATAGGCAGCATGCAAAAAGTAATATAATACTAAGCCTTCCATGTAGGAGGCATACAGAAAATAATATAATACTAAGCCTTCCATGTAGGAGGCATAAAAAAAATAATACAAAACATAAAATTAAAAATAAAAAATAACACAATTTATTTAGAACTGTCAGAGAAAATATCTCTCCCTGTCAGAGAAGTATCTCCTTATCAAAGAGAATATCTCCACTATATTTCTTCTCTCCTCCTCCTTTATTTTGCAAAGAAGCACACATGTATATATAGGCAAGCGAAGTGCGTCTGTTGCTTCTCTTTTTTTTTCCACAGGTGCTACAGTATTTTTCCTTCATTTCATGCATGAACATGACTTTTCAACAAACCTACGTATTTTTTCCGTGTTCCTACAGTGATTCCATCCGCTACAGTCACCTCTATCCGCTACAGTAATGTCCTGATACAGTGATTCCGTCATGAATAGTGACCGACACTACAGTACTGACCTTTTTTTATATTTTTCTTTATTTTTTAAATACTATTTATTTTACACCCAAATATATTATATTAAGCTCAAATATCGTCCATAAAATCATCATATAAGGGAAAATAAATATGTAAATATTTCAATTATCAAATTCCCCCACACTTAGCTCTTAGACGTCTTCGGACAAGGAATGACTAATAAGTGCTTCCAACAAAATTAGAAGTGTCAAGTCATAAGTAAGAACACAATTGAAAAGTAAAGAGATCATAGTATTCATGAATCAATGAAAATATAAATTGGTAACTTTGTTTGAAAATGAATAAATCGAGTTTGTAAGTGTAACTCATTCTCTCAATCTCTCAAGTGTTTAAGGGTAAGTGTTTCGCTCAAATTCAACAAAAAAAATTGCACTACCATAGGCTTGCTAAAAATCTCAATCTCCACTACTTAATTCACATGCATAATTCAAATCAAAAGGACTTATTAAGGGTTGTAATGGGGTTAAGGTAAAAGGAACATAAAACATGATATGAAAGGCTATATTTAAGAAATTTAATAGAACAATTGAAAAATGGGCTACTTATAAATTTATCTCATCATAACAACCCACAATTCAAATACTTGACATTTTTTTTCTTTTTTCTTTTGAATTTTTTTTTCTTTTTGAATTGCAACTATGAAATTGATGATATATACCCCCACACTTTGTCAATAGCCCATTTCACAAGAATTTCTAATGCTCTACCAATCTTCCGAATAAGGTAAAAGCACTTGATATATCATTAAAGTACATGTTAATGGGTTGAGAACAAAGAAACAGTCAATTAGGCTCAAAGGGGCTTATCAACGATATAATTGCAAGGTTGGCTATTTGGCTCTGGCTAAAGGAAATGAATGCCTTTATCATTTTTGAATGTGCATGTGAGATGTAATTTCAACCAGATTTAAAGCAAGTTCTAGAGTGACAACTTAATAGGTGAATATCACACACAAGAGAAATAATCATTATAGGCTCAGAAGCTCACGGCTAGGAATTTTTAAACTCAGTTCATTCAAACTCAAAATTTATCACCAATTGCAACAAATCAGTTGTTCATTCATGCTATAAAATCTCTAAATTCAATTGATCCATACTTAAAACTTGTGTACTTCTTAATATCATTACAAAGCACTTGAACAAGATTTTTTTTTACTCTTTTTTTTTTAAAAAGATAAAAAAAATATTGCAACCAATAAAATGCAATTAATGAAATGCGTCTCAGGAGTTAAGAATAACTCCTTACTCTGCCATTTTTTCCACACCCCATGCATCTAATAGTTTTACTAAATAACAAAAAAAAAACAGAAGAAATTTTTTTTTCTCCTCCCCCAACCTAAATCAGACATTGTCCCCAATGTCTTCTAGAGCTCAAAGAAGGTTTTTTTTTTAAACATAAACACATAATAAAGTAAAATCAAAATACTAAGTGTAAAACCAAGAGATTAAGGAAAGTTACAACCGAAGGGTGGTATCTGGATTCTGCTTTTGACTGCTATCTGAAGATTGCCCACCTATTTGCTTGACGAGTAGATCTGGTTTAGGTTCATAGGTTTGCAGTTGATCGAGCAGCTGATCAGCAGTTGGTGCAGAAATTATGGAATGGCGAGTCGCTTGGGGTATGAATCCTGTTTCCACAGTATGATCAAGAAAAGACAACAGATTATCATAAAAACCATTAACATTTAATAATCCTAATGGCTTTTTGTGATAGTTTAACTTAGCCCAATATGCAACGCTAGAAATGCCATCCAACGTCCCCAAACCACCGGGTAGAGCAATGAAAGCTTGAGCATGGTAGAACATTAGTCCCATTTGTTGAGGCAAGCTCGAAACCTGTAACTCTTGTCCCAAGGAAAAAGTATGATCTTCCAACTCCTTCACCCTTACACTTAAACCCTTGCTTCCATTCATGGATGCATAAATGGCCACACTTCCCTTTAGGCCCTGAATGCCTCCCCCGTACACAAAGTTGATCCCTCTGGCAGCTAATCCAATTCCCAGTTCATTTGCTGCTGTTATAAACTCTCCTTTCTTGCCCAAATCAGTTTCACAAAAAATGCAAATAGATGTAAATCTACATTTTTGTGTGATAACCTTTTTCTCTTTGTTTTTCTCGGACTATGTACGCTTACAAGAGAAAGAATTCATATTTACAAATGGAAGTGTGTATATTTACAAATGAAAGAGTACATATATATAATATTAAAACAACGACAACAAAATCACACAAATCACACATTTTTCAAAGAAGTTTGAAAAAAAATTTCGACACAGATGACCGGTGGGCCATTGTGTGAAGAAATTAAACAAAAAGAGGAAAGAAAGTCAAAAGATAAAGTAGAGTAGACAAAAGCATGATTATGTACAGTAGTTGTGATTTTGGCTCACATCTTCCTCTGGTTTTACGTCCAGAAACGGCTTAAACGATTTCTATGAATCGAGGATTGGCTTCCCATCCAGTTTTCTTATAAACTGGCAAATAGGGTCTTTTTCCGTCAGATTCCCAAGACAGTAGCACCATTTTTCTTGGTTGAATACATTCACTAAATCAAGAAAAATACGATGAACATCACCACTCGGATGCATCTGAAGAGTTTGAATGATATCATCCAGGGACTCCTTACTCAGTCCATCCTTTATAAATTTAATTTTATCTTCTCGATTTATAGAAACCATACCTTTGCTTCTACAGCGCTGATCACATGTCCACCTTGCACATTTATAGCAGACATTCATTCTTTTAGCTCTTCTCTTTTTGGAGTAAGAACTTCTTCCCATTCCTGGTAAAGGTTGAACAACTGATTTATTAAACTCATCTGCTAAACGTACCTTAGCCTCAATGATCCAGCGTATGTCCTCAGGAAGGCCCAAACGCTTGAATACTTTCATCCTTTCAAGTCGACAGCTATAGAGCTTCCTGAGCACATCTTTGGAAAGAGTGGGGAACCTGTTCTTAAGCTTTGCAAGAGATTCCTCCATGGTAACTTAAAAAGAAGCCGATGAAAACTAAAATATCAATGCAGTGCGGTGTGTTTCGGTGAGTAGGAAAGAAATGAGAGAGTAGGAAAGAAATGTTGGGGTTGCCTCCCAAATAGCCGCCCTTCTTTAACGTCTTTAGCTAGAAAAAAACCAAACCAATTTTTTTCTTCTTTTTTTTATATAATTTACATATATATGTATATATATATATACACTTTAAAAATTACTAGATTGAGGACTTACCTGTTGGTTCCTCAAATGTGATGACAGATTTCAAAGTGTTGAGTGCACCTTCATTGTATTCTTTGAGTCTTTGCCCATTCACTTTGAATTTTCGATCACCATCTTGAATCTCCACAGTTCCATATGGCCATACTTGAATTACAGTAAAAGGACATGACCACCTCGATCTCAGCTTTCCTGGAAAGAGCTTTAACCTTGAGTTGTATAAAAGCACTTTTTGTCCCGGTGTAAACTCTCTTCTCAAAATTCTTCTATCATGCCACATTTTTGTCTTCTCCTTGTATAACTTAGCATTTTCATAAGCTTGTTGTCTGAATTCTTCAAGCTCATTGAGTTGGAGAAGCCTTTTCTCCCCAGCTACCTTTAAGTCAAAATTTAATGCTTTTATTGCCCAATATGCTTTGTGCTCCATTTCTACTGGAAGATGGCATGCTTTTCCGTAGACCAATTGATATGGGGATGTAACAATTGGTGTCTTGAAGGCAGTTCTATAAGCCCAGAGTGCATCATCTAACTTTTGAGCCCAGTCCTTCAGATTGGAATTCACCGTCTTTTCTAAGATCCACTTCAGTTCTCTATTCGAGATTTCCACCTGCCCACTAGTTTGTGGATGATATGGAGTTGCAACCTTATGAGTTACTCCATATTTAGCCAATACCGACTGAAGTTGCTGATTTCAAAAATGCCTTCCTCTATCACTGATAATAGCTCTAGGCACTCCAAATCTTGTAAAAATATTCTTCCTCAAGAACTTTACAACCACACGAGAATCATTTATAGGAAAGGCAGCTGCTTCAACCCACTTGGAGACATAGTCAACAGCTACTAAAATGAACTGGTTGCTAAATGAAGATGGAAAAGACCCCATAAAATCGATCCCCCATACATAAAAAAGTTCAACTTCTAAGATGTTGGTTAAAGGGGCTTCATGTCTCCTTGAGATATTTCCCGTTCTTTGACATCTGTCACAAGTTGCCACAAGTCTGTGAGCGTCCTTGAAGAGTGTAGGCCAGTAAAATCCTGATTGAAGGACTTTAGTAGCTGTTCTGTTTGCTCCAAAATGACTACCATATAGGGATGAATGGCAGTGATTTAAGATGTTGTCCATCTCTTCTTCAGGAACACATCGCCTGATAATTCGATCTGGGCTTTGTTTGTATAAGAATGGATCCTCCCAAAAGTAATGCCTTATATCAGCCAGAAACTTCTTCTTTTGTATTTTAGAAAGTTCATAAGGCATTACCCCGCTTGCCAAATAATTCACAATATCAGCATACCAAGGAGTAGGTTGTGACTGCATGATAAAAAGTTGCTCATCTGGAAAATTCTCCTGGATTGGTGATTCTCTCTTTTGTTCAGGTGGTTCTAACCGAGAAAGATGATCTGCAATGAGATTTTCAGTCCCTTTTTTCTCTTTGATCTCCAAGTCAAATTCTTGTAGTAGAAGCACCCATCTGATCAATCTGGGCTTTGCATCTTTCTTCTCAATCAAGTATTTGATTGCTGAGTGGTCCGTCCAGACAATGACCTTTGACCCGATCAAGTATGCTCTGAATTTGTCGAATGCAAACACTACTGCTAATAGCTCCTTTTCTGTTGTTGCATAATTCAGCTGTGCATCTGAGAGTGTCCTGCTGGCATAATAGATGGCATGAAAGACCTTGTCTTTTCTTTGGCCCAAAACAGCTCCAACTGCATAATCACTTGCATCGCACATCATCTCGAATGGAAGATTCCAATCTGGAGCTATGATAACTGGTGCGGAAGTCAAGTCACTTTTTAGAGTTTGGAAGGCTGATAAGCACTCTTTATTAAACATAAAGGGAGTGTTTTTCTCCAACAGCATGCAAAGTGGCTTTGTGATTTTTGAGAAGTCCTTGATGAATCTTCTATAGAAGCCAGCATGTCCCAAAAAACTCCGAATGCCCTTGATTGAGGAAGGAGGTGCTAGCTTTTGAATTGTTTCAATCTTAGCTCGGTCCACTTCAATGCCTCGATCAGATACCTTGTTACCTAGCACGATTCCTTCTTTCACCATAAAATGGCATTTCTCCCAATTTAGAACCAAGTTTGTCTCCACACAACGTTGCAAGACTTTTGCCAAATTTGAAAGACAATGATCAAATGATTCTCCAAAAACTGAAAAATCATCCATGAATACCTCAATGAACCTTTCCACCATGTCTGAGAAGATCGCCATCATACTCCTTTGAAATGTTGCTGGTGCATTACATAGACCAAATGGCATCTTTCTGAAGGTAAAGGTACCATATGAACATGTAAAAGTTGTTTTCTCTTTATCCTCCGGTGCAATTGTAATTTGATTATATCCTGTGTACCCATCCAGAAAACAATAATAGGCTTTCCCTGCTAGTCTGTCAAACATCTGGTCTATAAATGGCAGAGGGAAGTGATCTTTTCTGGTGGCTTTATTGAGCTTTCTGTAGTCCATGCATACTCTCCATCCAGTAACCGTTCGTTGTGGAATCAGTTCATTTTTCTCGTTGGGTACTACTGTCATTCCACCTTTCTTTGGCACAACTTGAACTGGGCTTAACCATTGACTGTCAGAGATTGGGTAGATTATGCCAGCATCTAGCCACTTTATTACCTCCTTTCTCACCACCTCCTTCATGTTTGGATTGAGTCTTCTCTGGTGCTCGACTGATGGCTTGTAGTTATCCTCCATCAAGATCTTATGCATACAAATTGAAGGACTAATCCCTCTTATATCAGCTATTGACCATCCAAATGCTGCTTTATACTCCCTAAGAACTCTTAATAACTTTTCTTCTTCTTCAGGAGTAAGAGCTGCCGAGACGATTACAGGTAATGTTGAATTTCCTCCCAAATACACATACTTCAAGTGGGATGGCAGTATTTTCAACTCCAGTACAGGTGGTTTCTCTATTGATGGTACCGGCTTACTTGGCCTTTCCCCAAGATCTTCAAATGGTTTCTTGATAAAAATTGGGGAATTTGCTTCCAGGTACTTAATCTGCTCCAAGACTTCAGGATTAGTAGATTTTGATACATCTACCATTCCTATTGCTAATGGTTGATCCATACAGATTTCGTTCACCACGTCTTTTGTGCAACTGGATAATGTGTCGACTCTGTAGCAAGTATCACCTTCATCTGGAAAGGATAAAGCCTTGAAAATGTTGAAGGATACTTGATTATCTTGAACTCGCAAGGTTAACTTCCCCTGTTGCACATCTATTAACGTTCTCCCAGTTGCTAGAAATGGCCTCCCAAGAATGATAGGAATTTCTTGGTCTTCTTCCATGTCGAGTATTATGAAATCAACTGGGAATATGAGTTTGTCCACCTTTACCAGAACATCTTCTAAGACACCCCTCAGATGCTTTATTGATCGGTCTGCCAAAAGTAATGAAACTGTGGTTGGCTTCACCTCTCCAAGACCAAGTTTGTTGTAGACAGATAGAGGCATGAGGTTTACACTTGCTCCAAGATCACAAAGTGCTTTTTCAAAGTGACATTGACCTATGGTGCAAGGTATGTAGAAGCTTCCTGGATCTTTCAGCTTTGGAGGTAATTTCTTTTGGAGAATAGCACTGCACTCCTCAGTAAGTGCAACTGTTTCAAATTCCTCAAGCTTACGCTTATTTGAAAGAATATCCTTCATGAATTTTGCATAACTGGGCATTTGGGCAAGAGCATCTGCGAAAGGAATGTTGATGTGCAACTTTTTGAAAACCTGTAGAAACTTTACAAATTTCTTGTCTAGCTTTGCCTTCACAAGTCTCTGAGGGTATGGAACTGGTGGTACATATAGAGGAGGATTGTCTGGAAAGCTGATTCTTCCTGGTATCACATCATCCTCCTTCTGTTCTTATACTTCCTCCTTCTGTTCTCCTCCACTTTCTTTCTTTTCTTCATCATCCTTCTTTTTAATTAAAGGATCTTTCAATTCTTTCCCACTTCTTAGTGCAACGGCCTTCACATGCTCTCTTGGGTTTCTTTCGGTGTCACTTGGTAGAGTTCTTGGTTGTCTAGAATTTAGCATATTTGCAATTTGGCCCATCTGGATCTCCAAGTTCTTTATTGAGGCATCTTGGCTTTTGATTGCTGCATCAGTCCTAGCCATGAATTGAGATGTATTCATGGTTAGTTGAGCCAGTGCATCCTCCAAATTCACTTTCTGTTGTGGTGGATTTGGTTGTTGAAAAGCTTGCTACTGGTAGTTCCCTTGTGGCTTGAATGCATTTTGATTATTCCTCCAACTAAATTTTGGATGATTTCTCCAACTTGGATTGTACGTGTTTGAGAATGGGTTATTTCTTTGGTTTCCAATGAACTAAGCTTGCTCCGGCATGAATGAGTATCCTTCTTGACATTGCGTACTCACATGAGGTCCTCCACATTGATCACAAGCTTCCATAGGAGTGCTGATTACATTTGCTTGGGTTGTCAATGATCCTACTTGCTTGGATATAGATGCAACTTGAGAAGATAAAGTTGTAAGGACATCCAGCTCGTGCACTCCAAGTACTTTATTTGAATTGCTACGTTCAGAAGGCCATTGATATGCATTGGCTGCCATCTCCTCAAGTAGATTGTAAGCATCATCAATGTTCTTTCCCATTAAAGATCCTCCAGCTGCGGCATTTACAAGAATTCTGGAGATGTGCGTCATCCCACTATAGAAAGTTTGTAGTTGCCACCAATTTGGTAACCCATGATGAGGACATCTCCTTAGCAACTCCTTATATCTTTCCCATGCTTCATAGAGGCTTTCTTGTTCATGCTAGGTGAATGAGGCAATTTCATTCCTCAGTTTAGCAGTTTTTGTAGAAGGAAAGTATTTCTCCAAAAATTTCTGCGCCATGATCTCCCATGTTGTTATACTTCCCACTGGTAGCGATTGTAACCAACTCTTAGCCTTATCCTTAAGTGAGAAAGGGAAAAGTCTAAGTCTAATGGCATCATCAGTAACACCATTATGCTTGAATGTGTCACAGATTTCTAGGAAGTTGGCTATATGTGCATTAGGATCTTCTGTTGGTAAACCACCGAATTGATTTGCTTGCATCATCTGGATAATTGCTGGCTTGATTTCAAAGTTGTTAGCTGCTACTGGTGGTCTCCTGATTCCAGAGTTTGTGTCCATGACTGTTGGTATTGCATAGTCACGGAGTGTTTTAGTATCTGTTGTTTCTCCCCCCAGATTTGCCATCGGATTATTTAGGATTGAAGTAGACTGCTTCCGAATTCTTCGATTTCTTCGGCAAGTTCTTTCTATCTCCGAATCAAAAGGCAATAGTTCAGTCTCCTTCGATCTGGTCATACACTAAGCAAAAGCCTGAAAAGAAACACAAGACACCAAGAAGAAAAACAAATGTAATATAAAGACTAAATTAGTATTAAAATTACTTGGTATTGATATTAATGACAACAATCCCCGGCAACGGCGCCAAAAACTTGTTACGAGTTTTTATGATCAATTAAATAATGCAAGTGTACACTGTCGTAATCAAGTAATATAGAAGTGAGTAGAGTATCGTTCCCACGAGGATTGATCACTAAGTACCAAAATGGGTAATTTTAATTCTATTTAGTCGATCGATAAATTGGTGATTGAGAGTACAAATAAAAGAAAAATAATTAAATATGAGTGCAGATGATATGAAAACAAATATGAGAAAAAGTCCTAGGGATTAGATTTCACTTAACAAATTCCGGATTGAATCACTTATCTATTCTAGCCCAATTTATTCCACATGATTGATAGTCGAGTTTCCTTAATTTAATTACTAGCCTCTTCCAAGGTCAAGCAATTCTATAATTAATTGCTAACCCAACATATTCCTATATGAATTTAAGCAATTAACTATGCATTAAGATTTATGAAACTCAATAAGACTACACAACTCATATGAATATATTCCTATTTCATATGCAAGTCATGATTTTAATTATAGGATCTACACACATGCATCTCCTTCCAGTCTCAACATGTATATTGTAATCGTTCAAAAGGTGGCCAATCAAATGAAAGCATTAAGAACAATAATTTAAACTCAATCATGAAGGAGAAATTAAAACTAGATTTAATAAGTTAAGATTCAATCTGGCATTAGTAAGCTACGTCATCACCCTAGGAAAATGAAAATTTAGCACATGATGAAATTAAAAACAAAACCAAAATAAATTGACATTATATAAAGCTAGAATGAAAGCCTCAGAAATACTGCATAAACTTGAATATTAAATTCTCAAACATAAATATACAACCAAAAATATACATGAAAAAACTGGAGAAATCTAGCCGTCCATTTAGGAGGTAAAACCTTCCATATAGGCAGCATGCAAAAAGTAATACAATACTAAGCCTTCCATGTAGGAGGCATACAGAAAATAATATAATACTAAGCCTTCCATGTAGGAGGCATAAAAAAAATAATACAATACATAAAATTAAAAATAAAAAATAATACAATTTATTTAGAACTGTCAGAGAAAATATCTCTCCCTGTCAGAGAAGTATCTCCTTATCAAAGAGAATATCTCCACTATATTTCTTCTCTCCTCCTCCTTTATTTTGCAAAGAAGCACACATGTATATATAGGCAAGAGAAGTGCGTCTGTTGCTTCTCTTTTTTTTTCCACAGGTGCTACAGTATTTTTCCTTCATTTCATGCATGAACATGACTTTTCAGCAAACCTACGTATTTTTTCTGTGTTGCTACAGTGCTACAGTGATTCCATGCGCTACAGTCACCTCCATCCGCTACAGTAACGTCCTGATACAATGATTCCGTCATGAATAATGACCGACGCTACAGTACTGACCTTTTTTTATATTTTTCTTTATTTTTTAAATACTATTTATTTTACACCCAAATATATTATATTAAGCTCAAATATCGTCCATAAAATCATCATATAAGGGAAAATAAATACGTAAATATTTCAGTTATCATCCAACATATAGCGCCATTGTTCAACAAGAAGGTGAATCCTGAAGTTGATCTTCGCTCAACTTCATCTCCACCCAAATCAACGTCAGAGTATCCAACCAAGGGCAGATTGCTACCTTGATAGCATAGTGCATAATCCGACGTGCCCTTCAAGTATCTCAAAATCCTTTTCACTGCTTTCCAATGTTGTTCACCGGGATTTGATTGGAATCTGCTAACTAGTTCAACTACGTAACAAATATCTGGCCTTGTACATATCATTGCGTACATCAAACTTCCAACGGCATTGGCATAGGAACCCTTTCCATTTTCTTCTTTGCTGACTCAATTTTGGGACACATATCAAGACTTAAGGTTACACCAGAAGCTACTGGGGTATCTAAGGGATTGCAGTCTCTCATATTGAATCGCTCAAGAATTTTTTTGATGTAATTATCTTGTGAAAGAGAGAGAATTCTTTTAGAGCGATCCCTTTGGATTTTAACTCCAAGTATGTATTTTGCTTCACCTATATCCTTCATCTCAAAATTCGATGATAGTCATTCTTTAATAGCTAAGACCGACTTTAGACTATTTCCAGCCAATAATATGTCATCTACATATAAGGATAATATTACAAAATTACCCTCAAACAGCTTAATGTAGACGTAGCAATCCTCTTCAATCATTTGAAAGTCATAAGAGGTTATTGCTCTATGAAATCTCAAATATCACTGTCTGGATGATTGTTTCAGTCCATAAATGGACATTTTGAGCTTACAAACTCTACTCTCCATTCCTTTCTTAATGAAACCTAATGGTTGTTCCATATAGATTTCTTTATCCAGATCACCGTTTAGAAATGCGGTTTTTACATCCATATGATGAAATTCCAGATCTAAACTATTTACTATTGCCAGAATAAGTCTTATAGAATTCAAACGTACAACAGGTGAGAAGGTATCCTCGTAATCTATACCTTCCTGTTGTGTGTACCCCTTTACAACTAATCAAGCCTTGTATTTGTCAATTGATCCATCAACTTTTCTTTTAATTTTGAGAACCCATTTGTTCCCAATGGCTTTTCGCCTTTTTGGTAGATCAACTAGTTCCTAAACTTGATTCTTCTTCATTGAATCAATTTCTTCCTCCATTGCATTCTTCCATTCATCCTTAGCAGGACTTGATAAGGCTACTTGCACAGAATGAGGCTTATCATCTCCGTCTGGAGTAACAATAAGTGCCTGTCCTTCTATGGAGAAGAGTCTCCTAGGTATATTTCCTCTATCACTCCTTTTTGTGGGAACTTCTTGTCTCTTTCGCTTCTCTTGTCTAGGCCTTTGTAAAGACCTTTTTGAGCTCCCACTCAAGTTAATGTATTGCGACGATTAAGGATCATTAGTCTAAGTTTGTTCTGTACTGCCTTGTTCTTGTGTGTCATAAAGAGATACTGTACGACCAATATCTCCCCTACTAGAAAATTCATTTTCTAGGAATACGGTATCTCTTGATTCAATTTCAGTCACATTTCCATCTTCATTTTCACCTATGAAAACATATCCTTTTGACTTCTCAGAGTATCTTATAAAGATACACTTTTTTCCTCCAGGACCCAATTTCCCATACCTATGGGAATCATTATGAATGTACGCAGTAGAACCCCATAATCTCAGGATGTTTAAATCTGGCTTGCGTTTTGTCCATAACTCATAGGGTGTAGAAGTGACTAATTTTGAGGGCACATTGTTAAGAATGAAGGCAACCATTAGTAAAGCATCACCCCAATATGAAATTGGTAGATTTGCTTGAGTCATCATTGACCTAATCATGTCTAGAAGAGTTCTATTTCTTCTTTCAGCAACTCTATTTTGTTGTGGAATGCCAGGGATGGTTAGTTGCCTAATTATCCCTTTTTCTTCACAGAGCTCCTTAAACTGATCAGATAAGTATTCACGACCCTGATCAGTGCGCAATGCTTTAATTTTACAATCCGTTTGATTCTCTACTTCATTTGTGTATTGTCTAAAGCATTCGAGAGCTTCAGACTTGTGTGAGATCAAATAGATGTGACCATATTGCAAATAGTCATCAATGAAGGTAATGAAATACCAAGATCCGTGTCTCGACCTCACACTTATTGGACCACATATATTAGAATGGATTAATTGCAACGGAATCTTAGCTCTAGTTCCCTTACCGAAAGGTTTCCTAGTTGCCTTACCAGCTAGACAATTCTCACATAAGGACATTTCCATATTTGAAATTTCACCTAGTAAACCTTCTCTAGCTAGTTTAATCATTCTATTTTGGTTAATGCGCCCTAGTCTAGCATGTCAGATATTCATATCAACAGTTATATTGGAGGAAATAACGAAACAGTTATGCATATTAAAATTACCAACAATATCCATAACAAAGAACTTTCTAGAAAGGAAAGATAAACCATAAAAGGTCTTGTTGCTAAAAGTGTCTGCAACTTTGCCATGAAAGTTTACATCAAACCCATAATCTAATAAACAAAGTACTGAAACTAAATTCTATCGGATGTCAGGTGCATGAAGAACATCATGTAGGATCAAAGTCTACCCACCACGCAAAGGTAACTTGCAAGTGCCAAGTCCTTTGACTTCGATTTTCGCATTGTTGCCCACGTAAAGCCATTTGCTTAGATGCAGCAACCAATGGTATTCCACGAAGGATCCCCAATCCCTCATCACATGGTCTGTTGAGCTTGAATCCAAAATCTAAGAAGAACAAACAGGTTCGGTTAGAAAAGAAGTACTTAGAACAAAAGAAATGTGTGAATTCACATAATCTTCTAGTACCTTCTCATGGTCGTTTCACTCGGTATAGTCCCGTGCGAAGTGACCCATTTTTTGGCAGGCGTAACACTTGACCTTATTCAGGTCAACTTTCTTCTTGTTGCCCTTCTTTCCTTTCTTCTTGAATTGCTTTATGCCCTTTTTAAACTTAGAGCCATCCTTCTTGCCTTTCTTTTGAGATTTCTTGCCCTTTTTGGAATCGGACTTTGCATTAGAAGGACCATCATTTTCAGTGTAGCAGGCTTGTCCAGAAGCCTTATACGCCTCTAGGCTTTCATCTTCAAGCTCAAGATGTTTCACTACATCATCAAAAGTGACGATGTTGTCATTATGAGTCAAGTTCACTTTCATGTGCTCCCAGCTAGAAGGAAGTGATATGATTACAGCCTGAACTTGTTGTTCATCAGTCAAGGTGTGTCCAGCTTCCTGAAGTTCTCTGATCATATTGGACATCTCTCTCAGATGCTGCTTCATAAGAGTATTAGCTCTAAGCTTGTAGGTATCAAACTTAATTGTCAACCTTCTAAGCTTAGTGGTTGATGTGCCACCAAACTTATCCTTGAGTGTAACCCACATAGCCTGAACAGTTTGGAATTTCTCATTTTGGCACATTAAGTCATTCTCCATTGTGCTCAATAAGGTGACTCTTGCAATGTTGTTCTTCTTCTTCCATGCTTGATAAACTTCCAAGTTTCTCTTATGCTGAGTAGTCATCCCAGCTTCAGGTTCCACTAAAATAGTGGTAAGTGGTTCAACAGCCTCCTGTTCCTCCAAAATGTACTGCACCTTACAGTGCCAGATGTACTAGTTGTTGTCATTCAGTTTCTCCCCCTTATTTAGTTCAGCAATGATGCCTTTCGTGGCCATTTATCAATTCTGAAGTAACGTTTTTCACATTTATAAAATGTTGTTCTCTTTAAGAACCAAACTATTATATAGCACAACACGGTATACAATGTCTATACTTATATCATTCTTGACCATAACATAAGTTCATTACTAGATCTATGATGAAGAGAATACGCTTGTACCTCCCATCACAAAAATACTAGCAACTTATTATTTTCTATCAAAAAACTTCATATAAGTACTTTAAATAAGTCATTAGTTTTTAACCAACAAATATTAATTCATGGATTATAAGATACATACCTTATAATCTCAGCCAAATCCAATTCTCATGTATTTTAATTTGCCTGTTATCTTTGCCTAATAGAAAGTCACTTTTGCCAAAATTCCCCTCAAGCACTTCTACCGTATCATAAAGTGTTCAAACCTATACCATTTTTATCTAATTGCAATGTCTATAAGGTCTTAAACGAATCCGGTTAAAGAGACAAATTTATTCAATTGTTTTTCTTTGGACTGAGAATTTATTTACTTTATCCCTAGATAAGAAAAAGGGAGAATTGCTGATAAATACCTTTTTGGCAAATTAATTACTGAATGCTACCATAGAAGATCTGTTGCACATAATGGAAGATATTTTGCATACAACGGAAGATTGTTTACACATTTATATGGAAGATTTTTGTACACACGGAAGATGGTTTGCACAAAATGGAAGATCGCTTACACACACGGAAGATCGCTTACACGTTTGGTAGCAATTAGCAATTAATTTGCCTCAAAGGTATTTTTGGGCAATTCTCCCGAAATGATGGCATGTTATGAAATAAAAGAGAGATGAGAAGAAAAGAGATAATAAGAGAGAACAATCTTATTCATTATTTAGATATGTGTATAATATATAATATATGCCTCCTATTTATAGGCACAACTCTATAATTTACAATAAATGTGATTTCATAATCATAGGAAAATAATGGAGAGATGGGAGAAATAATATAGAGATGGACGTCCATATTAATATGTTATTCATAACACTCCCTGTTAGATGTCCATGACTAAACATATGCATCATTAAAAAACTTTAACTAAGAAAAACCTAGTGGGACAAAACTTAGTAGAAGAAAAAGAGTGCATGGTTTAGTTATACACTTAATCGTGCTGCCTCATTAAAAACCTTGCTAGGAAAACCCAGTAAGAAAAACCATAGACAAGGGAAAAGAGTACAATATGTATCTTCTGCCCTTGACAACATCAGTTGATATATCTGAGTTTGTGAAGTTCGATGCCACAAACGAGATTTTCAAAGATTGTCCCATAAAGTGACTTGGTGAACAAATATGCTAAATTTCGTTGGAATGGATTTGCTGGATGCTAATTTCACTCTCTTCTGTTGAGGCAGTCCATTGCAATGTCTTCATGTTGATGAATAACTATATTATGCTAATATGCAAATGATATATCAAGTCATGTGTGATGAACTAGATATACATAAGTGCTCTAATTACACTAAGATATGATACTTCTGGACTAAGTATTTCTTCATTACCTTATCGAGTTCTAAAGACATGACTTTTTGGACCAAGATTTCTCCATAGAAAAACACTTTATTATTCCTTCAACAAGCATTTATCGAGTTAGTAATATCACATACACCTTGATTGCTTCAAATCATATAAAGATCTTGATTAAATTGTTTGCTACCTGCAACTTAGATCGTTCAAGGAGTTTCATCGATCATGTGTTTCTAGCAACTTAAGTCCTTTAGGGACTTTCATATGTTTATATCTAAATGCATATATGTATTTGATCCTTCAAGGATTTTATAAGTATAACAATGTTCCAAATCTATACTCATAACATTTTAAATCCTTCTTCGATACATCATTCACAATATAGTAAGTCGCGGGTTATAATCAAGTTCTCAAGATGCATATCCAAGTTTCATTTACTGCTAGACTTTCAAATTAAGAAGACATATGAACTTTTTCGCACAAAACCACCCATGTATACAATACCAGTGTTGCACTTCGGGTGCTTAGACTAGAAATGCACAATTTCAAGTTATGATATTGCATGTTGCGCCTTATATTTTTTGTTGGCCAAATATAATGTATGTATCTCATGACATATATGTATACAAGATTCTCATTTGATCACGTGATATTTTCATCAAAACCGTTGTCAACAACTTTGGGGTTGTTTGATTTTGATTTTGTTTTTAAAAATTGCTTTTATATTTTTAAAAACAATAAAACATGTTTGGTAAGCTATTTTCAAAATTTTTTTTAAAAACAAAAAGCAAAAATTTGTTTTTAAAAACTAAAAAACAAAAACAGTTTTTAGTTGCTTTTTGTTTTTGTTTTTCTATTTTTTTAAGGTCGTCACTATTCACTATCAATACTACACTACCAGTGACAACCACCGCCACGTCATCACCGACAACTGGGTCATACCCTTATCTTATTTACACCTTTTTCAGAGTATTTGTGAAAAATGATTCGCAATTCGATGGGCAATATAGGAATAGCAAAAACATACTGATAATATATGCATGATTACATAATTCCCTATAGGGGTTCATACATGATAATTACGATCAATGTAGCTACATTAGGCTACTAGGGTGTCTAGATTTGTTACAATGACATGCAGACATCCTTCCTTCTTTGTTCCTTCATTGATATTCCTCTCGTACAGTTCTCTTCTCTGATCTCAGCATACCTTTTGTATTCACTGTCTAAATTGTTGGTAGGGAGTGAGATTCAAGAGAATCTCTGTAGAAAAACAGTTACCTTAATGCATGCAACATATATACTATGTGCATAACATGTTAGCTTTAACTAAATACATGCTCCATAATGAACTTTCTACATGCTCAATGTTTTATATGACAAACTATGGCCATAGTATAAACAGAAACAGAGCTTCATTTATTCAAATATGCTCTACACAGTCAAGTAAAGCAATCACATACAACGCTACACAAGCAAAGATATCAAATACATGCAAGTAAGGTAAGTCCCCTACCTTTCTGGTCTCTGAGTCCTTTTCTTGTACCTTAAATAGGCTCTCAAACTTCATGCCGCAGCTTGAGCTATCAATCGGGTCCTAAAATTTTAAATGTACAATTTAGACACTTCCATAGTGTTTCTGGTGGTTATATAAGTCTATATTGAAAAATTACCAAAATGCCCCTGGGGACCCGCCTCGGTTCCGCCATACCTGATCCGATCGTACTTTTTCTGAAATTTTGACTTGGGTTGTTCTAAGATATTGTTGCCCAAGGAATCCATTTCTGGACTCAAAATTACCAAATTCACTACTGAAAAACCACAATGCCCTTGGCAGTCCCTAACTTAGAGTTTCAGGGGCGTTTTCGTAATTATGCTTTTGCAGGCTTTTTCTGAAAAAGTGATTAATTGTAACCCTACCTAATTTTCCCTCTTAACTCAATGGAATCATAAGAACATAAAAAATTCAGCCCTAACCCCCTGCATTAGACCTAGCAGAAACCTAGGATTCTCCGGGGAAATTTGGGGTTTTTGAAATCTGACTCCACAAACTTGCTCATTTCTACTTCTAATTACTTTATTAACTATTTAATTACGTTAAAACCACTATTTAGACTCAATTTTGGTAGCATAACACCTAGGGCACATCTTTTCTCAAATTTCACAATCAGAGCAAATCCAGTAGAAATTCACAGATTAAATTACTCAGAACAGCCAGAACAACCAATATTTGAAGTTTAGAAAGTTACCTCTTCTTCCTTCTGGCTTTCCCCTTGTGGCCAAAACCCCAGCTCCTTCAACAATGAAATTTTGCTTCACAAATACCTTAATTCACATAGAAGAGAAGCTTAGAGGAAAGATTATACACGTTAGAAGCTAATTCACCGAAGAAATCAAGCTTACCTAGCGAATTTTCTCCTCCTTCTCTCTAAGTTGCTCTCAAGCTCTCTCTCCCCCTCTCTCTCTCCCTCCCTCCCTCCCTCCCTTCCTCCCTCCATGGCTGCACGGTTTTGAAGGGAAAAAGATGAAATGTGTTTTATATTATTTGGCCTTTATTTCATGATTTATTTAATTAGCCAAAATTACAAAAATTTGACTTTTGTGCACATGGACTTATCTTCATGTAATTTTATGAATTAAGGCCTATTAGTATGTGACTAATATTCTCTCCTCTTTAGTCAACTCTCAAACACATCCAGGCCCATAGGAGAAGGAGAAATAAGATAACATGAATTTATCTCATAATTTTCCTTCATTTTCAGATTTATTGGAAATTCTAGTAGATTTTCTACCCAAACTTTAAAAAATCATAACTAAATTTGTTGACATCATATTGGAGTGATTTCAAAGGCTATGAAACCCTTATCGAGTCTAGTTTGAAGAAAAATATAACCTTTAGCCAACTAGGAGCTTACAATTCCTAGAATTTAAATCTTTCGATGTTGTTCCAAAAACTTTCTTGTTTTTCTGGGCTAATTTCAAAAATTCATAACTCTTTGTATATAACTTCAAATGATTCATATGAACTATTAAAATAAAGCTTAGGATACCTACTTTCAACTTATAAAATTCCATAATTTTTAGTCATCATTTGGTTATCCAAAATCACATGACAAACTCACTGTCTTACAGGGAGAAGTGAAATAGCATGCACTTGCAATTTTAATAAATTCCATTTTTGTATACAAATTTTCCCATACTCTTTAATTCACCATTTTATCCCATTAAATATCTCATTATATAAAGGGAATATTGATGATAAAAACTGGGGTGTTATAAACTGCACTACTGCATCACTTCAAAAACAAATTTTTCAAAAAACTATTCAAACAAATTTTTTATTTTTTTATTGTTAAAACGTGTTTCCAAAAAATATTTTATAAAATTGTTTTTGAAAACAAAAAATAGAGGATAGAATCAAACGAGCTCTTTATCTTTTTAGTTCCTTTTTCTTTTATGACATAACTAATTAAGATTTCTTTATTTCTTTCAAGTACCTAAAACTCTTCTAGAGCCTTACAAACAGTTATAGCTCAAATCTTGCCTCCTCAATATGATCATCTTGATTATTTGCTCCTTTTTTTTCTTTTGGAACCGATCATTTTCTTATGCTTCAGGCATGTCTAATTTTTCATTTATACTAATTGGAGCGTTTTTCAGCTAGAAGATGAGATATAAGAATTCACATTTAGGTCAGTAACTGCATCTGGCAGATATTGTAGTATACTAAAAATGCAATATTTAATGCACTTATGGTTCATATTGTTATATTTGAGGATGCATTTGATGCATTCAATGTATTCTCTTTTCTAACTACTCATTTTCTCCCCCTCATGTTGGGAAAATTTTGTCGAATGACAATCAACTGATCATGCAATATAAGTCTCCTAAATCCATTTCTTTTTTAGAAATACCATTTTGTTTCATTTAGAAACAAATAAGAGGAATGAGGTTCTTACCCAACATTTATCCCAACTTTCTTTGAATATCCATCTATTTGCAATATGTGGTGGAATAATAAGAATATATTTACATATTCAAAATAATAAGATGGAAAATGGCTAGTTCCTGACCAAAAGCCAATTATAATAGGAGAGTTTATAATATCATGTTGGCTTGATGCATTTATGTATTGCAATATGTAAAATCAATAATTCCAACACTAAAATGGGAATTTTGTTCTCATAAATTTTTTGATCTAGCTATTTTGGAGGCTTTGATGAATAATTTTGTTAGATCATTTTATGGATCATATAGTCTAAAAATTGTGCATTATAATAATTGGGAAAATTCCAGAAAACTATAAAGGAAATTAGAAAAGGACAGAAAGGTTAAGTGAAATTCACATATCCCAAATCAGTGAGGCATGGGGAATCTGGAATTTGAAATCTTAAGACAATAACGAAGAGACAAGAGCAGGCAAAGTTTGAAAGGGTGTCAGAAAAGATAGTGATGGGAAAGCTCAGGGAGACAGAGAGACGACGTGAAGGACGGTGGGTCGACGGTTGTCGATGGCGATTTGCGGTGTCGTTGAAGGAGGTGAACGAGGCATTGTGCGGTTGTGTGTTCAACACTTCCTCTGTTGGAGCTTCAGCGGTCAACCGTTTCAGGTGACGGTGTTGGGTGGTGCGGGGCAGCAAGTCAACTGTCTCACCGCAAATCAAACAGCAACTTGTCATGAAATATGTGATCTGACAGCAACTGATAAGTATATAAAGGTGTTAATCAACAGAACCATGTTGTTAATATAGAGCGGTTTGGTGTTATTACCCATGGAACATCTATTTTTGCAAACTTTTTCTTACACACGTCTTCTGTTGTCTATGTGAATGGAAGATGTGAAAGGTGTTGTGTTTGGGCAATGACTCTAAAACTTTCCTATTTCTTGTTGGCCAGATGTTAATCAACGAAATAATGTTGTTAATAATGAATATGATCTTGTTAATTATGGGTGAGGTGTTATTTTGGGCATCAAACTTGTGATTTGGCAACTTCATTCCTTTTAAGATGTTAATGAAGGATGTCGAGTTAGTAATAACGAAAATAAAGTTGTTACTTGTGACTAACGTGTTGTTTTTCTCCATCTACATTTGGACCATTCCAACATGTTCCTCCTATGATCTTAATAGAGGAAGTCTAGTCGTTAATAATGATTCTGATGTTGGTAATATGTGGAGAGATGTTGTATTTTCCTATCTACATTACAACCTTCCCAGGTTATTCCTCACAAGATGGTAATGGTGGAAGCCGAGTCGTTAATAGTGAAGATAATGATGTTATTATGGGGAGAGATGTTGTGTTTTCCCATTTACATTATGACGTTCCTAAATTGTTCATTCAAAGATGTTAATGTAGGAAGTCTAGTCGTTAATATCGAAGATAACGATGTTATTATAGGGAGAGAGGTGTTTTCCCATCTACATTACGACGTTCCTAACTAGTTCCTTTGAAGATGTTAATGGAGGAAGTTGAGTTGTTAATAGCGAAGATAATGATGTTATTATGTGAATAGATGTTTTGTTTTCTCATCTATATGACGACGTTCATAACTTATTCCTTTGAAGATGTTAATGGAGGAATATGAGTTATTAATGAAGAAACTCATGTTGTTAATCGAGGGTGACTTGTTGTATTTTCCCATTTACGTTAGGATATTCCCAACCTATTCCTCACAAGATGGTAATGGATGAAATGTAGTCGTTAACGATGGAGGTAATGTTGTTAATCGAGGGAGAGATGTTGTGTTTTCTCATGTACATTAAGACAATCCCCACTTATTCCTCACAAGATGGTAATAGAGAAGATAGAGTCATTAACAATGAAGATGATGTTGTTAATTTGAGGAGAGATGTTGTGTTTTTCTATCTACATTATGACGTTCCTAACTTGTTACTCTTAAGATGTTAATGAACGAAGCGTAGTCGTAAACAAAGAAGATGAAGTTGTTAATCATGGCCCATATGTTGTTTTTAGGCATACAACTTGGGACGTTGAGAAAGCTTTCGGCTGAAGATGTTAATCTAGTAGGCAGAGTCATTAATGAATCATGTGGTTGCCAAATCACAAGTTCAATGGATGCCCAAAACAATACCACACCCACAGTTAACAAGATCATATTCATTATTAACGACATTATTTCGTTGATTAACATCTGGCCGACAAGAAATGGGAAAGTTTTAGCGACACTGTCCAAACGCAACACCTTTCACATCTTCCATTCACATAGACAACAAAAGATGTGTGTAGGAAATCGTTTCCAAAAATAGATGTTCCATGGGTAACAACACCAATCCGCTCTATATTAATAACATAGTTCTGTTGATTAACACCTTCATATATTTATCAGTTGCTGTCAAATCACATATTTCATGACAAGTTGCTGTCCGATTTGCCGTGAGACAGTCGACTCACCACCCCGTACCGCCCAACACCGTCAACTGAAATGGTTGACCGCTAAAGCTCCGACAGAGGGAGTACTAAATACACAACCGCATAATGCCTCGTTCACCTCTGTCGACGATACCACAAATTGCCACCGACAACCGTCGACCCACTGTCCTTCGCATTGTCTCTTTGTCTCCCCGAGCTTTCCCATCACTCTCTATTCTGACACCCTTTCAAACTCTTCCTGCTCATGTCTCTTCATTTCCTTTTTAGCTGTCACTTAGGAGGGTATTTAGGTAATTGTCTTAAGATTTCATATTCCAGATTCCTCATGCCTCACTGATTTGGGATATGTGAATTTCACTCAACCTTTTTGTCCTTTTCTAATTTCCTCTGTAGTTTTTTGGAATTTTCTCATAATAATTTATTCAAACATGCAACCTTGAAAACTTCAAGTTGCAAATATGTAACTATCTTATAGATGCATCTATCAAATTTATTAAATGCTTGTATGGTTTACATGCTATTCGAATTGGCCCATATATATGAGTTTGATATATTTCAAGAAATTCAAAAATCCATCCCAAATTACAACCGGTGATATTCTCATAATCAATATTCTTCAAGAACAAGTAGCACATAATAATGTGTTAGCGATTCACAAAAAATTTTCTAGTTCTTTAATGGATCTCGATACATAATATAGATTCATTTTGTGTATCATATATATGACTTGGATTGTCAAACTAGTTACACCAACAATAAATTTGTCTAGATCTGTAAACATCTAATTTACTATAACAAATTTTCAATTTCTATAATTTATGATATAATTGAAATCTTCATATAACATGACCTACACTTATGCTCCAATAATCTGCCCCTCAAGTGTGAGTTACACAAACATATTTTTCTTATTTCCAATTTTTCAAGAACTATATTAATTGTTATTAGTTCTTTAAGAACCATATTAATAATATTTCCTTTTTTGTTATGTAGAGTTCTCCAGTAACTACAACATAGTTTTTCAGGAACTACTATATATTGTTATATCTCTATATAATTCTTCAGGAATTGTCTTCTTTATATATTCAATTCATCTATATGGAAAAAGACTATATATATATATATATATATATATATATATATATATATATATATATATATTCAATCTCTACATATCATTAGCTATGTCATAACATTTATCGGTGCTGCAAATTGTCAACAATTTGTGCATAATCTTAAGCAACATAATAGCATCATAAGGAATATTCACATAACGGTTGTCAGAAACCAATCTTTAAAAGCATTTCTTAATTGCATATATCATTACTATTCCTTTATGATCTCAACACTCAAAATCACATTTTGATTCACATATGCTTTCATATCAAATTTCAAGCAGCATAATTTCACCATTACATCCACATTAAAAATTATTACTTACAATAACGATATGTTCATATACTATGATAAGTATATATATCCACAAATCACAAATATTTATAACAGATAGATGATTAAATTTTCATGCCACAGATATTTTAATGCTTGTTTCAAGCCACATATAATTTGATAATTCCCATTACAAAATTTGCTTTTCACAGCAAATAAGAAAGTCTCAACATAACACACAACACCTGGCAATTTAATAATTTTTCAACATATTTTATTTTTCCAAACAATATATTTTTATTAAAGGCCCCACAAGATATTCCATATCTTAGGCACTCCTACATTTTCAAATATTTCAATAAAAAATATGAATATAATCTCACCATATAATTCCCTTTCATTCTATTTAATTGAATAAGAATTCCTCAAATATTGTCAAGCAAACAATAAATTAATGTATTTGACATATCAAGTCCCAACTAAAATTAATAATGATAATTAAAAAGAATAATAACGTCCACCAATGCTAATAATATGTGAGAAGAGGAAAAACGCTTGCCTCATAGGATATTCATTATCTTCGACCAAAAAAATAGGATATTCGTTATCTTCAATTTACTAAATTAATATTCATCAAATATTTATTAAAATAAGAAGAAATAATATGAGATTTAGTCCATGAGGGATAATAGGAGATTAGCAAAATTCAAGGAGAGACAATAGGATATCAACACTATTGAATCCAAATTAATAAATTTCTTACACTCTCGTATATGATCATTGATTGATAATAAAGCCTCCAACTTAAATAAATCCTTCATCATGTAGAAAATCAAGGACTAATATAAATAATTATTAAATAATATATTGCTTTTAAACTCAGCCATAAAAATTGAGCACATAAGTTATAACCATCACAAACTAAAAGCCATCAGTACCTTTCATATATGCCCACCAATATTTTGGTTAATGTTCTAAAATTGACATGTACCTTAGTTAGGAAATTATTCGTGTTAAAAAAAAAGGAATAAGATATCATGTTACACATTTAAATTAAAACTTGATGGCTTTAGGCCATTTAATTCAAAGATGAAAAAATTAATATTTATATGGCTTCTGGCCATTTAAAAAGATAAAGAAAATAAAAGTTATGTGGCTTCTGACCATATAATCTCAAAATAGGAGGGAAAAAATTATATGGCTTCTGGCCATTAAAACAAAGAGGATGTAAGTTACATGACTTCTGGCCAAATAACTCAAAATATAAAATTAAAATTATATGGCTTTTGGCTATTTAGTAAAATGGAGGATATAAGTTATATAGCTTCTGCGTATATAATATCAAAATAAGAAATAAAAATTATATGGCTTCTGACCATATAATAATATAGAGGATAAAGTCATATGGCTAGAATATGGCTTCTAGCCATATAATCTCAAAATAGGAGGGGGGAAAATTATATGGCTTATGGTCATTAAAATATAGAGGATGTAAGTTATATGACTTCTCAAGATATTAAATTAAAATTATATGATTTTTGACCTTGTAGTAAAATAGATGATACAAGTTATATGGCTTTTGACCATATAATATTAAAATAAGAAATAAAAATTATATGGCTTTTGGACATATAATAATATAGGGGATAAAGTTATATGGCTTTTAGCCATATAATCTCAAAATATAAAATAAAATCATATAATATGATAGCGTGAGAAGAAAAGAAAACGAATAAAGAATAAAATTCAAATATTTCAATACAAACAAATGCTGTGATTTTGAGTCCTTCAAATCTAAATGAAATAGGTGAAAGCTCATTGGAGAAAAAGTGTATTCTCCTTCTATCTCTTAACCCAACAACTCAATAATGTAAATAAATAAAAATAAAATACAAAGTATATAGTTCTGATGGTAATCTTTTAGGGAGACCGCAAACATCGATTAGAACTTCAAGTTCCACCGAAGATAGTGACATCAGGTCATAATGAGATTAAAAAAAATCAATTGGAACTTCATGTTCCATTGAAGGTGACTTCATGTCACATGATAACAAAATTAACCTTACAATATCATTCTAAATTGTAGCAAGAACAAATACCTCAATTTCTAATAGCTTGGCACCGTTTCATAAAGGCCACTTTAAACAAATAATAGTTTCAAACAATGAACTCCCAACAGAAAACTTTTATCAGTGTAATTCTATAATAATACTTAATTGTAAAACAGCCACAAACATTACTAGGAAATCAACATTTGTCTATTATGTTAACACCTCAGACTCTTCATAAAATCCCATTAATGCTAAAAATTTGGAAAACAATAATGCCATGCAACAATTTTAATTTTCCTTTTTGTAATTACCATTTCACCTCTAGAATGATTATAGACCCAAATTCCGCAACAACGCTCTATCATTAAATATAAATTCATTCTTTCATTTTTTATAACAGTAGAATGATTATCCAAAACACAGAACTAACATTAACATATTGTATAATCATGTCTGTTGAAATTAATCTTGATGGAAGCTTTCTTAATATATGCAATCAATATGAATGCTTTGGGAAAACAACTAAAAATTTGGAAGATAAAAAGGACTAAAGTATTATATTTAGAATTAAAATAAACCTCCAGTTTGCCTCCTATATTTAGCACTGGATTAAGTAGTTGAAAAAAGCAGGAATTACTATGAAATCTCAAGAAAGGGATTTAATTATCAAAAGGTCTCAATAACAATTGATAAGTAAGATGTTGTCATTTCTTATCGTGGAATTTGTCATTACATACTTCTCAATTAATTAGGAATTTTTAGTAATTAAGCTCATGCCTTAGGACCTCATAATAATTCTAGAAAAAATGACAAACTAAACATTTAAGTCTTAAGATCACTCTCAGATATCATATTTGTAATTAGAACTCTTATAATTGTAATTGTCAAAATTGAAACTTTTAATTTTGGCAAAAAATTAAAACTTTCAATTAATTTTGTAAAACCTAATTGTATTCTAAATTGAACTTTTGAAACTAAATGTCATTTTCCACCATAAAAATATGGACTCATTGCAAGGTTATGTAGGTGTTTTTTTAATCAAAATGCAATTGACTAATCTATATAGAAATTAAGTACAAAATTATGAAGGATGACATATGTCAACAGGCAAGACATTAAAAATCCAAGGCATATTATGGTTGAAAGTGATTGCAGTAAAGTATTGGAGCTTATTCAAGGAGTAGTCTCTGATGAACATCCTGATACTATGATAATCTTGAAAATTCAGTCGATGTTGAAACATGAGTGGGAAGTGGAGCTGCTACATTGTTGTCAGGAGGCGAATAGCATGGCAGATTGCTTCACAAGAAGAGCATGGGATATGGTGGTGGATTTTCTTATAATTGACAGAGAACCTACTAAGGCTAAAAGTTTGCTCATAAAAGATGTTGTAAACCAAAATATTTGTACTAAGTTAGTAGGATAGAGCCCGAGGGGCTGTTTGTTGTGTTTTCCTTCACTATAAAAAAAAAAAATCCAAGGCATAAGTTTGCCATTGGTGATTATAGCACAGTAAGTATTGGATGTTAGCAGCAATATTGATAAAGTAATGGTTTATTCGAGTCATGCATAAAAACGTTATCCTTAAGAGACATTCCACAACACTAGTATTTTCTAAGACACAACACTACCCAATTTTAAATGAACCCTTCCTTGCACGAATATAAGGTGACAAAACAGCAAAAACAAAAAATAAACTCAGCAGGAAGTAGAATATCTCGGAGGAGGAGGAAGTGCTCGAAGACTTCAAGAGCGGTGTAGTCCGTTCTTCATAAAACACTCACTCTTATAGGACGCAAATAGGTACAAGACACGCTTAAAAATATGTCGGTCTACAAATTGAGAGGTGTAATAATAAGAACACTTCTAAACATTGATTATGTAGTGCAATAACAATTCCAACTTTCATACTCGAATAGGTACAAGACACGCTCAAAAATATGTTAGTCTACAAATTGAGAGGTTTAACGGTAAGAATACTTCTAAACATTGATTATGTTGTGCAATAACAATTCCAACTTTCATACTCGAATAGGTACAAGACGTGCTTAAAAATACGTCAATCTAGAAACTGAGAGGTGTAACGGTAAGAACACTTCTAAACATTGATTATGTAGTGCAATAACAATTCCAACTTTCATACTCGAATAGGTACAAAACACGCTTAAAAATACGTCAGTCTAAAAACTGAGAGGTGTAACAATAAAAACACTTCTAAACATTGATTATGTAGTGCAATAACAATTCCAACTTTCATACTCGAATAGGTACAAAACACGCTTAAAAATACGTCAGTCTAGAAACTGAGAGGTGTAACAATAAAAACACTTCTAAACATTGATTATGTAGTGCAATAACAATTCCAACTTTCATACTCAAATAAGTACCAGACACACTTAAAAATACGTCAGTCTCCAAACTGAGAGGTATAATGGTAAGAAAACTTCTAAACGTTGATAACATACTGCAATAACAATTCTAACTTTCATTGTAAAATAAAAAAGGATGAGTAATATAATTATCACTGTACGAAAAACTGGACCGGACCAGCCGATTCGACCGGTTGAACCAGGAACCGGCCAGTGGTCTAGTCGATGGTTAAACCGGGGAACCGGTCTGAACCGGTTTCATTTTATTTTTTTTATAATTTTTTTTTCTTTTTTAAGGGAAAAATTGGAAGTTGAAGACCAAAATGAAGAGAAAAATAGGTAAAGAAAGAACAAATCTAAAAAAAATGAAGAAGATAATGAAAAAAATTATTTAAAAAGATATAATAATTATAGAAAAAAAGATATCATTACATAAGTATAGGCATTATAACTCATATTAATAGATTTTAAGTTTTTTTTTCTAAAAATCTTCATTTTTATCTATAGAAGTTTAAAAATATATTAATATATATTACCACTAATAAATTATAATATTTTAATATGACCGGTTTAACTACCGGTTCAACCCCGATTGACTCATTAACCCTTGAACCTGTGTTGTGACCGGTTCATTGCCCGGTCCGGTTTTTCGTTCCTTGATAATTATATGAAAACTCCATTTTCTTCTTATTCCACTTCAACTTTCACTTTCTTTTCATATTCAACTTTTTTCAAAAACCCTTACAAAATACCAAGCAAGACATTAGCAATTCCCATGAATTGTTTTGATTGAATGTTTGGCTTCATACCAAAGGACCAGTTGATTTATTATAATAACCCTATTTTATTAATTTCTTTGGAGTTTGCAAAGCTTTAAATCCGGATGTATCAACTTTTCAGCTTCATCAAATGGGAAAATAACATTCTGAAAAGATATGGGAATGAAATTCAAAACCTGATTTAGCGCCACTAGCTTGTACAAAATATAGTTTTGCTTCTGCATGTCAGCACCAAAAGTTATCAAAAGACATTCATAGTTGTCAATATTTACAGGCATGATAGCAAGGCCTCAGAAAGGAGGAAAGATGTGTCTAATGCTTCCTTTGCAGGTTTACCAACTAATTTGACGGGCAATCCTTTGCCCAATGCCCAGCCATGTTACATTTATAACAAGTGTTGTTCGATGCAGCAGATCTTTGTCCCCCTGCAGGAGCATTTGGTGTGACAATAGTGCAATCTTTCGCCCAATGCCCTTCCTTACCACATCTGAAACATGCCGACCGACTTCCTGAATCATAGCTTGGTTTACTTTTCTCACTCATATTGTAATTGCTCTTGTTGGGACTGACTGACACACCATCTCCAACGGATAGCTCATTGCACCACTTGAAGAAACCGCAAGAATCAGCCTATTTGAAAAAAAAAAAAATGCAATGAAATGGTGATGACAGAATGTTACAGAAAACAGTAGACTAACAGATCAGTTATAAAATGAGAAAATATGATAAACCAGACTTTTGATCCAATTTCAATCTCCCACGTTCTTCTGGCTTTCTCAAAGAAGCTTGTGATTTGAAGGAAAAGAATAAGAAAAGAGAGACAATTTCCATTTATATCATCAGTAGCTTTCAGAAGGTTATTTAAACCAACAAACAGTTACAAACAATTGTCAATGCTAAATACATCTGTCACAAGAAAATTTCTAGGAGAGCCTTGAATCTTAATGACTTTGCACAATTGTAACTGCACATGCTATGTTTCAAACTTTCAATTATCACAATAAAATGATTAAACAGCCTTGTTGTACTAGATGCATCAGCTGGATTGATTTCGAAAGAGAAAATGGATCATATCCTATCCTATATTAAGGACGTCAACCTATAGACAGCTAACACCACGTAAGCATTAAACATTAAGAACCCACAAGAGCATATAGAAGGAATGTAAAACATGATGGAATCCTATAACACGTGCCACCTCTAAGAGAGGTTACTTTTTCTACTGTTTATTACCAAGAGCAATATAGTACCCAAACTTGCAATTATATCACCGCACAGTGACTTTTATCAGATTTTAAATGCACACAATATATTTTATGCAATTATTTGGGTCAAAATGGTTAAGAGTTACGAATTCAACAATAGATAACATCATCAATGAACTTGGTTGTTGTCAGATTTTTTAAGTATGTGAGTATGTCGCATAATTATTTGGCTAAAAATTATTCGGAGATGTGCATCTAACAATAAAACAATGTAATCTGTATCTTTGGTTGGCAATGGATAACTTTAAACCAGGGATATTATAAAAGCAGCATGCAATGGACACAAAGCCGAAACTGAGCTAAGTTATAAATCTGCCGATTGGAGGAGTTGGCTAGCTTGGGTCATTTATCAATGTAAAGAATAGATAAAAGGAAAAAGTATTACCTGGTTTCTTGGACAGCGTTAAAATTGTTGGCCATAATTTTTACCACTTTTAGCTGTTAGAATCAGGCAAGCTCCAGCACCACAAGGACAGTGAATGGATGGAAACAACGAATTAGACACAGAACTTTGGTTGCCCCCAGAAGTCATTCTAGTTCCAGCAGCATTGTCACACCATTCAAAGAAGCCACAGCCCCCACTCTCCTGTGAAATTATTGAAGCATGTAAAACAAACAAGTACACTTTTTCCTTTATTGTCCAGATCTCAGCAGAGACAATAAATTTTGAGGTTCCAAAAAGCTTCCATGGAAATCAAAATTAGCATTAGCACTTCAAAGTAATTTCAAAACTTGCTGGTAATAACACATTTAAAAATTGTGTAATAGCTTATTTGATGCTATTCCTGAACAGTATATCATAAAGGTAGATAAGTGTAAAGCTAGAAAGGTAAATAACGAGAACGCAGAGGGAAGAACACAAGAGAAAAAGGATTCAGAAGAAATTCATATTAGCTTCAATCCTTTCTGAACTGCCTAGTTGTCTCCTTCTTCTCCTACTCATTCTAGCAAAAGACAAGTAACCCATAACTTTCCACATCATTTATTTATCTACGTTTCAGTATAAAATACAAAAAACAAAAGTCCGAAAGGTTGGTACATCATACTGTGCAACATTTAGATGCTCTAATATTGAGTCATGACATTGAGCTTTCAGGGAAACAAAAACATGTTTTTAGTTTATTAGAAACACCACTCTCTTTATCAACAAAAGAAAAACCACCATTCTCTTGAGAGTGAAATGCAATTTACACTTCAAATTCAAACCACATGGATGGGGGATCACTCTTTAATTCAGCTAAAATTACACTCAAAGGCGATCTCATGCATTGTTCCACCGCGTTGAGATTTGACAATTTACTCCAGCACAGCCAGCCCAACCAAAAGGAAATGAATAAAAGTTTGTAAAGCAATCATTATCTCGAAGAAACTTTTAATCAAATATAATTTAAGCTTAGGGTTATTCTGAGGAGTTCGACGACCATAAAGCATATCCAACCTCACCTCTCTAACAGGGCCCTTGTAAAACTTGCGACCTCGATTTTTCTCGGTGTTGGCCGTTAAGATCAAACAAGCTCCCATACCACAGGGGCAAGCTTTCTCGACTACGTCAGCGTCCTTCCCAAAATTAGTAAAGTGCCCTCCACCATGTCCTCCAGGTGCGGATTCCACACAGTCGCGAGCCCAGTGACCGGACCTACCACATTTGAAGCAAGAGTCGCCGGTACCGACCGAAGCCACAACATTTGTTCCTTTAGCTACTGCAGTAGCGGGAAGACTATGGCTTCCCTTCAAAGCAGCGGTGTATAGCCCTTCTTCCTCAGCGGCCCCAAGAAGCTTCGGGCGTTTGTTAGAGACGACGTTGGCCTCCACAGCCGCGAGCTGCGATAGGAATTCGTCGTCTTCGATTTCGATGGCGATGTTGTTAGGTCGTTCCATCTTCTTCATCTTCACATTCCGTATTTTGAGAATTTCTGATTTCAAACGCGCCTATCTCGTTTGCCCTTCCAGCTTTGCTCGCTTTCACAGTTTCCCCGCCTTTCCGCTAATTTTTTTTTTTTAATCAATCCCACCTTTCCAATATTGTTTTTGTGTAAATCGGTGAAAAATAAGCTAATTAAATCTGGATCGGTAAGTGAATTGGTTAAGGTACTGGGTTAAGGGTTAGTAAGTCAGATTAAAGTTAAACTGGAGTTAAATCGGGACCAAACCGGTGAAAAATAGAATATTTTAGGCATATAGTATGAAATTCTAAAGGAAAAATTAAAAAAAAATTAAAAAAAATTTGACCCGGACCGGTTTAAGGCTCGGGTCGCCAGTTTCCAATCCGGTCCAAGTTAGATAACCTGGGGGAAAAGGCATGATTTTGAAATTTTATCTATTTTAACATGGAAAATTAAAGGGTAAAGGTGCATCCAGCATCCTGATATATTTTTATAAGTGCAATCAGCATCCTAAAGTATTTACACCCCAAACTATTTTTAGAGGTACAATCATCACCCTAAAATATTTAAGGGTACAATCAGCTAAAGCCGGAAAATCGGGTCAAGCCCGTCAGGCCAGCCCGTTTAGGCTAGATCTCGTCAAGGGCCGGGTTCTTAATTTAGAGCCTTCAGAAGAAGTCGAGCCTAAATAGACTCGTCCTTTTAGGCCCTTTTAATATTTTTTTTAAAATAACTAAATAAGGCCATAAGGGTAACTGGGCAGAGTAGTGACCAGACTTAATAACCTAACCCTTAAACAATCAGACGCTTTTACACTCCACTCAAACCTCACACATCGGTAATGTTTGTGTTTTGTTTTGGTTTGGATTTAAGTTTTAGTGTTTGTGTTTTGTTAAACATCGATAATGTTTGATGTTTTAACTTAGTTTTAATATTATTTATGTTTAAAATTAGATATTTTAGTCTTCAATCATATAAGAATATAAAAGGTATTAAACAGGCCTAAGCCCACGTGCTTCAACTAAACAGGTCAAGCCCAACAATTATGTATTTTTTTCAAGCTTCTCTTGTTTGATCTTCTTTTTGTCTATCTATATTTTTAGTTGACAAACTCTAGGTTTAAATTTATCCTTGAACATCTGTTGGATTCGTGCTTCAGTGCTTGATTTCTCTGTTTCATGAAGCCTATTTGGATTGGACTTAGGTCTTAATGTTTGTATTTTGTTAAATATGGATAATATTTGATATTTTAACTTATTTTGATGATATTTATCTTTTAAATTATATATTTTAGTCTTCAGGCGCATAAGAAGCAAAAACATTTTAAACAAGCTTGAAGCCCACGGGCTTCACCTAAATGGCTTGGGCTGCCATTTTCAGTGGGTTTTTTGGCCTCAGCCCTAAACGGGCTGGCCCGTTTAGACCCGAGCCAGTCACGGGCTGTCCCGTTTTCCCAATACTACAATTATCATACCCTTATCTTAGTTTCACCTTTTTCAGAGTATTTGTAGAAAACGATACGCAGTTTGGTGAGCAACACAGGAATAGCATAAATATACTGATAATATTTTAAGACCGAGTCAGAAGCCAGAAGCGACACATTTTACAAGGCACACTAAAAAGGGATTGATAAGACTTTGAGATAGGGAACTTACCTCTCCTGCATGTATTTGATATTTGTACTAGTGTATTAATGTATGTTATTGCTTTACTTAATTATGTGAAACATATATGAATGATTGAAGCTCTGTTTTTGTTTATGCTATGGTCATAAGTATGTTGATTGAAACATTGAGCACGCAGATATGTCATTGTGTGAACATGAGTTATGTAATGCAAGCATATCATGCATTAAGCACTTATCTTGCATGGATATTGGTACTATTTTTCTACTGATATTCTCTCGAATCTCACCCTCCCCTACCAACAATTTAGACAGGAGAAGACAAAAGATATGCTGAGAACAATGAAGAGAACCGTATAAAGGGGATCGTAGTGGTGGAACGAAGACGAGAAGATGTCTCTGTTTTACTAGGATGGGCTTAGACACCCAAGTAGTCTTGTGCGGCTACATGAATTGTAATTATCAAGTATGAATACCTATGGGAAATTTTCGTAATTGTGCACATAATATCAGTATATTTATGTTATTCATGTGTTGCCCACTGAACTATGTATCGTTTTCCGCAAATACTCTGAAATAGGTGAAAATAAGAGGAGGGTGTGACATGCATTTTTAGTCCTTTTTTTATTATTATTAGAGGGGAATATTGTTAGATCCCATATGTTTTGATGATAACAAAGATTGGATCAATAATATGAAAGGATTTGATAACAAACAAATGGATTTGAACAAAGTAGCATAGCATCACTTGGAGTCAGCATTGGAAGTAATCAATAATTTTTTAAGAAGTCTTACTCGAGTAGCCACTCGGGTAACAGAAGCCATTACTCGAGTAGCCACTCGAGTAAGCAAACAGAATTTCATTCAATGAGGCACTGCCAAATTTTGAACGAAGTTATTCGAGGGACAACTCGGGTAATATGCAAAGTTATATAGACCATTACTCGAGTAGCCACTCGAGTAACAAGATTTTCACAGGCATCACTCGAGTAACCAGGTCCAAAATCTTCCAGTAACTCTCGGCCAAGAAATGCAGCCCATCACTCGAGTAACCAGTGAGAAAATAGCATTACTCGAGGGACAACCCGAGTAATCTACAGAGTTATTTGAAGTGCCACTCGAGTAACCAGATAGTAAACTCTCAGCCAAGAATTTGATGCCATTACTCGAGGGAGTAATCGAGTGATCTGCCGGGTTATTTGAAAGCACTCGAGGGACCACTCAAGTAAGGTGTGAAGAAAAATTATGTCCACTCGAGTAGTCACTCGAGTAAGAAGTTTATCACAGTGATCACCCGAGTAATATGTGAAGGTAAATACATGGCCACTCGAGTAGCCACTCGAGTAATCAGGTATTTTCAAGGTTTGTAATATATCACTCCATGTCTTACCCGAGTAATTCTTGATGCAAAATGTTGATTTGCTCACTGCCATATTTTTGACATGTTTACTCGAGGGACCACTCGAGTAACAAACTTGATCACTCGAGTAGCCACTCGAGTAAGGCTGTTCAGAAATTATATTTTAATCTAATGTCTCTTGATTTGTTATCTATATGATTAACTCTTCATTGTATTAGTATTCTAAGTACATTTGCAGAGAAACAATGAAAGAGTATGACAGATTTGAGAAGTCAAATAAAAGTCCGAACGTTCACCTAATGCTACCTACCGCCAACGGATAGTTTTCAAATATGAAGAATAGTCAACCGTTGCTGCACGACTCTAACGGACAAGTTTGAAATTACTTCCAACAAACACTACAAATCATCTATATATATGGAGCATTCAAAGAGAAGAAAACAAGGAGATAAAAACTGAGATCACATATTGATCAATACACTTAGCGCTTTGTTTTCATATACTCATTCATTTGTACTTCAGTGATTATATATTTGCTCTGTGAGAGAGTTTTTTCATTACAAACTCAATATTTGTTATTAAGACAACTTAAGGTAGTTGAACTTTGAGTTGAGGATTTGATTGCAACGTGTAAGGGGGAGCGAGTGTTCAGGTGTATGAACTTGCTATGTACTGAGGTACCAAGAACCCACTGAATCTTGGAGCATATAGTGAAACTCTCAGAGACGCTCTGAGGACTGAACGTAGGTCAAAGTGGTTGTGGCCAAACCAGTATAACTCCCGGTATACACTACGGTGATATTTCTCCTTACTCTTAACTGTTTTTAATATTTCGTAAATTTCCTTATACGCAGCGAAATTTTTTGAATCACCCAATTCACCCTCTCTTGGGTGAAACGTTTGAACTAACATTTGGTATCAGAGCATAGGTCTTCTCGTTAAGGTTTAACAGCCTAAGAAGGATCTAATTGCAAGCATGGGTGAAGGCATTCTTCCCAACGGAGCTTCTATCACAAAACCTCCGGGTTTTAATGGCGAACACTTCTCATTCTGGAAAGTGAAGTTCAGAGTCTTTGTAATGTCTACTGAATATGGGCTATGGGATGTGTTTGAAAGTGAAAATTACAAACCTGAAAAGATTATAGATTCACAAAGAGTTCCCAAGACACCAGCAGAATATGATGAGAATGACAAGAAACTCATCACACTCAACAGCAAAGTAATTTTAATGATTCAAAGTGCCTTGAGTCAAAATGAGTACTTCAGAATCTGCATACTCCCAACAACTAAAGAAATCTGGGAAGCTTTGGAAATAGCTCATGAAGGAACTTCTGGAATAAAAGAAAATCGGATCAATACTCTAGTTACTAAGTTTGATTTACTTGGAATGAAGTCAGGTGAGTCGATAGCTGAATTTGAACTTAGATATACTCACCTTGTTAATCAACTTGCAGCACTTGGAAAAGTCTATGATCAACATACCCAAGTACGAAGGATTTTAAATATTCTTTCTAAAGATTGGGAGGCAAAAGTCACTGCAATTGAGGAAGTAAAAGGTGAATCAATGCAATCAGTTGCTTCTCTATTCGGAAGTCTTTCTGAATATGAAAGCAAACTAAAGTTCAAACGAGAACTAGATATTGGTGACAAGAAGAAAAGAGGTCTAGCACTGAAAGTTAAAGAAGAAGAACAAGATGAAGATGAAGAGCTTGATGATGATAAAATGGGCCTAATCATGAAACGATTCAGAAAGTTTTACAAGAAAGGCCAAAGATTCAAAAAATTTCAGAAAGGAGGAACAAGCAATAAAGAACACATCATCTGCTATGAATGTGGAAAGCCAGGACATTTCAAATCAGAATGTCAAGAGCTTATTCAAAAGAATAAAGAAAAGAGAAAAGGCAAATTTTATAACAAGAAGAAAGCTTTTGTATCTGCCATATGAGGAGATAGTTCTTCTGACGAAGAAAGCGATGAAGAAGAAGTAGCCAATATATGTCTAGTTGCTCAAAAGGAAACAGAAGAAGAGGTAACTGATTATGATCCTACCTATGATGAATTACTTTCTGAATATAATGCTTTACATTCTGAATTCATCAAAGTAGTTAAAGAACTAGTTGTTTTCAAAAAGAAAAACAAAATTCTTGAAGTAGAGCTTAAAGAGAATTTTGAAAAGGATTGTGAAAATTGCACTTCTTTGAAAAAGAAAAACACTGATCTTACTAAATCTCTTGAAAAATTCACTAAAGGAAGTGAAATGCTAAATGTGATTTTAATAGCTCAACAATTTGTAAATGATCGATCTGGAATTGGATATGATCCAAAATCAGACAAAAGGAAATGAAGAAAGAAAGCAGGAGGTAAATCATACTTAAATTATTTTCAGCATTCAGTGCATACATCAAATCCTTTTGCTCATTGTAATTATTGTAATAGAAAATGTCATTATACTTCATCATGCATTCATAAGAAGAAAGGAACGATAAGAACCTACAAATGGGCACCTAAAGGCTCATATATTTCGAAAATTTCTTGTACTAAACCAAAAGGACCCAAAAAGAAGTGGGTACCTAAGACTTAATTGTATTTAATTGCAGATATGTCTCAAAGCATCCAAAAACAACAAGTGGTACATAGACAGTGGATGCTCTAGACATATGACCGAAGATTTTGAAAGTTTTACCACATTGCAACCTAAGGAAGGTGAAATTTGGAGGAAATCAATCCGGAAGGATAGCAGGAATTGGTAAAATAAAAAATGACAAAGGAATACAAGTAAAAAATGTATATTACGTTGAAGGTTTGTGTCATAATTTGCTGAGCGTAAGTCAAAGTGCAGATAAGGACAACTGGATAATATTTGAATCAGAAGAATGTTTGATTGTCAACAAGAAAGACTTACAACTTGATAAGAAAAATATCAAGGCAAAGCTCAGAGCAAAAAGGGAAGGTAATTGCTATACAATTGATATAAATAGAAATGATTCTGAAAATTGTTTTCTGAGCAATACCGATGAAAGTTGGTTATGGCATAAGAGACTAGCTCATGTCAACATGCACCAACTAGGCAAATTACTCAAAAAGGATTTAGTTCTTGGTTTACCTAAAGTAAGTTTTAAAAACGATTTGATTTGTGACGCATGTCAAAAGGGTAAACAAACTAAATCATCTTTCAAATCAAAAATTGAGATTACCACAAATCGACCACTTCAACTGATACATATGGATTTAGTTGGTCCAGCAAGAGTTAAAAGCTTTGGTGGCAACTTATATTCATTGGTCATTGTTGATGATTTCTTTAGATTTTCATGGACTATTTTTCTGTAATCAAAGGATCAAACATTTGTAGAATTCATTGTTTTTGCTAAGAAAGTGCAAAATGAGAAAGGTATTTCCATTTCAGGTATCAGGATAGATCACGGTGGAGAATTTAAGAATCAAGCCTTTGAAGAATATTGTGATACTAAGAACAAAAAAACTATGAAAAGATCTTCAATAAGTTATTTCCAAGAATTTTCAAGTTTAATTTCAACAAATGATTTCATATGAAAAAGGATTTTGAGAAGTGCATGTTTAGAAATTCAACTTCAAAAACTTTGTTCAAAATCAACAAGTTTTGTCATTATCAAAAAGGGGGAGAATATTATATCCCATATGTTTTGATGATAACAAAGATTGGATCAATAATATGAAAGGATTTGATAACAAACAAATGGATTTGAACAAAGTAGCATAGCATCACTTGGAGTCAGCACTGGAAGTAATCAATAATTTTTTAAGAAGTCTTACTCGAGTAGCCACTCGGGTAACAGAAGCCATTACTCGAGTAGCCACTCGAGTAAGCAAACAGAATTTCATCCAATGAGGCACTGCCAAATTTTGAACGAAGTTACTCGAGGGACAACTCGGGTAATATGCAAAGTTATATAGACCATTACTCGAGTAGCCACTCGAGTAACAAGATTTTCACAGGCATCACTCGAGTAACCAGGTCCAAAATCTTCCAGTAACTCTCGGCCAAGAAATGCAGCCCATCACTCGAGTAACCAGTGAGAAAATAGCATTACTCGAGGGACAACCCGAGTAATCTGCAGAGTTATTTGAAGTGCCACTCGAGTAACCAGATAGTAAACTCTCAGCCAAGAATTTGATGCCATTACTCGAGGGAGTAATCGAGTGATCTGCCGGGTTATTTGAAAGCACTCGAGGGACCACTCAAGTAAGGTGTGAAGAAAAATTATGTCCACTCGAGTAGTCACTCGAGTAAGAAGTTTATCACAGTGATCACCCGAGTAATCTGTGAAGGTAAATACATGGCCACTCGAGTAGCCACTCGAGTAATCAGGTATTTTCAAGGTTTGTAATATATCACTCCATGTCTTACCCGAGTAATTCTTGATGCAAAATGTTGATTTGCTCACTGCCATATTTTTGACATGTTTACTCGAGGGACCACTCGAGTAACAAACTTGATCACTCGAGTAGCCACTCGAGTAAGGCTGTTCAGAAATTATATTTTAATCTAATGTCTCTTGATTTGTTATCTATATGATTAACTCTTCATTGTATTAGTATTCTAAGTACATTTGCAGAGAAACAATGAAAGAGTATGACAGATTTGAGAAGTCAAATAAAAGTCCGAACGTTCACCTAATGCTACCTACCGCCAACGGATAGTTTTCAAATATGAAGAATAGTCAACCGTTGCTGCACGACTCTAACGGACAAGTTTGAAATTACTTCCAACAAACACTACAAATCATCTATATATATGGAGCATTCAAAGAGAAGAAAACAAGGAGATAAAAACTGAGATCACATATTGATCAATACACTTAGCGCTTTGTTTTCATATACTCATTCATTTGTACTTCAGTGATTATATATTTGCTCTGTGAGAGAGTTTTTTCATTACAAACTCAATATTTGTTATTAAGACAACTTAAGGTAGTTGAACTTTGAGTTGAGGATTTGATTGCAACGTGTAAGGGGGAGCGAGTGTTCAGGTGTATGAACTTGCTATGTACTGAGGTACCAAGAACCCACTGAATCTTGGAGCATATAGTGAAACTCTCAGAGACGCTCTGAGGACTGAACGTAGGTCAAAGTGGTTGTGGCCAAACCAGTATAACTCCCGGTATACACTACGGTGATATTTCTCCTTACTCTTAACTGTTTTTAATATTTCGTAAATTTCCTTATACGCAGAGAAATTTTTGGAATCACCCAATTCACCCCTCTCTTGGGTGAAACGCTTGAACTAACAAACATAACAATGACTTGAAGTTACAAAAGGTACCAAATTTTACAAAAGGTAAACACATAATATTTTCCCATCATTAAACTACAAGAAGGTTTTAATTTTGTCACTCAATTTCATAAAGTGGTTTTTTCAGCCCTGTATCCTATCATTATTAACATAAGATGACTTTAAAATTTTAATTGTTGACAAAACATGTTAAATTTATTTTTTTTTAAAAAAATAATGATTAGCACAAAAACAATCATCAATTGAGACTAATGGTATTAAAAAAATAAAAAAATACTTTATAAAATTAAGCAATCAAACTAAAACCTTATATAAAATTAAAGAAATAAAATTGGATTGGAGCTGTGATTCTCACATTCATTATTATTTTGACGATGTTCTCTATCATGGTGATGAATATTGGTATCCTTGAGAATATTTGAGACTCAAGTATTTTGATCAGAAACCATCCTTACATATGTGTTTCCATAGAAGCAGTTTTGGTGATCAGGCGTATTGTCAAAGCTTCATTAGATAGGTTTCACCCTCTAGTTTGGGTATCTCAACCTTCGTTTCAGTTGCTGACCATATTGGCGTTTTATTTCTTTTATCTAGATTTATGTTCTTGGAGCAAGCTACTGCTTGTGTTTATTAATTTGTTTGCTACTTGTTTGGGTTTTTCATTTTGTTTATATGTGTTCCTGTTTCTTCTTATGAGATATTATATTTTATCTAATTGCAATATAATTAGTTTCTTTGAAGGCAAAAAATAAAAAATAAAAAAAATGCTCCATCCCATTTCAAGCAGACGGGTCATGTAAGGTTTTATGCTACCCATTTTATGATTAAAGTCTTCCATCACTGCTCACCAATCATAAGACGCCTTCTATTTAATTAAACAAAGTTATGAATCCTGCAACTTTGCTAATACTGCATCCTGTCCTTCATATAATATGTCGTCTATAGTGTAATTCTACACTACTAACGAGATTTTATAATAAATAATACAGGAGACAATGTTATATATATTTAATATAAATCTTATTTGTATTCCAATTTTTTCTTCAATTATAATATTTCTTTGAAACAGTCGAGTCATATAAGGAATTGGTTTCAGTATTAAACATTATGCTTAGTTCCTCTAATTCATCATATATGAACTGTCAGATCTAATTTGAACAATCCAGAATTAAGTTTTTAAAAATCTATATTTTTTTAATAAAAATTATTTTAATGAATATAAAATTTAAAATAAAAATAATCGGTCAGCTATTATTCTTTTAAAAAAATTATTTTGTATTTAAAAAATCTTCATTTTTTTTTTTAAAAAAACTAAAATCTGGAGTATCTAAAATCATATCTGAATGACTAAGATCTGATCAGAAAAGACAGTTAAGCACAGTGCACTGGAACCAAAGTCTAATAAGTTTTTGTTTCTCGTCACCTACCCATTTTGTGATTTAACGTCCTCCAACTCACTGCTTTTTTTTTTTTTTTTTTTTGACCAGGTTTTCCTGCTTACTAGTCACTACTCACCAACCATAAGGCGACCTCTACATATTCAATATAACCGAGTGTTATATATATATGATAAATTAATTCATTGATCCATCAAACAAGCATTGCGCCTTTGCAGATTGTAAGAACATGGCGAAAAGTCCTGATTATTCAGATCCTTAGATGAACGAAAAAATAGTTCTAACTGACTATTTAATAAAACCATGATCATAATATTTTATAAATAAATTAATTCTTTTTATTTTATCTGAAGTGCAATTATGCATTATGTATATCTGATTTTAACATTTCAAATTTCTTTATTTATGGTTATAATAATGATTTTATAAAATATTAATTCTAAACCATCCATTTATATAATTTAAAGGTAGATACAATATTCTTAGTAGAAAAGGAAAAAGAGGCAAAGAGGAGAACGCAAGCCCAATTGAAATATGACCACAAGCAAACTAAATCTAACAATGCATATATATGTGTGTGTAATTTTCAACTCGGGGTCATAAAGAAAATATAACACGGAGCAAGGAGACGGCAAAACTAATTTAGAATTTACCTAAATAAATTAAATTAAATACTCACTTTATGCCTCTCTAGATTTTTTAACTTTTTTAACACATACATTTATAATACTACCTTCAATTCTAAATATAGGACATAATTTATAATACAAATTACACTATAAATTATGTTCTATATTTAAGACAGGAGGGAGTAACAATTAATGTTCCCAACATGAATCTCCTAGTTAACACAGCTGACACGCGTATCGCAAGATGGTGTGCTCAAGGCTACTTTAACCCAGCGAGGGAGAGCCAAAAAGAAAAGGGAAAATGACAGTTAAGTCCCAAAATACAGAAAAAAATATAAAAAAAGTTCCTTTGAAAAGTCAATAATCAGAAAAATCTCTAGAGACTTTTCTGACATGAATTCCCAATATCCATTTACTAAAATACCCCTCAAGCGATTTAACCACTGTCATTGGTTACAACATGTTATACTATGTTTACAACATCGTAAGTCATATTAACAACATAATCAGTTACGTTTACAACATGTATATAAAATGCATGATTGTGTCGCGTTTACAACCTCTTCAGTTACGTTTACAACTCATTAAATCTATTAGAACATGTTGTAAATGTAACTGACTATGTTGTTAATATGACTTACGATGTTGTAAATATAGCATAACATGTTGTAATCAATGATAGTGGTTAAATTGCTTAGAGGGTATTTTGGTAAATGGACATTGAGAATTCATGTCAGAAAAGTCCTTAGGGACTTTTCTGATCATTGACTTTTCAAAGAGACTTTTTTTATATTTTTTTATTATCTTGGGACCTAATTGTCATTTTACTAAAAGAAAATGAATATGGGTTTACATTGGCCGATACAATGCACGGGGAGAATCTCTCGTTACACTCAAAAGGAGTTGAATTTGGTAAATAAAAAGATTTAAAGCAAATTAAACTTCTGAAATAAATGCACATTAAAACTTAAAAGAGTATATTTTATAATTTATTTTCTTATTGTCCAGATTCATTTAACGTCCCATTAGCCTTATAAGGTTAATATACTATACTCTATTTTATAAGGTTAAATCTAGTATGCCTAAAAAATCCAGGGATATATGACAGGATTGTACCTTAACCTATTTAATTTTCACGCATTTCAAAATGTAGCGCTGCATTATTCCTTTAGTCTTTTTTTTTTGCCAAGCATTATTCCTTTAGTCAAAACCACAACAATTGACATACACAAAGCCGCCCTGTGGCTGATTCATCGTTCATGATTTTATATACTCTGTTTATATTTTTCTAGTTTCCAAGGTTTACATTAATTGACTCTTTCTAACAACTCATATATATATATATATATATATATATATATATATATATATATATATATATATATATATATATATATATATATCATAAAAGTCTGATAGGTATTCCATTTTCCTTTCAATCATGTAAACACGTAAACCAGCATTTTCAGTCCTTTTTTTCCAGGGTTATTGAACCCGGACCGGACCGGCCAGTAAACTAGTCCGGGTTCGTATTTTAAAATTTTTTTTTTTAATTTTTCCTTTAGAATTTCATACTATAAGTCTAAAATTTTTAATTTCTCATCGGTTTAGTCCCGGTCTGACCCACTGACCCTTAACCCAGTACCCCGACCGATTCAATGCCCTGTTCGAGTTTTAATACCTTGTTTTTTTCATTAGAGGGGCACATAATCTATATGTTTGGATTGGTGTCATGATAACTTATAAGCTACTTTTCATGTAAATCAAGATAAAACTCTTTTCACTTATTTATCTTATATATCGTAAATCATGATTAAAAAACTATTTTTAAGCATCCATATCACTGTTCCAAACACACATAAATAATGACATGAAATTACGAAAGGTGCCAAATTTTCCAACCTCAATCTTACAAGAAAGTTTTCGTATTATTAGACTACAAGATCATTCACCTTTCTTTTCAAAAAAAGACCAAGGGCCTTAAGTCCTTCGGCTGTACACGTACAGAGTTTTAATTTTGTCACTCAATTTCATAAAGTGTTTTTTTTCAGTCCCGTATCCTTACATTATTAACATAAGATGACTTTAAAATTTTAATTGTTGACAAAACATGTTAAATTTTGACAACTGTATTATAACATAATTTGTTACTCTTCTTATTTCTGTTATGTATTCAGTTATATATTAATTAGTTATAGTTTGTTCCTGATTTGTATAGCATTTAGCTTGTATAAATATGCACATTCATGAATAATACAATTACACATTTTTCCCAATTCTCTCTGGTCACATGGTATCCAGAGCCACATAATATTTTTTTTTTTCCAAATTTTTCTCTCTCTTCTCCACTTTTCTTTTCCCTTCCGCGATACACTTTCAGATCCTTTCTTCTTCGAAGGCCTTTTCCCTTCGTTCCCTCTTCGACATTCAGATCCGCTGCTCCTCGTCTCTCATGGCTTCCACCACCGCTGCTCCTTCCGATCCGGCGAGTCCTTATTTCATTCATCCGAATGAGAATCCGGCCTTGGTTCTAGTCGCGCCGCCGCTCGATGGCTCGAACTATCACACCTGGGCTCGTTCGATGCGCAGCGCTCTTCTCTCCAAAAACAAGCTCCACTTCGTCGACGGGACGATTCCACCGCCGCTCTCCTCTGATTCGCTTTTTCCGGCGTGGGAACGTTGTAATAACTTGGTTCAGGGCTGGCTCATCAAATCGGTAACTCCTTCTATTGCTAAGAGTGTTTTGTGGTTTGATTTAGCCTCTGAAATCTGGAATGATTTACGCTCTCGCTTTTGTCAATCTGATATATTCCGTATTGCCGAGATTCAAGAAGAAATTTATAGTCTCCGGCAAGGTAGTTCTACTGTCAGCGATTATTATACTAAACTAAAAATTTTGTGGGATGAATTGTCTAACATCCGTCCTCTCAAAGCATGCACATGTGGTTCCATTAGCAGTGCTCTGCATCATCGGGATGAGGATCAGGTTATTCGATTCTTGAAAGGCCTGAATGACCAATTTGCCTCTGTTAAGACTCAGATTCTACTTCTTGATCCTCTACCTCCTATTACTCGCGTCTTTTCTCTTGTTCTCCAGCATGAGCGTGACAATCCAGTACCCTCTGAACCACAAATCTTGTTTGTTAAGGGTGCACGATCTTCTGGTTCTTTTTCTGGTTCAAAAACCAATTCCACTACTCAAAAGCAATGTACCTTTTGTGGCAAGCCCCGCCACAATGAAGAAACGTGCTATAGGAAACATGGTTTCCCTCCTGGATTCAAGTTTCGCAACTCTGGTTCTTCTGCCATGGTTAATCAAGTCTCCGTTCCATCTACAGATTCTCCTCAAGTTATCAATCATGCTCCAGCCAGTGCAACTCCATCCTCCATTCTCCCTCAACTCTCTGCTGATCAATATAGTCGTCTTCTTGATCTGCTCAATTCCACAAAGACCTCCGTTCCTTCAGTTCATCACATTTCATCATCTGCTTCTCCTCCAGTAGCAGGTATTTGTAATTCCCTTAAATCTGTCTCTTCTGCCAAGACCTGGATTGTTGACTCTGGAGCAACAGACCATGTTTGTTGTTCTTTGGATTTATTTTCTTCTTTTCATTCCATTTCTCCATTGTCTGTTAGTTTACCAACAGGTTCTCATGCTATTGCTTCTGTTTCTGGCACTGTGACTTTATCTCCTGCTTTGGTTTTGACCAATGTTCTTTATCTTCCTAGTTTTTCCCTCAATATGATCTCTGTTTCCAAATTAACCATGTCCTTAGATTGCTCTCTAACCTTTTCTTCTCAAATGTGCCAGATACACTTAACCCAACCTTCTCTGATGATTGGTACAGCTAAACTTTTTGAGGGGCTCTATCTTTTGCATGCAGATATGATTGGTACACCTCCTTCACAGATCAATTTAGCTTCAAACACTGATTCTTTGTATACCCTTTGGCATCATCGGTTGGGTCACTTGTCTAACTCCACCTTTACTATTTTACAAAAGCAAGTTTCAGACATTTCTTGTATTCCCCATTCCCTTCTTTGTGATACTTGTCACTTTGCTAAGCAAAAACGTCTTACTTTTCCTGTAAGTGCAAGTTCTAGTAATAAAACTTTTGATTTGATTCATGCTGATATTTGGGGGCCTTTCTCACCTCCCTCTATTCAAGGGCATAAATATTTTTTAACCATTGTTGATGACTACTCTAGATATACTTGGCTATTTCTCATGCACACTAAATCTGAAACCAGACTGCATCTCAAGAATTTTTTCACTTTAGTTGAAACTCAATTTTCTACTTCTATTAAAACTTTACGGACTGATAATGGCATTGAATTTTCCATGCCTGACTTTTATGCATCTAAAGGCATTTTGCATCAAAAGTCTTGTGTGGAAACTCCTCAACAAAATGGCTTAGTCGAAAGAAAACATCAGCACATTTTAAATGTCGCTCGTGCATTGCTGTTTCAATCTAATATTCCCATCTGTTATTGGTCATTCACTGTTTTACATGCTATTTACATTATCAATCGTCTCCCCTCTCCCACAATCCACAATTTTACACCTTTTGAGCGATTGTATAATGTTTCTCCTTCCTATTCTGATTTTAAAGTCTTTGGTTCATTATGTTTTGCCTCAACTTTAGCTTCTGCACGTTCTAAATTTGATTCTCGATCAAGAAAGTGTGTTTTCTTGGGTATTCCTGTTGGATCAAAGGCCTACACATTACTAGACTTGCATACAAATCAAATTTTCCTCTCTAGAGATGTAATTTTTCATGAACTTGTTTTTCCTTTCAAAGTTGACAAGATTACTTCTGCTTCTTCTGTTGAACCCTCTGTTCAGTCTTTTCCTCCATACCTTGATGACCTTGTGCCTCCCACTAGCCCTACTGCCCTCTCCTCTGTTCAGCCTACTGTTTTGCCTCCTCCTCGGCGTTCTGCTAGGCCACATCACCCACCATCATATCTGCAACACTACCATTGTGCCCTCACATCTACTGCTGTTCCGTCATCTAAGGAAGGTTCTCCTAGGTATCCTTTATCTTCTGTTTTGTCTTATTCTTCTCTTACTCCTACATATAAAAATTTTATTTCTGCTGTCACTTCCTCTTCTGATCCCAAAACATACCACCAAGCTGTTAAACATCAAGTCTGGACAGATGCTATGGCTGCAGAAATTAGTGCACTTGAAAAGAATCACACATGGACCTTGACTTCTTTACCTCATGGCAAGAAAACCATTGGTTGTAAATGGGTTTTCAGGACCAAATATAAGGCTAATGGTGACATTGAACGCCACAAGGCAAGATTGGTTGCAAAGGGCTATACACAAACCGAGGGAATTGATTATTTTGATACTTTTTCTCCGGTTGCTAAAATGACTACACTCCGTTTGCTTTTGTCTATTGCAGCAGCCAAAAATTGGCATTTACATCAATTAGATGTCAATAATGCCTTCTTACATGGGGACTTACATGAGGAGGTTTATATGGATCTTCCTCAAGGTTTTACTCCTCCTATGCCTAATATGGTGTGTAAATTGCAGAAATCTTTATATGGTCTTAAACAGGCTAGTCGCCAATGGTACTCCAAGTTATCTACAGCTTTGTTATCTTATGGTTACTGTTAATCAGCTTCTGACCATTCCTTATTTTTTAAAGCTGATTCTGATTCTTTTACTGTCCTTCTTGTCTATGTGGATGATGTTGTTTTGGCTGGCAATAGCATTACTGAAATAAATTCTGTCAAACAGCAACTACACTCAGCTTTTACTATTAAAGATCTTGATGATCTTCGTTATTTCCTTGGCCTTGAGCTTGCTCGGTCTAAGGAAGGTATTTTTCTTTCTCAACGCAAGTTTGCCTTGGAATTACTTGAAGATGCAGGTTACTTAGCTTGTCGTCCTGCTGATTGCCCTATGGACCCTCATTTAAAGCTTTCCAAGGATAAGGGTACTCCTCTTGCTGATCCTTTATCCTATCGAAAGCTAATTGGTCGTCTCCAATATTTGACAACCACAAGGCCAGATTTAAGCTATGCAACATAGCAGCTCAGTCAATACATGTCTGCCCCAACATATTTACATTTGCAAGCTGCCCACCGTGTGTTACGATATCTCAAATCATCCCCTGGTGCTGGTATTTTCTTTTCCTCTACTTCTGATTTGAGGCTGAGATGCTTTAGTGACTCAAATTGGGCTAGTTGCGTTGATACACGTCGCTTTGTCACTGGATTTGCTGTGTTTCTGGGTTCTTCTTTAATTTCTTGGAAAGCCAAGAAACAAGCCACTGCTTCTAAATCTTCTTCTGAGGCTGAGTATCGAGCTCTTGCCTCCACTACTTGCGAAGTTCAATGGCTTGTTTATCTTCTTACTGATTTTCATGTTTCTCACATTAATCCAGCCTTATTATATTGTGACAACCAATCTGCTATTCATATTGCTGCAAACCCCACTTTCCATGAGAGAACAAAGCACATAGAATTGGATTGCCATATTGTCCGTGAGAAGCTTCAGTCCAAACTCATTCATCTTCTTCCTGTTCGAAGTTCGGACCAGCTGGCTGATGTCTTCACTAAGCCTTTACATCCAAAACGTTTTCATGAGCTGATATCCAAGCTGGGCATGACCAATATCCATGCTCCAGCTTGTGGGGGGGTGACAACTGTATTATAACATAATTTGTTACTCTTCTTATTTCTGTTATGTATTCAGTTATATATTAATTAGTTATAGTTTGTTCCTGATTTGTATAGCATTTAGCTTGTATAAATATGCACATTCATGAATAATACAATTACACATTTTTCCCAATTCTCTCTGGTCACAAATTTATTTATTTTTTTTAAAATGATTAGCGCCAAAACAATCATCAATTGAGACTAATGGTATTCAAAAATAAAAAATAAAAAAGTACTTTATAAAATTAAGTAATCAAACTAAAACCTTATATCAAATTAAAGAAATAAAATTGGACTAAAGTTGTGATTCTCAAGTTCATTATTATTCTGACCATGTTTTCTTTGTTATGGTGATGGATATTGGTATCTATGAGAATATTCAGAACTCAAAGATTTTGATCAGGAGCCATCCTTACATATGTGTTTCCGTGGAAGAAGATTTGGTGGTCGGGTGGATTGTCAGAGCTTCATTAGACAGGTTTCACCCTCTAGTTTGGGTATGTTGACCTCCGTTGCAGTTACTGACCCTGTTGGTGTTTTATTCCTTTTATCTAGATTTATGTTCTTACAGAAAACTACTGCTTGTGTTTATTAGTTTGTTTGCTACTTATTTGGATTTTTCATTTTTTTAAGTGTTTCTGTTTCTTCCATTGTACTTTATCTAATTGTAATATACTCCCTTCGGTCCTATTTATAAGTAACTTTCTTTTTCATATGACTAATTCCTTTTATAAGCAACTTTCACTTTTTGTCTGAAAATGTAAGCTCTTTTTTTCTATTTTACCATTATTAAACACACATTATCTCTCATATCTTATACTCATTATCTCTCAGACTTTTTATCTATTCTCTTTCCTATACTTTTTTCATAAATAGGGGCATATATGAAAAAAAATATGGCATTTTTGACACACTTATTATTTTTAACTACCAGTGCATTTTACACAATCAAAGAGAAAATTATTTATAAATAGGACCAAAAGAAGTAATTACTTTCTTAGTGAGCAAAAAAAAAAAAATTCCCCGTCCCATTTCAAGCAGACGGGTCATGTGAGGTTTTAACCTACCCATTCTATCATTAAAGTCCTACTCACTACTGACCAATCACAAGACAACATCTATTCAATTAAACAAAGTTATGAATCCTGCTACTTTGCTCATACTACATCCTGTCCTTCATATAATATGTCGTCTATAGTGTAATTCTACACTACTAACAACATTTTATAAATACGGGAGACAATGTTATATATATTTAATTTAATATAAATCTTATTCATATTCCATTTTTTCTTCAAATATATTTTTTTTTGAAGCAGTCGAGTCATATAAGGAATTGATTTCACTGCTAAACATTATATTTAGTTCTTCCAACTCAGTAGATATGGACCGTCAGATCTTATTTAAACTTTCCAAAGCTAAGTTTTTAAAATTCTATATTTTTTTAACTAAAATTATTTTAATAGATATAAAATCTAAAATAAAAACAATCTGATAGCTATTATTCTTTTAAAAATGATTTTTTATTTAAAAAATTATCATTTTAAAAAAACTTAAATTTAGGCATCCAAAATTATATCTAAATGATCTAAATCTGATGAGTTGGGAGAATTAAGCACAGTACTATCACTCAAACCAAAGTCAAATTTTTGTTTCTTCTCACCTACTCATTTTGTTGTTTAACATCTTCCAACTCACTGCTCTCTGTTTTTTTTTTTCTTTTTTGACCAGGTCTTCCTGCTTACTACTCACCAACCATAAGGCGACCTCTATATATTTAATAGAACCGAGTTATTATATATATATATATATATATATATATATATGATAAATTAATCCATTGATCCATCAAACAAGTATTGTGCCTTTGCAGATAGAAAGAACATGGCGAAAAGCCCTGATTATTCAGATCCACTCAGATGGGGGGAGGCAGCAGACTCACTCAAGGGAAGCCACTTGGACGAAGTGAGAGCCATGGCGGCCGACTACCGGAGGGCCGTCGTCCATCTGGGCAGCACGTGGCTGTCGATTTCGCAGGTGGCGGCGGTGGCTAACTGGAGCTCCAACGTGAAGGTGGTGCTATCGGAGTCAGCGAGGGCCGGTGTGAAGGTGAGCAGTGATTGGATAATGGAAAGCGCTAAGAATGGGACTCCCATTTACGGTGTCACCACTGGCTTTGGTGCTTCTTCTCACAAGCGAACCGACCAAGTCGCTGCTCTTCAAAAGGAGCTTGTGAGGTCAGACTTTTCATCAAAATAGAAATAACATTATTTTTTGAAAATTTTGCTGAAATTGCATAAATATTCTTTTTGTTATCATTTATGTTAATAGATTTTATTTTGCATATTAATATTGTGAATTGTGATATATGTATGGATATTGATTATTTTAAAAAGAAATAGGGAAACTTATCACATATAAAATTTCCATTGTGCGCTCTTCATTTATACTATTTCATTTCATATATTATAGAGGGAAAGTTTGAATAATTTTTCTCTTAGCAAATATAACTTCTAATTTTTTATCAACAAAAATAAAAAAATTGTACATTTTCCTTCCATGGCATATGTATATATCGATTGAGTGTGTGTGTGTATTGAGGGGGCCGGGTATATTTTCATTAAAACTCATGGAAGTCTGTATATTGCAAAAAAAAAAAAAAAAGGCCTCATTGTTTAGGAGAATTGTTTGGAAAAAAAAATTGTTTAGAAGAATTTTCATAGAGTTGAAAAAAAAGTGAGTATCTATAACAAAATTCATGATAATTTCTATAAATTTTAAATTAATAAAAAATTTAAAGAAATATACAAGTAATTTATTGATTCAATTGTATAAATAAAATATTTATATTGAAAATATAGAACTGCGTGCTTTAATTAAAAAACATGCATAATTTAAATTTAATGTTTATACGTGGTATTAACACCGAATTTGAGTAGGTCAATCATACAAGTGAACCCATGAAACAATTCCTTGACCGGTCAAGAGTTTTGAATGGGGATACCCGAGATTGATTTTATATATTTATACATATATTTTTTGTCAAGCCTGAAACAAAGTATGTTAGATTTTGTGCTTTGGTAGCTCTGTTTTGTACTTTTGTTGGACTCCATGTCATTTATTTATTTATGGATTAATGTCCTTTTTAATATATTATATTTTTCAGGATCATATATATAGTATATTTTAATTAAAATTATAATATTTTAATCATGATGATTGAGTTGGTCGCTAAACCACTAACCCTTGACTAGCTTAAAAGTCAGTGCGATTTTCATTATCTTTGTTTATGTATACATACATTGCCTACCCCTTTGAGCAAACAGAACAATAACAATATAATTGTTTGTTGTGCCCCTAGATTCTTAAACTGTGCAATATTCGACAAGGGAAAAGACACAAGGCACACTCTGCCTCAGGCAGCAAGCAGAGCATCGATGCTAGTGAGGGTGAACACTCTGCTTCAAGGCTACTCAGGCATTCGGTTTGAGATGTTAGAAGCAATCACCAAGCTGCTCAACCACAACGTCACTCCTTGCTTGCCCCTCCGCGGCACCGTCACCGCTTCCGGCGACCTCATCCCTCTTTCCTACATTCTCGCTTTGCTTGTTGGTCGCCCTAACTCACAGGCCATTGGACCTTCTGGGGAGTTCCTTACTCCTAAGCAAGCTTTCCTCCTGGCCGGCATCAATACCCACCGTACCACTACAGGTATGCATATCAATCTGAAGAGAGATACCCTCGGTTATCCTTTATATAAGATATTTTTACTTAATTTAATTAGATTAAGAAAATTAGTTAAATTAGTTAATATAACATGTATTTTATAAAATATCTTAATCGTCTTCCTTGAATTCTTCATTCCCTCTCTTCCTTGATTATTGTTGAGTAAGCATCAATAGGGGTAAATTAAGGAGAGATTAATAAATATGAAAATTACGTCTTATATTTATGATTAAGATCAATTCCTCGAATATGCCTTATATTAAATATCAGAGCTCTACACTAGCTAGCTAGATCCAAAACAAAAGGCAAAAAAACCAAAACAAAACAGGATAGGAGTGCATGCAAATTGATTTGCATTCTTTTTACCAAAAATATTAATTGCATTACTAGGCACATTGGTCTGGTCGGATCAAGAGTTTTAGAAAAGTTGATTGAATAGGATTTTATACTCCCCTTCCCTTGTTATATGATCCAAATAATTGAATTGTGTGATTTGAGAAAGTTGTTTAGGGGATAAGGCTATGTATATTTACCCCTCCCTAGATCTCATATGACGGAAAGCCTTCTGCATTAAGCTGCCTTTTTTTTAATAAATATATAGGAAATGTATTTTTTAAAATGTGGCCTTATTTATAAGTAGGTAAATGATATAAAGTAATAAGGGAAAATCACTCATAGGTCCCAAGCAAGCAACATATTATTAGAAAGGTCCCTGTTTACAACTCTTCTGCGTCTATTCACAACCTGTTGAATGTGTTTTACAACCTCGAAGGACCTTTCTGATAATATCTTCCTTCCTTGGGACCTAGGAGTGATTCTCCCAAGTAATAATGAGAAAAACATATAGAGAAAATTTATTAAGGATAAAATGGGTAAAATTGCATTTAATGCTTAGACAACTCCGAAAGTGGATCATATGAAATGAGAGAAAAGGATTCAAAACTTTGGACCTCTTAAAAAAGAGGAGAGGGGGTGTTTATTTTTCCTTCATTCATGGGCCAAAAACAATGCCATTTATAGTTAAATAAATAATAGTCCTTTAAAATTTGTGGTTTATTGACTGTTTTATAGGATTATGAATGGTTTATATATGAATGTTTTGTATTTTTGTCTGTTAATATCTTTTTCATTTAGATATTACTTTTTTAATATTATACATAAATATTTTATATATTTAATTAAATTATATTATTTTTAATGATGATTGAGTTGAGCCAGTTCAATCACAGTGAGACATTGCCCTTACTCTACTAGATCAAACGTTGTAGCTTTTCCGGTGTCTCCTTTTTACTAACACAGGTTATATCCATGAAACATGGATCAGATGTTGAGAGAGACACAGACATTCGTGGGTCCCACGAGGACGGTGTTAAGTTCTTTGAACTGCAGCCAAAGGAAGGCCTTGCTATTGTAAACGGGACAGCCGTTGGATCTGGATTGGCTTCGGTGGTGCTTTTTGAAGCAAACATCTTAGCTTTATTGTCACAAGTCACATCTGCCATTTTTGCTGAAGTAATGCATGCCAAACCAGAATTCACCCACCACATGATTCACAACCTTAAACACCATCCTGGTCAGATAGAAGCAGCTGCAATTATGGAACACATTCTAGAAGGTAGCTCTTATGTGAAGCAATTTCAGAAATCACAAAAGCCCAAGAAAGAACGATACGCTCTTATAACTTCCCCTCAATGGCTTGGACCACAGATTGAAGTCATCAGATATTCCACAAAGTCCATTGAGAGGGAGATTAACTCTGTGAACGACAATCCTTTAATTGACGTTTCAAGTAACAAAGCTTTCCATGGTGGTAACTTCCAAGGCACACCCATTGGAGTTTCAATGGACAACACGCGTTTAGCTGTGGCTTCCATAGGAAAACTTGTGTTTGCACAGTTCACTGAGCTAGTAATCGACATGTACAACAATGGGTTGCCTTCTAATCTCTCTGCTTCTAGAAACCCAAGCTTGGATTATGGCTTTAAGGCTTGTGAAGTTGCTATGGCCTCTTACTGTTCTGAGCTTCAGTTTTTGGCAAATCCTGTGACCAGTCATGTGCAAAGTGCAGAACATCACAACCAAGATGTGAACTCTTTGGGTCTAATTTCTGCCAGAAAAACCAGTGAGGCTATTGAGATCTTGAAGCTAATGTGCTCCACTTATTTGGCTGCACTATGCCAAGCCATTGACCTTAGGCACCTGGAAGAAATCTTCATGATCACAGTGAAAAACACTATAAGCCAAGTTACAAAAAAGATATTTCCACCCACAGATCAAAACCCATTTCCACTCTGTGAAGAGGACTTACTCAAAGTGGTCGATAACGAGTATGTGTTTTCCTACATTGATGATCCCTTCAATGCTTCATACCCGTTTATGCCAAAACTGAAACAAGTTCTTTATGAGAAGGCACACAAGAATGCTGTGAAAGAGAGGAATAATAATAATGTGAACAGTAGTGGTGCTTCAGTTTTTGAGAAGATCGAGGATTTTGAGGAAGAACTTAAGCTTGTTTTGCCAAAGGAAGTTGAAAGAGCAAGGGTGGGTTATGAGAATGGCGAGCCAGCAATTCCAAATAGGATTAAGGAGTGCAGGTCATACCCATTATACAAGTTTTTGAGGGAAGAGTTGAAGACTGGGTTGCTTAGTGGAGAGAAGATCAAGTCACCTGATGAGGACTTTGATAAAGTGTTTAGAGCAATTTGTGAAGCAAGGATTGTTGATCCACTTTTGGAGTGCCTTGCAGATTGGAAAGGAGTTCCAATTTCAATGTAACCATTAATCTTTATTTGTGGTTTAATTAATCTGCAAGAAATCGGTCACTTGGTGGGAAGCTGTTCTGGTTTTTTTTTTTTTTTTTTCGGGATCTGTTTTTAATGATTAATAAAGGACGTCAATGTGGTTCTGCTGAAAAATTAGTTTGCATGAAATCGGTCACTGGGTGGGAAGCTGTTCTGTTTTTTGTTTTTGGGATCTGTTTTTAATGATTAATAAAGGACACCAATGTGGTTCTGCTGAAAATTATTCTTTGCAATCATGTTGTTGAGAAATATTAGTTCGCATGAGCCTCCCCCCCCCCCCCCCCAAAAAAAAAAACCATCCCCATCGGGCTCAGGCCAGGTCTTCTTTCTTCTTTTTACGGCTTCACTGAAGTCACTTTTTTGGTTAAATATAAAAAAAAAATAGTACTTTTTTTTTTTTTTTTTTTTTGATTGACAAAAAATAGTACTTTAAACTTTAAAATATCAAATTAGCTTTATTGATAATAAGATTAATAAGATTGATAAAAAGAATAAAGCAATTGACAACTCAGTTCTTATCTTTTTCTCTAAATACAAGCAATTTAATGCCCTTTTTTAAAAAAGGGAAGATTGAAATTGAATAGCACCACAAATTACACAATATATGAGGAAGTTTCTTACATCCCCGAGTCTGTTTGATACTAGGCATTGGGAGGGGAGGGGTAGGGGAAATTTTTATAAATTGAATTTTTAAAAAAATAGAAAAGTGGAATTACAAAATTTTAATAAAGAAAAGATATAAGATTAAAGAGTAAAAAAATTAATTAAAAACTTTTAATTTCACTTTTCTAATATTTTTTAAATCCAACTTCAAAAATTCTTTCCTTTCTCACACTTTCCATCCCCTCCCCTCAAACCAAAAGTGCCCTAAGTGATCAATTAATAACAAACAACTCAAAATCTGAAGCCCAAAATTTCGCAAGACTGAGAGCATTTTTAGATTGGTGTACCAAAAATGGCTTTTATTTCATCTGAGTTTCACAAATTTAATTTTGAGTATATATAAATTACTTGGTGTAATTATTTGAATTGACTTTAGTAAAAAAGTTAGTTTTTAAAATTGAAACTTGCGTATTCAAAAAAACACTGAATGTATTAAAAAAAACTAAAACTTGTTTGAATATTAATTGAAGAGCAAGATTTTTTTTATGAAAGTATAATTACGCATTATGAAATAAAATTATATGCTACAAAAGTCATCAACATATATTTTACATCATGTAGTATATATAACGTATGCCTGGAAGCCTGACTATTGAGTACGCTGATCTTGGCATGTGACTGCTTGATTAGTTCACAAAATAAAGGAATTCCATTAGGATTATCAACGTAGTGGTTATGCAGAACAAACTATAAGGCTTCCCTTAAAGCTACCATTTGTAAATGTAGTGACCTTAATTTAAGACGTGGAGTTTGAAAGTATTTATGGAGCACTTGAGTTTGAAATTGAATAGGAGTATGAATCCGTCGTACATCACAGGATGACTTGCTCATGTGAAAGGTAATCTGCCAGTATTGCTAAGGTATAAGGATTGACAAGGAAGAAATGCAATGCCGCATTGGCATTTTGACAATGCTTGTGATTCTCTAGAGGTCTGCCTATCGAAGTGGCAATGATGGCTTGCTGCTGTGTGGATTGGATAACTTAGGAAGGCGTGTATCTTTTCCCTGCATGACAAATCGAATTGTGGGCAAACAACAAAAACTCCAAAATTTGAAAAGGTAAGTAGGATTGGAAATTTGACAAGTCTGTATGATTTCGAATCCAATAATGTAACCAATAGACAAGGGAACGATTGAATAGTCATCTATTTTAAGGCCTAATTGACTATCAAACCAAAAAGCCTTAGAAAAGGGACAATATAAATACAAGTGATCTAAGGATTCATTATCCAAGGAACAGAAGTAACATACCTCAGTATTAGAAATGTGCCTGCTTTTAAGTAAAGTAGAAGTAGGAAAGATGCCTTTAGCAAGTTTCCAAATAAACAACTTGGGGTGAGGAAAAACTAGTGATCTCCAAACCTTTGAGTGAAGAGCAAATACTGATTATTGAAGATATCTATTAGGAGAACGGGCAAATGATGCCATTAACAAACGACACTCATCTTGAACAGTGTATGAACTAGGAATATGTCCCATCCATTGGAGAGAGTCTTTTACTGGGAATAAAGGCATTGGAAACTTTTCAAACTCTTTAACCACTTGTCTGAGATACAAGGATGATAAGAAGGAATAATTCCATCGACTATTAGAGTGCAATATAAGGTTTGTCACCTTCAATGAAGGATACAAAACACCTGACTGCTGCAAAGGCCACCAGAGCCTATTATCTAAGGATATAGAATTACCATCACCTACATGCCAGACAAGGTGATCATTGATAAGTGAATCTGCTTTAGCAATATCTTTCCAAATTAACATACTATTATAAACAGGTCTAACGACAAAATCATTGTTTGAGTCTAGATATTTTTGAATCATAATCTGACTGAGAAGATAATCAGGTTGTGAAATTGTTCTCCACATCTGTTTAGCTAAAAGTGCAATGTTGAAAGCCTCCATATTCATCCATTGTACACCACCACCATCCAGTGGAAGACATAATTCTTCCCATCTTAGAAAATGAGCATTATGAGAAGTGGAGTACATCCATCTCTAGAAGAAATTTGCCATTTCCATAGCAATTTGATGATAGACATGTTTAGGAAACTGCATACACGAGAATGGATACACCAAAAGCGAGGAAAGCAAATTTTTTATTAGAACCAAATGCCCAACTTTTCCAACCAGCTAAACACTGGTCAATCTTTTCTAATATCTCCTCAAACTTCTTCTTCTCTGATTAATAATCATCAATGCAAGTGCCCAAATACTTGTCCATCTTTAAATGAAAATGAGTCTCAAGGATTTAGGACAACTTCCTTTTCATACAATGAGATACACAAGGACTGCAAATGAGTTTATATTTTTGATAATTGATGTGTTGACTAGAGATTTCCACATACCTCTTAAGAAGTGCTTTGACTATATGACAATCTGCCTCTGTGGTGCAACAAAATAGTAAAGTATCATCAGCATACATTAGATGTGTCAATGAAACAACATTTTTATAGATGCAAATTCCTTCCCACCAATAGTAGTTTGCAACCTGATGAATCATACAAGATAGGACACTAGCATAGAGAGTGAATAAGTAAGGAGAAAGAGGATTACCTTGTCTTAATTAGAAAATAAAAAATAGTTAATGTATGATTGGAAAATTTTGAAAATACTAAAATACTTAAATGGATATATTTAATATATTTAATGTGATTTTTATAGGTAGATTATTGAATATTATTGGTTTCAGATTTAGTTAATTAATTTTTATGTATTTTTGTAAATATTAAATTATTGGTTTTTTAAAAGTAATTTTTTTATTTAGAGAAAACTTTCGAGGTAAATTTGCACCTTAACCCTTTAATTTATCACTACAAAAAAAAAATCATAGCGACTAAAAAGTTATATTAGTAGTGGTTTTAACCACTACAAACGATAGTGGTAGCGGTTGTAAAAATCGCTACAAAATCCACTGTTGTAAAGTGATTTGCAGGGATTTAACAGAACCACTATTCAAATAATACAATTGCTATTGAATTTGTAGCGGTTTGTTCCAACCACTACAAGATGCATATGTAGATAACACATTAGCTGAGAAGATTGTAGCGGTTTTATATTGGCGACACAATTTCACATGGCAGGAAATAAAAAAAATGGAAATTTGGCTCCAAATTTAAAAACCGCTACTAGTACAAATAGGAATTTCAAAAAGTGGCGCCACAAACTTTATAGCGGTTATCAAACCACTGCTAATATAGGATAAAATTTTAAAAGTAGTGCCAAAATTCAATTTGATTTTGAGTTCAATGTTGTAGCGGATTTAAAATAGCTACAAAATATTGGAAAAATTTTAAAAAAATTATACAATAATTTGAGTGCATTATATAATATTGTGTTCAATAGTTTATTATTTAAGTGACTTGACTGATAGCAGTTATTATTTGAGAAGAATGATTAAATTGAGTTAGATAAGTATAAACTTTATATAGGTCACATTGAGAATGTGTAGGTAATAAGGACTTATTATGTTATCTAGTAGATATTGATCATTACGGAAGTAATATTGAAAATGTTGAGGAAAAGGTCCTTAAATTTCTAGACAAAAAGACAAAATAATTAGTATCAGTGTTATAAGAAGGGAAAATATGTTAAAATCAAAGAATTAAAAAAAATACCATATTTGATCACTTTGCCCAATCCTTGGCCTCTTGAAAAAAAATTTGCAAATGAGAGAAAATGAGAGTGAAGAAGGGTGAAAAGAAATGGAGGAGTTTTTGAAATAAGGTATGGTAGGGCCATTTATAGGTATCTACGAAATGCTTGTAGCAGTTAATATGACTGCTTTTGTAGTGGTTTAGGTGACATTCTTTGTAACGGTTGATGTTTGTAGCGGTTTAGGTTGTAATCTGAACTCCTGCTTGTGAAATTCGAGGAAAAGCATCATTATATATCATACCGACCTTCTCACCATGAACTCCCAGAACGTATAGTCTTATGAAAAAGGTTTCACAAGCAAATGTTCCTTAACAACTTGTTGTGTATGCCACTTTTTGAACTTGCATCTTAGACACTGACATACGATTGTACTATTACAGCTGGCATAAGAGTATGCGAAATCCAAGAAGTTGTTTAATCTGTATAAATAAGTTGGAGAATTGCGCGGCAACTTGATCCATGACTTCTCCATAGCTAGTGAAAAATTTAGCAAAGAAGATGAGTGAAGAGAGAATGACGCATGCCTGAAAGCTTAAAATCAAATTCTCTAACATTTAACCATATGTAGCGGTTACAGAACTACTACCATGACCACTACTAAGTATCAGTTTATAGTGGTTTTGGTGGCAGAAACCATTACAAATTTTCAAGGCTGTTGGCTGGATAGGACATTCAAATTTCAAAATGTTCACACTTTACAGCATTTAATTGGAATATACCGCTATAAAGTTTCATGGCCATTGACATATTCAAATTTCAAAATGTTCACCCTTTGTAGCGGTTAGTTGGAATAAACCCTTACAAAGTTTCATGGCCATTGACATATTCAAAATTCAAAATGTTCATACTTTGTAGTAGTTAATTGGAATAAATGGCTACAAAGTTTCATGGCTATTGACGGGATTTGACATATTCAAAATTCAAATGTATAACATTTTGTAGTGGTTACATTGAATAAATCGCTATAAATGTTAACGCTATCTTTGTAGTGGTTAATGTGAATAAACTGCTACAAATTGATGACCGTTGGCAGAATTTAAGATATTCAAATTTCAAATGTGTACGTCTTTGTAGCAGTTACTAGGAATTAACCACTACAAATGTTGGGACATTTTGTAGCAATTATGGTGAAGGAACCGCTACAAAGTTTACATTTTGTAGCGATTTCAGCTATTGAACCACTACAAAGGTTCATACTTTGTAGCGGTTTATGTATAAAAACCGCTACAAATTGCAATTATTTATTTATTTATTTTTTCAAATTTGTTTAATGACGTCTAATCAAAAAGATGTCTAATCAAAAGAAGAAATTACATAAATTAAAATAGAAATGTCTAAATTTTTTTAAAATTGATTCAAAATAAAATATCATTGTCATAAATATGAATAAACTAAAGCTAACTATCATGAGCTTGATCATCATTTCAGGAGGGGCAGGATCACAGGGCTGACTAAAGTGAACAACACCATCATCATCAGCAAGAGGAGGTAGAGGCAACTGGACGATAAACTTAGGGATTGGGGGACCTATGGAGGCTCCTCGTCGGGAAACAACTAACTCCATGACCTGGACAAGATGTTGTTCGTGATATCCTGCCACTAGGTCTGCTGAATGCAGAAGAAGTCAGCCTGCACCTAAATTAGCTTAGCAACCTCCTCACGGATGTCTTGAATAGTCTCCTCCCTCAGCCTTCTAAAGCTGGAGGTCCGTGCTCTAGAAGTGCCAACCTCAGAGGCGTCGCTCCTACTGTAGACCATGCTAGGTCTGGAGCCTAACCCCATACCCTGTTAGAAATTATGCCCTAAGGGCCAATCATTGTACTTTGAACATTATTATTTTAATGAAATTTCTCCATCCTGTTATTATATTTTTTGCATGTTAACTGTGATAATTGTATCCTTGGATAATTCATAAAGATTGTCCTAAAATGTCCCTGGTCGGTCATCTATGCGGGAGCAGAGATGAAACAAGATCAGTATGACTTTGATAAGATATGGAGATACGAATCAAAGTTTTAGGCACTTGTAAGAGTACAAGGTGCTGGACCGACCCACTATGAGAAAGCTACATGGATCAAGTCATAAGGTTTTCTCATGCATAACCATGTCACAATGCCCTTAGACCTGAGGTCATCATGGATTCCTACATGAGAGTTACTAAGCTTTGAACTAGTCGAAAGTCACTTTTGACCGGGTGATGATAAAGGCTATGATCGGGCTTGGTGGTTTTTCATACAGAGGAATATCAATGATCAAGATGGAATTTGTCCCTCACATTAGTAGAGAAATATTACTGGGCCTCTCGATGAGTGAGTCTGAGAAATGTATGGCCATACTATGATGAAAGGAGTTCCTGTCTCTATTATCAGGCTACTCAGGAATCGAGAAAGTAATGGTCAGGAACAAGAGGATGACATTATCCATGCCTTATCCTTGATTGATATATCGTGTGACAAAAGGGACGTGAGATGGTTGTATGACAGGTTGTATCGTGATAACGATCCTTATATGAATTGGGTAGTCGTAATGTCTTGCTAGAGGCCGCTTGCGACTTTTGGGTTAGTATAGTTATTGGCCCACTGCCAACTTCATATGGGCCTATAAGGTCGCACACAAGAATGGCCTAACACGAGATAATGTTTAATTTAGGGTGGACGAATTATTTATTTATATATATATAATATATAATATAAAATTCATTAATAATATTTTATAGATATATATATTTTTGAAATATATATCTTATATATATATATGTATGTATGTATATATATATATATATTATATGATATTATTATACTGTGTTAGTTTTAAATTTAATTTATTAAGATATATTAATTTAATAACTAACTTGATAGAGATATAGTATCTCAGATTTAATTTATGAAGATAAATTAAATCTAATGGCTCTTTATTTGGATTAAATAAATAGGTTAAATTAAAACTGTTGGACAGATTTAATTTAATCTGAATTTATTTAATTAGCTTATCAAGATAATTAATTGTTAATTAATGATGATTAAATTTGAAAATTGAAAATAGCCCTCATAGGTTATAAACTTGATAGAGCAAATATATTCATACGCACATGAGAATTGAGAGCCGCAAGTGAAACCTTAGGAGACATTAGAGGTGCTAGCACGCAGTCTCGGTTGGAGAGCATTCATGTGGATACCGGTAGAGGGAGCGAACCTGACGTGTTGGCTCCTAGAGATTGTGAAAACTCTGAATAAAAAAAGGTATGAATCCTTCCAACTTGGTTTAAACACCGTTGATAGATCCTCGATTAAGATCAGTGAAAATTTTTAAAATTCTTCTGCTGTGCCTACCGATCCTAACAGTGGTATCAGAGCCAGATCAATTGTGCGTTTAAATTGAGTTTATGAATCTTATACATGTTATATATATGGGATGTGTACGTATGTTTATTAGAAACACTTGAATATGCATGTGATTTGGTTAATACGAAACGAAATTATTTAGAAAGATGTGATCTTGTAATTCCGTTGATTTTTGTTTTCGTTTAAATTGAATCTTGAAATTGTTTCGTTTTCGGTTTTGAAACATGTATGTGATTCTCGTTTTGGAACAAGCATGAAATCGATTTCGAACATGTATATCTTGAAACATGTATGTGATTTTCGTTTTGAACAAGCATGAAATTGGGTAGGGTACCTGAGATCGTAGTTGGCGGCAATCAAATCGGGTCTAGGTTCGGATATCTATTCGGGTAATAGGGATCCGAACTATGAGGAAGACAATCTGGATCAGAAGCGTTCTGGGCCATTGTTGTTTTTGTTTTGAAAAATTGGGTCCAAAATTTATAAATTTAAAATTTTCAAATATTTCTTTTAAAAGGAATGTGCCTTTTTCAAAAGCTCCAGGGGTGCTGCCCCTTACAACCCCCCAAGGGTGGCCCCCTTAACCCTGCCCGCTAACTGCTAGCGGGACTGCCGTGACCACCTCTGCGCAGCGCAATATAATCTGATCACGACATTTATTGCTTTTCATATTATATGAATTCTTGTGGTGGTTTATTATTTATCCTTGTTTGGTTATGGTGAACAACATGGCTTTAGAATTTTACAAAAGTTGTAATATTTAAATACGGCTTGCGTGCCGTGCCTTTCTCTAAATACTCTCGATGTACATTCTCTTCTCATCTCACTCCCCTCGAATGTTTAAACGAAGTTTCTCTCAATGTGTTTCTTTTTATTTAGAGAAGTCCTCTCATTGGCTTGGGAGGATTTTAGGTTAGGTAAGCCATGTTGTGTCACGTTTAAATTATGCTTTTGATAAGATCATTGCATGATTACTTTTAAATTTATATGTATTTATCTGTATGAGATACAACCACGATTGCATCCATATAAACAAAACTGATTAATTAAGCCCTCTGAATCAAATCTTAAGTCATAATGCCGTCAATTAATGAATACTTGTCAAAACCTAGATCGCTCAATTATGGAAACCACCAAAGTGGATGCACTTGAGTTATCTTGATGATACAAGCTTGAGTAATAGTGCTGCTCATAATATTCATTATTGTTTTGACTTAATTGAGATTAACAAAACGGTTTTGAATCTCAAGGCATTAGATGGGGTTAAACATGCTGGATCATATGATGATTAAATCCCATAAAGATCTAAGAGTTACATGTGATGTAATTGGTAAATAGGTTACCTACCTAAATAACTTGAATTTAAGCATCTTGCCAAAGCAGACTTAAGTTTAAGCCAAATATGGATCTTAGCCCACTAATTATTATATTGAGGGTTGTTAATTTAGTGGGAGATTACTAACTAACTTTGCATATTTTAATTGTAGAATCATGTCGACTAGTAATACTGCTACACTTTCATTTCGATCGGTCATTGAGAAGGACAAACTCAATGGGACAAACTTTCTTGACTGGTTCAGGAACTTGAGAATTGTTCTCAAGCAGGAAAGAAAGGCTTATGTCCTAGATCAACCCATTCCTGAGGAGCCTGCAGCCAATGCTCCAAGAGCTCAGAGAGATGCTTACACAAAGCATAAGGATGACTCTGTGGATGTAGGTTGCTTGATGCTTGCCACTATGGTTCCAGAGCTCCAAAGAGATCTGGAACTCATGGAGGCTCATGAGATTATTGTACATCTCAAGGAAATGTTCCAGCAACAGGCAAGGCAAGAAAGGTATGAGACCACAAAGGCCTTACATTCCTGTAAAATGGCTGAAGGTGTATCAGTTAGTACTCATTGTTAAAGATGAAAGGCTATATTGTTAACCTTGAGAGGCTTGGATTTCCCATAAGCCAGGAGTTAACTACGGATTTGATCCTCAACTCACTCCCGAAGAGTTATGACCAGTTTGTTATGAACTACAACATGAACAACATGGAGAAATCAATTTCTGAGCTGTATGGGATGCTCAAAACTGCTGAGCAAAGCATTAAGAAAAAGCCTAGCACAGTTTTGATGGTTCAGAAAGGAAAGGGTATGAAAAAGAAAGGGAAGGGCAAATGGAAGGGTAATGGCTCAGGTGGTAAGACCAAAGAGTCAAACAAGCCCGAAACCAAGCCTGCACCCAAGAAGGCAAAGCCTCCAAAGGAAGGAGTCTGCTACTTCTGCAATGAACACAATCATTGGAAGAGGAATTACAAACTCTACCTGGAAGATCTGAAAAAGAACAAGAAGGATAGCAATGCTATCACTTCAGGGTCTAAAGGACAGTAGAAAGATGAAGAAGGGCAAGGTGGACCTACGAGTTAGAAACAGAGCAAGAGTTGCTACTTTAGCCGTAGGCACTTATGAATTAGTTCTGCCCAGTGGGCTTTTGTTGGTTTTGAACAATTGCTATTATGTTCCTGCTTTGAGTAGTAACGTTATTTCTCTTTCTTATTTGGATAAAGAAGGTTATTCTTCCATTACTAGGAATGGTAAATGTTCTATTTATCGTAATGACATTTTCTATGCTGATGGTGATTTGCATGTTGGTCATTATATATTAAATTTGGAACATCCTAATAATGGGAATATCTATAACGCAACTACTAAGAGGATAAAATCAAACGATTTGAATCCGACCTACCTATGGCATTGTCGTCTAGGCCACATAAATGAGAAATGTATTTCTAAACTCCATCAAGATGGATTTCTAAACTCATTTGATTTTGAATCATATGATACATGCAAATCTTGCTTATTAGGAAAGATAACTAAGGCACCTTTTACTGGGCACAGTGAGAGGGCCACTGAATTATTGGGCCTTATACATACAGATGTATGTGGACCATTAAATATAGCTGCTAGAGGAGGTTATGTCTACTTCATTACATTTATAGATGACTTTAGTAGATATGGCTATATCTATCTAATGAAACATAAATCTAAATCTTTTGAAATGTTCAAAATATTCCAAAATGAAGTACAAAACCAACTTGGTAAAACAATTAAAGTACTTAGATCTGATCGAGGTGGTGAATATTTGATCCAAGAATTCATTGACCATCTTAGGAGTTGTGGGATAATCTCACAATTGACTCCTCCAGGAACACTACAATGGAATGGCATTTCTGAACGAAGGAATCGAACACTATTAGATATGGTTTGATCCATGATGAGTCAAACAGATCTTCCAGCATCCTTTTGGGGACATGCCTTAGAAACAGCTGCGTTCACACTAAATCGTGTTCCATCTAAGGCAATTGAAAAGACACCATATGAGATATGGACTGGAAAGAAACCAAGTTTATCTTTTCTCAAGATTTGGGGATGTGAGGTATATGTTAAGCAACAAGCCTCTGATAAATTAGCGCCCAGATCCACAAAAGTGCCTTTTCGTGTGGTATCCTAAAGAAACGAAAGGATACTATGTCTACAATCCCACCGATAACAAAGTGTTTGTTATTCGAAATGGTAAGTTTCTAGAAATAGAGTTTATCTCTAAAACAACCAGTGGGAGCGACGTACATCTTAAAGAAATTCGAGAGCCACAAGATAGTACAGAACCATAGATGGAAATTAGAGAAGACTCACAACAAGTTGCTGAGCCTCCTCAAGTAACACAAGGTCCACGAAGATCTGATAGGACACGACATCAGCCTCAGAGATATGGATTTCTGATTACTGAAGGCCATGATGTGTTGCTCATTGAGCAAAATGAGCCCACTACCTATCGAGAAGCCACAGTGGGACCAAACTCTGAGAAATGGCTAAATGCCATGAAGTATGAAATGCAATCCATGTACGACAATCAGGTATGGACCTTAGTCGATCCACCTGAAGGTGTAAAAATCATTGGGTGCAAATGGGTTTTCAAGGAGAAAACTAACATGGATGGCAATGTAAATATCTTCAAGGCACGACTGGTTGCAAAAGGATTCACTCAAACTCATGGTGTAGACTATGATGAAACCTTTTCCCCAGTTGCAATAGCCAAATCAATCAGAATCCTTCTTGCCATTGCAGTATATTATAACTATGAAATATGTCATATGGATGTCAAAACAGCCTTCCTTAATGGAAAGCTTCTTGAGGATGTGTACATGACACAACCTGAAGGTTTTGTGCGTCCATAGGACTCTCGTAAAATTTGCAAGCTTCAAAGATCCATTTATGGATTGAAGCAAGCATCTCGGAGCTGGAATCATCGTTTTGATGAAGTAGTCAAAGAGTTTGGATTCATTCAAAACATTGATGAACCTTGTGTTTACAAGAAGGTTAGTGGGAGCATAGTTGTATTTCTAGTGCTTTATGTAGATGACATCCTACTCATTGGGAATGATATTCCTACCTTGCAGAGTGTCAAGTCTTGGTTAGGAAAGTCCTTTTCAATAAAAGACTTAGGTGAAGCCACCTATATCCTAGGGATTAGGATCTATAGGGATAGATCCAAAAGAATAATAGGCCTAAGTCAAAGCATATACATAGACAAGATACTGCATAGGTTTAGTATGCAGTATTCAAAAAGGGATTACATGCCCATGTCTTATGGCATCCATCTTAGCAAGGATCTGTGTCCTAGTACACCTGATCAGCGAGATCGCATGAGTAAGGTTCCATATGCCTCAGCCATTGGATCCATCATGTATGCCATGTTATATACTCAACCAGATGTCTCGTTTGCCTTAAGTATGACCAGAAGATACCAACAAGATCTTGGTGAGGGTCATTGGACTGCCGTCAAGAATATCCTAAAGTACTTAAGAAGGACTAAGGATTTATTTTTGGTCTATGGTGGATTGGATGATGAGCTCTGCGTAACCGGTTACACAGATGCAATTTTCCAAACTGACCAAGACGACCTTAAATCGCAATCTGGATATGTATTCCTCCTGAATGGTGGAGCAGTAAGCTGGAAAAGCTCTAAGCAGTGAACTATAGCAGATTCTGCAACAGAAGCTGAGTATATAGCAGCATCAGATGCTTCTAAAGAAGCCTTTTGGATCAGAAAGTTCATTACTGAACTAGGGGTGGTGCCTACCATCTCAAATCCAATAGATTTGTTCTGTGACAATAGCGGTGCTATTGCACAGGCCAAGGAGCCTAGGTCATATCAAAGGACCAAGCATATACTCAGGCGATTTCATCTTATTAGAGAAATCAATGATAGAGGTGATATAAAGATATGCAAAGTAGCAGGAGAAGATAATGTTGCTGATCCTCTTACTAAGCCACTTGCACAGGCAAAGCATGAGCGTCATGTTAGGGCAATGGGAATTAGGCAAATTAATGATTGCACCTAGGGCAAGTAGGAGGATGTTGGAAATTGTGCCCTAAGGGCCAATCATTGTATTTTGAACATTCTTATTTTAATGAAATTTCTCCATTCTGTTATCATATTATTTGCATGTTAACAATGATAATTGTATCCTTGGATAATTCATAAAGATATGGAGATACGAATCAAAGTCTTAGACACTTGTAAGAGTACAAGGTGCTGGACCGACCCATTATGAGAAAGCTACATGGATCAAGTCATAAGCTTTTTTCATGTATAACCACGTCACAATGCCCTTAGACCTGAGGTCATCATGGATTCCTACATGAGAAATGCTAAGCTTTGAACTAGTCAAAAGTCACTTTTGACCGGGTGATGATAAAGGCTACGATCGGGCTTGGTGGTTTTTCATGCAGAGGAATATGAATGATCAAGATCGAATTTGTCCGTCACATTAGTAGAGAAATATTACTGGGCCCCTCGATGAGTGAGTCTGAGAAATGTATGGCCATACTATGATGAAAGGAGTTTCTGTCTCTGTTATCAGGCTACTCAGGAATCGAGAAAGTAATTGTTAGGAATAAGAGGATCACATTATCCATGCTTTATCCTTGATCGATATATCGTGTGACAAAAGGGACATGAGATGGTTGTATGACAGGTTGCATTGTGATAACGATCCTTATATGAATTGGGTAGTCGTAATGTTTTGCTAGAGACCACTTGCACACAAGAATGGCCCAACACGAGATAATGTTTAATTTAGGGTGGACGAATTTTATATTTATATATATATATATATAATATAAAATTCATTAATAATATTATATAGATATATATATTTTTGAAATATATATCTTATATATATATATGTATATATATATATTATATGATATTATTATACTGTGTCAGTTTTAAATTTAATTTATTAAGATATATTAAATTTAATAACTAACATGATAGAGATATAGTATCTCAGATTTAATTTATGAAGATAAATTAAATCTAATGGCTATTTATTTGGATTAAATAAATAGGTTAAATTAAAAATGTTGGACAGATTTAATTTAATCTAAATTTAATTAATTAGCTCATCAAGATAATTAATTGTTAATTAATTTCAAAATTAATGATGATTAATTTTGAAATTTGAAAATAGTCCTCATAGGTTATAAACTTGATAGAGCAGATATATTCATACGCACATGAGAATTGAGAGCCGCAAGTGAAACCCTAGGAGACATTAGAGGTGCTAGCACGCAGTCTCGGTTAGAGAGCATTCGTGTGGATACCAGTAGAGGGAGCGGACCTGACGTGTTGGCTCCTAGAGATCGTGAAAACTCTGAATCAAAAAGAAGGTATGAATCCTTCCAACTTGGTTTAAACGCCGTTGATAGATCCTCGATAAGGATCGGTGAAAATTTTTAAAATTCTTCTGCTGTGCCTACCGATCCTAACATACCCCTCACGCATCCAAGGTGCTCAATTGGTCCCAGACCAGCTTTCAATAGGGCAATGGGATCCAGAGACCCTTATGACTCTTGGGTTTGGATCTCTCGAAGCTCAGCCAGGGACTATTGAATTTTCTCGTCCCATTTTGTGAAACAATAAATTATTATTATTATTAACAACAATAAATTAGTTTTATAAACAATAAATTATCTTACAATGGGCTCCTTTACCTGCTGAGACATCATCCTCTCCTAAAAACAATAAAAACATTAAATTAGTATTATAAACAATATTAAAAAATTTATTCAAAAATTATTAAAATTATGAAAGAAAAATACCACATTAAATCAAATTATAAAAAAAATAACATTCAAATTATGTAAAAAAATATAAAAAAGTAATAATTATTAAAAAATTATTAAAATTATAATTCTAAAAAATTACCTGTCCTTCAGGGCTTCTCTTGTACTGGACAAAACTCACCAGTCAGTAGGTAGGACGCCGTCCAGGACGTTCTCGATAAGCTATTGTAGATGTATCATTCCATCCTTATTCATGCTGTGGAAGAGACGATTCCTCCTATTCTTTCAGTCGTCTCCCATCTTCATCAGTGTGCACCTCTTCCTGTTGTCTCAGACGGCAAACCTATCATGTAATACAATTGAATAAATAATAATTAAATACAATTAATTACAAATCATACAATTAATAAATAATAATTAAATACATTTAATTACAAAATATTTAATATAATTAAATACAATTAATTACCTTCACAGCGTCGCCCCACGCTAGATCATTTGGCGTATTAGGAATATTCTTCCATGTTTGAAGTGGATAGGGAGCCGTATCCAATTCAAGCCCAACTTTTAGATAGCGATTGAACAAGTGTCCCCTATTCTCAATCAGCTAGTCCATGGCCTCATTCCACGCAACTATCACCCCCATAGTGTCTGGTCTAGGCTATTCAGACTAGCCTCATCGTGGAAATGTTTCTCTGCTCATCTGCACAGTTTACCACATATGTTAATTAAATTTAAATCCATATTTGCCAGTGGAATTTCAATATTAAATTTATTAAAATAATATTTAAATTTACCTTGAATTGCACCTCAAACCCTGTTGATCGGGAAGACAAACGGTGCGAGTTATTCTTGTCCCAGGCCTCCTCCTCATCCAAGAACCTCTCCATGTCACTGAGAGGAATCTAAGTCAAATTCCTCGTTCTCGTTGTAATTGCTGACACTCAGGTCAGCCTTGTCTCCCTAAACAGGCACCTGTGGAGTGCCTGCCTGCTGTGGGGGCGTTTGTTGTGGCTATGGTGGGGCCAACTCTTATGACTGCTGTAGGGCCATCTACTGTAATGTGGTCACCTCCTATGATGGCATGGGGACATGCCTCCCCCTTCCTCTACTACTGCTCTCCTGTAGAATAGGTCTGGGCAGAAGTTTAGCCTCCTTCCCCTTTCCCTTGTCTTTTTCTGAAGTCATATTAACTGCAAAATTAAAAAACAATTAGCCACATTTATATAAAAATTATACAGTAAAAGGGAAAAAAGGAAATAAAGTACTTAACTTTACTAACCTCAAGTGTCAAACTCTATAAATGCTGGAGAGCTGAACCTCAAATCTCAAGCAAAACCTTTCAGAGGGCGTGAGAAATCAAAATGGAAAAAGTGGTAAAATGAGGGGTCAAGGTGCTTTTATAGTGCTGCATTTTGTAGGGGTTTTTACAAAAACCGCTACCTAAATCACTACAAAGTCAAAAACCTGCCTTGAGTAACGTAAAACTTTGTAGCGGTTAAGCAGTTATACTTAACCGCTACAAAAAGGTAGCCCCTTGCATTCTGTAGTGGTTGAGGTCACAGGAACCGCTACAAAACTACATTCTGTAGTGGTTATACATACCAACTGCTACACATATGCGTTTACATTTGTAGCGGTTCCACTTACCTACTACAAAAAGGAGGTTGTTTGAATTCCGTAGTGGTTGAGGTTATAGGAACCACTACAAAATAACCGCCACAGTTGTTGTGCCAGTTTTGTGCCTTTTGGCATCAAGCTGGTGCCACATTTGTCGCGGTTGATGTAACCAAACCGCTACAAATTTGGCGAAATAATTTGTAGTGGTTATGTCATGTAAACTTCTTTGATAGACGTACGCTAACTAGCGCGCCACTTAGCACGAGCCGAGCCGTTGCAAATTTGTAGTGGTTTATTTAAATTGCTACAAATTCACCGCTATGAAATGTCATTTTTTTTGTAGTGATAAGACCACTTTTTGTCATTTTCTCCAATGTTTTCCTCATTTCTCCACCGTGATATCTGGCTGTTTTTTAGAAGCAGCTTGATTTGACTTGCAAAATTAAGTAGCTTTTACTTTAAAAGTCAAATGAGTCAAGAGCTAAGTAAAAAACAAACAAACAAATTGGCCTCGTCATGCTTTTACCATTTCAAAAGCAAATTTTGCCTTCAAAACGTGGCTACAAACACACCATAAGGCCTAAGCTAACTTAAATATGAAGCTTGGGGCATAACCTTTTCTAAGCCAAAGATACAAGAAAACTCAATTTTTGCAACATTCTCAGCTTTAATAGATGCTGTTTCCAAAAAAATTCAACAACACTTGTCATATTTGTAAAATCTGTACATCAACTCAAATAACATAAAATAAAGGCTATCTTCAGTTTTCAGGCTATACACATTCTAATGCAGCTTTTATGAGAGGGAAGAATTTGTTTATTTAATAAAAACTGAATAACATTATTCACAAAGAGGAGTTGCACGTAAATAAAACTAACAAGACAAGGGCCTCTCATCTTCGTGGAGATTGACCAAAGGCTTATAAACTACTTGCTATGTGAGAGTTTCTCAAGTTGATTAGTAGTTCAGATGCCATCAGGGTCTGTTTGGTTGGGGTTTTTTGAGGGGAGGTTAGATTAGGGGAGGGTTGGAATGAAAAGAAGTGTGTTTGGTTGAAAGGAGGAGAGATGAGGGGTGGGAAAATTTTTTGTCTTTTAGTGCTCTCATCCCCTCCTCTTTCAACCCTCCAAATTCGGAGTTTTTTTGGAGGGGTAAGCAATTTTGTGTCTCATTCTAACCAATTGCAGTCACCTTGCCATCCCCTGCTCCTCCAGCCGCCCGCTACTCCTCCTTTCCGCCACCTTCATTCAAATAACTAAAATTCCTTTCCTTCTTGTTAAAACTGTGGGGACTTGTTTTGAATTAGTGTTTGGAATAGAATTTCCAATTAGATAATTCCGATTGAGTCGAGATTTTATTATTTGTGTTGTTCTTTGTTCAGAAACCATATTTGGTTATATGATTATCTATATGAAACTTAACTTTGGGAATTTGAGGTCCTTAATTTGTGCTTGAACCAATAGTTGTTGCAATCCTTAGTTGCATGCCATGGTCATGGTTTGTTAATGGCTTGGAGAAATACGAAGCATATAAATCTTATATTGTTTTTACTGGTTATCTCCATTTTGTGTTTGTGGTTTACTGTAACACATTGTAATTGTTTGGTTGAGTTGATGTCAAAGATTGTATCTGTAACATGGTGTGGTTCTTTGTCAAGGATGGATGAGTGTGTTCTTATTTTGGATACTTTCAGTCTGGCATTTACGACACGCTGCTTTATTTTCTCTTTAAAACTACAAGTTTCAAAACTTCAGGCCGCCAGATCTTGAGCCAAATTATGATGATGTCTTAAGTATATTTCCTCTTAATCACCCCTCCATTCAGTAATTCCAATGGTATATACTCCATCCTGTCTTAATTATAGGACAACATTTGAGAGTAGTTGATCTTGATAATTATAGGATAAAGTTCTAATTTTTATCGATTTCTTCATAAAATACCCCCTATTGATACTTTCTCAATAATAATTTAATAAGAGTAGATTGGAAGTTGTTGAGGGAAAAATTCCAATGGTATATTTAAAAGATAAGAAAATACTATCAACTTTTCTCATGTGATACTTTCACTATTATTGGTACTGCTATTCTCAAAATTCATGTAATTGTGGATGCACGGTGCTCCCTCTGATCCTAAATATAAGACAAAGTTGATTTTTTTTAAAAGATTAAGGAAGCTAAATAAGTTATTAAATAATATCATTTGTTGTGTATCCTTAGATTATATATCAATTTATAAGTTAAACAAAATAGTTTGGAGAAAAAATGATAAATATAAATATTTTAAAGTAATTTAATTCGTTTCCTTAATTTCTCTAAAAAAGTCAACTATGTCTTATATTTATGACCGAATGAAGTATTATATTTTCTCCACCTTCAAAGGTTAGTATGCTAGATTTTGCTGATTTCATGTGTTTTTGTACCTCCTACCAATTGGAGCAGAGAGAAATAGATATAGAGATGCCGAGGTAGATTCTAAGCCTTCATGATGATGTTGTTAATGAGAGAGGGAGAGAAGGACGGGGGAGAAAGATGGATCTATGACTGAGGAGAGAAGAAAGAAGCCCTTAAACATCATGGGGCACTGAAGTAAATATAGAATATTTAAAAATTCCTTATTAGACTTCTTCACTTAATTAGAAATTTGTTGAAAGTGTATGGCTGAATTTATATTTTGATATTTCGATTGAATTTAATTAGGACCTCCAACATATTGTTAATGCTTTTATTTCAAAGATCTAGCCTTAAGGTTGTGTTTGGTTTGAGGGGAGGGGGTGGGAGGGGATGGAAGGCAACCTTAGTTCATCATTTGGTTTGAATTTTGATGGGGGAGGGAAGCAAAAAATTTGGTTTAATTCCCTTCCCTCCATTGCTTTTGGGGTGCTTCAAATTTTTCGTTTTTGGAGGGAAGATAAAATCATTTTATGATATTCCAATAATACCCCCTACTAAAACAAAAGTCCTTCAATTCATTACTTGGCTTCTCCTCCGCTGACTGTGGAAGAAAAATTTTGTTAATTTAATATTTTTAAAATATTTATTATATTAGCTATTGATAAAAATATCATTTTTATATGAATCATTAAAAAAAATGGGAAAGAAAAAATCTGTTAATTTAATTTTTTTAAAATATTTATAAAAGAAAAATTTTGTTAATTTAATATTTTAAAAATATTTATTATATTAGCTATTGATAAAAATATCATTTTTATACACATTACAATATTAATGTAATAATTTAATTTAAATCCAAGTATAAATTAATTTAAACAATATATAACTATAAAAGTATAAAATAATATACAAGGGTAAAATGGTCAATTAATTATTACCTCCCCTTCCTTCTCCTCTTAAATCAAACAAAGGGTCTTCTCCCCTCCCTCCCCTCTAACAAATCAAATAAGGTGACATACCCTCCCCTCCCTCCCCTCCTTGCCCTCCCCTTCCACTCCCTCCCCTCAAACCAAACACACCCTAAGTGTTCAATTAATTAGTAACAACTCAAAATTTGAAGTTTTAATATTCTCTTTGACTAAGCTAACTTAAATGTGAAGCTTGGGGCATATACTTTCTTAGTTTTCTTATTTGTATAGGTATAGGAAATGACATTTTTAAAAAGAGCTTTATAATTTCATTAATCACTGCCATCTTTGAGAAATTTCAAAACAAAAGCAAGAAATCTATTACTTATTTGCAGTGCGACCACATAAATTTGTTTCCCCAAGTCTTACAACGCCTCCTTTATATACTCACAAGGGGCATCTACTCATAACTTTATAAACCAAATTTCAAAGCATTCATGACATCAAGACAAACAAATTACTAGGCACTCATCACTTCTTACAATATTCTTATTACACGAACATATACTCAAATAACATAAAATTAAGGCAATGTTCAGCCTTTTAAATCAGGGAGAATTACACTAATGTCCCAAGGAAGAAGAGAAATGAAAAAATGGTCCCAATAGATTGCAAAATGAAAAAATGGTCCTATGGAGTTGTTAATATAGGCTCATGGAGTTGTTAACGAGTTGTTAATACAGGCTCATGGAGTTGTTAATGGAACCATTTTTTCATTTTGCAATCTACAGGGACTATTTCTTCATTTTTTTCCTTCATTGGGACCTCTTTATAATTCTCCCTTTAAATCAGGACTGAGCACTAATTTTGTTGATCTAATAATTGTCATATCTGAATGATTCAGGAAGGACCAAGCTGGGTTCAAAACTTTCGCTTAATCCCAATTTTGAAGGTATAGATTGGGCTTGGGCCATGCAACTCTTAAATAAGATCTTCCAACATGGAGGCTTATATGATTAATATTTTTGTTTATCTTATATTTGCAGTATTTCTTATTAACATTAATGCGTAATAGGCTCTCTTGTTTTGATATCATTGTCAACTTTTTCTACACCTTTGCTTGCTTTGGAAAATAAGTGTGTCATTTTTTTTGAACAATGCTTGGTTTTTTTTTTTGACAAATATATTTACATCGAATGTGTTTTCTTATATATATGTATATATATAGGGATATAATTCCATATTTTCCTTTTTATTTTCATATCAATTAATCAATAATATATATAGGGATATAATTCCATATTTTCCTTTTTTTTTCATATTGATCAATCAATCATCAATCAATCAACTTTATTCTTAAAAACCTGTAATACCCGGTTAATAAGAAGACATGTTGGTTTGAATCCATTAATCAATAAATATAATTTAATATTAATTATTTCATACTTTCATTTTTTTATATATTTCTTCATAATTCATTGATTAAGTAATCATATTTCCATCTAGCAGCATATATTTCAATTTTAGGATATGTAATTTACTTTCATCTTTGACTACATTATTTCTTTAGGTAGGGGGAGGGTTACAAATATTCTTCCAATTTTATCATCATTGAATTATATTAGACCATAAAAAAAAATTATATTGGCATATACTTATATTAAGTTTCTTATATTTATTATATCAAATTCTCCAATAGTACATAACCATGTGTCCTATCTTTGATATGGGTTTATAATTAAATGATAATAATTCAAAAATAGAATATATGAACACCTATGATTTGAGAACTTTGATGGATCTAAGAAATTTAATCTAAATATTTTCCAATTATATTTATCTCGTGCAACGTGTGCGAAGTAAACGCTTGTTGTCTTAAAAACACTCTATATATTGTTCATTTTGTATTTTTTGACTTTATTGAATAAAAAAAGAGCTAGGAAGTGGGGCAACCTAATACCATCCCAAATACACGCAATTTAATTATTTCTATTTCATAAGATTAAACACATTTTTTTAAAAAAAATATTTATAATTTCATAATAGATTATTCATAGGGAAAATACTCCAACATGACCCAATCGAAAAGCCATATAAAAAAATAAAAAAATTATTCATAGTTAAATATTTCCAAGTTAAAAATAATGGTTTTTGCAAAAAAAAAGTAAAATAATAATGGTTACTTTTTTTATACATATGATTTGTCATGGAGGCTATTCTCGTAAAAAACACTCTATATAGTATATATTGTTCATTTTGTATTTTTTTCCATCATATATTGTTCATTTTGACTTTATTGAATTAAAAAAGAGCTAGGAAGTGGGGCAACATAATGCCATCCCAAATACACGCAATTTAATTATTTCTATTTCATAAGATAAAACATATTTTTTTAAAAAAATATTTATAATTTCATAATAGATTATTCATAGGGAAAATACTCCTATGTGACCCAATCGAAAAGTCATATAAAAAAATAAAAAAAAATGTTCATATTTAAATATTTCCAAGTTAAAAATAACGTTTTTTGCCCAAAAAAAAAGTAAAATAATAATGGTTACTTTTTTTATACATATGATTTGTGATGGAGGCTAATGCCTTGTTTAGTGGGTTACAATTTTACTGCTTAAGAAGGAACAACCGCACAAGAATGTTCAGGTCAAAACAAAAAAAGAAAAAGCACAAGAATGAAATTCCTATATGAAATCGTCATGATTAGCTTTTAGAGAATAACTTTTACAATTTACGAGATAAAAATATAAGAAAAATTTTATCTCAATTTACGAAAAAGAGCTTTTAAAACTATGGTTTGGGGATTATCCAAACACATAGAAGCATGTTTGGTGGGCAAGAACCCATTTTATTTATTTTTTGAATGTCCATTCAAGTTCATTTCATTCCTCCCCAAAATGTAATGGGGCTATGGCTCTGGTCACTGAGAATGAAGTCTCTGATACAGTGATATTACATTTTTGCCATTTCACATTTCTTCAGGAGACGGCCTAAATAATTTTAGGTTATAGGTTTTTAAATTTATCGGTCCCCTCGTCTTCGGCTTCAGATTGCGCCATCCCCGAGCACCGCTCGCTAGTCTCCCCAAAACAACCACACGGCACCACCACCTTTGGTTCTTTGAATCTGAGTCCTCCGAAGTCCGAACACAAACCCCTTCGGATCTAATCCTTCAGTATTTGCATTTCTGTCACTTTCTCAGGTCACTCAAACTTATATTACTTTTTCTCCTTACATCCTCCCCTGCTTTACCAAGTAATTTAGCATTTTCCCTTCTTTTTCTGGGTATTTGGATTCTGTAGTTTTATTTTTATATGTGAAATTTCCCGATTTCGTATGCTATCTGTCTTTGCGTGAATTTTGTTTGCTAGTATTGATTTTTTTTTTGTTTGGTATCTAGAATGGGCTTTGGCCGTGAAGTCTCCATCTCACTCGATGGTGTGAGGGACAAGAACATAATGCAACTCAGGAAGCTCAATATAGCTCTTTTCCCTGTTCGTTACAATGATAAATACTATGCCGATGCCCTTGCCTCCGGCGAATATACTAAACTAGGTTCGCTTTTCGGTGGCTACGCTTATTTGTTTTATTATTGTATAATATTCAGGATATTTTGAGCTGTTCGTGTAAATGATTTCTTTAGTTTGCAGCTTTTTTTTTCCACGGCTTGCACTTTGTTCTCTGTTGGCTTGTAATCTTTCATCATCGTTGTTGTTGTTTTTACCTTTTGGCCTTTACTTTGACATTCAGTGTTCTTAAACTTTATTTATTGCTTCTCTTGTCTACTATTTGATTTATTTATCTTTCACTGCCGGCTCCTGTGGGGTTGAAATAGGAATGTTGTTAGTGGTTTTTGGTTCAGAATTTAGGATTTTACTTGATGCATGGAAATAATGCTGGTGTGAAATTATAAGAAATCTGCTTGGAAGCACGTTGAACAATTTGAGTGCCTCCATCATTTAGAACAATTCTGCATGGGAAATGATTAGAAGGGTGGTAAGCTAATAATCGATGGAAAAAATGAAACACTTAGTTATGTATGCTTGTAAATGTATCCCTGGTAGGTAGTCTTCTACTTTTATTTGATGCTGAACGAAGGGTGTGCTGAATTTTTGCTGTAAATTTTGTTATCTAAATGTAGAAAGGCAGGACTTTGTTATTAAAACTTTCTCCTTTTAATCATTTTAATTTATTTGTGAGGAGAGGTCTCTATAAGTTTTGAATTGTAGTAATCCACTGTCGGTGTAGGAATAAAAATCTAGTTTTCTGCTTACCTTTTCATCATTATTATTTTGTAAACATTGCTTTCAGCCTTATGTGAATCTTGGGCTCTCCCAAAAGTTATCTATGGGTATCATAGTCTTGCCTTCCAAAGTTAGCTCTTAGCCAATTTTCATGGGTGCCAAGAGTGTACATTGTGGTGGAATGTTAGAATCCAATTGTAAGTTACTTGTGATCTGCATCAGAAGTGTGAGATTCAGATTTGGGCTTTGAACGGACTTTCGGCCCTTTGACCTTAAGGACTAGCTCTTGGGGTGTCGGATTTTTAGAAGGGATACCCTGGTTTTGTAGAAATATTTCTATCATGTGGTACATGCCTTTCCATGACAACCCAAAGCTATTTAGTTAGAATAGAAGTTGATCCTAATATTGTAATGATAACCCAAAGCTATTTAGTTAGAACAGGGGCTATGGAGTGTGGAATATTTAGGGACCCAATTGCAACGTATGTGACTGGAGTGAGTGCCACATCAAGTGTGAGATGCCATTGGCTCTCCAATTTAAATCATGTCTCTGTTGGTAATTCTAAATATTCATCTAGTTCTCTAAACTTTAGCTAATACCTTAGTTAAATTTCTTACATCACACTTATCATTGCTGAAAATTCTTTGAATATGTTGCTTGTTCAGTTCTTGTTGTATCCTCATATTTGTCAGGCTCCGACGGTGTCTGTAAGATTCCAAACCAAATACTATGGATTAAACTAGAATACAATTATTTGCAAGCAAACTGGAGAAATTACGGTTGGATTTTCAAATGGAATGAGTTGTTAGTTTTCACTGTGGAACATCCATGATGGTTTCCTCCGACTTATGTGACTTTGCCTCTATTACCAAAAATACTTTGGCAACTGTTAAAATTGACTATTGTGCTGGTATCTTTCAGCTTACTATAGTGACATATGTGTTGGTGCAATTGCATGCCGGCTAGAGAAGAAGGATGGTGGTTCTGTCCAGGTTTACATCATGACTTTAGGTGTGCTAGCACCTTATCGTGGACTTGGCATTGGTAAGCAAGTTGATATTCTCTCTGTAGTGGTATCTGATAGTTGAATTTATCTTAGTACTCTTTCCTGCATCCTCACTTACCGAAGTATAGTTCCAAAGTTAAGATGAGACCCCTATTTAATTTGTTAGCTTTATATGAATTACAATTTGATTTTCATTGGAGTATGCCCTGTGTTAAAAAGATCAATTCCAATTAACCTTGTTATTTTTGTTTTCATAATAATTTAGTAGATACTGTTTTTGAGATATGCATTTCGGGTTTTATGCAGGAACAAAGCTGTTGAATCATGTTCTTCATCTTTGTTCGAAGCAAAATATTTCAGAGGTCTACTTGCATGTGCAGACCAACAATGATGAGGCCATAAACTTTTATAAGAAATTTGGGTTCGAAATCACAGAAACTATTCAGAACTATTATACAAACATCACACCTCCAGACTGTTATGTTCTCACCAAGCAAATCGCTCCAAGCTCAACAAAGAAATAACAGTTCAGCCCGTCAGATCCAATTATTTTGGAGGAAGTCATTAAACATGATTGCATTATTTATGACACTTCTCCATGCATGTATCATACTAAAGTTTGGTAATTTTTATTTCTAGATACTAAACCGTAAAGTTAACACAAAAGAGAAGCATTGGGAGATCTTACTGGGAGATAAGGTATTGCTTGATGTTATTGCTTCCATTGCCTGTCTTTTCCATCAAGATACTGATAATTTTGTCACGTGTACTAGAGTTTCTTGCATCTTGGAAGTTTTCATGCATGAGTTGAGGCCATTAATGCCAATTGTTTTGGGTTATTGATTTTTTTTTACTCCTTACTCTTTTTACCACCTGCAATAGCCATAATATATTCGCAGTTTGACTAAGGATATGTCTGGATTGAGAACACAAGGGATGGAAGAAAAATTTAAATTTACATTTTTTTTATTGAGATGTAATATTTTCATCTGAACATATGTTTTGATTTGAATCAAGTAGAATGCCAAAGTTTAAAGTTCACCTCTCGCCTTTAATTAGTTTTGAAGGAAAATTGATGTGTAAAGTTCAACTCTCCCCATTAATTAGTTTTGAAGGAAAATTGATGTGTATATTTTTGGGTGTTGGATACATATTTTAATATAGGTAAATATTACATTGAAGGTCCTTTAAGAGAGAATATTTTCTGTGAAGCATCACAAAAATCACAAGTAGGGACCAATGAACAACTAATTGACCACTCTATCCTCATATGCCTTATTTAGATTTCTGCCCTCTCATGTGTAATCCATGTTGGGTTTTATATTTCTCTCATTTCTCTAATTATTACTTTAGCACCCATTCTAGGTACGGAGGAATAATCTATTCTTTCTTTATTTTTTTCCAAATTACGTTGACCCAGAGACATTGAAGCTACATTTATGATTTGAATTGTGCCTAATAAAATTCCATGTTAATTTGATCCAATCCATACGCTCCCACTTTTAGAAGAATTGGGCCAAAAGCATACAAGTACAGTGAATTTGTAATATGTTTCTCTGTGATCGTGGTTGTCTAGTAATCATGTATGTAAGGATATAATCAGCAATCTAACAGCAAAAGCAATAAGAAATCCCGTAAAAGGCACTGTCAATAGTGGGATTTGCAACAAGACAGAGAAAATCTAGTTGTAGTTTGGATGATGAATTGACGAAATTGCCCTGTAGATGCCACCATTATCATTAATGAACCATGTTTGCAGAATAAGATTTATTTTAATATGGAGGACACTTAGCTTAATCTTTATGGCATATTTCTTGAACTTAAACGCGCCAATGCCATTTTCAAAGAGAAATATGACTGACCAGTAGATGAAGCTGAAGCCTAGGGATGAAAAAAGAAAACACCTGGGGGAAATGCAAAAGTTGTTATGCCTTTCAGGGCTAACAGTTTTTATAAATACTCATTTGGTCTTATTTATAAGGTAGGTTTTTTTTTTAATCTTATTTATAAGTCATATGATTAAACTTTTTATATGAATATAAAATTTTTTATATCATTAATTTATTATTGTGTAGACTTTGTATTTTATATAAAAGAAAAAGTACCTTATTATGTATATACTGTTTTTTAAGCTATTTAACATTGTGAGGTTATAAATTTTCATTCTTGTGATATCACACTTGGATTGATGTTTCTTATTTCATAGTTAACAACAATACATGCTTTTGTAGAAAAAGAAAAGAAAAATTAATCTTTTAGTTCTTGAATTTTTAATTCACTTATAACTTAGTTCCTCAACTATGACTTGGTGTGACTTAATCTTTAAACTTTTGAGTCGCTTATGACTCGGTTCTTGAAGTTTTCACATTTTATAATATTGTCCTTGCTAATTTGAAAGTTATCCTATGTGGCAAAAAATTTCCTTCCAATTCAGCTTCCATGTGGCTCTTTTGCGCTCTTGCTTTTCATCTTCTCCAATCTATATCACCATCTCCGCCTCGCATAACAGAGTAACATCACAAGGAAGCAAAAATGGGGAGCAGGGGGTGCTCCTTTGGCGATGCGCCCCTTGCTGTCTTTCAATTTGGGGCACTTTTCAAATATTTTTTTATGTTTATTTTGATAATTAAATTCTATATGAAATTAATGGTATTTTGATATCTTATAAATAAAAAACATTATGAACAAAAAACAGAGTTGTTTTCAATCTTTTAGAATTTTTCAAAGATTTAAGATTCTAAATAAAGAAAAAAGACTATCATTTTGAAGTTTTAAATCTTTGAAAAATCATAAAAAATTGAAAATAATTCTGTTTTTTATCAATAAAATATTAAAATGTCACTCATTTCATATAGAATATAATGATCAAAAGAATTATGAAAAAAATATTTGGGAAATATTCAAAATTAAGGGGCAGAATGGGGGCATCACACACGCCCTGCCCCAAAATGGGGCTGTCGTTTTTGTATCGCAGGATGACTAGCTAGCTCCATCTTCACCAAGAATTTCTCTCTCTTGGGTCCCATGTACACCCACCGACAAGCATCCCTCTTGCAGAATCAGACCCTTTAATGCACCCTTCCACATTGACAGATATAATCTGAAGTGCATTCTCTCGTCCTTGGCTGGCTATCAATCATTGTAATCTAAATATTGAATTCCAACTTCTGGGGGAAAACCCCTTGCGCCTCTTTCTAAACTGTGCTTGTTTGTTTGTTTGTTTTTTTTAATTTTCCTCCATTCATCAAGGAATGAAGCAAAAAAACAAAAAAACAAAAAAACAAAAACAAAAGAAAAAAAATCTAGACACTAAGGAAGAATGAGAAAGAAGACGATGCCAAATAAGAAGAAAGTATCAGATCGAGATCTGAATGTCATGCGTGGTGTTACTCTGTTCTGCTTTGCCAAGCTGTGTGGCGGTGATGGAGATATAGACTGGACAAGATGAATAGTGCACAGAGCCACGTGGAAGCTGAGTTGGAAGGAAGTTTTTACCACATAGGATGAGTCATAGATAGCAAGGATGATAATATAAAATGTGAAAAAGTCTAGGGATTGAGTCATAAACGAGTTAAAAGTTTATAGACTAAGTCGCATCGAGTTACAATTAAGGGATTAAGTTATATGTGAGTTAAAAAATTCAAAGACTAAAAAATTAATTTTCCAAAAAAAAAAAAAAATCACTTGTGTATTAAAAAAGAAAAAGAAAAAGAAATCACTTTGCTTCTTTTGGTGAGGCACCGATATTACACTTGTGTATACACTATTGACTATACTTGCTTAACACACAAAATCATCATAACATAGTTTCTTCATGGAGAAACTCATAATAGTTTCATTAAGAATTGACTGAAGGTTAGCCTGTGATTGCTCCAAAATGATAAAATCCTGACGGATATAAAACTTCATTATCTTGTGCTAGATAAAAATATCTCATATTTGAAACAAAGTCTACTAAATCATTCAACTACTGTATTTTAATTCAGATATGTGCGCGAGTGAGTAGAGAGATAAAGGAACATGTGAAAGTCTCCCTTTCCAGAACCTTCTTTCATAATGGTTCATGATAGAATGACGATAATCTAAGAGAGGGTAAAATTGGTAATAATAAATTGGGAAAATCCTACAGAGAAAAAAGAACTCTAAAAATAACAAAAGATAATACAGTGTTTTAAATATTTATAATAACAGATATGTAATTTGCCATTTTAAAAAATGGCGGGGGTAGAATTTGAACTCCCACCACTTCGTTTGCCTAAAAATTTATAGCAGCCATTGGACCACCAATACATTTCAATATATCTTAGTCAAATAAACATATATAAGCTAACACTTTATCTTTAACTCAAGCCCGCTCACAAGTTTTGTTTAGGCATTCACGATATTTCATTAAGTTTTAATAACTTTTATTTACCAAGTAAAAAATTTCCACTATTACATTATTTACAAGTTTTGTCAAGAGATTCATAATTTTTGATTAGGTTTTAACAACTTTCCTTTTCCCATAAAAGAATTTATAAGTTGTTAAAACCTAATAAAACGTGATAAATTTCTTAATAAAACTTGTAAATGACATGATAATATGAATTTTTTTTAGGAAAATGAAAGCTGTTAAAACCTAATTAAATGTCGTGAATTCCTTATCAAAACTTGTGAATGACTTAACAGTGCAAATTTTTAACTTGGTGAATGAAAGCTGTTAAAATCTAATTAATAGTCGTGAATTTTTTAACAAAACTTATGAATGACCTGATAATATTAATTTTTTACTTGATGAATAGAAGTTGTTAAAATCTCATGATTAGTCGTAAGTTCCTTAACAAAACCTGTAAATGGGTTTGAGTCAGAGATAACGTATTGAGTAACTTATATAATATGTGTTTGCCTAACATTTATTGAAACCGTTGTTTTTCACAAACAAAGTGGTGGGGGATTTAAATCCTACCCCACCACTTTATCAAATCATAATTCCCACTGATAGGGGTAATATTTTTTCCTTTAAAAAATATATAAGGGTATTTATGTCATTATATTTAAATTTCAAAAAGGATAAATCATATACTAACATCTCTCTAATATCATGAATATTTGAAATACTATTTTGTCTTTTCCTATTTTTAAAGTTCTTTTTTTTTTTGGGATTTTCCCTAATAAATTTTTTTAAAATTAAAATTTGCATGAAATAATAACCATTAAGCCCAAGACATGGAAGAATATCACTATATAAAGTAGAGTAATAAAGAGTACAACCAACAATTTATACTGCTTCAATCTACATGACATACATCTAGTCCTCAGGTAGCACTTGAGAGTTTCACTATCTCTTCAAGATTCAAACAAGTTATTGGTGCCTTAGCACAACTCTCAAACCTTAAATCTATCTTTAACTCCCCCCCTTTTACAGGATAATTTCATACTTCGCTCAAGATTTCCAAAATCTTGAGTCTACTCAAATGAATAAATAATATTTCATCTAATCCTTAATATAAGACCCAATTAACTTTTTTAGAGGTTAATAAAGTTAAACATATTACTTTAAAATGTTTATATTTATTATTTTTCTCCAAACTAATTTGGCTGATTTATATACTAACATATAATATAATGATATATGATACTATATGTTATAGTTAAGTAATTTATCTTACTTCCTTAATCTCTCTAAAAAAATCAATTGGATCTTATATTAATAATCAATTAAGAACCAGAGGGAGTAAATAATTACTAACTGATCAGATGAGAAAGCCTGACTAAATGATTAAATGTGTTACCCACAAAAGATCAGAGGTAGTTTGAGCGTCAAATCCAAGTTTTTCAAGCAAATAAGCAAGTAGTTTCAAATGCAATCACTCTTGTCCATCATAATGATATGTTATTTATAGGTTGGTGGAAGTAAATAACCGTTAGGCACAAGGAACTATTCGTTAGGCAAGAGCAATAGGAGTTCCGTTTTTTTTTTTTGTCGAACAATTAGAGTTCAACGAGATTTTCTTAGCAATTGAATTAGAGTAAAACTTATTGGAATTGGCTAACACCCAAAAAGGAGGTGAATTGGATGACGGAAATTTTGCAAATTGAAAACTCAATGGAACAATAAAGGCAATAATTGAGTAGACAAATGCAATCTTGAAAGTTAAAAAGAGAAAAGTAGAAAAGAATAATGCACAAGAGATTTATATTGGTTTAATCCAACAAATTTGGCCTACGTCCCATTCTCTATCACATTTGAGTATTTTCACTATCCTTGCAAGTTTCAGATTAGGGGCATTTGCAGCCACTGCAATCCCAAGACTCAAACTTAGTCGTGCAAGTCTCTCTTTCAGATTGATATACTCACAATCTCTAAGGATACAACGCCTTATGAACTCACAAGAAATTCAAAGAGAATACAATCTCTGATAGAGAACTCACAAAGAGTGAATATCACACTTAAGTTCATTGAATATTTTTTTTTGGTCTTGTTCTATCGCTTTTCAGAGGACTCAATATTGCTTGAACATGTCTGAACCTCCTCAAATGATTTCTATCATTTTTTTTATGATTTACGTGATAAAAGCTAATACAAAAATTTACATAAATGAATTTACAAGTGCATATATGTATTTTAACAACTAACAATAGCAAAATAACAAGTGTGATTGAAAAACTTGATTTGATAGATATAAGTAACTTGACCTAAGATTTGTCCTAAAAAATTATAGATTGCAATTTCTCCATGTATGGAAGAAACCTAAGTCTTGAAAGAGGAAAATCGTCAATATGGTCCATAATTCGATGTAATTCCACATACAAGAAATATAACAATCATAAAATCCTATCTAGCAAGAAAAAGGTAATCTTCAGAAAAACTCACCAATCTTATCAATGGACAAATTCTCACGGCCCCATTTGCCAGACACTAATGGGGGAACTAGTTTCTGCGCATGAACTTAAATGAGAAGAAACTCCTTACTGCCCACATCCATCTCTACACAGAACCTTCTTAAAACTGAACCCATCGCATCATTTTGGATTTGTGTTCATCTTAGGCCAGATCAATTTAGATTTCTGTTCATCTTTCAAACAAGTTTTCTATCAAAAGGAAAAAAACTACAATGGAGAAAATTTGAAATCCAGAGATAAGAATTAGCATGCACCAAGAAACCTAGGAATGAAGAGCAGCACTTTTACCTCTATGACCTCGATCAACTTTGTGTATCAGTTCAAAAATATGTCAAAGTTTGCTGAAACAAAAGTTAAAAAACCAACTATTAGATACCATAAACAATTTAACTATGTCTCAAGTACAATACCATTCTATTTTAGAATGCAACAGCAGGTTTTTCCATTTTTCATTCTCATTTCTGGCCACTTCACATGGAGGGAGGCACACACAAAAGATGCATGGTGTCATCATTGAATGTATGAAGCTATATCCAACTTCGATTACAATATCATAGCAACAAAATTATAATATTAGAGTTAATAAATTGGCTTAATGACGCCACGTAAATGTGAAGTATAAATGACAATGGCATATACCATAAACAGACACATTTACCATTAACTTTGTTGCCTTTCTTCTTAACAATATCAATAAATTCAAATATGAACAACTGAGGTGTACACTGAACCCACTGGCCTCCTCTCAAAAAAGAACCAAAAGAACAAAACGTAAATGAAAAACCATACAAGGGAAAGACAATGAGAACATTGTAAATATAGTAAATTAACCTATGAAAGCTGTCAATGTTGCTTTTAACATTTTTGTCAGTTAGAGATATTCCTGTCAGGCCAATCAAGGAACTTGTACCCATTTAGTGAGGGTGGTAAGTAGTCCTGGGTCAAAGAAGGATTATCAGGAGTGTATATGTATCCCTTCCCGTAGCCAAGTTCCTTCATTAGTTTAGTTGGTGCATTTCTTAGATGAAGAGGCACTCCCTCGTTCTGTCCAACTGATTCCTTAATGACCTTCTGAGCAGCTTGCATTGCTCGATACACAGCAATTGATTTAGGAGCTAAGGCCAAATAAGCAACACACTGTGCAAGAATCACATTGCACTCAGGCATACCCAAGAAGTGGCAGGCCTGGTAACATGAAACAGCCTGATTGAGAGCAGACGGATCAGCCAACCCAACATCCTCACTTGCAAACCTTATCAATCTCCGCGCAATGTAAAGAGGCTCTTCTCCTCCTTCCAACATTCTTACCAACCAATATATTGCCGCATTAGCATCACTTCCCCTCATTGATTTGTGCAGTGCACTAATTAGATTATAGTGCTCTTCCCCAGCTTTATCATAAGCAAGGTGCTTGCACTGAAGCGCCTCTTTTGCATCATCTAGGGTAACAATATTAAGAGATGAACTGGCTCTATTTTCTTGGTTTATTTGACCATCCACACCTTCTGTTTCTTTGACATCCTTAGATTTCTTATCATCTTGTGACCGAGCAGCTGCTGTAACAGCTGCAATTTCCAATGCATTCAATGCCACCCGAGCATCACCATCACAATTGTCAGCTATAAAACTTATTACTTCTTCAGGTACATCAACTTGAAAACCAATGCTATGCACCAATCCTTTGTCCAGATTATTCACAGCCCTCTTTAGAATCATCTCAACATGGTGGGGTTTCAAGGGGTTTAGGGTAAGTACACAGCACCGAGACAGCAATGGTGTAATCAAATGGAAGGAAGGGTTTTCAGTGGTGGCTCCAACGAAGACAATACTTCCATCTTCAATAACCGGCAAAAAAGAGTCCTGTTGAGACTTATTAAACCTGTGAACCTCATCCACAAAAAGAACAGTTCTTTGATTACACTTAGCTCTCAATTTTCTAGCCTCATCAACCGCATCCCTTACATCTTTAACACCACTAGTCACAGCAGATAACGAAACAAAGCGATAAGAGGGGCATTGTTGTTTCTGAGAAGAACTTGCTGAATTAACAAGGGCTTTAGCAATAGTGGTCTTACCTGTACCAGGAGGACCCCAGAATATGATGGAAGGGAGACGGCCGCGTTCAATTGCCGAGCGAAGGAGCGAATTAGAAGCAACCAAATGGTCCTGACCAATAACATCATCAATGGTTCTAGGACGCATTCGCTCATATAAGGGCTCGTGGGGTTTGGATTTAGAAGCATTATCAGCACTCTTGTGACCACGAAAATGATTCAGAAAGTCAGGAGGAGCAGGCTTGGTATTAGACGGTGAAAGTTTGAGACGTTTGGATGGCGGATTAACGTTTGGGGTTGATTCTTCTAAATCTAAATCTGCATCTTCTTGCTCTTGTTGAATTGCTTGTGATGAGGGTGTGACTGTAGAAGAGGGTTTGGATTGAAACGGAAAAAAGCGATCGAGTTTAGGCTGAACTGGAGAAGGGTTTGAGTTAGAGATATGGTTAGAAGAAGTGGCTTTGTGGTTTAAGATCCATTCGGTGGCTTTAATGGTGGATTTGCCGCCAGTAGCAGCTAGGGCTTCGGCTGCTAGCTCATCCGGGAACCCCATACTCAGAAGCTGTTGCATCTCCATGGCTAGTAGGAGCTTCTTGCCTTTGATCGGCTCGTTGCTCAGGCTCAATCCATTCGAGTTTTATATCTTTTGTTACACTGGCAGGGTTTTAAGAATTCAAATCAATAATTGGGTTTTAAGCTTGAGAGCTGAAAATGGAACGGAAAATGAACGCTAAAAAATATATTATTGGCGCGATTGTCCATATTTTCATTTTCACAAAAAAGTTTTTTTTTTTATAACCTTTTCTATGCCGAGATTGAAAGGGAAAATTCTGATTAAATACTTTCAGAAATTGAAAGTTCCAAATTGTCGTTTGCACATCAATTATAAAAGATATCTGATTAAAATATAATTTTACTCTTTTAAGTTTGTTAGAAGTTTCATTTTATCATAACACTACTAACTTCATTAACGGGAAATATTAATTCAATAACTTAAGTAATGACTGTAAAATTGATAAAGTATAGTTAAATTTTATTTTTTTAATATAACTTAATTTTTTGATTAATTTTAATATAATTTATTTTTTTTAATATTAATATTTTTATAAAAATTATTTTAATATAACCATGCTTAATTATTTAAAATTCTTTAAATTAGGGGAAATATTATATAATTAGATTATGTTGAGAGAAATTGAAAACAATAATTATATTTTTCCCTAAAAATGAAAAAACTTACACGTCATATTTCATTAGGCGGAAAAAAAAAATACCATAAGTGAGTTTTTTATTATGTGAAGTTGGTTTTAAAATTATTATTAAAGATATTTAAAATTTAAGCGAGCTTTGTAAGCTATAGAGTCATCATTTAAATTGACCGAATTAATATTTTCCGTTAATAACATTAGTGATGTTAAAATTATAGGACTAAAGGCACGGTTTATAGAGTTAAGGGATCAACATAAAACCTCATGCAAATTTTAAGAACTAAAAGTATAATTTACATTTTCATTGGCGTGATTGTCCATATTTTCATTTTTACAAAAAATTTTTTTTTATAACCTTTTCTATGCCAAGATTGAAAGGGAAAATTATGATTAAATACTTTCAGAAATTGAAAGTTACAAATTGTCATTTGCATATCAATTATAAAAAATATCTGATTAAAATATACTTTTACTCTTTTAAGTTTTTTTAAGGTTTCATTTTATCTTAACACTACTAACTTCATCAACGGAAAATATTAATTCAGTAACTTAAGTGATGACTGCATAACTGATAAAGTATGGTTAATTTTCATTTTTTTTAATATAACTTAATTTGTTGATTAATTTTAATATAATTTATGCTTTTTAATCTTAATATTTTTATAAAAATCATTTTAATATAACCATGCTTAACTATTTAAAATTCTTTTAATTAGGGAAAATAGTATATAATTAGATTATGTATGAGAGAAATTGAAAAAAATAATTATAGTTTTCCCTAAAAATGGAAAAACTTACACGACATATTTCATTAGGTGGAAAAAAAAAATACCATAAGTGAGTTTTTTATTATGTGAAATTGGTTTTAAAATTATTATTAATGATACTTAAAATTTAAGCAAGCTTTGTAAGGTATAGAATCATCATTTAAATGACCGAGTTAGTATTTTCCGTTAATGACATTAGCGGTGTTAAAATTATAGGACTAAAGGCACTGTTTATACAGTTAAGGGATCAAAATAAAATCTCATGCAAATTTAAAGAAGTAAAAGTATAATTTTAGCATAAAAAACTAATAAAGTAAAGTAAACAAAAATGAATTTAGGATTTTGAAAATTTCAATGTATTTTTCTGAAATTCTACCAAATATAAATCTTAGGAAAAAAGACACAAAAATATATATGTATATATATATAAAGACAAATCAGGGTGTTCAACTTATCAATGAAATAAACCCACCTGGATTGACCTGGAATTATCAATGTTGCCAAAAGATATAATTACCTTTCACATTTATCTTTTTTAATTACCTTTCATACTTTAGAGGACATGTTGAGAGCATGTGTGGTGGAATTGCTAGCGAGTTGGGTTAGTCATTTAACATTAGTTGAGTTTGCATACAACAATAGCTCTCACGCAGGCATTCATATGGCATTGTTTGAGGCCTCTTATGACTAGAAGAGTAGAACTCCCTTATGCTCGACATAACTAAGTGAAAGGATCATCATCGGTTCGAATTTGGCGGAGGAAACCACCAAAAACATTGAAATAATCAGATATAAGCTTTTAATAGCCAACAATCCCCAGAAGAGCTATGTAGACAGATGAAGTGGGCCTTTGGAATTAGTGGTAGGAGATCAAGTATTTCTTAAGGTTTCTCCTACCATCGGGATAGGAAGGTCTATTAAGGTAAAGAATTTGACGGCCCGCTACATTGTGTAATATCCTGAATTTTTAGGACTAGAGGCTAGAGAATAAACTTGAATTCAGTAGACTCCTAAGCCGGGGTTAAGTAAGTGCCCCAAGAAGGCATAATGATATTCCCTAATATTTCACACATCTTTATACATTTTAGGGAATAAAATGATAAAACAAGGTAATTGGTGCTTGTTAGAACCGGTTGACACCCAAGAGGGGGGTGAATTGGGTATAAGATAAAAACTCAAGAACTTTGAAAATCTTTTCGCATCATAGTAAAAGCAATAAGTATAAAAGTAATGAATCATAAATTAATAGTTAGATTAAATAATATATGCTGGAAATATAAGAGCTTAGGGAAGAGAATATGCAAACTGTGATTTAACCTTGTTCAGTCCAATTTGTGATGCCTACGTCCAGTCCCCAGGTTTCTCCTGAGATTTTCAAATCCACTATCTTCTTGTTTAATCCGGGCACAAGAAAAGCCTTTACAATCCCATAAGTTTAGCTAGGTACTTGTGAAACTTTTTACAAATCACTTACTGAAATACTCCCCCTTACGGCAAGTCTTATGAGCAGAGCAATCCCGAAGATCTTCCTCTTCTGTTTACTCGTGCAAGTTTTACGAGAAGCAACGTTCTCTCCTACTTACACCCCTATAAGTCTTATGAGCAGCAACGTTCTCTACTGCTTGCACCTTGTAAGTCTTACGAGCAGAATGTCTTACTGGCAATTCTCTCTACAGCTTCCCCTGTAAGGAAATCAACCCTCTTAAGGTCCTTCTACCTTGAGATCAATTCAGAAATATAGATGAAAGTGTTTACAGAATCTCTCACAGAGTGGATATAATGCTCACTGAAGTACAATACAAATAATCACTCTCTCAATGATAAGTAATATAGAAGCCACAGAACAGAGAGTGTTTAGATAGAAGCAGAGGATTCATGTTTCCATCATTTTTCTCATAGTTGCTCGCTGTCTCAGTTTTTAATTGACTTTGAATGCTCTCTTATGTATAGTTGATGAAGATGATGACTGTTGTGAGCATTCGTCTATTTGAGTCCCATTACTTCATTTTGACCGTTGAGCGCATTTGAATATCTACCCACTATAAAATATCCGTTGTAGATTGGAGCGTCCCATTGAAGAGCATGATGTTTCATTATGAACTGTACGTCAAATTGTTGAGCATTTGTGTTTTAGACATTCGTTCATGGTGGGTCAATCTTTTGTTGTGGTAGGTAGCCGATACTCGGTGTGTAATGATGCCGCCCGCCATAATTGACTCTTTCATTTGAATATGTAATCTCAACGTTAAATTTCCTGTTTCACACTGCAAAATGCTTAATCACTGCAAAAGTGTTAGTCATGAAGTGCATTTCATATTTTCACATTCTGACTTCCTCTCGGGCAAACACTTGCTGCTCTTTATTCGCAGGACTCGAGTGCAATTCTAGACATCACTCGAGTGCAACATCTCTCACCTGAGTGCACTTCTTGTTTTCACGTACATGCTTCTTCTCGGGTTAACACTTTCATATCAACACTTGCATGACTCGAGTGCAATTCTGATCCTTACTTGAGTGTGTTGTTCAATGCTCGAGTGTTGCTAAATTTCTCCACACTTCAGCCGCTTCTGGACAACACTCGCATGACATTTTTCAAGAGTGCGTTTTTGCACTCGTGAGTGATGTGGGGCCATGTCAGACTCAATTTATTTATTTGATTCTAAATATGGAAAATGATGCATTAGAAGAAAGCTCTTGTCATATGCATTCGAATGCAAAAAGAATCAGCTCCAAACTCCTTGTATTCTGCAAGTTATAATCGAAAGAGTGTTTATCACACTAGACTGCACAAGCGTCAACTTCCAGAAGGCATAGCTCCTAGAATATAAGTTCAAATTAGGAAAATTACCTATCCATGGAAATCCCTTTGAGTCTAGTTTCATATAGCACTAGTCTCATCTCAATCCGATGTGTCATTTTCAAGTCTTGCTCAAAATACCGAACCTGTCTTGAAAAGTGACGGTGATTTCAGTGTCAACTTCCACAGATCATATCTCCTTCATCTGAGCTTCTTTCAATGTGATCATGGTGTATATTTTTCATGTTGTGAGTCTTCTTTCATATGCCACCAGTTTCAGGTCACTTTGACATGTGATTTGACAGATATGGCCAAAACACTGGACCTCTGTCGGGCTAAACGTAAAATAGAGCTGAACAGAGTAGCCCGACACTCGATTGTGTTCTTCCTTCACTCGAGCGCTACAGTGCCACACTTGTTACAGTGATTTTAAACTTTCAGTCTGCACCTCGAGTGCTACAGTGATTCGCATGCTACGGTACCTGCATGCTACAGTGCCAAACAGTGCTAGATTGCTATAGTAACGACCGCTACAGTACCAAACAGTACCGACTGCTACAGTGCAAAACAGTGCTAAACAGTACCGACTGCTACAGTGCCAAACAGTACGACCGCTACTGTGCCAAACAGTACCGAATGCTACAGTGCAAAACAGTGCCGTCTAATTTCCTTCTAACCATAGAAATCTCAGAGAACTTGAATCTTGATATTCCCATTATATGTTGCAAGTTCTTCTTTCTTCAATATCTTTCTTCTTGATTTTCCTCTTGATAATAATTCTCCATAATCCGAGTAGGCAGCTTCTTGACTATCTTCAGTTTCTTTCTTCTTCTTCCTTTTGTTCATTATCATCAATTCAATCACTTCTTTGTATATTTGATAATTTAGTCTTCTCATTCTTCCTCCATAATTCAACTTAATTAATCTACAAGATATTTTACATTAAACACAATAATTAGTTAAAGAAATACATTATATAAACTTTTTGCTCTTATCATTTCATATCTATATTTGATATCACCAAAACTAATCATATCTAACAATGGTCACACACAACATGAGTATGTTTAGAACATAAATTGTAAACATTTGAATTTGCTGTCAGTGAGTTTCCCTGTATAGTAGTCTCTTTGTGTGACATTTTTGAATAGGCAATTAATGTCTAATGCCTATGATATTTTCCAATATGAAAGTAGACTTATCAAGCTTTAATTTGATAGGTCATATAGGTCATTTGGAGCTGTATACAAAGAGTCGTGTATTTTTGAAGTTAGCCTAGTGATATTGGCGATTTTCAGTGGCAACGTCCAAAAAACAATAATTCTGGGAATTGTGGGCTTCTAGTTGGCTAAATTTTATATTTTTTTTGAAAATAGACTTAATAAGGGTCACATAAACTTTGGAATCACACCAATTGGATCTCTATAAATAAAGATATGAATTTTCAAATTTTGATGATATATATATAAACATATATATTATTTTCACATTTACTAACTTAATGTGAAATTAGACTATAGATTAAATAATGTTTTGTGACTTTACTAACTTCATGTGAAATTAGATTATAGATTAATTAGGGTAATATATATATAAATATATATATTATTTTCACATTTAATTATTACGTCACATTTAAATATTTATAGAGCTCAATATTTATATATTTTTATTAATTAATCTTAGGCTTTTGTGGGACTTAATTGAGTATTTTGGGCATAATCAAATGTTAATGTGATACTTTAGTGAAAGAATAATTTTGGAATTAAAGTGGTTAAGTTGTTATATTTTTAATTAATATATGTTATTCCCATAATTATTTAATTGTGAGCAAAATATATTACCTTTGTGGATATAATTTTGTAGGTGATGATGTGGCACAACTTGAGTGGTCAATATCAAAGATGTTATTTTGGAGCTTAATGAAGGACAAAAGTGGAAAATCATAAGTGCAGAATTTATTTTCACATTTTTTCTAAGAGGAGGTTAAGTGAGTAAGGGCCTTGTTTGTTAGTTACAATTTTGTGTTTAATGCCAAAATAGATTTTTACCTCTTATCCAAACAAGGCACAACTTACTTTTAACCTTAAGAATAAGAGAAGAGAAGAGGAGGTGGCGGCTGAATTTTTGGAAAACTGCTTATGCTAAACCGATAGGAATTATTAAATAAAGAGGAGGTTGGACCGATTGTGTTGAGTGGACCGAAAATGGCAATTGAATAGAAAAGGTGTGTTGACAGAATTAAGGCAATTGTTGAACTGAATTGAAGAAATAGAAGAGAAGCAATCAGACCGAATTGGAGAAGGAGAGAAGAGATGAGCCATTTTTGTTAACTGAATAGACGCACTCCTGGATTGAAATGAATTGAAGGAATGATTAAAGAAAGCTGCTGGCCCAAATTAATAGAGGAGGCTGACCGAATAACATGAAGGAGAAGAGATTGAATTGAAAGAAAGGGAAGGCAGCCGAAATGGTTGACCAAGGAATTGGAAAAGGAGGACCGAATTAAAAACGGAGCTGGACCGAAAGCAAGAGAGGAAGAAGGGAGAGCACAGATGGAATAAAAAGGGAGAGGTGGCTGTTGTGAAAAGGGGGGACACACCACCGAAATGAAGAAAGGAAGGGAATTAGAGAGGTGTGAAAGGGGGAGCACCGAAATAAATAATTGAGAATAGGAGATTGCATCTGTGTGTGTGAAGGAGGAAGCAAGCACCGAATGTGAGGGAGAGTGTGAATGTAGACGTTGTGCAGAATTGAAAAGGGAAAAGCAAGGCGTGAAGGCTGTTGCATCTATGGCCAATTATTCCATCATTCATCAAGCTCCATCTTCCTCCTCTTTCATGAGTAGCTAAGTTTTGATGATTTCCTTGAGTTAGGTAATGGTTTGGGCTTCTAAACTTCAATGGAATTCCTTTAAGTTCTCTTTCTAGTTCATAATTGTATGGCTTGGTAAAGTATGTGATTATGATCTAGATTATTCTATGCCAAGTGAATAAACTTGGTGGTTGAGCTAGGAGTTGATTAATTAAGCTTTGTATGATTCATATTTGGAGTAGCTTGAATTGTTTATTCAGACTGGGTTGAGTGAGTGTTTTGTCCAAAAAAAAAAAAGACTGGGTTGAGTGGATTTAAATGATTAAACTGAATATGTTGAATTGTTGTAATGGTAATTACAATTTAGAATTGGAAGTTGATTATTCATCTCCCTGAGTCATAATTAATTGGTGGTATTCATTTAATTGTTTCGGTTGAATGAATTAAATGATTATTGCAAGTATGGAGCTAGTGGTACCTCAGTTCCATCCTCTTAACTCTTTATGGAATTCATATCGTTAGCAAGCAAGGAAGACTAAAACCTCAACTCAAGGGAGTCCCGTTTCTTCATTATATTAGTTAATTGAATTTATCTTGTTGTTAGTGTTAATTTTGATTCTGTTTGTTTCTTTGTTTTAAAAACCGAAAAATACAAAAATATTGTTTTAGGTTAAATTACTTCATTAGTTTCAAAATCAAATTCTCAAAATGATTTCTCACAACTTTAAGGTATTTATCACTTTACTACTTAGAAACTTGGAAATTAATCTCCTCACAAGAACGACTTAGGTTGAGCTACTACGCTACATTTTCAAACCTAGTTTTATTTTGTGAACTCACACAACATGGGTTCATCAGTGTAATATATATATATATATATATATATATATATATATATATTATTTTCACATTTAATTATTATGTCACTGGTCCAGTTAAACAGCTCAACTGGTCCAACCGGTTAAACTAACCCACTAACCTTTCCGACTCGACGTCCGATCCAGCTTTTAAAACATTGCCTTAGACCTAGTGGACTAGTGTGTCCTGGGGCTGGAAAATTTATTTGAGATTGTGTTGGGTTAGTGATGATCTGTAGAATTGAGGAACAAAATTCTTACGGACATGAATCCTTACAGAAAGGGATTTTGAAAATTTGCTAGCTGTTAAGCCTAGCATAGGGAAAGATTATGATCATAAAATGTTCCCTTAAATGATTTCTTAAGGTGATAGCTCTCTACTGAAATGAGAGAAAGAATTGATCTACCTATTATTCCACTAGTTGAGGCTATACTAGGAGTCAATTGGTGGATGGCAAAGAATGTGTTGAAAGGTATGAGTAGAAAAGGGTTATCAAGTAAGTTGTAACCCAAGAATCAATTATTAAGCTTTAATTCCACAAGAATTTGAAATACCCAGGATGATTTGAGTTGAAATGGGCCAGGAACTGGCACAAAGAAATGCATATTTCTAGTGCAGTCAGGTGTTATAGGAGGTTCCTTTGGGACTCCTACTAAATCATCCTGACATTATAAAAGCTCATATGAGGAGATAAATATCAGAGTGCACAGTGGAAGTCTATGACTCTATGTTGATTACAGGAAGTTGAATAAGGTAACCATTGAGATCAACCATCTACTTCCTAGAATAGATGATTTTCTTGATTAGTTGTCTGGTTCCTGTGTGTTTTCTAAATTGAATTGAGAGACTTGGGTATCACCAATTTGAGGTACAAGAAAAGGATGTACTAAAGACTACTTATAGGACCAGATATGGATATTCTGAATTTCTTGTAATGCCATTTGGGCTGACCAATACACCTGCCATGTTCATAGACCACATGAATCAAATTTTTCGTCCGTATTTGGACAAATTCCTGGTAGTATTTGTTGATGATATATTGGTATACTCGCAGAGTAGATCAAAACATGAATTGCATTTGAGAATTGTATTAAACACACTGAAATCTAAGCAACTCTATGCTAAGCTGAGTAAATGTGAGTTTTTGCCTACAGAAGTTAGATTTCTGGGTAATATAGATGATCTAGTCTAAAGATTTATGTATGATGACTGATGTGGGACCTAGGCGGCATATTTTAAGTGACCGGAGATGACTGGCACATACTACGAGGCAAGGGCAGTTAGGTGGGACTGATGGATAAAAAAAGATTTAGCTGAAGTCAGTATTTTGGGAGAGTACAGAGAAAGTTAATCATGCTTGACCTAGGGTAATCTAGGATGAGTGACCCTATAGGAAGTTGCATGAACTTAGAGTTTTGTTATGTAAAGGACTAATATGTCATGTGCAGTAGTTTATAGGATATTTGATGTTTCTATTTCTCTGTAACTACTGTAAATAGTTGTTGTTGCTATGTATGACATATCTGTGTACCCTGACTTTTATAAAATGACAAAAATGCCCTTGCTTTTATATAAAATGTAATTATTCTCTAGCTTCATGTAGTTTTAAATATAGAGATGGTACGACATGGTAGACCACGTGCAGGACTTAATAATGCTGCAAATGAGCTAAGACCTGATCTCTTAGGATGAGCAGGCATAACAAAAGAATTTTAAAAAAATTTTAAAAAGAATTTTTTTAAAAAATAATATAAGCACACACATATATATATAAGATATGTATTTCAAAAATATATATCTATATAATATTATTAACGAATTTTATATTATATATATATATATATAAATATAAAATTCGTCCACCCTAAATTAAACATTATCTCGTGTTGAGCCATTTTTGTGTGCGACCCTGTAGGCCCATATGAAGTTGGCAGTAGGCCAATAACTGTACTAACCTATAAGTCGCAAGCGGCCTCTAGTAAGACATTACGACTACCAAATTCATATAAGGATCATTAACACGATGCAACCTATCATATAACCATGTCACGTCCCTTTGGTCACACAGTATATTGGTCACGGATAAGGCATGGATAATGTCATCCTCTTGTTCCTAACCATTACTTTCTCTATTCCTGAGTAGTCTGACAATAGAAATAGAAACTCCTTTCCATCATAGTATGGCCATACATTTCTCAGACTCACTCATCGAGGGGCCCAGTAATATCTCTCTACTAATGTGAGGGAGAAATTCTATCTTGATCATTCATATTCCTCTGCATGAAAAACCACCAAGCCCGATCGTAGCCTTTATCATCACCTGGTCAAAAGTGAGTTTTGATTAGTTCATAGCTTAGCAACTCTCATATAGGAATCCATGATAACCTCAGGTCTAAGGGCATTGTGACGTTGTTATACATGAGAAAAGCTTGTGATTTGATCTATGTAGCTTTCTCATAGTGGATCAGTCCAATACCTTGTACTCTTATAAGTACCTAAGACTTTGATTCATATCTCCATATCTTATCAAAGTCATACTGGTCTTATTTCATCTTTGCTCCCGCATAGATGACCGACTAGGGACATTTTAGGATAATCTTTATGATTTATCCAAGGATACAATTATCACAGTTAACATGCAAATAATATGATAACTGTTACCCTAAATTTTAAAACTCGAGGCTAGAGAATCAGCCTGAAATAAGTAGATTTTTAAGCCCCGATTTAGCGAGATTCCAAATTGTGATTAAGGGTTAATGGCTCCAAAAGTGGAGGTGATTATTGATAGATAACCTTTTTGGAGAATATGATGTCAATTAGCACTCGAATGTGATTCGTATGGGTTGTGAGCAGTGCCAAAATCCTGTATTTAATTTCAATGATAGATTAACCTCTAAATTGACTTAAAATAAGGGGGAGGGCGTATGTATGGTGTAAATGAATGAGAAAATGAATTATGTGGTGATTCAAGAGAAATTGCCATAATCAGGGGCAAAACGGTAAAGTTACCAACCAATTGATCGGTTACCGAAGAGGAAGCTCATTGGTAACTCAAAGATCAATGGTTGAGATTGATTGTGATGAGATTATGAGGGGTGGAATCCCATGTGTGTGTGCCTAAGTGAGCTAATGAAGATTGAACAAGGTGGTGACAAGTGGCCAATGTGAACCCTTGATTTGGTCAAAGTGTCAAAACACTCTTCCCTCTCTCCTCTCTTCTTTAGGTTGGCCAAGAGGCCATTTTTGTCTCAAAAACTGATATCTTTCTCTCCCCCCAAAGCTCCCATGGTCGTCTAAGGCAAGGGAAGAAAGAGAAATGCAAAGATTTGTGAGAGAAGGTGTTTGAGAGCTTTAAGAATTTGGAAAGTGGAGGAATTAAAGAATTGGCATTGGGAAGAGGAAGAGGTTTGATGTTATCCCTGATCGTGGTTCGATATTCTTCTGATCGCGAGTAGCGGTGCTGGAGCATACGTGGAAGACAAGTGTAGGGAACTTACCTCTTCTGCATGTATTTGATATCTGTGTTGGTGTATTGATGCATGTATTGCTTTGTTTGATTATGTGAAACATATATGAATGATTGTAGCTCTATTTCTATTTATGCTATGGCCATGAGTATGTTGTTGAAACATTGAGCACGCAAATATGTCATTGTGTGAGCATGGTTATGTATTACAAGCATGTCATGCATTAAACACTTATCTTGCATGAATACTGGTATTTGCTTCCTACTGAGATTCTCTTGAATCTCACCCTCCCCTACTAACCATGTAGACAGGGCAAGAGGCTCGAGGATGGAGTAAGCACCCAAGGATGATAAGGGCTTCTTCAGTATTTGATTTGGGGGATGGTTATCATAGTTGGGAGTATTATGTATATTTGACTTGGATTTGGATGTGTACGAGTTGGAATGTGTTTGGATACGATATTTGTAGATGTATTTGAGAGGATTTGTGTAATCCCCATGTGGAAATTGTAATGGGTGATTGTGCCCTGTGTATATTTAGTAAAGATATGAACACGGGAATTGCCAGAATGATACTGTTGTACACTCTGATATTTGTATAAATGTGATATTCCGTGTGATGTAATTGTATTCGAAATTTGAATATGAGGCCAGGTTAATTATATTTCGAAAGGTATTTGTGAGAACCCTATCATGAAGATGGGATTTTGAAATAGTTTTGTTTCTTATTTGTCTCTATTTCATTTTGATCGCGTATTTTGGATATAATTATGGAGGGGCTACAATAACAGAACAGAGAAATTTTGTTAAATTAATAATGTTCAAAGTACAATGATTGGCCCTTTGGCACAATTTCCAATATGATCCTATACAGCAAAAAATACTAAATATGTTGGCACAACAACAAAATTCTATAAATGAAATAAGGGATGAACTTCGGGGGAAGAATGAGGAGCTCATTTTGAGGGCAAGGAATATTCCATCACTTAGGGATTATTCTAGGAAAAATTCAATGAGAAATATTTTCCCCTATCTGTTAGAAGAGAAAAAGAAAGAGAGTTTCTGAGCATTAGACAACCAGATGGAGAGAGTTTTGATGATTATCTGGCCCGGTACATTCGGTTATCCTGGTATTTGGCATACCACAAACTTCATGACACCAAAGAGTGGAGTTTTAATATGATGATTGAGGGGTTGAGACCTGAGATGAAAGAGAAACTAATTTCACAGCATTTCACTGAGTTTAGTAAAGAGGTGGAAGAATGCTGGGACATTAAGAAATACATGTTACGTTTGGCTATTCAAACTAGTAATAAGGGTGCTTCTGGAAGTAGTAGTTCATCATAGAAGCGTAAAGAACAGGGTAGACCTTCTGGGGGAGATACTAAGAGACCAAATCAGGCGGGAGGCCGTGGAGGCCAGGGATCATCAAGAAGCAGAATATGTTGCCATTGCCATAAACCGTTCCATCCTAGTAAGACTTGTATGGAGCCCCATTGAGAATGAATCCTAGTAAACTACTCACTTGTTTTAATTGCGGTAAGCCGGGGCATATGTCTAGAGATTGCCCACAGAAACGAGAACCGGAGGAGTCGAGGCCCAAGGTTCTGGGTAGGGTCTACACAGAAATCTCCGGAGCTGATTCAAGGTATGATTTCTCTCAACGGTAGTCTTGTGCATGTTATTTATGATTCGAGTGCAAGCCCTTCATTCACTTCATACAATTGTATGAGATAGTTGAATTTACATGTTCACAAATCCCCATATGATTTGGTTGTGCCTACGCCTATGGGGGCTCAAATCATTATGGCCAACGTATGATTGAATTATGTGGTAAACACTAAGGGGTATAAATAGATTGTAGATCTGATCTATTTGCCACTGTAAGGGTTAGAGGTAATTTTGGGGAATGACTGGTTGACGTCGAATGGTACATGTGTTATTGGATTGTAAACAAAAGAGAGTTATATATTAGAATCCACAAGCATTAGCTGACATATAAGTCACTCTTAGCCTTCTCTCCCAGCTAAGGTTGGGAGATGTTTGTGAAAAGGGTGTTAGGGCTATATATTGTTTTGCTTTATGCAATCAAAGGCTGGTGAAGCCTTGAAAAGTATCCCTATAGTGAATGAGTTCCTTGATGTGTTTCCAGAGGAAGTCGGTGGATTACCTCCAGATAGGGAAGTAGAGTTCTTAATTGATCTGAGGCCTGGAGCAAGACCAATCTCCAAAACCCAATACCGTATGGCTCCGAGTGAAATAGCAGAACAAAAGAAGTAAATTGAGGATCCACTTGAGAAAGGGTTTATACAGCCTAGTATTTTACCCTGGGGTGCTCTAATGCTTTTTGTTAAAAAGAAAGATGGAAGCCTATATCTCTGTATTGATTATCAAGAGCTAAATAAGGTAACCGTCAAGAACAAGTATAAACTCCCTAGAATTGGTGATTTTCTTGATTAGTTATCTGGTTCCTGTGTATTCTCGAAGATTGATTTGTGATCGGGACACTACCAGTTAGACGTAAAAGTAGAAGATATAACATAGACTGCTTTCAAGACTAGATATAGCCATTACGGGTTCCTTGTGATGCCATTTAGGTAGACCAATGCACCTGCTGTGTTCATCGACATGAATTGAATCTTTCATTTTTACTTGGACCAGTTCGTAATAGTCTTTATCGATGATATACTGGTGTATTCAAGAAGTAAGGATGAACACGACTAGTATCTGAGAACTGTGTTGAACATATTATAGGATAGGTAACTCTATGCCAAGCTGAGTAAGTGTGAATTATGGCTTTCAGAGTTGAAGTTTCTGGGCTATGCAGTCTTACTGCAAGGGATTTTTGTTGATCCTAGCAAGGTAGAAGTAGTACTTAGCTAGAAGAGACCAGAGACTATATTTGAAGTGCATAGATTTTTGGGTCTAGCTGGCTATTACCAAAGATTTATACAGAAGTTCTCTAGAATTTCTTTGCCATTGATGAAATTGATGCAAAAAGCTCAACATTTTGTATGGGACAAGAATTATGAACAGAGCTACAGGGAGTTGAAGTAGTGGTTAACTACAGCACCAGTACTGATAATCTCAAATCCGCAGTTTACATATGTTATGTATACAGATGCTAGTAGGCACGGATTGGGATGTGTGTTAATGCAGCATGACCGAGTGGTGGCATACGCATCTTATCAGTTGAAACCTCATGAATTAAACTATCCTACTCATGATCTTGAGTTGGCGGCAATTTTGTTTGCTTTGAAAATCTAGAGACTTTATCTCTATAGTGAGACTGTAGAGTTGTACTGTGACTACAAGAGGTTGAAGTACTTGTATGATCAAAAATAGCTAAATATAAGATAGTGCAGGTGGATGGAGTTGCTAAAAGATTACAATCTTGAAATCAAATATCATCTGGGAAAGGCTAATATTCTTGTTAAGCATTGAGCCATAAATCAGTGCAGGTAGCAACCATGATGATTTATGAGAAGAAAATGGTCGAGGATTTTAGGGATTTAAGTTTTTCTAGTTAGATGTTGTTAAACAATAGTGTTAGCCAGATATACAATAATCTAAGGGCAGCGATTGAAAAAGCACAACTGCAGGATAGTCAAGAACTATCTATAAGAGGTATGATTGATAGGGGTGAAACTCAGGAATATAACTTGTCACCCAGCAGACTAGTCAGGTATTAGAAGTAGATTTATGTTCCACCGCAACCAGAATTGAGATGGAAAATCTTAGAAGAGGCACATAAGAGTAGTATACTCTACATCCAGGGGCTACAAAGATGTACCATGACTTGAAGGCCCAATACTTATGGCTAGGGTTGAAAAGAGAGGTGATTAAGTTTGTCGCTCGTTGTTTAACATGTCAGGAACTGAAAGGCAAACATCAAAGACCATTGAGCTTTTACAAAACCCTGAGATTCCTGAGTGGAAGTAGGAAAGTGTTGTTATGGATTTCGTGATGGGGTTACCTAAAGTCAAAAACCATGAAGCTATATGGGTGATAGTTAATAGATTCACAAAGACAACCACTTCTTACTTATTAGTATTCATTATTCTCCTAACAAACTAGCGAAATCTACATTAAGGAGATTATAAGACTACATGGTACTCCAAAGAACATCATCTCTGATTGAGATCTACGATTCACTTCCAAGTTCTGGAAGGCGGTTCATAAAGCTTTAGGTATCAAGCTCTGATTCAGCACTGCATATCATCCTCAAACAAATAGGCAGAAAGAATGAATGATTCAAACTCTTAAGGATAAGCTAAGGGTGTGTACAATTGATTTCGAAGATAGTTGGGACAAATTCCTTCCGTTAACAGAGTTTGCTACAAGAACAGTTATCATTCAAGCATTTCAATGGATCCATATGAGGTACTATATGGGAGGAAGTGTCAACTACCCTTGTGCTAGACAGAGTTGTCTAAGAGGCAATTGCTGGGGCCAGATATTATTGATCAGAGAACAAAACAGATAAAATTGATTAAGTAGAGGTTGATAACTACTCAAAGCTAACAGAAGAGTTATGTAGACAAGAGGCAAACACCTCTGGAATTTGAAGTCGGCGACCATGTGTTTATGAAAGTATCATCGATTAAAGGTATTGGGAATGCATTAAAAGTACGAAAGCTGCATCCAAGGTACATTGGTCCGTTCGAGATCTTGGTGAAGATTTGGCCATTAGCGTACCTCATTTCTTTGCCACCGAATATGAGTGAGCTACATAATGTTTTGCATGTTTCCCAATTGAAAAAGTATTAACCTGATCCGGAATATGCCATAGAGTATGAAGACATGGAAATGCGTAATGATTTAACCTGCAAAGTCACACTTGATAGAATCATAGATCAGTAGGAGAAGCAGCTCAACAACAAGAGCATTCCATTCGTCAAAATTGTTTGGAAAGAGTTATTGCCCAGAGAAGCTACATGGGAAATAGAGGAAAGTATAAAGAAATGTTACCTGGAATTTATGGCTGTGTAAGTGTAATAAATTTTGGGGACAAAATTTATTTAAGTGGGGGAGAACTGTAACACCCAAATTTTATATTCACCAAATATATTGTAATTATTTGAGTAATTCAATAAAATGGTGAATATTCATGAAATTGGAATTTATGAATTTTATAAATGTTCATATTTATGAGAAATTGGGAAAATATAATTATGGAATTAATTTGGGTAATTTAAGAAGCCCAATATTAAGGTCCAAAAATGGAGAAATAATAGAGAAAATATCTGGTCCAAAAATAAATGGAAATTGGGCAAATAAAGAGAATAAAAGAAATTAGATTAAAAAGGTAATGGCAGAATCGTAATTTTGTCAATTTAGTACAAAATTAATTATTTTCTGATTAATTGAAGTTAATTTCAATTAATTAAGGAAAATAAAGGGGATACATATATTTGGAAAAGTTTGATCAAATAAATATGAATTTATGGAAAATTTGAGCAAAAGTGCAAATTTGACCAAAATTGTGACTTTACACGTATATGTAACTTGAATAAGTTGTGAAGTCAATTGAGACCTAAAGGAGGGATTCTTGGGATGCTAGTACAGCTAACAAGAGAGTGAAATATTAGTTGCATGATACTTAGGCATAATAGTACAGTCACATGTACATAGGATTTATACATAAAGTATGCTTTTTGGAATTTTGCTTTAATAAATAATTAAAGAATGATATACGATATTATAAATTACATCATCTCCTTCCTCCCATCAGCCATTTTCAAAGCCAAACAGGCCAGAATAGAGAGAGAAAAAGAAGAAAAGCTTGCAAAGGTAAGTAATTTCTTCAGTAAATTGGTTCCTAACACATGTAACCCTACTCCTAAGCTATTCTTCTATGTTTTTTAAGGTTGTGAAGCTCAAATTTGGTGTTGGGGCATTAGGGTTTTTCGGCCACAACAAGAAAGCCAGAAGGAAGCGAAAGGTAACTCCCAAGCCTTCGAATATTGATTGTTCTGGTTGCTGTGAGTGATTTAATCGATGAGATTTCACCGGATTGTCTTTGGTTTTAAATTCGTAAATTGAGATGGCATAAGGGTTATACTGCCAAAATTTAGTCCTAATGGTAGGTGTAACCTAATTAAATAGTTAATAAAGTGGTTAGTAGTAAAAAGAAACACGTATGCGGTGTCAGAATCGAAAAGTCCTGATTTCCCCCTGAGTATACCTAAGTTTCGGCCAAGTCTATAACTTGGGGTTAGAGTTTGATTTTTGATGTTCTGATGATTCCATTGAGTATAGGGGGAAAATAGGTGGGGTTACAGTTTATCACCTTTTCGGAAAAGCCCGAAAAAACATAATTAAGAAAACGCCCTTAAACCTGGAAAGCGGGGCTGCCAAGGTACTATTTGTCTTTTGACAATGAATTTAATAATTTTGAGTCAAAAAATGGATTCTTTGGGTGACAACATATGAGAAAAGCCCCAGTCAAAATTTCAGAAAAAGTACAGACGGACCAAGTACGGCGAGGCCGGGTCGGATGTCTGTAGGCATTTTGGTAAATTTTCACCATAGGATAATATAACAACATAAACACTATGGTAGTGCCTAAAATGATACTTGAATAGGTTTTAACCTAATTCCTTTACATTTGACATTTTAGGATCAAGTTGGACACCTGTAGTTGGCACATTTTATAAGGTGGACTTTTTGAGATAAGAAAAGGATTTAGGTAGGGACTACTATCTCTCATATATTATGTGACTATTCATATGATGGTTGATACTGTATTTTGTTATTTGAACACATGCCTAGGGTATTTTGTCTAACTATGGTCTGGAACCTAGCTGAGGTATATAAGTATTACCTAGCTATAGTTAGGGACTCGGCTGAGGTACACATAGGGGTTTCAACTGGACAATTGGCCCTGAACTTTGTTTACACACGAACTATATGAATTTTCATGTTACTTGATATGGTGCATTGCATATTTAATTTTCACATTTTATATGTTGATCGTATGTTACTACTGAGATTCCTTGAAATCTCACCCCTTTTTTTAAACAAAAATATCTCAGCAAGTGCTAGTAGCTCAAAAGCAAAGGACGTAGATACAGGGAACTGACGGGCACGTTTCCTGAGACAAAGATCATAGTTATATAGTAGCTGTATTTTGGGATATTTTTGGATATTCTGTACGTATTTGTAAATATTGCCAAACTTTGGACAGTTGACTCTAGTCTGTAAACGAGTACTTTTATCAGTATATTTATACTTTTTCTGTATGTCTATGGAACTTGGTCTCTATCATGTTGTGATTATGATGCGACCCAGAATCAACAAATTAACTCTCCAAATTCAAGTCAAGATTCGAGGACGAATCCTTTTGAGGAGAGAGGGAATGATGCGATCCAGAATCAACAAATTGTCCCTTCAAATTCAAGTGAGATCTCTTCCATTTCAAATGATCATTATCAAATTCCAGCGGGACAAATCATGATATCATAAGCTAAAATATTCAAGGAAGCATTGATTGGGCTGATTGAAGAAGTTGTTGTAAATCAAATAGCAATTGGATCAATAAATCTGATTTACAAAACAAAGATGCTGAAAACGTCACTAAGTTCATTTGTGCTAAATATAGAGTTGTTAATCAAGGTTTGGGCTTGATAACTTCAAAACAAAGAGCTTGGATGTAACATCCCGGATTTTAATCAAGGATTAGTAACTTCAAATGATGTAATTAGTGTTAATTAAGCATATTTGAAGTATCTATATTGTGTAATGTGATATCAGGATCATTAGTGGTGATTTAATGAGTATTGTACTAATCAGGGGTAAAATGGTAAATTTACCGATCGATTGGTCAGAGATTGGAGAGGAAACTCTTTAGTAATCAAGATCAATGGTTGAGATTGAAAGAACAAGAGGTGGAATCAAGTGTGGAAGAGTTATGTGAAATCATGGTGGGAGTAATGGGATGGTGCCAAGTGGCTACATAGGAGCCATTGGATGAGTCAACAATTTCAAACTCTTTTCTCTCTCCCTCTCAAGTCGGCCAAGTGTATGGGAAGAAGGAAAGAGTGATGATCATCTTCACCAACTCACTTTCTCTCTCCCTTTCCTCCATTTCCGGCGAACCAAGCAAGAAAGAGAAAGTAAGGGTTTGAATTTTGTTAAGGTAAATGATCTTATATGCTTAACTACCCTTCATTAATGTTGACCTAGTGGTTGAGAGCTTTACTTCCATGTTTTCAGACTTTGGATTTGTGGTGTGTGGCAAATTGAGGAAACTTGGAAGTTGAAGAATCCAAGTTCTGAATTCAGCAAGTTGAAGAGGTAGGTTTGTAATGCATTTTGATATATATGTCAAGATGTTTGCTTAATCAATGAGAAATCTGGAAATTAGACCTAATTGTGATGTTAAATGAGGGGTAGATTTTGTTGAGAGTGTCACTGTTCATTTGGTCAGTTTTGACACTTGAGAGTGATTAGAATTTGATTTGAAGTTGAATGAGGGAAGTTGTTAGAAGGAGGTTTTGAGTGGTTTGATGATTTTGAGAGAGAATGTGTTGAATGGGTTGAATTTGGGTTGTTTTTGGTTGCCAATGGGTTCCTTGTGTTGAAATAAGTGATAATGGGCTTTGACACAAGTTTAAGAACCATTGGAGACCATTTGGTGGATTTTGGAGAAGTTTACCAGTTGCTGCGTTCTGGTTTCTGAGGTGATTTCTCGAGTGAGAGAAGAACTCACTCGAGCACAGGAAGAACGTGCTCGAGTGAGCATGTTTGTGCTCGAATGAGGGTGCATAAATGCACTGGGGGTGAGCGTTTCAGGTGTTCACTCGTGAGTGATTGCCAAGAGTGCGCCTGGCACTCGCGAGCATTGGGGGATCACTCGCGAGCACTGGGGTTGTGCTCGAGTGAATCTGTTGCCTGGGAGTTGGGGTGCTCTCGGGCAGACACTTGCTGCCTTGTGCTCACGAGCACTGAGGGTCAGTGCTCGAGCACAGGCGTTTGTGCTCGAGTAAAGATGGAAGAAGATGTTGAGAGATGCTCTCGGGTTGTCACTCGCAGGCCTCATTTCCGTGGTGCTCGAGTGTGCTCGGGGTCTCTGCTCAAGCACAGTCTCTTGTGCTCGAGTGAGAGTGTAGTTTGGTCGCGGGAGTTGCTCTCGGGTAAGCACTTCCTGCGCCTCACTCGCAAGTGCTCTAGTGAAAATGGGAGTTGTGCTCGAGCACGGCCTTCTGTGCTCGAGTGAGGGGTGCGAGTGAGGGGTCAAAAATCAGAGTTTAGCTTTCCAAAGAGGGATCTTTGAGGATAGTTATCCCAACCCTTTAGGCATATGTTTAGGCATTTAATGGCCATCTAAAGAGTCCAAATGAATACCAACTTAAAGTGTTATGGAAGTAAGAACTTGGAAAAGGAAATTAACCAAATGTCCCTATTTTGATTATAGGATTTGACATCTGCTATCCTCGTGAGCCTACTGTGCCCAGAGACATTAGGAAGGGAACAGGTAGTGACTTTTCTTTCGTACCATTTATGATGCATTGTATGTGTGTATGATCAGTGATTTGTGATAAATTCGGATATTGCGACTTATGTGGATATGTGGTAGCACCGTCAGTCCAATAGTCCCTGAGTAGCTAACAACGGTTCGGGTTTAGGCAGTGTGCCTTCCCGGCGGAGAAAGGGGATGAGGATGAGGTGTGATTATGTGATATGAGGGCCGAAAGGCTGATTTGTGAGCCGAAAGGCTGATTTGTGAGCCGAAAGGCTATTTGTGAGGCCGACGGGCCATTTGTGAAAGCCGGTTAGCTGTATGAGCTATAAGGCTATATGTATGCACTGCCACGCCAATAGTCCCTGAGTAGCTAACAACGGTTCGGGTTAGGGCGGTGTGCCTTCCCGGCGGAGAAAGGGGATGAGGGTGGAGTGTGATATGTGTTGCTGCTGTGGTACATTGATTGCTTACATGCTATGTGCTTGTATGTGGTATAATTGTTTAGTTACTACTGGGATTCTTTTGAATCTCATTCTTTCCTTTGAACTAACCTTTCAGACAGGGCGACTGGCTCCAAGGAAAAGCGTATGACCCGGAGCGGGTAAAGCTTCCTAGGGACATTAGTATGGTTTTGGTTGGTTATTCACTTCGGATAGGGATTACTGTATAACATTTGAAATGTAAATAGTGTGAATATTTGGTTTGTAATCCCCTACTTGGAATTTGAAACCCTATATATATATAGATGAACCCGGGGGTTGCCGGGGTTTAAATTACGAACTCTGATATATGTGAATGTAAATTAACTGCACAGGTAATTATGTTCGGTAATTGAAAACGAGACCCGGATAGGAAAGAAGTTTTGATAATTTTGTAAGGTCCTACTGCTTGGTAGGTAATTTAATACGTTTTGAACTATCCGACGGTCTCAAACCCCTTTTTATTATGCATTATCGAATATTAATTACGGTAATTAAGGCAGGGGGTTACATTGGACCTAGTACTACACATGGGAAGCTCATTTGGGCCTAAATAAGCACATTTTGAGCCTTAATTTGCTGCGTATATTTTCTTGAAGTTAGGTGTGTGAAAAACAACAAGGAGTTGGTGGCAGATTTGACTTTTGTTTTCTTTAGCATGTTGTATTTGATTTTTCAACTTTCTTCTAGATTGTATTAGACTTTTGTGTTATTGTATTAGACTTTTAGGTTTCCTAGCACATGGTTTTACAATTTGTATTGGTTGTTATCAAAATTGCACTTATTGCAATTAGGTCATATTTTCCTATAAATACTTGGTGCTTCTTCATTTGTAAGACACACAATTCAGATTTGAATCATAAATGAAAGTTGCACTTCTGCACTTTGTTTCTTGAGAGTGGATTCTCTTTAGGGTTCTTTTTAGAACTAACAAACTTATCAAGGCTTGATCAACCTTGTGGCGTTTTCCAACACTTCGGGTCCTTGTTCTTTTGTGTTCAAGGGTTCAAGTGGATCGTCGATATGTGTTTAGCTTTCTTGGGGTGTGTACATTTCGGAATTGGTTGTGGGTTCGTGGGATCTTCCCTTGTGGGTTTGCACCATCTCAGATGTGATGAATATTTCGGAAGAACCCACAAGGGAAGATCCCACGAACCCACAACTAATTCCGAAATATACACATCCCAAGAAAGCTAAACACATATCGACGATCCAAATGAGCCTCCCATGTGTAGTACTAGGTCCAAGCTCTTTGTTTTGAAGTTATCAAGCCCAAAACTTGATTAACAACTCCATATTTAGCACAAATGAACTTAGTGACATTTTCAGCATCTTTGTTTTGTAAATCAGATTTATTGATCCAATTGCTATTTGATTTACAACAACTTCTTCAATCAGCCCAATCAACGCTTCCTTGAATATTTTAGCTTGTGCTATCATGATTTGTCCCGCTGGAATTTGATAATGATCATTTGAAATGGAAGAGATCTCACTTGAATTTGAAGGGACAATTTGTTGATTCTGGATCGCATCAGATTATCAAAATAGAAACGAGTGTTGACACAATCTATCAAGAACATGTAATTAAATACGAGGATATGGATATATGGGATTATTCGATGTATGAAGTTATACCTGACCGAGTCAATTATTGGTAGGAGAAATAGCTCAGATACAGGAGTATCTCCTTCATAAAATTCTTCGGGAGGGGGTTATCTCCTAGAGAAGCCACGTGGGAAATAGAAGATGATATGCGGAACCTGGAGTTTATGGCTATGTACGTGTAGCAAATTTCAGGGACGAAATTTATTTCCGAGGGGGAGAACTGTAATTGAAATTTTATTCACCAATATGCCTTGTAATTAATTATGGCTTTTAATGAAATGGAATGGTGAATATTGACCTACCTTGAATAGCCTCCGGCTATAAATTCTAGATAATAGGAATTAAACACTGAAAATTGAAATGTGAACAGTGCTAGCGAGATTTTCATATGATTTTGGATGAACAAATGATGTTCCAAAAATGTGAAATTTTTTATAATGAAAGTAGACACTTTAAGCTTTATTTTGATAGGTTAATCACATATCAACATTTTTGAAGATTTGTTTTTTGACACGTTTTTGAGCTAATCGGGTTATTAAACGGGTATTACAGGTTTTCCAGTATGAAGTTGATGATTCAATGTATCCCATTAAATCCAAATTAGTTATGGAGATCCCTACAATCATAGAAGGTGAATTTCTTATTTATGCATGGAACACCTAAATATAGTTATTAATATAATCATGATACATAATTTAACGTTTAATTTCAAATTCAACTTCTTTTCTTATATTCAAACCCCATTAACCACATATCATCATTTTTGAAGGTTTGTTTATCCAACATGTTTTTGAGCTGATCGGGTTATTTAACGGGTATTAGAGGTTTTCTAGTATAAAGTTGACTGATGATTGATGATGATTGGTTAAAATCGACGATAATACATATATGTACCTCCGCCACTGGCACTGTAGATAGTGTATACGTAAAATTAGTAACTCAGTTACCAAATAAACTTATTTTTGATTGAAACATGAATCAACATTAATGTCCTCAATTATGGTGCATGCTTGGAACTGTATATAAAATGCTTCATCTTTTTTGGATTGTCATGAATATATCATTTCGTAAATATGGCGAAAACCATGTTATTAACTTTACTTTCAATAGTTGTGGGTGTTTCAGCTGCACAAGAACGCGAATCACTCCCTGGATTTGCCACAAATTCTAGCAATGGGATATGCAAGTCAATGGTGGAGACACAAGGATACGCTTGCGAAGAACATAAGGTCTAATTATTTTATAATTATTATTCCTTTTGTTCCATATTAGTGGCTTTTTAGTCATCATGTGTGAGCTTTATTCTTTTTTTTTCCCCAACACACACAGGGTTAAGGTCCAATTTTGCCGTGAAAGTTTTTACATAGGATATGTGAATATTCATAATGTTTTGTTGGGATCAATAATGTCCCCATGTGTTAAGAAAGGCGTAATATCACCCCTAACCATTAATTTTATAGTGTTTTTCTTAGTCCTATAGTCTTAAAATCATTTATTTTTATTTCAAAAAAATACCGACATTGACATTGTAAGTGTTGGAAAAATATTCACAAATGTTCATATATTAAGTTTGATTTTTTTGATAAAAAAATAACAATTGTTGACAAAAAATCTGTTATTTGAGATTAACAATGGTTGGAGAATTGAAAATATAGTTTATAACATTAAGGAATTAGACTGAAACTTTTAAAGTTCGAGGATTAAAGTTGTATTTTTGCCTCTAATTAAAAAAAAAACAAAATCTGCAGTGATATGATGCAAGTTAACTTGTATAAAAATTCAGGTTACGACAAAGGATGGTTACATCCTCAGCTTGCAGAGGATTCCAGGGGGGCGATCGGGTCAAAGAGCAAATAGGCCACCAGTTCTATTACAACATGGTCTCTTTCTGGTAATTAGCTTAATTATTTGATACAACTTTCTTTAATTTTTGTTTGATTTAATCATCATAATTGCTTGAATCAAATATTATGTTTTGCTTCGTGGGTTTTAGGACTCTGTATCATGGCTTATCAGAAGTACGGATGAATCATTGCCTTTTATCTTAGCGGACAATGGCTTTGATGTGTGGCTTGGTAATACACGTGGCACCCAATATAGTAGTGCCCACACATCCTTTTCACCTAGTGATAAGGTAAATGTTTTTAAAATGTTTTGGGCATATCTGCGAATCCGACTGAGTGTTTAATTAAATTATCCAGATGAATTCGAATCTCAAATTGATTTCTCATATACTCTCTTTATTCCTATTTATATATCATGTTGAACGAATTCATACAAACCAATTTTAAATGCAATAATATTCGATTTTCAAACAACCATACCCATCACTCTCAATCCCTCTACCCATCATAATTGTTCAACAATACTCATATACTTCAGGTAAAAAAACAATTGCTTCATGGATATTGCAAAAAGATATATATATATATATATATATATATATATAACAGAAGTTTCTAGAAAATGAAAAAAAAAATTTTGGCTGGATCTAGAAAATGAAATATATCCGTTAGATCTCATGATATATAACTTGTTTCTCTTTGTTTCTAAAAAATCTTCAGGCATATTGGGAGTGGTCATGGGACGAATTGTCATCTTATGACCTTCATTCTTTAGTTCAGTACGTGTACAACCACACTGGGCAAAAAATGCATTATACGGGGCATTCTCAGGTTATAGTGTATACTATCTTTATTATATTCGAATTTTATTTACCCATAAAGTATGAGCACATATACTTTTTGTGTTGACACATAATTTTTACCGAACTTTTTTTTTTTTTACAAACTAAATATGACGAAGGACACACTCACACTTATATATATATTGACTATAGCTTGGAATTATATATATTTCCAGGGGACTGCAATAGCTTTGGCTGCATTCTCTCAAAAGGAATTGGTAGACATGATCAGATCTGCTTCTTTGCTTAGTCCAATTGCTCATCTCAATCAGATCCCTTCGCCATTAATCCAATTTGCTGCGAATGCCTTTCTTGCAAATGTATATACCACACTCTTCTTCATAACTCTCCTTAATTTTTGTTCTCTATCAAGATTTAGATTTCATTAAACTATAAGCAATTAACTTAACCTCTCATTGGTTTTACCTTGTTTTTTTCAGGCTCTATATTGGCTCAACCTTGCGGAGTTCATTCCAAAAAGTTAACCTACAATATATTCATGCATACACACACTTTATTATGACAAAATTAATCCGTTAGTTCTTATAGTTTCATCCAGTTTTTATTTAGGTCTTTATAGATTTTTTCCTTTTACTGGGTCTTTATAGTTTCTCAACTATTGGCATTAGTCCATATCCTTTTAATATGTTAATTATGATTTATGTAGATAAAAATAAGTTGCTACAAAATACAAAATTGAAACGGGCTTCATAAAAATAAAATGAAGTAAAATGTACTCATCATCAACACAAAAAATTAATTGGTATACTCATAATCATCTTCTTGCATATATACATATATATGTATGTATATGTATATGTAATATAATTGATTTTGACTCTATTTAGATCAAAAAAGCAAAATTAATCCCGTGTATGTTAAGTGAAAGCAACCTCGTCAGATACTAATGTTGTTTTTCTTACCAATGAACATTATATGAGTATAGGAACCAATATATACATATGATTGAGAAAAGTATGAGGACCCAATGGAAAGGATAAAAACTACAATGACTTATTAAAAATTAGGGGAAATTATAGGAACTTACATATTATTTTTTCCTTTTGTGTTATTTTCATAACACCATATATTTAACAAAAGTAATGCATATTGCATCTAAAATGTTCTGTAATAACTCTCATATTTAATATCAACAGTGAAGAAGCAGGCCGACTTGTAGAAGATTTCTGCACTACTACAGGCACCAATTGCTCTAACGTATGGGCTCTCATAACAGGTGCCGTATTACTATAAAATACTACTCAAGATGTTAAGCACATAGAATAATACAATACTCTTCTGATAAATGTAGGACCTAGTTTGTAAATGTAAATTATACTATAAATTAGGTCATACATTTATGACTAGACATAGTAGTTTTTTTCTCCCTTTTGCAACGGGTGTGTGCTCGTGTGTGTGTGTGCAGGCATTACATTTGATACCAATTAATTTGAAATTGTAGGCCCAAATTGTTGCGTTAATTCAACACTAGATGTCTTGGCTGATCGTCTGCAACCAACGGCAACCATGAATATGATCCATTATTCTCAAAGTAAGTCTATTCATTTTATAAATGCAAACAGAATATCACTACATCAATGCATGTTGCTTAATAAGTTTCCAATATAAGAAGTTCAGAATAAATATATTTGTGTTTCAATTCATAACTTTGGGACTACTAGGGGCAACAATTTTCTTTTTACATCTTTCTTTTCCTTTTTTTTTTAGAAAAATTAGTGAAAAGTCCCTTTTTGAAAATTGTATTGGTCATGTGGACATTTTACCCATTTTTCCTTTCTTTCCTCTTTCTTTATTTTTCATTTTTTGGGATTTTGACGTATTCTCTATATATATATGTGTAATGACTATGCTTTATATTCCACCGCTTCTTAATATAAAACATATCTACCTCATATAATTTGGTTAAAGAAGTTAATTAATATTACATATATTTTTTTAAAATGCCTTGATCATCTTCCTTAATTCTCTTAATCCCTATCCTTCTTGATTGTTATTGAGAGAGTATTGATAAGGATAAATTATGAAAATATTGACAAATATGTCTTATATTTAGAATCATGATCAACCCTCCAAATATGTCATATATTAAATACCGATTAACTTTTATAATAATAATAATAATTATTTTTTTTACCATTAGAAGGTGATCAATATAGTTAACCTCCTACCTTCAAATCACTATGAGAAGCAGGTAATATATATCATATTTGTTTTGGGAGAAAACACTGTCCTTTGAAAATGAAAGCCATCAAATCTTAATTTTCTCCCAAATAAGATTTATTTCTTATTGAATAAAAAAATATATAATATCTACTGAACCTAGTATAATTTCATTTTTTGGCCAAAAATTGTTTCATTTATTTCTAAACTTCAAACTCTCTTTATTCTTTATCAATTCTATTAATTATTATGTGCTAATGGGCTCTTAATATGAGAACCTTATTTTTAAAAATCAAATTACAAAATATAAATTAATAACATGATTAAGCATGTGAATGTTCAAACTATGTACACAAGTTTTTTTTTCACCCAACATACATGACAATCTCTTCTTGTCTTTGGGTGGTGGATTATATATGAGCAGTGGTCAGAACAGGAAGGATGGCGAAGTATGACTATGGAAATCCGAAACAAAACAATCAACACTATGGACAACCCAGTCCTCCTGTGCACGACATAACCAACATTCCAAACGGCTTTCCTCTTTTCATTAGCTATGGAAAAAACGACGTTCTATCAGACGTCGGAGACGTGCAGGTTTTGCTGGGGGAACTCAAAAACCATGATAAAGACAAGCTTGTGGTGGTTTTCGTCGAAAAATATGCTCATGTCGATTTCATCTTGGCCTTCAATGCAAAAGAAGTCGTTTATGAGCCTATGATGTCGTTTTTCAACCGTAACTGAGTATTTTACTGTATGTTGCATTGTTTTTATATGACCAGATACTGTTGCATGTTTAAAACTTCAGAAGTTATATCGCGAAGCAGTTTACGCTTAACATTTTCTCTATTTAAATTCCAAATAATAAACTTCAAAAGTTGAACTTGTCAAATTGACTCGTATCCCTAACAAATATTAATAGAAAATAAGGCGCGTCTTATATTAAGGGTAAGATATAATATTACATTAAAATAAGGTGAAACTTAGAGTTGAATCACTTATAGTTGGTCATACTTGGTCAGTTTATTTTTAGAGATGATAAATCAATCATCGATGGTCAGACATAAATTTATTAACTAAATGCTATCCAATAATGATTTCTAGTCTTTTTTATTAAAATAAATTGTTATTACATTCAATATGTATCCAGAAATCAAGGAAAATCACCAAATACATATCCTATTATATTAGTTGGAGATCATTATTTAATTTGATGAAATTGAATTATAGTAAATATAAGCGACCATCAGAGTTACATAAAAAAGTTCCATGTAGTTGGCAAAAAAAAAAGAGTTCCATGTAGAAAGCATTGAACATATACATTAATTTTAAGATAACAAACGTGAAAGAAGTGTGTAGACAGGGAGAAAAAGGTCGTGTTGAAGTAAAATAAATCGAAAATGGGAAGAGCTTGTTTTCACATGAGAAAACAAAAGCATTATTAAAAACAGAAAAAAGTTGAAAATTCAGGCATAACTATAAAACTGTATGACTCATGTAGGTGTGTGTGTTCACTACTACAAATTCGCAAATATATAACATTTAATAAATAATAGTTATGGTGAATAAACGTTATATATGTTAAGGTGGAAGTCACATAAGAACATATAATGCTAAAACCTAATTATCTATTTAACACTAAGAAAGGTTAATATATTTTAGTTGCCATATGTAAGAATTTTGAGCGTACTTAGAACCCAATTGACTCGCTAAAGTACCCACATGCAACCAGAGCACCGATGTGGATCCCGATCACGCTGCACAGCAAATACACCAAAGAGAGTGAGAGAAGAGAACGATATTATGAGAGAACCTTTCAAAGGGAGAAGAGCAATATTCTGTGGGTTATTTACATTCTAACTAGCCTACTCCTTTAATCTCACACCCTATATATATAGTGTACGTATGGTTACATAGGAATAGATGCAACCTTTAATTAAACGTACGGTTATATGGCAATAGATATAATATTTAAACTACAAAGAATATTTCTCTTTATAACCCGTATCTCTCCATAATAGCCTTCGTTGAATCGGGCTTGGGCCCTAATCCATCAAGGGTGGATGGTACGTGTGCAGATGATCAATTAAATAGTGTAAGTGTACACTGTCATAATCAAGTAATATAGAAGTGAGTAGAGTATCGTTCCCACTAGGATTGATCACTAAGTACCAAAATGAGTAATTTTAACTCTATTCAGTCGATCGATTAGTTGGTGTTTGAGAGTACAAAATAAAAGAAAGACAATTAAATATGAATGCAGATGTTATGGAAGAAAATATGAGAAAAAGCCCTAGGGATTAGATTTCACTTAACAAATTCTGGATTGAATCACTTATATATTCTAGCCCAATTTATTCCACATGATTGATAGTCGAGTTTCCCTAACTTAATTACCAGCCTCTTCCAAGGTCAAGCAATTCTATAATCAATTGCTAATCCAATATATTCCTATATGAATTTAAGCAATTAATTATGCATTAAGATTTATGGAACTCAGTAAGACTACACAACTCATATGAATATATTCCTATTTCATATGCAAGTCATGGTTTTAATTATAGGGTCTACACACATGTATCTCCTTCCGGTCTCAACATGCATATTGAAATCATTCAAAAGATGGTCAGTCAATCAAAAGCATTAAGAATAATAATTAAAACTCAATCATGAAGGAGAAATTCAAACTAGATTTAATAAGTTAAAATTCAATCCGTCATTAGTAAGCTACGTCATCACCCTAAGAAAATGAAAGTTTAGCACATTATGAAATTAAAAACAAAACCAAAATAAATTGACATTATATAAAGCTAGAATGAAATCCTCAGAAATACTACATAAACTTGAATATTAAATTCTCAAACATAAATATACAACCAAAAGATGGATGAAAGATGAAGAAATCTAGCTGTCCATTTAGGAGGTAAAATCTTCCATGTAGGCAGTATGCAAAATGTAATAAAATCCTAAGCCTTCCAAGATGGAGGCATGCAAAATGTAATACAATCCTAAGCCTTCCAAGATGGAGGCATGCTATGCATGAAATTAAATCTAAGAAAACAACACAAAGAACTCAGAAATGTTAGAGAAAGATCTCTCCCGGTCAGAGAAGGACCTCTCCCTGTCGGAGAAGGAAACCTCTGCTTCTCTTCCTCTCCTCCCTTTGAGCTTGGCATTTATCTTTATTTATAGGGGAAAAAACGTGTGCTACAGTACTGCTACAGTGCCCATTGACCCTGCTACAGTTCTGGCGGCTGCTACAGTGCCCCGTTGACTGCTACAGTGCTTTTAATTTTTTTTTTATAATTTTTTTAAAATGCCGTTTATTCCAAAAACAATATTTATTTATCAATCACACCCAAATTTATTATATTAAACGCAAATATCGTCCATAAAATCATCATATAAGGGAAAATAAATATGCAAATATTTTACTTATCAATGGACTAGTATATTCTAACACTATGGATAATATATGAGGAGTGGTTAGAACAGTTAAGTATGCTCACCGTCATATATTGTTAATCTTCATGCATTTACTAACAGAAATGACGATTCTTACGAAATAACCGTCATGTAACCACTACTACAAAAAACCAAATCTGTGGCGCTTATTATTGCATTAGTTGTGGCGCTTGCGAAATGCCACCTATCTTAACGCTACTAAAAACAGCTGTGGCGCTTGGAAGCGCCACAGTTTTATAAATTTTTTTTTTAAAAAATAGCTTTCTGTGGCGCCTAACGTGACAGGCGCCACAGGAAGCATACCTCCTGTGGCGCCTGGATGGTCAGGCGCCACAGCTGGGAGGGCCAGCTGTGGCGCCTGGCCGGCCAGGCGCCACAGTAGGCCTTAACCTCCCAGCCAGGCGCCACAGTAGGATATTTTTTTTTTTTTGTTTGTTCTGCTTTTTTTTCTATTTTTTTGGGTGGCGCCTGGCTGGCCAGGCGCCACAGTAGGTTTTTTTTTTTTTTTTTTTGGTTCTGGTTTTTTTTTTGCATATTTTTTCTCATATTTTTTTGGGTTTTTCGTATTGGTTTTTTTTTAGCATATTTTTTTCTCATGCATATTTAATTATAGTCTACAAGGTTTAATAAGAACAATAATAGATAACTTTAAAATGATACCAACAAATGATTGATTAGCTAAAGTAGTAATGAAAATTGCTATACAATATACTGTAAACCTAGCTGAATGAAATATAATACAACAAATTCAACTTGAACAAACATGCAAGACACAACAATTATATTGGCAATTAGAAACAACACAAAAAAAACCAGCTAGTGAATTTAATAGTAAATATAGCTACCTAGGGATTTGCTTAAACACATATTCACACCATTCCTCGATCACTTCATTAACCTGATGGTCTGTCAAAGCGTCACAACGTTGATCTTCATAATACTACAGATATATACAATCAGACACAAGTTAGAACAAATTGAAATCAGTAAAACATAACTGTCAGGCACTAATTCAATTTCATTACAACATAATATGAAGTGCAACTAAATGACTTACTTTTTGAGGAATAAATGCTTGATCATGCATAATAACATCCTTCATAAATTTCATGATATAGTACCCACAATCATTGTCATTAGGTTGGAAAGGGCACTGCAATAATATAATGCAATATTTAACTCTGTTCATGAATAAAAAGTGTTTACTAACAAATTCTAAGTAAAGTCAAATATCAATACCTGTATCTTCTTCCAAGGATAACTAAGGCGGGGGTCAGTAGCTTTAGAATAGTTTAACGCGACAGACGACCGATATGCAGTCAATGCGCTAACAAAAAACAGAAAATGATTACTTTTGATTATTCAATCACGTTCGCAAATATTTATACATAGGCACGTATACTTACCTACTGATCAATAGCATCATATCAAAACGCTCTTGTGGAAGACCATTTTGCAGAGGATCCACATAATAAATACGAGGGCCTGAAGGTTCCGCTGGATTGATAACGATCAATATCCAATGGCGCCTAAAATATATTTTAAAAAAATTTTTTGAACAATCATGTTATGATAGAAGTTAAACAATAAAAACAAAAATTGTACCAATAATAACTTACCCCGCATTATACGGCACTAAAAATAATGTATTTGCTGCCGCTTTCTTGCTAAAGTAATCTTTCAGCCCATTAGACTGCGCAGTCACATCTAATTTACCCTTATGATTACCAATGAGAAAAGGGTTGACAAATGCGAATTGGACCCTCTGTGTATCCATTAAAACGTCCTGGTCCAAATGCCTGGTATAAAACATACAGTGTCATGAGAAACAAAAGAAATGGAACGAGATATATTAATAACAGTGATAAACGATGATAGTGAAGTACCTTATCCAGATGTTGATAGCCGAAGCACTAACCCAATCGCGAGCACATATTTCCTGCACGACCTCGGCAGTAATATAATCAACTAGACCACCAACATTGTAGATATGTCTTGGAATACGTAATGCCACTACTCCCTCACCGATCAATTGTGGTGCAATCAATATTAATTGATCGAGATATGAGGTATGTCTTCTTCTGCTCTGTTGGTTGGCCGATGCTTTTGACTTGGGTTGTGTTGTTGAAGACTTTGAAATCTTACCCTGCGCAAATCAGAAAATTAAATCACAGTTCGAGATGAAAGTTCGAAGGAAAAGTGCAGGGAATTTTGAATGAACGACCTTTCCACATGGCTCGATAAGACCTATTGGCCAAGCAACATAGCCACCTACAACATCTGCCACCTTATTTTGCTCATCTTGAGACGGGATCGGTAAGAGGGCGTCTTCGTTCGTGCAGACGTCAACCCTAACCCGGAGTGTGTTATCCGGCAACGGTGAATTGTGCAGTATGTCCTCACCAGTGTTGTAGGCAACACCTACTGCAACCGCGTGCTTGGATGCTTGCTCGACATATAGCTTGCATTGAAATTCCCCCTACAGAAAACAGAGTTAATATGTTAAATTCGCTTAATTATAATTTAACATAAAGTTAAGTAGAAAAAAAATTAATTACCGAAGGAAAAGGGACTTTAGGCACGGAATTGCAGCTATCTCTGAAACTTGGGCTATCACAGAACGGAACATTTGGTATTGGCCTACCCTGGACCAACTGTTGTATTTGCGTTGTTAACAACGCATTATGTTCTTGCAGCAAACGCATTTGTTCGGTGAATTGTTCTTCTCGTTGTTCCTTGTAGCGCATTTGTTGTTGAAGTTCTTGCATTTGATGTTTAAAGCTAGACATCTCGTCACGTAGGTGAGAAACATCACTTCTACTCGAGCGCTTCTGACGTCCGAAGTATGCTGATGGGGTGACTGCAAAACCAGTACCCCGAACACGACCATCATACTCGGGTACTGGTAACGCTCTGCTCAATAAATCGTCCCGACCAACATAGGTCGCCAACGCAGGATCCTCCTGTGTCATTTGTCGCTTTACCAAAAAGAATTACAATGAAAATTAGTTATTATAAATGGAGTTCATTTAAGTAAAGCCAATTATTTATTGAACGCATGATATAATTGAATACTTACACAATATTCGGCTACTCTTCTTGCTTCCTCACTACGAATTTCACCTTTCTTATTTGTCACACCCTTGACCCACAGCTCATGTTGTGGAACCTGTGTACTATCTGAGCCTGATTCTTGTATCTGCACATCGAAGTTAGTCGAAGTTAAATGATATTCATATAATTTTTATTATGAATGAAATAATCATCAGTTCGTACAATTTGTTTTTGTAAAGTTCCGTATGAAACAGGTCCTTGTGTGTATCGGTATGGCATGTTGGTCGCGTTGGCTCGATTCTTCTCGCTCAACTCCTAGATAGATCAAAATGATTCATATAAATATATAAATGTTACTTAAAAATACGTACATTACACGTAATAGGGAAAAATAAAAAAATCCCCTTACCAGGAATTCAGGAGTTGTATGTGTTTTGATAAACTCATCCCACATTGCTTGAGTGATGATTCCTTCGTACAATGGATAAGGCGGTGTAGTAATGATATCATCATTATCATCCCTCAAGAAATATTTGACGAGATCAGAACGAAACTTTCGCAAAATTTTTCCGGCTTTTCTCATTACGAAGTTCTTCCGATCATCATCAATAATAAAAACACTCTGTAAACAAGTCAAAAAACATATATCATATGTAAGATTGAAATGAAGTGAAACAAAGCTCAACTCCTAAATATATAATTAAGGTGTTACCTGTATTTCAGCCCAGATCCCATCCTCATAACTTTTCTTTACCATTTTCCAATTTTGAACTGTAATAGGGACTCTGTCTCGAACCGTAGTCCCGATGAAGTTATTTAACGAGGTACTGTTCTCCCCAACCGGGTTCCCAAGTTCATTCCACTCTACTTGTAACTTGATCCCGTTACTTCTCAGTCTGATCAACCTCGCCATAACTGTCCTGCCACGTCTGACGTTCACCTCAAATCTCTGTCTACCAATGTGCCTGGGAACGTCATCAATGTCATCAGGTACGGGACTGGGAACGTCATCAATGTCATCATGTGGTGAGTCCATACTCCTGCAAGTGAAATAAACCAAATCAAAACATCAGTACACAATGGTCTTGTATATCAACGAAAGCAAATTATTTTGAAATTTATAAAAACATACGTACAAGTAAATGTGTCAAGGCAATCATTATCTTTTCCTTTTTCTTGTTTGATTTAAAATTTTATTCTTCAGAATTCGTGTTGGATTGAGAATTGTGTTCCTTTTGACCCAAGTTCCCTCTTTATGATCATGTCTCACGTATAGGGGTCCATCTCCATCTTCATCTTCATCTGCATCTCCATCTATATCAATCTCTGCTGACCACAAATCCTCAAATGAAGGATCATCATTATTGATGTTCAAATATTCATTACTTTCAAAATCAACTTCTGCTTGACGATTCTTGTTGGATGGAAGTACAATAGACCAATTCTTCTTAGCAGGATCAGGAATGTAAAATGCTTGTTCTGCCTGTGCTGCTAAAATAAAAGGATCATCTTCATACCAAACCTTAGAAAGGTCCACTTGCACAAAGCCTAAGTCATCTATCCGCAATCCACTGTTGTTGTTAACCCACTGACATTTGAAGACAGGGACCCTGAACATAGAGTAATCTAACTCCCATATGCGTTCAATGACACCAAAGTATGACATTGATGCATAGATAGGGTATGTATCTTTAGCACTGGATCTATGCCAAGAATCAGCAACAAGTGTTACCCCACTATTCTGCATCGTGCTCTGTTTATCATGGTCTTGTGTATAAAATGTGTAACCGTTGATTGCATAACCATTGTAAGATAATACATGTAAGCTCGGTCCCTTCGACAGGCACTTCAATTTTTCGGAAACTGAATCAGGATTCCTCTCCATCTCATCGTTAATACGATTTTTCAACCAGCCTGCAAATTGTTTATTGTGTTCTGTTGTTAATAAATTTTCATTCCCATCACCATGTACCAATCGGAGAGCATCCTTGTGTTCTTCTACATACGGTTCGACCTCATCAGTGTTATGTAGGACATACAAGTGGGCTTGATCCCGTTCAGTCACTGATATCGTTATTACATCACTCCCCGTTGTTCCTTTCCCTGATCTTCGGCCATCATGACGAGACTTGGGGATCCCTACAGGGTCAACATTTGATAGAAAATCAGCACAGAAGTCACTTGCTTCTTCAACCATGTAACTTTCAGCGATACAACCCTCTGGACGGTATCTATTTTTCACATACCCCTTTAATATTTTCATGAATCGTTCATTTGGGTACATCCATCTCAAGTACACTGGACCGCACAATTGAGTTTCTTTGACCAAGTGTACAGTTAGATGTACCATAATGTCAAAAAAAGAAGGCGGAAAATACATTTCAAGTTCACACAGAGTACACACAATCAGCCTTTGCAAATCTTGTAACCTGGTTGAATCAACCACTTTACTGCAGATCAACTTGAAAAACACGCAAAGTTTCGTGATAGTGTTCCTTAATTTTTTGGGAAGAATGGATCGTATACCAACCGGTAGGAAATTTTGCATGAGCACATGACAATCATGAGATTTAAGGTTCTTTAACTTCAACTCTTTTACCGATACAAGGTTCTTTATATTTGAAGAGTAGCCCTCGGGGACTTTAATTCCTTGCAGAAACTCACAAAACAATTTCTTCTCTTTCCTCGACAGAGTGTATGCCGCTGGCGGTAGATAGGTACGAAACCCTTGCTCAATCGGTGCCAACTCTTCTCTAATTCCCAATTTCACTAAATCCAACCTCGAATTGACATTGTCCTTGCTTTTTCCTTGGATATTAAGCAACGTGCCAATTAGACTATCACAGATATTTTTTTCTATGTGCATCACATCAAGAAAATGCCTCACATATAAAGACTTCCAATATGGAAGTTCAAAGAAAATAGACTTTTTCTTCCAACCGCTTGTCTCGATTTGTTTCGCAAAAGGTTTGCCAAAATTGTTCTCCAAGTCTTTTACCTTGGAATACACCTGGGAACCGGTCAACATCTTCGGCGGGCTACCTTCTTCTGCATCACCATTGAAAGGCTTTTTCCACTTCCTCCAACGATGTTGTGATGGTAAGAATCTTCGATGCCCCATGTAAACATTTTTCTTACAATGATGAAGTCGCATTGAATGAGTGTCATCTTCACATATAGGGCATGCACCATATCCTTTGACGCTGTATCCTGACAAATTTCCATAAGCAGGGAAATCATTAATTGTGCCAAACAACATGGCTTTCAAAGTGAAACTTTCTTCCATGTACCCGTCATACACACTAACGCCTTCATCCCAAAGCAGCTTCAGGTCATCAATTAAAGGAGCCAAGTATACATCTATATCATTCCCAGGTTGCCTTGGCCCAGAAATTAACATGGACAACATCATAAATTTGCGTTTCATGATTAAGTGTGGAGGAAGGTTATAAATCATCAATATCACCGGCCACGTGCTATGTGTGCTACTCTGAACACCGTGCGGATTAATTCCATCAGTTGACAGTGCAAGGCGAAGGTTCTTGACTTCATCAGCAAAGTCAGGGTACTCATGATCAATTTTTTTCCATTGAGGAGCGTCTGCAGGGTGCCTAAGCTTCGTGTCTTTAATCCTTTCATCTGCATGCCATGTCAACTGCTTAGCAGTCTCTGCATTACTATACAGTCGCCTGAATCTCGGAACAATGGGAAAATACCATAGCACCTTCAAAGGACTTTTTCCTTTCTTCTTCCTATATCGAGATGCGTTGCATTTAGGGCACTTCTCCAACGTTGCATACTGATTTCGAAATAATACGCAATCGTTAGGACACGCATGTATCTTCTCATATCCCATACCGGTTGTAGAGCAAAGAATTCGCTTTGCCTCGTATGTCTTGGTAGGAAGTACATTTTCTTCTGGAAGCATATCTTGCAACAGTTCAAGCAATGCGGTGAAACCCGAATCACTCAATCCGTAGCGAGCTTTAAAGTTATACAACTTCAACACTGCTAGCAATCTTGTGTATTTAGTACTTCCGACATATAATGGTTTCTCAGCATCACCTTTCAACTTCTCAAATTCGTTAGGGCAGTTATGAAGCACCCCTTCAACCATATTTACCATTTCTTCAAGACCATCATCTTCATCAAACATGCTTTGATCAAATTCATCCGAGGCACCACCCGTGGTATGCACCCGATCACTATATGCATCGTTGGTCTCACCATGCCTTGTCCATCGTATATATGTTTGATCAATACCATAACACACTAGATGATCTAGCAAATCAAGTTGACTAATCCGCTTTCCAAAACAACAGGATAAGCAAGGACATAAGATTTTGCCAGGATCTTTTGTGTGCTCAGTTGCAAATCTAATAAAATCCTTCACCCCATCTATATATTCCCTTGAACATCGATTAGATGACATCCATTTACGATCCATCTATGGGCTTCAATCTATTTTTTTAAAAAAGTACGTGGTTAGATGTTGTATGACTATTGCATTTACTAATTACTTTTATATTCTCTTACCAATTTTAATTTAAAATAACATACACCACATGAATCTTTATAATTGAAGCTTTCTAAGTCTTAAACTGAATGTTTAAATTGTCAAATAATTCATTAATTATTCCCAGGCATTATAATAATTTTTTACAACTTATAACAAAAGAAACCATATTTGCCACAATATATCATAGTTAAATTAGAAAACATTACAAGTCGATAAATAAAATACAAGTGTTAAGAATATATAAAGAATTATTTTGCTTATGCAATTAATCAATAACAATCATTAGAACACCTACAAATTATAACTATTAAATTTAACTAAAATCACATTTGTAAACTCAAAATTTAAAAAACATACCGTAAATAGAAGTTTCAATAGACTGATGAACTGAAACTACAAACACAAATTAAACATAAACAAATCAATAAGATATTTGAGGTTCTAAGTTATTTTTTTAAATAATAATATGTGTAATAAACATCAAAATATAATAAAATCAAATATGATTAGCTTAAATCAAAAAATATGATTCAGAAAAAAAAATAAAGAAAATAATATAAAATGAAAAAGAAAGCATAATCCCAATATTAATTTTCTCCTTATTATATGTTTTTCCCCTTACGGTTTTAGTTAATATATTTAAAGTTAAACAATATAGACAAATTATATTTTATTTTATTAAATATTAACGTTGATATATATTGATATATTAAACTCATTTTATCCATATTTTAAAATTATTAAATAAGTTAATGACTCAATTAACGAATTATTCAATTTATTATCCTGATTTCAATTTTTCCTATTTTCATTGGGTTTAAATGGGATTTTCTCTATTATAGTTTAATAAAATAATACAAAAAATTATTTTCTTACCTCTACAAAATATATTGCACTAACACAAATATATATTAAATACGTGAAATAATATTAAATAAATGATTTTGATTTTTGGAAAACAAATAATTTGAAGCAGTTTTAAAAGAAATAACAGTATTATTAAAAGTTAATTTGATTATCTAATTTCAAGTCACTTGTATATTAATTACTGTCGTTCAAATTTATGGTTATATATAACATTTAATTCAATTCTTTCATTATTCTTGTAACTTGTTGCATTAATTTCTTAGAACTAGTGAGCTTGTAACTTGTTGCATTAATTCTTTAGAACTAGTGAGAGCTAAAACACAGTACACACGCCTACAATAGGGATCGGATAAGTCTCTAGTAATGGGAATATATATGTACACACACGCCTACAAACAACACACACATTTGTACATTATATATATATATATATAGGTGTTAAATGAAATCATCTGCATCATTTTCGATTCTTCCTCTTTTTTTTTTATGACAATAATTGCTAAAGTTGAAAGTGACATTTTGTTGTTATTCTCTTGCAACAACAAAATTATTGTCAACATAAAGTGACATAAAGTTGAACCAATTTAGAAGCAACATTTCCTATACGTACTGCAAATCACCTTTTCAATTATTGTCTACAATTTAGAAGCAAAATTATTCTCTTGCTTGCATATGCCAACAAATGACTTATCCTTTACCAAAAGCAACATTTCCTATACGGTGCAAAAGTAAATTTAACTATTTAAGGGTAAAATTTAAAAGCTCACATAGTGCAATTACTATGGAGGTGAACTATACTTTTTTTTTTAAAAATAAAATATTATCAACATTAATTCAAACTCTTTTAGGTTCAGCGCAGCTCATTAAAAACAAAGAAGTTATGGTACTAATCATTTTTATAACTCTACGATGACTTTATTAATATATCTCCATCATAATAAGTCTAACGCTAAAGGAATCATGAAAATTAACTTTCACAGTTTCACTTGAAAAAAAAAATTAATAAAAACAAAACGCAAGTTGAACTTACAGGTTGATCAGTACAGTGGAGTGGGGGACCACGTAATTGCCGTTGGTGACGCAATCTTCAGTGAGGGAAGGAAGAAATTTGAGCTACCAAATGAAGTGGGGACCAAAAACTTGTAGACAATACAAAGAAAAGGGAATAAAAGGGACAGGAGTGGGGTTGGCAGTTGGGATAAAACAAAGACGTGTGCTCGTGTGAATGTCGTTTTAAGAAGTGAAGAAAAGAAAATGGAAGGAAGGGGAGAGCACGCAGATACTGAAAGTGAAAATGAGAGAGTGGATGATTAAAGATATGAGAAAAAGGTAAAGAGAGGGAGGTGGGTGTCGGCACGCGGGAAATGAAAAGAGAATGGGGGGAGAGAGGCGGGAAACATTAAGGATAAGGGGGTGGGGCGGGGTGGGTTCTAATTGGCTGGGAAGGGATAGAAAATCCTAAATTTTATTTTTTTTTTTTAAAAAACAGGTCAGGGGTGGCGCCTGACCAGACAGGCGCCACCCCTGAACAAATTTCTTTTTTTTTTTTGCTTAAAAAAGGTCAGGCACCCGTGACAACAAAAATTTTTTTTTTTTTAATAGGATCAGGGGTGGCGCCTGACCAGATAGGCGCCACCCCTGAACAAATTTTTTTTTTTTTTAATAGCATCAGGGGTGGCGCCTGACCAGATAGGCGCCACCCCTGAACAAATTTTTTTTTTTATGTTAAAAGATTGAATAGGCATGCACCCGAAAAACAATTTTTTTTTTATTGAAAAAGCATCAGGGGTGGCGCCTGACCAGATAGGCGCCACCCCTGAACAAATTTTTTTTTTTTTTTGTTAAAAGATTGAATAGGCATGCACCCGAACAACAATTTTTTTTTTTTTTGAAAAAGCATCAGGGGTGGCGCCTGACCAGGCAGGCGCCACCCCTGATCCAGCCCCTAGTGAGGCGCCTGGAGGGCCAGGCGCCACAGCTGGTTCTACAGGTCAAGTGTGGCGCCTGTCCAGACAGGCGCCACACTTAACCATACCAGCAGTGCCGCCTATCCTTTCAGGCGCCACAGCTGGTATAAAAAAAAACATAAAACTTTAAAAAAATAATAAATGAGCAGCTGTGGCACTTCATTAAGGAAGTGCCACAATATGTGCGCCACCTTTCAACCTTTTTGTAGTAGTGAACACTTTCAAATGATTTGTCTTCACAACTTCATATCAACAAAAACAAATATATAACAGTTCTACTAATTAAACATAAAGTATGATTCTTAATTACTTGTCCTTTTTTAAAAATACTTAGTGGTGAAAAATGATAACCATTATATATAAGAAGTCAGGATTTTGAAAAAAATTATTTGATAATATTTGACAGTTCTTTATAATGAACTATTATATATTCTTCAACAACACTTAATAATAAGAAAATTATTTAACAATACATTACGATTATTTACAAATAACTATTATGCATTATTTAATATAAATAAAGGTAGAATTTTGAAAGATATCATATATAAAAGAGTAGGATAAATCCTAAAACATATAATTTAACAATACATTATGGTTCTTCACAAAGAATTGTTAAGTATTGTTTAATATAATTTGACAATATATTATGATTTTTCTCTAAGAATTGTTAAGTATTCTAAAATATAAGCAAAGACAGGATTCTAAAAGATATCAAATATAAAAAGGAGAGATTCTTTAAAAAAATATTTGACAATATGTTATCGTTCTTCACAAAGAAACATTAAATATTCTTTAATAAAAAATCGGGATTCTGCTATGTGGTATGTAATCTAGTGATCTGTGTGGCTGTGTGGTTTATAATGATGCAACCTATAAGGTTGGCAGTAATGTGAAGTATGTGGACAATAGTGCATTATGTGGGCAAATAGTGCAACCCCACCTGTATTGTATTTAACAATGTGAAACATCAAAGTAGGCAGCGGAAAGATCATGAACTGTATGTGCTTAGGCCATAAGAGTTGATGGATATGTATGTCCTTAGGCCGGTAGAATGCTATGTTTTAAGAATGGTAATGAGTAAAGGCGCGAGGCAGTAAGTTTCAAGAAGCCAATGGCATGGGGGTTATTCCCTAGGCAGTAAGATCAGTGTGACCAAGCGTCTTGGTGTGGCCTGGGCGAGTTAGGTCCAGTGCTTGTTATGATTGTTGCCTAGGCGAGTAAGGGCTAATGCCTGTTATGATTTATGGGTGAGTTAGGTCCAGTGTTTGATGTGATTGTGTGATCCAGGTTGAGTCTCGAAGAGGTTGTGAAGCCTAATGAACCAAGCATTATGGGAATGGACAGTGGGTCCTGTGTTTGATTACATGCTACGTACTATGTACTGTATGAATGATGAATGCCAAATACTATCTAAGATTTTTTGATGAGAATATGATGGTTGTGTTGCATGCTTGCTAAGCTTGTAGATGAAAGGGATAGATTGAATATGATCATTATTTTGCATGGCTTATGAGGTTGCACATGGTTGTGCCCTGTTTCTAGACTTGATTCTGGAACAGTGTAGGACTTTATGGAATTCTGTAATTTTGTGATTGAGATGGTAGTGGTTCATATATTTCCTATATAGAGGACTTAAAGTGCTTTCCATAGAACTTTGAATCACTCCATTTTAATTTTTATAGATTTAGTTATGATTTTTCAAACTTGAGTTAAAAATCTAGCAGATTAAGTGACCCACGAATTTATGGCCTTTTAGGTAAATTGGAGCAAGTATGAGACCAAATCTTAGATTCATGTCCTAAAGGCCCATGTAGTCCCATTGGAAAATCAATTTCATGGCTCTAATAATATGGGTATTTATTTAGGGCCATGAGAAGTCAAGAAGAAGCATCTTCAATGGTTGGGAAAAAAAAGTACAAGAGGAGGACTCAAGACACAAGGTAGTGAACTTACCTCTCCTGCATGTAATTGACATTTGTGCTTGTATACTGATGCATGTGATTGCTTTACTTTATTATGTGAAACATATATGAATGATTGAAGCTCTATTTCTATTTATGCTATATCTATAAGTATGTTGTCTAAAACATTGAGCACGCAGATACATCATTGTGTTAGCATGAGTTTATGTAATGCAAGTATGTCATGCATTAAGCACTTATCTTACATGCATATTTATACTGTTTGCTGCTGAGATTCTCTCGAATCTCACTCTCCCTTAACTAACCATTTAGATAGGTGATCTCTAGAGGCGTGCTGATAATAGAAAAGAGGACTACACATGGAAGGATGTCTATGTCTTGCTGGAACGGGTTTAGACACTCTAATAGCCTTGTTTAGCTACATTCTTTTTAACCGTTATATATAAACCTTGCAGGAAATTTTTGTAATCGAGCTCTTTTTATTAGTATTTTCATGTTATTCCTGTGTGCCCACCGAACTGTGCAATTGTTACTTTGATTAATATCTAAAAAAGGTGGTATCCGCCTTACAGCATGAATATACTGTTATTATTAAAACAATATTGCTTCATTATATTACAAGAGTTCCTACAAGGGTTCGTACATAATAATTACACACCTTAAAATAATGAAAAGGTCTACATATAAATAACGACTCCACTTGCACTCGTCCGAAACCTTCTGTTGCCGGTAATTACTATTTTGCCCTCTGAGCCATTGTCTACTATTGAAACTTTTAAAGTGTAGGAAAAGGGTGAGATTCAAAGAATCTCAGTAGTAACATACAATCAGACCTATACCATGTGAAAGTAAATATGCAATGCACCATGTAATGTAAAATGATAGAATCCTATGTACACACTATCCAAGGCCAAACAACTATTTGCAACTTAGCTTAACTCTAACCCTTGCTTAACCCTGTGCCAACCCTAGCTTAACCTTGCACCTTTGTTGGGGTCCCATACCACAACTAAGCTAATATGTGTGTCCCAAACACTGAACTAATATTATAAAAGATGGCATACACAAGCATACAATAATCACATAGTGCATGAAAGAAAGAATTACTACCTGGAATTGCCCTTTCCTGCTCTACTATCAATTCGATACCTTTGATCCGGCTTGGGCTATTGAAAATTCCTATAAATTAAAGTTATAAGTAATTGGTTTTTACTTGAACTATTACTGCCTTTAATCATAAATTGTTGGTTATCTATCACAGTTCAAAAATTTCTGCACGGTATAACTCTGCACAGTGCAGTTTTACTGTTTTCCAAAAAAATTGGCAAATTTTCACTCGAATTTGGAAAATTATAATCAATTATAGGGACATCCAATTTGACTAATTCTAAAGCCTATGTGAAGCTTTTTCAATGTATGTTCATGGAAAAATACACAAGGCTAGTCCTTGTTATCAAATTTTCCCCAGAAATTCACAAAACTTGCTCCATTCCAGATTACATTTCAGAAACAAGGCACAACTTTGAAAAATCATATCTCTTAATATACTCATCCAAAAATTATTATCTACCTATCAAATTTAAGCTCTACATCTATACTTTAATCCTAGAAAGTTTCATAACATTTAGACTTGGTTTGGCTAATGAAATTCATTGCACAATCAAACTTCCTCCAATGAAACAAATCAAATAGAAGCTCCCTTTAACTTCATAAATTTCCACATTCACATACCATCATCTAAAATTCATGAACACATATATTCCAATATAATTTACCATTATAAACACAATGGAATCAATAAAAACACCAAAATCTTGGTTATAGGGTTCAAAATTTGCCTTGGTTGTGAATAAACTATGCTGGAGCATGTCAGGAAAGAATAAGGTAGTGACTCTTTTTCTTATACTATGTATAAAGCATTGTATGTATGTTTTCATGCATTGTAATACATTGTGATGCTTTGAGATTACAGCGAAAGCTAGCATAGTGATTACAGCTAAGCTGTTGCATTTAGATCGCAGCGGAAGCTGATGTATGATGTTTATAGCCATGAGTGTTGTCGTATGTGGCATGAGCCATATATCATTGTGATGCTGCTTATCATGATTGTATATGCTATATGTTTATACACTATATGAGTGACTTGTTGCTATTGGGATTCTCTTGAATCTCATTCTTTCCATCGACTAACATTTCAGACAGGGCAAGTGGCTCCAAGGAGAAATGGACAACCAGGACCGGCTAGGACCTTGTAAGGATATTACTTTTAGGTTGTTGGTTATCTATTGTGGAACAGGATGACTGTATATTATTTTTGGATGTGAATAATATTCTGTATACGGTAGTGTAATCCCCTAAATGGGAATTAGAAACCCTTAATCTAACCTTAAGTAATAAACCTGGGGTTGCCGAAAGTTTTGCTGTACACTCTGATATGTATGAATCTAATATAACTACATAGATAATTATATTCGATATTTTAATTTGAGACCAGGATAGGGAAGAAGTTATAAAAGATTTTGTGAAAATCCTACTGTAAGGTAGGAAGTTGAATTGAGTTTTAAATTATCTGATAGTCTCTAATCCAATTTATTATGCGTTATCGAATCCTAATTACTTTTATTAAAACAAGGGGTTATAACACCAAGAATAACAATTCTGATAATGGTATCAGAATTGATATTATGCACATACTGTCACTGATATGCAGTCAATACACAATATTTTAATGCCCAGAGGCAGGGGAACAATTTTGAGACAAGAGTTGTCTCAAGGTACTGATGGTCAGGAGCAGATAGAGTCGGTATATGTGTTTTGGTATAAGCGCACCAAAGTTAAGCATGCTTAACTCAAGAAAATCTTGGCATGGGTGATCCCTTAGGAAGTTAAGTTGGCAAGGTAATAGAAACTTAAGGAATAGTGAATGTCTTAAGGTTTTTCCATGACTAATAATCATTTTAGTTCAATGATTCAAAGGATGCTTAGAAGCATGGCGATGATGACAATGTAAGTATTAATCTTAATTTGAACCATTTCTATTGCAGTAATTATTGCGCAGAAATGTTCATTTGATAAGGTGATAGAACATTTGAGGTATAGTAAATGTTTGAAGTTTCTCCATGCTAAGTGATGATCGTTAATAACACCGTGGTATTAAAGATATGTAGGAATGATATACAGTGATATATGATGCATGGTGATTATGTCGTATGTCGATCCTAGAGGATCCAATCTGATGATATTGAAGGTTGGGATAGGCTTGAATCATATCTAAGCTAAAATAATACTTAGGTCAACATGTGAATTGGTTGTACTATGGTTCTGTTCATGATAGGGAATTTGAACCTTGTGAACCTGGTGTATAGTGATAAATCTTCAGTAATGTTTCGAGGATATTAACCAAGTACCGTGAAGGTTAGAATAGGCACTATTGATCTTGATTCTTAGCTAACCTATTGGGTACTGATTTCCAATTTGTGTGATATTGAGGTTCTAGATTTCATGATGAACCTAAAAGTTTGGGTTAGAGACCTTAGCCTATAAATCCTACATGCCAGATATGTTATAGTAGACAGTGTGTCCAGAGGCCTTAAGACCAAGCTTTTCAGAACTGGACCGAACCAGATAGTTTAACCGGTCAGACCATCGGCCGGTCCCTATGGTGAACCGGTCAGGGGGTTTGGGCTGCTTTTTCTTGGGAACCGTTTTGGGCCGGAATTCACCCATCGTTGAACCACTAATTGGTGTTGGGCCAGAAACCGGAACAGGTTTTTAATAACCGACCGATCCAACAAGTAGCCTAACAAAAGCCCAGAATTTTTTATTAATCTAATCACTGAACATATGATTTGGGAATTGGGAACGTCAAAAATCAAAACGCGAAAGTGGAAATTGGAAAATAAGAGCTTCTATCGACTGACCCTAAGTCCAAAATCCATCGTCGAATTGGGAACGGAGCTTTTGGCTTCGTCATCTGCCGTGTGTGGCTATTATCGTCCTCTATCGACCGTCATGTTGTTATTGTTGCCCTTGCTTCTTCGTCAATTTGTCAAGCTTTGTATACTGTGGTAAAGTCGACACAAGCTTTGTAGGCTATCTTCCTCCACCATTTGCACCATCGTCCCACGCCGTGTGAGGCTGATGTGTGGGGTCTGTGATTCTGCCTCTCTCTGCCACATCTAAAGCCCCAAATCTCATCCCTCACAGCGTTGCCAATGAAGCTTCTGTAATTTGTATGATAACTTATTGTTCTTTGCTCTATTGTTGTGTTTGTTAGGATCGGTAGGCACAGCGGAAGAATTTTAAAAATTTTCACCGATCCTAATCGAGGATCTATCAACAGCGTTTAAACCAAGTTGGAAGGATTCATACCTTTTTGATGATTCAGAGTTTTCACGATCTCTAGGAGCCAACACGTCAGGTCCGCTCCCTCTACCGGTATCCACACGAATGCTCTCCAACCGAGACTGCGTGCTAGTGCCTCTAATGTCTCCTAGGGTTTCACTTGCGGCTCTCAATTCTCATGTGCATATGAATATATCTGCTCTATCAAGTTTATAACCTATGAGGGCTATTTTCAAATTTCAAAATTAATCATCATTAATTTTGAAATTAATTAATAATTAATTATCTTGATGAGCTAATTAAATAAATTCAGTTTAAATTAAATATGTCCAACAGTTTTAATTTAACCTATTTATTTAATCCAAATAAAGAGCCATTAGATTTAATTTATCTTCATAAATTAAATCTAAGATACTATATCTCTATCATGTTAGTTATTAAATTTAATATATCTTAATAAATTAAATTTAAAACTAACACAATATAATAATATCATATAATATATATATACATATATATATATATATATATAAGATATATATTTCAAAAAAAATATATATCTATATAATATCATTAAATATAATAATATCATATAATATATATACACATATATATATATATATATAAGATATATATTTCGAAAATATATATGTCTATATAATATTATTAATGAATTTTATATTATATATATATATATATAAAATTCATCCACCCTAAATTAAACATTATCTCGTGTTGGGCCATTCTTGTGTGTGACCCTGTAGGCCCATATGAAGTTGGCAGTGGGCCAATAACTATACTAACCCAAAAGTCGCAAGCGGCCTCTAGCAAGACATTACGACTACTCAATTCATATGAGGATCGTTATCACGATGCAACCTATCATACAACCATGTCACGTCCCTTTTGTCACACGATATATTGATCAAGGATAAGGCATGGATAATGTCATCCTCTTGTTCCTGACCATTACTTTCTCGATTCCTGATTAGCCTGATAATAGAGACAGAAACTCCTTTCATCATAGTATGGCCATACATTTCTCAGACCCACTCATCGAGGGGCCCAGTAATATCTCTCTCTACTAATGTGAGGGACAAATTCCATCTTGATCATTCATATTCCTCTGCATGAAAAACCACTAAGCCCGATTGTAGCCTTTATCATCACCCGGTCAAAAGTGACTTTTGACTAGTTTAAAGCTTAGCAACTCTCATGTAGGAATCCATGATGACCTTAGGTCAAAGGGCATTGTGACGTGGTTATGCATGAGAAAAGCTTATGACTTGATCCATGTAGCTTTCTCATAGTGGGTCGGTCCAGCACCTTGTACTCTTACAAGTGCCTAAGACTTTGATTCGTATCTCTATATCTTATCAAAGTCATACTGATCTTGTTTCATCTCTGCTCCTGCATAGATGACCGACCAGGGACATTTTAGGACAATCTTTATGAATTATCCAAGGATACAATTATCACAGTTAACATGCAAATAATATGATAACAGAATGGAGAAATTTCATTAAAATAATAATGTTCAAAGTACAATGATTGGCCCTTAGGGCACAATTTCCAACAGTTTTTTCTCAATTATCTCAATTTATGGATTGTTGAAATTGGAATGTAAAGCTTATTCGGCTTCTTAGCTTAATGTGGGTTTTGAACCGAGAGTTATTGTTTGAAGGTTGAATTATGAAACTGATGAAGTTATACTTGTGGGCTGGTGGCTTTTAGTTTTTCGGCTTCTAGCTCAATATTCAAACTTAAAAAATGTCCTGCTGATTAAGTATAATGAAATTGATGAAGTTATGCTTGTTTCTGGGCCTCTGGCATTGCAAAAATGTCCTACGATGCAAAAATTGTTTTTTCCCTTCTGGCATGCTCTTAGTATCTGTCAAATATAATGATCCTAGTTAAAAAAGTCCTGATTGTTCTTAAATGTCCAGTCGTGCAAATTATTGTATAATACTAATTTTTAGAATTTGGTTTGTTCCATACTATTTTATAAACATGTTTTTGAAGAATAAGGCAATGAGGCTCATCCTCAATCTAAGGCTGGAATTGGAAGCTCTGGGATTGGAGTTAGAGGTCTTGATTTTGGGTCATTTTCTCAAGAAGATAATGACATTTTTAGTCTAAATGATTTTCAAGAAATTCATGCTTAGATCAATTAAGAGGCACCAAATTCCAATGCTTGACAAGTCATGAAATCATTATTATTTGTACTTTTTGTTAGGTTAATGGTTGACTTAATGTTCATCCTTAAATAATGTTTGGTGACTTTATTAACTTCATGTGAAATTAGACTAAAGATTAATTAGTGTAATATATATATATATATATATATATATATATATTATTTTCACATTTAATTATTACGTCATCGGTCCGGTTAAACAGCTTAATTGTTCCAACCTGTTGACCATGACCCACTGACCTTTCCAGCTCGATGTTCGATTTGGCTTTTAAAATATTGCCTAAGACCTAGTGGACTAGTGTGCCTTGGGGGTGGAAAATTTATTTGAGATTGCTTTGGGTTAATGATGATCCGTAGAATTGAGGAACAAAATTCTTACGGACATGAATCCTTGCAGAAAGGGATTTTGAAAATTTGCTAGTTGTTAAGCTTAGCATAGGGAAAGATTATGATCATAAAATATTCCCTTAAAGGATTGATTGAGGTGATAGCTCTCTGATGAAATGAGAGAAAGAATTGATCTACCTACTATTCCACTAGCTTGAGGCTATACTAGGAGTCAATTGGTGGATGGTAAAGAATGTGTTGAAAGGTATGAGTAGAGAAGGGTTATCAAGTAAGTTGTAACCCAAGAATCAACTATTAAGCTTTAATTCCACAAGAATTTGAAATAGCCCAGAATGATTTGAGTTAGAACTGGTCAGGAACTGGCACAAAGGAATGCATATTTCTAATGTTGTTAGGTGTTATAAGAGGTTTCTATGGGACTCCTACTAAATAATCCTGATATTATAAAAGCTTATATGAGGAGATAAATATCAGAGTGCACAATGGAAGTCTACGACTCTATGTTGATTATAGGAAGTTGAATAAGTAGCCATTGAGATCAAGCACCCACTTCCTAGAATAGATGATTTATTTGATCAGTTGTCTGATTCCTGTGTGTTTTCCAAACTGAGTTGAGATTTGGGTATCACTAGCTTGAGGTACAAGCAAAGGATGTACCGAAGACTAATTTTAGGACCAGATATAGCTATTACGAGTTTCTTGAAATGCCATTTAGGCTGACCAATACACCTGCCATGTTCATGGACCATATGAATCAAATTTTTCGTCCGTATTTGGACGAATTCCTGGTAGTATTTGTTGATGATATATTGGTATACTCGCAGAGTAGATCAGAACATGAATAGCATTTGAGAATTGTATTAAACACACTGAAATCTAAGCAACTCTATGCTAAGTTGAGTAAATGTGAGTTTTGGCCTACAAAAGTTAAATTTCTAGGTAATATAGTCTCACAAGAAGGATTCTTAGCGGATCATTGTAAGGTGGAAGCAGTACAGAACTGGAAAGGCCATAAACTATGGTTGTAATATGCAGTATTCTGGGTCTTGTTATTATAAGGGGTTATGTAACTTTTCCTCTGAAAACTCAACATTATGCGTGGGATAATAATTGGGATAATAACTTTTCCTAATCCATCTATAGCTTCATAGAGCCATAGATGGCAATTTATTATAGCACCAGTATTGATAATCCCAGATCCACAATGGACCTTTATTGTCTTTACTGATGCCAGTCAGCATGGATTACAAAGTGTGTTAAATCCCAAATACGAGTAAGCATGGATTGGGATGTATTTTGATGCGAGCCGAGTGGGGCGTATGCTTCTTGTCAGCTGAAGCTTCATGAATTGAACTATCCCACCTATAATCTTGAGTTGATGGTAATAGTGTTTATATTGAATCTGAAAATGTTGCCTTTATGGTGTAACCATAAAGTTGTACTACAACCACCAAGATTTGAAATATTTATACGATAAAAAAGAACCGAATATGAGAAATCACAGACGGATGGAGCTGCTTAAAGAATTTAACTTGGATATAAAGTATCATCCAGTAAAGGCTAATATTGTTGCTAACGTATTAAACCATAAAACAATGCAGGTGCCAACCATGATGATTTGTGAGGAGAAACTGATTGAGGATGTTGGAGATCTTAGTTTGTCTAAGAAGATTTTGATCAATGGTAATAATGTCAGTAAGACATGTAAGGATCTGAGAGCAGCAATTACAAAAGCTCAGATCAATGATAGATGAGCACAATTTGTAGCACCTTAAATTTTATATTCACAAAATATATTGTAACTATATGAGAAATTCAATAAAATGGTGAATATTCATGAATTTGGAATTTATGTATTTTATAAATGTTCATATTCATGAGAAATTGGGAAAAAATAATTATGGAATTAATTTAGGTAATTTAAAAACCCAATATTAAGGTCTATAAATGGAGAAATAATATAAAAAATATTTGGTCCAAAAATAAATGGAAATTGGCCAAATAAAAAGAAGAAAAGAAATTAGATTAAAATGGTAATGGCAAAATTGTAATTTTGTCAATTTAGCACAAAATTAATTATTTTTGGATTAATTGAAATTAACTTCAATTAATTAAGAAAAATAAAGGGGAAAAATATATTTGGAATATTTTGTTCAAATAAATATGAATTTATTGAAAACTTGAGCAAAAGTGCAAATTTGACTAAAATTTTGACTTTACGTGTATAAGTAACTTGAACAAGTTCTTAAGCTAATTGGGACCTAAAGGAGGGATTATTGGGATGCTATTATAGATAGCAACTGAGTAAAATATTAGTTGCATGATGCTTGGGCATAATAGTATGGTTACATGTACATAGGATTTATGTATATAATAAAGTGTGATTTTTGGAATTTTGCTTTAATAAATAATTAAAGTATGATAAAAGATATTATAAAATACATCATCTCCTTCCTCCCATCAGCCATTTTCGATGCCAAACAAACCTGAATAGAGAGAGAGTGTGAAATTGTAGAGAGAGAGAGAAAGAGAAGAAAAGCTTGTAAAGGTAAGTGATTTCTTCGGTAAATTGGTTCCTAAAGCATGTAACTCTACTCCTAAGCTATTCTTCTATGTTTTTTAAGTTTGTAAAGCTCAAATTTGGTGTTGAGACATTAGGGTTTTTCGGCCACAACATGAAAAGCCAGAAGGAAGTGAAAGGTAACTCCCAAGCCTTCGAATATTGACTATTCTAGCTGCTATGAGTGATTTAATCGGTGAGATTTCACCGGATTGTCTTTGGTTTTAAATTTGGAAATTGAGATAGCATAAGGGTTATGCTACCAAAATTTATTCCTAATGGTAGTTGTAACCTAATTAAATAGTTAATAAAGTGGTTAGGAGTAGAAAGAAACAAGTCTACTGAGTCGGAATCGAAAAACCCCGATTTTCCCCGGAGTATACCTAAGTTTCGGCCAGGGCTATAACTTTGGGTTAGAATTGAATTTTTGAGTTTTTTGATGATTCCATTGAGTTTAGGGGGGAAATTAGGTGGGGTTACAGTTGGTCATCTTTTCATAAAAGCCCGAAAAAACATAATTAAGAAAACGCCCTTGAAATAAGGAAAGTGGGGTTACTAAGCGTTATATTTGTCTTTTAGTAATGAATTTAATAATTTTGAGTTCAGAAATGGATACCTTGGGCGAAATTACGTCAAAATAGCCCCGGTTGAAATGTGATTTCCAACCTAATACTTCCCAATCCTTTAGGCTTTCATTGAGCTTATTATAGCCACCTAAAGGGTGTGAATGGTAACCAACCTTAAGTGATATGAAAGTAAGGATTTGGAATTGAGGTTGACCCTATATCCTTGATTTGGTTTATAGGGTTCAATATTCGTCTTTATCTTGAGTAGCCGGTGATGGAGCATACGTAGAAAGAATAAGTGTAGGGAACTTACCTCTTTTACATGTATATGATATTTATGTTGGTATTGATGCATGTTATTGTTTTACTTGATTATGTGAAACATGTGTGAATGATTTGAAGTTATGTTTCAATTTATGCTATGGCCATATGTATGTTGTACGAAGCATTGAGCTTACAAATTTGGCATTGTGTGTAAGCATGAGTTATGCAAGCATGTCATGCATTAAACATCTATCTTGCATGCATATTGGTAATGTTTACCTACTGAGATTCTCTTGAATCTTACCCTCCTCTACTAACATTTTAGACATGGTAGGTGGATCGAGGTTGGAGCAAGCAGCCAGGGGCGACAAGGTCTCCCTTTTAGGTAATTTAAGTTTTGGTAGTTGGTTATCATTGTAGCTGGAATATTTGTATTCGATATGGATGTATATTTGATTATGTATGGAGAAGAGATTTGTGTAATCCCCGTTTGAGGAATTGTAAAGGGCGAATGTGCCCTATGAATTCTATGTAAAGGTATGAACCCGGGAGTTGCAGGGATGATATTGTTGTACACTCTGATATTTATATAAATGTGATATTCTGCATGATGTAACTGTATTCGAAAATGAATATGAGACCAGGTAAATTAGATTTCGGAAGTTATTTGTGAAAACCCTATCATGAAGATGGGATTTTAAATAAGTTTTTTTTTCTTATTGGTCTCTATTTCATCTTAATCACGTATTTCGGATATAATTACGGAAGGGGGTTCCAGAAAGTGTCTTGGAAAGAGTAAGAGCAAAGGAACAAGACTAGGGTTCAAGAGGCAAAATCTAAGGTAAATACTTATGATTTCAAATGTTCTTGCCTTCTAACTTGTGTAAAACCTCTTTTAATCTCTTCTCCTCCATGAATATCATGGTTAGCAAGGAAGATTCCAAGGGAGGAGAGAGAGAGGAAGACGTTATAGAGAGAGAAAGCTTGAGAAATCAAAGGCATCCTCAAGAACTTCAAATACTTTGGTATATTGTTGTTATGGTGGTGGTTTTTGCCATGATTTGTACATTGTTTGTTAATTTTGTAAGTTTGGAAAGTGGAGACCTTAAGGTATTAATGCTGCCCAAATTTCCTCAAATCATATTTAGTATGTGTTCAAATGGTATAACAAGGGGTTCGGGGTAAAAAGGGGCATGGTTTAGGGGTTGAAATTCAAAAATCACATTTTTCCTTTTTCAAGACACAGAGTTTCGGCCAGTTGGAGTTAGAGGGGTTAGTGCTGGAATTTCATAGATATGATAGTTCCATGGTGTTCAAGAGGGAAAATTGTGTAGAGTTGATGTTGATTACTTTGTGAGATAAGCCCTAGAAAGTGAAATTACAATGAAGTTACAAAAATACCCCTAAAACCCTAAATAGGGGTTGTCAAGGGCAAAACTGTCATTTGGCAGTGATTTTGTGAAATCCGAGACCAAAATTAGATTCTACACTCAAAACTATGTAGGAATAGCCCAGGTCAAAATTTCTGAAAAAATACAGTCGGATTGAGTAAAAAGGGGCTTAGATCGAGTCTCCAGAGGCATATTGGTAATTTTGTAGGTTGAGACTAACATAACCAATAAAAACACTTTGGAAGAGTCTAAAGTAGCACATAAATGGGTATTAACATAATTCTTGTACATTTGAATTATGTATCATCATTATATTAATAATTATATTTAGGTGTTCCATGCATAAATAAGAAATTCACCTTCCATGATTGTAGGGATCTCCATAACTAATTTGGGTTTAATGGGATACATTGAATCAACTTCATACTGGAGAACCTGTAATACCCGTTTAATAACCCGATTAGCTCAAAAACGTGTCAAAAAAAATATCTTCAAAAATGATGATATGTGATTAATGGGGTTTGGATATAAGAAAGAAAGTAAGTTGAATTTAAAATTAGATGTTAAATTAGGTATCATAATTATATTTAGGTGTTCCATGCATAAATAAGATATTCACCTTCTATGATTGTAGGGATCTCCATAACTAATTTAGGGCCCGTTTGGTTCGATCCCATTACACCCTGCGGTGTAGTGCAATGCGATGCAATGGTAATGCAATGTAATATTAATTACAGGGGTAGTGTTTGGTTTGATTTTTAAGCAACGTGCAATGAGTTAATATTTTAACAATTATTTAAAATTAATATATTACACAAAGTCTATTTTACCCCTTAATATAATTTTTGTAGAAAAAATAGTTACAAGCCGGCGATGGTGGGGATGGAGGAGGAGGAGGTAGTGATGGTGGCAATTATGGGGGTGGCGAGGGGAGGAGGAGGTGGTGGCTGCGGTGGGCGACGGGCATGGAAGAGGAGGTGGTGGTGGTGGTGGGCGGCGGGGGGTGGACGAGGTAGTGGTGGGCAGTGGGCTGATGGTGGCGGCGGAGGTAGTGGTGGCGGCGGTGGCGGTGGAGATTGACAGGGGTGAGGGTGGCAGCGGAGGAGGAGGTGGCGGCGGGGGGAGGGCCAGTGCGGGGCCGGGGGTGGTAGTGGTGGGTGGAGGTGAAGGTGACGGCAGTGGAAGAGGAAGAGGTTGTGGCGGTGGCAGTTGTGACGTGATGTGGCAAGTGAAATGAGATAAGTGAAACAAAGATAAGGGAAATTAAATGGTAAATTGGACTTTTTAGACCATGCAATGGGATGGTACTGAGGATTCATAGGGGGAGAGGTATGAATGAGGATTACCAATTTTTTGGTAATCATCATTACCATGGTAAACCCTATTACCATGTTAAAGAGCAACCAAATACTCTTCTCTTGGTAATGCAATCATGATTACCATTGTAGGTATGCAATGGGGTTGAACCAAACGGGTTCTTAGGTTTTATGGGATACATTGAATCAATCAATTAATCAACTACATACTAGAAAACATGTAATCATCAACTACATACTAGAAAACATGTAATACCGTTAAATAACCCGATTAGCTCAAAGACATGTCGAAAAACACACCTTCAAAAATGATGATATGTGATTAATGGGGCCTGAATATAAGAAGGAAGTAAGTTGAATATAAAATTAGATGTTAAATTAGGTATCATAATAATATTAATAATTATACTTATGTGTTCCATGCAAAATCAAGAAATTCACCTTCCATGATTGTAGGAATCCCCATAACTAATTTGAGTTTAACAGGATAAATTGAATTTAAATCATCAATCAATCAATCAATCAATCATCATTATACTAAAAACTTGTAATACCTGCTAAATAAACCGGTTAGCTCAAAAATGGGTCCGATAAACACACCTTAAAAACTGATGATGCGTGATTAATGGAATTTAAATATAAGGAAGGAAGTAAGTTAAATTTGAAATTAGACGTTAAATTAGGTATCATAATTATATTAATAATTATACTTACGTGTTCCATGCATAAAGAAGAAATTCAACTTTCATGATTGTGGGGATCTTCATAACTAATTTGGGTTTAACAGGATAAATTGAATTTAAATCATCAAGCAATCAATCAATCATCATCATACTAAAAAACTTGTAATACCTGCTAAATAAACCGATTAGCTCAAAAAACGGGTCCAATAAACGCATCTTAAACAATGATGAGGCGTGGTTAATGGAGTTTGAATATAAACAAGGAAGTAAGTTAATTTTGAAATTAGATGTTAAATTAGGTATTATAATTATATTTACCGGTTCTGTGCATAAACAAGAAATTCACCTTCTATGATTGTGGGGACCAAGTTTGTATATATATTATCAAACCCCGAGGGGGAAATTTGTAATGTAATTAAGTACCATATATCAATATAGTAGAATATTTATACTATTCTTGCATTGCTCACCGAATAGACTACTCTGGTTAATATCAATAATAAGTGATATGTAATACGTGGGTCTTATTTGTCCAAAAATAAAATAAAATACGCGGGTCTTACATATTCCGTACTAATCATATTATCATATTCGATGCTTCTATTGCTTCCAAATGCGTAATTACATGATATTGACACAATTTAAATTCAATTTATCCCGATTTGATGTCTAAATTTAAATTCCGTTCTCATCATATTCCTGATTTGATGTCTAAATTTAAGAAAGGTGAATTTCTTGTTTATGCATGGAACACACAAGTATAATTATTAATATAATGGTTATTAAACAGGTATTACAGGTTTTCTAGTATGAAGTTGATTGATTCAATGTATCCCATTAAATCCAAATTAGTTATGGAGATCCCTACAATCATAGAAGGTGAATTTCTTATTTATGCATGGAACATCTAAATATAGTTATTAATATAATTATGATACATAATTTAACGTTTAATTTCAAATTCAACTTACTTCTTTTCTTATATTCAAACCCCATTAACCACGTATCATCATTTTTGAAGGTTTGTTTATCCAACATGTTTTTGAGCTGATCGGGTTATTTAACGGGTATTACAGGTTTTCTAGTATGAAGTTGATTGATTGATTGATGATTGATTGATTGATGATGATTGGTTAAAATTGACGATAATACATATATGTACCTCCGCCACTGGCAATTGTAGGTAGTGTATACGTAAAATTAGTAGCTCAATTACCAAATAAACTTATTTTTTATTGAAACATGAATCAACATTAATGTCCTCAATTATGGTGCATGCTTGGAACTGTATATAAAATGCTTCGGCTTTTTTGGATTGTCATGAATATATCATTTCGTAAATATGGCGAAAACCATGTTATTAACTTTACTTTCAATAGTTGTGGGTGTTTCAGCTGCACAAGAACGCGAATCACTCCCTGGATTTGCCACAAATTCTAGCAATGGGATATGCAAGTCAATGGTGGAGACACAAGGATACGCTTGCGAAGAACATAAGGTTTAATTATTTTATAATTATTATTCCTTTTGTTCCATATTAATGGCTTTTTAGTCATCATGTGTGAGCTTTATTCTTTTTTTTTTTTTTTCCCAACACACACAGGGTTAAGGTCCAATTTTACCGTGAAAGTTTTTACATAGGATATGTGAATATTCAGAATGTTTTGTTGGGATCAATATTGTAAGAAAGGCCTAATATAACCCCTAACCATTAATTTTATAGTGTTTTTCTTAGTCCTATAGTCTTAAAATCATTTGTTTTTATTTTAAAAAAAATACCGACATTGACATTGTAAGTGTTGGAAAAATATTCACAAATGTTCATATATTAAGTTTGATTTTTTTGATAAAAAAATAACAATTGTTGACAAAAAAATCTGTTATTTGAGATTAACAATGGTTGGAGAATTGAAAATATAGTTTATAACATTAAGGAATTAGACTGAAACTTTTAAAGTTCGAGGATTAAAGTTGTATTTTTGCCTCTAATTAAAAAAACAAAATCTGCAGTGATATGATGCAAGTTAACTTGTATAAAAATTCAGGTTACGACAAAGGATGGTTATATCCTCAGCTTGCAGAGGATTCCGGGGGGACGATCTGGTCAAAGAGCAAATAGGCCACCTGTTCTATTACAACATGGTCTCTTTCTGGTAATTAGCTTAATTATTGGATACAAATTTCTTTTATTTTTGTTTCATTTAATCATCATAATTACTTCAAGCAAATATTATGTTTTGCTTTGTGGGTTTTAGGACGCTGTATCATGTCTTATCAGAAGTACCGATGAATCATTGCCTTTTATCTTAGCGGACAATGGCTTTGATGTGTGGCTTGGCAATACACGTGGCACCCAATATAGCAGTGCCCACACATCCTTTTCACCTACTGATAAGGTAAATTTTTTTAAAATGTTTTGGGCATACCAGCGAATCCGACTGAGTGTTTAGATTATCGAAATGAATTCGAATCTCAAACTGATTTCTCGTATACTCTCTTTATTCCTATTTATATATCATGCTGAAAATAATGTTCGATTTTAAAACAATCATACCGATCACTCTCAATCACTCTACCCATCATAATTACTTAACAATACTCATATGCTTAGGGAAAAAATCAATTTCTTTATGCATATTGCAAATATATATATAACAGAAGTTTCTAGAAAATGATTTTTCTTTTTCTCTTTTTTTTTGCCCGGACCTAGAAAATGAAATATATCCATTAGCTCTTTTTTTGCTACTGCACGGTATCCCCCAACCCGTTGGGTCAAGGACTAATCCGTCGGGTACTGTAGGGCCCAGTGGGGGCGACCCTCCCAGACACACCTGCTCCATTCCCACCCCCCAGGATCGAACCCCAGAGATGATGGTTAAGGGACACAACTCCCTTTACCAGTTGTGCCAGTGTGCGCTGGTATATATCCATTAGCTCTCATGATATATAACTTGTTTCTTTTTGTTTCTAAAAAATCTTCAGGCATATTGGGAGTGGTCATGGGACGAATTGTCTTCTTATGACCTTCATTCTTTAGTTCAGTACGTGTACAACCACACTGGGCAAAAAATGCATTATACGGGGCATTCTCAGGTTATAGTATATATTATCTTTATTATATTCCCCCTTTTATTTATTATATTCGAATTTTATTTACCCATAAAGTGTGAACACATATATACTTTTTGTGTTGGCTCATAATTTTTACCGAGCTTTTCTTTCGTTTTTGACAAATTAAACATGACGAAGGACACACACTCACACTTATACATATATATAAATATATGTATTGACTATAGCTTGGAATTATATATATATATCCAGGGGACTGCGATAGCTTTGGCTGCATTCTCTCAAAAGGAATTGGTAGACATGATCAGATCTGCTTCTTTGCTTAGTCCAATTGCTCATCTCAATCAGATCCCTTCGCCATTAATACAATTTGCTGCAAATGCCTTTCTTGCAAATGTATATACCACACTCTTCTTCATAATTCTCCTTAATTTTTGTTCTCTATCAAGATTTAGATTTCATTACCCTATAAGCAATTAACTTGACCTCTCATTGTTTTCTCCTTTTTTTTCAGGCTCTATATTGGCTCAACCTTGGGAAGTTCATTCCAAAAAGTTAACCTACAATATATTCATGCATACACATGCTTTATTATGAAAAAAATTAATCCGTTAGTTCTTACAGTTTCATCCAGTTTTCAATTAGGTCTTTATAGATTTTTTCCTTTTACTGGGTCTTTATAGTTTCTTTTTTTGCCATCGGGTCTTTATAGTTTCTCAACTATAGGCATTAGTCCATATCCGTATAATATGTTAATTATGAGTTATGTAGGTAAAAATAAGTTGCTACAAAAAACCAAAATTGGAATGGGTTTTATAAAAATAAAATGAAGTAAAATGTACTCATCATCAACACAAAAAATTAATTGTTATGCTCATAATCATCTTCTTGCACACACACACACACACACACACACATTTGTATATGTAATATGATTGATTTTTATTTTATTTAGATCCATGAAGCAAAATTAATCCCGTGTCTGCTAAGTGAAAGCAACCTCGTCAGATACTAATGTTGGTTTGTTACCAATGAACATTATCTGAGTATAGGAACCAATATATTCCTATGATTGAGAAAAGTATGAGGCCCCAATGGAAAGGATAAAAACTACAAGGACTTGTTAAAAATTAGGGTATATTATAGGAACTTACATATTATTTTTTTCCTTTTGTGTTATTTTCATAACACAATATATTTAACAAAAGTAATGCATATTGCATCTAAAATGTTCTGTAATAACTCTCATCTTTAATATCAACAGTGAAGAAGCAGGCCGACTTGTAGAAGATTTCTGCACTACTACAGGCACCGATTGCTCTAACGTATGGGCTCTCATAACAGGTGCGGTATTTACCAAAAAACACTACTCAAGTTGTTAAGCACATAGAATAATACAATATGCTTCTGATCTTAGATGTAGGACCTAGTTTGTAAATGTAAATTACACTACAAATTACGTCATACATTTCTGACTAGACATAGTAGTTTTTTTCTCCCTTTTGCAACGGGTGTGTTCGTGTGTGTGTGAGTAGGCATTATATTTTATACCAATTAATTTGAAATTGTAGGCCCAAATTGTTGCGTTAATTCTACACTAGATGTCTTAGCTGATCGTCTGCAACCAACGGCAACCATGAATATGGTCCATTATTCTCAAAGTAAGTCTATTCATTTTATAAACGTAAACAGAATATGACTACATCAATGCATGTTCCTTCATAAGTTTCCAAAACAAGAAGTTCAGAATAAATATATTTGTGTTTCAATTCATAACTTTTGGACTACTAGGGCGACAATTTTCTTTTTGCTTTTTTCTTTTCCTTCTTTTAGAAAAATTAATGAAAATTCACTTTTCGAAAATTTTATTGGCCATGTGGACGTTTTACCCATTTTTCCTTTCTTTCCTCTTTCTTTATTTTTCATTTTTTGGGATTTTGATGTATTCTCTATATATATATTTATAATGACTATACTTTATACTTCATTCGCTTTGTAATATAAGATATATCTACCTCATTTAATCAGGTTAAAGAAGTTAGTTAATAGTACATATATTGTCTAAAATACCTTGGTCATCTTACTTAATTCCCTCAATCCCTATCCTCGGCTCCTTGATTATTGTTAAGAGAGCATTGATAAGGGTAAATTAGGAAAATATTGATGAATATGAAAATTATGTCTTATATTTAGAACTAAGACTAAAACTCCAAATATGTCTTATATTAAGTACCAAAGGGTGGATAAGTTAACTTTCATAATAATAATTATTTTCTTACCATTAGAAGGTGATCAATATATTAAACCTCCTACCTTCAAATCACTATGAGAAGCAGGTATTATATATCATATTTGTTTTGGAAGAAAACACTGTCCTTTCAAAATGAAAGCCATCAAATCTTAATTTTCTCCCAAATAAGATTTATTTCTTATTGAATAAAGATATATATAATATCTACTGAACCTATTATAATTTCATTTTTTGGCCAAAAATTGTTTCATTTATTTCTAAACTACAAACTCTCTTTATTCTTTATCAATTCTATTTATTGTGTGCTAATGGGCTCTTAATATGGGAAACTTATTTTTAAAAATCAAATTACGAAATATAAAATTAATAACATGATTAAGCAGGTGAATGTTCACACTATATACACAAGTTTTTTTTCACCCAACATACATGACAATCTATTCTATGTTGTCTGTGTGATGGATTATATATGAGCAGTGGTCAGAACAGGAAGGATGGCGAAGTATGACTATGGAAATCCAATACAAAACAATCAGCACTATGGACAACTCAGTCCTCCTGTGTACGACATAACCAATATTCCAAACGACTTTCCTCTTTTCATTAGCTATGGAAAAAACGACGTTCTATCAGATGTCGGAGACGTGCAGGTTTTGCTGGGGGAACTCAAAAACCATGATAAAGACAAGCTTATGGTGGTTTTTGTCGAAGAATATGCTCATGTCGATTTCATCTTGGCCTTCAATGCAAAAGAAGTCGTTTATGAGCCTATGATGTCGTTTTTCAACCGTAATTGAGTATTTTACTGTATGTTGCATTGTTTTTATATGACCTGATACTGTTGCATTGTTTAAAACTTAAATTCAGAAGCTATATCGCGAAGCATTTTACGCTTAACATTTTCCCTATGAAAATTCCAAATAATAAACTTCAAAAGTTGAACTTGTCAAATTGACTCACATGCCTAACAAATGTTAATAGAAAATAAGGTGGGTCTTATATTAAGGGTAAAATATAGTATTACTTTAAAATAAGGTGGAACTTACAGTTGAATCATTTATAGTTGGTCATACTTGGTCAGTTTATTTTTGGAGATGATAAATTAATTACCGATGGTCAAACATAAATTTATTAACTAAATGCTATCCAATAATGATTTTTTTTTTTATTAAAATAAATTGTTATTACATTCAATATTTATCCAGAAATCAAGGAAAATCACCAATTACATATCCTATTATATTTGTTGGAGATCATTATTAAATTTGATGAAATTGAATTATAGTAAATATAAGCGATCATCGGAGTTACATAAAAAAGTTCTATGTAGTTGGCAAAAAAAAAACAAAAACAAAAAAGAGTTCCATGTAGAAAACATTGAACATATACATTAATTTTAAGATAAGAAACGTAAAAGAAGTGTGTGTAGACAGGGAGAAAAGACCGTGTTGAAGTAAAATAAATCGAAAATGGGAAGAGCTTGTTTTGACTTGAGAAAACAAAAGCATTATTAAAACGGAAAAAATTTGAAAATTCAGGCATAACTATAAAACGGTATGACTCATGTAGGTGTGTGTGTTCGCTTCTACATATTCGCAAATATATAACATTTAATAAATAATAGTTACATCAAATAAACGTTATATATGTTGAGGTGGAGGTCGTATAAGAATATATAACGCTAAAACCTAATTATATATTTAACACTAAGAAAGGTTAATATATTTTAGTTACTATGGGTAAGAATTTTGGGCGTACCTAGAATCTGACTGACTCGTTGAAGTACCCACATGAAACCGAAGCACCGATGCGGACCCCAATCATGTTCTACAGCAAATACACCAAAGAGAGGAAGAGAAGAGGAAGATCTTATGAGAGAACCTTTTGAAGGGAGAAGTGCAATATTCTGTGTTATTCATATTCTGACTAACCTACTCCCTTAATCCCACACCCTATATATATAGTGTACATAAGGTTACATAGGAATAGATACAACCCTTAAACGTATGGTTATATGGCAATAGATATAATCTTTAAACCACAAAGGATATCTCTCTTTATAACCAATGTCTCTCCATGATAGTTCTTCTTGAATCAGGCTTGGGTCCTAATCAACCAAGGGTGGACTAGTATATTCTAACAATATAGATAATATATGAGCAGTGGTTAGAATAGTTAAGTATGCTCACCATCATATTTTGTTAATCTTCATGTATTTACTAACAAAAATGACGATTCTTATGAAATAACTATCATGTAACACTTTCAAATGATTTGTCTTCACAACTTGATATCAACAAAAACAAATATATAATGGTTATAATACTTAATCGTAAAGTATGATTCCTAATTACTTGCCTTTTTTAAAATACTTAACGGTTAAAAATGATAACCACCATATATACAGAGGCAAGATTTTGAAAAAAAAAATTATTTGATAATATTTGACAGTTCTTTACAATGAACCATTATATATTCTTCAACAATACTTAACAATAAGAAAATTATTTGACAATACATTACGGTTATTTACAAATAATTGTTATGTAATATTTAATATAAATAAAGGTAGGATTCTGAAAGATATCATATATAAAAGAGTAGGATCTTGAAACATATAATTTGACAATACATTATGGTTCTTCACAAAGAATTGTTAAGTATTGTTTAATATAAATAAAAATGGGATTTTGAAAGATATCATATATAAGGAAGAAGGATCCTGAAGAAAAAAAAAATTTGATAATACATTACGGTTCTTCACCAAGAACTATCACTACTACAAAAAGGATAAAAGGTGGCGCATATTTTGTGGCACTTCTTTAAACAAGTGCCACAGCTTCTCTTTTTTTTTTTTTGTTTTTTACCTCTATAATTTTTTTTTTTAATTTTGGGTACCAGCTGTGGTGCCTAATAGATTAAGTGCCACAATTGATGAGGCCTAGTGTGGCGCCTGCCTACGCAGGCGCCACACTAAAGCAGCTGTGGCGCCTAACCCACCAAGCGCCACAGCTGCAACATTGATTTTTTTTTTTTAAAAAAAAAGTGGGCATGTGTGGCGCCTAAATAAATAGGCGCCACACATGATAATGACTTGATCAGCTGTGGCGCCTAATGCATTAGGCGCCACAGCTGATTTGAGGCAATGTGTGGCGCCTATTTATTTAGGCGCCACACTTGCCCACTTTTTTTTTTTTTAAAAAAAAATTCAAATTGATAGTGTATCTCTTAATTATTTCATTTCCCGCGTAGTGGTCCTGTGTCCGCCTCCCATTCCTTCTCTTTTTGACTACTACTCCACTTTAATTATTTAACTACTTTCTCCTCCATTAAACTACTTTCCCTTTCTCATCTTCTTAGTGGATCCGTCGGCCCCTTCCCTCCATTTCCTATCATCTTCACACTAAAAAACACACCTACACGCTCACTCGTCACTCAAGCTAGCATCACCAACGTGGTCTCCCACTCCCTGCGCTGGTCAATTAATAAATTTGTAAGAAGAAGACTATTTCATTCTAGCTTGCTTTGTTTAAATTTTTTTTTAGTCAAGATAAACCGTAATATAACGTTTGCCTTTTTGTTCCTAATTTAATAGGAAAGAATGAAAACCTAGCTTGTTTCGTTTGCCTTTTTGCTTTGTTTAAATTTTTTTGCCGACAAGCTTGCGTTTTTTAGTAATCTTTTAATTTACTTAATTAGTTGTTGATGTACTGTGTTCACATATCAAGTTCTTGTATTGTGATATTTTTTATGTTAGCTTTGGAGACTATTAATGTAAGAACATTATTGTTGGGGAACTTGAATTTTAAATATGAAAATTATATATATATATATATATAATAGGTTGAAATATAAAATAGAAAGATTGACAATTTGTGGAGATGATAAACACGAAATCCACTCATTTTATATAAAACTTCACAATCAGGAGGCATAAAAAAGGGCCACAGGAAAAAAAAGAAGAAGAAGAAGAAAAAAGAAAAAAAAAAGGGACCCTACTGTGGCGCTTGCTCCAACAAGCGCCACAGGAGGCCCCCCTCCTGTGGCACTTTCTCAAACAAGTGCCACAGGAGGGTATTTTTTTTAAAAAAAAATTTTAAAATGTTGTGGCTCTTCCAAGCGCCACAGCTTTTTTTAGTGGCATCTAGATATGTGGCACTTCTCTAGCGCCACAGTTAATGCAATTATAAGCGCCACAGCTTTACTTTTTTGTAGTAGTGTATTAAGTATACTTTAATATAAATAAAGGTGGGGATTTTTAAAGATATCAAATATAAGAAGGCGGGATCTAAAAACATTTATTTAATATTACATTAATGTTCTTCACTAAGAACTATTAAATATTTTAACAATACATTACAGTTCTTCTCTAAGAACTGTAAAGCATTCTAAAATATAAGCAAAAACACAATTCTAAAAGATATAAAATATAAGAAGGTGGGATTCTTTAAAAAAAAATATTTGACAATATGTTACAGTTCTTCATTAGGAAACATTAAATATTCTTTAATAAAAAGGCGGGATTCTGAAAAATATCAAATATAAGAAGACATGATTCTGAAAGAATTTTATTTGATGCAACTCTTTAAACTCCTCAAACGTTTTCTGAGCTTCCCTAATAGGTCTTATACTCTTCTTTCCATAAGTTTTGTTTTGGCACTGCAGGTCTTGTTTTCCACTACCATCATGGGTATTCACTCTACAGCTCTTTCATCTTGTGATTCTTCCTCGTGTAAGCTCTTATTTCTTTTTTAAGGTAATGTTTTTAATTTAATTTAATTTTTTATTTCTAGCAATTGTTCTCTAGTTGATGCTCAAGGTCACCAGTCGAGATTATGATATCTAATCTGATGATGGTCGTTGGTTTGAAGATTAAAAGAGAGAAGAAAGATGCAAGAGAAAGCAGAGAACATGAAAAAAAATGATGAGGTAAAATGTTAAATTTTTTATTATTGAGCATCTCACATTCCTAAACTATAGCAACCCAAACTATCACTACTATAAAAATGGTAGCTGTGACACGTATTTTTCAACTATCTGTGGCGCTTAGAAAGTGTCACATATCAACACGCCACAAAAGAAGCTGTGACACTTGGAAGCACCACAACATATATATATATATTTAAAAAAAAATGCGTCACTTCCTATCACTACTACAAAAAGGGGCTTTAGTGGCGTAGGTCCTGTGGCATTTGTTTAAAGAAGCGCCAAAGCTTGTTATTTATTTATTTAAAATTAAAAATATTTGAAAGCTTTGGCGCTTACAAGCATAAACGTCATAATTGACGTTAACCTTGTATGACGTTTCTCTGAACAAGCGCCAAACAAGGCCTCCAGTTTTTTTTTTTGAAAAAACAATAGGAAGCTTTGGCATTTTATGTGGAAACGCCAAAGCTTCCTATATTTGAAAAATAGCTGTAGATGTAAGCCTCCACATATATATTAAAAAAAAACGAAGATCTGAGAAGCTTTGGCGTTTTATAATTAAACGCCAAAGCTTCCACATATATAATAAATAAAAAATGAAGGATATGAATCATATGATCATTGCAGATTTTTTTTTGGATCAAGATATATGGATGGGAAGCTTTGTTTTGAAAAAAAAATATGGTGAAGCTTTGGCGTTTTTTAATAAAATGCCAAAGCTTCTATTTAAAAAAAAAGTAGGGGAAGCCATTACAATAACTTAATACACGATGGAGAAGCTTTGTAAAAAAAAAAAAAAATTGGGGAAGCTTTGGCGTTTTTAATCAAAACGCCAAAGCTTGTATTACAAAAAAAAAAATAGGGGAAGCCATTACTACACGAAGGAGAAGCTTTGTAAAAAAAAAAAAATGGGGAAGCTTTGGCGTTTTTATACAAAACGCCAAAGCTTGTATTATAAAAAAAAATGTAGGGGAAGCTTTGGCGTTTTTTAACAAAACGCCAAAGCTTCCACAATTATTAAAAAAAAACAAAGGGATCATCTTTACTGAAGGAAGAAGAATCACGTGAAAGCTTTGGCATTAATTGAAAAGTCAAGTCAAAAAAGAATCAACACATAAAATATAGTTAAACTAACCAATTACATAAACACAGTGCCAAAACTTCATATTGAAAAAATAAAAATTAAAAAATACAATAGAAGCTTTGGCGCTTCCTAAAGAAGCGCCAAAGCTTCCATTTTTTTTTAAAATTTTATTTTGAAAATGGGAAGCAAGGACATTCTTTTATGAAGCGCCAAAGCTTCCCCTGTTTACAAAATTTAAAAACCCCGCCATTGACATCCCGCCATTATCACTCTCCCGCTTGTCACTTCCCATAACTTCGATCCATTACTCTCTCACTTTATTGATCTATTAGCTTTTCTTATTCGTTATCCCCGCTCCTTCCTCTCTTTGATGACAACAAGAGTAGAAGTAGGAGATCCCTAACTTGTAAGCATTGTTTTTTAAACATTTGATCCATGTTTTCTTTTTTTTTTCTTTTTGGTATAAATTTGCAATGACTCTTATATGTTTGTTCATATTTTTTATTTTTTAAGTATTGATTTGAAGTTTCAACTTTGTCAACTTAAACTTCCTATATATTGTTATTTTTTTTAATTTTTAAACTTAAAAATTAATAATATTGTAGTAATACAAATCATTGTAGTTAATGTTTTGTATTTTTTACCATTGTATTGTGATTTGTTTGTTTTATCAAGAAAATAAAATAATTAAAAAAATGATCATCATCGTTTTATATTGTAATTTACCTATTAGATGAAATGTATAGTCATTTACTTACTAAAAAATTATATATGATTATCAGGTATTTATTTTTACATAACACCGTAAAAAAAAGAAATATTTAAAAAAATTATTTAAAAAAAAAAATAAAAGTCCAAAGGAGGCATTGCCTCCTTTGGCGCTTATGTTAAAAATGCCAAAGGAGGCATTGCCTCCTTTGGCGTTTTTAACCAAAACGCCAAAGGAGGTGTACCTCCTCCTTTGGCGTTTTTACAGATTGAAAAGCGTTATAGGTATTTTTAATGGCGTCAAAAGCTTTGGCGTTTCTTAAACGCCAAAATATGTTTTAAAATAAGCGCCATTATACCACTTTTTTGTAGTAGTGTATGGAACTTCCTTGAGAAGCGCCATAGGAAGTAATGATTTTTTTTTTCAATTTGCTTCTTATGGCCCTTTTTCAAAGAAGCGCCACATGAAATATTTCCTTTTTTTAATTATATTTCCGTATTTTTAATTCATAGCGTTATAATTATAGTAATGGACTATAGTGAATACAAATTTCTATATCCATAGCAAAATGAAGAAAAGGCAACAACAATAAAATCACTTCAACATGATAAAAACAAATACCTAACTAACAAAATCAGTACTAAATATATTTATAACAATTGTGAATGAAATACAACAAATACAACTTAAATAAACAACACAACAATTGGCAAGAAACAATGCCTAGGGTAGTTAAATAGTAGCTAGCTAGCTAGAGGTTTGCCTAAACACTTATGTTTGAAATTGTGCCTTAGGGGCCAATCATTATACTTTGAACATTATTATTTAGTCCACTTCTCCATTTTGTTATCATATTATTTACATATTCACTATGATAACACTACTACAAAAAATATAAGATGTGACGCTTAATTTACAGAACATTATGGCGTTTAGCGTTTCTTGAATATATAGAAGTGTCATAGCTTGATTATTTATTTATTTTTAAATACAAAGCTATGATGCTTTCATAAGGAAGTGTCATAGAAAGTTGGCACTTCTTATGGCGCTTCTCCAAGGAAGTGCCATTGGAAGTCAATGCCTTCCAAAAAGTCATAACATGACATTTTTCAAGTAAATAAATTTTGTCTAACATGACATTTTTCAAGAGTCTGTTTTTGCACTCGTGAGTGATGTGGGGCCATGTTAGACAAAATTTATTTATTTGATTCTAATGATGTATCATAAGAAACCTCTTGCCATATGCATTCCAATGCAAAAAGAATCAGCTCTAAACTCCTTGTATTCTGCAAGTTATGATCGAAAGAGTGTCTATCGCACTAGACTGCACAAGTGTCAACTTCCAGAAGGCATAGCTCCTAGAATATAAGTTCAAATCTATCCATGGAAACCTCTTTGAGTCTAGTTTCATATGGCACTAGTTTCGTCTCAATCCGATTTGTAGTTTTTGAGTTATGCTGAAAACACCGAACTTGTCGTGAAAAGTGACGGTGATTTCACTATCAACTTCCACAGATCATATCTCCTTCATCTGACCTTCTTTAAATATGATCTTGGTGTACATGTTTCGTGTTGTGAGTATTCTTTCATATGCCGCCATTTTTGTGTCAATCCGACATTTGGTTTGAGAGACATGGCCAAAATATCGGAGTTCTATCAAGCTGAACGTAAAACAGAGTAGAACAGAGTAGCCCCTACACTCGAGTTTGTTCATCATCAAAAAGGGGGAGAATGTTAGATATGATTAGTTTTGATGATGTCAAATATAAATGTCAAATGATAAGAGCAAAAAGTTTATATAATACTTGAAAGAGGCAAGCTTAACCCAAGAAGGGGGTGAATTAGGTGATGTTATAAATTTTTCGCTTGATGTGGTGATATGAAAAAATATAGTAAATAGAGTAGAGTTGAGAAGATTTGAACACAGAGAGTTATACTGGTTCGGCTTAACAACCAGGCCTACGTCCAGTACTCAGAGATCAAGACCTACTGAGATTTTTACTATACCTCCAAGATTCAATAGGCTCTCAGAATGCCATAAAACAACAATTGTCCTAGAAAGGACTACGAGCAGAAATATTCTCTCACTAAGGAATTTCTCTCCCCCTTACGACAAGTCTTATGTGTAGAAAAACAACCTATGACCTTTCTCACTTGCTTATGTATACAAGACTTATGAGCAGTAACGTTCTCTCTTGCTTATACCACTGTAAGTCTTACAAGCAGAAATGTTCTCTTCTGCTTGTATCTTATAAGTCTTATGAATGGAAGGTTTAACAAGGAATTCTCTCAACTGCTTCTCTCGTAAGGAAATCTACCCTCTCAAGGTCCCAATACCTTGAGATCAAATGGAAACAGAATTTGAATTATATGAAGACTCTCTTACAGAGCAAATAAATGAACACTGAAGATCAATGTGTATACAGAGAAAATGGTGAATAGCAGAGACTCGTGTATATGCTTGTGAATTCTTGTGTTTCGTTGTTATTAACTATCTCTGAATCTCTGTATATATAGTTGTTTAGTTTTTTCCCGTTTGAGTAATCATCATTTGAAGAACGGGGCTTTGCAACTGTGGAATGACACGCGCATGTTTGAATATTCTGAATGCGGTAGGTACGTGCGTGCTTGTAATGATGTTGTATGCCGTTATTTGTCTTTCTTCGTGTCAGTTTATTTCAAACGTTCATCTTCCTGTATCACACTTATAATACATTCAAAATGATGTTAAATAATGATAATAAGTAATAATGACATACATAAATAACATTAAACCATATTCGGATTGAACGTTGTGAGACTTGATGTTTTTGGTGATCTGGCAGAGCATCACTCGAGCATAAATGGGCTCACTCGAGTGATATCGAGATTTTACTCCTTGGTCTTCAGTTTTAGGTCTGTGCTCGCATAAGATTTTAGAGAGACAGAATTCTCACTCGCGAGTGATGTGGGGTCTCACTTGAGCACAACTCCTTCTGCTCGAGTGACCTTGCATTTTCCACTGGGAGTTTCTTCTCGGGACAACACTCGAATATCATTTTAGCAAGAGTGAGATTTTGCACTCATAGGTGATGTGGGCCCTCACTCGAGCACACAGACTCCTGCTCGAGTGAGAAGAATATTCTCAAGTAATATACCGTTTATACAAGCACTCGCATCAGATTTGGAGAGGGATAGATTTTTCACTCGCAAGTGCTGATGTGTCACTCGAGCATGTGAAGCTATGCTCGAGCATACTTGCGCTTCTCTGAGCTTCATGACTCTCGACCAAACACTCGCAGTCCCTTGCTCGAGTACAGAACACTTATGCTCGAGCATTGATCTCTCTGCTCGAGTGCATCATGAGAGAATTCCAATACTTGCTCTCGGCCAAGCACTCGCAGACCTTCACTCATATGTGCTCGAGTGAGAAAGACTTCTCTACTCGAGTGCTGTCTCCAGTGCTCGAGTGAATCAATGAAAATGACAGTGGCATGCCTCTCAGGTAAACACTTTCTGACTATCACTCGCACCTGCTCGAGCATAGAAGGGATCCATGCTTGAGTGCTAGACTTATGCCCGAGCACACCAGTTCATTTTGACAGCAGACACCATAGAACATTGTTATATGCATTTGGTAACTTTGTAAACATTTCTTAAACTTATAAAAACATGATTTGTACACACTTGACTTTTGTTATCATCAAAACTTGGGGTCTAACATTCTCCCCCTTTTTGATGATGACAAAACCTTTGTGATGGAAGTTAAGAAAAATTGATTAAGATGGAAAATTTTTGAAATACTTCAATGTTTCCAAATGCATATCCAGTTTTAGGTTCAAGTTCATGTTTCCCTGCAATACTTCCTCTGGACACTTAATCAACCAAGATAAGCATAGTATAAACCAAATAACTTAAATCATAGATATAGTCAATAATATTAAACTTGATTAATAACTTTGATAATCTTGATAACATAATAACAAGTAACCCCAAATACAATCATAATAACAGAAAATCCTACCCCATACAGAAAATCTACCCAAACACCCAATACATCCCATAAAATCTTAGCTCAGAACCATCACACATCCTTCTCCCCCATTTTGTCAACATCAGAAGGGGGCTGAGGAAAAGTGATACCAGATGGAACAAAGGGCACCATGGCAGTGGAAGGGTCAATAAGTGGAGATTATGCCTGTGGTACAGAGGTTGAAGGAGGTAGTGAAGGAGCCCCAACATAGGTGATATCAACATTAGAATCTGGATCGGTGAAGAGAACATGTGTCTGTGGATGAGGAGGTGAGGTATGAGTGGTCTCAGGAGGCACCTCTGAAGATGACGATAGGAAATGAGAGCGCAAGAAGGTCTCCATATCAGTAATCCTCTGTGACATCTCATCCTGAGTCTTGAACATCAAGTCAAAGTTGATATTGGCTTTGTCTACCAACTTGATGACCTGTGACTCCATCTTTTTCCACAAGCTTCTCATACTTAGTCACTAATTCCTTCTTCAGACTGGATACTGCTTGATTGATTGCCTCTGTCAAGTGATTGGAAAGAGAAGCATTAAGGAAGGAAGTATGAGGAATAGGCCTTGAGCAGATGATTGGGCCTCATCCCCTCTGGATGGAGTGGCTTCCCTCTGAGATGTGGCTTTGGTCCGACTCACTGGAAGACTGATACCCATATGAGTTAACTGAGTCTTACCAAACCTCGAAATAAGCACCCTTTCAGTTCCTTCCAAATACCATACCTTGTTTTTCATTAAGATGAAGGATACAATCTGAGGGTATGGTATGGTTGCGGATTTTGATGAAGAAAATCGAAATCTTCTCATCTCACTAAAGATAATCTCCCCAACATTCCTTTGTTGCCCGGCTAGGAAAGAGGCCAACATATAATAGTCCTTTTGAGCAAAATGGGTAAAGTTTTTAGACTTATTGACTATGCTTCGGGAATATATATAGTGAAGGATTCTGTGGGAGTCAGGCATATCAATAGGTTTAAAATTGAGAGGACCTATTGGGTCTTTTGGTCTCAAAATCTGGAAGGCTTCATTGGCAGAAAAAGAAGGTGGATCAGGGGGAGGTGCAACATATCCAAGTAGGTCATTTATGATCTTAGCAGATATCATAATAAATTTTTCTCTAACAATAGTAGACACTGCTTCCTCAATCAATTCACTAGACCTAGATACAATGTTATGGGTCTTCATGTTGCAATAAAAAGTTTTCACAACAGTGGGTGAATATGGCATATGGATATTTAACCAGGGAGCATAGTATTGAAGATAAGGATATAAGTCCAAATGGCAATTCTTCTTCAAATAATCTAAATCCACATACACAACTGGACAGAAATGCCTATGAATATATTCATCATCAAATACCTTATGAGACAATGCTTTTAGCTCTTCAACAATGAATCCCTCAGGAGGACTGGTAATGTGATTATCCACTGGTGCTTGTGAGGCAGAAGGTGCTTCTGAAGCAGTTGCACTGGATTGCCCAATATGATGTGAACTTGAAACACCGGCTTGTGAAGCAATCTTTCCAACTATCTTATCAAGTTTGGATTTCTCCATTGCTTCCCGGAGTTGTCTGTTGAATGAATCATCAGAGGAAGAGGATGATTGTTCAGTATCCTTTTTCTTCCCTTTTCCTTGAACTTCTTTGGATTGAGACCGGGTAACTATAGGTTCCTTGAACACCACACCCTTTGGTTTCTTTTGAGGTGGTTGGACTTTCTTTGCAATTTGAGGCTTTGGGTGAGGTTTTTTAGCCGGAGTCCTCTTTTTGGTCTTGGGCTTAGGAGGAGGTAAAGGTGAGGAAGAAATTTGAGGAGATGGTGGTGTTGGTTCTGGGGTTGCAGAGGCACCAGTGGCGGAATGAGTAGGAGAGGGAGAGTGAGATCTTTGAGAAATGGAAGGCATTTTGGTTCTTGCCATTGATGAATAAGAGAAAGAGAAGCAAAAACTCACAGAATCTTTGAGAGTGAAGAGAAGAGCAAACAAAGATCTAGGGCACCGAATGAGAAATGCAGAAGGCACAAATCACCTTTTATTGAAACTTGAAGAGTTGTAACGGTGATTTGAAGCAAATGGACGCGATTGATTGAAGAGAAACTATTGGAGGTAAAGAGTTGTGACCTTCGAGTGATGAGACACCTCGAGTGAGAGCAGGAAGTGTGACGTTCTGAGCTTCCGCGTAACTGATATAAGTGATAGTGCTCGAGCATAAACCCTAGTGCTCGAGTGATGTTCATACTGTGCTCGAGTGTGTTCTATCTGTGCTTGAGTGAAAATCTGGAAATTTTAATAAAACATGTAAAAGCATACCTGGATTATGAATTTCTTGCCATATTTTGTATCTTTGTACTCAAATCCTCCAAAATCATTTAAGTAACCATGATTTAGATGTCTTCTGGACAGAAATTTTTCTTTCTACTCGAGCATACACTCTTTACTTCAAGCATGTTCATATCATGCTCGAGTGAGCTCAACTCTCACTGTTGCTTTTGAGATAGACTCTTGGTATTCTAATTTCCTCTGTTAACCTCTGTTTTACACATCAAGAAGCAGAGTATTTTTAACAGTGCTGTGCTCGAGCAGAGCTAAACGTGCTCGAGTGAAGTAGCTTATCACTCGAGTGACACCTTTTGTGCTCGAGTGACAGACCTGCAAAATGAATTTTGATACTCCGATGCCAAAGTTAGTATGGTTATCATCAAAAAGAACATTTAATTAACATAATTTAACAAGAAAACTTACAACTTATTGGGATTAACCATTCCCAATTCTCTTCGAATATATAGGAATTGATCTTTTGCTATTGGTTTTGTGAAAATATCCACAAGTTGAAGATGAGTTGGTATGAATTCCACTTTGACATCATTCTTTTGGACATGATCCCGAATGAAGTGGTGTCGAATGTCTATGTGTTTGGTCCTTGAATGTTGTACAGGATTCTTCGCCAAGCTTATTGTGCTAGTGTTATCACAATAAATTGGAATCTCTTTTAAGTAAATTCCCAAATCTTGAAGTTGTTGTTTCAACCATAACACTTGAGAACAGCAACTTGCCACAGCTATATATTCAGCTTCAGTAGAGGATAATGAAACTGTGTTATGCTTCTTGCTGAACCATGATACTATAGAGCCTCCTAGAAATCGACATTGACCACTGGTACTCTTTCTGTCAGTTTTATATCCTCCGTGATCTGGATCTGAATCTGAATATGCCATTAAATACTCGTTCCCTCTTTTCGGATACCAAAGACCAAGCTCTGAAGTATCTCCTAGATATTTGAAGATTCTTTTTACTGTCTCTGCATGTGATACCTTAGGAGCGGATTGATACCTTGCACACATTCCCACGCTGAACTGAATATCTGGCCTGCTTGCTATGAGATAGAGTAATGAGCCAATCATTCCTCTATACTTAGTGATGTTGAAGCTAGGACCTTTTACATCAGCATCCAACAATGTTGTAGAACTTATTGGAGTATCAACTCCATTAGCATTATCTAATCCATATTTCTTCAATAATTCCTTTAAATACTTCGTCTGAGATACATATATACCATTCTTCTTTTGTTTGATTTGAAGTCCAAGAAAGAAGTTTAATTATCCCATTATGGACATTTCAAATTCTCCCTGCATAATCTTAGAGAATTCTTGACACAGAGATTCATTAGTAGCACCGAAAATAATATCATCAACATAAATTTGAACAATTAGAATATCATTTTTGTTATGTTTGATGAATAAAGTTGTATCAACTTTACCTCTGACAAAACTTTGATCAAGAAGAAATTTGCTTAGTCTTTCATACTAAGCTCTAGGTGCTTGTTTCAAACCATATAGTGCTTTCTTAAGTTTGAAGACATGATCAGGTTTTGTTTTATCTTCAAAACCAGGAGGTTGTTCTACATATACTTCCTCTATAATATAACTATTTAGAAAAGCACTTTTCACATCCATTTGATAAAGTTTAAAACCTTTAATGCAAGCAAAGGCTAGGAGTACTCGTATTGCTTCCAATCTTGCTACTGGAGCATATGTTTCCTCATAATCAATACCTTCTTCTTGATTATAGCCTTTGGCAACCAATCTTGCTTTATTTCTCACAATGATTGCTGATTCATCAAGTTTGTTTTTGAAAACCCATTTGGTCCCTATAACTATATGGTCTTTAGGTCGAGGAACCAAATCCCAAACTTGATTTCTTTGAAACTGATTTAGTTCTTCTTGTATAGCAATCGCCCAATCATTGTCAGATAAAGCTTCTTCTATATTAGAAGGTTCAATTTCAGAAATAAAAGTAGAGAAAGTTACCTCATTGAGGATTCTATTTCTGGTTTTGACACCTTCATGAATATCTCTTATAACTTGATCAATTGGATGATCCTTCATATGTCTCCGTGCTTTTGGTCGAGCATGATCATTGACATCTTCTAAATTTTGAAAATCATTTATTTCAAAATCATCTTGTTTTAAAACAGATTTGTTTTTCTTGATTGAATCCATTTCTTCTTCATCAATATGTTTTGTCTGAGATTCAATTTCATCAAACACAACATGAATAGATTCTTCAACAGCACATGTTCTTCTATTGAAAACTCTATAAGCCTTACTTCTATTAGAATATCCTAGAAATATACCTTCATCATACTTTGAATCAAATTTACCTAAGTTTTCTTTACCGTTGTTGTGAATGAAACACTTATACCCGAAGATATGTAGATGAGCAAGATTTGGCTTTCTTCCTTGGTAAAGTTCATATGGCGTCTTTCCAAGTGATTTGCAAATATATGCTCGGTTTGAAATGTAGCATGCAGTACTCATTGCATCTGCCAGAACACTTGTGACATTTCCTTTTCATTAAGTAATGCTCTCGCCATTTCTGTAAGAACTCTATTCTTTCTTCCATTACTCCATTTTGTTGAGGTGTTCTAGGAGCAGAGAAGTTATGATCTATTCCTTCGTTATTGCAGTAGTTTTCGAATAGTTGATTATCAAATTCTCCTCCATGGTCTGTCCTAATAGAAACAATAGAAATACCTTTCTCATTTTGAACCTTTTTGGCAAACATAATAAATTCAGCAAAAGTTTCATCTTTTGAGGCAATAAATATAGTCCATGCAAATCTTGTAAAATCATCGACAATTACTAACGTATATAAATTTCCTCCAAAACTTTTTACTCTTGCAGGTCCTACCAAATCCATATGAAGTAATTGTAAAGGTTTTGAAGTAGAAATCTCATACTTTGTTTTAAAAGAGGATTTAGTTTGTTTGCCTTTCTGACATGCTTCACAAATCATATTATCTTTGAATTTGAGTTTGGGAAGACCAACAACTAAATCTTTTCTAATCAATTTGTCAAGTTGATTCATATTGACATGAGCCAGACGCTTATGCCATAACCAACTTTCCTCTGATCGACTAAGAAAACAATTTTCAGAAGAATTTGAATTTAAATCAATAGTATAACAATTACCGTCCCTTTGAGCTCGGATCTTTGCTTTGATAGATTCTTTGTTTAGTGGCAGATCTTTCTTGTTCACTATCAAGCATTCTTTTGAGTCAAAAATCACCCAGTTATCTTTGTCAGTGCTTTGACTTACACTCAGGAGATTGTGGCATAATCCCTCAACATAATATACTCCACTGATTTGAACACCATCGGATTTTCCCATTTCACCAATTCCAGCAATGCGTCCAGATTGATTACCTCCAAATGTCACCTTTCCTCCTTCTTTGGTCTCCAGCATGGTGAACTTATTTTTGTCACCAGTCATGTGTCTCGAACATCCACTATCAATATACCATTTGTTCGCTCGAGATGCTTTGAGACATACCTAGAATAAGGTGATTAACTTTTAGGTACCCACTCTTTCTTGGGTCCTTTGTGGTTAGTATATGATGTATGTGTCCCTTTCGATACCCATTTATATGTTCCAATAACTTGTCCCTTTTTGAAATAACATGATGAAGTATAATGTCCTTTCCTGTTACAATAACTACATGATGCAAAGGGATTTGATGTATGCACAGAATTCCTGAAATATTTAAGATACGTTCTACTACTATTCTTCTTATATCCTTTATTCTTATTATGAGCAGAATTATATCCAATTCCAGATTTATCAAATGAAAATTTTTGAGAATTTAAAATAACTTTAAGAGTTTCACTTCCCTTAGTAAATTTTTCAACAATTTTTGTTAAATCACTTATTTTCTTATCTTTCTCTTTACACATTTCACATGATGATATGACAGTACCTTCTAATTCTTTTACTTTCTTCTTATAGCTAACCATTTCTTTAGCAACTTTGATGAACTCTGCATGCAATGCATTATATTCAGATAACAATTCATCATAAGTAGGTTCAGAATCACTTACCTCAGAGTCTGATTCTTCTTCCTTGGCTACTAAGCATAGATTTGCTACTTCGTCATTGTCACTTTCTTCGTCTGACGAACTATCACCCTATATAGATGATATATATGCTTTCTTTTTCTGCTTCTTTTTGTCTTTGTTTTTGAAGCATTCAGATTTGATGTGTCCTGGTTTCCCACATTCATAGCATACTATCTGTTGTTCTTTATTTTCTCTCTTGCTTGGTCCACCTTGATAATTTTTGAAGTTCTTTTGACCTCTTCTGTAGAATCTCTTGAATTTTCTCACGATCATTCCCATTTCATCATCATTAGGGACATCTTCATTCTTGGAAGATTATTCTTTATCTTTGATAGCTTTAAGTGCAACTCCCTTGTTCTTCTTATCATCGAACTCTTCAAGTTCCTTTTTGAACCTTAACTTTCCTTCATACTCGGAAAGACTCCCAAAGAGGGCAGCTACGGATCTTATAGATTCTCCTTTAGCTTCTTCGATAGCTGTCACCTTTGCTTCCCATTCTTTCGTAAGAATATTAAGAATCTTTCTTACCTGGGAATTTTGATCAAACGATTTTCCAAGAGCAGATAATTGATTAACAAGATGAATATACCTGAGTTCGAATTTTGATATACCTTCTCCAGGTTTCATACGAAATAGGTCATATTCTGTAATTAGAGTATTGAATCTATTTTCTTTGATTCCGGATGTACCTTCATGAGCAATTTCAAGAGCATCCCACATATCTTTGGCAGTTGGTAGAGTACATATTCGAAAATATTCTTTTTGACTAAGAGCACTCTGTATCATTAAAATAGCTTTACTATTTAATGTTACTAACCTTTTATCATTCTCGTCAAACTCATTTGGGCTCTTTTTAACGGTTCTATCTTCGATTTTCTTTATTGGAACATAGTCACCATCTTGTATAACATTCCACAATCCGTACTTGTTAGCCATCACGAACACTCTGAATTTAGCTTTCCATAACGAAAAATGTTCTCCAGCAAAACCAGGAGGTCTAGTGATTGAAGCTCCATCTGGAAGAATATTTTCACCCATTGTTGCCATTTATCGGATCCTTCTCAAGCTGTTAGGCTCTTCGGAGAAGACCTCTCTCTGATACCAAATGAAAGAGGCAAGCTTCACCCAAGAGGGGGTGAATTGGGTGATGTTATAAATTTTTCGCTTGATGTGGTGATATGAAAAAATATAGTAGATAGAGTATAGTTGAGAAGATTTGAACACAGAGAGTTATACTGGTTCGGCCTAACAACCAGGCCTACATCCAGTCCTCAGAGATCAAGACCTACTGAGATTTTTACTATACCTCCAAGATTCAATGGGCTCTCAGAATGCCACCAAAACAACAATTGTCCTAGAAAGGACTAGGAGCAGAAATATTCTCTCACTAAGGAATTTCTCTCCCCCTTACGACAAGTTTACGTGCAGAAAAAAACCTATGACCTTTCTCACTTGCTTATGTATACAAGACTTATGAGTAGCAATGTTCTCTCCTGCTTACACCATTGTAATTCTTACGAGCAGCAACGTTCTTTTCTGCTTGTATCTTATAAGTCTTATGAATGGAAGGTTTAACAAGGAATTCTCTCAACTGCTTCTCTCGTAAGGAAATCTACCCTCTCAAGGTCCTAATACCTTGAGATCAAATGGAAACAGAATTTGAATTATATGAAGGCTCTCTTACAGAGCAAATAAATGAACACTGAAGATCAATGTGTATACAGAGAAAATGGTGAATAGCAGAGACTCGTGTATATGCTTGTGAATTCTTGTGTTTCGTTGTTATTGACTATCTCTAAATCTCTGTATATATAGTTGTTTAGTTTTTTCCCGTTTGAGTAATCATCGTTTGAAGAACGGGGCTTTGCAACTGTGGAATGACACGCGCATGTTTGAATATTCTGAATGCGGTAGGTACGTGCGTGCTTGTAATGATGTTGTCTGCCGTTATTTGTCTTTCTTCGTGTCAGCTTATTTCAAACGTTCATCTTCCTATATCACACTTATAATACATTCAAAATGATGTTAAATAATGATAATAAGTAACGATGACATACATAAATAACATTAAACCATATTCGGATTGAACGTTGTGAGACTTGATGTTTTTGGTGATCTGGCAGAGCATCACTCGAGCATAAATGGGCTCACTCGAGTGATATCGAGATTTTACTCCTTGGTCTTCAGTTTTAGGTCTGTGCTCGCATAAGATTTTAGAGAGACAGAATTCTCACTCGCGAGTGATGTGGGGTCTCACTTGAGCACAACTCCTTCTGCTCGATTGACCTTGCATTTTCTACTGGGAGTTTCTTCTCGGGACAACATTCGCATATCATTTTAGCAAGAGTAAGATTTTGCACTCACAGGTGATGTGGGCCCTCACTCGAGCACACAGACTCCTGCTCGAGTGAGAAGAATATTCTCAAGTAATATACCGTTTATACAAGCACTTGCATCAGATTTGGAGAGGGATAGATTTTTCACTCGCAAGTGCTGATGTGTCACTCGAGCATGTGAAGCTATACTCGAGCATACTTGCGCTTCTCTGAGCTTCATGAGTCTCGGCCAAACACTCGCAGTCCCTTGCTCGAGTACAGAACACTCATGCTGAGCATTGATCTCTCTGCTCGAGTGCATCATGAGAGAATTCCAATACTTGCTCTCGGCCAAGCACTCGCAGACCTTCACTCGTATGTGCTCGAGTGAGAAAGACTTCTCTACTCGAGTGCTGTCTCCAGTGCTCGAGTGAATCAATGAAAATGACAGTGGCATGCCTCTCGGGTAAAGACTTTCTGACTATCACTCACACCTGCTCGAGCACAAAAGGGATCCATGCTCGAGTGCTAGACTTTTGCTCGAGCACACCAGTTCATTTTGACAGCAGACACCATAGAACATTGTTATATGCATTTGGTAACTTTGTAAACATTTCTTAAACTTATAAAAACATGATTTGTACACACTTGACTTTTGTTATCATCAAAACTTGGGATCTAATACTTTGACTAATTATTATGTTTAATGTTGCATACCTTGTAGATTAGTCAAACAAAGATTGAAGATAATCAAGAAAATAAAGAAGTTGTCTTGTTGGGTTATGAAGAATTATCATCAAGAAGGAAATCAAGAAGAAAGATTTTGAAGAAAGAAGAAATTACAAGATCTAGTGAGAATATCAAGGCTAAAGCTGTTAGAAGAGATACTGGAGGAATCTATGATGATACAGGAGGTTTCTATGATCAAATGATGGTTGAAATATGTTAATAATACAAAGCTAAGATGAATTATATATGAGTTATGGCACTTCTAGAGGAGTTTTTCTTGAGTTTGAGCTCAACACTCGAGTTCCAGAGGTGCTGCACTCGAGCATGAGATGAACACACTCAAGTGTCGGGGCTACTCTGTTCTACTCTGTTTTACGTTCAGCTTGATAGAGGTCTGATAGTTTAGCCATATCTCTCAAACCACACGTCGGATTGACCCAAAAATAGTGGCATATAAAAGAAGACTCACAATATGAAAAATGTACACCAAGATCATATTTAAAGAAGCACAGATGAAGGAGATATGATCCGTGGAAGTTGATAGTGAAATCACCATCACGTTTCAAGATAGGTTCGGTATTTTGAGCATAACTCAAAAATGACACATTGGATTGAGACAAAACTAGTGTCATATGAAACTAGACTCAATGAGATTTCTATGGATAGGTAATTTGCCTAATTTGAACTTATATTCTAGGAGCTATGCCTTCTGGAAGTTGACGCTTGTTCATTCTAGTGTGATAGACACTCTTTCGATCATAACTTGCAGAATACAAGGAGTTTGGAGCTGATTCTTTTTGCATTGGAATGCATATGGCAAGAGCTTTCTTATGATACATTATTAGAATCAAATAAATAAATTTTGTCTAACATGGCCCCACATCACTCACGAGTGCAAAAACGCACTCTTGAAAAATGTCATGCAAGTGTTGTCCAGAAGCGGCTGAAGTGTGGAGAAATTTAGCAACACTCAAGCATTGAATAACACACTTGAGTGAGGATCTGAATTGCACTCGAGTCATGCAAGTGTTGACATGAATGTGTTAACCCGAGAAGAAGCATGTACGAGAAAACAAGGAGTGCACTCGAGTGAGATATGTTGCACTCGAGTGATGTCCAGAATTGCACTCGAGTCCTGCGAGTGAAGAGCAGCAAGTATTTGCCCGAGAGGAAGCTGGAACATGAAAATATAAAATGCACTTGAGTGAGCCATACTGAACTCAAGTAAAGTCCTGACAGAACCAAAACGCAGAAAGTTCAGACTCTCATAGCCATCAATCCAAACGTGGTTAAATGTTATACATTCATTATGTTTTCACTTGTAATTATTCCTAAACGTTAACTAACTTATATTTCAAGTGAGAAATAGGAGATTAAACATTTGGATTGCATCTTCAAGAATAGAGGTCATGTATGGCAAATATCATCACTCAACGAACAATCCGAATATGGTTACATGTTATTGAATCATTGTGTTCTCACTTGTTATTGTTTCTAAATGTTAACTAACATATATTTCATGTGTGAAATAGGATATTAAACGTTCGGATTGAAGTTTCAAATAAGAAAGTCAATTATGGTGAACTTCATCATTACACACCAAATGGCGGCTACCTACTACGACAAGCAACTGACACACCACAAAAGACTGTCGAATATTCAAACACCTTCATACCACTCCACAACATGACGTACAGCTCATAATGAAACATCCCACTCTTTAATGGGATGCTCTGCTCTGCAACAGACAGTGGCTAGTTGATCAAATACACACAACAGTCAAACAAAGCAATGGGACTCCAATGGACGAATACTCACAATGGTCATCATCTTTATCAACTATAAATAAGAGAGCATTCAAAGTCGATCGGTAACTGAGATAGTGAACAACTATAAGAAAAATGATAGAAACATGAATCCTTTGCTTCTACCCAAACACTCTCTGTTCTGCAGTTTCTATATTACTTATCATTGAGAGAGTGATTATTTGTATTGTACTTAAATGAGCATTATATCCACTCTATGAGAGAGTCTATAAACACTTTCAACTATATTTCTGAGTTGATCTCAAGGTAGAGGGACCTTTGAGAGGGTTGATTTCCTTACGGGGGAAGCTGTAGAGAGAATTGCCAGTAAGACATTTTGCTCGTAAGACTTACAAGGTGCAAGCAGTAGAGAACGTTGCTACTCATAAGACTTATAGGGCGTAAGCAAGAGATAACGTTGCTGCTCTAAGACTTGCATGAGTAAGCAGGAGAGGAAGATCTTCGGGATTGCTCTGCTCGTAAGACTTACCGTAAGGGGGAGTATTTCAATGAGAGATTTGTAAAAGGTTTCACAAGTACCCAGCTAAACTTGTGGGATTGTAAAGGCTTTTCTTGTGCCCAAATTAAATAAGAAGATAGTGGATTTGAAAATCTCAGGAGGAGCCTGGGGACTGGACGTAGGCCATCACAGATTGGACCGAACTAGGATAAATCACAGCTTGCATATTCTCTTCCCTAAGCTCTTATATTTCTAGCATATATTATTTAATCTAACTGTTGATTTATAATTTATTACCTTCATACTTACCGCTTTCATTAAGATGCGAAAAGATTTCCAAAGTTCTTAAGCTTTTATCATACACCCAATTCACTCCCCTCTTGGGTGATAGCCGGTTCTAACAAGCTGTGGTTAGCTATCTAGCTGAGTTACGCTTGCTATACATTACCTAGTTGTGGTATGGGACTCAGCTGAGGTACACGTATGGGTTTCAATTGGACTGTTGGCCCTGAGCTTTGTGTACACACAAGGTATGATATGGATTTTTATTTTACACTATATGGTGCATTGCATATTTAATTCTCACATATTATATGTTGGATGGTATGTTGCTACTGAGATTTCTCAAATCTCACCCCTTTTTATAAACAAAAATGTGCCAGTAGGTACCAGCAGATCTAAAGGAAAGGTTGCAAATATGGGGAATTGATGGGCATGGATCCTGAGGTGAGGATAAATGGTTATATGTAGTCAAAATTTTGGATATTTTGTATAAAATTGTAAATATTATCAAACCCTGTGGGTTAAACTTGTGATGTAATAAAGTACCATGTATTAATATATTGTATATTTATGCTATTCCTGTGTTGCTCACTAAACTACGTGCAAGCACTTTGAAAAAGGTGAAAATAATATAAGGGTATGACAGGAGCTTTATATAGAAGTGCCATACAATGACATAAATAACAAAGGCCTTTAAATATGCTTGATCTTCAAGCGCCTTTAAAGATCTTGTTTGGGAAAGCCTTTAATGGCACTTGAAGATCAAGAGCCATTAAAGGCCCTTTTTAAAAAAAATTGGAAGGCCTATTTTTCTTAAAGTTTTTTTTATGGCCTTTAAAAATTTCATGGCCAATGTCGAGTTGAATATTCAACACCACATTTGTCAAGGGTATTGTAGCATCTTGTATGGTGCTGGACTAAATAAGCGCCATAAAAGTCTTTGATTTTTTTTAAAAAAATAAGGCCAGCTATGGCCTTTGCTAAGCAAACGCCATAGTTGGCTCTTTATTTTTTTTCAAAAAAAAAATTAAGGCCTTGTTTGGTGCTTATTTAGGCAAGTGTCACACAAACCTAACATAACTATAGAACTTATAATAAGAAGTGCCATAGCTTCTAATTTGTTTTTTTTTTAAAAAAATTATCTTTGGCACTTCTGTAAAGAAGCGCTATAAGAAGGGCATCGCCACTAAATTCCTCTTTGTAATAGTGTAACTATCTTTAGATAAATCATAATAATTGTCCTAATTGTCCGTGGTTGGTCATCTATGCGGGAGCAAAGATGAAATAAGACCAGATGACTTTGAAGAGGTATGGAGATACGAATCAAAGTCTTAGGCACTTGTAAGAGTACAAATTGCTTGACAAACCTACTATGACAAAGCTGCATGGATCATGTAACGCCTCAAATTTCAACTAAGGGCTAATGATAATTATTGAGGATAATTATGGAATTAAAGTGGAATAATTATGTGTTTTGTGACTATATTAATTAATATGCCATGATTAGTGGAAATTGAAAGAATGAAATTGTTGGGCAATTAGTTAGTGATTAATAGAGAAATTAGTTACTAGCTAAGAGGAGAAATGAGAGGTGTGATTAAATGGCTAGTGGAGGGATTAGAGAAGCTAATTAGGTATTTACTTATGAGAGCCAATAGAAATGTGACAAGTGGCAAGCTCATAGGTAAGGAGAGTGAGGAAAAAAGTCAAATGGGATAAAATATTTTATTTTCTCTCTCTCTTTCCCTCATTCTCGCTGAATTGGTATGGGATGGAGTATCATTGCATCTCATCTCTCTCATCTCACTCTTTTCTCTTCTCTCTCTCTTGTTCGGCTATGGTTGAAGGAAAGGGAGGAAGAAAGCTTGCATTTAAGGTGAGCTAATGGCTTCCATTGCTCAAACTCTCTTCTCCAATATTGATCCTTAGTTGAGAGCTTCATTTTGGTGGTTGTAGTTTCTCCATTGGTGGTGATTTGAGGAGTCATGAAAATCTGGTAGTGGAGAATCAAGAAGTGTCTTTGGAAAAGTTGAAGAGGTAGGTGAAACCAATCCTTCTATCTATGTTTCATGCCATTTGATGAAGTTTGGAGTTTTTGGTATTTATGGCCTTAAATTCAAAAATGAGTGTCATTGGAAGTTTAGTATGTTATTGGCATGAAAATGGTATCTTGTGGTGAGTTTTGTATAGATAGGTTGATTTGGGATTGGAATGATTGAGTTTAATGATTTTGGAATGTTAGTGATTAATGTTGCCCAAAACTATAGCATGTTAATGGAATGAGATTTTGGTGATTCTGTTGGTTCCATTGAATTCCTGGGGTGATTTTGTGTGGGAGTAGCCTTGAGTAAGAGTTTGGGACCATTAGAATCAATTGGGCAATTGTTGAGAAATGTTGTCAGTGTTTATGCGTTTTCTAGTTTTTGATAGGATCACTCGAGTGACCTGGGGTTCACTCTATTGTGGGATGAATGCCACTCGGGTGAGGTTAAGTATCACTTGAGTGCTGCGTGCATATTCTGTTTCTCTTCAGATTTCTGTTGTGCTTCCGTGATCAAAATCCAAAAGTGTGTCTTGACACTCGTGGGTGTCAAGCTATTACTCGAGTGCTCATGTCCCTGCTCGAGTGATGTTCCCTTCTAAAAGTTTCTTGTGCTCTTGGGTGAGCACTTCTTAGACCTCACTTTGTAGGACTCGGGTGAGCATTAGGCTTCCACTCGGGTGATTGTGTTTGTGCTCAAGTGCAGCAAGCAACTCTGGGTTCTGTTGTTTCTTTGGGCTCTTAGGTATTCACTCGCTGTTGTTCACTCTCTAGTGCCCGAGTGTTGACCGTACATCACTCAAGTGAGGGCTCATTCACTCGAGTATCCGTACAATATCACTCGGGTGACGCCATCTTCAATCGAGTGTCTCAGTGAAAAATATCATTTTTAAGTTTTCAAAAAGGGGATCTTTGGGGATAATCTTCCAACCCTTTATAGTAATTGATAGAGACATTCATGGGTAATAAAAGAGCAGTGATGATAACTAACGATAAGTGTTATGAAAGGGAGAATTTGGAATAGTGAATAACCCTATGTCTTTGATTTAGTTATAGGGTTGGGTATTTGCCCTGATCATGGTTCGATATCCACTCGGATCGCAAGTAGCTGATGTTGGAGCATACGTGGAAAGAATAAGTGTAGGAACTTACTTCTCCTGCATGTATTTGATAATAGTGTTAGTGTATTGATGCATATTATTGCTTTGACTGATTATGTGAAACATATATGAGTGATTGAAGCTTTGTTTCAACTTATGCTATGGCCATGAGTATATTGTTTGAACATTGAGCATGCTGATATTTCATTATGTCAATATGAATTATGTATTGCAAGCATGTCATGCATTAAATACTTATCTTGCATGCATATTGGTATTATTTTCCAACTGAGATTCCCTAAAATCTCACCCTCCTCTACCAACAGTGTAGACAGGGCAAGTAGATCAAGATGTAGCTAGGTCTCCTTATGGGCAAGTGCATTGATAGTTGGTTATCATTATAAGTTGGTATAATTGTATATGTTTGGTTGTATAGATATTTAGATGATAGATTGGAATGTGAATTTGGAAAGAGTATTGTGTAATCTTCATTTGAGAAATTGTAAAGGGCGTATGTGCCCTATGAATCTTTAGTGAAGGTTTGAACTTGGGATTGCCAGGATTATTATTGTGCACTCTGATATATAATGAATGTGATTTATCTTTGTGTTGTAATTCTATCCGGAAGGTGAATGTGAGACCATATGAATTATCTTTTGAAATGTATTTATGAAAACCTCGTCTGATAGATGGGTTAGTAAATGAGTTTTGATTGTTATTGGTCTCTTTTTAACTTTAATTGCATAATCTGGATATTAATTATGGCAGAGGGTTACAGCTTAAGTCATAATCTTATCTCATATATAATCACGTTACTATGCCCTTTGACCTAAGATTATCATGGATTCCTACATGAGAGTTGCTTAGCTTTGATCTAGTCAAAAGTCACCTTTGACCGAGTGATGATAAATGCTACATTTGGGCTTAGTGCTTTTCATGCAGAGGAATGTGAATGGTCAAGATGGAATTTGTCCATCACATTAGTAGAAGGATATTATTGGTCCCCTCTATGAGTAAGTATGAGAAATGTATGGCCATACTACGATGGAAAGGAGTTTACATTTCTATAGCCAGACTACTCAGGGATCAAGAAAGTAATAGTCAGAAATATGAGGATGACATTCTTCATTCCTCTTCCTTGATTGAAATATCGTGTGACAAAAGGGACGTGATATGGTTGTATGACATGTTGCATCAGTTTATCGATCCTCATATGAATTGGGTAGTTGTAATGTATTGCTAGAGGCCGCTTACGACTTGTGAGTTAGTATAGTCATTGGCCCACTGCCAATTTTATATGGGCCATAGGGTCGCACATAAAATAACCCAACATGAGCTATAATGTCCAGATTCATTGAATCTAAAATATGTCTAGATTTCATGAATATAATGAATAATCTAGGGTGGTCAAATATGTGTATATATATATATTAAAAAAGAAAATTAACAATATTATATATACATATATGTATTTTCGAAATACATATACATACATATATATATATATATATGTAAATATTATATATGATAAGATTATTATATTGTGTTAGTTTTAAATTTTAGTTTTATCTGATAAATTAAATTTAATAACTAACATGATAAAGATATAATACTCAAATTTAATTTATAAAGATAAATTAAATCTATTTCCATTGGCTCTTTATTCAGATTAAATAAATATGTTAAATTAAAACTGTTGGATAGATTTAATTAAACCATATTTATTTAATTTGCTTATCAAAATACAATTAAGTGTTAATTGATATGATATGGATTTTCAAAATTAATCTGGATTTCAAAATTAATTAAGATTAATTTTAAAAATCCAATATTAATCATAAAATAGAAAGCCCTAACAGAAAGGAAAACTCTAGAGAGAGACATTGGTGGCGCTAGCACACTGTTTGTGTTGGATTCATATTCTTGTAGAGCTAATCCAAGTTGTTAGTTCCTTAAGATCGAAAAGAAAGATTGAACACATAAGAAAGGTATGATTCTCTATTACTCGATTTAAACGCCCTTGACAGATCTACAGCAGGGATTGGAAAACTTTTGAATTTTAATTTTCTGCTGTGCCTACCAATCCCAATAGTGCCATTTGAGCCAGTTCATTTATGCGTTATAGTTGAGTTTGAGGTTTTGTCTTGATTATAAATTGTATATGTTATATATTGCTTTAGATTCGATTGATGATGATGAATTGAGAAGGATAGGAGACCAAGGAAAACCTAGCCTGGATTTGGTACTCTTGTGTTATGGGGTTGTTAGATTCAAAATCTCATGGGCAGTATGTTGAGTAGAAACATATGGGGATCTCTTACATGAAATGTTAAGGATGAATAGATTAAGAAAATTCATAACTATTCTTGGAGACATGTAATGCCACTACTGCTAGTGTAAAAAAGCTTGAAAATCAAGCAAAATATAAGGAAGCTAGTATTATAGAAGCCAACCATTCCAAATTAGCATACCTCCACCTTTCTAGTATTGATAGGATCATTCTCATTAAAAGTAGGGATCACTCTTAATTTTGAATAAGGAATTAGCGAGACTGTTATGGCTAACTATTCATAGTGCAACATAATCATAACATTTATTGCTTTTCATATTGTATGAATTTTTATGTATTGTGGTTTTAATTTCTAAAATTGTTTGGGTATGGTGAACAATATGGCTATAGTTTTACAAGGGTTGTAAATTCTTTTTAAATACGGCATGCGTGCCGTGCCTTCCTCTACATAGTTTGGATGAACATTCTCTTCTCATCTCACTCCCTTCATATGTTTAAACGAGGTTTCTCAATGTATTTTCTTTTCTTATTAGAAAGGCCCTCTCATTAGCTTAAGTGGATTTATGTTAGGTAAGCTATATTGTGTCACGTTTAAATCATATTTCCTTTGATTAGATCATTACATGCATATTATGTAACCCCCTCCGTAATTATATCCGAAATACACGATTAAAATGAAATAGAGACCAATAATAATAAAAAATCATTTAAAATCCCATCCTTGAGATAGGGTTTTCAAAAATACCTTTTAAAATCTAATTAACTTGGTCTCATATTCACATTTTGAATACAATTACTATGCGAAGATAAATCACATTCATATAAATATCGGAGTGCACAACATAATCATCCCGGCAATCCCGGGTGCATACCTTTGCTAAAGATACACAGGGCACAATTGCCCATTACAATTCTTCAAATGGGGATTTCACAATCTCATCTCAAATTCATAATCATATATTCAACCGAGTTATATACAGTCTTCACAACTCATTGGTAACCAACTACCAACTCTCATCTTGAAGGAGTTCTAGCAGCTCCCTCCACAAGCCACTTGCCCTGTCTAAATTGTTGGTAGGGGAGGGTGAGATTCAAGAGAATCTCAGTAGGGAAACATTATCAATATGCAGGCAGGATAAGTGTTTAATGCATGACATGCTTGCATCACATAACTCATGCACACATACAATGACAAATCTATAAGCTCAATGCTTCGAACGATACACATATAGCCATAGCATATATTGAAATATAGCTTCAAATCATTCATACATGTTCCACATAATCAAGCAAAGCAATAACATGCATCAACACATTAATACAGTTATCAGAGCATGCAGGAGATATAAGTTCCCTACCTCCTGTCTTTTCTCCTCGATTTACGTGCCAACAACTCAGGGCTTCACGTTCGATCCTACAATGTCAAATGTACTATTTAGATACTTCCATAGTGTTTCTGGGGGTTATATGAAGCTATATGGAAAAATTACTAAAATACCCCCGGGGACCCGGCCCAGCCCCGTCGCACCCGGTCCGGCTGTTCTTTTCTTGAAATTTTGACATGGGCTATTCTAACATATTTTTGCCCAAGGAATCCATTTCCAGACTTAGAATTATCAAATTCAATGTCAATGTACAAATTTACCCTTGGCAACCCCACTTTAAGGGTTTCAGGGGCGTTTTCATAATTATATTTTTTCGGCCTTTTCCGAAAAAGTGACCAACTGTAACCCCACCTAATTTTCGCTCCTGAACTCAATGGAACCATAAAATCTTTGAAAATCCAACTCTAAAACCTATTTATAGCCATAACCAAAATATACAAGTACTCTGGGGAAAATTGGGGTTTTTCGGTTTCGGCCCCGTAAACGTGTTTCTTTATACTCCTAACTACTTTATTAACCATTACATTGGATTAAAACTACCATTTAGTATCAATTTGGGCAGCAAAACACCTAGGCCAACCCATTTTCCAAATTTATAAACAAAGACAATCTGGTGAAATTTCACCGATTAAATCAACCACAGCAGCCAGAACAATCAAAGATTGAAGTTTCAGAGGTTACCTTAAGCTCCTTCTGGCTTATCCTTCTTATGGCTGAACCCTAGCCTCTTTAAACAATGAAATTCCTTGCTTCAAGATCTTAATTCACATAGAGGAATAACTTAGGAGAAGGATTATACACGTTGGGTACGAATTCACCAAAGAAATCGACCTACCTTGTGAGATTTCTCCTCTCTTTCTCTCTCTAAAAGCTCTCAAACTTTCTCTCTCTCTTGGCTTCTGGTTCAGCATGAAAATGAGAGCTGAATATGATGAGAAAATTTTTTAATTTCCATGCTGATGTCATCTTTTATTTTGATGATGTTATAATTCCCATTTTCTGATTTTCTGCCCAAACTTTGAAAAATCATAACTAATTCTAGAAAACTCAAAATGAGGTGATTCTAAAGCCAAATGAAAGATATTTAAGTCCTCTTCATAGGAAAAATATTGGCCATTACTAAAAATCATCACACAATTCTAGAATTACATAAAACTCATCACTGCCCCAAAACAAAGTTCAGTTTCCATCCCAAACCTTGGACAGTCATATCTCCTAGTTCACAACACGAAATGGCACAAATTATATGTCCATTTTGAAGCTTTATATGTGAAATATAAGACTGGAAAGTTTCATAATTTGTAGACACCATTTGGTCATTCAAAACGTTCACACAACCTGACTGCCCAGAATAGAGTTTCACTAGACAGAATTTTAGATTTTGCATCTTTGCTTCTATTGGTTCCATTTTCATACCAAACATCATTCCCACATAAATTTTCACAAGGAATCCATTGGAAACACCAAATCAATCAAATTCGCATCACATTGACGTGTTTTCACAATAATCTCAACATGTCAACACAATTCACATTCAATTCTTCCCTCTATTCTAAGTCAATTTGGATGTTAATCCACAATTGAACTCAAATACAGGGTTTCAGCACTGCTCACAACACACACGAATCACATTCGAGTGCCAAATCACATCATATTCTCCTAAAGGGTTATTTATCACTAACCACATCCACTTTTGAAGTCATTAACCCTTAATCACAATTTGGGATCTTGCTAAATCGGGGCTTAGCAATCCAATAATCTCATGCTTATTCTCTAGCCTCGAGTCTCAAAAGCTGGGGTATTACATATTATATATATGTAAATTTGTATGAGACACAACCACAATATATGTATTCATATAAACAAAATAATTAATTAAGCCCTTCAAATGAAATCTTAAGTCATAATGCTGTCAATTAATAAATACTTGTCAAAACCTAAATCGCTCAATTGTATGTTCCACCAAAGTGGATGCGTTTGAGTTTAGCAAAACTGTTTTGGATCTCAAGGCATTAGATAGGATTAAACATGCCAAATCATATGATGATCGAATCCCATAAAGACTTAAGAGTCACGTGTGATGTAATTAGTCAAGAGGTTACCTACCTAAATAGCTTGATTTAAGTGTCCTGCCAAAGCGGACTTAAATTTAAGTGAAATATGGATCTTAGCCCATTAATTATTACATTAAGGGTTGTTAATTTAGTAGGAGATTACAAACCAACTTTGCATATTTTATTGTAGAATCATGTCGACTAGTAATACTGCTATACTATCATTGTGATAAGTCCTCAAGAAGGATAAACTCAATGGGTCAAACTTTCTTGACTAGTTCAAGAACTTGAGAATTACTCTCAAGTAGGAAAGAAAAGCACATGTCCTAGATCAACCCATTCCTAAGGAGCCTGCAGCCAATACTCTAAGAGCTCAGAAAGATACTTACACAAAGCATAAGGAAGACTCTATGGATGTAGGTTGTTTGATGCTTGCCACCATGGTTCTAGAGCTCTAAAAAGAATATGGAGGCTCATGAGTTCATTGTGCATCTCAAGAAAATGTTCTGGCAACAAGCAAGGCAAGAAAGGTATGAGACCACAAAGGCCTTACATTCCTACAAGATGGCTGAAGGTGCATCAGTTAGCGCTCATGTGTTAAAGATGAAAGGATACATTGATCACCTGACAGGCTTGGATTTCCTCTGAGCCAGGAGTTAGCTACAGATTTGATCTTCAACTTACTCCCAAAAAGTTATGACTAGTTTTTCATGAACTACAACATGAACAACATGAAGAAATCAATTTCTGAGCTGCATGAGTTGCTTAAAATGACTGAGTAAAACATTAAGAAAAAACCAAACACAGTTTTTATAGTTCAGAAAGGAAAGGGTATGAAAAGGAAAGGCAAAGGGAAGGAGAAGGGGAAGGGTAAAGGCTCAGGTAGTAAGACCAAAGAGTCAAACAAGCCCAAAACGAAACCTACACCCAAGATGACAAAGCCTCCAAAGGAAGGAATATGCTTCTTCTACAATGAACCCAGTTATTAGAAAAGGAATTGTAAAGTCTACCTCAAAGATCTGAAAAAGAACAAGAATGAAGTGGGGCTATTTCTTTAAGTATTTATGTTATAGACATTTATCTTTTTGCTTCCTCTACATGGGTACTAGATATTGCATGTAGTTCTCACATTTGTACAAATATGCAGGGTCTTAAGGATAGTAGAAAGTTGAAGAAAGGCGAAGTGATCCTACAAGTTAGAAATAAAGCAAGAGTTGTTGCTTTAGCTGTAGGCACTTATGAATTAGTTCTGCCCAGTAGGCTTTTCGTAGTTTTGAACAACTTCTATTATGTTCTTGCTTTGAGTAGTAACATTATTTCTCTTTCTTATTTGAATAAGGAAGGTTATACTTCCATTACTAGAAATGGTAAATATTCTATTTATTGTAATGACATTTTCTATACTAATGGTGATTTATATATTGGTCATTATATATTAAATTTGGAACATCCTAAAAGTGGAAATATCTACAACGTAACTACCAAAAGGATCAATTCAAATGATTTGAATCCTACCTACTTATGGCATTGTTGTCTAGGCCATATAAATAAGAAACACATTTCTAAACTCCATCAAGATGGATTTCTTAACTTATTTGATTTTGAATCATATGGTACATATGAATCTTACTTATTATGAGAGATGACAAAGACACCTATACTAGATATAGTGAGAGGGCCATTGATTTATTGGGCCTTATACATACAGATGTATGTGAACCACTAAATACATCAGCTAGAGGACGTTATATATACCTCATTACGTTTATAGATGACTTTAGTAGATATAGATACATCTATCTAATAAAACATAAATCTAAATCTTTTTAAATGTTCAAAATATTCCAAAATGAAGTACAAAGCCAACTTGGCAAAATGATTAAAGCACTTCGATTTGATCAAGGTTGTGAATATTTGAGCCAAGAGTTTTTTGACCATCTTAAGAGTTGTGGGATAATCTCACAATTGACTCCTCCAGGAACACCACAATGGAATGGCATTTCTAAATGGAGGAATTGAACACTATTAGATATGATTTGATCTATGGTGAATCAAACAGATCTTTCACTGTTCTTTTGGGGCCATGCCCTAGAGATAGCTGCGTTCACTCTAAATCGTGTTCTATCTGTGGCAATTGAAAGGACACCATATGAGATATGGACTGGAAAAAAACCTAGCTTATCTTTTCTCAAAATTTGTGGATGTGAGGTATATGTTAAGTAACAAGCCGCAGATAAATTAGCGCCTAAATCCTCAAAGTTCCTTTTCGTGGGGTACTCTAAGAAAATGAAGGGATACTATGTCTATAATCCTATCAATAACAAAGAGTTTGTTATTCAAAATGGTATGTTTCTAGAAAGAGAGTTTATCTCTAAAAGAACCAATGGGAGAAAGATACATCTTGAAGAATTTTGAGAGTCACAAGATAGCACAGAAAATAGATAAGACCTACAATAAGTTGTTGAGCCTCCTTAAGTAACACAAGGCCTACACAGATCTGATAGGACAAGACATCAGCCTCAGATGTATTGATTTCTTATTATTGAAAGCCATGATGTGTTGCTCATTGAGCAAAATGAGCCATCTACCTATCGAGAAGCCATAGTGGGACCAAACTCTGAGAAATGGCTAGATGCCATGAAGCATAAACTACAATTCAGTACAACAATTAGGTATGGACCTTAGTCTATCCACCTGAAGGTGTAAAAACCACCAGGTGCAAATGGGATTTCAAGGAGAAAAACTAACATAGATGGCAATGTAAATATCTTCAAGGCATGACTGGTTGCAAAAGGATTCACTCTAACTCATGGTGTAAACTAAGATAAAATGTTTTCTCTAGTTGTAATGGCCAAATTAATTAGAATCCTTCTTGCCATTGCAGCATATTATGACTATGAAATATTGCATATGGACGTCAAAATAGCCTTCCTTAATGGAAAGCTATTTGAGGATGTGTACATAACAGAACCTGAAGGCTTTGTGTGTTCAAAGGACTAGGGTAAAGTGTGCAAGCTTTAATGATCCATTTATGGATTGAAGCAAGCATCGCAGAGCTGGAATCATGAACTAGTCAAAAAGTTTGGATTCATCCAAAACATCGATGAACCTTGTGTTTATAAGGTTAGTGGGATCACAGTTGTATTTCAAGTACTTATTGTAGATGATATCTTACTCATTAGGAATGACATTCCTACCTTGCAAAGTGTCAAGTGTAACCCATTTCCTTAATTAGTGTAATTATGATTCGATAACGCATATTTAAATGGTTTAGAGACCGTCGCATAATTTAAACTCTTTTCAACTTCTTATTTTACCGTAGGGTTCACAAAATCTTTCAAAAACTATTCCCTATCCTGGTCTCAATTTCGAATTTCGAATATAATTACCTATGCAGTTAATTTACAATTATATGTAACAGAGTGTATAACTAAATCCCCGGCAACTCCTGGGTTTGTACATATGTTAATTAAAGGTTTATAGGTCTCAACTAGGTGATTACATGAACAAAATCAAATGTAATATTTACATCTCAAAATATACAGTAATCCCAAATTCAAAAGTAGATAACCAACATCCCAATATCACATATACCCCAAAGGGTTCTAATCGCTCTGGGTTGCCTGCTTCTCTTTAGAGCCACTTGCCCTATCTGAAATGTTAGTCATTGGAAAGAATGAGATTCAAGACAATCCCAGTCGTAATAAATCACTCATACAATGCATAAACACATAGCATATATGATCATGTTAAGCAGCATCACAATGTATTATGGCTCACACCACAAACGACAGCACTGATGGCTGTAAACTCTATGCGTCAACTTTTACTGCGATCTCTTTGTATTCACAAAGTATCACTTTTCGTCAGCTTTCGCTGTGATCTCAAAGCATCACAATGTATTCTCAATGGATGACAAACATACATACACTGTTTCACACATAGTATAAGAGAAAGAGTCATTACCTTGTCCTTTCTTGATGTTCTTTGTCCTCGTGGGCTCACGAGGGCCGTAAATATCAAATCCTATAAACCAAATCAGGGACAACCCATTAATTTCTTTTCCAATTTCTTAATTCCGTAGTACTTTAAGTTGGTTATCATTTAAACTCTTGAGGTGGCTATTATAGGCCTAGACATATACCTAAAGGGTTAGGGAAAGACTGCACGAAAGACCCTCCTTAGAAGCTTAAAGTGCAAATTTCTAATGGTTGGCCGCAGCCAGCCCGACTATGGGTTGTAGCCAATAGATGAATAGAAACATTTGGGCGGTGGCTAGCCCCTAGTGGGCCGCACCCAACACATGGCCAGAATGTTTTGGGTCGCGGTCAACCTATGGCATTGACTCCTGGTTAATTTCAAATACTCATAACTTTGTGCACAAAACTCACAGTAACTCAAACTTTAATGGATGGAAAGCTTGAAATGTGAACTACAAGTCCAGAAAATTTCACAACATTTCAATACCATTTGCTAGGTCAAAATACCATGCAAAGTTGGCCTCTTGCATAGCATTCCAGACTTAGCCAATTTTCTAGTTTTTTCCCAAAAAGTCCAGATTTTGTCAATTGGCTTCCAATGGTTCCTAATTTCAATCCAAATACCATTCTCACACAATTTTGCATAAGGAATCCATTGGAACCATCAAAATGACCATATTCAATGTCTATTGGCATGTTTTACCACAATAACAACATGTCACCACAACATCCCCAAACATCACACACATTGCAATATTTTCCAGTCCACAATTCCAAGTCAACCTAAAGTCACAAAGACAACATTTAACACTAAATTTAACATCACATACCATTCAAAATTCACAAAAAATCAGGGCAAAATCACAAAATCTCAAGACCAAGCTAATGACCACAATCAATATACCAAAAGGTTCCAAATACTCACCTTAACTTCTTCCCAAGACTTGTTCTTATTTTCCACCACTTCTATCTTTAATCAATTTCCCCTCTTATATCATCATAGCTGCCAAAAGCACAATCTTTCGACTAAGAGTATCAACGACTACATTTGCTTAACCCGGATTGTAATATCCCAAAAAGTGATTAAGGGCTAATGACTTCAAAAGTAGATGTAATTATTGTTGAATAAACACTTTTGGAGAATGTGTGATGAGAATTTGGATATTTTAATGATTCCAATGGCTTCCTTGTGAAAATTTATGTGGGAATGATGTTTGGTATGAAAATGGAACCATTGGAAGTAAAGATGCAAAATTTGAAATTCTGTCCAGTGAAACTCTATTCAGGGCAGTCTTCTCGTGTGGATGTTTTGATTAGGCAAATGATGTCAGAAAATTATGAAACTTTCCAGTCTTAAATTTCACCTCCCAAGCTTCATAATGGACATATAATTTATGCCATTTAGTTTTGGGAAATGGGAGATATGACTGTCCAAAGTTTGAGGTCGAAAATGGACTCTGTTTTGGGGCAATGATGAAATTTGTGTAATTCTAGAATTTTGTGGTGATTTCTGGTAGTGGATCATATTTTTCCTATAAAGAGGACTAAAATATATTTCATTTGGATTTAGGATCACCTCATTTCGATTTTTCTAGAATTAGTTATGATTTTTCAAAGTTAGGGCAGAAAATCTGCCAGAATTTCTGAAAAATCCGAAAATGGGAAATTAAAAATTATGACATCATCATATTGTAAGATGACATCAACATGGAATTAAAAGCAATTCCACCATCTTCATCAGCCATTCCCGACCCCATTTCAGAAAAAAAAGACGTGAGAGAGAGCTTGGAGAAAAGAGAGAAAAAGAGGAAGAAATCTCGCAAGGTAAGCCGATTTCTCCGACGATCTAGCTCCTAACGCGTATAACTCCGACTCTAAGCTACTCCTCTTTATTCTTTAAGGTTGTGAAGCTCAGAATTTGGTGTTTCAAAGAGGCTAGGGTTCAGCCAAATTTGGGAAAAGCTAGTGGGAGCTTGAGGTAACTTCCAAACTTTCGTATATTGCTTATTCTGGTTGCTGTGGGCAATTTAATCGGTGAAATTTCACCGGATTGCCATTGGTTTTAAAGTTTGGAAATGATATGGCCTAGGGGTTATGCTGCCCAAATTGGGTCTTAATGCTAGTTGTAACCTAATGTAATGGTTAATAAAGTGGTTAGGAGTAGAAAGGAACGCATTTTCGGAGCCGAAATCGTAAAACCCCGATTTTCCCCGGAGAACTCATAAATTTTGGCCAGCTCTAGAAATGGGCCTTAGAGCTGGATTTTCAATGATTTGATGGTTCCATTGAGTTCAGGGGCGAAAATTAGGTGGGGTTACAGTTGGTCACTTTTTCGGAAAAGGCCGAAAAAGCATAATTACGAAAACGCCCCTAAAACCCTTAAAGTGGGGTTGCCAAGGGTAAATTTGTAATTTAACATTGAATTTGATAATTCCGAGTATGGAAATGGATTCCTTGGGCGGGAATATGTTAGGATAGCCCAGATTAGAATTTCCGGAAAAGTGCAACCAGACCAGGTACGGCGGGCCCGGGCCGGGTCCCCAAGGGCATTTTTATAAATTTTCATTATAGACTCATATGGAACATATTCTAAGTGTTTGAAAGTAGGAATTGGGGGTAGGAAATTAATCCACCATTCTTTATTTTGTTTATAGGCTTTGATATTTGCCGCCCTCGTGAGCCAACTGCGCCGAAGGACGTCAGGAAAGGACAAGGTAGTGACTCTCTCTCTCTTATACTTTGTGTAATGCACTGTATGTGTGTTGTATCACTGTTTTATAATGATTTCTGATGCTGCTGCGGTTACAGCTGGTGATAGTTTTCGTTTACAGCGCAAGCTGTCGTTTACAGCGTAAGCTGTCGTTATTGTGATTACAGCGTAAGTTGTCGTGATGTTGATTACTGATTACAGCGTAAGCTGTCGTGATGTTGATTACAGCAAGAGCTGTCGTATTGTGTATGCAGCCATGAGTACTGTCGTTTGTGATGAAAACCATGTATCTGTGAATTGCTGCTGCTGTTGCTGTTTGTGATTTATGTACATGCTTTGTGTTTATGCATTGTGTGAGTGGTTTGTTACTACTGAGATTCTCTCGAATCTCATTCTTTCCTATGACTAACATTTTAGACAGGGCGTGTGGCTCAAAGGAGAAGCGGCCAACCCGGAGCAATTAGGACCCTTAGGGGTATATAGTTGAATTGGAAACGCTGGTTATGTATTTTGAACTCGGGATTACTGTATATTCTGAATCAGGAACACTACATTCGATTTTGGTTATGTAATCCCCTAGTGTATACTTATAAACCTTCAGGTTTTTATGCATAGAACTCGGGAGTTGCCGGGGATGCGGTTATACACTCTGATATGATCGAATGTATATTAACTGCACAGGTAATTATATTCGAATATTGAAATTGAGACCTGGATGGGAAAAATAGTTTTGAAAGTTTTGTAAGAATTTTACTGTGAGACAGAAAGTTTAAAACGAGGTTAAAGCATCCAATGGTCTCTAATCCGATTTAAATATGTGTTATCGAATTATAATTACGTGTTTAAAGTTAGGGGGTTACACGGATGATATTTGATTTCCAGATTGTAGTCCTTAAGCAACTCCATCCACCGCCGCTTTCTCATATTCAATTATTTCTGATCATACAAATACTTGAGAATCTTGTGGTTGCAGTACAGTTCTACCGTCACACCATACAGATAATGCCTCTAAATTTTCAAGGCAGACACAATGGCTGCGAGCTCCAGATCATGTGTAGGATAATTCATCTCATGAGGTTTGAGCTGTCGAGAGGTGTAGGCTACCACGCGTCCCTGCTGCATAAGGACACACCCTAATCCCCGCTTACTCACATCACTATACACAACGTAGGTCAAGCTAGGATTAGGTATAGTCAACACAGGTGTCGTAGTCAACCTCTCTTTCAACTCCAAAATCATTTTTCACAATGTTCATCCCACATAAAAGGCTGATCCTTCCTCGTGAGCTTGGTCATCGGCAAAGCAATATGTGAGAAATTCTGAATGAATCTCCAGTAGTAACAAGCAAGACCCAGAAAAATGCATACCTCTCCACAGATTCTAGCCTTTTCCTGTCCAGTACTGCTCCACTTTACTAGGATCCACAGAGACCCCTTCTTGTGAGATAACATGGCCTAAGAATTTCATTTCTGATAGCCAAAACTCGCTCTGACTTAATTTGGCATAAAGTTGCTTCTCACGTAAAGTATTCAATACAATTCTCAAATGATGCTCATGCTCTTCTCTACTCTTAGAGTATATCAAAATATCATCAATGAATACCACAATGAACTGATTTAGATATTGTTGAAAGATACGGTTCATGTAATCCATGAATACTGTAGGTATATTGGTTAGCCCAAATGGCATCACTAAGAACTCATAGTGACCGTACCTGGTCTGTAAAGCAGTTTTTGGAACATCTTCTGCTTTCACTCGCAGCTAATGATACCCTGACCTTAGATCAATCTTCGAAAATACACATGAACCAGATAGTTGATCTAAAAGGTTATCGATTCAGGGAAGAGGGTACTTGTTCTTGATAGTAATCTTATTCAGTTCTCTATAATTGATACATAAATGAAGGCTTCTATCTTTCTTCTTCACAAACAACACTGGAGCTCCCCAAGGTGACACACTAGGTCTAATGAACCGTTTTTCAAGTTAATCCTCAATCTGCTTCTTTAACTTCGCTATTTCGTTTGGAGCCATACGGTGTGGGGCCTTAGATATAGAACCAGCTCCAGGCACAATGTCAATTGGGAACTGGACTTCCCTTTCAGGAGGTAATCTGTTAAGATCATCCGGAAATGCCTAAGGGAATGCATTTACCACAGGTATATTGCTCAATGTTTCATTGGTTTCCCCTTGCATAGAGAAAAATACCATATACCCCTGGCAACCTTCTCAAGATATTTTTCAGCTTTAGCTGTAGAAAGGAAATTCGTACTGGCATTTACAACTTCGACCCTCTGAGAAGCAGGATATACTACCCTGTTGTTTCCACAATCTAATAGCACATTATTTGCTGTCAACCAATCAAAGCCCAAAATGACTTCCAATTGGTAAAGCAGTAGACAAATCAAATCCACAACAGATTGGTGCCCTTCTACAGTTATGACACAATTCAAACAAGCTTCTATAGTCAAGGCCTTAACACCCATTGAAGTTGACACTGTCACGCCCTTATCTCAATTTCACCTTTACCAGAGTATTCATGAAAAACGGTATGCGGTTCGGTAGGCAACATAGGAATAGCATAACTATACTGATAATATGTGTATAATTACATAAATTCCCCATAGGGGTTTGTACATGATACTTACGATTAAGGTAGCTGCACAAGGCTACTAGGGTGTCTAAACTCATCCCAATGAAACGGAGACTTCTTCCAGTCTTCGTTCCACTACTGTAATCCCCTCGTACGGTACTCTACATTGTTGTTCGCATATCTTCTGTCGTCTCCTGTCTAAATTGTTGGTAGGGGAGGGTGAGATTCGAGAGAATCTCAGTAGAAAACAGATACCATAATTCATGCATGATTGATGCTATGTGTATGACATGTTAGTTTTATCTAGATGTATGCCCCATAATGACATTTCTGCATGCTCAATGTTTCATACAACAAGACTATGGCCACAGGGAAAACAGAAACAGAGCTTCATTTATTCAAATATTCTCTACACAATCAAGTAAAGCAATCACATACATCACTACACAAGCAAATATATCAAATACATGCAAGAAAGGTAAGTCCCCTACCTTAACCCTTTTTCCGTCTCGAAATGCGTGCCTTGATCTACGTGCAAACAGCTCGGGGCTCCATATTCGATCCTATAATGTCAAATGTACTATTTAAACACTTCTATAGTGTTTCTGGGGGTTATATGAGTCTATCTTGAAAAATTACTAAAATACCCCTGGAACCCAGCCCTATTATACCCGATCCGGCTATACTTTTCTCAAAATTCTAACCTGGGTTATCCTGACATATTTTCGCCCAAGGAATCCATTTCCAAACTTGGAATTATCAAATTCAATGTAAAATTATGAAATTACCCTTGGCAGCCCTACTTTTAGGGTTTTAGGGGCGTTTCCGTAATTATGCTTTCCCGGCCTTTTCTGAAAAAGTGCCCAACTGTAACCCCACCTATTTTCGCCCACTGAATCCAATGGAATCATCAAATAATTGAAAATCCAACTCTAAGACCCATTTACAATGCTGGCCGAAATATATAGGTTTTAAGGGGAAAATCGGGGTTTTTCGGTTTCAGCTCCGTAAACGCGTTCCTTTCTACTCCTAACCACTTTATTGACTATCCCATTAGGTTAAAACTACCATTTAGTATAAATTTGGGCAGCATAACACCTAGGAAATCCCATTTTCCATTTTTACACACAAAGACAATCCGGCGAAATTTCATCGATTAAATTGTCTATAACAGCCAGAATAGTCAATATGCAAGAGTTTGGAAGTTACCTCAAGCTCCCACTAGCTTTTCCTTCTTGTGGCTGAAAACCCTAAATTCAAAACACCATGAATCTTGCTTCAACTACCTCAACAACATAGAAGAGAAGCTTAGGAGAAGGATTATACACGTTAGGTACGAATTCACCGAAGAAATCGACCTATCTTGTGAGATTTCTCCTTCCTCCTCTCTATTTTTCTCTAAACTCCTCTCTCTATTTTCTGCATAAAGCACGTCAGTTTTGGTGCTGAGGGAAGAAGATGATGATTTTAATAATATGACCCCATTTAATGAACTAATTTTCCCAATTTTGGATTTTTACAAACTTTTGGCAGATTTCTGCTTAAACTTTGAAAAGTCATAACTAATTCTAGAAAAATCGAATTGGAGTGATTCCAAAGCCTATAGAACCCTTATTGAGTCTAGTTTCAAGGAAAAATATAGACTTTTGTTGAATGGAATCACAAAATTCCTAGAATTTCAATCTTTGCATGTTGTTTCAGAAACTTCACAGTTTTTCTGTGCTGACTTCAAAAATTCATATCTTTTTGTGTATAGCTCTAATTGATTCATATGACCTATCAAATTAAAGCTTAGGATGTATAATTTCATCTTAAAATTTCATAATTTTTTATTATCATTTGATCATTCAAATGAACATGACAATCTTACTACCTCATAGGTGATTTCACCGAAAACGTAATTATATTCTCCAAAATTCACCATTTTACTTTCTTAATACCCCAAAGATATTAGAAACATTAGAGAATAATTTGGGACGCTTGCTAAACCGATGCTTAGCAGTTCGCTTAATTTAGGCTTATTCTCAAGCCTCCAATCCCAAAATTCAGGATATTACAGACACTACCAAATCAAATGGTAATTTATGATCATGCAATCCCAGGCGATTCACACTGTCATATGTAATAAAGGAGTGACTTGCATCCGAGTTAAATAAAACTTGCAACAGATAGCCATTAAGAGAAATTTTACCTTATACCAACTCAGGAGATTTGCGGGCCTCCTTGTGAGTCATAGTGAATACTCGGCCCTGAGTTTTCAGCATTTGGTTTGGTTGTGGCTCTTTGCAATCAATAGCAGTATGCCCTACACGTTTACAATTGAAGCATATTATTGTACCCTCGCAAGTTTTACCATGATGTGATTGATTACAATGAGGACAAATCCAAGGTGTAAAAGGAGTTCTCGGTTGATCATGGTTCCCAGACTGGTAGGGCTTTTTACCACTCCCAGATGAAGATCCCTATCCCTTTCATTTTTGTGAGGTACCACCCTTACCGGGTTCACTATGGTGGCCAGTAGCTTTGGTAGGATACAGTTCTCTTAAATTATTTTATGTAATCCTACAGTCTTCAATAGCCTTGTTAAATTTGGTAAATATATGAGTAACCAACCGCTTCTTTATATCGCATCTTAGCCCCCAAACAAGCATGTCAGAACTCTACTCTTTATCATCCTTATATCGGAGGTAAGAGGAATACCGGGACAGACGGATGAAACGGGACAAGTAGTCATCAAAGCTCTCCGCATCCCCTTGTTTGATATTCAAGAACTCTATTTCCTTCCCAAGCCACACTGATTTGAGAAAATATTTCTTGTTAAACTCTTGTTGGAATGATTCCCAAGTCAATGGCATATTTTTGCTGCGCAGAGTGAGGGATATATTCCTCCACCAGCGATCTACATCACCTTCTAACTTGTAGACAGCTTGGTGTGCCTTCACCTCTGATGGGCATCCTAGGACCTCAAAGATTTTCTTAAGGCGATTCAATCAATCTTCAGCCACTTGAGGATCAAACCTCCCTTTAAACACCGAAGGCATAAGTTTACAAAATTTGGTGACCCAAAACTAAAGGTCCCTTTCCTCTCCTACCGGTACCCCATGTGACTCTTGATTTGGAACAGTGTGAGGTAGGGACTCTAGTGGTCGTGCTGATCCTTCAGCGGTTTCCTCATGACGAGTTTCTTCGTGGGTCTCTTCCTGAGTAGACGGACCCTAATCTACTCGATTTTTTCCTCTCTCAATTTTGAGCTCTTCTCTCAGCTCAATGATCATGTCCCGCTGATCTTTTATCAGACCCATTAATTCTTGCATTGGATCTGGTGGATTGTCATTGATGACCTCCACCTTCGAGTCTACCCGCTGAGTATTGGGGCGTCCTCTAGTTTTCTTTATTCTACAAATAACTTACCCCCATTAATATAACAGAGATAGTATGCACATATATTCACAAGTCTCATATATATATATACATATCAATAGAACATACATGTGCATACACAACAATGATTCACAGATGATCCTCTATCCCTAAGACCAACTAAGGGATCTATCCTAGTAAATTCTACCCTTGCCAGGAACTACAGCTCTGATGCAAAAAATGTAACCTATTTCCTTAATTAGCGTAATTATGATTCGATAACGCATATTTAAAATGGTTTAGAGACCGTCGCATAATTTAAACTCTTTTCAACTTCCTACTTTATCATAGGGTTCACAAAATCTTTTAAAAAATTTTCCCCATCCTAGTCTCAATTTCGAATTTTGAATATAATTACCTGTACAGTTAATTTACATTCATACGTAACAGAGTGTATAACTAAATCCCTGGCAACTCCTGGGTTTGTACATATGTTAACTAAAGGTTTATAGGTCTCAACTAGGGGATTACATGAACAAAATCAAATATAATATTTACATCTCAAAATATACAGTAATCCCAAATTCAAAAGTAGATAACCAACATCCCAATATCACATATACCCCAAAGGGTCCTAATCACTCGGGTTGACCGCTTTTCTTTAAAGCCACTTGCCCTGTATGAAATGTTAGTCATTGGAAAGAATGAGATTCAAGAGAATCCCAGTAGTAACAAATCACTTACACAATGCATAAACACATAGCATATATGATCATGTTAAGCAGCATCACAATGTATCATGGCTCACATTACAAACGACAGTACTCATGACTGTAAACTCTATGCGTAAGATTTCGTTGCGATCTCTATGTATTCACAAAGTATCACTATGCGTCAGCTTTCGGTGCGATCGGAAAGCATCATAATGTATTCTCAATGCATGACAAACATACATACAATGTTTCACACATAGTGTAAGAGAAAGAGTCACTACCTTATCCTTTCCTAACATTTTTTGGCACCGTGGGCTCACGAGGTCGATAAATATCAAATCCTATAAACCAAATCAGGGACAACCCATCAATTTCTTTTTTAAGTTGGTTATCATTTAAACTCTTGAGGTGGCTATTATAGGCCTAGACATATACCTAAAGGGTTGGGGAAAGACTGCACGAAAGACCCTCCTTATAAGCTCAAAGTGCAAATTTCCAAAGGTTGGCCGCGGCCAGCCTGACCGTGGGCCGCGGCTAACAGATGCATAGAAACATTTGGGCCGCGAACAGCCCCTAGTGGGCCACGGCTAACATATGGCCAGAAGGTTTTGGGTCGCGGCCAACCTTGTGGGCCGCGGCCAACCTATGGCGTTGACTCTTGGCTGATTTCAAACACTCATAAATTTGTGCACAAAACTCACAGTAACTCAAACTTTATATAGATGGAAAGCTTGAAATATGAGTTACAATCCTGGAAAATTTCACAACATTTCAATACCATTTGCTAGGTCAAAATAACATGCAAAGTTGGCCTCTTGCACAGTATTCCATACTTAGCCAATTTTTCAGCTTTTTCCCAAAAAGTCCAGATTTTGCCAATTGGCTTCCAATGGTTCCTAATTTCAATCCAAATGCCATTCTCACACAATTTTGCACAAGGAATCCATTGCAACCATCAAAATGACCATATTCAATGTCCATTGGCATGTTTTACCACAATTACAACATGTCACCATAACATCCCCAAACATTACACACATTGCAATTCTTTCCAATCCACAATTCCAAGTCAACCCAAAGGCACAAAGACACCATTTAACATCACATACCAACCTTTACATACCATTCAAAATTCATAAAAAATCAGGGCAAAATCACAAAATCTCAAGACCAAGCTAATGACCACAATCAATACACTAAAAGGTTCCAAATACTCACCTTAACTTCTTCCCAAGACTTGTTCTTCATTTCCACCACTTCTAAATTTTCTCAAATCCTAAAACAACACTATCCAAGACTCTGAAACCATAGGAATGGAGCTCTCAACCTCATGATCAATATCAATAAAGATGAGTTGAGCTCTTAAGGCTAAAACCTTACCTAAAACTCAAGCTTTTTCTTTCTCTTTCTTGCTTGATCTTGGAGACAATGGAGGGGAGGAGAGAGCTGAGAAGATGATGGAGAAATCAAATTTTTGGTGTGCAATAAGGCCCTTGACCGACTTGAAATGGAGGAGGGAAGAGAGAGTTGTAATTGTTGACTCTTTGACCTCAATCCATGGTTCTTGTGTTGACATGTGTTAACATCTTGTTTCTCCTTCTAAGCACTCACATAAGCACATGTACACACAATCCCACTCCCTTGCTTATTCAATCTTAGCCATTGGTATCAATTAGAAATGAGTTTCCTCTTCAGTAACTGTCCAATTGGTCGGTGAATTTACCATTTTGCCCCTGATTGTTGTAACATATACAATACCATCATCAAGCACATTTTACATCACCATTCACATCATATCCTTTAAAAATGCTTAATTAACATTAATTACATCACTTTGAAGTTATTAGCCCTTAATTATAATTTAGGATATTACATCAAGTCTTGGTTTAGAAAGTCTTTCTCGATGAAAGACTTAGGGGAAGCCGCCTACATTCTAGGAATTAGAATCTATAGAGATATATTTAAGAGACTAATAGGCCTAAGTTAGAGTACACACATAAACAAGATACTACATAGGTTTAGTATACAAGATTCAAAAACGGGTTACATGCCCATATCTCATGGCATCCATCTTAGCAAGGATCTGTGTCCTAGTACACCTGATCAACGAGATCACCTGAGCAAGGTTCTATATGCCTCGACCATTGGATCCATCATGTATGCCATGTTATATACTCGATCGCATGTCTCATTTGCCTTAAGTATGACTAGCAAAGATCAACAAGATCTTGGTAAGGGTCATTGGACTGCTGTTAAGAACATCCCTAAAGTGATTAAGAAGAACTAATGACTTATTCTTGGTATATGGTGGATTGGATGATGAGCTATGTGTAACTAGTTATACAGATGCAAGTTTCCAAACTAACCAAGATGACCTTAAATCGCAATCTGAATACATATTCCTCTTGAATGGTAGAGTAGTAAGCTGGAAGAGATTTATAAGATGGATAAAAGAAAATACAATGAATTGTGTGTTGATCTACCCATGTGCTTTTCTCATCTTGTTTGTTTGAATAGCTTTCAAGGATAAAAGGTACGCATAAATCTCCTCACATTTGACTTCCTTTTTATTTAACCCGTGCTCTTTTTTCTTCTTTTTTCTTTATCCCTTTCTTAGGTTCACTTTCAAAAAAAGGGAAAAAAATATTTTAACACATTTTTATAAATGAAAATAAAATGGAAAAACTCTCTTTCATGAAAAATAAAGAAATTGCTTTCATAAATAAAAAATACAAACCAAACAAAAGTAGTTTTCTTAAATAAATTAAATAAAAATTTTTGTAAAAAACACCAACCAAGTGACACGCTTTTCTACCCCGAACTACGTGCGCTTTGATCCCTCTAATGGGTAAATAGGTCCTAGGTTATCTTCCTAGATCAAGTCCAAATTCGTAAGTAAACATATTTCTTCCTTATCTTTCTTTTATAAATAAACAGATCTTTTTCATTATTTTCACTTTATTTCTTTTTGTAAATATTATTTTTTATCTCTTTTTGGGTAATTATAATTAAACAAAGGCCATATTCATTTTTAAATAATTAACTAAGGGTAACCATTCTTATGAATAAGTGTTGTAGGGTGCCTAACACTTTCCTCATACACAATCGACTCCCGAATTCTAAATGGTTTTTGTAGACCAGTTTCATTTTTAAAAAAGGTTTCCAAAATTATCCTTTTTCAAAATTTTGGTGGTGGCTTCATATTTTCCAAATTTCGGGTGCTACAGCTTGGCGACTCCGCTGGGGACGGTTTACGAGTCCAGCCTATTTAAGTTAAGTATTTAAAAATAATATGGCCTTAATTTTATTTTAATTACCCTTTTTCTTATTTTTTTGTGAATATTTGTTTTTATTTATTAAAATCCATCTTTGCTAGGAACTACATCGCTGATACAAAAAATGTAACCCCCTCAGTAATTATAATTCGAAATATGTAATTAAAATGAAATAGAGACCAATAATAATCAATCTCATTTACCATCCCTTCCTTACGGTAGGGTTTTTCATAAATTCTTTCAAAAGTTTTTGCCTTACCTTGGTCTCAAATTTCATTAATTGAATATAATTACCCTGTGCAGTTAAGTCACATTAATATACCAGGGTGTACAACAAAAATCCCGACAACCCCTGGGTTTCATATATATATGCTAAGGGTTTACAATTTCCCATTGAGGGGATTACACAAACTCATATCAAAAATTTACATCCCAAAATATATACAATAATCCCAATGCCAAACCAATAACCAACAACCAAAATATAAATTTCCCTAAGAAGTCCTATCCGCCCTTGGTTGTCTGCTTATCCTTGAAACCACTTGTCCTGTCTGAAGGTTAGTCAAAGGAAAGAATGGGATTCAAAAGAATCTCAGTAGTAACAAATTACTCATACAACATGTAATCACAGAGCATGCAATGACATTATCAAGCAGTAGAATAGCATAACACAACACGCAGGCTGCCATATATTCACATAATAACATAGTCTCATCCCCCGTATTCCACCGCCCCAAAGGCATGGTCCTCCCAGCATCAACACCGATGGGCCGCAGGTGATAGATCCATAAACAATGATAAATCAAACATACAATGTATCACATATAGTATAAGGGAAAGAATCACTACCTTATTTTTTCTGAGTGTGCTTCGGCACATATGGCTCACGAGCAAGGCAAATGTCAATGCCTATAAACCAAAGTCAAGGACGATAGGTTATTCTCTCTTCCAAATTCTTATTTTCATAACACTTAAGGTTGGTTATCATTCACGACCTTTAGGTGGCTTCTCAAAGCCTAGACACATGCCTAAAGGGCTGGGAGAAACTTGACCAAAGATCATCTTTCAAAACCTCAAAATCCCATTTTTGACTGCATCACTTAAGTGATGGATGACTTGCACTCGAGCATGAAATCTCACTCGTGCGAGTGCTTGACCAAAAGCACAGACAGAGACAAGAAAATGATCATTGCACTCAAGTCACAAACACAGCACTTGAGTGATGACCTCACACTTACTCGAGTCCTACAAAGTAAAGCCTAGAAAGTGACCACTCGAGAGCCATGAAAATCTTGAAGTGAAGAGTGCACTCGAGCACCAACACTATCACTCGAGTGACAACATAAAACTCGTAAGTACCAACACACACTCTTGACAATTGGACTGCAAGTACTAACCCGAGAAGCAACCTCACAACTCAGAATACTCCTTCACTCAAGTGAGACACCCTGCACTTAAGTGATAACCCGCTTCACTCGCAGGTGAGGAAATACACTCTCGCTTGTTGGCACGAAAGTGCACTGAAAACTAAAGGGAAAAGAGGGAATATGATGCTGCACTCAAGTGACACCTCTGTGCACTTGAGTGAGGCTTATCAGAAGCCAGAACGTAGCAGATGATAGAAATTTCCCTAACTTCCAACATATGTTTCCAATGGTCCTAAAACTCTAACCTAAAGTTATTTACACATAACTTTACACAAGGAACCCATTGGAAACCTCAAAACACCCAAAATCACATAACAATGACATTTTCCCCCCTTTGTCACACTTATTGCACACTTTAACCAATTCCACTACTTTTACTTCCAATGATCCAAATCAATCCTAAAGACCATATTGCATATTCAAACACCATTTTCAACACAAAACAACATACAATTCTACCAATTACATGTCACACAAAATCAGGGCAAAATCAACAATTATCAAAACTCAACCAAAAGTCAAACAAACTCAGATCAAAAGGCATCAAATACTCACCTCTTTCTCTTCCCCAAACTAGTTCCTTGATTCCTCCAACTTCAAGTTTCCTTAAGCTCTCAGAACACCCTCTTTCATAAATCTAAAACCATAGCAGTGAAGCTCTAATCACTAGGAACAACATTAAAGAAGAGTGTTTAAGCTAAAGAGGACAACAAACCAACCAAATCTCACCTTTTTCCTTTCTTTCTCTTCCCTTGCCTTGTGCGTCTATGGAGGATGAAGAGATAGAAAATGAGATTAGTTTTTGGAGCATGAAAACCGACCTAGAACGAAGAGAGGAGAGAAAAAGAGTTTGAAATATTGACCTTAATCCAATGGTCCACAAAGTGCCAAGTATCACAATCTTGAAACACCTCCCATGAGCTCACATAAACTCAAACACATGGGATTCTACCCTTTGATCTATTACACAAATCAATCTCAACCATTGATCTTGAAGTTACCAATGAGCTTCCTCTTCGGCAACTGATCAACTTGTCAATAACTTTACCGTTTTGCCCCTGATTATGGCAATTCCTGTGAATCACCACTAAACACATTTTATATCACATTTCCTTATGCCATGCGCCCTACCCTTTCCTTATGATGCATTTTAAGCTTTAACACCCAATTATGCTTAAATGCAGGGCTTGGGCACCGACTATAACACATTCGAATCACAATGTATATCGTATTAAGTAATACATATTAAGTACATATTAAGTACAATTCCTAAAATAAATAGATAATCAACGGAAAATTAAATTCTAACTTCTCTGCTTCATCGCCCATGGTTACCTTCTTGGAAAAATAGGGTGAGATTCAAAGAATCTCAGTAGTAACAGATATCACTCATATAAGATGTATATATATAACATGCCACATCAACTAAAGTTTCAATACTAGCAACATATTCAACATTCAGAGATAAATTCACGATATGCGGAAAGTATAAAGTTACGAATTCAAAGAAAACCGTCTCTTGTCACAGTGATGAGAAATTCTATTGGACCTGAGTCCTTCTCATCTGAATGCTTAAATTCATGATGGTACAAACATGCATATAACATATCACATAGTAAGTGAGGGATAAGTTACTACCTGACATTCTTTTTTCAAATTTTGACCTCGATTGACGTGCTTCAGGTGTCCTGGGCAAATGTCAAATCTTATAAATTATAATTTACAGGTGAGAGTAATTACTTAGTCCATATCTTTATAAATCATTCGTTTATGTTGGTTAACATTAATGTTACTTCATTAGGCCCAATGTGTAGCTAATGGGCCCAAGCTACCACAAATGCTTAACTTAACCCTCAGGGTCCAATTCTATTAACAAAACTCTTTACTTTAAATTTTCACACAACTACCAAAAAGTTGGCAAAATTTTCAATAATCTTTGAAAATTCATAACTTGAGCTAGGAAAATCCAATTAAGGTGATTCCAAATCCTATGTGTCACTTATTAAGTCTATTTTAAGAAAAAAATACTTTTAGGAGCCACCTAACCACGCACAGTTCCCAATTTCCCTTTTTCCCCTTGCTCCAAAAAATCTAACTAGTTTTAATGGTCTAACTTCAAACACTCATAACTCCTAGTCTACTTATCCAAATCCTTCATAATACCATCAAATTAAAGGTCTTTAAGTGTACTTTAATTTTGAAAAATATCATCATCATCAGATGAAGTTTGGATAGTGAAATTTTTGTAACAACAAAACTGCCAGATAATAACGCACACTAGCAGCTTAGTGAACTAAGTTTCCTTTATTTGAGCTTTCTAACTAGTCTTCCAAAAGTTATAATCAGACCCTATTCCTACACAATTTTTCATGTAGAATCTAATGGGAACCTTAAAAATACCAAAATCAAACTCTTTCTCCTAGTTTTAACCCTTATCAAAATCTGCCTCCCAAAACAACAAAAATCCAACTTTGTGTTTTTAACTACCAACAAGCCCAATTATGAACACCCTATTTTCTCCGGGCCCTGCTAAAAAATACAAAAATAATTGATAATGATTGGTGTCCAAATTGGCAATCATCATTGAAAAAAATAAAAAAATGAAAATACAAAAAATAAGGAAATCCTCCTATTGATGATAATCGGTGTTTAAATAGGCAATCATCATTGAAAGGAAAAAAATTTAAAAAAATGAAAATTAAAATAAATCCCCTCATTAATATGATTAGCATTGTCATTCATTAAGGGAAAATAATAAATAAAAAAATAAAAAATAAAAAAAATCTCATTTATGTTGATAGGTTTAAATTAGGAAGTTACTTGTGGGGAGAATAATGAAAAAAATTATAAATGAAAAAATTTCCACTAATGGTAATTAGGTCAAGTTAGGAAGTTTTATCAATAGAAAATACAAAAAAAAAACGAAAATTAAAAAAAAAAATTCTCCATTGATGGTGATTGGGTCAAGTTAGATAGTTCTTAACATAAAATACAAAAAATAAAAATAAAAAAATGAAAAAAAAGGAGCATTTATGAAGAAAACCCTACCTTGAGACTATAAATAGGAGTGTAAGGGTTGAAGTAAGAGGACAAAAATTTTGGAAGAATTTTAGGAGAGCAAGGAGATAAGGTCTATGGTTGAGTTTTCATCTTTTTCTTTGATTTCACTTTTACATCTCGTTTTTTTTTCTCTCATCTAATATCCCTTGGTTTATGCTTACCTCATCATTCATGCACTATGACTTTATCCAATATGCATTACATTGCTTTACTTTGTATTATGATGTTGCTGGACGTGTTTTAGCTCATTGTGGTCTTGTGGATTTGCATTTTATTGTCCAACTGAATTATTTCATATATAGGCAAGAGGTATGTATGTGCTGTCTTATTTTCTTATGATATTAGGTGTTATGCTTAATAAATATAGATAATATAATTGTACTTGCCTCTTGTTTATTATGTGGTTCTATCACCCTATCTCTTATTATAGCGGGTTCAAAGAATAAAAGGTACGCATAAATCTTCTCACCTTTGATTTCCTTTTCTTTTAACTTGTGTTATTTCTTCTTCTTCCTCTTTTTTCCTTTATCCTTTTCTTAGGTTCTCTTTCAAAAAAAAAAAAAGAAAAAGAAAAAAGATATTTTGACACATTTTGATAAATGAAAATAAAATGGAAAAACCCTTTTTTACAAGAAAATAAAAAAAAACGTTTGTTTAAAAAAAATAAAAAAAGAAAAACCAAAAAAAAAATATTTTTCTCCAATAAATTAAATAAACATTTTTTCTAAAAAACACAAACAAAGTGACACGCATTTCTACCCCCGAACTACGTGGGCTTTGATCCCTCTAAAGGGTACGTAGGCCCTAGGTTTTCATCCTAGGTCAAGTCCAATTTTGTAAATAAATATATTATTTCTTATTTTCTTATTGTAAATAAATATTCTTTTTTTAAATAAGTATATTTTTCCTTATTGTAAATAAGTGTTCTTTTTTTGTTCTTCTATTTCTTTCATTTCATTTAGTTTTGTAAATATTCTTTTTTCTTTATTTGGGTAGTTATAATAATGTTAAAGGCCATTTTTATTTTTAAATAATTAACTTAGGGCAACCATTCTTATGAATGGGTGTTGTGGGGTGCCTAACACCTTCCCCACACACAATCGACTCCCGAACACTAAATGGTTTTTGTAGACCAGTTTCCATTTTTAAAAAGGTTTCCAAAATTATCCCTTTTTCAAAAATTTTGGTGGCGGCTCCATATTTTTTCAAATTCCGGGCGCTACAGCTTGGTGACTCCGCTGGGGACAGTTTGAGAGTCAAGCCCATTTAAGTTAAATGTTTAAAAATAATTTGGCCTTAATTTTATTTTAATTACCCTTTTCTTATTATTATTATTTTTGAATAGTTATTTTTATTTATCAAATTCCTTATTCATCTATTTGTTTGTTTTTTTTTCTCTCCTTTTTTCTATCTATCTTGTGATCTGCTTAGCAGATGAGGGTTGGGTAGAACCTAGGCCCATTGGTTGGTATGCTCTCCACACACACTGAACACATACACTATTCTCCTCACACACATTTTGGGCCTTATACTGGGTCTGTGAGTTCCTTAGGTGAGTAGAAGTTTCTAGCGGTCTCCCTGTGGGGTTTTAAGAACCCCCTGAGGTTACTGTGAAGACTTCATCCTAGTTGTTACTCATTTGGTTAAGTTGATCCCTGTGGGGTTTTTAGAACCCCTGAAGGTCAATTTCATCAAATGGGGTCTTCATCTTTACGATGGGGGTAGTTAGGAGACCTTTATCTGTGAGAATTAGAACCACCTTGAAACTACTGCACCTATTAGTAGAAATTATAGACCTACCCAATTAATTAGTACCTACCATTCTTAGGATAGATACTACTAACCTAGGGTCATTCCTAAAATAGGACACTGGAGGGCATATATTTATTTATTGTTGATAATCTTTATTGTCATTCATGCATAATCAATGGAACCCCTAGGATCAAGTGACTAACTGTCGCTTCACCTGAGTATGTATCTAGCATCATTCCACATAAAGATATATCACAAGGATGGTGTATGCATTAGATAGCTAACCTTAGTATAAGGGTCTATGCCCTAAAAGACCATGATCTCATCACATTAATCATGTTAGAAAACATCTCGATGAGAGATAACCCTTTAGGACTCATAAGGTATCATTATATCATCTATTAGCATTTTAACTTCATTTGATATGGGCCTTGGACATAATGGGCATTACATTCTCCCTATAAGGTAATAGATCTCTTGAGGAAGTGAAGTTCTTTTTCTTAATATCCATAACCCATATCAAAACTTGAAGTATAAGTCATCACTCTTTCACGTCTCATAAGGTAGCCTTGCATCATCCATTAGCATTTTAACTTCATTTGATATGGGCCTTGGACATAATCATCATTTAAAAAAAACCCCCTTAGCCGCATGATGGTTTGGGCCATTCGCAGGTTAATGGGCACTTCATTCTCCCTATGAGGTAATAGATCTCTTGAGGAGGTGAAGTTCTTTTTCCTAATGTCCATCACCCATATCAAAACTTGAAGTATAAGTCGTCACTCTTTCATGTCTCATGAGGTAGCCTTGCATCATCCATTAGCATTTTTCATTTGATATGGGCCTTGGACATAATCATCATTTTCAAAAAAACCCTTAGCTGCATGATGGTTTGGGCCATTCACAGGTTAATGGGCACTTCATTCTCCCTATGAGGTAATAGATCTCTTGAGGAGGTGAAGTTATTTTTCTTAATGTCCATCACCTATATCAAAACTTGAAGTATAAGTCATCACTCTTTCACGTCTCATGAAGTATCCTTGCATCATCCATTAGCATTTAGCTTTATTTGATATGGGCCTTAGACATAATAAACTTTCAACAAAACCCTTAGCCGCGTAATAGCTTGGGCCGTTCTCAGGTTAATGGGCACTTCATCCTCCCTATGGGGTATTGGATCTCTTGAGGAGTTGAAGTTCTTTTTCTTAATGTCCATCACCTATATCAAGGCTAGAAAGCATATATAATCATCTGCATAGCATACATTTGAAAATACTTTCCGACTCTTCCTTCTCTTTTCTTTAATGAAGGGCAAACGAGTTATCTAACAACCAAAAAATTTGGCATAAAGGTTAAATGGCACAAAAACCAAGTTTAAATCAAGTTCCTATAAGAAAGGTATATAGAGGGAAAGGCATCAGACTGACTACTGGAGCAGAACCACTTGAAGGCCTAATTCGATTAAGTCGCTACATTCAAGGTTCAGTCAAATTGGGTTTCATGAAGAAGTATGGAAATATCATTGATTTATTACACGTGCCTGTGCATAATGAGGCTATCATAGAACTGGGCCAGTATTGGGATGCCTCTTTGAGATGCTTCACTTTCTCTGATTTTCAACTAGCCCCAACCCTTGAAGAATACAGGGAAATCCTTAGGATGCCAATTAAGAGGAGTGATAAGATCTACCATTATCCAGGCTGGCTACCTTCTCATAGAGGAATAGCGAAGCTGTTAGGGGTTCACATGGAAGAAGTACAGATTGTAGGCACAGGACAGGTCAAGGGGATTAAAAGGACTACAGTGGAAGCTCGCTTAGCAAGATTATCAGAAAACAAAGATTGGGAGAATTTTTGTAGGGTTTTTGCCTTGGCTATTTATGGCATGATCCTCTTTCCTTCATCAGCAGGAATAATCGACTTGGGAGCTATCAGTGTCTTTCAATTAGTCGAACACTACCAAATTAACCCGGTACCTGCAATTTTAGCAGAAACCTACATGTCATTATCTCAATGCCACCTAAAGAAGGAAGGTTGAATAAAATGCTGTCTTGCATTGCTTGAAGTATGGATACTGAGTCACGTATATGGAAAGAAGAAGTACTTCCGAGAAAGGCATGACAAGTTTACTAATCCACTTATGGCTTTTAATCATCTTCAATTAAACAAAAATGATTGGAGGAAGGAGTTCTCACGATTAACAGAAGATTCTCTCTTATGGAAAATAGAATGGTGGGAGGATGAAGAGATTATCCATTACTGCGGGGACTTTTCTAATGTGCCTCTCATGGGACCAAGAGGATGTATTAACTACAACCCTTCTTTAGCATTAAGGCAATTAGCATGTCGGCAAAAAATTCCCTCTCAGGAAGAAGTGCAAGCCATACACCTCTTATACGGAGAAGATAGTGGGAAAGACTTATGTCGAGAAATCAAATAAGCTTGGAGCAAGATAGTATACAAGGGAAAGGCTGTGCTGGGGAAGCGAGAAATAGGTGCTACTCTGGGCTATAAGGACTGGCTCAAGGACAGAATTAAAGGTGACAATCCATCTTATTCTCCCCAAGATCCATTGTTAGGAAATGATGCCCAAGAAGTAAACAAAGAGTTGGCAAGGAGCCTGGAAACAAGAGAAAAGGAACTTGAGGAGTTTTCTGTGATAGAAACACAAAATAAGAGAAAGATGAGTCAGCTAGAAGATAAATGTGCATCCCTTCAAGAAAAACTGACAGAAAAGAGAAAGAGAAGAGATTTAGAAGAACACTCAAGGATCATGAAGTTGGAAGAAGAGAACAAAAACTTAAAAAAGGCTATGTAAGAGAATGACAGGCAAATGAAGAATAATAGAGTTCGACTATTGAAGATGACTACAGCAAAAGAGTTGCTCGAAGAGAAACTGTAAGACAATGCCCCTCTTAAGAAATTGTAAGGGGAAGTTGATTTTCTTACTCAACTCCTAGAAAACAAGAAGGGTGAATTGGTTGCTGTAAGGGACAGTAGCGCTGAAACCATCTAGAGCCTCGTAGACAAGCTGAATCATGAAAGGAAAGTTTTAGCCAACTGGGAACTCCTCTACCACAGACAAGTTGTTATGACAGAAGAATGGGTAAAGAGGTGTGGTAACTTAATCAACTTTCCTAACACCAAGATCCCAGAATTTGCTAGCACATTTAAGAGCGCTGAAGGCATGGTTATTCCTTTGAATCCACTAACAGAGATTATTGAATTTTTTAACTTATATAATCAAATAGTAGAGGAACTCAAACTTGTAACCAAATTTTGATGTTATCGAATAAAAGCATATCTCGCTCCTTTTACTATCATTGTTTTCGCGTGCTTATCACTACGATCAATATCAAGATCTTGGGCTAGGGTGGGATTCAAGGTCCCCCCGTATAATGATCAACTCTAGTTCTCCCTGTAAAATAATGGATTCTCTGAGGAGGCTAGAGGACACTCATTCCAAAAGACTATGTGCCGACTAAACACTCACCAAATGAAAAGATTTTAGCTAAGACGGGACTCAAGGTCCCTCCTATTTAATGATCAACTCTAGTTCTCCCTGTGGAATAATAGATTCCCTAAGGACGCTAGAGGATACTTGTGCCAGAAGACCTTTATGCCAAAACAATATGATAACTCGCTATGCCTACCTGAAATTGTAAGTTTAAATAAAATGATGATATTTTGTTCCTTTCTAAGCAGGTGATACAATATTGCTCTTTCTAAACATCCTAACCAGCTACCCCCTACGCTTTCATACAACACGCACTCACATAGTTGTCAGATGGCAGCCAATCCCAGTGATGTTGAATCTAATATGAATCATTGGATAGGGAGGGAAGATTAGCACTCTAAAATCCCCATATAAGGAAGACATTCCTGACATCCTCTGAAGTGCTAAACAAGCTGACTGTTGCAATGGTTTCAACAATAAGCAAAAAGACCTGCACGTGGATTTCAGCTGATGATTCTGGAAGGGCTCTAGAAAATTGGGAGTTTGAGGACACCTTCAATTCTATCATTTTAGAGTAACATGCCTAGTTAAAAGTTGTCTTTTTATGCTTTGTATACGCCTTTAGGCGAGTTCTTATATGAACCATGAATAAAGAATGATATGCGAATAAAATTCACTTATTTATATCCATTCTTCCTTATTTTTCCTTCTATCATTCATTGTTCATTTTTTGCCCTCCAGGAAATCGATTTCCTCGGAACTCTTGTCCAACGTAGAGGTTTCTGAGTCCCTGAATGATGATTCGCTTGTTGCCATTGATATGCATGATTATGAGTATGATGATAATAAGATCATTCAAGTATACAAAAAAATCCTCGAATCCGGCGACAATAGACTGTGCCCACATGAAGATGTAATTGAAGTAATAAATATGGGCACAGAGGAAGAAAAGGGGGAACTAAAGATAGTAGATAACCCCGAAAGAGAGAAAATGGTTGAACTCTTCAAAGAATTCATAGATGTGTTCGCATGGTATTATCAATACATGCCAGGCCTTGATCTAGTGATTGCTTCTCACAAGATCCCCTTATTCCCAGACACTAAGGCTAAAAAGCAGAACTTGAGGAGGCTCACTTCCGATATGTCCTTAGTGGTTCGAGAGGAGGTGATGAAGCAATTAGAAGTGGGTTTCCTAGAAGTAGCTAAATACCCACAATGGATAGCAAATGTCGTTCTTGTCCTAAAGAAGGACGGCAGAATTCGAATGTGTGTAGATTATCGAGATCTGAACAAAGCTAGCCCAAAAGATGATTTTCCATTGCCTCATATTGATGTCCTGGTTGATAATACAGCCCGTAGCTATAGGTACTCGTTCATGGATGGGTACTCAGGGTATAACCAAATCCATATGGATAGAGAGGATAAAGAAAAAACCACATTTATTACACAATGGGGCACTTATTGTTACCGCATCATGCTATTCGGGCTAAAGAATGCTGGGGCAACTTATCAGTATGCCATGGTGGCACTCTTCCATGATATGATGCATAAAGAACTTGAAGAATACGTGGATAATATGGTAGCTAAATCTTCTGAGGGAGAAAGCCATGTTGTGGTGTTAAGAAAGCTGTTTGAAAGGCTACGTAAGTACAAGCTACGACTAAATCCTAACAAATGCGTCTTTGAGGCTTTATCTGGAAAATTGTTGGGCTTCATTGTAAGCCAAAAAGGGATTACAGTAGATCCAGACAAAGTAAAAGCAATACGAGAAATGCCCCCTCCTTAAACAGAAAAGGAAGTTCGAAGCTTTTTGGGGCGACTGAATTACATTGCACGATTCATTGCCAACCTGACGGCAACTTGTGAGCCGATATTCAAACTTTTAAAGAAGAACTGCACAAGGAAGTGGGATGAAGATTGCCAGTAGGCATTTGATAGAATCAAGGATTATTTGCTAAATCCCCCAATTTTGGTTCCTCCTATACCAGGACGACCTTTAATTTTGTACTTGACAATACGACCAAACTCCATGGGAGCCATGCTGGGGCAACAAGATGCATCTAAGTGAAGAGAACAAGTGATCTACTACTTGAGCAAGAAGTTTAATGAATGTGAGTCACGTTACCAGATGATCAAGCGAACTTGTTGTGGTTTAGTTTGGGCTACGAGGAGGTTGGGGCAATACATGCTTTACTACACCACTTGGTTAATTTCAAGAGTAGACCTACTCAAGTACATCTTTGAAAGCCCGCATGTAGCTAGAAGAGTCTCTAAGTGGTAAGTAATATTGTCTGAATATGATATAAGATACGTCATTCAAAAATATGTCAAGGGTGGTACGATAGCATATCACTTAGCAGAAAACCCCATAGATGAATGCCAGCCACTAGATTTCAAATTTCCAGATGAAGACATATGTGCTACAGAAGATCCGATCGAGGAAAGCAAATCGAATGGGTGGGAAATGTATTTTGTTAGGGCAGCAAACATGTATGGAAATGGTGTAGGGGCAGTAATAATATCTCCAGATGGAAAGCAATTGCCGATTGCTATAAAGTTAGGATTTGACTACACCAATAACATGACAGAATATGAAGCTTGTATTAATGGTCTCCAGGCTACCATAGATCTTGGGATAAAAAACCTAAAAGTCTATGGTGACTCAGCTCTCATAATTTATCAGGTGACTGGTGAATGGCGTACTAATGACCCAAAATTGATCCCTTATCAAGAGTATTTGATAGAGTTGAACAAAAACTTTGAAGTAATCAATTTTCATCACATGGCTAGAGAAAAGAATCGCTTCACTGATGCGTTAGCTACTGTAGCAGCTATGATCCAACTTGATTGTGGGGTCCAAGTTCAACCAATACAGATTGAGACTGGAAGATCGCCAGCATTTTGCTTCAATATTGGAAGAGAGCTCGACGAGCAACCTTGGTACCATAGTATTAAGATGTATATGGAGTATGGTACTTACCCTCCAGACGCGATACATAATGAAAGAAGACCATCTGGCGATTGGCCATGGGCTTTTTTATTAGTAATAACGTCCTATATAAGAGAAGCTTTGATGGGACATTGCTACATTATGTAGACATAAGGGAGGCATACCAAATTATGGCAGAGATCCATGAAGGAGTATGTGGTACACATGCAAATGGCCACTCATTAACTAAACAAGCTCAAAGATCTGGTTACTACTAGATAACTATGGAGAAGGATTGTATCAATTATGTTAGAAAGTGTCATAAGTGCCAGATATATGCCAACAAAGCTAATGCCCCTCCGACTATAATGCATAGTCTCGTATCTCCATGGCCATTCTCCATGTGGGGAATAGATGTCATTGGGCCGATTAACCCAAAAGCTTCGAATGGTCATTGTTTCATCCTCGTTGCTATTGACTATTTCACTAATTGGGTAGAAGCCAATTCCTTCGCTAGTATTACTCAGAAGGCCTTCATCAAGTTCTTAAAGGCCAATATCATCTGTAGATATGGGTTACCAGAGAGGATTATAACTGACAATGCACCAAACCTCAACGGGGCAGCAATTAAAGAATTATGTGATCAGTTCAAGATCAAACATCATAATTTTGCATCGTACAGGCCACAGATGAATGGTGCAGTTGAGGCAGCCAATAAAAACATTAAGAAGATCATCGACAAAATGACAGTGAACTATAAGGATTGGCATGAAATGCTTCCATATGCATTACACGGATACCGTACCACAATGCGTACTTCAACTGGGGCAACCCCTTACTCTTTAGTTTATGGCATGGAGGCTGTCACTCCAATTGAAGTAGAAATACCATCCCTGAGAATCTTGGCTGAATCAGACATAGATGAAAGTGAATGGATACACTCTCAATTCGAACAACTAAATATGATTGAAGAAAAGAGGCTCACAGCAATATTTCATGGGCAGTTATATCAATAACGAGTTGCAAGGGCCTTTAATAAGAAACTACGACCCAGGGGGTTTAAAGTAGAAGACCTAGTCCTCAAAAAGATCCTACCAAATCAAGAAGATGACAGAGGTAAATGGGCTCCAAATTATGAAGGCCCATATGTTGTTAAGCAGGCTTTCTCTAGAGGGGCATTGATATTGACAAACATGAATGGTCAAGATTTACCAAGACCAATCAATTCAGATGCTGTAAAGAAATACTATGCATGAAAAAAAAGAGAGCTCGCTAAGTTGAAAACTCGAAAGGGCGGCTTAGGCAAAAAAAAAAGAAAGAAAGAAAGAGCTCGCTAAGTTGAAAACCCGAAAGGGCGGCTTAGGCAAAAGTTAGAGCAAAAAAAAACCCCTCACTAAGTTGAAAACTTGAAAGGGCGGCTTAGGCAAAAAAAAACAACTCGCTAAGTTGAAAACCTGAAAGGGCGGCTTAGACAAAAGTTAGAGCAAAAAAAAAGGCTCGCTAAGTTGAAAACCCGAAAGGGCGGCTTAGGCAAAAATTAGAGCACAAAATTGGGAGCTATTAAATTGAAAACCCGAAAGGGCGGATTAAACACATATCGAAGAAGGTTATCAGTCCTAGCCCCATGACTCTCTTTACTTTGTCTATTTGAAAGACTCCTTAATCATTCGTCGAAGAGTGCATATCTCTGGCAATTAAGCAAGGCACCATCAGGGGGACTACCCGGAACTAAAAGCGAAGGACCTCCTAATAACATCACATCTACACCAATATATGATCATCATCATGCATCCACTTAAATATTGGAAGATCATTTCTTTTAAATGAATCTTCATCCTTAGTATCTCTTTCCCTTCTATTAAATCACATATCAAACTTTGTGCCATGATTTGTATAAGGGTAACTCTTTTTAATGAAAGCATAACTTTTGGCTGGATAAACACTCATATTGATATATATGGTGTCCTCTACTCCCATTTAACTTATGTAATTTCAGGATCATTAGCGAAGGTCCCAAGGTCCCAACTGGATTTTTTGTTGTCGGGTCAAATAGTTGACAAAGGGACCCAATCTAAACTGAGGATTCTAGGCTGTGGCATCAATGTGAATCTCATTATACACATCTTCATACCTCCGACAAGACTGCGCAAGTAACGGGGTACTAGTTAGGCACCTGGACGAAGAAAGAGCAATATCACCTGCCAGGCTATTCTTTAACACCACAATTATTGCACTCATTCTCATTAGCATGTCATAACCTCCATTATCAACATCACCATCAACATCATCATTATCACTACTATCATCATCATCATCATTAGCATTATTATTGTATTCATCATCCTTATTAGGATTCCATCATCACTGTCATCATCATTATTAGTGTCATCACCTCCATCATGACATCACTATTATGATATTCCCTTCATTATCATGGCCATTATCATCCTCTTCATCATCATCGTTGTCATCATCACTGTCATCATTATTATCAATGTCATCATCTTCATAAGCACTACTTCAAGGGGCATCACATGTTCATAGCACCCTTTTCAAAGCCCTGTAACAGCAGGCACCCTTAAAGCCCAGCAATAGCTGGCACCCTTTCGAAGCCTTGTACCGGCAGGAACCCTCAAAGCCCAGTAATGACTGGCACCCTTTCAAAGCCCTATACCGGCAGGCACCCTCAAAGCCCAGTAACGGCTGGCACCCTTTCAAAGCCCTGTACCAGCAGGCACCCTCAAAGCCCAATAACGGCTGGCACCCTTTCAAAGCCCTGTACCGGCAGGCACCCTCAAAGCCCAGTAATGGCTGGCACCCTTTCAAACCCCTGTACTGGTAGGCAACCTCAAAGCCCAGTAACAGCTGGCACCCTTTCAAACCCCTGTACTGGTAGGCACCCTCAAAGCCCAGTAACGGCTGGCACAATTCTTTTAAAGCCCAATAATGCTTGGCATAATTCTTTTAAAGCCCTGTACTGGCAGGAACTATTCTTTTCAAAGCCCTATACCAACAGGCGCCCTTAAAGCCCAGTAACGGCTGGCACAATTCTTTTAAAGACCTGTACCGGCAGGCACTTTTCTTTCAAAGTCCTGTACCAACAGGCACTCTCAAAGCCCAGTAACGGCTGACACAATTCTTTTAAAGCCCTATAACGGCAGGCACTATTCTTTTAAAGCCCTGTATCAGCAGGAATTCTCAAAGCCCAGTACCGACTGGCACAATTCTTTTACAACCCACCAAAGTCCTATACTACTAGGCGCTTCACTTCCATTCCAGGTAATCATCTATCTCCACTTGCGTTCTTCTCCCCTATGAACCAAGTAAAGAGGGGCATGGACACTGTATTTTGTCCAAACCCTCTTTGGTTCCAAAGGGGGCATCTTGTTCTCTGGCCGGACAAAATATGTGTTCTTATCTTTACTTGCTTCATAGACGAGAATCTCACTTTTCTCAGCTACGAAACAAGTAAAGAGGGGCAACTGTGAATACCCTATTTTGTCCAGGCCCCACTAAAAAATAAAAAAATAATTGATAATGATTGGTGTCCAAATTGGCAATCATCATTTAAAAAAATAAAAAAATGAAAATACAAAAAATAAGGAAATCCTCCTATTGATGATAATCAGTGTTTAAATAGGCAATCATCATTGAAAGGGAAAAAATTAAAAAAAACGAAAATTAAAATAAATCCCCTCATTGATATGATTGGCATTGTCATTCATTAAAGGAAAATAATAAATGAAAAAATAAAAAATAAAAAAAATCTTATTTATGTTGATAGGTTTAAATTAGGAAGTTACTTGTGGGGAGAATAATGAAAAAAAATTAAAAACGAAAAAATCTCCACTAATGGTAATCAGGTCAAGTTAGGAAGTTTTATCAATAGAAAATACAAAAAAAAAAAAAAATTAAAAAAAATTCTCCATTGATGGTGATTGGGTCAAGTTAGGTAGTTCTTAACATAAAATACAAAAAATAAAAATAAAAAAACGAAAATTAAAAAAAAAGGGAGCATTTATAAAGAAAACCCTATCTTGAAACTATAAATAGGAGTGTAAGGGTTGAAGCAAAAGGACAAAAATTTTGGAAGAATTTTAGGAGAGCAAGGAGATAAGGTCTGTGGTTGAGTTTTCATACTTTTCTTTGATTTCACTTTTACATCTCGTTTTTTTCTCTCATCTAATATCCCTTGGTTCATGCTTACCTCATCATGCCTCATGCTTACCTCATCATTCATGCACTATGACTTTATCCAATATGCATTACATTGCTTTACTTTGTATTATGATGTTGCTGGACGTGTTTTAGCTCATTGTGGTCTTGTGGATTTGCATTTTATTGTCCAACTAAATTATCTCATACATAGGCAAGAGGTATGTGCTGTCTTATTTTCTTATGATATTAGGTTTATGCTTAATAAATATAGATAATATAATTGTACTTGCCTCTTGTTTATTATGTGGTTCTATGTCCCTATCTCTTATTGTAGCGGGTTCAAAGAATAAAAGGTACGCATAAATCTTCTCACCTTTGATTTCCTTTTCTTTTAACTTGTGCTATTTCTTCTTCTTCCTCTTTTTTCCTTTATCCTTTTCTTAGGTTCTCTTTCAAAAAAAAAAAAAGAAAAATAAAAAAGATATTTTGACACATTTTGATAAATGAAAATAAAATGGAAAAACCCTTTTTTACAAGAAAATAAAAAAAATGTTTTTTTAAAAAATAAAAAAATAAAAACCAAATAGAAAAAAATATTTTTCTCCAATAAATTAAATAAACATTTTTTCTAAAAAACACAAACAAAGTGACACGCATTTCTACCCCCGAACTACGTGGGCTTTGATCCCTCTAAAGGGTACGTAGGCCCTAGGTTTTCATCATAGGTCAAGTCCAATTTTGTAAATAAATATATTGTTTCTTATTTTCTTATTGTAAATAAATATTCTTTTTTTTAATAAGTATATTTTTCCTTATTGTAAATAAGTGTTTTTTTTTGTTCTTCTATTTCTTTCATTTCATTTAGTTTTGTAAATATTCCTTTTTTTATTTGGGTAGTTATAATAATGTTAAAGGCCATTTTTATTTTTAAATAATTAACTTAGGGTAACCATTCTTATGAATGGGTGTTATGGGGTGCCTAACACCTTCCCCACACACAATCGACTCCCAAACCCTAAATGGTTTTTGTAGACCAGTTTCCATTTTTAAAAAGGTTTCCAAAATTATCCTTTTTTCTAAAATTTTGGTGGCACCTCCATGTTTTTCAAAATTCCGGGCGCTACACCAATACTTCAATAAACATCATATATCCCCTTAAACATGATTAAAATCATCATCTTGCTTCAAAAATCCTCTTGGTCAAAAATCAAGGGTGGCACAAGAGTCAAGAAATGATAAAAAAATGAAGTAATCAGTTTAAAATGAAGCTGAGGCTTACCTCTTCGCATTTCTTCAAGTGGTTCGGAATTCCGGCAGACCTTAGCAGACTAACTAACATAAAACACCTCAGATGAGAAATTTGAGACCAAAGAATAAAAGCTTACAGTGAGTAGAGGAAGTTGCCTGAAGGACTTACCGAACGATAACGGCATTTCGGGGTCAAAATCGGCTCTGATGTTCAGGAAAAATTACTATTCACTCTCCTTCTCTCCTCTAACAATTTTGCTGTATTCAATATGATTTTTCCTCTCTCTCTCTCTCCTCACTTGGCCAAAATCTTAAAGGGAAATGAAGGGATGAGATTGCATCTTGGCTTTGGTTGCTTTTTATGGTGACATGTGTCAAGTGATTGCTCTATAAGATGACAATTGTCTAAAAGTATTAGGCCTTCATTTTCTCTCTCCTAGGTAGTGCTATTATGGTCAGGGGAAGGAAGAGGCCTGATAACTTCCCCAGACTCTCAGAGCGACGTTTGAGAAAGTTAGTCAGGTGATCGGATAGAAGACCAGTAGATTTCCCTGACTCAGGTGACATGTGCTGCTCTCCGGAGATGCCAACATAAAAGGCTTAAAATGGGTGTAATGATGAGTGACACTTGTCACCTCATTTGGCCAACACAAAAGTAGCTTTATACTTTGCAATGATTATGGGACACTTGTCTTTTTCTTACTGACCAACATAAAAGGTGTGTTATCATGAGTCTTTATAACTTACTTTAATAAAGTTGCTTTATCGATGCATACTTGGAATTGCACTTAGGACCTTGGCATGCATATCGAGGCATGCTATGCAATGCTCGAATACCTCTAAAATAAAAAATGGCACCTCTGAGCCCTACAGCCACCAATGAATTTTCCCCGACTACTACACTCGTATTTTACAATCCTGACTTCTTGATTTCCACAAATGACATAACGGGTATCTGGTAGTTCCAAGAGTGGCTCTCTCATTATTTATAAATTTTTAGCCTTATAACCGTTTCACTTTTCAAGGGTAAATACTAGCCCTAAATTAGTTGAGAATTAATTTCAACAACACTCTCGAAGCGATTGTACTAATACCATTTACACTGATTGTTGGGATTCTTAGCCCTTACATGAATTTTGGGATATTATAATTTTCCCCCCGTACAATAAATTTTGTCCACAAAAAATTTTACATATATGATGAAATAAACTCTGGTAACATTTCTTCATGTCTTCTTCTTCTTCATACATGACCTCACTTTGAGACAGACCCTTCTAGACTACCTTCATGAACAGTATACTTTGATTTTGGAGCCATTTCTCTTATTGCTCAATAATTCACTCCGGCTCTATTTCATTTGCATTATATTCTTGTACTTCAATATCTTCATATTCGATCTCATGCTCAGGGTTCGGTTGGTACTTCTTTAACTGTTAGACATGAAATACGTCATGGAGTCTGCTTAAATTTTGGGGTACGGCTATTTGATAAGCTACTGGCCCAATTTGAGCCAGTATTTCAAGAGGTCTAATATATCAAGGACTCAACTTCTTTCTCTTTATTACTCTACCAACTTCAATGACAAGTGATACCTTTAGGAATACATGATCCACAACTTCAAAGTCTAGAGGTCTTGCCCTTTTATTAGGAGCCTTTTTCTGATAGTCTTTATTTGTTCTAAAGTCTGATCAACTAGATCCATCCCATAAATTTTTCTTTCTGATAATTTTGTCCAGTAAAGAGGTGACTGGCATTTTTTTCTCTACAGTGCTTCATACGGAGCCATTTGAATGCTCCATGATAGTTGTTAACGTGTGCAAACTCAGTGAGTGGAAGGAAATGATCCCAATTCCCTTTGAAATCCATAACACATGCTCACAACATGTATTCTAGTGTTTAGATGGTTCATTCTTACTTGCCATCTGTTTATGGTTGATAGGCTATATTAAATCTCAACTTCGTACCCAAGGGTTCGTGTAGAGCTTTCCATAATTGAGATGTGAAGTGTGGATCCCGATTAGAGATAATACTCTTTGGCATACCATGCAATTCGATTATCTCCTTTATATAAATTTCTGCTAGCTTTTCAGAGCGTAATTGACATTGATAGGTAGGAAATGAGCCAACTTCATAAACTGGTCAATAATTACCCATATCGCATCGTAGTTTCTGATCCTGGGTAATCTCACCACCACTAGATCCATGGTAACACTTTCCTACTTCCATTTTTGAATTTCAGGTCTTCATATACATTGCTCTTCTATCTTGATTTTAAGCCTCTTTAATTTATGTCCTCAAATCATTCTCCTCCTGGTTGACAATGTAGCTAGCAACAAGTGTTTTGTCTGGTTCATTTAGACTCATGAATACTTGATTTGACAAATTCAAATCTCTAAATTCTTCTAATAATTTTTGTTCCCATACCATCATAGCTGCTACTTACGCCGCCTTTCTACTGAAAGCATCTGTGACGACATTTGCCTTACCCGGATGGTATTTGATATGTAGGTTATAATCTTTCAGCAACTCTATCTATCTCTACTACAGCATATTAAGTTCTTTTTTGTCATGTAAGTACTGTTGTGTATGTTTAGTTTTGATGATATCAAATATATATGTGAAATGATAAGAGCAAAAAGTTTATATAATATATTTCTTTGATTAATTATTGTGTTTAATGTGAAATATCTTGTAAATTAATTAAGTTGAATTATGGAGGAAGAATGAGAAGACAAAATTATCAAATATACAAAGAAGTGATTGAATTGATGAGAATGAACAAAAGGAGGAGGAAGAAAGAAACTGAAGCTAGTCAAGGAGCTGCCTACTCGAAATGATTATCAAGAGGAAAATAAAAAAGAAAGATATTAAAGAAAGAAGAACTTGCAAGATCTTATGAGAATATCAAGATTCAAGCTATTAGAAGTAATTTTGGAGATTTCAGAAATTTGAGGCACTGTTTGGCACTGTAGCGGTAGTACTGTAGCAATCACTCGAGTGAGGCACCGTAGCGCTCGAGTGTGGCACTGTAGCATGCAAATCATTATAGCACTCGAGGTGCAGAATGAAAGTGTAAAATCACTGTAGCAAGTGTGGCACTGTAGCACTCGAGTGAAGGAAGAACACACTCGAGTGTTGGAGCACTCTGTTCTACTTTGTTTTACATTCGGCCTGACAAAGGTCAGGTATTTTGACCATATCTCTCAAACCACACGTTGGATTGAGCCGAAACTAGTGGCATATGAAAGAAGACTCACAACACGAAAACTAGACACTAAGATCACATTGAAAGAGTATCCGATGAAGGAGATATGATCCGTGGAAGATGACACTGAAATCACCGTCACTTTGCATGACAGGTTCGGTATTTTAGACATAACTCACAAATGACACATCCGATTGAGACGAAACTAGTGCCATATGAAACTAGACTCAATGGTCTTTCTATGGATAGGTAATTTCCCTAATTCAAAGTTATATTCTAGGAGCAATGCCTTATGGAAGTTGACACTTGTGTAGTCTAGTGCGATAGACATACTTTCGATCATAACTTACAGAATACAAGGAGTTTGGAGCTGATTCTTTTTGCATTGGAATGCATATGGCAAGAGCTTTCTTATGATACATCATTAGAATCAAATAAATAAATTGAGTCTAATATGGTCCCACATCACTCATGAGTGCAAAAACGCACTCTTGAAAAATGTCATGCGAGTGTTGTCCAGAAGCGGCTGAAGTGTGGAGAAATTTAGCAACACTCGAGCATTGAACAACACACTCGAGTGAGGATCAGAATTGCACTCGAGTCATATAAGTGTTGACATGAAAGTGTTAACCTGAGAAGAAGCATGTACGTGAAAATAAGAAGTGCACTCGAGTGATGTCCAGAATTGCACTCGAGTCCTGCGAGTGAAGATCAGCAAGTGTTTGCCTGAGAGGAAGCCAGAACATGAAATTATACATGCACTTGAGTGAAGTCTTGACAGAACCAAAACGCAGAAATTTAGACTCTCATAGCCATCAATCCAAATGTGGTTAAATGTTATACATTCATTATGTTTTCACTTGTTATTGTTCTTAAACGTTAACTAACATATATTTCAAGTGTAAAACAGGAGATTAAACATATATTTCAATTACTTTATGGCAAATATTGTCACTCAATGTGATAAGTCCCAAAAGCCAGAAATTCAGCTTTTGACCAATGATCCAATATACCCATGACTAACACTTCATCATATTAGTGATTAAGTATTTTACAGTGTGAAACAAGAAATTTAACGTTCAGATTACAATTTCAAATAAGAGAGTCAATTATGCTGGGTGGCATCATTACGCATTGAATATTGGCCACCTACCACGACAAAAGATTGACCCATCATGAACGAATGTCTAAAACACCAACGCTGCACAACGTGACGTACAACTCATAATGAAATATCTTACTCTTCAACGGGATGCTCTGCTTTGCAACGGATAGCGACTAGTTGTTCACATGCACACAACGGTCAAATGAAGCAATGGGACTCCAACGGACGAATGCTTACAACACTCATCATCTTCATCAATTATAAATGAGAGAGCAATCAAAGTCGATGGGTAACAGAGACACGAGCAACTACGAGAAAAATGATGGAAACATGAATCCTCTACTTCTACCCCAACACTCTCTGTTCTGTAGCCTCTATATTACTTATCATTGAGAAAGTGATTATTTGTATTGTACTTCAGTAAGCATTATATCCACTCTGTGAGAGAGTTTGTAAACACTTTCATTTTGTTAAATCTCTTATGTTTTGATGATAACAAAGATTTGATAAACAAATAAGTTTGAACAGAGTAATAACAGGGCAAATCATTGCTTGAAGTAAGCATTGGAGTGATGAAGAAAGGCCAAGAGAAAAAGCTGAGAAACTTCATCATTGGCAAGTTTTCTAAAGGGTTACTCAAGTAAGTACTCGAGTAATGAGACAAAAACTTGAAGTAACCAGGTCAACCTTCAAGTAACCTGCCAACTTTACTCGAGTAAGCACTCGAGTAATAAGGTAAATGATTTCCAGTTGCTCTCGGCCTGCCAACGTTACTCGAGTAGCTACTCGAGTAACCAGGTAAATCACTTGGTGTTGCTCTCGGCCTGCCAGCGTTACTCGAGTAAGTACTCGAGTAACCATGTAAAAGTCTTCCAGTTACTCTCGGCCTGCCAACGATACTCGAGTATCTACTCGAGTCCCCTGTTTCAAGAAATATGTTGCTCTCGGCATTCTCTATCCTGCCAACGTTACTCGAGGAGCTACTCAAGTAACTCACTGTGGTAAGCAAAACCTGAAGGTAATACTCGAATAACATGATATGTTTTTTATCACACTTCACTCGAGGCACTACTCAAGTATGCAGGTATTCAATCACTTATTTTAAACTGGATTACTCGAGTAAGTAATCGAGTAATGTGCAGAGTTAAGTACACAGAACTTCAAGTTGCTACCCGAGTAAGCTATGCAGAAAATTTATGTTTACTCAAGTAAGTACTCGAGTAACAAGGTAAGAAAACTTGAAGTTACTCTCGGCCTTGAAATCCTGCCAACATTACTGGAGTAAAGCATCGAGTAACATAAAGTTTATTTGAGAGTTTACTCGAGTCACTACTGAGTAACCTATAAAGAAAAGTATGCCATACTCGAGTAAGTACCCGAGTAAACAGGTATTTCCAAAGGTTTGAAATTGCATTTACTCCATGCACTACCCGAGTAATGTAATGTTCATTTGTTAACTTGCAGTTTGTCAATATTTTCACAATGATACTCGAGTAAGTACTCGAGGAAACTGAAATGAATACTCGAGTAACTACTCGAGTATGCAAGTTCAGATTTTGAGAATTCATTCTAACGATCATTGATTTGTTTCCTATGTGATTAACCTTTTATTGTATTAGTATTCTTAGCATATCCACAGATAAATAATGAAGAGATCTTACCAAATAAAGAAAGTCAAATGCAACGTTCAAATGCTACTTACCGCCACCTACTGCAAACGGATATTTTTCAAATACTGGAAAAGTCAACAGTGGCTACGCACACTCTAACGGGCATGAAGAAAAACGTTCCAACAATCATTACCAACATATCTATATATACGGGAACATCCAAACAAAGAGTACAAGAAATAAAGAACACACACAAATGCATTATTAAGCTCATTACTCTGTTTTAAATTATACTTGTAATTCTATGCTTCACTGATTCTTATTTACTCTGTGAGAGAGATATTTCATTCAAACTCAATATTTGTTATTGAGGTAACTTAATGTTGTGGATGCTTGAGTTGGGATCGGATTACAACTTGTAAGGGGGAGCGAGTGTCCAGGTGAAGGAACTTGCTTGTACTGAGGTGCCAAGAACCCACTGAATCTTGGATGTTATAGTGAAACTCTCAGAGAAGCTTAGAGGACTGGACGTAGGTCAAAGTGGTTGTGGCCGAACCAGTATAACTCCCGGTGTACACTTCGGTGATATTTCTCCTTACTCTTTACTGCTTTATATTCACCATCAAGTTTTTATATTTGTAACGAAGTTTTAGTATCACCCAATTCACCCCCTCTTGGGTGAAACGCTTGCTCTAACACATCTGTATTTCAGAATTGATCTCAAGGTAGAGGGACCTTGAGAGGGTTGATTTCCTTATGGGGGAAGCTGTAGAGAGAATTGCCAATAAGACATTTACTCTAAGACTTACAAGGTGGAAGCAGTAGAGAATGTTGCTGCTTATAAGACTTACAGGGGTATAAGTAGGAGAGAATGTTGCTGCTCGTAAGACTTGCATGAGTAAGCAGGAAAGGAAGATCTTCGGGATTGCTCTGCTTGTAAGACTTGCCGTAAGGGGGAGTATTTCAGTAAGAGATTTGTAAAAGGTTGCACAAGTACACGGCTAAACTTATGGGATTGTAAAGGCTTTTCTTGTGCCCAGATTAAACAAGAAGATAGTGGATTTGAAAATTTCAAGAGGAGCCTGGGGACTGGACGTAAGCCATCACAGATTGGACCAAACCAGGATAAATCACAATTTGCATATTCTCTTCCCTAAGCTCTTATATTTCCAGCATATATTATGTAATCTAACTGTTAATTTATGATTCATTACCTTTATACTTATTGCTTTTACTAAGATGCGAAAAGATTTTCAAAGTTCTTAAGTTTTTATCTTACACCCAATTCACCCCCGTATTAGGTGTTAGATGGTTCTAACAAGTACTTGAGACTCTTATGGTCGCAGTATAATTCTACAGTGGTAACATACAGATAATGCCGCCATATCTTCAAAGCAAACATGATTGCTACAAGTTCTAGATCATGAGTAGGTAATTCAATTCATGACACTTTAGCTGTCGAGAGGCATACACCACCACTCTGCCCTTTTGCATAAGGACACATCCTAATCCCTATTTACTAGCATTGCTATACACCATATAGGTTTCACTGGGATCTAGGATAATCAATACTGGAGTGGTCGTCAATCTCTCCTTTAGCTATATGAAGATCTTTTCATAATGTTCATCCCACACAAATGATTGGTTCTTTCTTATGAGCTTTGTCAATGGTAAGGCAATTCTGGAAAAATTCTGTATAAACCTGTGATAGTAACCAGTAAGACCCAGAAAACTGCATATTTCTGTGATAGTTTTTGGACTCTTCTAGTTCTACACTCTTCTTTTACTAGGATCAATAGAGACCCCTTCTTCTGAAATCACATGACCCCAGAAATTTGACTTATGATAGCTATAATTCACATTTACAAAGCTTGGAAAAGAGTTGTTTTTCTTTCAGAATGCCTAGCTCGATTCTCATATGCTCCTTGTGCTCTTCTCTACTTTTAGAATAGATTCGGATATTGTTAGTGAAAGCTTGGCAAAGAGTTGTTTTTCTTTCAGAATGCCTAGCTCGATTCTCATATGCTCCTTGTGCTCTTCTCTACTTTTAGAATAGATTCGGATGTTGTCAGTGAAGACTGCCACGAATTGATCAAGTACTAATGAAAGATCAGGTTCGTGTAGCCTATAAACATGGCAGGTGCATTAGTCAGACCCAAGGGTATCACTAAAAATTCATAGTGCCCATATCTGGTCCTGAAAGTTGTTTTCAGAATATCCTAAGCCTTTACTCCCAACTGATGGTAACCTGATCTCAGGACAATCTTTGAGAACACACTAGATCTAGATAATTGATCAAAGAGATCATCGCTTCGGGGAAGCGGATACTTGTTCTTGACGATCACCTTGTTCAATTCTCTGTAATCCATACATAGTCTCAGGCTTCCATCCTTCTTTTTGCCAAACAATACTGGTGCTCCCCATAGCAAAACATTGGGTCAGATGAACCCTTCTCTAAAAGTTCTTCAATTTGTTTCTTCAGTTCTAACATTTTATTTTCTGCCATTCTATAAGGTGCTTTGGATACAGATCCATCTCAACCCTACTTCTCTTTCTGGAGGCAACCCACTAATGTCGTATGGGAAGACCTCAGGGAATTCATTCACGATAGGTATATTTTCAAGAGTTAAATCTGCTTCTGCCTGTATGGAGAAAAATACTATATACCCTTGACATCCTTTCTCTAGGCATTTTTTTTAGCTTTGGCCATAGAGAGAAGATTTAAGTTTAGACTAGCATCAAATTTCATTTGCTGCTTTGGAAATACTACCCACATACTACCAAAGGCCAGTAATACATTGTTTGCCATCAACTAGTTCAAACCCAATATGACTTCCAGTTGTTGGAGTAGAAAACATATTAGATCTATTATAGATTCATACCCCTCAAAATTCATAATACAATTCAAACAGACATCAGCAGTCATATTTTTAATACCCATTGGCGTTGATACATTCAAGTCATATGGCAATTTATAGATGCTTAGCCCTAATCATTTAGCATAATCATATGAAATGAAATAATGGCTAGCACCAGAGTCAAACAATCCATGCAAAGTATTACATTGGAGGAGGATAGTACCTTGGATAATTTCTGGTGATTTTTGAGCCTCCTCACGTGTCATGTCAAAAACTCTACCCTGGTTTTGCAGCTTGGGCTTAGCTGTTCGTTGTGGACAATCCTTCATAAAGTGTTTAAGCTTCCTATAAGCATGACAAATCACCTACCCTACAGAAGTTGTACCTGAATGTGTCCTAGTGCATCGAGGACATGGTCATGATGGTTTTGTAGTATCGGTAAGCACAGCGGAAGAATTTGAAAAATTTTCACCGATCCTAATTGAGGATCTATCAATGGCGTTTAAACCAAGTTGGAAGGATTCATACCTTTTTGATGATTCAGAGTTTTCACGATCTCTAGGAGCTAACACTTCAGGTATGCTCCCTCTACCGGTATCCACACGAATGCTCTCCAACTGAGACTGCGTGCTAGGGCCTCTAATGTCTCCAAGGGTTTAACTTGCGGCTCTCAATTCTGATGTCCCCTGAGTCTATCAGCTCTATCAAGTTTATAACCCATGAGGGTTATTTTCAAATTTCAAAATTAATCATCATTAATTTTGAAATTAATTAACAATTAATTATCTTGATGAGCTAATTAAATAAATTCAGTTTAAATTAAATCTGTCTAACAGTTTTAATTTAACCTATTTATTTAATCTAAATAAAGAGCCATTAGATTTAATTTATCTTCATAAATTAAATCTGAGATACTATATATCTATCATGTTAGTTATTAAATTTAATATATCTTAATAAATTAAATTTAAAACCAACACAATATAATAATATTATATAATATATATACATATATATATATATAATATTTTGAAAATATATATATCTATATAATATTATTAAATATAATAATATAATATAATATATATATATAAATATAAAATATATATATATATATCTATATAATATTATTAATGAATTTTATATTATATATATATATATATATAAATATAAAATTCATCCACCCTAAATCAAACATTATCTCGTGTTGGGCCATTCTTGTGTGCGACTCTGTAGGCCCATATGAAGTTGGCAGTGGGCCAATAACTACACTAACCCAAAAGTCGCAAGCGGCCTCTAGCAAGACATTACGACTACCCAATTCATATGAGGATCGTTATCACGATGCAACCTGTCATACAACCATGTCACGTCCCTTTTGTCACACGATATATTGATCAAGGATAAGGTATGGAAAATGTCATCCTCTTGTTCCTGACCATTACTTTCTCGATTCCTGAGTAGCCTGATAACAGAGACAGAAACTCCTTTCATCATAGTATGGCCATACATTTCTCAGACTCACTCATCGAGGGGCCCAGTAATATCTCTCTACTAATGTGAGGGACAAATTCCATCTTGATCATTCATATTCCTCTACATGAAAAACCACCAAGCCCGATCGTAGCCTTTATCATCACCGGGTCAAAAGTGACTTTTGACTAGTTCAAAGCTTGGCAACTCTCATGTAGGAATCCATGATGACCTCAGGTCTAAGGGCATTGTGACGTGGTTATACATGAGAAAAGCTTATGACTTGATCCATGTAGCTTTCTCATAGTGGGTCGGTCCAGCACCTTGTACTCTTACAAGTGCCTAAGACTTTGATTCGTATCTCCATATCTTATCAAAGTCATACTGGTCTTGTTTCATCTCTGCTCCCGCATAGATGACCGACCAGGGACATTTTTGGACAATCTTTATGAATTATCCAAGGATACAATTATCACAGTTAACATTCAAATAATATGATAACAGAATAGAGAAATTTCATTAGAATAATAATGTTTAAAGTACAATGATTGGCCCTTAGGGCACAATTTCCAACAGGTTGAGGACCTAGGTAGCCTTTCCTCTCAGGTTAGAAGGGCTTTTTATTGTTTCCCTTTGAAAAGAATCCTTGCCCCTTATGTTTCTGAGAAGTATTCCCCTAACTAGATCCACCTCGGTTGCTCACATTTTTGTTCACATGCATTCTCCTCAAGTTACCATTTGTCAGCTAGAACACTTCTACTGTGTTGTTGAATTTGGTGAATTTGCAGGCAACTAGCTTATTCTTGATCTCAGAGCTCTATTCCTGATCATCTTTAAATTTCAAATAAAAGGAGTAATGGGATAACCGGTGAATCGAGACAGGTACTCATAGAATGTCTCATTATCACCCTATCGTATGTCTAGGAATTCTTTTTCTTTTTTGATCCTCATAGACCTCAAGAATTATTTCTAATTGAGCTTATTTTGGAACAACTCCCAGGTCAAGGGAATATTTCAGGCATTCATTATTATTGTTGTATTTTTTACCAACGGTCTACATCTCCCTCCAACTTATATATAGCCATTCTAGCTCTTATTTCAGTAGGGCACTGTAATAACCCAAAATGTGATTAAGGGCTAATGACTTCAAAAGGGAATGTAATTGTTGTTAAACAAACACTTTTAGAGAATACAAAGTAAATTATAATCTAAATGAGCAGTAGTCAGTACCCAAACCCTGTATTTAGGCTTGATTGTGTTGTTAAGGCTTAAAATGAATTAAAAGAAAAGGGGAGGGTGCATGGATGAGGAAATGGAATGAGAGAATGTGTTAAGTGATGATCCTTTAAGAGTCTCCATTGTCAGAGGCAAAATTGGAAGAATGAAAATTTACTAGCCAATTAGTCTACAACTGATGAAGAATTAGAAATTAGGAGTGTAACTAAATAGCTAATGGAATTAGTTAGTGTAATCATATAGTTACATGCTTTATGGTGAGCCATAGAATTTTGGACACTTGGCATGATTTGGATGAAGGGAGATGAGTTGAAAAGTCAAATACTCAATTTTTAATTCATTTTCTCTCCCTCTCTCCTCTCGTTTTTGATCAAGGGCATGGAGGAAGTTAGAAATATCATCATTCCATCATTTTATTCTCTCTCTCAAGCTCTCATAGTCGGCTGTCATAAGGAGGAAGAAAGAGAAGAAGCTCAAGTTGAAGGTGAGTGTTTCCTCTTGTGTTTTGACCTTAAAGATAGCTTCTATTGCCAAAATCCACTTCTTTAATCTTATTCCTCTTGTTGAAATCTTAAATTGTATGGTTTTAGATTTTTAATAGGTAGTGTTTAGTGAACTTAAGAAAATCTAGTGGGAGAGGAATCAAAGAACAAGCTTAAGAAAGTGAAAGAGGTGAGCAAAAGTTATCTTTTGACACCTATGTTATGGTCATTGTTTGAGTATCTTGATTTCTAAAAATTTGCCCTAATTTTAGTGTAATTTAGGTCTTAGAGAGTTTGGGATATTTTGATTGATGGAAATGGTGTCTTGCTTTGTCCTTTAGATAATGGAAATGGATTGGAGTCTTGAATACAAAGTTTGGAGAATTGTGTTGAATTGTTGCCAAAAGAGAACATGTGGAAGGAATGTGAATTTGGTGGTTTTGAAGTTTCCATTGGATTACTTGTGAAAAATTGTTTGAGAGTAGTGTTGGTTGTGAATTTTGAACCTTTGGAAACATTTGTGCAAAAACTAGAAATTCTGGAATTCTGTCAAGTTAAACTTTTGTGTAGGGGACCAACTTTGCATAATGTTTTGAAATAGTAAATGGTGTCAAATTATTATGAAATATTCTAGTTTTGTAGTAGACATTACAAGCTTTCTAATGATATAAAGTTTATGTCATTTTGATAAGCATGCCAAAAGTTATAGTCGTTTGAAAATAGCCAAGAAACAGGCCAGTTGTTGGCAGCGACTAAGATTTTTGGCTGCAGCCCAAAACCTTTTGACCAGTTCTTGGCCTTGGACAAAAGGGTCTTGGTTTCGGCCTAAATATTACTAACATATTCTTGGCCATGGCCAAAGGGATCTTGGCCGTGACTCAAAAATTTCTGATCTGATTTTGGTCGTGGCCAGTGGTTCTTGGCGGTAGCCCAAATCTTTCTAACCATCTCTTAGCTGCGGCCAAAGAGTGGCTTAGCCATGGCCAAACCCTCAAAATCTACATTTTGAACTTTTCAAAGATGGTCTTTGGTCTAGTTTTTCCCAACCCTTTAGGCATCTGTTTAAACTTATAGTAGCCACCTAAAGGTTTCAAATGATAACCAACCCTAAGTGTTTTAGTGTTAAGCATTGGAATAGTAAGTAACTCATCATCCTTGATTATGATTTATAGGATTTGACATTTGCCCTACATATGATAAATTAGTGCTAGAACATGAGCGAAAAGAATAAGGTAGTGACTTTTTCTCTTATATTATGTGTAATGTATGGTATGTATGTCTTATCATTGAATTGTATTGATTGAAAATGTTGTAGTGTATATTGCTGTGAAAGCTTTGTGTATACAGCTGTGAGTGTTGTCATTTGTGATGCAAGTTACGCATCATATGAATACAGCCATGAGCTTTGTCATTTGTGACGCAAGTTATGCATCATGTGGATATAGTCTTGAGTGCTATCGTTTGTGACGCAAGTCAGACATCATGTGGATACAGCCGTGAGCATTGTCGTTTATGACACAAGTCATACATCACTGTGATTGTTATTGCCATTGATGCTTTGTGATTTGCTTACATGCTATGTTATTATATATTTTTTGAGTGAATTGTTACTACTAGGATTCTTTTGAATCTCACATTTTGAATGACTAACCTATAGCCAGGGCTAGCAGATCAAAGGAGAAACAAGTGACTAAGGGTGGCTAGAGTCCCCAGATAGGAGTTTTGTACTTTATTAGTTGGTTATCTTATTTTTGGGATTATTGTACATATTGTGAACGTTGTAAAATTTAGCTAGTATGATGTAATCTGTGGTATGGGAAACTAAAATGGGCAAAGATGCCCTATAAACCCTTAAATGAATGGATGAAACCTAAGTGTTGTTAGGAATTTTGCTTATACCCAGATATGTATGAATGAAATGTACTGCACAGGCTAAAGATATTTGAAATGTGAATGTGAGACCATATTGAACAGATTTTGGAAAAAGTTTTAGAAAAACCACTTTGTCACAGGACCGAGTCCTGCTAGAAGTTGGCACTTTTAATAAGGTTCGATTCATCTGTTGTCTTTAATTTATCATATTGATGCAATTACAAACTATAATTACGGCTATTAAGGTAGGTGTTACGGCACCCCATCACCTCAAATATTTTCTCCAGTCATGTCAACCATTCCTCAGCAGTTTGTGGATCAAATTTCCCTTTGAATGCTTGAGGCTGATACTTAATGAATTTTGGCATCCAGTATTGAAGGGTTTCCTCTTCCCGGACTGGGACAATAGGAATCCCTTGATTTCATCTTATCTAATTTACTATACACATTATTGTCTATTTTGCTGAGCAGTCTAGACTTTGTGGGAGCTTTTGTTGAAGTCAATATATATTCTCTTCAATTACTATAGACGTCCCCAATTCAAATAGGGACGTCTAAAGTTTCTAAAGTCACATTTTAGACATCCCTATTTGAATTGGGGACGCCTAAAGCTATTTAGTTCTCACCCATAATTACAAAAATTCTACCGCCTCTATTTTTTCCTTCCCTTTTTTAAAAAGAGACGTCCTTTAGGGTAGTAGAATCTATATTCCGTACTAGTGAAGGTTTATTGTGATTGAGAAAGTTATCATTATATTGTGAAGTATTTTGATATAAACTTGTCTTGTGGAACTTTATGATTTGAAATGAAAAATATGTATATATTTATATATGAATATGGAAATATTAGGAAAATCCCATTGAAATAATGATTGATAATTATTGTGATAATGGGTTTGGGATAAGATGGAGTAAATTATTTTACCATGTGGTATAGCCTCCATTGGTGCACGATGGTTGGTTTTGTTTTGTCCCATCAGTTTAATGAGGAATTGTCCCAACAGTTCAATGAGGGGCTGCGACACCCCACTAGTTCAATAAGGGGGAAGGCCCACGGTCTAGGCACGTGCTTTGTGGATTTTGGCCAATCTTCATTATGTAACCGTTGATCTTTTTGAGTGGCTAGTGACATGGATAGTAACTTAGCCAATGGGTCTAGTCGGCGAAAATAAGGCAGTTCGGTTGGATTGATGGGAGGCAAATGGGAATTGTAATATGAAATTTGATATATAGTATTGTGATATATAATTCCTGATATTAGATTTGTGTATAAAATTGTGATATTGAATTTTTTGTCAATTATATCTATAGTAATTTGTTATATAAACTGTTCCACTTGGCACCTCATGAGCACATGTCAGCATGTGTAATGAGTCAGATAGTTGGTTACTGAGGCTTTTGTCTCACCCCGTCAATTTAACATTTTTCAAGTGATATTTCCCTTGCTGGGGCGTTGGGATCAGCTCCGGAAACATAGGTATACCTCTATGTATATTTGTATAACCTCTTGTGGTTTATTATATGTAGAATTGATGTATATTGCCACTCATAGGGCCCACATTCTGTACGCTCTAATTCAACTGCGTCTTTGATTATCCTACTTTATTTGGATGTTATATAAAGCTGGATGTCATTGGTTTTGAAATGGGAATGTTTGGTATGATCACAGTAGAATTAAATTTTACAATGATTAAGACTTGATAGATGATGAGTTGTAACATTTTCTTTGTAGGGACTTAAATCCTTTATTACCATGGTAGAGTTTTTAAATGATTAGTTGAAATTTTGTGTACCTTGGTAATATTTTGAAAGATGAATTGTAATCTTTTTACTATCATAGTAGAGTTTTCAAATGGTTAGTTCAACTCTTTTCTACCATGGTAATCTTTAGAAAAATGAGTAATATTTGAAAGATAAGTTAATATTATAAAATTAAGGAAAGGATTTTACAACGTAGTATCAGAGACTAAGATTCTGCTATCTTTGTCGCATTGCATTGCATATAGTGGCAATATACATTGTTCACACATATCCTTCCCCGTATTATTCTAATTGTGTTGTGTTTGTTTGATTGCTCACTTTTATGATGGGTTGCATCCTTAGGAGGGGAGAAATGGTAAGAAATTAAGGAATTTAACATGTTTGTACATGTTTATGCCCTAAAATAATGTAAATTTTGGGCAAAATGAGGGAGATAAAGTGAAATTTGGGTGTGAGAATTTTAGTGTTAGAGGTAAAAATGAATAGAATGAAATGTCAAAGATGAAGGACGAAGAAGAATCATGTGTTGGAAGCAGGGTAGTAAGCTTCATATAGTGTTTAATGACCAAAAAAAGAAAAGAAAAAAAGATTTCAAGTAAATGTGCTTTTTAATGAAAGTGTGAGATTACTAACTAAGTAAATCCGATACTAAATATATATATATATATATATATATATATATATATATATATATATATATATATATATATATATATATATATATATATATATATATATATAAGTAGTTGGTTGTAGAAGTTCATTGTTGCCTAGTTAGACTCTTTACAAGATAAGTGTTACATATTTTTATTGTATTGTTTGCACTTTGTTATTTTTATATCTTCAAATATTTTCGTGCTATTAAGGAAGAGATTAGAAAGTTTGTGATAGCAAAGTAAAAGTTAAAGGTGAGAAAATAAAGTTTTGGGGATTTATATGTTAATAAAAAGTAATTCTTATTTTAGAAGGATACCTTAACAATTGAAACATTCTTACAAATTATGTTTTGACAAACAAAATATGTTATGGACATTACTTCTTTATTTTGCATGTGTGTGCATATATGCACTTAATAATGAACTTCACACTTAATAATGACGTTGTGACCTTATTAAATGTATGAGTCAAGTAACAATCTTTAATCATTTATGATACATAGAAAATATACATACATTTGTTGTGAACGAGAGAATATTTGATCAGATTGAGAAAATAAATGATATTGAGATAAGAATTATCATGGTTAATTATTGTCCACCAATGATTCGTTTTACTAATCTTTTTGTTGAGAACAATAAAAAAAAATCTATTAGTGTTTTGAAAATATGATAATTTTCAGTATAGAATATATAGGTTTTGAAAAAAAAAAACAAATTAGTTAGCCTTTTTCATGTGATAAGTACATGGTGACAGACCTTTCATGAGTAGTTGACGTGCATATGAATTGAAGAGCAAAAAAAAAAAAAAAAAACTTATGATGGCTAGGATCATTTTTTTTTATGTCCTCTTCTAAACAAAGTGTCCAAAAGGTAGATATGGAAAATCTATGTTTATTGTGCAGTTACAAAGGAAAAGATTATTTTGAAGTTTGATAAAGGAAAAATTAGACCTTGATAGATCTTGAATCTTAAATATTTTTAATTTATTACCCTCATATTTTTGGAGCTATTGAGGTTGGAATAAGAGTCATATGGTTTAGATTGGTGATTGAATGGTTAATTTGAGGAAATTAGAGTTAGAGTTTGATTGAGCAATTTGTGAATTATGATATTTGGGCTCTTAGATTCAAATTTTATGATATATTTTAGCTTATTGGAGTTTATATTGATGATCAAATGGATTGATTTTGAGGTTTATGATGAAACGTGAACATTGAAAATTTTGGTTGAAACTTTAAGTGTTGGAATTTGGGTGTTTTGGAAGAAATTAAGGAGATAGTTATAGTTTAATGGTTCTAATAGGTAAGAAAGAGTTAATGGAAGGAAGGAATGAAATTGGAATGATGATTTTGAGAAATAGTTATTTATGTGATTTTTCTTAAGGATTTAAAGTGAGTGAATTTTGCGGATTTAAGGATGAATGGAGAAAAGTATTATTATCAATAATTTTAATAGGTGAAATAAAATTATTGGATGATGAAAATATTGTTGGGATCGAGGATTTGAATTATGGTAGTAAATTGAGAATTTTGAAAATTTATATTAAAGTGAATAATTTGGAGGTTATACGAAGATTTGATGTAGAGTTTGATTTTTGGAGTTAAATTTTGAGTTAACATTGATAATGTGTTTATGAGAAATGAGGTTTGGTAATTGGGCTAGTTAGAAATGATAAAAAATGAGAGTTGGTACTTCTAGAGAGACTTTAAGTCTCTTAATTTTTATTTTTTAACTAATCAATTATTTTGAATACTAAATTATGGTTCCAATTGATTGTTATATATTGGTTTGTGAATTGTGGTTGTACTTGTCTTGATTGAATTATTGTGTTCTGACTGTGTTTTTGTTCCTCACTTAAATCGAATTTTGGGAACAAAATTCTATTTAGGTGGGTAGAATTGTAACATCCTAATTTTTATTTATAGGATATAAATATAATTTGAAGATAATTATGAATTTTGTAGTAATATTTTTGGGATAAAAATAAAAGAAGAATTTAAAATACTTTTTTTTTAAATATATATATATATATGTAATAATAATAAATTCTTAAAAAAATAATTAAAGGGGTAGGTGACGCTACCTATCCCATTATAAAAAAAATATTATATTGTGATAGGTGGCGCAGGCAGGCGGTATTCTATAAATACGCCCAAGCCTCCTTCACTTCGTCACAGAGGCGAAGTGGAGATTTTGAAGAAAGGGGAGCTGTAAAGTCCCAATTTTTATAATTTTAGAGATTAATAAGGTACTCAAATTCACTTCTAATCACAAAAATATTTTTATGAAAATGTTCTAAATATTTTTCTCTTTCTTATGGTAATAATTTTGTGTTGACTAAAGAATATTTTCAGATTAGAATTTTGGGCTAGTTTAAGTTTTATCAGTATATGACTATAGGAATATAGATGATGATTAATAGTGAATTTTAATCGATTTTTTTTACTATTCTGTTGGCATAAGATTTTATAATGAATTTTCTATATAAATAATATATATAAATATTTCTATATTGAACTTTTTAACCAATTAAACTTGGGTTAAATAATTTATTTAGATTATTGGATGTATTCTTGAGGCTTTAACTAGTTTAGATTTTTTTAGGATGATGATTTATAATTTAGCCATTTTATGTTCTAAACTTAAAATTTGGGAATTTTATGTAAGGGAAGGAAATTAATACTAATCAATGACTTGAATAGGTTATTTGAGTTAAGAAAAATATTTAAATTAATAATTAGGATTTTAGTGTGAAATTGGAACTTTTGGGAGTAATTAATTCAAAACTTTAAAATTATAGAATTAAATTAAGTAAATTAATTTTTCTAATAACTCGAAGAGTTATTAATGCATAATAAATTGATTGTTGTAGATTAATTTTTGGCGTGGATTTGAGCTCTTGGATTAGGAGCTTGTGATTATAATTTTGCTTTGGCGAGAGGTAACCATTTTCCACTCGTTATATGTGTTGGTATGTTGTTTGTGAGTATTTTGTAAAATGATTTTGAGATATGAAAATTATATGTTGATATTTAATAGATATTTCAATGAGTAAAGGTTTATTATGATTGAGAAAGCTATCATTATATTGTGAAGTATTTTGATATAAACTTGTCTTGTGGAAATTATTATTTGAAATGAAAAATATGTATATATTTATATATGAATATGGAAATATTGGGAAAATCCCATTGAAATAATGATTGATAATTATTGTGTTAATGAGTTTGGGATGAGATGGAGTAAATTATTTTACCATGTGATATAACCTCTATTGGTACATGATGGTTGGCTTTTTATTGTCTCACTAGTTCAATGAGGGACTGTCGCACCAGTTCAATGAGGGGCTACGACACCCCACTAGTTCAATATGAGGGGAAGGCCCATGGTCCGAGCACGTGCACTATGGATTTTGGCCAATCCATATCATGTGACCGTTGAGCTTTTTGAGTGGCCAGTGACATGGATAGTAACTTAGCCCATGGGTCTAGTCGGCGGAAATAAGGTGGTTCAGTTGGATTGATGGGAGGCAAATAGGAATTGTAATATGTTTTGATATATCGTATTGTGATATATAATTCTTGATATTAAATTTGTGTATAAAATTGTGATATTGAATTTTTGTCAATTATATCTTTAGTAATTTGTTATATAAACTGTTCAACTTGGCACCTCATTAACACATGTCAGTGTGTGTAATGAGTCAGATAGTTGGTTATTGAGGCTTTTGTCTCACCCCATCAATTTAACATTTTTTATGTGATATTTCACCTGCTGGGGCATTGGGAGGAGCTTCTGAGGCATAGACAAATCTCTATGTATATCTGTATAGCCTCTTGTGGTTTATTATGTGTTGAGTTGATGTATATTGCCACTCATAGGGCCCATATTCTGTAAACTCTAATTCAATTACATATTTGTTTATCATACTTTATTTGGATGTTATATCAAGTTGGATGTTTGAAATGGGAATTTTTGGTATGATCATGGTAGAATTAATTTTTACAATGATTAATACCTGAAAGATGAGTTGTAACATTTTCTTTGTAGGGACTTAAATCCTTTATTACCATGGTAGAGTTTTCAAATGGTTAGTTGAAATTTTGTCTACCATGGTATTCTTTTGAAAGATGAATTGTAATCTTTTTATAACCATGGTAGAGTTTTCAAATGGTTAGTTGAACTCTTTTCTATCATGGTAATCTTTTGAAAAATGAGTAATATTTGAAAGATAAGTTAATATTATAAAATCAAGGAAAGGATTTTACATTTTGCAGCCAAAATTGGTACTAAATAGTAGTTGTTAGATAATTAAATAGTGAATAAAGTGGTTAGGAGTAAAAAGGAACACGTCTGTGGACTTGGAATCGAAAAACCCCAATTTTCCCTGGAGTATTGTTCAATTTGGCTAGCGCTAGAAATGTGGCTTAGAGTTAGATTTTGAATGATTTGATGATTCCATTGTGTTTAGGAGGAAAAATTAGGTAGGGTTAGAGTTGGTTACCTTTTCAGAAAAGCCCGAAAAGCATAATTACGAAAACACCATTAAAACCCTGAAATAGTGGCTGCCAAGGGCAATTTCATCTTTTGGCAGTGAATTTAGTAATTCAGAGTCCGGAATAGATTCCTTGGGTGAAAATATGCCAGAATAGCCCAGTAAAAATTTAAGGAAAAGTACAGTTGGATCAGGTACCGTAAGGCCATGTTGGGTCCCCGAAGGTATTTTGGTAAATTTTCACAATAGGCTAATATAAGCACTATAAACACTATGGAAGTGTCTAAAATGGTACATGAATGAGTTTTAACCAAATTTTTGTACATTTGATATTTCAGGGCTAAATTGGGAGCCTAAGCTTGGCACGTTTTATGAGGCAGGCATTTCGAGGCTGAAAAGGGTTAAGGTAGGGACTATTATCTCTCACACACTATACGACCATTTATATGTTGTGTTAATATATTCTGTGATATAAATAATGAAAACACACTATCTAGCTGTAGTGCAGGAAGAGTATACGTACTGTCTGGTGGGAAGAGTATATGTACCATTCGGCCTATTAAGGACCTAACTATGATATGCAATAATGCCTGGGACATATTATGTAGCTGTAGTTAGGGACTTAACTGAGGTACACGTAAGGATTCCAACTGGAAGATTGGCCTTGAGTTTTGTGTACACACATGATTTGATGTGAAATATCATTTACATTATATAGTGCATTGCATATTTAATTCTCGCATTTTATATGTTTAATAGTATGTTGCTACTGAGATTCCTTGGAATCTCACCCCTTTTTCTAAACAAAAATATCTTAATGGGTGCTAGTGGCTCGAAAGGCAATGATGTAGATGAGGGAAATTGACAAGCATGAATCCCGAGGTGAGGATAGATGGTTATATAGCTATTTTTGAATATTTTACAAAAATTATAAATATTATCAAACCCTGTGGGGTAAAGCTGTGATGTAATCAAGTACTATGTATTAATATATCAGTATATTTAACCTATTCCTGTGTTGCTCATCGAACTGTGTGCAAGCACTATGAAAATATAGAAAATCAGATAAGGGTATGACATTTTGGTATCAGAGCCGAAAGTGGTTCTGGAGGAGCCCAAAGTGGTTGTAGCTGAGTGGCGGTTCTAGTAACAGGATAGTATATTGATGTGTCTTGATTACATAGTGATAGGAAAATGAATGAAAGGGGGTACCAAAGGGGTGAACCACTCTAGTTTGTGCACTAGCCCCAAGAGATCAGTGAATATCCGAAGGATAGTAAGTGGTGAAGTACTGGACCCAAGATGTTGTTAAACCTAAAGAGGCAGGTACAACCAAGGCCAAGGTATAGTCCACATATAGTATTTTGATAGCCGGAGACAGTCAGCATGACTCATGAAGCAATGACAGTCTCAAAGTACAGGTTGTCAGGAGTCGATAGAGCCGGCATTTGCATTTTGGCACAGGTAAGCGAAAGTTAAGCGTGTTTAACCCAAGCAAATCTTAGAGTAGGTGACCCTTGGGAAGTTAAATTGGTAAAGTCATGGACACTTGAGGAATAGTAATTGTCTTGAGGTTTTTCCATGGCTAATAATAATTTGAGTTAGATAATTTAAAGAGTGCTTAGACATTAGAGATAGTATTGATTTTAAATTGAGATAGTTTTGTCGAGGTTAATACTGCCTAGAAAGGTCCATTTAATGGGGTTATGAAAATTTGAGGTGTAGTAAACATTTGAGGGTTTCTCCATGCTAGTAATGATATTAGTACATTGCTATATGATGATTTTTAGTATGTATGTTGGGTATGATTAAGGTAGAATAATCTTTGACTCAATTGATTTTGAGGTTATAGATCCATAATGAAATAGAGGATGGATTGTAAATCAAGAATCAATGTCGAGCCTTAGGTTAGAAGAATACTGAAATGGCTCAGAGTTGTTTGAGGCATAGAACATAGCTAAGAATGATATGTAATGATATCTGAGTAGTGATTAGCAGTGATTATGTCATATATCAATCCTGGAGGATCCAATCTAATGATACTGGAGGATAAGAATAGGCTTGAATTTGATCTAAGCTGAAATAATGCTTAAGTCAGAATGTGAATTTACTGTACTAGGGTTCTGTTCTATTATGGAAGTTTAAACCTTGTAAACCTTGTGCATAGTATTGAACCTTCAGTAGTGCTTTGAGGACAATACCCAAATACTGTGGAGGTTAGAATAGGCGTTATTGATCCTGATTCTTAGCAAACCTATTAGGTATATTTAAGGAAAATAGTTTTCAATTTGTGTGATATTAAGGTTCTAGATTTCATGATGAACCTAAATGTTGGGTTAGAGACTCTATGCTGTATGATATTACACGCCAGATATGATGTAGTGGACCTATGTGTCCAGAGGCCCTAAGACCTATCAGACCGGTGTGTCCTTAGGTTGGCAATTTTATTTGGAATTGTGTTGGGCTAGTAAAGATCTATGGAATTGAGGAAAGTGATTTCCCTGCTCAGGAAATGTTGAGTTTCTAAGAGTTGCATTGTGATATGAGAATCTGACTTAATAGTTGAACTAATTTTTTAGAAATTTGAATTGACTTGGATGGTTTGAGGTGTTACAACATAGTACTAGAATGCATTGAAATGTGTGTGAGGTTTCTCCAAGTTGCTAGTTAAGTCTAGTATAGGGAAAGACTCGATCATAAAATGTTCTGATAGAAAGAATGAAGGAGAGTAGATCTTTGATAAAATAAAGGATAGTTGGGAATCGTGTTTTGACAGCCTGTAGGTTGAAAAATTCTCTAAAATTTGTTTCAAAGGATATGAATGGGCTACCTTAGAAAGGGTAGTAGAATTAGTAAGTAAACCTAGATTCCCATATGAATAGACTGTGCCTACACCCATGGGTGTTAGGATTGCCACAGTCAATGTATGTATACGTGATATAATGACTATTGATGGATATGAATCGACAATGGACTTGATTGTCCATGGATGCATGGCTATATGGCTTAGTAGTAATTGTCGAAATTGGTTGGCTGATGTCAAATGCACCTGCTATGTTATGGACCGTATAAATCAAAATTTTCATCTGCACATGGTCCAATTTGTAGTAATCTCTATTGATAACATATTGGTTAACGATGTAGAACACGGTAAGGGGAAAAGCAACTCTATGCCAACGAAGTAAATGCGAGTTATGGCTTTCAGAGGTAATATTTCTAGGCCACGTAATCTTTAATAAGGGATCTTGATGTACCCTGGTAAAGTAGAAGTAGTATTAAACTAGGAAGGCCAGAAACTGTGGTTGTGATACGCAGTATTCTAAGTCTTGTTCATTAGTATGAGGGGCCTATACTAAAATTCCCCAGAACTCAACATTATGTATGGGATGATAATTGTAGGAGGAGCTTTAGAGAAATGATGATGAAAATTTATTAAAGTACCAATACTGATAATCCCAGATCCACAGTAGACCTTTATTGTCTTAACTGATGCCAGTTGGCATGGATTGGGAAGGGGATTGAATCCCAGATGCAAGTAGGTATGGATTGAGATGTGAATTGATGCGCGCTAGGTGAGGGCGTATAGATCTCATCAGCTAAAGTTTTGGGAATTGAACTATTCCATCCATAATCTTGAGTTGATGGTAATAATGTTTGTACTGAATTCGGAAACATTGCCTCTATGGCATAACTATTGAGTTGTACTGCGACCACAAAGGCTACAAAATGTGTATGAACAAAAAGAGTGAAATTTGACACAATGTAAGTGGATAGAGTTGTTGAGAGATTAAGACCTGAAATGTAAATGTTATCCAAGGCTGGATAATGTTGTCACTGATGTATTGAGCCATAAAACAGTTCAGGTGGCAGATATGATGATTTATGAGCAAAAAGCCAATCGAGGAATTTCGGGGATCTTAGTCTGTATAAGCAAATTTTGATCAGTAGTAATGATGTTAGTAAGACATACATAGAAGTGTTACCCCAGAATTTATGGTTATGAATGTGTAGCAAATTTCGAGGATGAAATTTATTGAACTGGGGGAGAAATGTAATATCCCAAATTTTAAGATTTGAGGCTTAGGAATAAGCCTAAATTTAGATAAGTTTGCTTATGAGGCAGTATTGTTGTGCAATGCATTTCATTGATCAAATGATGAGCACAAATTATGAAATTTTACAAGTTAAAAGTCGACAGCTTTAAATTGATAGGTCATCTAAATAATTTGAAGCTATATACAAAGAGTTATGAATTTTTGAAATTAGCCTAGAAAAATTGGAAAGTTTCTGAAGTAGCGTTTAAAGAAATTAATTCTTGGAATTTTGTGCTTCTAATTGGCAAATGTCTATATTTTTCCTTGAAACTAGACTCAATAAGGGTTTTATAGCCTTCGGAATCACTTTGATACGAGATGTACAAATTTAGTTATGATTTTTCAAAGTTTGGGCAGAAAGTCTGCTCGAAATTGCTTAAATCTGAAATTTTGGCAAAATTACATAATGATGCAATTATGACATAAGCATAACATTAAAACATCATCCTCCTCCTTTCTTCAGCCATGCCTGACGCCTTTGCAGCCAAAACGAGAGAAAAAGTCGAGAAAATTTTATTAGATCCCAAGTTTTGATGATAACAATGGATGATTATATGTTTTGATAAAAAAAACTTATGGTTTGCAAGTTTAAACAATGATTGAAAATGTTACCAAATGTATCTCACAAAGTTCAGAGGTAATTTTTGTGATCTCTACTAATGCACTCGAGTGATAAAGGCAATACTTGAGTGATAAGCAGCTTTGCACTCGAGCACAATAAGTGTTAGACTGAAAGTGTTTCATAGAAGCAGTGTTCCAGCTGAAAATACTAGGACAACTAGAGTGATAGACTCTGCACTCAAGTATTGATCTTGTTTGGTAGAGAGTCAAGTCAGAGATAGGAATTAGCACTCTCACTCAAGCACCATGTTGGCACCCGAGTGATAACCAAATATACACCTGAGTCCAACAAGTAAAGCATAGAAAGTGCTTACCCAAGAGTCATCTATGACATGAAAGACTGAGTGCACTCGAGCAAAGAATATCTATACTCGAGTGATAGCTCAACACCCACGGGTAAGAAAACTCACTTTCTTCAAATAATACAAGAGATGAAGTAAAAGAGTACCTGATACAAGAACATATCTGATGCGCTCGAGTGAGGATCAGTTGACTCAAGTATGGGCCTACATCACCTGTGAGCATAAAATCACACTCTTGATATTTTGATGCGTGTGATATCCTGAAGTGAAGTCTAGAGCATGGAAAATACCTGTGCACCCGAGGTGAGAATGTCTCACCTGAGTGATAACCTTCACACCAGCGAGTGAAGATTCACACTCTTGAAGAAATGATGCAATTGTCATCCAGAGGAAAAATTTCACAGTGTAAAATACGTATGCACCCGAGTGAGGATTCCATAACTCGAGTAATATGCCACAATACTCTTGAGTATGAAAATGCACTCTCTAAAAAAACAAGGAACTGAAGCATGCAATTATAATGCCCCAAAAATGGGATTAAGGGCTAATGACTTCAAAAGTAGATGTAATTATTGTTAATAAACACTTTTGAAGAATATGATGTGAATTATGATTCGAATGTGTTCTCATCAATGCCTAAACCCTGTATTTAAGCTTAATTATGTGAAAAAGCTTAAAATGAACCCTATGGGTAGGGGAGGGCGCATGAATGAGGAAATGGAATGATAAAAAGTGCTTAGTGGTGATTCGATAAGAATTACCATAATCAGGGGCAAAATGGGAAAATGTAAAGTAATCGACCAATAGGTCAGTTACCGAAGAGGAAGCTACTTGGTAACTCAAAAATCAATGGTTGAGATTTATTGTCAAGAGAGTAAAATCATGTGTGTGTGAACTCATGTGTGCCATGGAAAGAGAGAACAAGATTTTGACATGTGGCATTGCATGAGCCCTAGATGATGGTTAAAGTTTCAAACTCCATTCCCTCTCTCCTTTCTCCCTTCAAGTCAATCATCATGCATGGGGAGGAACAAAAATTTGACTTTCATCATCTCTCTCTCACCCTCCATTGTCGTGCAAGCTTAAGGAAGAAAGAGAAAGAAAAAAACTCAAGGTTAGTGCTCTATATAACCTTGAATGCTCAATTCATCTTCAATAATCTTGTTCATGGTGATGAGAGCTTCATTGCTATGGTTTTAGATTTTGGAAAGATGGTGTTTGAGTACTTGAGGAAATTTGAAAGTTGAGAAATCAAGAAACTAACCTTGGGAAGAGGAAGAGGTGAGTATTTGAAGCATTTTGACATGTTTATTATAATCATTGGTTAAGTTTTAAGATTTGTAAATTTTGCCCTAATTTTGGTATAATTTTGGAGTGCATGAATTTCCTTGTGTATCATGTAGGATTTTGTGTCTTATTGTGTCTTTATGTCATTGGAACTGATTTAGAACCTTGGAAGGAAAATCAGTGTCATTGGTTGGTGTGTGAGAATGTAGTGTCCAAAGCAAGAACTTGTTGCTAGAATGAGAATTTGGTTGTTTTAATGTCTCCATTGGGTTTCTTATGAAAATTGTGTGGCAAAAGGTTGTTTGTGGATTTTGGGAGCAATTGGACACTTTGGTGGGAAGTTTAAAATATTCTATTAATTGCTACGATTTGGCTTCTGATAAGCCTCACTCAAGTGCATAGGGTGTCACTCGAGTGCAGCATCTTGTTTTCCGTTTTCCTTCAGCTTTTTAGTCACACTTCCATGCCAGAATGCAAGGGTGCATCGTCTTACTTGCAAGTGATATGGGTTATCACTCGGGTGCATTTTTCCTCACTCGAGTGTAGGAGTATTATGCACTATGAGGCCGTGTCTCGGGTTGTCACTTGCAGGCCATTTTTCAAGAGTCTGTCTTAACACCCGCAAGTGTTGTGACATTACTCGAGTGCCAGAACCAGTGCTCGAGTGCACTTCTTATTCTAGGGTTTCTAATGCTTTTAGGTAGTCACTTCTTATGCCTCACCCTGTAGGACTCGGGTGAGCATGAGGTTACCACTCGAGTATTGTGGTTGGGACTAGAGTGCTGTAATGCTTTATGTCTCTGTGGTAGCTCTCGGGCAAGCACTCACATGAGTGAGCTTCCATGCTTGAGTGCAAATTTCGTTATCACTTAAGTGAGGCCTTCTTCACTTGAGTGAATGAGTCAAAAATCAATGTTATACTTCTAAAAAAGGGGGTGTTTGGTGTAGTTCTTCCAACCCATTAGGCATGTGTCTAGGCTTTTAGTAGCCACCTAAAGAGTTCAAATGATAACCAACCTTAAGTATTATGAAGATAAGAATTTGGGAGACGACTAAGGGCGAATAGGACTTCTTAGGGAAATTTATATTTTGGTTGTTGGTTATCAATTTTGGTATTGAGATTACTGTACTTATTTGGGATGTAAATACTAAAGTGATTTTGTGTAATCCTCTAAATGGGAATTTATAAACCCTTAGTATCTATATGAAACCCAGGGGTCACCAGGATTTTGTTGTACACTCTGATATATAAATATGATTTAACTGTGTAGGGGAATTATATTCAAATTGTGAACTTTGAGACTAGATTTAAAAAGGGATTTTTGAAAGAAATTTATGAAAAACCCTATTGTGAGGATGGGATTGAAATAGGTTTTGTTTAACCGTTGGTCTCTAATTCATCTTAATTATGTATTTTCGAATAATAATTACTATTGACAAGGCAAGGGGTTACAGCAATTACAGAGAAAACTGAAAGAATTCATGTTGCACTCGAGTGAGGTATGAATACTCGAACATAGGATGAAATTACACGTGCTATATGGAAAATATGCAATGCACTCGAGTGAGAGCTTTTGTCACTCGAGTGATTCTCTAACAGAAGACCAAACGCGATAGACTTACAATGGTCACCACTAATATATTTAAAAGTTATTTATTTACACTACTTTTACTTGTTATTATGATTTCACATTATTTAACATATATTTCAAGTATGAAACAGGCAAATAAAAGTCAGAATCAGAAACACGTATGGTAAGTTAGAAATGGTAGACATAATTATTTTATCCAGAAAGAAACCAGCTAAGCAAGCATGTTAAAAGTACTACCACTATATCTTGTCCAGGGAATTCAAACGAACACATGCCGCTCCATAACATAATGCTCCATTCCACAACAGCTGTTACTCAACGGCCTAAAACTAACATGCTATAAATATAGAACTTTATAAACCATTCAAGATAAAGAACACTGAACGTGAAATTCATACAAGCAAACACACAAGTTTCAATTTTTCATATTATCTCTATATTTATATTGTATATCAGTGTTTATCATGTTTACTCTGTGACGAGAGTAAAAAACACATTTCATTCATACTTCTTGAACTGAAGGTAAAGGGACCTTGAGAAGGTAGATATCTTACAGGAGAAGTAGTAGAGAATACTCGGAAGGTTATTCTGCATGTAAGACTTGTTGTAAGGGGGAGAGAAATTAGAATACTTTTGTTCATAGTCCTTAAGGGGATGGTTGTTGTTTTGTGGCGTTATGAGAGCCAATTGAATTTTGGAAGAATAGTTGAAATCTTAGTAGGTCTTGACCTCTGAGGATTGGACGTAGGCCTGAGTTGTAGGCCGAACCAGTATAATTCTCGATGTTCAATTTATCTCAAATCTACTCTATCTTTATCCATATTCAAATCACTACAACAAGCAAAAAAAATTTATAACATCACCCAATTCACCCCCTCTTGGGTGAAGCTTGCCTCTTCTATTTGGTATCAAAGCAAGGTCTTCTCCGAATAGCTTAATAGCTTAAGAAGGATCCAGTAGATGGCAATAATAGGTGGAAACATTCTTCCTGATAGAGCTTCTATCACTAGACCTCCTGGTTTTGCTAGAGAGCATTTTTCATTCTGGAAAGCAAAGTTTAGAATGTTCGTGATGGCAATGAATATGGGCTATGGAATCTAATACAAGATGGTGATTATGCTCTAACAAAGAAAATCGAAGATAGAATTGTGAAGAAGGAATCGGAGGAGTTTGACGACGATAATAAGAGGTTAGTAACATTGAATAGTAAAGGTATTTTAATGATACAAAGTGCTCTAAGTCAAAAGGAATATATCCGAATTTGTACTCTATCAACAGCCAAAGACATGTGGGATGCACTTGAAATAGCTTATAAAGGTACATCTAGAATCAAAGAAAATTGAGTCAACACTCTAATCACAGAGTATGATCTATTTCGAATGAAACCTGGTGAGAGCATCTTATAATTCAAATTTAGATATACTCATCTTGTCAATAAGCTATCCACACTTGGGAAAACCTTTGATCAAAATTCTCAAGTCATAAAAATCTCAACATGCTCACAAAATAATGGGAAGTAAATGTAACAACTATCGAAGAAGCCAAAGGAGAATCTGAGATTTGTAGCTGTACTCTTTGGCAGTCTTCTGAATATGAAGGAAAGCTAAAATTCATGAAGGAACTATAATAGTTTGGTGACAAAAAGAAAAAGGGGATTGCTCTTAAAGTTATCAAGGAAGTTAATTCATCAGATAATGAAGATGAACCTAATGACGAAGATATGGGAATAATCATAAGAAAATTCAAGAAATTCTACAGAAGAGGTCAAAAGAATTTCAAGAATTATGAAGGAGGACCAAGCAAGAAAGAAAATAAAGAGCAAGAGATTTTGTGCTATGAATGTGGGAAACATAGTCACATCAAATCTGCATGCTTCAAGAGAGTAAAAGAGTTAGAAATGGTTAGTTAAAGAAATGGTTAGTTATAAGAAGAGAGTAAAAGAGTTAGAAAATGATGTTACAACCTATGCATTATGTGAAGAAAAAGATAAGAAAATATCTAGTTTAATGAATACCTTGAAAAAATTTACTAAGGGTAGTGAAACACTTAAAGTTATCTTAAGGTCATAAAGAGTCATGCATGATAAATATGGAATTGGATATAATTATGTTCAAGATAAAAATACAAAAAATAAGAAGAAAGGTAGCAAGGCTTATCTTAAATACTTTAAAAATTCTGCTCATGCATCAAGTCTATTCACATCATGTAGTTACTGCAATAGAAAAGGACACTATACTTCATCTTGTCATTTTAGAAAAGGAAAATCTATTGGCACATACAAATGGGTTCCGAAAGGAATACATATAATGCATATTAACCATGAAGGACCCAAGAAAGTGTGGGTACCTAAAACTTAATGATATTACTCTAGGTATGTCTCAAAGCATTGAGAGCAAACAAGTGGTACATTGGCAGTGGATGCTCGAGACACATGACTGGTGACAGAGATAAGTACACCATATTAGAAGCTAAAGAAGGAGGAAGAGTAATCTTTGGAGGAAATCAATCTGGACGCATTGCTAGAATTGGTGAAATTGGAAAATCTAGTGGTGTTAAAATCAATGACGTATACTATGTTGAAGGATTATGTCACAACCTCCTAAGCATGAGTCAAAGCACCAACAAAGATAAATTGGTAATCTTTAATTCAGAAGAATGCTTGATAGTAAACAAGAAGGAGCTACAGCTTAACAAAGAATCCATCAAAGCAAAGATCTGAACTCAAAGGGAAGGTCCAAAATAAAAAAGGTATTTCTATTGTTTCTATCAGGACCGATCATAGAGGAGAATTTGATAATCAACTCTTTGAAGATTTCTGCAACAATCAAGGTGTAATACCCCAAATTTTGAAACTTGAGGCTAGAGAATAAGTCTGAGATTAGTGGATTGCTAAGCCCCGGTTTACCAAGATCCCAAATTGTGATTAAGGGTTAATGACTCCAAAAGTGAATGTCATTAGTGATAAATAACCCTTTTGGAGAATCCGATGTGATTTGAGATTCGAATGTGATTTGAATGTGTTATGATCAGTGTCGAAACCCTGTATTTGAGTTCAATTATGGATTAACCTCTAAATTGACTTAAAATAGAGGGGAGGGCGCATTGTGAAAAAAAAAGGAATGATTTGATGTGTTTTGGTGGTGATTCAAGAGGAATTACCATAATCAGGGGCAAAACAGTAAAGTTATCGACCAATTGATCGGTTACCGAAGAGGAAGCTCCTTGGTAACTTAAAGATCAATGGTTAGAATTGAGTGTTAAGAGATCATAAGAGGCGGAATCATGTACAATTGTGTTCATGTGAGCTCATGGAGGTGTGACAAGATCTTGACAAGTGTCACAATATGGAACCTTGGATCTTAGTCAATTATTCAAATTCTTCCCTCTCTCCTCTCTTCCCATTTAGGTCGGCCAAGTGTGTAATTAGGGGCCAAAAAATGATCTCTTCTTCATCTTCATCTCTTCTCATACTCCATTTTCGCTAAGTAAGGAAGGAAAGAGAAAGGAGAAAGCTCATAGTAAGTACTCTGTGACCTTTAATGTTCAAACACTCTTCATTAATGTTGATCATGGTGATGAGATCTTCATTGCTATGGTTTTAGATTTTTGAAATGAGGTGTTTGATTGCTTAAGGAAAAGTGTAAAGATGAAGAATCAAGGAATTGGTTTGGGAAAGAGGAAGAGGTGAGTATTAGAAGCCTTTTAATCTAAGTTTTGTGACTTTTAGTTAAGTATTGTGATTTGTGAATTTTGCCCTGATTTTGTGGTATTTTCGTGTGGAATGTAAATGGTGGAATCGAATGTTGTTTTATGTTGAAAATGGTTTCATGTTGTGGTGTTTAATCATTGGAATTGGTTTGAATTGGATTGGACACATTGGTTGCAAAACTGGAAAATTTGTCCTTTGGAAGTCTGTTCTAGGTAGTTTATTTGTATTGGCGTTTTGAATAGGCAAATGATGTCAGAAAATTATGAAAATTTGCAGCCTTAAATTTAACATCCCAAGCTTCAAAATGGACAAATAATTTGTACTATTTCGTTTTGTGAATTGGGATTTATGTTTGTCCAAAGTTTGAGGTCGAAACTGGGTTTGATTCTGGAGCAGTGTGGATATTTGTGTAATTCTGTATTTTTGTGGTTTTGTACAGAATTGATCCATATTTTTCCTATGAATAGGACTTAAATATCTTTCATTTAGCTTTGGTATCACATCATTTCTATTTTTTTGGAATTAATTATGAATTTTCGAAGTTGCCTTGGTTGCAACAGAAAATCTTGGCTACTGGGCAAAAGTTTCTGTGTGCGTTTTGGCCACAGCCAAAAATTCTTGGCTGCAGCCAAAAACCTTTTGTACACATTTTGGCTATAGCCATAGGATTATTGGCCATAGCCAACCCCTATTTTTCAATATTTTGTGATTTTGAAAGGTGATTTCCAACCTAATACTTCCCAATCCTTTAGGCTTTCATTGAGCTTATTATAGCCACCTAAAGGGTGTGAATGATAACCAACCTTAAGTAATATGGAAGTAAGGATTTGGAATTGAGATTGACCCTATGTCCTTGATTTGGTTATAGGGTTGGATACTTGCTCGGATCACGAGTAGCCGATGCTGGAGCATACGTGGAAAGAATAAGTATAAGGAACTTACCTCTCTTGCATGTATATGATATTTGTGTTGGTATTGATGCATGTTATTGCTTTGCTTGATTATGTGAAACATGTATGAATGATTTAAAGCTATGTTTCAATTTATACTATGGTCATATGTATGTTTTTCGAAGCATTGAGATCACAGATTTGTCATTGTGTGTAAGCATGAGTTATGCAAGCATGTCATGCATTAAACATCTATCTTGTATGCATATTGGTAATGTTTACCTATTGAGATTCTTTTGAATCTCACTCTCCCCTACCAACAATTTAGACAGAGCAAGTGGCTCGTGGAGGGAGCTGCTAGGACTTATTCGAGATGAGAGTTGGTAGTTGGTTATCAATATGAGTTGGGATGACTGTATATGATTCAGTTGAGTATATGGTTATGAATTCGAGATGAGATTTTGTAATCCCCTGAATAAGATTTTGTATACCCTTTTAATAAAGGTAAGAACCCGAGGTTTGTCGGGAATTATGTGTTAGAATCGGTAGGCACAGCGGAAGAATTTTAAAATTTTCACCAATCCTAATCGAGGATCTATCAATGGCGTTTAAACCAAGTTGGAAGGATTCATACCTTTTGATGATTCAGAGTTTTCACAATCTCTAGAAGCCAACACGTCAGGTCCGCTCCCTCTACCGGTATCCACACGAATGCTCTCCAACCGAGACTGCGTGCTAGCGCCTCTAATGTCTCCTAAGGTTTCACTTGCGGCTCTCAATTCTCATGTGCATATCAATATATCTGCTCTATCAAGTTTATAACCTATGAGTGCTATTTTCAAATTTCAAAATTAATCATCATTAATTTCAAAATTAATCATCCTTAATTTCAAAATTAATTAACAATTAATTATCTTGATGAGCTAATTAAATAAATTCAGTTTAAATTAAATCTGTCCAATAGTTTTAATTTAACCTATTTATTTAATCCAAATAAAGAGCCATTATATTTAATTTATCTTCATAAATTAAATCTGAGATACTATATCTCTATCATGTTAGTTATTAAATTTAATATATCTTAATAAATTAAATTTAAAACTAACACAATATAATAATATCATAATATATATACATATATATATAAGATATATATTTCAAAATATATATATCTATATAATATTATTAATGAATTTTATATTATATATATATAAATATAAAATTCGTCCACCCTAAATTAAACATTATCTCGTGTTGGGTCATTCTTGTGTGCGACCCTGTAAGCCCATATGAGGTTGGCAGTGGGCTAATAACTATACTAACCTAAAAGTCACAAGCGGCCTCTAGCAAGACATTACGACTACCCAATTCATATGAAGATCGTTATCATGATGCAACCTCTCATACAACCATGTCACGTCCCTTTTGTCACACGATATATCGATTAAGGATAAGGCATGGATAATGTCATCCTCTTGTTCTTGACCATTACTTTCTCAATTCCTGAGTAGCCTAATAACAGAGATAGAAACTCCTTTTATCATAGTATGGCCATACATTTCTCAGACTCACTTATCAGGGGCCTAGTAATATCTCTCTACTAATGTGAGGGACAAATTCCATCTTGATCATTCATATTCCTCTACATGAAAAACCACCAAGCCCGATCGTAGCCTTTATCATCACCCGGTCAAAAGTGACTTTTGACTAGTTCAAAGCTTAGCAACTCTCATGTAGGAATCCATGATGACCTCAGGTCTAAGGGCATTGTGACGTGGTTATACATGAGAAAAGCTTATGACTTAATCCATGTAGCTTTCTCATAGTGGGTCGGTCCAGCACCTTGTACTCTTACAAGTGCCTAAGACTTTGATTCGTATCTCCATATCTTATCAAAGTCATATTGATCTTGTTTCATCTCTGCTCCCGCATAGATGACCGACCAGGGACATTTTAGGACAATCTTTATGAATTATCCAAGGATACAATTATCACAGTTAACATGCAAATAATATGATAACAGAATAGAGAAATTTCATTAAAATAATAATGTTTAAAGTATAATGATTGGCCCTTAGGGCACAATTTCCAACATTATGTTTTGTACTCTGAAATATAATGAATGTGATTTATCTGTGAAGTAATTGTATTCGAAGTGTGGGATTGTAAATGAGTTTTAAAACGTATTAAAGAAAACCCTATCTCAAGGATGGGATTGTAAATGAGTTTTGATTATTATTGGTCTTTATTTCATTTTAATCATGTATTTCGGATATAATTATGGAGGGGGTTACACGAGGAATATATCACAATTTCTCTGCACCAAGAACACCTCAGCAGAATAGAGTAGTTGAAAAAAAGAATAGAGTCCTCACAGTAATGGCAAGGGCAGTGCTTAATGAAAAAGAAATCTCACAAGTGTTCTGGGCGGATGGTATGAGTACTACATGCTACATTTCAAATTGAGCATATATTCGCAAAACACTTGGAAAAATGCCGTATGAACTATAAAGGAAGAAAATCAAACATTGTTCATCTACACATCTTTGGATGCAAGTGCTACATTAACAACAACGGTAAAGAAAATTTAGGTAAATTTGATTCAAAGTCTGATGAAGGTTTGTTTTTAAGCTATTCTAATAGAAGTAAGGCTTATAGAGTTTTTAATAAAAGAACATGTACTGTAGAGGAAACCATTCATATTGTATTTGATGAACTTAATTGCCAGACAAAGTCTTTTGTTGAAGAACAAATGGATTTGATAAAGAAAAGAAAAAACTTGAGTATTTCAAATCAAACTGATTTTGAAAAAAAAGAAATTGTCGATGATCAACCAAAAGCATGGAGGCATATGAAAGATCATCCAATAGATCAAGTAATAGGAGATGTCCATGAAGATGTCAAAATCAGAAATATAATCCAAAATAAGGTAACATTTTTTGCATTTATTTATGAGATTGAACCATCTAGTATTGAAGAATCACTTTTTGACAATGATTGGGTAATTGCTAAGCAAGAAGAGTTGAATCAGTTTCAAAGAAATCAAGTTTGGGATTTGGTACCTCAACCAAAAGAACACTCGGTTATAGGAACCAAATAGGTTTTCAAAAACAAACTTGATGAATCAGCAATCATTGAGAGAAATAAGGCTAGGTCAGTTTTAAAAGACTATAATCAAGAATAAGGTATTGATTATAAGGAAACATATGCTCCAGTAGCAAGATTGGAAGCCATACGAGTACTTATAGCCTTTATATGCATTAAAGTTTTTAAACTTTATCAAATGGATGTCAAAATTGCATTTTTGAATGGTTATATCATGGAAGAAGTGTATGTAGAACAACCTGGTTTTGAAGATGACACAAAACCTGATCATGGTTTTAGACTTAAGAAAGCTTTATATGGTCTAAAACAAGCACCTAGAGCTTGGTATGAAAGATTAACAAATTTCTTCTTGATTAAAACTTTGTTAGAGGAAAAGTAGATATAACACTCTTTATCAAACACAACAAAAATGATCTTTTAATAGTACAAATATATGTTGATGGTATCATATTTGGTGCTACTAACGAATCTCTTTGTCAAGAATTTTCTAAGCTTATACAGGGAAAATTTGAAATGTCCATTATGGGAGAATTAAACTTCTTTCTTGGACTTTAAATCAAGCAATGGAAGAAAGGGATATTTATATCTCAAACCAAATATTTAAGAGAGTTATTGAAGAAATACAGGATGGACAATGCTAATGGCACTGAAACTCCAATGAGTTCTACCATACTACTAGATGCCGATATGAAAGGCCTTAATTTTAACATTACTAAATATAGAGGAATGATTAATTCATTACTCTATCTAATAGCAAGTAGGTCAGATATCCAATTCAGTGTTAAAATGTGTGCAAGATATCAATATGCTCCTAATATATCACATACAAAAACTATGAAAAGGATTTTCAAGTATCTAGGAGACACAGTAGAACTTGGCATATGGTATCCAAAAGATGGAAATGAGTATTTAATGGCATATTCAGATTTAGATCACGTAGGATACAAAACTGACTGAAAAAGTACCAGTTGATAATGTCAATTCCTTAGAGGTTCTCTAGTATCTTGGTTCAGCAAGAAGCAAAATACAATATCATTATCTTCAACTAAAGCAAAATACATAGCTGCATCAAGTTATTGTTCACAAGTAATTTGGTTAAAGTAACAAACTTTAGGACTTGGGGATATACTTGAGGGAGATACCCATTTACTGTGACAACACAAGTACTATTAGTTTGGCCAAGAATCCTGTATAATATTCAAGAACCAAGCACATAGACATTCGGTATCACTTTATTCGTGATCATGTTCAGAAAAAGGATGTCAAAATAGAATTCATTCCTACGCATTTTCAACTCACAGATATATTCATAAAGCTGATAGTTAAAGATCAATTTTTATACATACAAAGAGAATTGGGAATGGTTCATTCCAATGAATTCTGTTTTGTAGGATTGCACCTCTAGTGCACCATGCATGACTCGACTACAAGATTCTCACTCGAGCACGCAAATTTTGCACTCAAGTCTATGTATCATTTAATATACTTTGTTTCTAGCTATGTAAAACTAACAGAGTAGGTAAGAACTCTAGGGACTCATTCAAACATATCAAAAGTTTTAGACCTCACTCGAGTAAGGGAGGAGTTTACTTAAGTAATATAAGAACAAAAGTAAAAGTACAGCAAGAACACTCGAGCAACAGAGAGAGATATATGCAAATACTAATTCCAAAGCATGGTTACTCAAGTGATCTTGGAGGACTTGAGCACAAAGGTGAAAAATATAACAAGAGACACTTAAACCAGGTACATATTTACATGGTTTATCATATTTCTTTTGTTGTACACTCAAGTGCAGTATGAATAACACTTGAGAACTAGAAATACTCACTCGAGTGATGAGGTTTTATATCAGTCACGACAACTCAAACTATCGCACTTCCTCACCTTACTTGCAATTATCTCCTCACTCAAGAGTCACAACTCTTCACCTCCTACCATTATTCATTGATTCAACACCTTCACTCTCTCTAATTAACCGTTACAACTCTTGAATCCACTCTCAAAATGCCTAATCACTTTCTATAAATCTCTCTTGACCTAATCTAAGTACCCCATCCAAAATTTCTCCAAACTTTCTTACCTCTCATTTCCTCTTAAAATCTCTCAAAATGGTGAGAACAAAGCTTTTTATAGTCTCTCAGAAGTCTCCCACTCCTTCTCCATCTCACTCTGTCAAAGGTGAATCAGAAACTTCAATGGCAACTCCCACTTCAACTCCGACTCCAACTCCTACACCAACTCCTACTCCTTCACCTTCTCAAAAGTCTAAAACTACTAAGAAAAACCAATTCCAGCTAAGAAAACTCATCCCAAGCTTAAGGTGACTAAGAAAATTCAACCTCCACCAAAGAAGACAAAATGAGTAGTATTCAAGGAGCCAATTGTGACACGGTCAAAGTCACAATCAGAAGTAAAAGGCACAGGAAAGAAGGCCACAGAGGAACCTCAAGAGTCCTCCTTTTCTGATGATTCCTTTAATATGCATCTCCGGGAAGCAATGGAGAAATCCAAGCTTGATGCCTTAGTTGGCAAGATTGCATCCCAAGCTAGTGTCTCTGCTCCTCACCATGTTGGCCAATCCAGTCACATGGTTTCACAATTAGGAGTACCCTCAACTTCTCAGGTACCAGAGGAAGAAGAACAAGACTTGACTCCTCCAAAAGGTTTCAACACTTTGGCATTGGAGGCAACTAACCAAAAGGTATATAATATTGAGTTTACACATAGAAGTTTATGTCCTGTAGTCTATATGGTTTAGACTATCTGAAGAAAAGTTGTAGAATAGATTTTGAATCTTTTCTTAGATACTATAACTCTCGGTTGAATGTGTATCTTTTATATTCTCCTACTATTGTGAGAACAATTTACTGCAATATGAAAGTGCACAATATTGTTTCTAGGAGTAGTAAGACGATAGAGGAAGGAATGTCCACTATGGTTAGAGGTCAATTTGTTATGATTTCTACATCTATTTTGTGTACCATACTTAGCTATGTTGCACCACCATCCAATCCACGCACATTAGAAGCCAATAAAGTTTTTCAAAAGTTGAGACCTAATGACCCTGTAGGACCCCTCAATTTTAAGCATGTTGATATGTCTGACTCTAATCGTTCCCTTCATTATATATACAGCCGTAGCATCATAAAAAATCCAAAATCCCATTTATTGGCCTCCTTAATTTTAAGCCTGTTGATTTGCCTAGAGAGATTACTATTTATTGGCCTCCTTCCTAGCCGGTCAACGAAGAAATGTGGGGGAGCTTATCTTTAGTGAGATGAGAAGGTTTTGATTTTCTTCATCAAGATCCACCATAATCCCATATCCATAACTTGTATCTCTTATCCTAAAACACAACAAGATTTGCTATTTAGAGGAGATAGAGAGAGTGAAAATTCCAAGGTTTAGGCGAACTCAGTTAACACACATGGGGATCACTCATCTAGTCAGTAAGACTAAGGTAACATCATAGAGAGAAACTACACCATCGAAAGGCGATGAGGCTCAATCTTTAGCCCAAGGTTAGTCTCAACCTGCATCATTCCTAAGTGCCTCTCTTCCCAGCTACATGCTGAAGTAATCAATAAAGCATGGTAGGCCTAAAAAAAGAATTGATCAGTGAGTACGATAAATGGTAGAAAAGATGGAAACACAAGTCTCAAGGTTGGTGGACAAGGCAAATACCAACTTTGGCATGATGTTCAAGGCACAAGAAGAACAATCAGAAGAATCACTGAAATGGAGATTTTCTTACATACTTATCTTCCGACTACTCCTACTAAGGTGCCTTTAGTCTACTCCTACTATGGCTACTCCATCTCAGCCACAGACATATGTACTCTTCACCCGATTCCCAAATGATGTGATTTATGACTAGCCATTATCATCACAGCCTACAGCCTCTACTCCTCAACCATCATCTCCACCCTTTGTGCTTGAGCCATTTGATCCATCCACCGCCATGGTGTTATACATCCCAGCACATCCATCTAATCTTACCTTTCCTTAGCCCCCTTCTGATGTTGACAAAATAGGGAAGAAGGATATGTGATAATTCTTTTTGAGCTATTCTGGACTGGTTTTTGTGTATTTGGTTTAAGGGGGAGTTTTGGATATTTTTTTTAATGGCGTAGGTTTGATGTTATTTGATGGTTTTCTGCTTTGTTTTTATAACTTGGGTATATTTGGGTTTTCATGGGTAGATGTTTAGTTTACTAATGTATTTCACAAGTTCAGTAATCTATACATGGTTATTTTCATGTTTTCTAAGTTTTCTGCTCAAGTCTTATGGTACTATGACTTATCTTGGCTTTAAGTGTCTAATGGAAGCATTATAGGAAGTTTATGAGGTTAAGTGCAAAAAATGTGAAATATGACTCAAAAACTTTAGTGATTATGCATTTGGAAATCTTGAAAGTCTTTTAAAAAAATTTCAATTCAATCAAGTCTTTAAATCCATCACAAAGGTTTTGTCATTATCAAAAATGGGGAGAATGTTAGATCCAAGTTTTGATGATAACAAAGGATGATTATGTGTTTTGATAAGAAACTTATGTTTTGCAAGTTTAAACAATGATTGAAAATGTTACCAAATGGATCTCACAAAGTTTAGAGGTAATTGCTGTGATCTTACTGATGCACTTGAGTGATAAAGGCAGAACTCGAGTTATAAGCAGCTTTGCACTCGAGTATAGCGAGTATTGGATTGAAAATATTTCACAGAAGCAGTGTTCCAACTAAAAATACCAGGACAACATGAGTGATAGGCTCAGCACTCGAGTATTGATCTTGTTTGTCATAGAGTCAAGTCAGAGATAAGAATTAGCACTCTCACTCGAGCACTATGTTGGCACCGAGTGATAACCAAATCTGCACCTGAGTCCAGCAAGTGAAGCATAGAAAGTGATGACCCGAGGGTCATCTTTGACATGAAAGAGTAAGTGCAATCGAGCAAAGAATATCTGCACTCGAGTGATAGCATAAGACCTGCGAGTAAGAAGACACACTTCCTTCAAATAATGCAAGTGATGAAGCAGAAGAGTACCTGATAAAATAACATATCTGATGCAGTTAAGTAAGGATTAGTGCACACGAGTTAGGGTCCACATCACCTGTGAGCACAATATCACACTCTTGATATTTTGATACGAGTGATGTCCAGAAGTGAAGTTTGGAGCATGAAATACCTATGCACCCGAGGTGAAAATGCCTCACCTGAGTGATGACCTTTAGACCTGCGAGTGAAGATTCATACTCTTAAAAAAATGATGCAAGTGTCATTCAGAGGCAAAAGTTCATAATGTAAAATATGTATGCACCCGAGTGAGGATTCTAGAACTTGAGTAATGTGTCAGAACACTATCGAGTATGAAAATGCACTCTTTCAAAATACAAGGAAGTGAAGCATGAAATCACAAGGAAAAATAAAAGAATTCATATTGCGCTTGAGTAAGGTATGAACACTAGAGCATAGGATGAATTTACACAAGTGTTATCTTGAAAATATGTAGTGCACTCGAGTGAGACCTTTTGTCACTCAAGTGACTCTCAGATAGAAGACCGAATGCTATAGACTTACAACGATCACTACGAATATATTTAAAATTTATTTATTTACACTACTTTTACTTGCTATTATTATTTCATATTATTGAACATATATTTCAAGTGTGAAAAAGGCAAACAAAAGTATGAATCAGAAACGCGTATGGTAATTCAGAAACAGTGGACATAATTATTTTGTCCAGAAAGAAACCAGCTAAGCAAGCACATTACAAGTATTACTACTATATCTTGTTTGAAGAATTCAAATAAACGCATGCCACTCTATAACATAACGCTCCACTCCACAATAGCTGTTACTCAACGTACCAAAACTAATGTGTTATAAATGCAGAGCTTTACAGACCATTCAAGTCAAGAACATCGAATGTGAAATTTATACAAGAAAATACACAAGTCTCATTTTTTCATATTATCTCTGTATTTATATTATACATCAGTGTTTATCATTTCTACTCTATGAGGAGAGTCAAAAATACATTTCATTCATACTTCTTGATCTCAAGGTAAAGGGACCTTGAGAGGGTAGATCTCTTACAGGAGAAGCAGTAGAGAATACCAGGAAGGTTATTCTGCAAATAAGACTTGCTGTAAAGGGGACAGAAATTAGAATATTTCTACTCATAGTCTTTAAGGGGATGATTGTTGTTTTTTGGCGTTCCGAGGGCCAATTGAATCTTGGAAGAATAGTTGAAATCTCAGTAGGTCTTGAGCTTTGAGGACTGGACGTAGGCCTGAGTTGTAGGCCAAACCAGTATAACTCTTTGAGTCCAAATTCTCTCAACTAAACTCTATCTCTATCCATATTCAAATCACTCTATCAAGCGAAAAAAATGTATAATGTCACCCAATTCACCCTTTTCTTGGGTAAAGCTTGCCAATTTCAAATTTTAGAGAAAGAAGGAGAAAAAATCTCACGAAATAGGTCGATTTCTTCAGTGAATTCATACCTAACATGTATAATACCTCTCCTAAGCTTCTCTTCTATGTTCTTAAGGTGTTTTGAAGAAGAAAATTATGTGTTAAAGGTTTAGGGGTTTTAGCCACAAGAAGAAAAAGCTAAAAGGAAGAAGAGGTAACTCCCTACACTTTAATCTTTGGTTATTCTGACTATTGTCGATAATTTAATCGGTGAAATTTTAATAGATTGTCTTTTTTGTGAAAATGGAAAATTGTTTGTTGGAAATGGTATTCTGCCAAAATTGGTACTAAATGGTAGTTGTAACATAATTAAATAGTTAATAAAGTGGTTAGGAGTAGAAAGGAACATGCCTGTGGAGTCAAAATCGAAAAACCCAAATTTTCCCTGGAGTATTGTTCAATTTGGTTAGAGCTAGAAATGGGGCTTAGAGTTTCATTTTCAATGATTTGATGATTCAATTATTTTCAGGAGGGAAAATTAGGTGGCGTTAGAGTTGGTCACATTTTCAGAAAAGCCTAAAAAACATAATTATGAAAACACCCCTAAAACACTGAAATAGGAGCTACTAACGGCAATTTCGTCTTTTGGCTGTGAATTTGGTAATCCAAGTCTAGAAATGGATTCCTTCAGTGAAAATATGTTAGAGTAGCCCTAGTCAAAATTTGGGGAAAAGTACGATTGAACTTGGTATGGTAGAGTCTGGCCGGGTCCCTGGGGGCATTTTGGTAAATTTTCACAACAGACTAATATAACCACTATAAAAACTAAGTGTCTAAAATGGTACATGAATGTGTTTTAACCTAATTCGTGTACATTTGATATTTTAGGGCCAAATTGGGAGCCTAAGTTTGGCACGTTTTACGAGATGAGCATTTTGAGGTTGAAGAGGGTTAAGGAGAGGCTACTATATCCCATACACTATATGACCATTTATATGTTGCATGTTACTACATTTTGTGATATGAATAATGTAAACATACTATCTATCTAGCTGTGGTGCGGGAAGAGTATACGTACTGTCCGGTGGTAAGAGTATATGTACTATTCAGCGTAATAAGGACCCAGCTATGATATGCAGTAATGCCTGGGGTATATTACCTAGTTGTAGTCAAGGACTCGGCTGAGGTACACGTAGGGGTTCCAACTAGATAGTTGGTCCTAAGTTTTGTGTACACACATGATTTGATGTGAAATATCATGTATATTATATGGTGCATTACATATTTAATTCTCTCATTTTATATGTTTGATAGTACATTGCTACTAGGATTCCTTATAATCTCACCCCTTTTTCTAAACAAAAATATCTCAGCGGGTGCCAGTGGCTCGAAAGGCAAGGATGTAGATAAGGGAAACTGATGGGCACGGATCCTGAGGCGAGGATAGGTAGTTATATATAGCTATTTCTGAATATTTTAGAAAAAATTGTGAATATTATCAAACCCTGCGGGGTAAAGCTGTGATGTAATTAAGCACCATGTATTAATATATCAATATATTTAAACTATTCCTGTGTTACTCACCAAACTGCGTGCAAGCACTCTGAAAATAAGGACAATCAGATAGGGTATGACAATTTTCCTATAAAAGTTGTTAGCACATTACGATCATCTACATACATGTAATACAAAAGTTAAGTTTATTACGTTAGCTAATAATTAGCTAATAAACTTACATTACATCTCATAACACAAGAAAGACACGTCTTTACATTGTGCCTTATGATATATGATTTCCTGTCTCTTACTGCTTTTGATTCCTAATCGGATAATTGTCTTCCCTGCATTTAATTTTTACCAAAAAAATTAATTAGACATTCAATAATAATAGAAACGTATTTTTGGTCAAACCAAAGATGTAATTTCCATTTAAATAACTATTTTTTCTGATTCTGAACCTTTCACTATATTACTGTACATTCATTTTTTATGTTTCTGCAATTAGTTGATAAACAATCCCTGAAATGAAGTAGATGGTATATAAAATATTATGAAACATCTTACAATAGAAGCTTTTGACTTAATTAGATCTCCATTAAATAGTGTCATGCAGCAAAATTTTGATTACTTTAACTAAACTTAGAGGGAAAACGAAAATTAATGTTTTCAAAATCAGTGAGTGAAAATATTAATAACCAATAATAGTACAAAAAATAATACCACACTTATATTTCTATAATATACTATCAAATATAGGACTACGAAGAGAGTTAATATTTCTGTTTAATGGTTAGAAATATCTCCCCATATGACAATAGCATGTAGGTATTAAATCATACAGAAAAATTATTTAACATTCTAGTAAACTATGAATGAGCAATGTCTTTACAAATTTTATTGTAATTTATTATTTGTAATCATTTATGCTACCTTATAGGCGAATTTAAGGCCACTGATATTGTTGACATTGAATCCCCTATAGAAGAAATTGCATCAGATGATATATCTTATGCTGAGTATATTGATGAGGGGGATCCCATATACTAGTGTGAATACCGTGGAGCAATGTTGTGGTACAATGAGCGGATTAAAAGTTTTCTAACATACCTGCATCCTTTGTTTTCAATTTACTGTAGCTATGGAAAAGTAGTTGTTCCCTATTTTTATAGTCTGCCAAAGACCCTTCGTAAGCTCTTTTTTGACAAGGATGATCCACGTTCAAAGAATTTCCTATCAAATATTAGAACCTACAATAATATGTTTGCTTTCACTTCCATTGGGGTAAGATTAATCACTCTATCAACGCTAGTAGAGGAAAGCCTTACTCTTTCCTTATGGGTGGTGAGAATTACCAACTAATAGGTAGCCTCTTCCCAGAAGAAGGAAAGCCTTTGGTGTACTCCCAACTTTACATTTATGACACTCAAAATGAAATCCATAATAGAATTGCTGCAATAACATAAGAACATAGTTATTTCCTTTTACTTCTAATGGTTTTTTTCTTTCTTACCAAATGTTTACATTTCATCTCCATAATTGAAATATCATAGGAGGAATGGTCTCAATTCAGCTATTAGTGAGGCAATTGTTCAAGATATAAAGGACTGTTTAGATGCACATAATTCATTGGTTAAAGAATACAGGATGGCTGCAGCTATATTAAACAGAAACAAAAATGCAAATGTTAGGATTTGCTTGCTACGGGATCTAAATATAGGTAGCGGACAATATGACTTACTTGTTTCCTCTGAGGTGGCATCACTTATTGAGGTTGATTTTGACAGTTCTTACTTCAAGAGGGATATAATTGTTGAAAAAGTCAGTGGCAAAATGAAGAGAGTTGATGAGTTGCACCAGTTGTACTTACCCTTATAATATCATATCATGTTCCCTTACGGAAATAATGGGTTCATGGCGAATACCAACCATGCAGAGTCCACCCTTCCAACCACTATAGGCTCACAATACGTGAGTACTTAGTTTTCCACTTTATAGATAGAGATTTTGAGCTATCCCCATTCTTACACTAAAAAAGGCTTCTCTAACAGTTCATTGTGGATGGGTACTCCATTGTTGAGTCTGAGAGGCTTGATTACTTAAGAAAACATCAGAACGAGCTTAAAGTAGACCTGTATGAGGGCTTGTCCAACGTATTATCTAGGGTAGTAACAGACGCTGCTCAAACTGGAACGAGGGTCATCCTTCTATCCTCATTCACTGGCAGTACAAGGTATATGATCGAAAACTATCAAAATGCTATGACAATATGTGTATGGGAGGGTTACCCAGATCTCTTCATCACTTTCATATGCAATCCTATGTGGCCAGAGGTTAAGCATTTCTACAAGAGAAAAAAACTTAATGCATTCGATAGGCTAGATATACTATCAAGGATATTCCAACTGAAAGTAAAAGCTTTAATCAAAATCATTAAGGATAAGAAGATTTTTGACAAAGTAAAAGTAGGTACTTTTCTTACGCATACAAGTTTACACATTTGCTTGCTTGGAAAAAAAACTACTTGTTCAATTTATTTATCATATAACATAACACGTTGTAGAACTTCAATTTTATTTGTTTAATTCTTCTTTTATTCATCTGTTGTTGCAATAATTTATCATCTAATCTTCCAAGTCTCACTTAATATAATATATATATATATATATCAGGACTTGCTTTTGTTTTGTGCAAAAGGAGTTAGGATATTTTGGTCATCTACATGCATATAAATAGTTTTTTTTATAAAAATTAAATGCAGGGGAGGCATCCTTAGGATTGGGGTCGAGAGCAGTAAGAAACAGTAAATCATTTATGATAAGGTATCTTGTAAGGACATGCCTAACTTCTATTATGAGGTGAAAGGTAATTTTATTAGCCAACTGTATTAAACTTAAACATATTTTTAGTAGGATTTAACGTGTAATTTCCATTCACTAAATTATCTATCAACAAACATTTTGAACTCAGAATGATATCTCAATTGAATAGGGTCATGCTGCTAAAGTTTGCTACCTTTCACTATAATTTGAGGAAATACGAAAATTAATTTCTTGAAAAGTAGTGAACTAAAATATTAACAACCAATAGTAGTTCAGTAAATGATACCAAACCTCTATTTCTATAACATACTTTCAATATAGGACTATGGATAAAGTTAACATATTAGAATAATGGCAGACTATATCTCCCTATATGACAATGACGTGTAGGTATTATATCCTTTAGAAAGATTACTTAACATTACTTTGTAACACTACAAATTTTTATTCATAAAATATATTATAATTATTTTGGAAATAATCAATAAAATGGTGAATATTCATGAATTTGGAATTTATGAGTTTGTAGATTTTTGTGAGAATCAGACTAGAATAATTATGGAATAAATTTGGATAATTTAGAAAGCCCAATGTCAAAGCCCAAAAATGGGAAAATAATAGAGGATAATATTTGGTTTAATAATGAAAGAAAATTGGCCAGAGAAAAACGAGAAAATGAATGAAATTAAAAAGGTCATGGTAAAATTGTAATTTTGCCAATTTAGCACAAAATAGATTCTCTTCCAATCAGTTTAATTTAAATTCAATTAATTAAGGAAAATAATGGGGAAATATAAATTTGGGATATTTTGGTCAAATAAATATTGGAAATTGAAATGTCAACAATGATTCCAATGAAATCGCCTATGAGGCAGTGAGGTTATCATGAGGTTTTAGATGACCAATGATAAGCAAAAGTTATGAACTTTTACAGGGTGAAAGTAGATGTCCAAAGTTTTAATTTGATAGTAGTAGGTAATTTTTAGAGCTTTATACAAAAAGTTATGAATTTTTGAAGTTAAAGGGATATATTTTTTCTTGAAACTAGACTCAATAAGTGTTCAATAGCCATTGGAATCACTCCAATATGATGCCTACAGATTTAGTGATGATTTTTCCAAGTTTGGGCTGAAAAAATGCCAGAATTTCCAATGAATCCGAAAATTAAAGGAAAATATGGATATGTTATAAAACAATTTCCATCATCCTCTTCCTCCTAAAACTGTCAGCCATAGTAGCAAAAAGAGAGAGAAAGTTTGATAGAATTCTAGAGAGAGAAAGAGAAGAAAACTCATAAGGTAGGTTGATTTCTTCGGTGAATTCGTTCCTAATGTGTATAATCCTTCTCCTAAGCTTCTCTTCTATATTATTTAAAGTGTTTGCAGCAAAATTCAATGTTAAAGGGAGTTAGGGTTTTGGCCATAAGGGAAAAGCCAAACAGAAGAAGATGGAACTTCCTAAACTTCAAATATTGGTTTTCTGGCTGTTGTGGACAATTTAATCGGTGAATTTTTGTTGGATTTGATCTGATGTGAATTTGGGAAAAGTTGTGTCCTAAATGTTATGCTGCCCAAATTGAGTTCAAATGGTCGTATTAACGTAATTAAATAGTGAATAAAATAGTTAGGTGTAGAGTGGAGCAAGTCTGCGGAGTCAGAATTGGAAAACCCTAATTTTTCGTGCAGAATTGGGAATTTTGGCCAGCTTTGGTTTAGGGGCTTGGAGTTGGACAATTTATGATACGATGATTCCATTGTGTTCAGGAGGGGAAATTAGGTGGGTTACCGTTAATCACTTTTTCAGAAAATCCCAAAAAAGCAAAATTACCAAAACGCCCCTAAAACCCCTAAAATAGGGGTTGCCAAGGGCATTCTGGTTTTACGGCAGTGAATTTGGTAATTCTAAATCTAAAAATGAATTTCTTCAGTGTAAATATGTTATAATAGCTCATGTTAGAATTTCAAGAAAAGCACAGTCAAACCGGGTACGGCCGAGCTGGGTCCCGGGGCATTTTGGTAAATTTTCACGATAGGCTAATATAACCACTGGAAATACTATGGAAGTGTCTAAAATAGTAAATGAATGGGTTTTAACCTAATTCTTGTACATTTAACATTTTAGGACCGAGATAAGATCCCGGGTTTCTAGCATGCAAATCGAGGTACACGTTCGGAGGAGGAAAAGGCTTGAGGTAGTGAATTTATCCTTCATGCATGATGCCATTGTTCATATGTTTTATAGTTGCCATTTTTTTGCTTAATTAATCAACATGGTTTGTCGAGAAGGGGCAATCAGTGCGAGAAGTGTACTTATACCTGGGGGTTAGGTGTTGATCCAACCAGTGTATGAATAGTAGGTTGGACACCCTAAACATGTATACATGTCATTTTTATATTGTTCATTAATTTGTGAATACATGGTGCGTAACATATTTACTTTACGCATTTTACATGAATGATAGTATGTTGCTACTGGGATTCCTTGGAATCTCATTCCTTTTCATAAACAAAATATGCCAGCGGGAATTATTGGATTCATAAGCAAGGTTGTAGATATAGGGAGATGATGGGTACTGACCCCGAGGTGAGGATAGATGGTTATATGTAGTCTATTTTTGAATATTTTTGGATAATTCAAGATAATTTGTATAGAATTATTAAACCCTGTGAGAAAAACCTGTGTTGAACCAAGTACCTTATCTAAATATGTTAGTATATTTATGCTATTCCTATGCTACTCACTGAACTGTGTGCAAGCACTCTGAAAATGGTAAAAATAAGATAAGGGTATGACAAACTTCATTCTCTTTGTACTGTCACCTACACGATAAAGTTCTAAAAAAGGGGGCCACCACATGCACACATAATTTTGTTTTTGTACCCATCTGACAAGCCTAAAACACCTGAAGATATAGACCACATTATACTAGCTGAAATCCCTAATAAGGATAAAGATCACTTGCTTAATAATCAAATTATTAGGTTCATGATTCATGGACCTTGTGGTAAATTAAACCTGAGATCCCTATGCATGAAAAATGGAAATTGCTCCAAGCATTTTCCTAAGAGATACATAGATCAAACTATTATTGATGAGGATGGCTATCTAACTTATCGCATGAGGAACGATGGCAGAATAATTAATGAGAAACGTATACCTTTAGAGAACAAATTTTTCGTGGCCTACAACGCCATGTTGCTAAAGATGTTCTAGGCTCACACAAATGTTGAGAAGACTAATAAGTTAAGAGCAATTAAATATCTTTTCAAATATGTTAGCAAGGGTAGTGACCGTGTTGTTGTAGCTGTGTACACCCAAGGCAATCAACATTTTGATAAGAACTCTCATTACATGAATTGCTAATATATATCACCATGTGAGGGTTCTTGGAGAATTTTCTATTTTGATATTCATAACAGATCACCCTCTATTGAGAGACTTAGTTTTCACCTACAAAACAATCATAGTGTTGTACATCGTTGTGATGCGCAGATGAAGTCTATACTTGAGAAGCAACATATAAAAGAATCAATATTTGCCTCATAGATAGAGATGAACAAGACACAACTATTTGTAGGGACACTAAAATACTTTGAGTTCCCCCATTATTATACCTTTGTCAAGAAGACTAGAACATAGAAGTTGAGAGAGAGGGTTTTTCAATTGGGAGGCTTGCAAATGCATCACCTTTACAAGATGAGCTATATTATTTGCGATTGATGCTAACTAAAATCAGGGGGCCAAAAAGGTACGAAGATATTCATATAGTGAATCGTATTATGTACAAAACTTTTCAAGAATCATGTTACGCTATGGGTTTGTTGGATGATGACCAAGAATTTATTGATGCCATCAAGGAAGCATCAAGATGGGCATCTAAACTTTTTCGTCGAAAGTTCTTTGCGAGCATGCTTTTATCGCACTGCCTATCAGATCTTGTATCCGTTTAGGAATCAACAAAGCTATATCTCTTGGAAGATCTTATGTACGTTGGTTTTGCCCAACAAGAATACGCAGGTTAGTTCATTTTTTTTCCACTTAAAAAACAATAACAATGATTCATAAGAATTGCACATGTGTGCATCTTTAATAATAGCTTATGCTATTAACTACCAAACTAATAAATTTGCCATACGTTCCTAATATAAATTATTACAAATAGATATTTTTAAGACAATTAATACGATTTATGATTCTGATTCTATATCATGCTCTTAATTCTAACTCTTACACCTTAATATCAGGTAATAAATTCATTACTAATATGGAAATAACCATCCTTCCCTGATGCTATATGTTTTTATTTTCATATGTAGCCACTGATCAAGGTAGACAAGATACATGCTTGGTTGAGAGGGAGAAGCTACTGATTAGCAATGCGAAGTCCCTTGGAGATTTTCTCCCTCTGCTACCCCTGCAAGTGCAACCTATCTAGACTCCACTAACCATTTAATTGCTAAGGAGCTGAATTTCAATAGGGCCGAGTACAATGCACAAGCCTTGAAGTTATGTAGATCACTAAATGACGAATAGACAACCATTTTCCAAAAAATTACCCATTCTCTCAATTCAGGTGTTGGGGGATTCTTTTTTGTATATGGTTTTGGAGGCATCAGCAAAACATTCTTGTGGACTACACTAACATAAGTAGTTAGGGCAAGTTGAAACATTATACTAAATGTTGCATCAAGTGGTATTGCCACTACCTTGCTACCTCGTGGCCGACCAACTCATTCACGTTTCCATATACCGATACATATAAATGAGGGTTCAATGTGGAACATTTCACAGAACTCCCCACAAGTTGAACTTTTGAAAATGACAAAGCTCATAATAAGGGATGAGGTACCAATGGTTAATAAATTATGTATTGAGGCACTTGATTGCACTTTAAAAGATATTATGAAGTGCTCGTTACCCTTTGGTGGTAAGTCTATTGTGATGGGTGGGGATTTCAGGCAAATACTACCAGTTGTTCCTAAAGGTAGGAAAGCTAAAATCACTAACTTAGCAATAAGCTCTTCACATTTATGGGCTCATTGCTGAATATTTCAACTGAAAAATAATATGAGGCTTCAGGCAACAAATGACCCATTAGAAAAAAAGAGGATAGAGGCTTTCTATAACTTGTTACTGCATATTGGGGGGGGGAAGAGTAGGAATACCACATGATGGGATTTTTAACATTAAAGTGCCAAATGAGCTACTTATAATAGATGAAGGGCATCCTATTGAATCTATTATCAGCTCAATATATCTAGATCTTATGAAAAACATGTTCAGTGATGAGTACCTACCAAGAAGAGCTATCTTATCCCCAACAATGAAGGTAGTCGACCAAGATAATGATTACATTTTGTCAAAGATAGATGGTGAATTTGTTGAATATTTCAATTTTGATTCCATATCAAAACTAATCAGTACTCCTCAAGTTTTAGAGAAATTTATGACACTAAATTCTTAAACTCTAACAAATGTTCTAGAATACCTCCTTACATATTAAGATTGAAGGTTGGAGTGCTACTTATACTTCAAGGAACATTGACTAGGCAGGAGGATTATGTAATGGAACAAGGTGCGAATAAAATTTCTTAGAAAACATTTTGTCAAGGCTGTAACACTAAATGGCACTGGCATTAGTCAAAAGGTTATTATTCATAAGATGAACATCAATCCATCTCAATCTAAGCTTCCATTCTTAATGAACAGGTGCCAATTCCTATTTATTGTCTCATTTTCAATGAACATTAACAAGAGTCAAGGCCAATCACTTTCTAATGTTGGGCTATTCCTACCTAACCCTGTCTTCTCACATTCACAGTTCTATGTTGCAACTTTAAGGGTCAAACCGATAGGTGGTCTCAAGATGCTTATTCTTGACTCTAAGAGAAAGCTAACCAACAAAACAAGGAATGTCATTTATCTTGAAGCCTTGAAAAATGTCATATGATATAGTTAAGCGAATTTACTCACACAAAATTCAATTCCTTAAATTTTAACTTCTATACTCTAAAAGGCTGACGCATTAGTTTGCTTTTTCTTTGTATCAGTTTAATGGACAGTAGTTAACTTCTATAGAACACATGAAGGGCCTCCATCACTACACTATACTTTTAGTAGATATGTCAGGTGTCTGTGGTTCCACTCACCATGTAGTTGTCAAATTTTGCTGTTTGAAAAAGTCATCACCCAAAAGAAAGTGAATACTTACCTTTGCTCACAAAAACAAGATCGTATATTTGCTAGATCCCTATGACAAGCCCTTACTCAATGAGACTCCATATTGTAGCTGCATGGCCATTTCCTGAACAAGCAAAATTAGTTCATTCACATTTCTATATTTGATTACTATATTTACAAAAAATTAAAGAGATGCTTAGTTGCATTGTATGTTCATATTTCTTCTGCAAAAGACTTCTTGACTTTATTTTTGCTTCAAACTTCACATTGTTTCAATCAATCAAAGACTCAAAACATTTAAGACTATCACAAATATCTTATACTATCTTCTGTAAAAAAAAGTGCCTCTTCCACTCAATATGTATCAAAAAATAATCTTGCATGGTTGTCAAAATAAGGCCAAAATTTACTTTATTCTAATCTATTTATATCCATTTCAATTCAACAATCAAAAATTGACATTTCAACACCCATAACTAGGAGACATTCAAAGGACTCACTTTATTGACAGATTTGGTGTTGCATGTTAGATGTATCCTCCTGCTAACAGCTTCTTACTTCCAGTTTCCGATCATCTGTACCCTCTTCTATTCCCTACTTGGAATTCTGGTGTTAATCATTTCCAATACTTAGTTATGGGTTTTTTTGAAATCGGAAACATTTACATTTAGTGAAGGCAAGAAGGGTACTATTGTTTGAACACCAACAATTGCTTAACACATGGGGTGCTGTGTGTTATTTACCACTACACACCTAGATATGTAGTTTTCCTTCTTTTTTTTCACTATAACTTGAAAAAAATCTAATGTGCTACCTTGTCATAATCATGTTAGGATGGTACGTGGCTTATTTTTTTCCCCGAATGACGTGTGAAGCATTTTAATACTGAGACTATTTGTTGGAACATAAAATTAGGTCTCTATAGGTATTGGATTTAAAAGCTTTAAGTATTTTGTCCATCTTTTTGAAAATAATAATTCAGTGTGAGTTTTCATTCTATACAACAATAATTATAATATTTAACCCATATCTCTCACCCTTTATATAAAACCAAAATCAACATACTTTTTTGTCGCTTTTTCCCTCCATTTGAAAGTATTTTATTATGATATTATATTTCCATTGTTGTGATTCATGTACTATGTGTATGTAAATTTCATGTACATATATCATGTTATTTTATTTATAGCATGTTCAATATACTCATCCTTGCAAAATGTCTTGTCTGGATGTACCTAATTTTGGGCTAAATTACTAAACATTGTCTCCATAACCCAAAAATGGCTAATTATATTATGCAAAATTTTCTGGCTAACTTTCCATTCAACTAAGTTATGTACCAAAAAAATCATAACATTCATACTTTCAAGAATCGTTTTATAGTTCTTATCCCTAATTCTTATTACAAGTATAAGTTAAAATACTGAACAAACCATGATTATCTCATCTAATACCTTTTTAGCCAAGTATTAACTTTGTGTAATAAGGTATTCTTTCCATATCACACATGGATTATGACTTTTCATTTATGTTTGTACCAAATAGGCCCGTGTATAGCATGGGGTAGTCCGTCTAGTTTATAATATAAAAAGACTAATATGGCCTTGATAAAAAAAACCCTATCCACAAAAAAAGAAACAGTTGTTACCCACATAGCATGACTATCATCCAAAAGAATAATGGCACGATGGAGAAGGCATCAAAAAACATAAGAATAGCGAAATTGCATATCAAAATTAACGAAAAGTTACACAGGGAAGTGAACCTGAAATCATAGAAGAAATCAAAGGACATTTACAAGATAGAGTTGCTCATGGAATAAAGTCACATATCAACATCATTGGCCACCAAAGCCATCGACCACCATAGGGAAGGGTTATATATCAAAGAGGGAGAAGGAGAGAGGGAGAAGGAGAAAGATAAAAAGGGAAAGAAATCATAAATTAAAGAGGGAGAAGCTATCGCCGTTGTGATTTTGGTGAAGAAGCTTTAAGATCACCATTGCCTCCTAATGTTGTCACTGTCGTTGTTGCTATTGTTGCTCTCTTATCGTCACCATTGCCATGTCATCGGCGTTGCTACACCGTTTGTTATCCTCACTATCACTAGCATGCAAGGGCAAGATGGACCAAAGTTTGGGTTCCATAGACGTCTCCATACTTCTATAGGGTATAGGTTGGAATTGACTTCCATCACTTTTAGTGAAACTCATTTCCACATAGAAATGGATTCAGTGGTGCCAAACAAGCCAAAATTAGAGTTCCATCCTCAATTCCACTTCTATGCTTTCACTTCTTTGGTACCAAACATAGCATAAATGAAGTAGGGATTTAATATCACAAGTGATATTTGCTAAAAAAATATAATAAAAGATAAAATAGTCAATATAATTTATATCTCTTAAATTTTTTTAACTAAATATAATATTTTTATAAACCATTTATTTAAGTATGATCATAATTAATTTAATGAATATTTAAAGGTTAAAGGATATGTTTATTTTTCTACATTTACATCAAGTTTCAGTTTAGCTGTTTAAGTTTATAGAGCAACTTTTTAGTCCATTTGTAACATCCTTGCAAAAATATCAACAACTTAATAATTATTAAATTACTTTCAATGAATCTCTTTTGAAAACTGACCATGATAGAAAAATAATCCAAGCAATCACACAATATGCTACCATGGTTATAAAAATGGCGTTATATTTTTAATTGATTAATCAAAACATTATTCAAATAAAAATATCACTACTATATAAGAAAGATTTAACGTCTATCATTAATGTCCGTTTTTAGAAAAACAGACGTCAAAACAAAGGCGATGGCATTTCTACAATATTTTGTACTACTTTTGGCATATGTTTTATCAAAATGTTCAAAAAGGATGCCAAAAATAACTTTTGCTATACATTTCAAAAAAAAAGGACTCCAAAAGTAAATTTAAAAAGCCCTAAATCCAATACTCTATCTCTACCTCCCTCATTCATGACTTCTCTTGAATCCTTATGTTTCAAGCTCACCAACCTAGACTCTTTATCATCTTTCACAATAAAGCATTCCACGTAGAGAGAGCATAAGGGGAAAGAATCAATTGAGATCCTGAGCTTTAATTTATTTCCTGGTTGGGACTATTTGAGAATTTTGAGATACAGAGGCAAAGAAATAGGAGAAGCTAGGATGGGTATTGGCTTTTGGGTTATAGTTTTTTGTGCGAATGGTTTAGATTAATAACTATTCACTCTTCTATGTTTTTTTTACTTTATCTTTATTGATTTTGGATTAGGTATTTGTAAAATATTGCTTCTATGTTTTTTCATCCAAGTTTATTGTTTTTTGGTGGAAAATGAGAATTAGATAGGGTTTTAAATTATGGGTTTTAAACTATATTGCGAAGATTCAAACTTAAATTATACTATTTTTATGTCTCTTCAACGGGAAAATTGAGAGTGGAGTCTCCTTTTATGCACAAAAGCACAAGGTAAGAAAGTGTCTACATGAAAAATGTCACACCTTGCTCCCAGCCCAATCTCCCAGTGATGCTAGGGTGGACTCACAAGAGCTATCCACATTTCTTTTGCTAGTGATTTTGATGGTACCAGCCTTGGATGAACCTTATACTTCTGCCTCTAGGTTAAGTGTTGGAGGCTGGGGAGGTGCAAGAAACATGATTGAGTTGGGAGGGCCGTGGATAGCTCTTGTGAGTCTACCCTTGTAGGCTTGGGAGATTGGGCTAGGGGCGGGGTATGACAGAAAATCTTTTCTTTAAAAGAACTATGTCAAGGCCAAAGAAATGACAGGCCTAGAAACTAAGTATGCCTAAGTGCATAACATATAAGCCAAGTGTATAGTAACAAATATTCATTTCCTAATCTGTAAAATTCTAGGTCCTTCTATTGTATAGAGTGTATACTAGACATGCATCATTACCTCATGTATTTTAAGGTTTTTACCCTACCTATATAATGGATAGTAGACATAGGGCTGGGTACGACTCATTAAATATATTCCCTTTTTCTCTAACAAAATTAGGCACTATCCAGTCTTCTCCTAATACTCAGCCTTTGTCTAATACCCCCAGCAGTAGCATGTTTACGTCTCTTCTTTCCAAGTAGACTAAAAAGAACAATACCCTCTCCCAAACATGTTCTGTCAAGTTGGATAGGACTAATTACCCAGTATGGGTTACCCATATTATGCCTATTATGAAAGGCCATAAAATTGAACGGTTTATTAATGGCTCTAAACATTGTCCACCATAATTTATCACTGAGAATAATATCACTAAACTCAATTTAGAGTTTAAAGAGTGGAAAGCAGCAGATCATCTAGTTTTTGGGTGGTTACTTAACACTATGACATTGGAAATCTCTTCTAAGATCACCAAATTCTCCACCTCAGCTGAGCTTTGAATTATTGCTAAACAAATTGCTAGAGCTCAATCAAAATCAAGGTTGCTAATACTCAGGTCAGAGATCCAATGCACGAAGAAGGGTGAAATGAAGATAAACAGTTATTTGGCCAAAATAAAGAACTTAGCTAATCAGCTTGCCCTGGCTGGAAACCCTATTCCCTTGTATGATCTTATTATTGAAGCTGGTAGTTTGGATTTGGATTATAATCCTATTGTTGTTCAACTATCTCACTAAGCTGATGATCTGAGCTAGATAGAACTTCAAACTTCTCTATACACTTATGAGAGTTGCATAGAACAACTGAACTAGCTCTCACAAGTCTCTCTCAGTAGTAACGATCTATTTAATTATGCCATATCTGATGAAGCCTTTTCTACAAGACTAGCTTAGCATGGCAACAAAGGAAATCATTGCAGGAGAGGACGTGGTAGAAACAATAGACTTAAAGGAGGTCGTTACAACAACAACTATAGTAGTGGAGATTCTACTCCACCTCAGTGTTCACTCTGTGACAGATTTCATGATGACTACCTTCAAACTTAACCATGTGCCCTCAAAATCAGTCACCTCAACCTCTCATCGGGTAGTCAGGTTCATTGGACCTGAAACGTATCTCCTTCATATCTCCAATGTCATATGTCCGTTTCTCCCATTCTTGATGTTGTTTTCTTTGCTTTTTTGAGCCCTACGTAATGGGACTAATTTTAAAGCCTAAATAACCTATTTTTCAAATAACCTAATTTCAAAGAAATAAAGTTTCTAGTTTTATTTATCTTGAACAATATTCCTTTTATATATATATATTCTTTCATTCTATGGATCTAGCATACTCTTTCTATGTCTATAAAACATATGCCTATTATGGTAAGTAACAAAAAACAAGCACATAACAAAAAAAATTGTTTAATTGACCAAAAAATGAAACATTCATCTAAATGGCAAATCAGCATGCATAGTTAAAACAACATACTAGGGATTGTGTATTATATAGAGGGAGAAATTTTCATATTCCATAAATCACATAAGACAAAAAACAACAGAAGCATATACAATCATGTATAATGGCATATATGCATATATATTTTTACACAAGTAGCGGAAACTTATGACAACACAGTATCACAAAATTTATACAAAATAGGTCTCAAGAACAAAACCATGCTCTGATACCATGTAAGAATATTGGGCGTACCTAGAGTGTGATCGTTAATCTCTAATACCAACACTAATCAAATCATAGTTGCAGAAGCAATTATGACGCACAACAAATGCACCACTGATAGGAAGAAGAAGAGAGATAAATAAAGTAGAATTTGTGTCAGAATATCTATATTCAAGTTCTTCACTATTGAACCCCTAATGCCTATTTATAGTGTTCTACGCACCTCTTCCTCTCTACTAACATATCCTTTCATTAGAGAGACAACATATACTTTCAATTGAGAGACATATTGTATTGGTAAACTAATACCACATGTTGAGTCATATTTTAACTCTCAAATAATATGACTCATAAGAATTGGGAATTATCACATATATCTACCCAAAATTTTATATTATTTATACTTTGACCCTAATTCTATTGGGCTTGGGCCTAATCTACCAATAGTGGACTAGGCTATTTTCCAACAAAGAGGAATTAATAATCCAAGAAAGCGTAGAATGAAGACACTTATAATTAAACAAGTGACCCCCTTGTTTTCAAACCTACTGAAAGTGTTGCATTGATTGACCTTGAAAACATATCCATAATTGACATAGAGTAACACTTCTTCTGCCTAGTCCAACCAATATTGTTAAACATTGGATTAAGAGGCTACACAGAGTTGCTAGTAACCACAAATGGAATAGCTTAGTTATAAGAGAAGGCTAGATCTGAGAGGATCACTTGCAGGACAGCGAGAGGGTTTGATAGACTCTTCTTATAAAAGGCAATGTTTCTCTTCCTCCATATAACATTAATGAGAATTGTAATACCCTTCAAGAGAGAAAAATGATCATATTAATACAGAATAAAAAGAATGTTCTTCAATATTGATGAAATTAATGAATGCTAAGATTGTCAAATTTTATAAGGAAAGATTCAAATGATATTACTTTAGAAAAAGGGCAGAGATAAAATAATTGTTCAAGAGTTTCCTCTTTATGACAACCAAATAAATGAAACCCTAAAATAATAATGTGATGCTGCTTGAGAATGTCACATGAAGGCATAGCTTTATGCAACAATTTCCAAATAAACAAATTGTATTTAGGAGGGAGAGAAATAGATCATAGAATTTTCCAAAAAGGATTATGAGCCCCAAAATATCACTCTCGCAAACACAAAGAAAATCCATCATTAACCCTATAAACACCAAACTTATTCCTAGCCCAATTAGCCCAATGTAATTGATTAGGAATATTAGTAATAGTGCTAGTAGCATTGAGAGGATAAAGAGACGAACTAGAAGATGATTCCATTCAATAGGATTCCAACCAAAATGATTACTTTAAATTACTTTAAAGCATTTATATTTATCTTTTTTACACCAAATTAATTTGTTTAACTTATAAACTGATATATAATCAAATGATATGTGATATATGCTATAATTAACTAACTTATTTAGTTTCCTTAATCACTTTCCAAAAAAAGTCAAACGGGTCTTGTAACATCCCAAATTTCACTGACCAAAATTCCTTTACACCTTTATGGTAGTAAAGGGAATAAAATGATGAATATTAGTACACTTGAATTAGCCAAACAATGCAATTAGTAGCCACATGAATTTTGGGCCAAAATAAGAAATAAAGTCCAATTTTTGTCTTCTTAAAAGCCTATTTTTGTAGCCCAAAATGGGATAATGGAAGAACATAATTTTTGGGCCCAATATATATGTGAATTTTTGCCTGAATAAAAGGAAAAGAAGAAGGCCCAATTTAATACCAAAATATATGGGCAAAATGGTCATTTGCCAATAAAGTAAGAAGTCATATATTTTTCCCTTTTTATTGGGATATTTTCAGATAAAATAGAAAAGCAAAAGGGCAAAATAATTTATTTGTATATTAATGGTTCCATGAGGATGTATTTTGTAACATCCTAAATTTCATTCACAAAAAATTCCTTATATATTAAAGGGAATAAAATGGTGAATATTGGCACACTTGAAATGGCCAAACAAGGCAATTGGTAGTCACACACAACATGAGTATGTTTAGAACACAAATTGTAAACATTTGGATTTGCTGTCGGTGAGTTTCCTTGCGGAGAAGTCGTGTTGTGTGACATTCTTAAATAGGCAAATGATGTCTAATGCCTATGAAATTTTTTGTAATAAAATTAGACTTTTCAAGCTTTAATTTGATAGGTCATATAGGTCATTTGGAGCTGCATACAAAGAATTATGTGCTTTTGTAGTTTGTCTAGTGAAACCGGCAAGTTTCTTTGACAGAGTTCAAAAATGGAAATTTTGGGAATTATGAGCTTCCAGCTTGCTAAAGGCTATATTTTTCATTAAAAATAGACTTAATAAGGGTCTTAGATTTTGGAATCAAAGCAAGTGTTTTGGAAAATAAGATAATATACTTATATGGTCTTAATTATATAATGACAAGATATATGCATAGAAAGGGGGAATTTCTGTGTGCCAACCCTAGAGAAATAGTAAATATCCTAAGGGCAGCTAGTATCATAATACCAATCTGAGGGTCTATAAGGAAGTCACAGACATCGAGGGAGTGGGTCTGAGTAAGGCCAAAGTGTGAGCCTTATCCTAAAACAGAATCACCAGTAGGCTCATCAGTGGGGGACACTAATCAGTTCTAGATAGATAAGAGCAAATCATACCCGGTTGTAGATCAGGAGCTATGGGAGGATGTCCTGAGTATATATCTGTGGGCTATCAGAAAACGTGACCCCTATAGATCAGCATACAGGGTACTTAGACAGTCTAACCTCATTATAGTATGAGCAGGGTCTTCTGGATTAGAGACCTGGATGACATGTGGATCCATACAGTAAAGTACGTCTTCCCGGATACTACTTTTTAGGGTCTAGGGAAAATATGAGATTATAGAGCAAGGTCCAAATGATAGCTTTGTGGCTTTCATAGAGCACATCACGATGTACATGTTGAAATACATGTACCAGTGCTGATAAATAGCCTATACTCAGTGTTTGGTTGTTTAGAGATAGTTGGCACTATTTTGACACAAGGGCAGTCCTAGGGTACTGATGGTCAGAAGTAGTTACAGTCGGTATATGTGTTTAGGCACGGGTATACAAAAGTTAAGTGTACTCAACCCAGGTAAATCTCCCAGATTGGGTAACCCCATGGGAAGTCACATAACATCTTATTTTATGACATGTACAGGGAACGGGAACATGTTGCACAATAAATCAAAGGTTATATGTTGTATAGCCTTTCTCTGACTATTGTAAAAGACTATTATATATTATTTCAGGAGTACCTATGTACCCAATACTTTGTAAAATGACATATATGCCCTTGGGACTATGTGACATTTACCTCTTCCTTGTTTCCATATAGTGAAACATAAAGATGGAGGGACCAGAGGTACATATGCTAGGCTGGGCCAGGAAGCTAGACTTGACCTAATACAACAAGTAATGAGCAAATTAATAGAACAGGGAACAATGATCAATAATTATAGTTAGGATTTGTGAGAAGTGTAGTAGAAACAGAACACAAATAGGGATATCCTTGGTGAACAAGAAAATAAACCTATATAGTTTAAGGAACATGAACACGAGCCTTTGCTTAGACATATTCCTAAGGGAGACAGTTAGTAGACATGATCAACATGGTTCAGTCAACTGGGGGTTGTTAATAGAGGTAGACTAATTTTGAGTTTATTCAGGTGTTATAGGAAGTTCCTATGGAACTCCTACCAATTATCTTGACATTCTTAAAACTCATAAGAAGAAATAAAACATTAGAGTAGTGCAGCAGAAGCCAATACGAGACATTAAATCATTTAAGTAGGGTAGTAAATCTATATGTGACTTTTGAGGACAATATGAGAGGTTGATATTCATACGAGTGTTGATTATCCCAGATTATGATTTTACTTGTATAGTATATAGTGATGCAATCTATGTGGTATGAAATGATGTGACTTGTGTGGTCTGTAGTAACATGAACTGTATGGTCAATAAAGAAGTGACTATATGGCATATAGTGATATGACCTGTGTGGTCTACAGTGTTGAAACCTGCATGTTCTATAGGATGTGACTTGTGTGGTCTATAATAAGTTAACCTATACGATATGCAGTGATATAACCTGTGTCGATTTCAATGAGGCAAACTGTATGGTCTGTAGTAACACAACTTGTGTAGTTTGTATAAACATGACCTGTGTGGTCTATAGTGTTATAATCTATATGGTTTGTAGTGAAATATATTGGAAGAGTTTGGAATAATCCCTTGTATAGCAGGGCATAATGGTGGTGAATAACTCTCAATAACTGAAGCTTCACAAGATAAATTACCCCACTCATGTTGTAGCTGTGTACATAACCATGATCAAGGGTTCTCAATAGATGAGACCAGTGGCCGAAGTCTTGGCTTTTACCCCGATATAGCCAGGGGAGTTGTGTTCGTGGATCTGTGTTGAATGCTTTGTGAACATCATATAAGTATATTGCGTAGTAAAAGATAGAGCCGGGACGCATATAGAGTAACTAGTGGATTGCGTGTCTTAAGGAAATAATTCCTTATATGCTTCCAATGTGGATGTTAGATTGCATGTCTTGAGATCATATGACCTGTTAGACTAGTACATCGTCAGGCTAACAGATTACTATGCAATCATAATTATGCTGAACAATGATAGAGATAGTAAGACCCGATGTGCATGTTTGCATGGGGCTGTATCCCTAGGCAGTAAGACCTAATAAACATGTTGTGTCATATTGAACAGTGTACACAGTATGGTTAGTAGGGATAAGTTACATATTAAGACAGGATTCTCCCCATAATAATCTATGTGATATCCAAAATTTCAAGGATTAAATTTTATTCAGAAGGGGAGAAATGTAACATCCCAAATTTCAGTCACAAAAAATTCCTTATATTAAAGGGAAAAAATGGCTAAACAAGGCAATTGGTGGTCACACATAACATGAGTATGTTTAGAACACAAATTATAAACATCTGAATTTGTTGCCAGTGAGTTTCCCTATCTAGTAGTATTGTTGTGTGACATTTTTAAATAGAAAATGATGTCTAATGCCTGTGAAATTTTCCAGAATAAAAGTAGACTTATCAAGCTTTAATTTAATAGGCCATATAGGTCATTTCGAGTTGTACACAAAGAGTTATTATTTTTGAAGTTAGTCCAGTGAAACTGGAAAGTCTTTATGATATAAACCAAAAGACGAAATTATAGGAATTATGACCTTCCAATTGGTTAAGGGCAATAATTTTCCTTAAAAATAGACTTAATAAAAGACTTACATTTTGGTATCATAGAAAATAGTTCTAGCATTAGGATATTATACTAATATGATCTTAATTATGCAGTAACAAAACATATGCACAAAAGGGGGTATTTCCGTGTACCAGCCCCAGAGAAACAATAAATACCCTGAGAGCAGTTAGTATCATAGTACCGGTCTAAGGGTGTTATAAGGATGTCATAGACACCAAGGGAATGGGTTCTAGTAAGGCCAGAGTATGAGCCTCATCCTAGAACGGAATCACCAGTAGGCTCATCAGTGGGGGACACTGATCAGCCACAAACAGATAAGACTGAGTCCGACCCTGTTGTAAATCATGAGTTGTGGGAGGACTTCTGGAGTATATATCTGTGGGCTGTCTTAAAGCATTACACCTCATAGATCAGTAAACAGGATACTCGGACAGTCTAATCCCAGTATAGTATGAGTAGGGTCTTTTGGATTTAAAGACCTAGATGACATTTGGATCCGCATAGTGAAATACGTCTTCCAAGATACTGCTTTTTGAGGTCCGGGTAAAAAATGAGATTATAGAGCAATGTTCAAATAATAGCTTTATGGCTTTCAAGGAGCACATCACGATGTACATGTCGGAATACATGTACTATTGCTAATAGACAACATTACTCAGTGTTTGGATGTCTAGAGACAGTTGGCTCAATTTTTGTGATAAGGGTAGTCACGGGGTACCAGTAGTCAGAAGCAGTTAAAGCTAGAATTTGCATTTTTGAATAGGTACACAAAAGTTAAGCGTGATCAACCCCAAAAAATATTGGGATGGGTGACCCCCTGGGAAGTCTCATAACATGTTATATTTTGACATGTACAGGGAACATGAACATGTTGTATAGTAGTTCAGAGGCTATATGTTATACAGGCTTTCTCTAACTACCATAAAAGATTGTTATATATTATTTCAAGTGTTCATGTATACCCAACACTTTATTAAATGATAGATATACCCTTGTGACTATTTGACATTTACCTCTTCCTTGTTTTTATATAGTGAAACATAAAGATGGTAGGACTAAGAGGTATAGATGCTGGGCTGGGCCAGGAAGTTAAACTTGATCCAATATAGCAAATAATGAGCATGTTAACAGAACAGAGAACAATGATCAATAATCATTGGTAGGATCTGTGAGAAGTGCAGCAGAAATATAACACAGGCCTGGATAACCTTGGTGAATAGGAAGATTAACCCATATAGTCTGAGGAACATGAATAGGAGCCTCTCTTAGACCTATTCCTAAGGGAGACAGTTAGCAGACATGTGCAATATGGTTTAGTCAATAGGGGGTTGCCGTTGACAGAGGTACACAAATTTTGGGTTCAATCAGGTGTTATAGGAAGTTGATATGGAACTCCTACCAAATCATCTTGACATTCTTAAAGCTCATATGTGGAAATAAAAGATCAGAGTGGCGCAGCAGAAGCTACTATGAGACATTAAATTATCTGAGAGGGATAGCAAATCTATGTGTAACTTTTGAGGACAACAACACAGGTTGATATTCACTCTAGTGTTGATTATCCTAGATCATGATTAGACCCATATGATCTATAGTGATGCAATTTGTGTAGTATACAATGATGTGACTTGTGTGGTCTATAGTAACATGAACTATGTGGTTTGTAAAGAAGAAACTCTGTGGCCTGGGTGATATGTCCTGTGTGGTTTTCAGTATTGTGACCTTCGTGGTTTATAGTGATATGACCTATGTGGTCTATAATAAGGCAACCTGTGTGATGTGCGATGTCATAACCTGTGTGGTTTTTAATAAGGTGACCTGTGTGGTCTGTAATGATACAATCTTTGTGGTTTGTAGAGACATGACCTGTGTGGTCTGTAGTGAAATATGTAGGCAGAGTTTAAGATAAGCCCTTATGTAGCAGGGTATAATGGTAGTGAATCCATCTCAACAACTAAAGGCTCAATAGTTAAATTACCCCACTCATGTTGTAGCTGTGTGCATAATCATGATTTGGGGTCCTCCTGGATAAGACCAGTGGGTAAAGTCTTGGATTTTACACCGATATGGCTAGGGGAGTTGTGTGCGTGGATTCGTGTTGCATGCTTTGTGAACATCATATAAGTGTATTGAGTGGTAAAAGATAGAGCCGGGATGCATATAGAGTAACTAGTGGATTGCGTGTCGTAAGGCCGTAAGTCTTGATATGCATTCAATGTGGATGTTAGACTGTGTGTCCTGAAATCATATGACCTATTGGACCAGTACATCCTTAGGCCAGCATATTGCTATGCAATCATAATTATGCCGAACAATGACAGAGGTAGTGAGACCTGTTGTGCATGTTTCTATTGGGCTGTATCCCTGGGCAGTAAAAACTAATAAACACGCTGTGTCATATTAAACCATGTACACAGTGTGGTCAATAGGGATAAGTTACATATTAAGATGGGATTCTCCCGAGAATAATCTATGTGATATCTGAAATTTTGAGAATGAAATTTTATTGATAAGGGGAGAAATGTAACATCCCAAATTTCAGTCACAAAAAATTCTTTATATTAAAGGGAATAAAATAGTGATTATTGGCATACTTCAAATGGCAAAACTAGGTAATTTGTGGTCACACACAACATGAGTATGTTTAAAATGCAAATTGTAAACATTTGAATTTGTTGCCAGTAAGTTTCCCTATGTAGTAGTCTTGTTGTGTGACATTTTTAAATAGGAAAATGATATCTAATGCCTATGAAATTTTCTAAAATAAAAGTAGACTTATCAAGCTTTAATTTGATAGGTCATATAGGTCATTTGTAGCTCTACACAAAGAATTATGTGTTTTTGAAGTTAGTCTAGTGAAACTGACAAGTTTCTATGATAGCCTCCAAAAATGGAAATTTTGGGAATTATGAGCTTCCAATTAGTTAAAGGCTATATTTTTCCTTAAAAATATACTTAATAAGGGTTTTACACGTTTTTATCCAAGTTTAAAAGATGACTCAAAAGTCAAATTAGCATATGCTAATTTGAAATTAAATGCTAATATTTGAAGGAGGTGGAAGGAGATATTTGAAGAGTCATTTATCTCTTCTAAAGCCTCATATTATCGTCTAACACAAAGAAAGCAAAGAGAAAACAGTTTTGGGCCAAGTAAAAAGCAAGAAGCAAAAGGCAATAAACACATGTTGGTTGGCAATTAAAAATTAATATTTAAGGAGGTAGAATTGGGATATTTTTGAGAGATTATTATCCCTTTTCCAAGAGCCACTTTTGTCTAAACACAAGAAGCGAGAGAGAGAGAGAGAGAGAGTATGTGTCTTAAAACATAGATAATAAAAGAGAAGGAGCAAGATCAAGAAACCAAACAAGGTAAGTTTCGTTGCAAAATCTAACTATTTATGCCTCCTAATTCATGGAAATTCCCTCCTAATCTCTTTGCCTTCTTGAAATCATATGTAGCAGCACAAAATCAAGAAAAAGGAGAGAGGGGAGGCCATAGTTTTGATAAGGAAGAGAGAAGAACAAAGGTACAACCACAAACCTTGTATTCTTGGTTGATTCAAGGTTGTTATTATTGTTGTGGTTGATTAGTGGCTTTGTATTGGTTGAATTTGTGATTTTGAGAATGCCAAACCCTAAGGGGCTATGCTGCCCAAATTACCACTAAGCATGATCAATAGGTATATAAGTGGTTAAACAAGAGATTACAAGTAAAAAGGATGTGTTTAATTAAGTGAAATCATAAAACTTCCAATTTTCCTAAAATATTCCAGATTTTCAGTCATTTGTGTTTATCAGCGTTAAAGCTGGAATTTGGTTGATTTGATGATTCCATTGTGTTTAAAATGGAAAATTGTGTAGGGAACATGTGAAATATGAAGTGTGAAGGCTTTAGGGTGTGAAATGACAATTTTGCCCTTAAAGCCCTAACATAGTGTCTGCCAAGGGTAAATCTATAATTTAGGCATGAATTTGAAAAATCTAAGGTCAAAAACGGATTCTACAAGCGATATTGTGTAGGAATATTTTGGGCCATAATTTTTGGTAAAGTATAGTTGGACTGAGTATATAAGGGCTTAAACCGGGTCCCTAGGGGCATTTTAGTCATTTAACAATTTTTTAGAATAATACATGAATGAGTAATGACTCATTTATTGTATATTTGGGAATTTTAGGACATATCAATAGCTCAAGTTGGATCAAAGGTATTGGACAGATAGTAGAGCAAGAAAGGGCAATTCAGGTAGTAACTCTATCTTTCAAACACTATATAAATAATAAACACACTATCTTGTTGTCTTTGATTTTGAATTTATGAATGGGTTGTTGGAAATGTTATGCTGCCAAAATTCGGACTAAATTGTAGTTATAATGTAATGAAATAGCTAATAAAGTGATTAAGAGTAGAAAGGAGTACTTCTACAGATTTAGAATTGAAAAACCTCAATTTTCCTCAGAGTCCTGTAACTTTCAGCTAGAGCTAGATGGAGGGTTAGAGTTGGATTTTTGATGTTCTGATTATTCCATTGATTTTAGGAAGGAAAATTAGGTGGGGTTACAATTGGTGACTTTTTTGGAAAAGCTCCAAAAAGCATAATTATGAAAACGCCCCTGAAATCCGGAAAGCGGGGCTACCATGGGCATATTTGTCTTTTGGTAGTGAATTTGATAATTTCGAGTCTGGAAATGGATTCCTTGGGAGAAAATATGTTAGAATTACCTCAGTCAAAATGTTGAAAAAAGTACGGTTGCACGGGGTACGGTGGGGCCAGGACGAGTCCCCAGGGGCATTTTGGTAAATTTTCATAATAAGCTAATATAACCACAAGAAACACTATGGAACTATCTAAAATGGTACATGAATGGGTTTTAACCTAATTTTTGTATATTTGATATTTTATGACTGACTTGAGGGCCTGAGCTTGGCATGTCTTTTGGGGCACTCAAAACAGGGTGAAAGAGACTTGAGGTAGGGATATTATCCTTCATACATCATGCCATTGTTTATATGATTGTGTGGTTGCAATTATTTTTGCTTCTGTTAATCAACTTGGTTAGCCTAGAAAAGGCAGTTAGTGCCGGAAGTGAAGTTACACCTGGTAGTTGGATAAGAATCTAATCGGTGTACGATTAGTGGGGTAGAAGCCCTACTCATGTATACATGACGATGATATTTTATATTGTTCATTAATTGGTGAATACACAGTGCATATCATATCAAATTTTCACATTTTATATGAATGATAGTATGCCACTATTGGGATTCTTTGGAATCTCACCCCTTTTTCTAAACAAAAATATCTTAGCGGGTGCTAGCGGCTTGAAAGGCAGGGTCGTAGATAAGGGAAATTGATAGGCATGTTTCCAAAGATAAAGATCGTGGTAATATATAGTTTGTATTGGGAGTACTTTTAGATATTCTGTACATATTTGTAAATATTATCAAATTCTACACGGTTGATTCCTTTATGTAAACAAATACTTTTATTAGTATATTTGTACTTTTTCTATATGCCTATAGAACTTGGTCTCTATTACTCTATGAATATCGGAATGGAAATGGGTGATGACATTTTTGGTATTAGAGCTAATAAGCAGTTCTGGCATTACCAAAATGATATACTGATATGGTTTTGTTTGCATGATGACAGGATCATGAGCAGTTCGAGTGAGGCATTGAAGGGAGAATCATCAGTGAACTAGTGTCCACTGGAACAACATATTCTGTACGGGCAACTGTTTATAGAGTACTTGGGCTTGGTGTTGTCTGCATGAGATAGATGGCACTGAAGAGCGTGTCAATAGTGCTAATAATAGACCAAAACTGAGGCCGGTATGGCTAGGGTAGTCACAAGTCGGGGGGACAGGGAAGTATTCAGAGGAGGACCCCGGTGAGGATTTGGAGGAGTACCTGGAGGATGAGCCGAGTGACCGTGAGTCTTGTGCCAGCACAATAAAGGTGGGGTATAACTTACTGCTAGATCTCGAGTTGTCACACTATGTCTTCAGCAGATATCACAAAGCCCAGCAAGGTAAGGTCATACTTGTCGGACGTTACCTTGCGTTCCTGGCCCAAGTCCAATCCTTCTATGCAATTTAGGAGCAGTTATTGGTTTGGGTGCTAGTTGAGTTCTGGATTCATACCACATTGGACTTTTTCCCAGACTCCACTTTTTAAAATTGGTAGAAGAATAACGTTGTTGAGTGGGGCCCAAATGGGAACATTTTACGAGTTTCTGGATCATATGGATGACCTGGTTCAAAGATTTATGTTTGAAGACTAACATGGGACCTAAGCAGCATATTTTGGTGACCGGAGATGACTAGCATATATTTTGAGACAAAGGCAGTTAGGTGGAATCGATAGATAGAAAAAGATTTAGCCGGAGTCGGTATTTTGGAAGGGTACAGACAACATTAATCGTACTCGACCCAAGAAAATCCTAGGATAGGTGACCCCCTGAGAAGTTACATGAATTTTGAAAAATTTTGAAATAAGAGATGATGTATGGTAGGCCACAAGGTAGAGGTCGAGGACAAGGTAGAATCGAGGGTTGGGATGGTAACAACGAGGAAGATCTAAGGCCTGACCTTATACAACATCAAACACTAGATATGCTATCGCAACAACAAAATACTATGAATGAAATAAGGAATAAACTTAGGGAGGTACAACAAAGGCAAGATTGCCTGGAAGATCACTTAGAGGAAGTGGTCAGAGGAAATGGTGAGGAAGAACCTCCACCGGAGGATATCTTACCAGAGCTCGAAGCATACATCCTACCTAGTTGAGCAGGTTCGGCAAGTAGCAACCTCCTATTTTTTAAGGGCAGTTTGGCCACGACTAGCTGAAGATTGGTTGTCACGCCTGGACAAGATCTTCGACATGTTATAATGCTTGGATAAGGCAAAAGCTCTACTAGCCATCTACAAGCTGGAAGGTGATGTAGAGCATTGGTAGAAGAACATGGAGCTCATCTTAAGGGAAAGAAATATCCTATCACCTAGGAATTATTCTAAGAGAAATTCAATGAGAAGTATTTTCCCCTATCTATTAGAAGTGGAAAAGAAAAAGAGTTTCTGAGCATCATATCCAAGACTAGGAGAGCTTTGATGATTATCTGGCCTGATACATCTGACTATCTCAGTATTCAGTATACCTCAAACTTCATGACAACAAGGAGTAGAGTTCTGATATGATGATTGAGGGGTTGAGGCTGAAGTTGAAAGAGAAACTGATTTTAGAGTATTTCACTGAGTTCAATAAAGTGGTGGAAAAATGCTTGTACATTGAGAAACTCATATTAAGTTTGTCTGTTCAAACTAGTAATAAGGGTGTTTCTGGAAGTAATAGTTCATCAAAGAAGCGAAAAGAATAAGGTGGACCTTTCAGGGGAGATACTAAAAGACCAAATCAATCTGGGGGCCGAGGACTCTAGGGTTACTCTAAAAGCAAAAATTGTTGGTGCTGCTGAAAGCCACTTCACCCTAGTAGATCTTATGGTGGAATTCCTTTTAAATCATATCCAAATAAGCCATTCAGTTGCTACAATTTCAATAAGCTGGGACATATGGCTAGGGATTGTCCACAGAAGCAGCAATCGAAGGAGATTAGGCCTAGGTTTCCAGGTAGGGTCTACAAACTGACACATAAAGAAGCCCGAAAATTTCCTATGTTGATTCAAGGTATGATTTGTCTCAATGGCAGTCTAGTGCATGTCATGTATGATTCGGGTGCAAGCTATTCATTCATTACATACAATTGCATGAGATGATTGAATTTACATGCACATAAATCCCCATATGATTTGATTGTGTCTATGCCCATAGGCACATAAATTATGATAGCTGATATTTGTCTGAATTGCATGGTAAACACTGGGGGGCATGAATTAACTATATATCTAATTTGTTTGCCATTGCAAGGGTTGGAGGTGATTCTGGGGATTGATTGGTTGACAGTGAATGGTGTGTTGCTGGATTGTAAATAGAAAAGGGTTATATATTCGAATCCATAACCGTAAGTTGACGCATAAATCACTTTTAACCTTCTCTCTACAGCTAAGGTTGAGAGATATTTCTAGAAAAGGTATCAAGGGTACATGGTGTTTTGCTCTATGTAGTCAGAGGCCGGTGTAGCCTTGGAAAGTATCCTTGTAGTAAATGAGTTCCCTGATATATTTCTGGGGGATATCAAAAGATTACCTCTAGATAGGGAAGTGAGTTCTGAATTGATCTGAGGTCTGGAGTAGGTCTAATCTCTAAAACCTCATACCGTATGGCTCTGAGTGAAATAGCAGAACTAAAGAAGTAGATTGAGGAGCTACTTGAGAAAGGGTTTATACGACCCAGTGTCTCACCCAAGCGTGTTCCAGTGCTCTTTATTATAAAGAAAGATGAAAGCTTGCTTCTATGTATTAACTATCAAGAGCTGAACAAGGTGACCATCAAGAACAAGTATCCACTCCCTAGAATTAATGACTTACTCGATCAGTTGATTGGTTCCTGTGTATTTTTAAAGAATGATCTGTGGTCAGGATACCACCAGTTAAAGGTAAAAGTAGAAGATGTATCGAAGACTACTTTCAGGACCAAATATGGCCATTACGAGTTCTTTACGATCCCATTCAGGTTGACCAATATACCTACCGTGTTCATAGTAGTCTTATATATGATATACTGGTGCATTCACAGAGTAAGATTGAATACGTGTAGTATTTGAGAACTGTGTTGAACATATTACGAGATAGGCAACTTTATGCCAAGCTGAGCAAGTGTGAATTTTGGCTTTCAGAGTAAAGTTTCTAGGCCATGTTGTCTCATAATAAGGGGTCTCTGTTGATCCTTGTAAAGTGGAAGCAGTACTAAACTAGTAGAGACCAGAGATTGTATTTGAAGTGCGCAGTTTTCTGGGTCTAGCTAGGTATTACAAACGGTTTATCCAAAATTTCTCCAAAATTGCTTTGCCTTTGATGAAATTGATGTGGAAAGCTCAACATTTTGTGTGGGATAAGAATTCTGAGAAGAGCTTCATGGAGTTGAAGTAGAGGTTAACTACAACACCAATTCTAATAATCCTATATCCGTAGTTTAGTATGTTGTGTATACAGATGCCAGTGGGCATAGATTGGGATGTGTATCGATGGAGTATGGCTGAGTAGTGGCATACACCGTGAAACCTCATGAATTGAACTATCCTACTCACGATCTTGAGTTGGCGGCAATTGTGTTTGCTTTGAAAATCTGGAGACATTATCTCTGTGGTGAGACCGTAGAGTTGTACTGCGACCACAAGAGCTTAAGTAGTTATTGTTAGGATCGGCAGGCACAGGGGAAGAATTATAAATATTTTCACCGATCCTAATCGAGGATCTATCAACGGCGTTTAAATCAGGTTAGAAAGAACTCATACCTTTTTAAACTTAGGGTTTTCACGATCTCTAGGAGCCAACACCTCAGGTCCGCTCCCTCTACCGGTATCCAAACGAATGCTCTCCAACATGGACTGCGTGCTAGCGCCTCCAATGTCTCCTAAGGTTTCCCTTGCGGCTCTGAATTCTTATGCGTGTATGAGTCTATCTGCTCTATCAAGTTTATAGCCTATGAAAGCTATATTTGAATTTCAAAATTAATCCTTATTAACTTTGAATTTAATTAACAATTAATTATCTTGATATGCTAAATAAATAAGTTCAGTTTAAATTAAATCTGTCTAACAATTTTAATTTAACCAATTTATTTAATCCAAATAAAGAGCCATTAGATTTAATTTATCTTCATAAATTAAATCTGAGATACTATATCTCTATCATGTTAGTTATTAAATTTATTATATCTTAATAAATTAAATTTAAAACAAAGACAATATAATAATATCATATAATATATACATATATATAATATGTATTTCAAAAATACATATCTATATAATATTATTAACGCATTTTTATATTACATATATATATAAATATAAAATTCGTCCACCTTAAGTTAAACATTATCTCGTGTGAGGCCATTTTAGTGTTCGACCCTGTAGGCCCATATGAAGTTGGCAGTGGGCTAATAACTGTATTAACCCATAAGTCACAAGCGACCTCTAACAAGACATTACGACTACCCAATTCATATGAGGATCGTTAACTCGATGCAACCTGTCATATAACCATGTCACGTCCCTTTTGTCACACGATATATTAGTCAAGGATGAGGCATGGATAATGTCATCCTCTTGTTCCTGACCATTACTTTCTCAATTCCTGAGTAGCCTGACAATAGAAATGAAAATTCCTTTCCATCGTAGTATGGCCATACATTTATTAGATTCACTCATCGAGGGGCCCAGTAATATCTCTCTACTAATGTAAGGGACAAATTCCATCTTGATCATTCATATTCCTCTGCATGAAAAACCACCAAGCCCGATCATAGCCTTTATCATCACCTAGTCAAAAGGGACTTTTGACTAGTTCAAAGCTTAGTAACTCTCATGTAGGAATCCATGATCACCTCAAGTCTAAGGGCATTGTGACGTGGATATACATGAGAAAAGCTCATGACTTGATCCATGTAGCTTTCTCATAGTGGGTCGGTCCAGCACCTTGTACTCTTACAAGTGCCTAAGACTTTGATTCGTATCTCCATATCTTATCAAAGTCATATTGGTCTTATTTCATCTTTGCTCCCGTATAGATGACCAACCAGTGACATTTTAGGATAATCTTTATGATTTATCCAAGGATACAATTATCATAGTTAACATACAAATAATATGATAACAGAATGGAGAAATTTCATTAAATTAATAATGTTCAAAGTACAATGATTGGCCCTTTGGGCATAATTTCCAATATCCTCCCACTTTCCCTTGATACAATCATTAATTTGCCTAATTCCCATTGTCCTAACATGATGCTCATGTTTTTCCTGTGCAAGCGGCTTAGTAAGAGGATCGGCAATATTGTCTTCTCCTACTACTTTGCATATATTTATATCACCTCTATCATTGATTTCTCTAATAAGATGAAATCGCCTGAGTATATGCTTGGTTCTTTGATGTGACCTAGGCTCCTTAGCCTGTGCAATAGCACCGCTATTGTCACAGAACAAATCTATTGGATTTGAGATGGTAGACACCACCCCTAGTTCAGTAATGAACTTTTTGATCCAAACGGCTTCTTTAGTTACATCTGATGCTGCTATATACTCAGCTTCTATTGTAGAATCTGCTACAGTGCTCTGCTTGAAGCTCTTCCAGCTTACTGCTCCACCATTCAGGAGGAATACGTATCCAGATTGTGATTTAAGGTCATCTTGGTCAGTTTGGAAACTTGTTCTCTTTGCCACATAGTCGATCATTTGCCAACAAACTCGGCAATAAAACTTATCACAAGTCTACTTTGTCTCACTCTTTCGGTGCCTACTTGAGTTCTTTAGCACAAGTCCAACCCCTTCTGCCTGATGTGGCAAAAAGCCTCCATCTCATAGAGGAGTTATGTGAGAGGGAGTCTCGCTTGAAGATGGAACTTCTTGAGCATAAGCTCTTAAAGGAGTCCATCGCTACTTGCGATTTTGCCAAGAGAACAAAATTAGTGCCAAGGAAACAAAGATTAAGAGGAATGCCAAGCGAGTGGAGGAATTGAAGTGATAATTTGCTGTACGGAAATTAATGGTCCTAGATGGAACTGTGTGGCATAAAATGATGGCTCTAAAGGTTTAAAAAAGAATTCATTCTATGTGCTCAAGCTCCTTTTGATGTAATTTTAGTGGCCCTTAATACTTCTTTGAATCTTACATCTTACTTTGTGCAGCTTTTTATTTCATAAGATGTTTTCTTAGCTTTTTCCATCAGGAAAGATAGACAACATTGCTAAAAAAGGCTTTAGTGGTGTGGCTATTGGTGGAATTTTGTTAAAAAGAGGGCAAAATGCTAAAATCATAGTATTCACAAATCCCAAAATGTTAATTTTTTATTGATTTGGGATTTGTCAAATTGGAGGAATTGATTTGAGTTTTGTGATTTATGAGGGAATTTATTTATGAGGATATTTATTTGTCTTTCTGCCAAATATATTTTTAGGTATAAGGTGCAAAAATACCCACCAACGTTTTTCAAAAGTGCACCCAATACCATAAACTTTTTTTAGATACAAAAGTAACCATAAACTTTAAAAAATAGTGCAAAAGTGACACAACTGGTAACTGTGGTCGACTACAATTTGAAAGTACTAAAATACCCATAGCACAAAAAGGGGAAAAACCCTCCTTCTAAAACTCAATTCATCTTCTTCTTCTTCTTCTTTATCATCATGAATTTGCTTTATCATCATCAACAATCATAAAAAATAAATCTCCAAATCATTCAAATTAAATCAAGCTCAACCTCAAAGTAAACCAGAATCAATCAATCTCAACTAAAAGAAGGAAAAAAACCTTTCCCTTTAAGCCTCTCGGTTCATCTTCGGCATCACCATCATCAACAACAAAATAGTCATCAACATCAAACCTAAATCAATCTTACCATATTGAAAAAATTGAAAAATAAAATTAGAAAAACCCCAAAACCTTTAACATATAGAAGCACCTTGTGTCTATACCCGATTTCTGTTTCAGAAAGAAGCTTGAGCTGAAGTGGGTATGAAAGAATAAGAAAATCTCTTGATCTTTTTATCTAAATCGATCCAAAGCACAAGCAAATTGTCGCAAATAGGGTAGCATGAACTAAATCGATCCAAAGTTTCCTTGAAGTTGAGATTCTTTGAATCTAGCATCACTGTAATCCAAACAGTACTAGAAAATTCGTCATCGGAAGTAATCTCTAATGACAAGATGTGCCTAAAATGAACTTGTTAAGATGTATAGATAAACCATGTTTGGTTGTTATAAAGCCCAACGGTGTGTTTCATAAGAAAATCACTGGATAAGAACAACACAATGAAATCAATGGCGCTGTGAAAGGAAACGGTGAGATCAATGGTGCCGTGAAGGGAATCACAGATCAACGGGTAGTTGAGAAAGATGAAACATGAGAGAGAAGAAGAATAAACAAGGATAGATAGAAGAGAGAAATGGGAGAGGAGGTTGCCGCCTTCCCTTCACCTCACCAGGACATCATCAATCTGAGAGAGGTTTGAGAGAGACATTGAAGGAGGAAAGGAGGTTTGAAGAGACGATGGGTTAAGGGGGTAGTTTGGGAAATTAAAATTTTTTTAGTAATTTTATATTTTTAATCATGTAGGGCCCTCTAGGAAATATAACGGCAGTTATGTGATTTTGACGGAAATATCACTTTTGCACAATTTTTTAAAGTTTGTGGTTACTTTTGCACCTGAAAAAAGTTTATGGTGGTAAGTGCTCTTTTGAAAAATGTTGGTGGCCATTTTTGCACCTTAACCCTATATTTTTAAATTTTATTAAATTAAATTTTCTATTTTTCTCCTCGGCAGAGAGCAGCAGTGATTGTGACATTATGGGCCTTGAGGGAAGAAGAAGCTAGTCATCTTGCAACAATCATATTTACAGTTTATAGAGTAAAAAAAACTATTATTACTTCCACGATATTGCTGAAAATAGCTACCCATTTTGGTAAGTAAGAACTTTTTCACTAATGTATTGCCTAGAGCATTGTCTTTTCTCATCTTACAACACCTTAAGCTTCCAATCATGAAGCAGACATAGTTTAGATCTAGGGCACATATCTTAAGCAACTTTGAGGCCTATTGGATTGGAAAACAACACACCAAAAACCAATGTCCATATGCTACCATTTGACTGAACATTCTTCCCTTGTTCCCTTGTTTTAGCTTTACTAAATTTTGTGTGCCAATGATTGGCGTTTGCTTGTGCATTGGTTTGGTGATGTATGTGGAAATTGATGGGACCAGGTGGTTCAGAATGTTTTCTGGACAAGTGGAGACTCTTTGGAAGAGATATTGTTTGCATTTATTGGAAGTGAGAGAAGCCTTTGATTAACTAGCCTTCTTGAGGTTATTGTTCAGTTCGGTAGTCTCCTAGAGTTGAATTGATTTTTTAACATGGGGTTGCTTTAGATTGTGGTTATGATTATAGCCTTTTGTTTTTCTATTTTTGGAATTTCAGCTGCTAGAATTTTGTAATGGAGTATTGGACATATTATTGTAGTTATTCTTTCATATGGTTTGGCTCCTTTTCTTTTGGCCCATTTTAGTCCACAGTTGAAACTGTTTTATAAGGATTTGACAAAACTGATGTTGCTAAAAATTTATAAACTGATGTTGTTGAAAATTAAGTTATATTGATGAGAAACAAATGGTCAGTTTTTTTTTGTCATTCTAAAGTTAAATTCTTATTTGAACGCGTGTCTATTAATTTGAAGATGGGGAATTATTTATAATAGAACAACTATAAGCTAGAATGTTTGTGGTTATCCATCTCATTTTCTCTGTGTTTTAACTTTTTTGTATTTTTGTGAGTCTTTATTAGAGATGGTAATGTCATAGTCTAACAGCTTTCCAATAGATTTCTTAACAACAATGATAGTGGCAAGAATTGTGCTTGGGACAATTTGCCCTTTCTGACTTTGCTGTATTGATGAATGTTTTAAGGCTATTAACAGTAAAAGAGTAATAAAACACTTTTTATTTTGTGTACTCTGCCATTGAAAGATCGAGCATCAGTTTGTTGTTCCCTATGAACTTGATGTTATGTCAAGTAAAAATGTTAACAAATGATTTTGGCTTCCTTTTGACTGATAGACATGCAACAGGTAACTGTTAAAATGTTAGCTTGTAGACTAGAAACATCCTAAATAAATTGTAAATTTGAATTTTTATTTTTTTATTGGATATATCTATTTCATTTTTCTCTACTATACCTTGTCATTCCTCTAGGGAGGTTCACCTCTAATTAAGATTGGTCGTTTTTCTCCTATCCTATTTCATTTTATTTTCTTACTACATGTTTTTGAAGGGGGTTAATGAGTTATCATCAAAACCATAGAATTCTAATGGTTTCTAATTTTTTCTATCCCAACTTTGGTGGTTTTGAGAACCACATGTATTATCTCTCACAATGCCTACTGAAGTTAGGTCACAAGGTTAAAGAACAAAATTGAATTTGTGAATTTGATGTGTTCTTAGAATCTTCAAACATTTGACCATTAATAGGGTTCTTTAATAAATGCTATTTGACACTTAAAAGTGCAAGGAATCGCAGGGAAGTTTTAAGATTACTATTAAAAGAATGTTTTATTAACTTTATTCTTATTTTGAAAGCTAGAAAGTAAGATGTAGCCCCATGCAGGATTTCCCGAAGACTTTAATTACTATAAAAAATGTTTTTAGGACCGCACAGGAAGGGCAGACCGGTCTGACCTTCGACTGGCAAAGAGAACAGATCTACTATCAGCTTTAGGCCACTACAGTGATTAAGATGTGTTAAGCCGTTCAAAGTTGGGATTTAGGCCGATAATTGGAATAAAGTTGGGAACCGGAGTGAGTTGTGGAGAGCCGGATAGGCGGCAACTGAAAGGGAGAGACAAAAGGCAAGATACAAAGATGGAGAGAGAGAGAGAGAGAGAGAGCCGACCAACATTCCTATGTGTTTCCTCTATCTTTATCCAGAGCAGGCAAGCGAGTTGCAGACGGTAGAGGAATTTTTGAATTTGAAAAGATGAAGGGGAAAAGCAGGCAGCAATAGACTTAAGTGGAAACCTCTTCTTTGGTCATCTGTTATTGTTGAGAAAGAGTGAAGGAAAAAGCTCTACAACAAAGAAAAAGAAATGAAGGACTAAAAGAACAGGAGGATAGAGAAAAAGTAAGCCTTGTGACTCGTGAGAGTTGAGACTATAACCTTATCTCATGAGTCGTGAGTGAAAGGTCTGCAACATGCTTGGGTGTGGTAGCTAGCTAATAATCATTTAATTCTTCTTTAAAAAAAATTTAGTGTTGATAAAATCCTTTTATTATTACTATTTTTTCATAGGAACCTTTGTTATCATTTTTGAGCTTCCTAATAGATAGTTTTTCTTTTCCGGACAAATTAAAAGATAAATATTAATATCTTATGGATTTTATTTAATAAAAGCTTATAAAATAATTTATTATCAGATATTATATATTTAAATTAATTTCTTACCTATTTAATTTTATTTATTTATTATTTGAAATTATAATATACTAAAATCCTAAATATAACAAATATAAAACCCGATTGGTTTTTTAAGAGATTAAGGAGACTAATTAAATTATTTTCAAATATTTATATTAATCATTTTTTATTCAAACTGATTTGTCTAACTTATAAATTGATATATAATTTAATCACACAAAACATATTATATGATTAAGTAACTTATTTATTTTCCCAAATCTCTTAAAAAAAGTTGACTAGGTCTCATATTTAAAATCAGAGGTAGTATTATATAGGCATAGTTTTTTTATTAAATATTTAGCTCACTAACTTGGCCAAACGGCCCGACCATTTCGACCGTTTGAACTGTAACCCGCTAACTTTTTTGGCTCGATGTCTGGTCCAGTTTTTAAAACATTAATTGTAAAGGTGCAGAAAATAAGTTGCATTTTAATATAGTTTTGTTTCTTATTTATATTTTTGATCAAATTTATGTATTTTAATTTTAAATTAGCATATTAAATTTTGTGGGAAAGCTACTTATCCATGATTTTCAAATTACTCTGGGTTATAATATGGATAAAATTAGTTGTTACATGAACTTTGTACATTATGCTTTTTCAGGGTGGTGGTTGTAACACATGCTTATGGAAATAGTTTTAGGATTAGATATATGATTGGAGGCTTGAGTCTACTATGTACCATGGAGGCCACTCTATATGCAGAATACACTACCAACAATCTATGGGTTACTACAAATTATAAGGACTATCCTCATTCAAGAAAGAATAACCATAGTGCATGGACATCAAGCCTTTTCAACATTTTGTGATGAAGCTATTATGCATGGAAGAACTATGGGATGCAAGGTTGTATTTATAGATCATTCATTGTATGGCTTTGCTGACATTGGTAGTATTCATAAGAACAAGGTTTTATAGTTCACCTTAATAGATTTGAGTCAAGCCATATGTGTTTTACAAGTAAGAAAAATACTATGTTGCAGTCAAGTTTACCACCAAAAAAGGTTTTTGTTATTACTCGCATGCAGGGAACAGTTACCAAATTTCCATTACGTTTGCTTTTTGATGGCCCCTCATTAGGGTGTAAGTCCATTACTCCTATAGGTCCTTTTACATGTCCAAGATAATAAGGTGATATATGTAGGCTTGTTCTTTCTTATTCCTAAGCAATATGGGACTTGCTTCTTTAATGCACTCACACATATATTTACAACAATCTGCCATATGTGTCAAAGAAACCCACTGAGTCACACACATGGGCATAACCATTATATCTAGTGCTCCTTTGAACTTAACACCAGACCTAGACCAATAGCACTTAGTATATAGAGAAGTTGGTGGTACTATAAACTTAAAACCAAATATCTCTTAGCATGTATTAGAGGCATTAAGGGTTAGATTATAGTCCCACATTTCCCCTGTTAATAGGTAGTTGTGTGCATTAAGATAGCCATGCACGTGCCTGGTGTATAACAAATACTCAAGAGATTTTGCCATGATCTCATAGAGTGGCTTTACTCCACATTTGTAGAGGTGATTTCATATGAGTGTACCTGTAATGAGCATACCATCCCATAGGATTATGAAATCATTAAGAGCTTTGATCAACCTACCAAAATGCATTTGAACACATTCCCATTGCCAAATGAAAGGACTAATAGTGTATTTTAGTACTAGTTAGAATTGACAAATGACTTGTTCTTGCCTATTAAAACTTCATCATGGGATTATCAATCATAAAGGTTGCATTGCCATTACTATTAATTATGAGTTGGCTTTAGACCTATTCCCCTCATCATTTCAATAATAGATTTCATCCCCAGGGGTTTTGTCAATAGATTTGCTAGGTTCATTTCTGACCTTACATAATAGATTGAGATAACACCATTCTATAGCAACTACCTTATAATATTATGCCTCAATCGAATATGTCTACTTATACCATTAAACATTTTGTTCTTAGCCGTAGCTATCACATATTGATTATCACAATATAATAATATCGATAGTGTTGGTTTATCACCTAATAGGATATTTGCTAAGAATTTTTTCAACCACTCAACCTCAATACTAGCTAATTTCATAGCAACAAATTTAGTGTCCCTTAAGGATTTGGTTATAATATTTTGTTTGGCTAACTTCTATGTAACTGCAACACCACCAAGAATGAATACGTAACCTATAACATCCCAAATTTTATTCACCAAAGTTTCTTGTATATTAGTGACATTAAATGGAATAAAATGGTGAATTTTGACACACTTACAATGGCAAAACATTGAAATTAGTGGTTACATACAACTTGGTAAAGTTTGGATACAAAAATGCAATTTTGTACCCTTCAAGGCCTAATATTGTAGCCCAAAAAGAAGAAGGGAGGAGCATAATTTTTGGACCAATTCTTTGTGCAAAATCTCGGCCAAAATAAAGAGGAAAGAATGAAGACAAAATTTAATACAAAAAAATGGAAAAATGTAAAGGCCAAATAGTCATTTGTTGAATAATCAAGAAGGCTCTTGACTTTTCTATAGTTAATGGCCCAATTTCGGCCAAACAAATAAGAAGGGAAGGAAACATAAAAGGAGCCAAGTGGAAGCATTAGAAACCAAATTAAAAGAAGAAATAAAATATGCAAGAACATGTGACAAAATTGGAATCAATAATTAATATTTTAAGGAGGTGGAGGGAGCTTCTTAAAGAAGCCACTTGATGTAATATCCTGAATTGTAATCAAGGATTAGTAACTTCAAATGATGTAATTAATGTTAATTGAGCATATTTGAAGTATATATATATATGGTGCAATGTGATATAAAGATGATTAGTGATGATTTAGTGAGTATTGTGATAATCAGGGGCGAAATGGTAAATTTACCTATCGATTGGTCAGATATTGGAGAGGAAACTCTTTAGTAATCATGATCAATGGTTGAGATTAAAAGAACATGAGGTGGAATTTGATGCATGCAAGCTTAAGTGAAATCATAGTGGGAGGAATGAGATGATGACAAGTGGCTAAATAAGGACCCTTGGATGGAAGTCAAACTTTCAAACCATTTTCTCTTCCCTCTCTCCCTCCCTAGTCGGTTTGTGTGTGTGTGGAACCAAGAGAAGTGATCATCACTTTCACCAACTCATTTTCTCTCTCTCCATTTTCTCCATTTCCGGCGAGCAAGCAAGAAAGAGAAAGGAAGGGTTTGAAATTTGTGAAGGTAAATGACTTCACAAGCCTAGACACTTTTCATTCATATTGTGCAAGTGGTCAAGAGCTTTCATTCCATGTTTTCAGACTTGTGATTGGTGTTGTGTGGCAAATTGAGGGAATTTGAAAGTTGAGGAATCAAAGTTCTGAATTCAGCAAGTGAAAGAGGTGAGTTTTTGATGAAGTTTGATGTAAATGTTATAACCATTGGTTTAGTTTTGTGAATTCTGGATTTATGCCCTGATTTCTTGAGATTTGAGAAGATATGAATTGAGTAGTATTTGGTGGTGTAATAGATGTCAAATGGTGCATAGATGTTATTGGTTTTGGTTTGGATTTGTGGAGAGGAAGTTGGCCATATGTGTCTTGGAGTGGTTGGTGAATGAGAGATGAGATTTTTGTTGTTTGAGTGGAAATTTGGGTGTTTTGTGATTACCAATGGGTTCTTTGTGTTAAAACAAGTGAGAATGAGTTATGGTATGAGTTTTAGGACCATTGGTAGTCAATTGGTAAATTCTGGAAACTCTTATCAGTTGCTGCGTTTTTGGGCATCTGATAGGCATCACTCGAGTGAGTGAGGAACTCACTCGAGCATAATGCAAGTTTCTGGGTATTTTGTGAAGGTTTTTGGGCAGAAAGCACGAGCATGCTCGAGTGAAAACATAAACATGCTCGAGTGAGCATGGGCATGCTCAAGTGAGGATGCATTTTGGTGCTATGGGTGAGCGTCTCAAGTGATCACTCGTGGGTGGATTGTCAAGAGTGAGCGTGGTACTCGCGAGTATTGAGTGATCACTTGAGCACTGGGGTTGTGCTCGAGTGCGTTTGAGGTTTGGAGGGAAGGGTCACTCTCGGGTTGTCACTCGCTGAGTCTCACTTCCTGGTGCTCGGGTGCACCTAGGGGCTCTGCTCGAGCACAGCCTCTTGTGCTCGAGTGAGAGTGTAGGATTGTCGCGGGGGTTGCTCTCGGGCAAGCACTTCCTGAGTCTCACTTGCAAGTGCTCGAGTGAAATCGGGGGGTTATGCTCGAGCACGGTCTCCTGTGCTCGAGTGAAGGGACCAAAAATCAGTGTTTATCTTTCCGAAAAGGGATCTTTGGGGATAGTTATCCCAACCCTTTAGGCATATGTTTAGGCATTTAATGGCTATCCAAAGAGTCCAAATGAATACCAACTTAGAGTGTTATTGAAGTAAGAACTTGGAAAAGGAAATTAACCAAATGTCCCTATTTTGATTATAGGATTTGACATCTGCTACCCTCGTGAGCTCACTGTGCCAGAGACCGTCAGGAAAGGATCAGGTAGTGACTTTTCTTTCGTACCATATGTGATGCATTGTATGTGTGTATTATCATTGATGTGTGATAAGTTCATATGTTACGACTTATGTGGATATGTGCAAGCACCGTCAGTCCAATAGTCCCTAAGTAGCTAACAACAGATCGGGTAAGGGTTGTGAGCCTTCCCGGCGGAGAAAGGGGATGAGGATGAGGTGTGATATATGTGATTATATGGGCCGAAAGGCTATTTGTGAAGGCTGACGGGCCATTTGTGGAAGCCGGATAGCTATGTGAGCTATAAGGCTATGTTTATGCACTGCCACGCTAATAGTCCCTGAGTAGCTAACAACGGTTCGAGTTAGGACGGTGTGCCTTCCCGGCGGAGAAAGGGGATGAAAGTGGAGTGTGATTGTGCTGCTGTATAATGATTTGCTTACACGCTGTGTGCTTATATGTGGTATAAATGTTTAGTTACTATTGGGATTCTTTTGAATCTCATTCTTTCCTTTGAACTAACATTTCAGACAGGGCGAGTGGCTCTAAGGAGAAGCGAATGACCCGGAGCGGTTAGAGCTTCCTAGGGACATTAGTATGGTTGTGGTGGGTTATTCATTTTGGATAGGGATTACTGTATTTACATTTTGAAATGTAAATAGCTTGAAACTTGGTTTTGTAATCCCCTACTCAGGATTTTGAAACTCTATATATATGTAGATGAACCCGGGGGTTGCCGGGGTTTAAATTACGAACTCTGATATATATGAATGTAAGTTAACTGCACAGGTGATTATATTCGGTAATTGAAAACGAGACCGGGATAGGAAAGAAGCTTGAAAATTTTGTACGTTCCTACTGTTTAGTAGGTGATTTAATAAGTTTTGAACTATCTGACGATCTCAAACCCCTTTTTACTATGCGTTATCGAATCATAATTATGTTAATTAAGGCAGGGGGTTACACTTGACACCTCTAAAGGGCCATATTTTCATCCAAATGGAGAGAAAAGAGAGAGAGCACAAGTTTGAAGAGCTCAAGCATAAAGAGAAGAGACAAGAGATTAAGATGCAAACTAGGTAAGTTTGTAAAAAAAATCCACTTGTTCTTGTCTTTAATCTCTTAGAAACCTCTTCTAATCCTTATATCCTTCTTGGAATCACATGAAGAAAAAGGAAAATCAATGAGAGCAAGAAGGAGAGGGGATGGTTTTTGGAGGAGGAGGAAGAAAACCAAAAGGTAATTCTAGAAATCTTGATTTAGTTATTGATTCTTGGTTTTTATTGGTGGTTTGATTGAATATTTGGCTTAGTTGCTTTGATTTTGTGATTTGGGATGCATGAACTCCAAGGGGAGTTGCTGCCCAAATTTTAATTAATCATGAGAGAAGTGTAATTAAATGATTTAAACAAGTGATTAGAAGTGGAAAGATGTTTGGTTGCATAGAAATTGAAAATCTCAATTTTTTCCAAAATTTCAAGAATTTGAGCTAGGGGCAGTTTTGCCATATTAAAGCTAGAATTTGATGAGTCCATTGTGTTTAGAATGGAAAATTGTGCAGGGAACAAGTGAAAGATAAAGTATAAAGGCTTTAGGGTAAGAAATGACATTTTTGCCCCCTAAAACCCTAACTTTGTGGCTGCCAAGAATATTCTAAGAATTTGAGTGTGAATTTGTCAAAACTAAGTTAAAAAATGGATTCTTCGCATGAAATTGTATAGAAATATCCTGAGTCATAATCTTTGGTAAAGTGCAATTATATTGGGTATAAAGGGACTTAGATCGGGTCCCTAGGGGCATTTGGGTCATTTTGCGTTTTTGAATCAAGATAACAAACTATATGACCTTAGAATAGGACATGAATGAGTAATAACTCATTTATTATAAATTTGGAATTTTAGAACTTGTTATCTGCCCAAGCCGAACTAAAGGGTATTGGACCGGTAGCTAAACAAGGAAAGGAAAATTCAGGTAGTTACTCGATCTCTCATACAGTATGTGATTGTTTATATGATGTGTGTTGACATGTGCTACAATATGAATGGTTGATACAATGTCTGGCTGTGGTGTGGGAAAAGCACAAAGACTAGCTGGCCAAATAGGACCTAGTTGAGATAGTAAGACAAAGTAAGGGTCTAACAGTCCGTTGACCCTAAATAGTGTGCATACATATGTTTGCAATATGATTGTTCTGTTACACTATATGGTGCATTACATATTTATTTATCATATTTTATATGATTGATTGTGTGTTACTACTGAGATTCATATAAATCTCACCCCTTTCCATAAATTTCAATTTATTCAGTTAGAGGAAGTGGCTCAACAGGCAAAGGGGTGGACACTAGCAACTAAGAGTTCCGGTTGTAAGACCCTTCCTTACATACCACTTATAATTGATATTAACCAGAGTACTTGAGCGTAGTTCGGCAGGCAACATAGGAATAACAAAAATATACTGATATTATTGAAACAATATTACTTAATTACACTACAATTTTTCCCTATACAGGGTATGTGAATAGCAATTACAGACCTTAATATAATAATAGGTCTTCAGATAACCAACATCTTCACTCGATCTAGACCGGAACCTTCAACTGCTAGTAAATACAAAGATGCCTTCATAGCCATTTTCTACTACAGCAAACTTGTACATTTATGAAAAGGGTTAGATCCGAGAGAATCTCAATAGTAGCATATAATCGATCATATAAAATGCAAAAAATTAAATATGTCATGATCCATGTTATGCAATAAATTAACAACAATATCACAACATGTATACATGAGTTAGGGACTTATTCCCCCACTAATCGTAAACCTCAGTTGGGTTCTTACTCAACAACCAAGTAAATGTGCCTCCACACACAATTGCCCTCCTCAGTAAAACCATGTTCATTAATTATATCACAAAAGATGGCATACATAAACATATAAACATTGTCATAATATATGAAAGATAGAGTTACTTCCAGAAATAGCCCTTTCCTGCCTAATCGTCTAACTGTCTTGATCCGACTCGGCCACAACTATCTGGTCCTAGAATTCCAAATTTATAATAAATGAGTCATTACACATTCAAATATCATTTTAAACACATTTTCTTGGTTTTCTTAGCTTAAAACTACGAAATGACCAAAATACCCCTAAGGACCAGGTTTAAGCCCCTTTTGACTCGGTCCAACTATACCTTTTCAAAAATTATGACCTAGGCTATTCCTACCTAATTTCACCCCAAGGAATCCATTTTTGAAATCAGAATTACCAAATTCACTGCCAAAAGATGAAAATGACCTTGGCAGCCCATAACATAGGGTTTTTAGGGGTATATTTGACATTTCACATTATAATGATTTTCACACTTCATGATCAACATGAACCCTACACAATTTTCCCTTCTAAATACAACGGAACCATCAAATTGATGAAATTCAAATTCCTTTCCACCATTTTCAGGTCTGGACGATAATTACTCAAAAAAGGGAAAAATGTAGTTTCATGATTTAACCCTTAAAGTTGCTTCCTTTTCACACCTAATCACTTGTTGAACCTCTTAAACCCTTATTAGAAATGATTTGAGGAAATTTAGGCAGCATAACCCCTTAGGGTTTCAACATCCCAAACTTAAAAAATCAACAACCAAACCACAAATCATGACAAGAACCACAACAACAACAATAATATACCAAAGGAGTTGAAGTTCTTGAAGTTACCTCTTGATCCTCAAACTTTCTCTCTCTAAGTGTCACTTTCTCTCTCTTCAACCTTGAATATTTGCTTGCTACACATGATTTAGATGGAGGAAAAGGACTTAAGAGAGATTCTACACAAGAGAGAAGGCATGAACTCTTGAAATCACAAGACCTACCTTGAGTTTTTGCCTCCTTGTGCTCTCTTGTTTCTCTATGACTTAAGCTCTCTCCTCTCTCTCTCTCTCTCTATTTTGTGTGCTATGACGGAAATGAGAAGCAAAAAAAAAAAGAGATGAAGTGTTTTAAAATATCTTCATCCAACTTTGATAAATATTATTATTTTAGATTTATGACATGGCTTTTGTACGTGTGCTTATTTCTTCTTAATTGAGTGATAACCCTTCCTTTTGATTTGAACCAATTATCCTTCTCTCTAGTTAGCCCAAAAATGACGCCTCACACAAGGCCCTTCATGAACCATATGAGCTTCATTTAGGTGCCTTAATCATTTACCCAAAATATATTATTTTATGCTAATTGAACATGTGCTCATATCCTTAATTAATTCTTATTTAATACCTTCGCTCAAGATAATGACACTTGGCATATTTATTGTCCAAGTAATTATTTTTCCTTCTCCCTTGATAGGCAACATATTAAACACTACCATCTAGAACTACAGAAATACAAATTTCACGAATCCCCACATTGTTCCAGAATCAATTCTAGTTTCAACCTTAAACTTTAACGATTAATATCTCCCAATGTATAAACCCAAATTGAGCATAGTATATATCAAATTAAAGCTTAGCATGTCAACTATTATTTTGGAAATTTCATGGTCATTGGACAAGATTTGGTCATTCGAAAACTAGTCGCAAGTAGATTGCCTCTAGAAAAATGAAATCTGGCAGCATTGCTATTTGAACTTTAATGATTGGGTTTTCAATCCAACCCTTCTAAAATCATGTTCACAACTTATTCCAACACAGGTTTGCATTGTAAACACAATGGTAATCTCAAAATCATTAAAATCACAAAGCTTCTAGCCCCTATACCTATTAACCGAATAAACCCAATTTTGCCAAAATCACCAAAACAGAATTTTGCCTGACCACTTGATCTAATTCATCATAAATCATCATTTAAATATAAACACGTGATTAAACCTCAAAACTGCCCTTAGATGAAAAATGATCAGTATCCACCCTCATGAAAACTCATCCAAACAACAAACTAATCGGTTTAAAATGAAGTCCATGCTTACCTCTACATGTTTCTGCAATAGGTTCGGACATTCGACAGTACTCTGGCTGGTGAGACACCACCAAAACCCTCCAAACGAAAATCCAAAATTGTAGAAATGAAGTTTGGGATGAGTAGGAGAAGGTTTATGACGGGTATTTTAAGAGAAAATGCCGATTCGGTAGTGTTTCGGCGGATTGAACTCAAGAACAGTTACTACTCATCTTTTCTCTTTCCTCTAACTTTTTTTTCTTTTTTTTATTTCTCTCCCTATTTTTGAGTAGTTGGCCAAAATATATGACTAGGGAGGAGTCTTGAAAAAATCATGTCAAGTGTCAAAATATTGTGATACCATTTGTTCGATAATCCAATGGTTTAGTGACGTGTCTTAAAAAGTGGGTCTTAGGCATCCTTGATTGGCCAGGGGAAGCAGAGGCATGACAATTTCCCTGGACTCTCGGGTTTGGTGCTCAGGAAGTTAAGTATGCAATCGGATGGGAGATTGGTGGATTTCCTTGGCTTGTGGGCTAGGTGGCGACTTCTTGTGGTGCCAACACAAAAGTCAAAATGGTACGTGACATCATAAGGTACACTTGTCACATTCTTATTCATCCAACACAAAAGTGCTCTTGTATTTTGTCATAATGAGGGACACTTGTCAATTTCTTGTGGTCCTAACAAAAAAGTTGTGTCATAATTGCTTATTTTATTAAAGTTACTTTATCGGTATCTACTCGGGTTTCACTCTGGACTTATTCGAGATTGATTCACATATACTAAGGCCTACCAAATGATGCCAGGTTAAAGTATATGTGTGTGGGTCCCATATGGCACTACACATCGGTGTCTACTCTAAAAACGCAGGGTATTCATGTCTATCCTAAAAATACCATGTGCACTCACATACCAGTATACTTTACTCGATTAACTTGCCCCATACCTTGTGACATAGTTGGGTAGCATATTTTTACCAACCAAATGGCATCATATGGTGTCTTGTGCACATATGCACTGATACTTTAATCATACTGCCACAAACACCGAGCCCTCTGCCCGGTAGCGCCAAATCACATATTCTATGATAGTATTTCTATCACCAATCATTCTTAAGACTCCTCTCAAGCTGAGCTTAGTAGTCCACCTTATTTAGGCATATTCTATAGCCTTTATTCCCACAATTTGGGACATTACAAAAGGTATCAAAATAATCTATATTTTCTTTTTTGGTATAGTCTTTAGCTACTAGCCTAGCCTTATATTTGTCTATAGATCCATCAGGAAAATATTTTCTCTTGAACACCCATTTACAACCAATAGGTTTTGCTCCTGGAGGCAAATCTACTAAAACCCAAGTTTTGTTTTTATTCAAAGAGTCTATCTCAGCTTTAATGACATCTTTCCAAAATTTTGCATCTCTAGACGAAATAGCTTCATAAAAATTTTTAGGTTCTTCTTGCATAAAACAAGTATAAAAATTATCCCTGAAAGAAGTTTCTTTCCTTTTTCTCTTACTTCTCTTAAATTTTCAACCAAGACTTCATTTGAATTTTGTTCAAAAGTAGTAGAAACATTTTTAAAACTTTTAGGTGTATGCTTAACTTTCAAAGGGAAACTTTTTTCAAAAAACTCAGATCTTTTATTTTGATAATTGTATTGTGATGTAAAATATCACTTTTGAAAACCAAAAAATGATAAGCAACATTTTGTTAAGTATAACCAATAAACATACAATTAGCAGTTTTTGATCCAATCTTTTTCCTTCTAGGATTAGGTAATAAAAATTTTGCAAGATAACCCTATACTTTCAAAAAGTTCAGGTTAGGTATAAATCCTTTCTACACCTTATAGGGTGTCTTCTTGGTTTTCCTATTGGGTATTCTATTTTGTTAAAAAGCATGCAGTCAGTAAAGCTTCACTTCGTAGGTTATCAAGTGTACCAAAACTTACTAGCAAAGCATTTATCAATTCCTTTAAAGTTCTATTTTTCCTTGATGCAATACCATTAGACTCTAGTGAATATGGAGGGGTCACCTCATGTATAATTCCCTATTTTTCACAAAAAGTCAATTAATAATAAATATTCCCCTTCTTTATGTGACATAACCCTTTTGATCCTTTTGCTTAATTGATTTTCTACCTCTACCTTATACAAAAGACATTTTTCAAAAGCTTTATCTTTATTCCTCAACAAATATACTTTTGTATATTTTGAAAAGTCATCAATAAAAGTACTATAATATCTTTCCAACCTCTAGTTTCAGTTTGCTTTAAATCTCCTTAATCGGTATGAATCAAAGCTAACAACTCAGTTTCTCTTTAGGTAGAAAAATGTGGCTTTTTAGTTAATTTAGTTTCTACACAAAATTCACCCCTTGTTAGATATATTATCTTTAATTCCAGAGACTGGACCTAGATTTTGTAATTTCTTTAAATATGATCTATTCACATGTTCTAATCTAGCTTGCCAAAATCAAAACAATCAATCAAGTAAGCAAAAGAAGATGCATTATCATTATTTTCAGCAACACTTACAAAGAGACCGTGATTTCAATAACCCTTTCATATAAGAACATTGTTCTTTGTCTTAAGAATCTTATCAGATTTAAATGACACCTTAACCCCATATTTTCCTAACAAAGCCATATAAATCAAATCTGTTCTAACTTCTTGTACATATAGAACATCATTCAGTATTAAGGTCTTGCCTGATGTTAGTTTCAACACCACTTTCTCTTTTCCATGAACCTTTACAGTTCATGAATTAGCAAGATAAATATGGTCTTCTCCTTATTGAAAGGAGGCAAACATCTCCTTGTTTGCACATATGTGCTTTGTGGCTCTAGAATCTACCACTCACTTCTTTGCATCAGAGACAAGGGCTTGATAAACAACTACAATAATAACTTCATTACTGCTTTCATCTCTTACAACCAAATTTACATTTGGCTTAGGAGGTTTTTCATCATTTTGATGATTTTCACCTTTAGCCCTTTTCCTACGCTAAGCAGCATAACATCTTAACTTGACCAGATAAAACAACCACCTTTCTTCTTGAATTTGGGGTTAGAATCCTTGGGTTTATACTCATACCTCTTATTTTTGTGTTCGTGTTTAGAGTCATACATCTTGTTGTGCAACTTTGCTTCCATAATTTAACTTTTGCAGTCATCTAGTTTCCTTTTATCACTTGGATCACCTTTCTATTGGTGTCTTTAATGATATTGTGTGTGATCAGATCTGACAACAACAATTATTGGAAATTGTGCCCAAAGGGCCAATCATTATACTTTAAACATTATTAATTTAATGAAATTTCTCCATTTTATTATCATATTATTTGCATGTTAAATGTGATAATTGTATCCTTGGATAATTCATAAAGATTGTCCTAAAATGTCCCTGGTCGGTCATCTATGCGGGAGCAGAGATGAAACAAGATCAGTATGACTTTGATAAGATATGGAGATACGATTCAAAGTCTTGGGCACTTGTAAGAGTAAAGGTGCTGGACTGACCACTATGAGAAAGCTACATGAATCAAGTCATAAGCTTTTCTCATGTATAACCACGTCACAATGCCCTTAGACCTGAGGTCATCATAGATTCCTACATGAGAGTTGCTAAGCTTTGAACTAGTCAAAAGTCACTTTTGACCGGGTGATGATAAAGGCTATGATTGGGCTTGGTGGTTTTTCATGCAGAGGAATATGAATGATCAAGATGGAATTTGTCCCTCACATTAGTAGAGAGATATTACTGGGCCCCTCGATGAGTGAGTTTGAGAAATGTATGGCCATACTATGATGAAAGGAGTTTCCGTCTCTATTATCAGGCTACTCAGGAATCAAGAAAGTAATGGTTAGTAACAAGCAAGAGGATGACATTATCCATGCCTTATCCTTAATCGATATATCGTGTGACAAAACGGATGTGACATGGTTGTATGACAGGTTGCATCGTGATAATGATCCTCATATGAATTGGGTAGTCGTAATGTCTTGCTAGAGGCTACTTGTGACTTTTGGGTTAGTATAGTTATTGGCCCACTGCCAACTTCATATGGGCCTACAGGGTCGCACACAAGAATGGCCCAACACGATATAATGTTTAATTTATGGTGGACGAATTTTATATTTATATATATATAATAAAAAATTCACTAATAATATTATATAGATATATATATTTTTGAAATATATATATCTTATATATATATGTATATATATTATATGATATTATTATATTGTGTTAGTTTTAAATTTAATTTATTAAGATATATTAAATTTAATAACTAACATGATAGAGATATAGTATCTCAAATTTAATTTATGAAGATAAATTAAATATAATGGCTCTTTATTTGGATTAAATAAATAGGTTAAATTAAAATTGTTGGACAGATTTAATTTAAATTGAATTTATTTAATTAGCTAATCAATATAATTAATAGTTAATTAATTTCAAAATTAATGATGATTAATTTTGAAATTTGAAAATAGCCCTCATAGGTTATAAACTTGATAGAGCAGGTATACTGATGCACATGATAATAGAGAGCCGCAAGGAAACCCTAGGAGACATTAGAGGCGCTAGCACGCAGTCTCGGTTGGAGAGCGTTTGTGTGGATACCGGTAGTGGGAGCGGACTTGACATGTTGGCTCCTAGAGATCATGAACATCCTGAATCATTAAAGGTATGAATCCTTCCAACTTGGTTTAGACACCGTTGATAGATCCTCGATTAGGATTGGTAAAATTTTAAAATTCTTTCGTTGTGCCTAACGATCCTAACAACAATTGCTTATGCTTATTCTTTAATTGTTTTTTGTAATCGTTCCATGTTTTCAAAAACTTTTTAATCAAGACTCTTGCCATGAATTCATCTCGCAAATTGATTGTTCTATCATAGAGTTCCTCTAATAGTTTGTGATACTTATTGATATGTAATTTGATATCTTTGTTTAACATCGTAGATATTCCCCACAACAAACTTTTATTTTCTATTATCTTTAGTGGTGTACTTTAGGATAAACAATTCCTAAATTTTATGTGCCTCTTTGTACATTCAATAAATATCAAACAAATTACTAGATAGAGTACTTACAAGGGTGTGTCTGTAAACCTTATTAGCCACCTCATGCATGTCAAAATCAAAATAAACTTGTTCTTGCCATCTCCTAAAGTTCTTACTATTGAACGATTCAATTTTGGATGTGTTAGGGAAAGGGTTGGGAAAGGACATTGTTAGAAGAATAATGGGATAAATGTTATGAATAGAATTTGTAGTGTTATGATCCTTAGGAATATTGTTACTAGCATTATGTTTCCAAAGCTAGGAATAAGGGATAACTCTTAATATTGCAGGAAAACACAAACACACACAACCACGAACAACTACGAGCAACCCGTTGCAACAGGAATTCAAACAATATAAGTCATACCCTAGAATACTGTCCTTAAGAGTTATATCATGACCACTAGGTAAGAGGAAGCATGATTCCCTAAGATTACATGAACCCTTCTCGTTGTGATCGCAACGAAGCAAAATTGGCATAAGGTAAAAGTGAAACAACAATAAGCTACAGTAGAGGAGGAGAGAATGATTTTTGGTACTAATGACTTCATCCATGGCCCATTTATAGGCATGGTTTGAAGAGGCAAGGGATACAAAATGCATTGGAAGATATGCCCCTCAAGGCCAAACAAATATTACTAAGGAGGAAGGGCCTGTATGTTAACAATAAACAGAATGCTCAAGGAAGCATCTAACCATGGGCTAAATTTTGGTCACGAAGGGTTACAAGTTTTAAGTCCTAAAATTATTTTGTACAAAATGCCGGTAGCATATATTACTCGCAAGTAAGGAGAAATCGCTAGATTTCCACTGCGTTTGCCTTATAGTGGCCTATCATTATGTGTTCGAGCCCACCACTCCTCTAAGCCCTTTTACAAACCCAAGTTAATATGGTGATATATATATAGGCTTGTACTTTCTCATTCCCAAGCAATATAGGACTTGCTTCTTTGACACACTAACACATATATTCACAACACATGGCAGTTCTCTTATATCAATTCTTGTGCAATAGTTGATAGTATCATTGAAAATGGAATTTGGAAATTCTCAAACATGACACATGAGGTCCCCCTAACATACTTTCTCTCATTGGCGATATCAATATTCATTTTACCTCCCAAAATGATAAACTTATCTTGTCCAGCTTCTGTAATGGAACATATATATACTATTAAATTAGGCTACAAAAAAAAAGAGGTCTCTAGTATAATAAGACCCACCTAGTTCCTCTTTTACAAAGGATTTTTGACATAAATTGTGGAAGATTAAAACTGTGCCTCATATCCTGCAATTTATTTGGCGATGTTGTTCAAAATAAATCCTAACAAGACAAGTATTATTTTTCCACTATTGCTCATCCAATCCTTTATGCCTTATTTATCTATCAAAACCAGAAACCTTGGAGCATCTTCTATTTTTTTTGTCAGTGGGTGCGATGCCATTAGTTTGGGAGCATTTGTCTTTATGAGTTGATTACGCTAATATTATTTCCTTTGAATAGTGGTTCAGCAACCTTATTGCTCTTATAGTAGTTTGCAAGATAAAGATGCTTCCTCCCTTATCTGGTTGCTTTGTTATATATGGAAAGAATAGAAAAACTATGTATTCAAATTTAAAGAGCCTAATCTACTTTCTGTCATTTATAGAGCCCAATAAGCCTAATCCACTTTGCATCAAATGCCCAATACCTCTTGATGATACTGTAATTCAATGCATTAGGTGGTTGGCCCTCACGAATGGAGCAAAGATTATTTGTGATGGATCTTATACCTCAGAGAATCAAGTTACTGCCATTGGTATTTTTGTAAGAACCATCATGGAAAATTTTAGTGGGCCTTTGGAGAGTGTGTCAATGCTCAATCTGCCTTTATTGATGAGTTGCTTGCTATATGAAAAGCCATCTTAATATGTGATGACCTCTTCTAAAATTGATGATATGTTATTGAAACTGATAATAAGGACCTCTATTATTGCTTAACATATTTGTCTACCTATCAATGTGAATGGAGTGGTTGGAATCTTTTATAGGAAACTATTGACTTTGCCTCTTTATAGTCTGACTTGACGTTTTCCTTTTCCTTGAGAGAAGGAAATCATGTTACTGACTCTTTAGCAGTATTTGTTTGAAGGAATGTGTACCCTCCTGGGTTAGTATATTCGCTAACACCTTCAATAGTTCCCCCTTATCCTATAATATGACTATTTTTGAGATTAATATGCTTCCACAAGCTACTGGTAAAGCAACAGTACAAGAATTTTCTCTAGTAAGAATTGGCTAATTTCCTGTCAGTGGTTAGACATTTATTTCCTGCTTTATTTCAATTATAATGAAAATCATATTCTAGAAAAAAAAAACTTACAGTTTAATCATTATGGTAATTGGTCATACTTGGTCAATTTATTTTGGATGATAAATTATTTATCAATTATTATATGCAATATTTATCCAAAAATCTAGGAAAATCAGCAAATATGTATCCTATAATATAGTTGGAGATCATTATTTAATTTGATGAAATTGAGTTATAGTAAATATCATTGACCACCAAGTTGCATACAAAGGTTCCATGTAGAAAACATTGAACACATATTTTAACATAACAAATGTGAAGAGAGAGAGAGAGAGAGAGAGAGAGAGAGTGAGTGAGTGAGTGAGTGTGTGTGTGTGTGTGTTTGAGTTTGTAGATAGGGAGAAAAGATCATGTTTAAGTAAAATAAGTTGAGAATGTATGTGAGGAACTTATTTTAAAACATGAGAATTAAAATAGAAAAAGGCTTTAAAATTCAGGAATAATTGTATATTTAACTTATGTGGGTGTGTGTTTTGTGTGCAAATCATTCCTCCATATGCACTAAGTTGCTGCATTGCCTATTAGACCATTACATTTTTTTTCCATTTTAATTATTTACTTTTTTCCTTTTTGGTAAGAAAACTTAATAGATGACTTCGTAGTAATTGCAAAGTTATTTACTGGGATGGTATGATTGCGCAACATAGGGTCTTGGTCCTTGATGTGCATATGAAGTATAGAAAACAAAAGTGATGACAAGCTTTAAACCTAAGGATTAGGTGATGGCAGTTAAAGGGGGAGAAAAGAGAGATTTTTAATAGAACTCTTTCATAGCAAGAAGTTTGGGAGTCAAACGTAAATGCTAACACCATATGAAAGGAGATGGCTCAAAAGGTTTATTAGGTTGTTAAAGACATTCGTAGAGAATCTAAAGGTTTTGTCCCCTAGATAAGGAGACTTGGTGGTGGGATAAAAATGTGCAAGAGAAAGTCAAGAATGATTGTTTTAAAGGCATATACTTGTGCAACAATGATGAAAATTGGGACAGGTATCGTGTGGCTAAAAGGGAGACTAAGAAAGTAGTAGTAAAGCTCATTCTAAAGCATTTGAGGACTTTTATATGGAGTTAGGGACAAAGTTTGAAGAAAACAGAGAGATCTAGATCAAGTAAGGTATGTAAAGGATAAAGAAGGAAAAGTCTTGGTAACTAATGGTGATATTAAGGAAAGATGGGAGGCCTACTTCTACAATCTATTCAATGATGAAGGAGGAGGTTCAACTTACAAGTTAGAGGAATTGTCAATTAGAGAAGGTGAATACAATTTAACTTTCTATTATAGGATCCGTATAGACAAAGTTAAGGAAGCTATTAAAAATGGAAAATCATAAAGCCACTGGCCCTTATGGTATCCCTATTAAAGTTTGGAAGTGTTTAGGTTAAAAGGGGGTGTTGTGGATTTCTTAGCTTCTTAATGAGATTTTACTATCTAAGAAAATGCCAATTGATTGGACAAAAAGCACTTTAATTTGTATTTACAAGTATAAAGGGGATATTCAAAATTATGCTAGCTACAGAGAGATAAAGCTTATAAGCCACACAATGAATTGTACGAAAAGGTGATTGAACATAGATTGAGATTAGAGAATCACAATTAGGAAACCAATTTGGGTTCATGCATGTAGAGAAAGTCCACAAAAAAAGTGATTTATTTTTTCTGAGGGTGTTAATGGAGAAGTATTATAGTAAAGGAAGAGACTTCCATATAGTTTTCTTTAACTTGGAGAAAGCTTATGATTGCAAGCTAGGAGAGGTATTTTGGAAAGCCTAAGGAAAGAATGAAAGTGTGTTCCATATATTAAGATCATATAAGATATGTATGAGGGGGTAACTACTAGTGTGAGAAGGTCTAGAGTTGAGACAAAAGGCTTTCCTATAAGGATTGGTCAGGGATCAACCTTAAGCCCTTTTTTGTTTAAACTAGCCTTAACATTCTAGCTATGCGTATACTCAAAGAAATCCCAAGTGCATGCTTTTTATAGATTATATTTGTAACATCCCTCGTTCTCAATATTATCCGCTTTGGGCTCCCATTACCCCGCACAGTCTTAAAACGTGTTGAGAAGGGGAGGTATTCATTCCCCTCCCTAGCTGATATAGGATATAACACTCCTCCCACCTTTGGGTCTAGTGTCCTCACTGGCATATCGAGTCATATTGACTTGAACCTGGTTCTAATACCAATTGTAACTTCCTAACACTTTGCTCTCATTATTTGTGAATGAAAAGTGCTTGATAACGTAAAAGGAAAATTTTATTATATTGCTATTCGAACAACAATGCTTTATAGTATTAAATGTTAGGCTATGAAAGGGTTTCATGAGCACAATGTGGGGGTGGCTGAGATGAGGATATTGAGATGGATGTCTGGTTATACAAGCAAATATAAGATTCATAATGAACCTATACAAGGAAGGGTTGAAGTGCCACCTGAAGAGAAAATGGTAGAAAATCGTCTGAGGTAGTTGGACACGTACAGAGAAAGCCATTGGATCCTCTAATAAAGAGGGTAGATCATGTTTTTTGGAGCCTAGTTAAGAGGGGCAAAGAAAGACTAAAGAAAATGCTTAATGAGGTTATTGAGCGAGATCTCTCAGTTAACAATTTATCTCTCATTGGCATCGTTTGATCCATTTAGGCAACTCCACCTAGTGGGATAAGACTTTATTCTTATTGTGTTGTAATTATTTACATTCGCATAACTCAGATCTGCCTAGTCAGTCTAAAGCCCAAATAAAAGAGGAGGATTGTGGTAAACCCTCAATAGCCAACATAAAACAATGTCACAACCTTTTTATGACAGGGATCAACAAAGAAATTTGTTAGCTTTAGTTTACAAAGCCAAAAAGTGATGAATTGTATAATTTCAAACAAATATATATGAATTATAAATCATAATAGTAGACATTCAACTAATATTCAACTATTGAAATGATATATCTAAATATAGTAATCTATTAGTGGCATATTACACCCATGAGAGAAGTTGAATTAGGTGAATTAAAAAAATTGAAACAAGTAAACCCAAGTAAATAAAAATATTAGAAGACATACCACCAGTAAAATTCAACTCAAATTAATTACTAAAAGTGGAGAGTAGTAAGAAATTGTATTACAACTTACTTTACGGTTATATGTGAACAATCGTAATATAATGTATGCAAATATTTCATAGTGGTTTTAAACAATTGTGAAATATATTATTTTTCACAATTCTTAAACATTAACCGTGAAGTATAGTCTTTAAAAAACCCTTACCAGAGCCATTGTCATTTGACATTTGAAAGTTACCAAGTTACAAAGCTCTCATTCTCGACACCATCGATGACTCCATTTCAGCTTCTCCACCACCATTCCCTATCTATTGAGATTTATCATATTTCATAGTTCTAAAATATTAATTGTGAAGTATAGTCTTTAAAAAATCCTTACCAGACCTATTTTCATTTGACATTTAAAAGTTACCATGTTACAAAGCGCTCATCCCTAACTCCACTAATGACTCTATTTTGGCTTCTCCACCACCATTCCTTGTCTATTGCTCAGTCCCTATCCATTTCTCTCCTTCATCACTCACCTATGTTGCTAATTATTTCATGTAGGTTCTTGGTTCGTTAGTTCTGGTTTCATGGGTTATGGCTTTGTGGCTTATGGGTTCTTGGCTTTGGTGTTTTTTGAGCTCATCTCTTCTTCCTAAAGGTGAGTTTAGTTTCATCGTTCTCTAATTTGGGTTTATTGGTGCATTTTATTGGTTTTTAATTGAGTAGAGTTTTTAAACAAAATTTGTGTGATTTTTGTATGTGCATAAGGTTTTGCCACTGATTTTAAGTTTTTTCTATCATTAAAGTTGTTATTTGTTAAGTTGTTATCACATTTCACTCTACATACACGATATGATCTAGATAGGGAGTGCAAATAAAGAATGAATGTCTATCAATCATCTATCCAAGGAATACTGGGATGGGGTGAGAGATTTCATAAGGTTTGTAGTTCGTATTAGATTAATGATCGCGATAAGATTATTTGCTATTGTGTACAATGTGGCCTTGTTTAGCTTGTTCATCTAGATAATTGTGAGCCAAACTTAGTAAAGTATGGAATTGATCAGAGTTATGTGTTGGACAAAACATGGAGAGACCGTTGTTGGCAATACTAGCTGGCTACATTTAGGAAGGTGTGAATCACCTAACTTCCACACAAGTACATATGATACCTATTGTCTTGAAGATATAACTTATGTAATTTAACAGAATTCAATGAATGCAGATAAGCCTTTATGTGAAAGTTTTGCTAACTTTGCATTTTTATCTATTATGTGTTGTATTTGACATATATGTTTACCTGAATTATTATAAAATGACAAAAATGCCCTTGCATCTATATGAAATTTATCTTTTCTCTATTTTCATACACAAAGAATTATAAAGATAGTACGAGGTAGACCATGGGGTAGAGGTCAAGTTGTAGGTCAGCATAGAAATCATGAGGAAAAAGTGGGTGCTACACAAGACCCAATACAACAGCAAATTTTAGGAATCTTAACCCAACAATAGGCCACCATGACTAAGATTTGAGAGGAGCTACAAGAGGTACAGTGGAGGCAAGATCATCTTGAAGATCTGGTTAGGGGTGGAGGTGATGGAGAAGATCACGAGAAACCACTACTGGAAGATATTTTGCCTAATCCAGAGGCAAACATCCAGACCTAGTAAGCAGATTCAGCAAACAACAGCCTCCTACTTTCTGAAAAAACTTTAATCCGCAGATAGCTGAAGACTGGCTGTTATGACTAGAGAAGATCTTTAATATGCTGCGTTGCCTAGATGAAATTAAGCTCTATTAGCTATTTATAAGCTAGAGGGTGATGCAGATCAGTGATAGAAAAACACAGAGCTCATTCTGAGGGGAAGGAATTTCCAATCACCTGCGAATTATTTCAACAGTAGTTCAATGAGAAAGAGAAAGAGTTTTTGAGCATCCAACACAGGACCGGGAAAGCTTTGATGATGACTTGGCTCGGTACATTCACTTGTCTCGATATTCGACATACCTTATGCTTTATGATGATGAAGAATGGAGTGCCGGCATGATGATTGAGGAACTGAGGCCAGAACTGAAAGAGAAGTTAGTTTGAAGATGTTACACCTAGTTTAATAAGGATGTTGAAGAATGTCGGGTGGTCGAGAAAAATATAATGAGCTTGGCTACTAGAAATAATCAAAGCAAGGGTGTATCTTATAGTGGTAGTTCATCCTATAAACGTAAAGATCAAGGAGAACTACCCAGGAGCAGAGATAAGAAGCCATATCAGGCTAGAGGCTATTGGAATCAAGATTATGTTGGTTTTTCTAGAAGCCACACCATCTTGGAAAAGCATGTAATGGCGCTCCATTATAGCAAGACTCCACCCAGCTAAATAATTGTTATATCTATGGTAAGTAGGGGCATTATGCTAATAATTGCCCATAGCAACAACAACGTTCTGCTGAGCCCAGACCAAGAGCATAAGGCAGAGTATATACAATTATGCAAGAGTAAGCAAGGAAATCTCCTGAAGTGACTCAAGGTATGATTTACAGTAATGGCAATTCATTATAAATAATGTGTGATGTAGGGTGTTAATCATCTATTTGTTGCATATAATAGTATGAAATGGCTAGGCCTGTGAGTACACAAATTTTTGTATGACCTGGTTGTGTCTACACTTATAGGCGTTAGAATTGTCGCGGCCAAAGTCTATTAGGATTGCATAATAAAAATGTGGGTTTGGCTTTCAGAACTTAGATTTATGGGCCAAATAGCCTCACAACAAGGAGTCATGTGGATCCTTGTAAGGTGGAAGTAGTAATAAACTGAAAGAGGCCAGAGACTGTCCCCAAAATAACGCAATTTTCTGGATTTTACCGGATATTACAAAGGATAAGTACTGAATTTCTCCAGAATAGTTTTGCCGTTGACAAGGTTAACCTGAAAAACTCAACATTATCTGTGGGACAATAATTAGGAGAAGGGCTATACTGAGCTTAGATGAAAATTAACATCAACACTAATATTGATAACCTCAAATCCACTGTAGACCTTTATTGTCCTTATTGATGCCAGTGAGCATGGATTGAGAAGTGTTATACTGCAGCATGGCCATGTATTGGCTTATATATGTATCTAGAGAATAGAAGCCTCATGAAACAAAATATAATAATATAATTATTATTATCGTACACATTGTCTTGAGTTAGCAACAATTGTGTTGCACTGAAAATATGGATACGTTACCTTTATGGTCCGATTGTAGTTTTGTACTGCGACCACCAGATTTGAAGTACTGATATAATCAGTAAGAACTAAATATGAGAAAGTATTACCCGAAGTTTATGGCTATGTATATGTAGCAAATTTCTGAGACAAAATTTATTTAAATGGGGGAGAACTATAACACCCTAAAGTTTTCACCAATATGTATTGTAATTATTGGAAATAGTCAATAAAATAAAATAGTGAATTTTGGAGAATATGAATAGTGCTGCCAGTGAGATTTCCAATGAGGCAGTGAGCTTGTCAAGTGGTTTTGGATGACCAAATGATGACAAACAATTATGAAATTTTATAGGAAAAAAGTAAACTTCTAAGCTTTAAGTTGATAGTTAATGGGTAATTTTTGGAGGTGTATGTAAAAAGTTATGAATTTTTGAAGTTAGCGCAGAAAAACTGTCTATTTTCTGGAACAGCATCCAAAAACTTAAATTCTGGAAATTCTTACTTCCATTTGGCTAAAGGCTATATTTTTCCTTGAAACTAGACTCAATAAACGTTTTATAGCTTTTGGAATCATTCCAATACAATAGCTACAAATTTAGTTATGATTTTTCAAAGTTTGGTATGAAAATCTGCCATAATTGCCAAATATTCTGAAAATAAAGAAAATAATGTGATGGCAATTTTGAAATTATGAGATAAATGGGAAAACATCACTTGGGCTAATGGAAGGACCCTAGGTGTGAATATGGATGGACCAAGAGAGGGAAATATTTATTAGTTAGTATCTAATTAGGCTTATGACATCGAATTTCATGTAGATAAGCATATGCCTCAAAAGTCAAAATATTGAATTTTTTGTAATTAGAGAAAATAAGGGAAAATGGGATATTTTATTAAATTATGTTTCCCTTCTTCTTCCCTTCATTTCCAGGGTCATAGCTCAAGAAAGAGAGAGAGAGAGAGAGAGCTCTTGAGAAATCTAGAGAGAAGGAGGAGCAAAACTTCAAGGTAAGTGTGATTTCCTTGGTACTTTGGCCTCTAGATTGTGTAATCCTTCCTCTAAGCTACTCTCCTACATGATTTAAGGTGTTTATGAAGCTAAAATTTAGGGTTTGAGGAGTTTGAGTATTCGGCCAAGTGAGATAGAGCAAGAGACGCAAAAGGTAACTCCATAAACCTCAATGTTTGGTTTGTATGGATGTTGTTGCTAGTTTAATTGGTGATTTTGGGGTTGATTTACTGTGGATTTCAAATTTGGGAAAGGATGAAGTCCAACCATCATGCTGCCCAAATATAGTCTAAATTATGTTGGGAATGTTATTAAATAGTTAATCAAGTGATTAGGAGTAGAAAGGAGTAAGTCTGTGGAGTTAGATTGAAAAACCCCAATTTTTCCGGAGAATCTCTAAGTTTCGACCAGGTCAAGACTAGGGATTTAGAGCTATATTTTTTTATAATCTGATGGTTCCATTGTGTTATGGAGGGAAAATTAGATGGGGTTACAGTTGATTACTTTTTCAAAAAAGTCTTAGAAAGCAAAATGACCAAAACGCACCCGAAACCTAAGTTAGGGGCTACTAAGGGTATTTTTGTCTTTTGGCAGGGTAATTTTGAGGCTGGAAATGGATTCCTTGGGGAAACTTATGTTAGGATAGCCCGAGTCAAAATTTCGGAAAAAGTACGGTCAGACCAGGTAAAGCGGGGTCAGGGCGGGTCCCTAAGGGCATTTTGGTAATTTTTCACTATAAACTCATATAACCACCAGAAACACTATGGAAGTGTCTAAATTAGTACATCAATGATTTTTACCTAATTCTTGTACATTTGCAACTTTATGACCAAGTTGAGAGCCCGAGTTGTTAGAACGCATTTCGAGGAATGCTTATCGAGTTGGAAAAAGGTTTAAGGTGGCAACATTATCCTTTATACACTATATGAATGTTTATATGTTTTGTATATGCCATTTTCTGTAATATGTATGATACATATTGCCTATGGGTACACTGATGAATAGTGCCTACGGGTACACTGATTTGCCCAGCTGTGGTGTGGAATGTGTAGGGGTTGCAACAGTAGTTGGCCCTAAACACATTTCTAACTGAACTGAGTTGTGTATTATCTGGTATTTGACATATTTATTTATCGCGTCTTCTATGAATGATTGTCTGTTACTACTGGGATTCCTTCGAATCTCATCCTTTTTCGTAAATAATAAATGTGCCAGCGGAAACCAGCATATCAAAGGGTAAGGTAGTGGACACGGACAATTGAGGTATGAATCCTGAGAGAGAAGATAGTGGTTATATGCAAACTTTATTTTGGATATTTTGCATAAATTTGTAAATAATATTAAACCCTGTGGGGATAATTTCCTGTATGTAAACAAACACTTTTATCAATATATTTGTACTATTTCTGTATGCTTGTGGAACTGTGCCTTTATTACTCTATGCATATCAAAATGTAAATGGGTGTTGACACAGCATCTAACATATTTCTGGGTTAACTTTGAAAATAATATCTTTTTAAATATACATCCCAAAATTATGAAATAAGACTCATATTAAAGGTATGGATATGTGTTAGGATCGGCAGGCACAGCGGAAGAATTTTAAAATTTTACCAATCCTAATCGAGGATCTATCAACGGCGTTTAAACCAAGTTGGAAGGATTCATACCTTTTATGATTCAGGGTTTTCACGATCTCTAGGAGCCAACACGTCAGGTCCGCTCCCTCTACCGGTATCCACATAAATGCTCTTCAACCGAGACTGCATGCTAGCGCCTCTAATGTCTCCTAGGGTTTCCCTTGTGACTCTCAATTCTCATGTGCATATCAATATATCTGCTCTATCAAGTTTATAACTTATGAGGGCTATTTTCAAATTTCAAAATTAATCATCATTAATTTTGAAATTAATTAACTATTAATTATCTTGATGAGCTAATTAAATAAATTCAGTTTAAATTAAATATGTCCAACAGTTTTAATTTAACCTATTTATTTAATCCAAATAAAGAGCCATTAGATTTAATTTATCTTCATAAATTAAATCTGAAATACTATATCTCTATCATGTTAGTTATTAAATTTAATATATCTTAATAAATTAAATTTAAAACTAACACAATATAATAATATCATATAATATATATATATATATATAAGATATATATTTCGAAAATATATATATCTATATAATATTATTAATGAATTTTATATTATATATATATATATAAATATAAAATTCGTCCACCGTAAATAAAACATTATCTCGTGTTGTGTCATTCTTGTATCCGACTCTGTAGGCCCATATGAAGTTGGCAGTGGGCCAATAACTATACTAACCCAAAAGTCACAAGCGGCCTCTAGCAAGACATTACGATTACCCAATTCATATGAGGATCGTTATCACGATGCAACCTGTCATACAACTATGTCACGTCCCTTTTGTCACACGATATATCGATCAAGGATAAGGCATGGATAATGTCATCCTCTTGTTCCTGACCATTACTTTCTCGATTCCTGAGTAGCCTGATAATAGAGACATAAACTCCTTTCCATCATAGTATGGCCATACATTTCTCAGACTCACTCATCGAGGGGCCCAGTAATATCTCTCTACTAATGTGAGGGACAAATTCCATCTTGATCATTCATATTCCTCTGCATGAAAAACCACCAAGCCCGATCATAGCCTTTATCATCACCCGGTCAAAAGTGACTTTTGACTAGTTCAAAGCTTAGCAACTCTCATGTAGGAATTTATGATGACCTCAAGTCTAAGGGCATTATGACGTGGTTATATATGAGAAAAGCTTATGACTTGATCCATGTAGCTTTCTCATAGTGGGTCGGTCCAGCTCCTTTACTCTTACAAGTGCCCAAGACTTTGATTCGTATCTCCATATCTTATCAAAGTCATACTAATCTTATTTCATCTCTGCTCCTGCATAGATGACCGACCAGGGATATTTTAGGACAATCTTTTTGAATTATCTAAGGATACAATTATTATAGTTAACATGCAAATAATATGATAACAGAATGGAGAAATTTTATTAAAATAATTAATAATGTTCAAAGTATAATGATTGGCCCTTAAGGCACAATTTCCAACAATATGTACTATAACACTACCAAATTGCATAACCTAAGTAAAATGTTGCCTTGGCAAATGTCTTTCTAAAAATTATGCCTCATCATAATAAAATAGTGACTAGCTAACTTTCCTACTTTATGCATTCTTATCTATACTTTAATGTAGCACTTATCTTGACCTTTGCTTGCCTCTCATGCTCCTCCTTATAGAGGCGATAGATACATACTAAAATATATAATTAACTTACAAAAATCTTAAATAAATTCATACAATATCCATTAAACAAAATCAACTTTAATAGGAAAGTAATCAAAACAAGCTTCTCAAGTGCTTCCACCTTCAAGCTTTTTCCACTAGCTTGCTTTCTCCTTTATGGGTAATTGCCCCTACAGTTGATACATAGGAGAATAGGGATGAGATTCAAGGGAATCTCAATAGCAATACATTAAATCAATATATAACATGCAATGATAATAAACTAAACATGTAAATAATCAATGCAAGAACAACACTTTACAAGTACATACACATGACCATAGCACAAACTCAAGCAAGGATTTTACATGTCCAAAGGCATACATAACAAACATGCAATCAACCAAGCACAAACTATATAAGAGTAAGTTTTACTACCTCTTGGAGCTTCTCCCTTTTCACTTACTTGTTTAATTATTCTTGAACTTCCTTGCTTTTGCTCCCTCCTTTCTTGATAGTAAATATCAAGTCCTATTATTCATGAAGGGGAAAATTAATATACATACATTGGTATATTTTTGTTACATGATTAGTTTCAAATAAAGCCTCGAACTCTTGCCCTCTCAATTAATTCTCTAACTTTCAATTCTTCATATTAACCCTTTCTACTTTTATATCAGAACTTGTACTTTTGGAATTTCCCATACAGAATTCAAATGCTAAACACATCAAACCTTAATCAACTCCTTCCTATTAATATTATAGCTGACCAAAAGAGGGAAAGGGAAAGAAGGTCCATTTAACTCATTCTAGATTCAAACAGCTCCACTATAGAACTCTATAAAATTTTTTAGCTTCAAGAATATTGTTTTAACCATTATATTAGAGTCTTGAAGCATGCTTCAATAATTCAATATATTGATCTAATATGTGAAAGCACAAAACAATAAGTTCCTTATTGAACTTCAGCCTTAAAATTTAAACCTATAAAGCTTTCATCATTAACAACCATATAAATAGCGCTCATGACACAAATTTTTTTCTACATTTGGACACTTTAACTTCTTCTAAGTACATTGAAAAGCTTAATTTCGTCAAAACATAACTCTTCCTTTAGAAATATTGATTGTCCAAAACATGGGAGAGGGAAAAAAATATGAACTAAAGCTCTATTGTTCTAAAACACCAAAAAATATCCTCTAGATACTTTATATATATAATGCTCAACTTAAGATAATTAAATCATAATATAACACTTTGAGACAGTAGCTCTTATACATCCTTAGTAATTTAAAAATTCAACTTATTAAAACATTCTTCTCCACTTATTAACATCTCACTTATTCCATAACAATTGTCAATATTTGGTCACTATATTCCCTTTCATAATTTTGAATAACCTTCTTCTCTAATCTAAAAATTTTCCAGTATCACAAAGATGATCATAACTATCATATTGGAGCCTTTAAACATACTTTAATAATTTATATCACTTATCTAACATCGAGGGCATCTGTTAGAACCAGCTATCACCCAAGAGGGGGGGTGAATTGAGTGTATAATAAAAACTTAAGAACTTTAGAAATCTTTTCGTATCTTAATGAAAGTGGTAAGTATGAAGGTTTATAAATCAACAGTTAGATCAAATAATATATGCTAGAAATATAAGAGTTTAGGGAAGAGAATATGCAAACTGTGATTTATCCTGGTTCGGTCCAATCTATGATGGCCTACGTCCAGTCCCTAGGCTCCTCCTGAGATTTTCAAATCCACTATCTTCTTGTTTAATCCGGGCACAAGAAAAGCCTTTACAATCCCACAAGTTTAGCCGGGTACTTGTGAAACCTTTTACAAATCTCTCACCAAGATACTCCCCCTTACGGCAAGTCTTACGAGCAGAGCAATCCCGAAGATCTTCCTCTCCTGCTTACTCATGCAAGTCTTACGAGCAGCAACGTTCTCTCCTGCTTACACCCTTGTAAGTCTTATGAGCAGCAATGTTCTCTACTGCTTGCACCTTGTAAGTCTCACGAGCAGAATGTCTTACTGGCAATTCTCTCTACTGCTTCCCCGTAAGAAAATCAACCTTCTCAAGGTCCCTCTACCTTGATATCAACTCAGAAATATAGTTGAAGGTGTTTACAGACTCTCTCACAGAGTGGGTATAATCTCACTGAAGTACAATACAAATAATCACTCTCTCAATGATAAGTAATACAGAAACTGGAAAACAGAGAGTGTTTGGGTAAAAGCAAAGGATTCATGTTATTCGCATGTTGGTGTCATTGCTCTGTTTTCTCTGTCTTCCATCAACGTTGAGTGCTCTCTTATTTATAGTTGATGAAGATCATGACCGTTGTAAGCATTTGTCCGTTGGAGTCTCATTGCTTCATTTGACCGTTGAGCATATTTGAAAATGAGCTACTGTCCGTTGCAGAGTGGAGCGTTTTGTTGAACAGCAGGAAGATTCATTTTGAGCTGTAGTAATGTTGTGGAGCGGGATGAATATGTTTGAGTTTCCAGACAATCTCTCATGGTGGGTTTGTTGCTTGTCGTGGTAGGTAGCCGTCATTCGGTGTGTAATGATGTCGCCCGCAACACTTGACTCTTTCATTTGAATCTGTAAGCTCACCGTTAAATTTCCTGTTTCACACTGTAAAATGCTTAATCACTAATATGATGAAGTATTAGTTATAGGTATGTTGGATCATTGGTCAAAAGATGAATTTCTGGCTTCTGTGACTCATCACATTGAGTGAAGATATTCGCCGTGACCTCCGTTCTTGAAGATACAATCCAAATATTTAATCTCCTATTTTACACTTGAAATATATGTTAGTTAATGTTTAGGAACAATAACAAGTGAAAACATAATGATTGTATAACATTTAACCACGTTTGGATTGATGGCCGTGAGAGTCTGCACTTCTACGTTGCTTCTGTCAGGACCTCACTCGAGTGCAATATGGCTCACTCGAGTGCAGTTGATAATTTCACGTTTTGACTTCCTCTCGGGCAAGCACTCGCTGCACTTCACTCGCATATGCTCGAGTGAATTCTCAACATCACTCGAGCACAACCAGTCATGCTCGAGTGCGTTTCTAGCTTTCACGTGCATGCTTCTTCTCGAGTTATCACTCTCATGTCAAAACTTGCATATGCTCGAGTGAGAAATACTCCAATGCTCAAGCATGAATCCTAGTGCTCGAGTGTTGCAAATTTCTTCGCGTTTCAGCTGCTTCTGGACATCACTCGCATAACTTTTTCAGGGAGACAGTTTTTACACTCGCGGGTGATGTGGGGCCACTTTAGAAAAAATTTGTTTATTTGATTCAAATGATGTATCATAAGAATGCTCTTGCCATATGCATTCTAATGCAACAAGATTCAGCTCCAAACTCCTTGTATTCTGCAAGTTATGATCGAAAGAGTGTATATTTCGCTAGTCTGCACAAGCGTCAACTTCCAGAAGGCATATCTCCTAAAATATACATTCAAATAAGGCATATTACCTATCCATGGAAATATTTTTGAGTCTAGTTTCATTTGGCACTGGTTTCGTCTTAATCCAATATGTAGTTTGTGAGTTATGCTCAAAATACCGAACCTGTGTCGAAAAGTGACGGTGATTTCACTGTCTTCTTCCACAGATCATATCTCCTTCATTTGAGCTTCTTTTAATGTGATCTTGGTGCAAATGTTACGTGTTGGGAGTATTCGTTCATATTCCACCAGTTTCGGGTCAATCCGATGTGTGGTTTGAGAGATATGACCAAAATACCAGACTTCGCTCAGGCTGAACGTAAAACAGAGTAGAACAGAGTGTTCGTCCCGTGCTCGAGTGAATTCATCCGTGCTCGAGTGAGTTCTTCCTGTGCTCTAGTGAAACACCTCGTGCTCGAGTATAACTCCCCTAGAAGTGCCATAACTCACATATAAGTCATCTTAGCTTCCTATTAACCTATTCCCACCATTATTTGATCATAGAAACCTCCGGAATTATCATAGGAACCTCCAGTATCACTTCTAACAACTTGAATCTTGATATTCATGATAGATCTTCCAAGTTCTTCATTCTTCAATATCTTTCTTCTTGGTTTTTCTCTTGATAATAATTTTTCATAATCCGAGTAAACATCTCCTTGACTATCTTCAAGTTCTTTCTTCTTCTTCCTCTTGTTCATTTTCATTAATTCAATCTTCTTCATTCTTTGCTTGACTAATCTACAAAATATGTAAGATTAAATATAGTAGTTAGTCAAAGAAATACATTATATAAACTTTTTACTCTTATCATTTCACATATATATTTGACATCATCAAAACTAATCATATCTAACAGCATCAAACATATATTACTTTCTTTTACCCTTCTAAATCTCAGCTCCAATGTGCAACTAACATTATACAAACAAACAACAATCATGTAACCTATCTACTTCAGTAGTTAAATATTTGTGTGAGATTTTTATGAAAGGGAACATGTAAAACTCCTATTGACAGCAAAACAGGTTCAGTAATTATAGCCCAAAATTTCATACAACAACCTCTAATGGCAATTACTTACACGCAATACTACATATAAACTATATAAGCTTTACTTTATACTCCTCTATAGTTATTTTACTTGTTCATAAATTTTCTCTCTCTTACCATCAAATTCTAGCTACCTTCTACTCTTAAAATGTTCACCAAATCAAGAAAATATTGGTGGACTATGGATCCAGGCACTTACCTTAGCCAAAAACAAGCTTTATATGTGAGATAGCACTCCTCCTTCTTGCCTTTACTTTCTTTAGTTTCTCCTTGCCTCCACAACACCCCCATCCCCAACACAAAAATTCTGAAGTAGGGTAAAAATTGAGGGGTGTAAGGGATAGGCTAAGGTCTTTAAGCAAAAATAGAATTTCCCATTAACTTAGCCCCACACATTTGCAAGCCTATCCAATAATCTTTGTCACTAATCATTTTTATTAGGCCAATTCTCTCTTAAATTTGGAACTCTTCATTTCATCGGATGGCATGTCTTGGGATTCATATTTTGGCCTTAATCTTTGACAAAATATGTTTATAAGTTAGGCATAATGAATTTACCATTTACCCCCTCTTTATTAGCATGTAACTTACAAATGAAAACCATAAATTAATCCTTAAAACTTTATAATGATTTTCTACCTTAATTAGCTTATATATCTTATAAAGTAATATCTATAAAAATTTTAAACTAAATGATAACCTCTAACCATTTTTCTTGAATTTTCAGGAAAATAGGCCTTTAATTCCCATCATTCAGCTTTAACATTATTTAGGGCACTTTTGGGGAATTAAACCTCTTTATAATTTTTCTAGAACCCTAAAATTGAATTTAATAATGTTTCCTCAATTTTCAAGGCCCATAATATAATTTTAATAATTATATTATGCATTTTCCTCATGATATGCTTAAGAAATTTGGCTTAACTATGCTTAATAGTCTACTTAATTTAGACTTATTTTTCAACTTCTAGCCCTAAAATTTGGGATGTCACAATGTTCATGTGAAAGAAACCTTCAGTTTGAAGGCTATAATATATCGAATTTTGTAACCGTGAGAACTTGTAAACATGAAATAGTAAAATTAAATAAATACTAGCATTTGTAAATAAATATGAGCTATTTTGGGATTTTCAGAGACAGATGGTGTCATCTACTAAAATTAGGAAGTCGGTGTCTTGAATCTTGAGGGTAAGTAGTCCGATGAAAATTCGCCAGTGGCTATAGGACACAGAGATGCCATTTTTGAGATTTAAGGGATTGGCATGTCGTGTGGTGAGCCTCGATATGCGTGTCATAGTCTCTAGTAAGACTCGAGTAGAATCCCGAGTAAGAATCAATAAAGTAACTTTAATAAAGTAGGCCATGATATGTAATGATTCCTCTACTTTTGCGTTGGATAAATAAGAACATGACACTTGTCATAAAAGTACACATCATCATGACAAATACTATTCACACTTTTTGGTTGGTACAGTTAGAAAGTGGCACTTGTCCCTTTATCTTGAGGTCACTTTCTTGCCTTTTTGTTAGCATTCCAAGACGGTGACATATGGCACTAAAGTTAGGGGAATCCACTTGTCTCCCGTCTGGTCGTATACTGGATCTTTCAAACACCGAACCTGGGAGTCTGGGGAATTTGTCAGGCCTCTCCTTTCCTCTGGCAAAAGTGATGCCACCTAAGAGAGATAAAGAGAAGCCAAGATGCTCTTTTAACACTTGGCATACTATGAGACCATCCCATTTCAAGATAAATCGCAACCCTTCCTTCCTCTTTATAGAACATTTAGGCCAGCTCAAAGGAAAGAGAAAGATTTGAGAAAAATCAAGAGCAAAGTGTTAGAGGAAAGAAAAAGGGTGAATAGTAAAATCATCAGAGTTTCAGAGCTGATTCCAACCTCATAATGCCCTTTTTGTCTGGTAAGCTCTTCATAAACATTGTTCTACTCACTAAGAGCTTCATTTATATGGTCTTTGTTCTCTAATTATAGGTCTTTTATGCCATGTAGTTGGTCAGAGTGTTGCCAAAGTTACGAATCGGTTGTAGAAACGCGAATAGGTGAGCATAAGCTTTGTTTTGAACCGATTGGCTTGAGGTTTTAATGTGTTTTCTTGCACTTTTGGGCTGCCATATATTTAAGCCATAGGGAGGTGTTCAAGTATAATGTCATTTTAATCATGTATAAGGTGATATATGATGATTAATGATGTTATTAGACTAGTTGGTTGTCAGAAATGGAAACTTGATTTTTGTTGTTTTGGGGACAAGTTTCAGTCAGCAGCAAAACTGGGAGAGGGAGTGTGATTTTGGTATTTTCAAGGTTACCATAGGATTCTATACAAAAAAATGGTGTGGGAAGGGCCCCTAGTTAGAATTTTGAATGATTTGGAATGAAAAACTAAAAGTTGAAATTTTGTTAAAGGTGCTGCAAGTGTTGCATTTTTTATTGGCAGATTTATTGTGGTGAAAATTTCATTATTTAAAATTTGTTTGATGATGGTAATTTTTAGAATCAAATTAGACATAATGAGCTTTAAATCAATATGTAATATGAAGGATTTGGATTAGTATATTAGGAGTTATGAGTGTTTGAAGTTAGACCATTAAAGCTAGAAAGATTTTTCTGGTAGTAAGGGTATAATTGGAAATTGAGAATTGTGTGGGGACAATCGACATTTGGAAGCATTTTTCCTTAAAATAAACTTAATAAGTGACACATAGAATTTTGAACCACCCTAATTGGAGTTTCCAAGAAAAATATATGAATTTTCAAAGTTAATTGAAAATTCTGTTAGCTTTTGGTAATGGTGCGAAATGAAATGTAATGGCATTTGGTAATAATGTTAACTTTTAAGGATTAAGTTAAGCACTTGGAGTTACTGTGGGCCCATTATCTATACATTGGGCCTAATACATTGACCGTAAAGATAACCAACCAAGGTGTTTAAGTTAATAAAAGAATTTGGAACAAGTATTAACTCGTCGTTCGTAAATTCTAACTTATAGGATTTGACATCTGCCCAGGACTCCCAAGAGACTAGGAACAAGAACCCAATTTGGAAAGACTGCCAGTTAGTACCCTATCCCTTATATCATATGTGCTGCTTTGTATGTATTCTCTGTCATCTGTATATGTGCAATGTAACACCTTATTTTCGTAATCGATCTGATGAGTTTTACGCAATGAATTCAAACCACTAAGAGATATTCTTTTGTAAAGTCCTTTCAATCCAACCTCAAGACAGAATTCAAACTTGTAATTGAATAGGTGTTTCTAAATATTTCAAAATTTTACTGAATCGACTTACATCGGTTCACAACTTCATTGTTTCTCATTGATTCTTCTCTTTATTTAACTCAATTAGAGTGATTCGCTGCTTATTTCTCTGCTTATTATTAAATACATTCATATTCAAAAATACACAAATCAAATCAAAGTACATAAACAGTGCATTGCACTTAAATCTTCGATTCTCCTTTGTATTTCCCCATTACATATCTTCATGCATCCTTCTTCTATACTCATCATACCTATATGGTTGGGTTAAAGGAGTGAGATTCGAGAGAATCTCAGTAGCAAGCTTTGCTAACTAACTATACAAGATTCAAGCTTAATGAATGACATGTTTGCTTACTAAATTCATACCAGCATAATGACATACTTGAATGTTCAATGCTTTACCATTACACCTTTGCCATAGCATAAGTAAAAATAAAGCTTAAATCATTCATACATACTTCATACCATTCATCAAATAAATTAACTACAATAATGCATAAGCATACTTATCAAGTAAAAGTATGTCAGGAAAGTTATACTACCTTCTGTCTTCAAGTTCCCTTCTTGTACCTTTACTTATGGCCATTGAAGTTGTTTGGAAATTCTCCCATTCTTCTTCCTTGTCATCTTATGGCCCTAGGTTCATAACCATATATTAGAGCCATGATAAATGTATGTCCAATGTGGCTATATAGGCATTTAAGACATGTCTCTTATATTTGGGTCCATATTTGCCAAAATTACTTTAATTGCCATAATTGGGTAGGTTTGACCAAATCTGCACGTTTTGCTGACCAACTTTGAAAAATCATAACTTATTCTAGGAAAATCCAAAATGGGGTGATTTAAAGCCCTATGTGACCATTATTAAGTCTACTTTAAGGGTAAAATATCAACCTCTGCCAATTTCAAGCACAAAAACCCAGACTTTACAATTAATCCTCATTGCCAGAAATGTCTTTCCAGAATTAATGCTTAACTTCATCAAATGATAACTTTTTGTGTACTTATCCATTGCAATAAATTACCCATAAACTTAAATATCAATATATTTACTTTAATTCTGGAAAATGTCATGGCTATTGGATAAAGTTTAGTCATTTAAAAACACACCAAATTCTTTGATTGCCATAGGACAATATCCAGGTTTAATGCCCAACTTTCAAAAATCATGACTCATTGCCTACTTATTCAAATTTCGTATTCTCTATATCAAATTAAAGCTTGGGATGTCTAGTTGGAATCTCCAAATTTTCATAAGCATTGGACTTCATTTGGTCAGTCAAAAACACGTCACAACCATATTGCCTCAAATCTGGCTATGTAGAGCTTAGTGTCTTAAAGTTCCAATTTTAAGGTTTTTAATCCAAGCCTTCTAAATTCGTGACCAACAGCTATTCCCACATGGTTTTTTGTGTAGAATACAATGAAACCCTAAAAATGATCAAATTCCCATTACTTCTTAATGCCCTATTTAGACCATAAATTTAGGGTTTTCTACAACAAATTACCAATTCACAATTTAATCACCAAACTTACTTCATTTGCTTCCAAAACAACATATAATCACATATATATGATGAAAGCTTCATGAATCCTAACAAACCATAAAAGGGTAGAATTAGGGCAGCAAGAACAAATTCACCAAAACTCAATCAAACAAGACAACATATACATCAAAATGTTGCTCTTACTTACCTCTAGCTCCTTCTTGAGCTCTTTTCTTGATTTTCCACTTTTTAATCTTGCAAGATGGCTCAAAACTCCTCTTCTTCAAAAACAAAAACCACAAAAATAAAGCTCTTGAAGAGGAGAAAAAGATTTGTGAAGAGCTTTTGAGCTAGAAAGGTGGTTTACCTAGTGAAAATGGACCAAGAAGCTTGCCTCTTGCACTTGTCTTCTTTCCTTATTCTTTCTTGTGTCTTAGCTGAAGAAGAGAGTGAGAGAGAGTTTGAATAATAATCAAATTTTCTCTTCCCTCATGCTTCTTTTTCTTGGCCAAAATTTTTCTAAAAAGAAGAGCAAAATATGTGGTCCACAATTACTCTTTTTGGACAAGTCAAAGTGATTTACCACGAGTACTAATTACAACAAATTACCATAGTAATTCTATTAACACTCTTTCCATCCTTCTTACTCCCTTTTCAAACAACTTTTGGCTGCCAAAATGGAGGAAAATGTGTTGACTAATTGCCTCAATTTGTCTTGCCATTGGTCCATAATTTTCCAAGTTGAAACTTTGACTTTTTGACTAAACTATTATCTTCTTTCTTTGCCCCTTTATTTAGACCTTTTTGTGACAAAAAATGGAGGGATTATTAGCTTTTCTAATCTCATAATTACTTCTTACTTTTCAAGAGCGAATTCAAGCCCTTCAATTTGTCTTCCAACTTTAACCTTAAGATCAAGTAGCAATTGTCTCTTTTGCCCTTGATTATGGCAATATTATTTCTTGTGCCATTAGTTATTTCAATTTTATTTCTGAATTCTTTCTAGATACTACTTCCCTTTTCCTTTGGATCCAGGTTAGGTTTCATGCCATTCCGACATATCTAAAAGGAATTGTTAAATTTCTTTCAATTCGAACCAAAATTCAAATTCCAAATGTGGTTTCTAAACTTCATTCAGTTTCTTATGCATTCTCGAAACTCTTGATAAACTAAGGCTTAGCAGTCTACTTAATTCAAGTTTATTCTCAAGCCTGTAATCCTAAAATTCATGATATTACAATCCTCCCCCCATACAATGAATTTTGTCCTTGAAATTTGAACGCTTGTACCTCAGGGATCATTCTAGACACTTAGTCTATCCCTCTCATGCGCAAGCTCAATAAGCATACAACACAAATCATTTTTCAATCTATCTCTATCTCATGCAATGCTACTAGAGCATGCAACACAAATCTTACCTAAACAATCAAATAGTCAGCATTCGACAACCATAGGACATATCATCCTTTGGGCAATCATAGTGTAGAGTAGTCGAGTTCTCCAGTGGCTCCACGCTATGGGTTTCCTATCTAGTACCGCTCGCAGGTAGCCCTTTTTGTAAAAGCAACACAAATCACTCGATACACATTCAGTGTAATACCCCAAAATGTGTATAAGGGCTAATGAATCCAAAAGTGAATGTAACTAATGTTAGACAAACACTTTCAGAGAATATAATGTGAATTACGACTCGAATTAGCAGCAGAAAGTGCCAAACCCTGTATTTAAGTTTAATTATATGATAAAGTTTATATTAGACTAAAAGAGAGAGGGAGGGTACATGGCATGAGTAAAGGGTTCAAGTAATGTGTTGAGTGGTAATCCAATAGAAATCACCATAATCAGGGGTTAAATGGGAAGAAAGAAATTTATCAGCCAATTTGTTAGCAACCGAATAGGAAATTGACAATTAGTTAAAAGAGCAAGAGGTGTGACTAAATGGGTAATGGAATTAGTTAGAGTAATCATATGGTTACATGCTTTCAAAGGAGCTATAAGGAGATGACATATGGCACTATTTGGGCTAAGCAATTATAAAAAAAAAGCAAGAATCGAACATTCAACTATCCCCTCCCCTCTCTCTCTTCTCATTTTTATCCATAAGAGTATGGGAGGGCTGAAGATGATTTAATTATCACATTATTCTCTCTCTCTTCAAGCTCTCAAGGCAGTCAGCAAGGTGGAGGAGGAAAGAGAAAGGAGATTTTGTAAAGGTGAGATCTTCCTCTTGGATTGTGAGCTTGAAGATGACTTCTAATACTCAAAACCTCTTCTTTAACATTGTTCCTCTTGATGAGAGCTTTATTTGAATGGTTTAAGATTTTTAAGAGGAAATGTTTTGTGTGCTCAAGAAAAACTAGCGGTTGAAGAATCAAAGAACAAGCTAGAGGAGGTGGTAAAGGTGAGCTAAGGCAATCTTTGATATATATATATATATATATTATGGCCATTGGTTGAGAACTTTGGTTTATGGAATTTTGCCCTACGTTTCATGTATGTTATGGTTTCAGAGAGTTCATGGTGTTTTGTTAATAGTAATGGTGTCATGTGTTATGCTTTTGATAAATGGAATTAGCTTGAGTCTTGAATGGAAAGTTTGGAAATTGTGGCAATTTGTGTTTAAATTCAGCCCAAAATAGAACTTATGAAAGGAATGGGAATTTGATTCTTTCAACATTTCCATTGGATTATATGCAAAAAATTGTGTGGAGAGTAGGCCTAGTTTTGAATTTTGACTAATGGAAACATATGTTGAAAACTCTATGCAGGGTAGCTAGATTTCATGGCAGTTTAGAATGAGTAAATGGTATCTAAAAATTTTGAAAATTTCTAGTTTAATAGTAGACATGTCAAGCTTTAAATTGATAAATAATACGTGTCATATTGATGTGTCTGGTAGAAGTTATGTATTTCCAAAAAATTTGAGGTTGAAACTAGAATATGTTTTGGAACAGTATGGCAAATTATTGAAGTCTATATTTTTATGGTGGTGGATGGTAGTGGTTCATATTTTTCCTTTATAAAGAAATTAAAATGCTTCAAGTAGGAGATAGAATCACTCTATTTCAATTTTTGTAGATTTAGTTCAGCCAAGAAACATAAATTTTCTTGGCTGCGGCCAAAGGTTTTTTGCCACAGCCAAAATGTTTAAAACCATTTATTGGCCATGGCTAGAGCATTCCTTGGCTGCGGCTAACCTCCAATTTCAGCACTTTACATTTTTGAATTGTGGTAACAGGTCTAGCTCTCCCCAACCCTTTAGGCTTTTATTTGAGCTTCTTATAGCCATATAAAGGATCTAAATGATAACCAACCCCAAGTGTTTTAGAAATATTTAAACATTGAGATAAGGAATAACTCGTCGTCCTTAATTTTGATTTATAAGATTTGACATCTACCCTGAGTGTAAGAAACTTGTGCTCAAGTGACTCTTTCTCTTATATCATGTATAATGCTTTGTACGTATGTGCATATCATCGAATGTGAATACTGCTGTGTATATAGTTGTGAAAGCTGTCATGAATGTCATAAATGTGATGAATGTGGCGAATGCCATGAATATGTATATAGCTATGAAAGCTATCATGAATGTCGTGAATGTCACGAATGTGAATGTTGTTGTATGATGATTGCTTACATGCTTTGTGAAATTATATATCATATGAGTGAAATGTTACTACTAAGATTCATATGAATCTTACTCTTTCCAATGACTAACCTACAACCAGGGCAAGTGGATTAAAGGAGAAGCAGTAACCTGTTAGAACTGGCTGACACCCAAGAGGGGGTGAATTGGGTGTAAGATAAAAAACTTAGGAACTTCGAAAATCTTTTCGCATCTTAGTAAAAGTAATAAGTATGAAAGTAATGAATTATAAATCAATAGTTAGATTAAATAATGTATGCTAGAAATATAAAAGCTTAGGAAAGAGAATATGCAAACTGTGATTTATCCTTGTTTAGTCCAATTTGCGATGACCTACGTCCAGTACCCAAGCTCCTCCTGAGATTTTCAAATCCACTATCTTTTTGTTTAAACTAGGCACAAGAAAAGCCTTTACAAACCCACATATTTAGCCGTGCACTTGTGAAGCCTTTTAAAAATTTCTCTTTGAGATACTCCCCCTTACGGAAAGTCTTTTGAGCAGAGTATTCCTGAAGACCTTTCTCTCTTGCTTACCCGTACAAGTCTTACGAGCAGCAATGTTCTCTCCTGCTTACACCCCTGTAAGTCTTACAAGTAGCAGCATTCTCTATTGCTTGTGCCTTGTAAGCCTTACAAGCAGAAAGTCTTACCGTCAATTCTCTCTACAGATTCCCCATAAGAAAATCAACCCTCTCAAGATCCCTCTACCTTGAGATCAATTCAAAAATGTAGTTTTAAAGTGAATATAGACTCTCATACAGAGTGGGTATAATGAACACTAAAGTACAAACGATCACTCTCTCAATGGTAAGTAATATAGAAGCTAGAATAACATAGGATTTAGGTTAAGGTAGAGGATTCATGATATTTGCATGTTGGCGTTGTTTTTCTCATATTGTTGTTACACTCTGCTTGAATCTCTTGTATTTATAGTTGAGTAGGATATGACCGTTGTGAGTATTTCAATAAATGCGTTAAGTCCCATTGCTTCATTTTACTATTGAGCATTTTAAAAAAACTAGCTGTTACTTTAGATGCTCCATACGCTCGGTGAAGTAGTTTTTTCCTCATTACATGATCTGTTCATTGTTTTTTGTAATAATACATCAAACACTAATACAATGAAGTGTTAGTTATGGGTATGTTAGATCACTAGTCAAAGGCTAAATTTCTGGTTTCTGGGACACATCACTTTTGGAGACGATATCTGGTATGAGTGACCTTCATACTTAAAGATGCAATCTGAATGTTTAATCTCCTATTTCTCACTTGAAATATATGTTAGTTAATGTTTATGTATAACAACAAGAGAAAAAATAAGATTAAATAACCTTTAACTATATTCAGATTGTTTGCTAGAACTCTGTAATGCATTCTGCTTCTTTCACCATCACATTTTCAAGTTATGTGTTAATCCTTATTTGATCACCTGGAAAAAGCTTAATCACTAATATAATAAAGTTTTAGAGTGATTAGAAGCAAGACAAATGAGTTATACAATCATTCCTATAATTTTTAGAAATCACAATGCGCGCTCTGTTTTCTGGAATTATACATCACTCGAGTGGTTTAGCCTTTCACTCTAGGATCTGGCTTTTATTATGTATAACTCAAGTGAATTTTATTTGATTACTCTAGTGATTTGCTTTTAGTTATATATCACTCAAGTGAATTTCCTAATCACTCGAGTGATCTATCATATCACTACAACTCAATTTCACTTCCACTCCTGTTGAGCAAACCTTCTCAAACTTATGCATAGAGGTCAACTTCTAGTGGGTGTAACTCTTTGTATATAACTCTAAATTTGACCCATGCTATCAAATGAAAGGTATTTAAGTCTAGTTTTATATGACACTGGTTTCATCTCAATCTGTCATGTATTTTGAGAGGTACATCCAAAATACCAAACATGTTTTGGAATATGAGGGTAATTTGAGTGTCATTTTGTAAAATTCATATCTCTTTCATCTGAGCTCCTTTTTACTTGATCTTAATGTCAAAATGACATATTGGTAGTCTAGTTTCATATGCAACTAGTTTCACCTTATTCTGAGTTGTGGTTTGGGAGATATGATCAAATTATTGAACCTCATTCATGCTAAACAAAAACAGAGACTGTCACTTTTGAACATCACTCCAAGTACAATGGGATTTAACTGGAAGTGATCTAATATTTTTGGAAATCACTTCAAGTGATTCTGGAGTTCACTCGAGAGCATTGAGAATTCACTTCTAGTGCAGTAGGACTTTACTAGAAGTGTATTGTCATTTTTTAAAATCACTTCAAGCGATTCTGGTATTCACTCAAGTGTGCTAGGAATTCACTTCAAGTGATATGATATTACTTCAAGTGATTTGTCAACTTTCAACATATCACTTAAGTGCATTGAGGTTTCACTTGAGTGCTACCTTATCACTCAGTGATTTTGAGATCACTTCAAGTGATTTTCAAGTGAACATGGAAAAGCTATTTTAGCTTCGAATTGAGCCATCCAACTTCCATTTGATTATCGATACTTCCAATATCACTTCTAAGAGCTTCAATCTTGTTATTCTCATTAGATCTTGCAAGTTCTTTTTTCTTCAATCTCTTGTTTCTTGATTTTCCTGTTGATGATCATTTTCCATAGCCCAACTATATATCTTCTTCTTGTTCTTGATTGTCTCATTCACTTTCTTTCTTCTTCATTTTTAATCATTCTCATATCGATATCTTCTTCCTTTGACTAATCTACAATATATTTTACATTAAACATAGAAGTTATTCAAAGTATAAAATAAATACATTATGTAAAATTTTTACTTTTAATATTTAGCAACTATATTTGACATCTTCAAAACTAATCATACCTAACATAACCAAGGGCGGCTAGTGCTCACGGCTATTAGATCAAGCTTTTTGTGTTGGTTATCAAACTGTTAGATAAATGTACATGTTGTAATTATAATTGCAATGTAGTAAGGTGGACGTATCTTTATGTAATCCTTGGTATGGGAAACTCTTGTAGACCCTATTAGATATTGAATATAACCTGTGAGTTGTCAAGAAATTTTATTAAGTACTTTGATATTAATAAATGCAATAGAACTGCACAGGCCAAATACATTCAAAAAGTGGAAGTGCTATCTTATTAAAGTTTTGAAAATTTTTTGAAAACCTACTTTATCATAAGACCAAATCCTATCTTGAAGTCAGGACCTCTAATGAGTTTTAAATTATCCATTGGTCTCCCGTTTATTTCATGTCACACTTTTGAACTATATTCATGGCTTTCAAGGTAAGGGGTTACATTTTTGGTGTCAGAGCTAAAGTTCCTGGCAAGGGTAGGTGTTGCTAGGGTAGTTGTAAGAGTTCTTAGTCTTAGTGATGAATGTTAATCCATGATTATTGGTAGTATACAAATATATGTTCCTGTTATTTACTGGTATATGAGTTTTAAGGAATATGTGTATACATTCAGTGTGATATTGATGATGTGAATCATTTGTGATAAAGAGAAGTGATAATGGTTCAGCTAAAGGTCAGACGGGTAGAATCGGAGGTGGAAGAGATAAATCACAATCCACCTAATCGCATACAACAGATGATTGGTATATTAATAGAGCAGCAGGATATGATTTATGAGTTAAGGGATGAACTCTGACAAGTAATAGCAAAAACAATGAAGATAGAGTCCAATTGACATAAGATAAAATGAATCATGAAGAAACGGCAGAAAGGATGACTCGACCTCCAAAATCACCACCACATATTGAACAAACCAGGAATCACATGGGGTGCTAGCTTGAGATGAAAGAGATCTATAGTTCTGGGTCTCTGAGTTTTATAAACACTTGCCTCCAGCATTTAGGGGAAGGTTTGACTCCCATGCAGTAGAAGATTGGTTGATCTAACTAGAGAAAATCTTCGAAGTGCTAGAATGCCCGACTGAGGTGAGGGCGAGATTGGCCATCTATAAGCTTAAGGGAGACACTGACAGGTGGTGGCGGAACATAGCTCTGACATTGTGGATCCAGAATGTGCCTTTGACCTAGGAGTCATTCTTGGAAAAATTCAATGACAAATATTTTCCCAAGTAAGTTAGCCTTGAAAAAGAATCAAAGTTCATGTCCATAAAACAGGGTTGTAAAAAGACTTTTGATGATTACTTGTCTCAGTTTATCAAGCTAGCCCGTTACTCCTCATACTTATGACACATGAATGTTGAGAAGTGAAGCTCTAATATGTTGATCCAAGGGTTGAGGTGAAAATTAAGAAAAAGGTTAGCCTCCCAATAATTTATTGAATTTAATAAAGCTGTGGAGGATTGCCGGATCACAAAGAACAATATGACGGATCTATACCCAGCTAAGGGGAAGGTTTGACTCCCATGCAGTAGAAGATTAGTTGATCTAACTAGAGAAGATCTTTAAAGTGCTAGAATGCCTGACTGAGGTGAGGGCGAGATTGGCTATCTATAAGCTTAAGGGAGACACTGACAGGTGGTGGCGGAACATAGCTCTGACATTGTAGATCCAGAATGTGCCTTTGACCTAGGAGTCATTCTTGGAAAAATTCAATGACAAATATTTTTCCAAGTTAGTTAGCCTTGAAAAAGAATCAGAGTTCCTGTCCATAAAGCAGGGTAGTGAAAAGACTTTTGATGATTATTTGTCTCAGTTTATCAGGCTAGCCCGTTACTCCTCGTACATGTGACACATGGATGTTGAGAAGTGAAGCTCTAATATATTGATCCAAGGGTTGAGGTGAAAATTAAGAAAAAGGATAGCCTCCCAATAATTTATTGAATTTAATAAAGCTGTGGAGGAGTGCCGGATCACAAAGAACAATATGACGGATCTATACCCAGCTAAGGGTGGTAGCAGCCGTGGTGAGCCTAGTAAGGGAAATTCTTCCCAAAAGCAAAAGGGTTAAGGATCCTTATCTAAGAGCGACAGTAAGAAACCCAATAGACTTGAGGATTGTGAGCACCAGAAACACCAAATGACATGGACATGTCCTTGTTATGGCAAGGCACATAGTGGCAAAATGTGTTTAGGGCAAGTAATTTGCTACAACTATAAGTCGACAGGACACATTACTAGTGAGTGCAAGCAACAACCGGTAGAGTAAAGGCCCAGGAATCAGGGCAGAGTATTTGCTATGACGCATGAAAAAGCATGGAAGTTTTCCACCTGATCCAAGGTAAAATCCTTCTCAAAGGCAGTTTTCTACAAGCTTTATTTGATTTGGGTGCTAGTAATTCCTTTATTGCCTATGACTGTGTGAAGCTCCTAGGATTGTATGTTCCTAAACTCCCATTTGATATGGTTGTGTCGACGCCGATGGGTGTTAAGGCTATGACTACTGATACTTGTTTTAATTGTGTGATAACCATTGAGGGGCATGAGTCCACGGTCGACTTGATTTGTTTGCCACTTTATCAATTAAAAGTTGTATTGGGTTTTGATTGGTTAACGGTGAATACTATGTTGCGGATTGTAGGAACAAGAAACTAGTTTATCCTACTTCGCAGAATAATAATAATGTAAGTACTAATTTAAACTTCATCTCAATCGCTAAAGCTGAGAAATGCCCAGAGAAAGGGTGCCAAGGGTTTATGTTATTCTTCTCCGTGTAGGAAGAGACCGAAGAAACTCTGGAAAGTATACCCATAGTAAGAGAGTTCCCTGAATGTATACCCATGTCCATTGATTGAGAACTTTGATTTATGGAATTGTGCCCTATCTTTTTTGTGTATGTTAGGGTTTTAGAGAGTTCATGGTGTTTTGTTGATAGTAATGGTGTCTTGTGTTATGGTTTGGATAAATGGAATTAGCTTCAGACTTGAATGGAAAGTTTAGAAATTGTGGTAATTTGTGTTTAAATTCTGCCTAAAATAGAACTTATGAAAGGAATGGGAATTTGATTCTTTCATTATTTCTATTGGATTCTATGCAATACATTATATGGGGAGTAGCCTCTGTTGTGAATTTTGACCATTAGAAATATATGTTGAAAAATTGAAAGTTTCATCAATGAAAACTCTATGCAAGGCAACTAGATTGCATGGAAGTTTTGAATGAGTAAATGGTGTCCAAAAATTATGAACCTTTCTAGTTTAATAGTAGATATGTCAAGCTTTAAATTGATATATAAGGGTTTCATTTTGATGTGTGTGGTGGAGGTTATGTATTTCCAAAGTTTGAGGTTGAAACTGGAAATGTTTTGGAACAGTATGGAAATTCGTTGAAGTCTGTATTTTGATGGTAGTAGATGGTAGTGGTTCATATTTTTCTTGTATAGAGGACTTAAAAAGATTTAACCAGGACTTAGAATCACTCTATTTTGTTTTTTTAGAATTAGTTATGATTTTTAGAATTTCAGCCAAGAAACAAGAATTTTCTTGGCCACGGCCAAAAGGTTCTTGGCCCCGACCCAAAAGCTTCTAACATGTTTTTAGCTACGGCCAAAGGTTTTTGATGCAACCAAAATGTTTTAGACCATTTATTGGTCACGGTCAGAGCATTCCATGGCCACAGCCAAACCCCAATTTCAGTACTTTACATTTTTGAATAGCGGTAACGAGTCTAGCTCTCCCCAACCCTTTAGGCTTTTGTTTGAGCTTCTTATAACTACCTAAAGGACCCAAATGTTAACCAACCCCAAGTGTTTTAGAGTTATTTAAATATTGAAATAAGGAATAACTTGTCATCCTTAATTCTGATTTTTAGGATTTGACATCTGCCCTGAGCATAAGAAAACTGTGCCCGAGTGACCATTTCTCCTATATAATGTATAATGCTTTGTATGTATGTGCATATCATCGAATGTGAATGCTATTGTGTATATAGATGTGACAGCTTTCATGAATACCATAAATGTTTCGAATGTGGAGATTGCCATGAATGTGTATATAGCTGTGAAAGCTATCATGAATGTCATGAATGTGTATATAACAGTGAAAGCTGTCATGAATGTGACAAATATTATGAATGTGAATGTTGTTGTTTGATGATTGCTTACATGTTTTGTGAAATTATATATCATATGAGTGAAATGTTACTACTGAGATTCATATGAATCTCACTTTTTCTAATAATTAACCTACAGCTAAGGCAAGCATATCAAAGGAGAAGCAGGTAACCAAGGGCATCTAGTGCTCATAAGTAGGAGATTAAGCTTTTTGTGTTGGTTATCAAACTGTTCAATGAATGTATGTGTTGTAATTAAAAGCATAATGTAGTAAGGTGGATGTATCTGTGTGTAATCCCCGACATGGGAAACTCCTGTAGACCCTACTAGATATTGAATATAACCCGAGAGTTGTCAGGAAATTTTGGTAAGTACTCTTATATTAATAAATGCACAAAACTAAATAGGCCAAATATATTTGAAAAGTAGAAGTGAGACCTTATTAAGAAAGTTTCGAAAAGTTTTTAAAAACCCACTTTATCACAGGACCAAATCCTGTCTTAAAGTCAGGACCTCTAATGATTTTTGAATTACCCTTTGATTTCCTATTTATTTCATTTCACGTTCTCGAACTATATTCATGGCTTCCAAGGTAGGGGTTTACATTCAGCAACTATCCAAACACATTATCCAGACTCACTAGTCTAATACCACAGTACTAGGCAACAACTACAATGCTAAGCACACAGGTTTTTGGCCTAGGGACACCACCCTATGCAAACTTACACATTAGGTCTTACCACCTCGAGCCTCCTCTTGTCACAATTCTCAAACACATAACATTTTGCCAGCCTAGGTACTGGCACCCCTTCTATGTACACTAATACCATTGCTTTCTAAAATTGCTGTTACGGGTATTGGTATCCTTAACATGTGAACCAATACCACCAACTAAGTACTAGTATCGCCTCTATGTCTACTAATACTACTGCTCTCTGATATCGCTAGTACCATCACTTAGGTACTGATATCTCTATCCCTTCCTTCTACAAGTTGGTTAACAAACAAGGGTGGTCTAAATCTTTAGTTTCCTCTGCTATCCATGACTCCCAGTCACATTAGTACTAATATAGGATCACTATACTATTAACATGAGCAGAGAATATAACCTATAGTTAGAACCCCTTGTTGTGATTGGACCTTCACCTTTGAGCAGACAATTCCATTACCAGAATCATGGCTCTGATACCAAAACTGTAAAACCTTACTTCTGTAATCTACCTAATAAGTTATATGCAATAAATTCAAACCACTAAGCGATATTCTTTTGTAATGTTCTTTCAATTCCTAACCTTAAGACAGGATTCAAACCTGTAATTGAGTAGGTTTTTTTAAATATTTCAAAATCTTACCGAAGCATCTTATAACGGTTTGCAACTTCATTGTTACTCATCAATTCTTATCTTTATTTAACTCAATTAAAGTGATTCATTGCTTATTTCTCTACTCATTATTAAATACGTTCATATTCAAAAATACACAAATCTAATCAAAGTACATAAATAGTGCATTACACTTAAATCTTCAATTCTCCTTTGTATTTCCCATTGCATGTCTTCATACATCCTTCCTCTGTACACATTATACCTATATGGTTGGGTGTGGGAGAGTGGGATACGAGAAAATCTCAATAGTAAGCTTTACTAACTAGGCATACAAGATTCAAGCTTAATGCATGACTTGCTTGCTTACATAAATTCATACCAGCATAATGACATACTTGCATGCTCAATACTTTACACATTACACCTATGGTCATAGCATAAGTAAAAATAGATCTTCAACCATTAATACATGCTTCATACCATTTATCAAAGCAATTAACCACAAAAATGCTTAAGCATACTTCTCAAGTAAAAGTAAGTCAAGAAGGTTATACTACCTTCTATCTTCAAGTTCCCTTCTGGTTTCTTTTCTTCTAACCACTGAAGTTATTTGGAAATTCTCCCATTCTTCTTCCTTGTCATCTTATGGCCCTAGGTACATAACCATACATTAGAGTCATGATAAATGCATGACCAATGTGGCTATATAGGCTTTTAGGACATGTCTCTTCTATTTGGTTCCATATTGGCCCAAATTACTTGCCATAATTTCATAGGTTTGGCCCAATCTGCCATTTTTCTGACGAACTTTGAAAAATCATAATTAATTCTAGAAAGACCCAAAATGGGGTGGTTTAAAGCCTTATGTGACCCTATTAGGTCTACTTTAAGGGTAAAATATCAACCTCTACTAGTTTCAAGCACAAAAACCCAGACTTTACAATTAATCTTCACTTCCACAAATGTCTTTCCAGAATTAATGATTAACTTCATCAAATATAACTTTTTGTGTCCTTATCCAGTTGCAACATATTACCCATAAAATTAAATCTCAATATATCTACTTTAGTTTTGGAAAATGTCATGGTTATTTGATAAAGTTTAATCATTTAAAAACACGCCAAATTCTTCATTGCCATAAGAAAATTTCCAAGCTTAATGCCCAACTTTCAAAATCATAACTCACTTCCTACTTATCTAAATTTTGCATTCTTGAGCTTAGTCTCTTAGCTTTCCAATGTTAAGGTTTTTAATCCAGGCCTTCTAAATTTGGGACCAAGGGCTATTCCCACTTAGTTTTTTGTGTAGAATCCAATCAAACCTTCAAAATGATCAAATTCCCATTTCTTTTTTAATACACTGTTTAGGCCATAAATTTAGGGTTTTCTACACCAAATCACAATTTAATCACCAAACTTAGTTCATTTGATTCCAAAACAACATATAATCACATATATATGATGAAAGCTTCATGAGCCCTAACAAACCCTAAAAGGGTAAAATTAGGGCAGCAAGAACAAATCCACCAAAACTTAACCAACCAAGACAACATATACATCAAAATGTTACTCTTACTAACCTCTAGCTCCTTCTTGAGCCTTTTTCTTGATTCTCCACTTTTTCCTCTTGCAAGACAGGTAAAGACTACTCTTCTTTAAAAGCAAACAAAAATCATAAAAATGAAGCTCTTGAAGAGGAGAACAAGATTTATGAAGAGCTTTTGAGCTTGAAAGGTGATTTACCTAGTGAAAATGGACCAAGAAGCTTGCCTCTCACACTTGTCTTCTTTCCTTATTCTTTCTTGTGTCTTAGATGGAGAAGAAAGTGAGAGAGAGTGTGAATAATGATCAAATTTTCTCTTCCCTCATTCTTCTTTTGCTCGGCCAAAATTTTCTAAAAAGAAGAGAAAAATATGTGATCCACAATTACTCTTGTTGGACAAGTTAAAGTGATTTACCATGAGTAGTAATTAGAACAAATTACCATAGTAATTCCATTAACTCTCTTTCCTTCCTTCTTGGTCCCTTTTTGTATGAATTTTAACTACCAAAATGGAGGAAACGTTTTTGACTAATTGCCTCAATTTATCTTACCATTGGTTCATAATTTTCCAAATCGAAACTTTAAATTTTTGACTAAACTATTCTCTACTTTATTTGCCCCTTTATTTGCATGTTTTTGTGACAAAAAAGGGAGGGATTATTTGCTTTTCTAATCTCATAATTACTTCTTAATTTTGAAGAGCAAATCCTAGCCCTTCAATTTGTCTTCCAACTTTAACCTCAAGATCAAGTGGCAATTGTCTCTTTTACCCTTGATTATGGCAATATTATTTCTTACACCATTAGTTCTTTCAATTTTATTTTTTAATTCTTTGTAGATACTACTTCCCTTTTTCTTTGGACCCGGGTTAGGTTTCATGCTATTTCGACATATCCTAAAGGAATCATTTAATTTATTTTGACTAATTTGCACCGAAATTCATATTCTATTCTGAGTGCAGTTTCTAAAATTCATTTGGTTTCTTTTGCATTCTTGGGACTCTTGCTAAATTATAGCTTAGCAGTCCTCTCAATTTAGGCTTATTCTCAAGGCTTTAATCCCAAAATTTGGGATATTACATACGGGATAGTTAGTCCTTTGGAAGTAAGACCCGTAAGTACAAATTTAACCAAGAGTTACCTAGGGTGTCTTGGGCTAGGTAGGCTCAAGGCAAAACACCCGTGAGTATGCCTTGTATGGGGTAGAGGACCTAGGCTGCCAGATTGAGATTGCCAAGCGCCATGGTTCTATGGTAAGGAACCAGTTAGGCCCTTTGTTTGTTGTATACTTTAAGTCTTATTTCATTGATTATTGCTTTACATGCTTAGTATTCTGCATATCATATGAGTGCTTTATGTACTACCGAGATTGTTTCGAATCTTACCCTTTTTCACCAAATGGTATACAGTAAAGTCGTCTAGCTCTAAGGGTAAGGAAGGTAATAAGGATAGGCAAAGAGAAGGCTAATTAAATAAGGATTATCTGGTTTTCTTTTATTTTAGATGACTATATAATATGTGAATGGAATTAAGTAGAAGTAACGGTGGTGTACTAGTAACCGTGATACTAACCGCATTAGTTGTAACCAGCATGCTTGGTTTTTAGCAAATGTGCTAGTATCTAAACACGATAAATGAACTAGAATCAGGCAACCAAACACTAAAAGCCCATAAGTTAACCAGCACTACATAGGCTATTGCCAGAGAATGCTATGAATTTTAAATAAATGATTTTGAAGCTGATGAGTGGTAATGATTTTGCAAACCAATTGGAGACAACACAATTATTTTAAAACTTTTCAAAAAAAAACCCATCAAGTACATGATTAAACCCTATATTGAAGTCAAGAATTTTTTACTTGCTATTTGATAATGTCTCAATTTTGTAAGCATTACATGAATAAAACTCATCAAAATGTTTTATAAAATATGGTGTTACATTTATTGGTGTCAGAGCAGTTGATCTTGGCAAGAGCTAATGTACTTTGTCTTTATAAGTATACCAACATACTGACCAGAAGTCATGAATGATAAGAAAAGACCGAGAAGTAGGTCACCCCTTTTGGTTAACTAGCCTCTAGTGGAGGAGCACATACCAAAGGGTAGGCACTGTGTATTCTTTAGGAGAGGGGAGTATGGACCATTGATGATTCATACTACACAAAAAAGGGTTCCAACCGCTATAAGTATTAAGATAGGACCTACCCCTAATAGGAATTCTTCTACCAGACAAGTATGTGACCTAAAGGAGGATGAAATACTATAGGATACAGACTCTGTTGTTGAGTCTAGGGCTCTAGTGGTTGCATTAGCATTTGACCCATACCCAGATCACAAATTGTAGGAGCATCGTAAAAGGCTATATCTGAGGTTTTCTGATGATTTTATTTCCTCTATGGCACAATATACAACATTCTTAGCCTCGACAAAGAAGCTGTAAGAGCAGAGGGTTGAGCATGGGCTAATGATTACTGATGATGTTTGGATCTGAACCACACTATCCTATTTTCCTGATCGTACTTATTGCATCAAGAAGAAGAACGAGATCATAGTATAAGGTCTTTTTGAGTTCTTGCCTTTCTTTAATAACATGTATTTATATGAGAAGTATAATATGGACTAATAATAGTAGTATTAGCTTGACTAGCTGTAGTTGTTAGTGCAAGTGTTGGACCAAAAAGGGGGATGAATTTGGTGATCATAGAATAATGAACAGAAAATATAAAATGATAGAATTTAAAGCACAGTTAAGAGCTAGGAGAAATATCACCAAAGTGTACACTGGGAGTTATATTGGTTCAGCCACAACCACTTTAACCTACGTCCAGTATTAGATTCCAAGTTTTGATGATAACAAAAAATTATTGTGTGTTGTGGTAAGAAACTAATGTTTTGCAAGATTAGACAATGGTTGAAAATGTTACCAAATGCATTTCACAAAGTTCAATGGTTATTGCTATGATTTTAACTGATGCACTTGAGTGATGGAAGCAAGTACCCAATTGATAAGCAGTTTCACACTCGAGCACAAGTGAGTATTGAACTGAAAGTGTTTGACAAAAGCAAACTCTAGCTTAAAACACCAGGATAACTCAAATGATAGCCTCGACACTCGAGTGATGATGCTATTTGCACTCAAGCATAAAGACTCAATCATACAAGTGTTTGATAGAGAGTAATGTCAGGGATAGGAAATAATTGTTGCACTCGACCATAGACTCATTACTCGAGTAAAAGTCTTAAGTTCACTCAAGTCCTGCAAAGTATGCTAGAGAAGTGTTCACTCGAGAGCAAGAGTAACTTAAAGTGAAAACTGCACTTGAGTCCATGCGAGTGAAGCATAAAAAGTATTTGCCCAAGAATCAGCCAAAGCATAGAAGAGCAAGTGTAACCGAGTGGAGAGTACTTGCACCCGAGTGATACCTCAACACCCGCGAGTGAGAAATCTAACTCTTACCATTCTTGATGCAAGTACTAAAGTGAAAGAGTATCTTATATAAGAATATATTGTTCACTCGAGTAAAGATCAGTGTACTCGAGTGAGGCCCCACATCACCTGCCAATGCAAAATCACAATCTTGATAAAATAGGGTACGAGTGTTATCCAGAGACGCTTGAGTGAGACTAGATGCACTCGAGTGAGGATCCACATCACTCGCAAGTATGAAAATGCACTCTTTAAAAATCACGTGGAAGTGCAACACAAAAGCAGAAGTATAAGAGGAAATATGAAGATTCGCTCAAGTAATACTCTATCAGAAGCAAAAATACAACAGACTTATAGTGATCAATCCGAATATGGTTTAATATTATTTATTCATTCTATTTTCACTTATTATTATTTAACATCATTTAAGATATATTTCAAGTATGAAACAGAAGTTTGATTTTTTCAATTAGAAAGGCAAAGAGAAAGTCAAACAACGGTGGACAAAATCATTATGAACAACAAGCATGTACCTACCACGACATCTTGTTCAAATATTTCAAACGTATGCATGCTTTTCCACAATGAAATGCTCAGCTCTACAACGACTATTTTTCAACAAATAAAATCAGCTGACTATAAATGCAGAGCTTCAGAGACCATAAAAAACAAGAACTCAGAACAAGAATTCACACAAGAAAATTCACGAGTCTCTGTTATTCATATTTTCTTTGTATTCATATTGTACTTCAATGTTTATTATATTTGCTCTGAGAGAGAGTCTGTATACACTTCAAATTCTATTTTCATTTGATCTCAAGGTACAGGGATCTTGAGAGGGTAGAGATCTTTATGAGAAAAGCAGTTGAGAGAATTCCTAGTAGGATTGCTACTCATATGACTTACAAGATACAAGCAGTAGAGAATGTTGATACTCGTAAGACTTACGGGGGTGTAAGCAGGAGAGAACTTTGCTACTCATAAGACTTGTATATGTAAGAGAGAAAGGTCATAGTTTTGTTTTTCTGTGCACATAATGTTAGAACTGACTGATACCCAAGAGGGGGGTGAATTAAGTGTATGACAAAAACTTAAGAACTTTGAAAATCTTTTCACATCTTAATGAAAGCAGTAAGTATGAAGGTAATAAATTATAAATCAACAGTTAGATTAAATAATATATGCTGTAAATATAAGAGCTTAGGGAAGAGAATATACAAACTGTGATTTATCCTGGTTTGGTCTAATCTGTGATGGCCTACATCCAGTCTCCAGGCTCCTCTTGAGATTTTCAAATCCATTATCTTGTTGTTTAATCTAGGCACAAGAAACAATCCCTCAAGTTTAGCTGGGTACTTGTGAAACCTTTTACAAATCTCTTACTAAAATACTCTCCCTCACGGTAAGTCTTATGAATAGAGCAATCCTGAAGACCTTCCTCTCTTGCTTACCTGTGTAAGTCTTACGAGCAGCAACGTTCTCTAATGGTTGCACCTTGTAAGTCTTACGAGCAGAATGTCTTACTAGAAATTATCTCTACAGCTTCCCCCGTAAGGAAATCAACCTTCATAAGGTCCCTATACCTTGAGATCAATTCAAAAATATAGATGAAGATGTTTACAGACTCTCTCATAGAGTAGATGGAATGAACATTGAAGTACAATAGAAATATTCACTCTCTCAATAATAAGTAATATAGAAACTGAAGAACAGAGAGTATTTGGGTTGAAGTGTATGACTCATGATATTCGCATATTGGCATCATTGCTCTATTCTTTACTTTTTCTCTTCTCTGAATGCTACCATATTTATAGATGAGTTGTAGAACTGTTATAAGCATTCGTCTGTTGGAGTCCTATTGCTTTGTTTTGACCATTGAGCATATTTGAGAAACTAGCTGCTATGACCTGTCCGTTGTAATGCTGAGTATCCCGTTGAAGAGCTAGATGTCTCACTATGAGCTATACATCACGTTATGGAGCGGCATGTCTCATAGAGGAGCATAATGTGTGCGTTTGAATATTCAACAGTCTTTCATGGTGTTTGGTTGCTTGTCGTAGTAGGTAGCCATCATTCAGTTGTAATGATGATTTCCACCATAATTGACTTTCTTATTTGAATCTGTAATCCGAACATTTAATATCCTATTTCACACTTGAAATATATGTTAGTCAATGTTTAGATATGATAACAAGTAAAAACAAAATGATTCAATAACACTTAACCATATTTGGATTGTTAGTTGAGTGACTCTGTTTTGTTTTGGTTTCTCATAGTCTCACTCAAGTTCTTCAACTCTCACTCGAGTGCTTGTGTGTTTTGTACTACAGACTTCAGATTTTGTGTAACACTCACATCATTTTTATCAAGAGTATGATTTTTCACTCGCAAGTGATATGGGGCTTCACTCGAGTACAATGATCCTCACTCGAGTGAACAGTATATTCTTGTATAAGATACTCTTTCGTTTTAGCATTTGCACAGGAAGGGAAAGAGTTAGATTTCTCACTCGCGAGTTCTGAGGTATCACTTGGGTGCAAGTACTCTCAACTTGGGTGCACTTACTCTTCCATGCTCTGGCTGACTCTTGGGCAAACACTTACTACTCTTCACTCGCAGGACTAGAGTGTAATCCTTCTCCTCACTCGAGTGTTATCAGTCATGTTTGAGTGCTCTTCACATTTCTCTGCTCATATTTCTTCTCGGGTTAACACTATCATGTCAAAAATTGCATAACTTGGGTGCAAACCTTCACTTCACTCTAGTGTAGCTAAAATACTTCCACTTCACAGCTACCTCTGGACAAAACTCACACCAAAATATCAAGAGTGCATTTTTGTGCTCGTGAGTAATGTAGGGCCATGTCAGACTCGATTTATTCAATTGATTCTAAATTTGGAAAATGATGTATCATAAGAAAGCACTTATCATATGCATTCCAATATAAAAAGAATAAGCTCCAAACTCCTTGTATTCTGTAAGTTATGATCGAAAGAGTGTCTATCGCACTAAACCGCACAAGTGTCAACTTCCAGAAGGCGTAGCTCCTAGAATATAACTTCAAATTAGGCACATTACCTATCCATGGAAAGCACTTTGAGTCTAGTTTCAGATGGCATTAGTTTTGTCTCAATCTGATGTGTCGTTTGTGAGTTATGTCCAAAATACCAAACCTATCTTGAAATGTGATGGTGATTTCAGTGTCAATTTCCACGGATCATATCTCCTTCATCTAAGCTTCTTTTAATGTGATCTTAATGTACAATTTTCTTGTTGTGAGTCTTCTTTCGTATACCACTGATTTGTGTTCAATCTGATGTGTGGTTTATGAGATATGGCCAAAATACCAAAGTTTTACCAGGTGAGATGAAAAATAGAGCTGAATAGAGTAGTTCGATACTCAAGTGTGTTCATCCTGTACTAAAGTGCTACAGTGTAGCACTTGCTACAATGATTCTAGTGTAGCACTTGCTACAATGATTCTGCACTCTCAGTCTGCACCTTGAGTGCTATAGTGCCAAATAGTACTTGATAGCTACAGTACCGACCGCTAAAGTATCAAATAGTGCCGACTGCTACAATGCCAAATAGTACCATTTGATTTCCTTCTAACTATAGAAATCTTAGAGTTATTTCTAAGAACTTGAATCTTGATATTCCTATCAGATCTTGCAAGTTCTTCTTTCTTTAATATCTTTCTTTTTTATTTTCCTCTTGATAATCATTCTTCATTATAAGCAAAATAACATCAACCCACCATCGGGTTTATGACTTTCTTGCTTCTTGATTTTCTTGTTGATATTCATTTTCTTTCTTCTTCTCCCTCTTGTTCATTCTCATCAATTCAATAACTTCTTTGTTCATATTTGATAATTTGCCTTCTCATTCTTCCTCCATAATTCAACTTAATTAATCTGTAAGATATTTCACAGTAAACATAATAATTAGTCAAAGTATAAAATAAATACATTATATAAAATTTTTCCTCTTATCATTTTATATCTATATTTGACATCATCAAAACTAAACATATCTAACACGTAAGACTTGTCGCAAGGGGGAGAGAAATTTCTAAGTGTTAGAATATTTCTGCTCGTAGTCTATTCAAGGACGATTGTTGTTTTGCGGTGTTCTGAGAGCCCATTGAATCTTGGAAGATTAGTGAAAATCTCAGTAATTCTTGATCTTTGAGGACTGGACATAGGCCTATGATTTGGGTCAAACCAGTAAACTCTCCGTGTGCTAATCTTCTCAACTCTACTCTATCTACAGTTATTTTTATATCATCGTATCAACTGAAAAATATATCATATCACCCAATTCACCCCCTTGGGTGAAGCTTGCCTCTTTCACTTGGTATCAGAGTAAGGTCTTCTTTGAAGAGCCTAACAGCTTGAGAAGGATCCGATAAATGGCAACAATGGGTGGGAACATCCTTCCAGACGAAGCTTCAATCACTAGACCTCTTGGTCTTATTGGAGAACATTTTTTCATTCTGGAAAGCTAAGTTTAGAGTGTTTGTGATGGCTAACGAATACGGTCTATGCAATGTAATACAAGGCGCTAACTATGTTCCAATGAAGAAAATCGAAGATAGAGTCATTAAAAAGAGCCCAGAGGAGTTTGACAAAGATGATAAGAGGTTAGTAACGTTAAACAGTAAAGCTATTTTAATGATATAGAGTGCCCTCAGTCAACAGGAATATTTCTGAATCTGCACACTGCCAACAGCTAAAGATATGTGGGATGCTCTTGAAATCGCTCATAAAGGCACATCCGAAATCAAAGAAAATAGAGTCAATACTCTAATTACAAAGTATGATTTGTTTTAGATGAAACTTGGAGAAAGAATCTCAGAATTCGAACTCAGATATACACATCTTGTTAATCAACTATTGGTACTTGGAAAGGCATTTGATCTAAATTCTCAGGTAAGAAAGATCCTTAACATTCTTATGAAAGAATGGGAAGCAAAGGTAACAGCTATCAAAGAATCTAAAGGAGAGTCAATGAGGTCCGTAGTTGCTCTCTTTGGTAGTCTTTCAGAGTATGAAGGAAAGTTAAGGTTCAAGAAGGAACTAGAGAGCTCGATGATAAAAAAGAAAAGAGGAGTTTCACATAAAGCCATCAAGGAAGATGAGTCTTCTGAAAATGAAGATGTCCCTAATGATGATGATATGGGGATGATCGTGAGAAAATTCAAGAAGTTCTGTGGAAAAGGCCAAAAGAATTTCAAGAACTATCAAGGTGGACCAAGCAAGAAAGAAAACAAGGAGCAACATATAGTATGCTATGAATGTACAAAGCCTGGACAAATCAAATATGAATACTTCAAAAACAAAGACAAAAAGAAGCAGAAAAAGAAAGCATACATATCATCTATATGGGGTGATAGCTCGTCGGATAAAGAAAGTGAGAATGACAAAGTTGAAATCTATGCTTGGTAGCCAAAGAAGAAGAATCAGATTTTGAGGTAAGTGATTATGAACCTACTTATAATGAGTTATTATCTAAATGTAATGCATTGCATACTAAATTCATCAAGGTATCTAAAGAAATGGTTAGTCATAAGAAGAAAGTAAAAGAGTTAGAAAGTACTGTTATATTATCATGTACATTATGTGAAGAAAAAGACAAGAAAATAAGTGATTTAACAAACATTGTGGAACAATTTACTAAAGGAAGTAAAAATCTTAAAGTTATTCTAAAATCTCAAAGAGCCTCTTTTGATAAATCTAGAATTGGATATAAGTCCAATCAGGATAAAAACAGAGGAAAAAAGAAAAAGGGCAGTAGGATTTATCTCAACTATTTTAAGAATTCTGTGCATACATCAAATCCATTTGCATCATGTAGTTATTGTAATAGGAAAGGACATTAAACTTAATCATGTTATTTTAAAAAATGACAGGTCATTGTTATGTATAAATGGGTTTTGGAAGGGACGCATGTACCAAAAGTAATACATACTAACCACAAAGGACCCAAGAAAGTGTGGGTACCTAAAACTTGATCACATTACTCTAGGTATGTCTCAAAACATCATGAGCAAACAAGTGATACATTGATAATAGATGCTCGAGACACATGAATGGTGATAGAAACAAGTTCACCATACTAGAAACCAAAGAAGGAGGACAGGTAACTTTTGGAGGTAATCAATATGGACGTATTGCTGGAATTGGTTAAGTGGGAAAATTCGATTATGTTCAAATCAATGATGTATATTATGTTGAAGGATTATACCACAACCTCCTGAGTGTGAGTTAAAGCACTGACAAAGATAACTGGGTGATCTTTGATTCAGAAGAATGCTTGATAATAAACAAGAAGGATCTAATGCTTAACAAAGAATCTATCAAGGCAAAAATCAAACTCAAAGGGACGGTAACTATTATACTATTGATTTAAATTCAAATTCTTCTGAAAATTGTTTTCTTTGTAAATCAGAGGAGAGTTGGTTATAGCTTAAGCGTCTGGCTCTTGTTAATATGAACAAACTTGACAAATTGATTAGAAACGATTTAGTTGTTGGTCTTCCTAAACTTAAATTCAAAGATGACATGATTTGTAAGGAATGTCAAAAAGGAAAACAAACTAAATTTTCTTTCAAAACAAAGTATGAGATTTCTACTTCCAAGCCTTTACAATTACTTCATATAGATTTGGTTGGTCCAGCGAGAGTAAAAAGTTTTGGAGGAAATTTATATACTTTAGTAATTGTCGATGACTTTACAAGATTTACATGGACTATATTTAGTAAAATGAAACATTTGTTGATTTTATTATGTTTGCTAAGAAGGTTCAAAATAAGAAAGGTATTTCTATTATCTCTGTCAGGACAGACCATGGAAGAGAATTTGGCAATCAACGTTTTGAAAACTTTTGCAACAACGAGGGAATATATCACAACTTCTCTGTACCTAGAACGCCTCAGCAGAATGGAGTAGTAGAGAGGAAGAACTAAGTCCTCACAAAAATGGCAAAGGCAATACTCAATGAAAAAGAAATGTCACAAGTGTTCTGGGCGAATGCTATAAGTACTGCATGCTATATTTCAAATCGAGCATATATTCACAAGTTACTTGGAAAGACACCATATAAACTCTATAAAGGAAGAAATTCAAACTGTGCTTATCTTTATATCTTCGGACGCAAGTGCTTCATTCATAACAACAATAAAGCATTTTAATGAAGAGGAGATGGATTTGATAAAGAAAAACAAAACTATTTCCAATCAGACTAATTTTGAAACAAATGATCTTCAAAATAAAGAAGGTGTTGATGATCATGCTCAACCAAAAGTATGGAGACATATTAAAGATCATCAATCAATCAAGTAATTGGAGATATTCACGAAGGTATCAAAACCAGAAATAGAATTCTTAATGAGAATTAAATCAATTTTAAAGGATTCAAGTTTGGGATTTGGTACCTCGACCTAAAGATCACTCGGTTATAGGAACCAAATGGGTTTTCAAAAAAAACTTGATGAATCAGCAATCATTGTGAGAAATAAAGCAAGATTGATTGCCAAAGGCTACAATCAAGAAGAAAGTATTGATTATGAGGAAACATATACTCCAATGGTAAGATTGGAAGCAATACAAGTACTCTTAGCTTTTGCTTGTATTAAAGGTTTTAAACTTTATCAAATGGATGTGAAAAGTTCTTTTCTCAATGGTTATATTATGGAGGAAGTATATATCGAACAACCTCTTGGTTTTGAAGATGAAACAAAACTTGATCATGTTTTCAAACTTAGGAAAGCTTTGTATGGTTTAAAACAAGCACCCAGGGCTTGGTATGAAAGGCTAAGAAAATTTCTTCTTGATAAAAACTTTGTTAGAGGAAAAGTAGATACAACTCTTTTCATCAAACATAACAAAAATGATCTTCTAATTGTTCAAACTTATGTTGATGATATTATTTTTAGTGCTACTAACGAATCTCTTTGTTAAGAATTTTCCAAGCTTATGCAGGGAGAGTTTGAAATGTCCATAATGGGAGAATTAAACTTCTTTCTTAGACTTCAAATCAAGCAAAGGAAGAATGGGATATTTGTATCTCAAACAAAATATTTGAAAGAATTATTGAAGAAGAATGAAATGGACAATGTTAACAGAGCTGATACTCCAATGAGCTTTACAACATTATTGGATGTTGACGTAAAAGGTCCTGACTTCAACATCACCAAATATAAAGGAATGATTAGTTCATTACTCTATCTAATAGCAAGCAGGCCGGATATACAATTCATTATTGGAATGTGTGCAAGGTATCAATCTGCTCTTAAGGTATCACATGCAGAGACTGTAAAAATAATTTTCAAAATACCTAGGTGACACTGCAGAACTTGGCCTATGGTATCCAAAAAGAGGAAACGAATATTTGATGAGCTATTCAGATTCAGATAATGGAGGATACAAAATTAACAGGAAAAGTACAAGTGGACAATGTCAATTCCTTGGAGGCTCTCTGGTATCATGGTTCAGTAAGAAGCAGAACACAGTATCATTATCTTCCACTAAAGCTGAATATATAGTTGCAGCAAGCTGTTGTTCTCAATACTATAGTTGAAGCAACAACTTCAAGATTTGGGGATATATTTAAAGGAGATACCAATTTACTGTGACACTACTAGCACTATTAGTTTGGCCAAGAATCTTGTACAACATTCAAGGACCAAGAACAAAGATATACAACATCACTTCATTCGAGATCACGTATAAAAGAAGGATGTCAAAGTAGAATTCATATCGACACATCATCAACTTGCTACATATTCACAAAGCCGATAGCTAAAGTACAATCCCTATATATACAAAGAGAATTGGGAATGGTTAATCCAAATGAGTTTTAAGTTTTTCTTGCTAATTATTATGTTTAATATAAGTTTTGATGATAATCATACTGATTTAGTCATCAAGGTATATAGAAAGTGTTTTTGCAAGACTATCACTCGAGTGCAAGGCAATTTAGCGCTCGAGTCAAAGATGAATTCTCGAGTATGGAACCATCTTATATGCTCTGCTTCTAGCTATGTAAAATAAGGATTAACAAAGTATGTAAGAACTCTTAGAAATCACTTGAGCATACCAAAAGTATCAAACCTCACTCAAGTGAGGGAAGCATATTACTCAAGTGATATAAGAACAAACTTGAAGTGCAACAAGAACACTCAAGCAGCAGAGAAAGATATAACTTCAAAGCATGGTTACTCAAATGATCTTGGAGGACTTGAGTGCAAAGACAAACAATATAACAAAACATACTTAAACCAGGTACGCATTTACATGCTTTATGAAATTTTTGTTTTTATACTCGAGCATAAACATGTATCACTCTAGTGTTGTATGAACAACACTCGAGCACTAGGGTTATCACTCGAGTGTTGGAACTTATATTAGATACGCGATAGTTCAGACCGTCACACTTCTCCTTCTCACTCAAAAGTGTCTCTTCACTCCTCATCCATACCTCTTCATCTCCGATCATTTCTCACTGATTAAACGCCTCAAATCTCTTTAAATTTCTATTGTAACATTTCAATCTTCACTGAAAGGTCAGATTTTTCCACCATAAATCTCCTTTTCTTGCCCTAACCGAATAGCATTCCCAGAAAGCAATCAAAATTTTCTCTATTCTGCTATTCTTCGATTCATTTCTGAATCATGGCTAGAACAAAGCTTCCTTAAGTTTCCAAAAAATCTCTAACGCCTTCACCTCCTCATTCTGAAGCTAATAAGTCAGAAACTCCAATAACTACTCCTACACCTACTGTATCTCTTACACCCATACTATCTTCTAGTCCAACACCTCCTCCAAAGCCCAAAACCACCAAGAAAAGAACTTTGGCTAAGAAGATTCATCCTAAGCCTAAGATGGCTAAGAAGGACCAACGTCCACCAAAGAAACCAAAGGGAGTTGTCTTTAAAGAGCCTATTGTCACTCGCCCTCAAGTAAAGGAAGTAAAGGGAAGAGGAAAGATGACTGCCACTGAAGAACCTCAAGAGTCTTCCTCTGATGATTCCTTTAATGTGCACCTCTGGGAGGCATTAGACAAATTGAAGTTCGATGCCTTGATAGGCAAGTTTGCCTCCCAAGCCGGTGCTTTGGGTTCTCATCAGGTTGGCCAGACCAGTGCAACTGCTTCAGGAGTACCTTTTACTTCACAAGCTTTGGAGGAAGAACAAGTCACAAATCCTCTATAAGGCTTCAATGTTCAAGAAATGAAGCCATTTGATCAAAAGGTATATGATTCTGAGTTTGCTTATAAAAGCTTTTATCCTATAGTTTATGTAGATTTGGATTATTTGAGGAAAAATTGTAGTCTAGATTTTCAACCTTTCCTTGGATACTATGATCCCTAGTTGAATGTGCATCTTCCTTTTTCCCTACTATTGTGAGAACTTTTTACTATAATATGGTAGTCCAAAACATAAAATCTAGAGCTGGAGAGTTGATAGAGGAAGAAATTTCCACCAATATTAGAGGGCAGCATATTATGATATCCCCTTCCATTATAAATAATATACTTGGCTATGTTGCACCTCTATCAGATCCACCCACACCCTCTGCAAATGAAGCCTTTTAGAAATTAAGGCCAAATGACCGTATAGGACCTCTTAATTTTAAGCCTATTGATATTCCTGACTCTATTTATGCCCTTCACTATATATACTCTCATAGCATTGTAAACAAGTCCAAAAACTATACCCAGTTTTCCTAGAGAGATTACTATTTATTGGCCTCCTTCCGAGCTGGTCTACAAAGAAATGTGGGGGAGCTTATTTTTGGTGAGATGAGAAGATTTAAATTTTCTTCATCAAGATACTCCACAATTCCATATCAACAAATTGTGTCCTTCATCCTAAAGCACAATAAAGTTTGATACTTGGAGGGAACTGAGAAGGTAAATATTATGAGGTTTGGCAAGTTCAGTTGACACACATGGGGATCAATCTTCCAATTAGCCAAACTAAGGCTACATCTAAGAGAGAAGCTACTCCTTTGAGAGGTGATGAGGCTCAGTCTTCTGCACAAGGACCAACTCCACCTCCATCTTTCCTAAATGCATCGCTATCAAGCTATCTGAGCAAAGTGATCAATCAAGCGGTGTCAGGTCTGAAAAAGGAATTGTTAAGTGAGTATGAGAAACTAGTAGAAAAAATGGAAACACAAGTTTCAAGATTGGTGGACAAGGCTAATGCCAATTTTGGTATAATGTTTAAGGCACAAGAAGAACAGTCACAAAGAATCACTGACATGGAGATCTACTTGCGTACTCATCTTCCACTACTTCTACTGAGGTGCCTCTAAAGTCTACTTCTACTAGGCCTCACCTTCTTAGCCTCAGACACATGTACTTTTCACTAACACTCATTCCTAGATTGAGGTTACTTATGACCAGCCATCAACTTCACCACCGCAACCTCTACTCCTCAGCCATTATCTCCACCATTTATACCTGAACCATCATCTCCACTATTTGATCCATTCATTGCCATAATGGTATATACCCCAGCAAAGCCTTTTGATCTTACTTTTCCTCAGCCCCCTTTTGATGCTGACAAAATGGGGGTGAAGGATGTGTTATGTTCTTGAGCTATTTTCTCTGATATAGGAGTCTTTTGGTTTAAGGGGGAGTATTGGGTAGTTTTTATATATTGGGGAAGGTTTCTGTATTTAAGCTTTTTTCTTTTATGACTTGGATGTATTTGGATTTTATGGGTAGGTGTTGATTAAAACTTACTATTATACTCCACAAGTTCATTACTCTATATATGATCATTTTCAGTTTTTTGTTCAAATATTATAGAACTATGACTTATCTTGGCATTTATTTTCCATTGGAACTATTGCAGGAAACTTAAGAAGTTAAGCGCAAAAATCTGGAAAGTGAGTCAAAACTTCAGTAAATATACATTTGGAAATCTTTAAAGTGTTTTCAAAAATTATCACTTCAATTAAGTTTTATAAAATCCATCACAAAGGTTTTGTCATCATAAAAAAAGGGGAGAATATTAGATTCCAAGTTTTGATGATAACAAAAGATTATTGTGTGTTGTGGTAAGAAACTAATGTTTTGCAAGATTGACAATGGTTGAAAATGTTACCAAATGCATCTCATAAAGTTCAATGGTCATTGCTATGATTTTAACTGATGTACCCGAGTGATAGAAGCAAGTACTCGAGTGATAAGCGATTTCACACTCAAGCATAAGCGAGTGTTGAAATGAAAGTATCTGATAGGAGCAGACTCTAGGTTAAAATACCAATACAACTCAAGTGATAGCCTCAGCACTCAAGTGATGATGCTATTTGCACTAAAGCATAAAGACTCACTCATGCAAGTGTTTGATAGAGAGCAATGCCAGGGATAGGAAATGATTGTTGCACTCAAGCACGGACTAGATACTCGTGTGATAGTATCAAGTTCACTCAAGTCCTATAAAGTGTGATACAGGAAATGTTCACCTGAGAGCAAGAGTAATTCAAAGTGAAAACTACATTTGAGTCCATGAGAGGAAAGCATAGAAAGTGTTTGCCCAAGAGTCAGCCAGAGCATGGAAGAGCAAGTGCACCCAAGTGGAGAGTACTCACACCCAAGTGATGCCTCAGCACCCTCGAGTGAGAAATCTAACTCTCTCCATTCCTGATGCAAGTGCTGAAGTAAAAGAGTATCTTATACAAGAATATACTATTCACTCGAGTGAGGATCAGTGTACTCGAGTGAGGCCCCAAATCACCTGCAAGTACAAAATCACACTCTTAATAAAATAATGTGTGAGTGTTATCCAGAGACGCTCGAGTGAGACTAAAGGCACTCAAGTAAGGACCTGCATCACTCGTAAGTGTGAAAATGCACTCTCTCAAAATCACATGGAAGTGCAACACAAAAGCAAAAGTAGAAGAGGAAATATGAAGATTCACTTGAGTGATGCCTTAGTACACTCGAGTGATACTCTGTTAGAAGCAAAAACACAACAGACTTATAGTGATCAATCCGAACATGGTTTAATATTATTTACTCATTCCATTTTCACTTATTATTATTTAACATCATTTAACATATATTTCAAGTGTGAAATAGGAGTTTGATCATTTGACTTAGAAAGGCACAGAGGAAGTCAAACAGCGGCGGACAGAATCATTAGGAACAACTAAGCACGTACCTACCATGATATCTTGATCAAATATTTCAAACGTATGCATGATGTTCCATAATGAAATGCTCAGCTCTACAATGACAATTATTTAACGGAAAAAATCAACTGACTATAAATGCAGAGCTTTAGGGACCATAAAAAACAAGAACTCAAAACAAGAATTCACACAAGCAAATTCATAATTCTCTGTTATTCATATTTACTCTATACTCATTATACTTCAGTGTTAATTATATTTGCTATGAGAGAGAGTCTGTATATACTTCAAATTCTATTTTCATTTGATCTTAAGGTATAAGGACCTTGAGAGGGTAGAGATCTTTACGAGATAAGTAGGACTTTCTACTCATAAGACTCATAAGGTATGAGCAGTAGAAAACGTTGATACTCATAACACTTATAGGGGTGTAAGCAGGAGAGAACGTTGTTGCTCATAAGACTTGTATACATAAGAGAGAGAGAAAGGTCATAGGTTTGTTTTTCTGCACGTAAGACTTGTCGTAAGGGGGAGAGAAATTTCTAAGTGTTAAAATATTTTTGCTTGTAGTCCATTCAAGGATGATTGTTGTATTGCAGAGTTCTAAGAGCCCACTGAATCTTGAAAGACTAGTGAAAGTCTCAGTAGGTCTTGATATCTAAGGAATGGAATAGGCCTGGGATTTGGGCCTAACCAATATAACTCTCCATGTGCTAATCTTCTCAACTCTACTCTATCTATAGTTATTTTCATATCACCGCATCAACAAAAAAATTTATCACATCACCCAATTTACCCCCTTCTTGGGTGAAGCTTGAATCTTTCATCTAGTCCTCTGAGCTCCTATGAGAGTTTCACTATATCTTCCAAGATTCAGTAGGTTCTTAAAACCTCAATACCCAGCAAGTTCCTTCACTGGACACTTGCTCCCCCTTACACGATATAAACTAATCCCTGACTTAAGGTTCCATAACCTTAAATTGATCTTAATAATGAATATTGAGTTTGTAATAAAAAAGTCTCTCACAAAGTGCATATAGAATCACTGAAGTACAGAATGAATAAATTAATAGAAAACATAGCAAATGTGAATTGATCATTGATGGCTCAATATTTTGTTCTATTTTTCTCCATTGAATGTTTTCATATATATAGTTGAGTTTGATAGCCGTTGTTAGCATTTCAACGTGTCTGTTAGAGTCACAAAGCTTTTTTTGAACGTTCTTTATATTTGAAAAATAGCCGTTAAGGTAGGTGAGTGTTAAGAATGTTACATTCTTTGTAAAGTGTCTTCTCTATCTTTAGCATGATCTCTTCACTATTTTCTTGTAAAAATACTTCAAACACTAATACAATGAAGTGTTAGTCATAATAACATTAAATTAAATATTAACAAATAAATATCATGTATTCTAGGATTTATCACTCGAGTGATCTCTTCCAGAACTTGGTAGAGTGTTTGATCATCTTTTTAGACTTCATTACTCGAGTGATTTAGGGCCATCACTCGAATGATAACTCAGGTGATCCCTTGTAAATCTTGGCAGAGTTACAGGCTGTTTTTCTTATCCTATCACTAGAGTGGTCACTCGAGTGATTCTTGGTTATTACTCAAGTGATTACTTGAGTGATACCTCTTAAAATCTGGTCGAGAGTTTTAGAACATTTTCAGCAGACATAACTCAAGTGGTAACTAGAGTGATGAAGAGTCATCACTCAAGTTTTCCCTCCCAAAATCTGCCAAAGACTTCATTTCTAGTTTTGTGACTTCTTCTCATTCTTCATCACTCAAGTGCTTACTCGAGTAATGGCTTTACATGCTTTAAAATGTTCTATTTCTTTATTTAGAAACCTTTATTTAATTAAATCATTTGTTACACCATTTTTATCATCAAAACATAGGATCTAACATTCTCCCTCTTTTTGATAATGACAAAACTTGGTGATTTTTGAACAAACCAATTTGAAAATATTTTGAAGTTTCAATTAAAAGCATATGGTTAAGTTTGCTTATATTAAATTGACAACCCTGCATACATAAGCAGAAACAGAGTTCATTAGTCTCAAGAACGTGATAGTAATCCAATCATAACATTAAACTTTAAAATGACATAAAAGTTCATAAAAGTCAGAAAGCTCCTTAAAATCCATATACACCCATATATCCCCATGCTATATATATGCAGGCACATGTGTCAGTTCACCAAAATCATGCTAGTTTTTCTCCCTTTTTTTGGCATCATCAGAAAGGATGATCTAGGCAGAGATACTGGAATTATAGCTGTGTAGGATGGGTCTCTGATAGTGATAGGTGTGTCTCAGATGGGGAGGATACATCATTGTGAGTATCACCTCCTCTAAAAGGAAAAGTATGTGACTAAGATAGAATGGGCTCTGTACTAATAAGAGGAGGTATCTGGAGAGGGTCCTGTGGGTAAGGACATAGAGAGGAGTATGCTGTGGTGGTGGTGATGAAGGTTGTTGTGAAGTGTCCACCAACTCCTTAGTGTCATTCGAGTGCTAAGAATGATAAGATAGAGTTTGAGCTAATGGTTTAGTGCTATTAGGTGAGGCTATAAGTGTGGTAACTGAGCTAGGTTGAACAGTGGCCGCTTTCGTCAAGGTTGATGTGGACCTGAGTAGATGTCGATGGATTAGTCATGGTAAAAAGGACAGTGCTCAGTGTGGTGTGAGGAATGGTATGATATGGATAAGATAAAGGGTAAAGGCAGAAGTTGGAGTTGAGGCAAGTATAAATGGGCCAGGAGTTGAGGAGGTACTTGGTGTGAGGGCATCAACCTTCTCATGGAGAGACCAAAGAAGGCAAGCAATATCCTTTAGTGTATTAGTCTGAGCTTCTTGCCAGGCCAACATTGCTTGGTTGTGCTTGTTAAGTGCTTGCGTTTGATCCAGTACTACCTAAATGTGTTTGTTCATATGCTCAACCATATCTCCCATCTTGAAGTTCATGTAGGTTATAAGTTCAGCGTTGGTATTAGAATGACCACATAAAATCCCTGAAGCACTTCCTCAGGTAATTCTATATTGAAAACCCAAAGAAAAATAGTGATGATGTAGCATAGGCCTGAGTATCTTCTGTTTTGCTGGTCTCAGTCTTAGAAATCTTCTTCTTAGGAGTTGATTCCAATAGCTTCTTTAGGGACAGTTCGATTCCCAACTTCCTAATTTGATTCCTACCATCCAACAAAAGCCTCTCAACTAGTTCAGTAGGCTCTAGGTACTAAATCTTATTCTTTTTTTGAAATAAAGAAATAAGTTGGGGGAATGGCATTAGTGTAGTCCAGATTCAAGAAAACCTATACCTTTTGATCATATAAAAGATAAGCTCACCCAAATTCCACTATTATTTAAGAATTATAGAGGCCATATTTCTAAAGTCCCTCTCAATAAAATGAGTAAAGTTATTAGATTTTTTAACAAGTGCTCAAGAGAAAATGTACTATAAGACCTTATGCATTTCACACATATCACTGGGGTTGAAGAATAGGAGTTCTACTCTCTTGCCAGGCCTCAATATACTTAATAATTGATTAGAGTCTAGATTGACTTGGAAGGAGAGATCAAGGATTCTTGCCATCTTACTTTGGCTACCATTTCCTCTTCTACTTTTTACTTAACACATCATTTATTGGTTCCAAATTGCAATAAAGGTATCAACTATTTTTGTGCAATAAGGAAGTTTCCCAGATAGTCAGGGCATATAAGGTTCCAGATAAGAACTCAAGTTAAATTTCAAGACTTCATATAAAACTTAGAGGTCAATATAAAATATCTTACATGCTTTTCTTTGGGAGAAGTGTTCTTTATACTTCAGGGATTCTTTGAGTTTGTTGGTGTTGAATCCCTTTAGAGGAATGGTGATTTCTTCTTCCTTTTCTCCTTGTCATTTTTTAAGTGGTGATTTTGAACCATTGGAATATGTTCTTTTCTCCCCTCCCTTAGATTGGTAGGCTTCATCTAACATACTTATCATTGCTTTGGCAAGTTTCTTATCATACTTTGGTTTCTTTGGTCCTTGCTTTGACCAAGTTTGAGTGTCAGAGGAATCCGTCGAAGGTAAAGTAGGAGGGGCTAATTTCTTCCTATTTCCTTCAGGTGTTGGCTTAGACTTCGCCCTTGTTATAATTGGTTCTTAAAACACAACCCCTTTTGCCTTTGGTTGAATTTTGGACTTTGGGGTTGGTGATTTCTTATGTTTCTTGGGTGGAGGAGATGAAGGAGATTCAAATGATTCTGAAGACTCAGAAGACTCCGTAAATACATTTTGAGGCACCTTGGTCTTAACTATTGTGATTAAAGCCTAAAAATAGATTTTTCTACTTTGTTGAGTATGCACAATCGATGGCAGGGCAGCGAAATATGAGAAATCTAAAAGGTTTTTAGGACTGAAAATTGATGGGTTTTGACAATAATGGAGTAGGCAAGTGTTTGGAAATATTTTAGATAGAGGTTAGGGAGTGTCACTAGGAGTGATAAGGTGACAATGACAGAGTGCCAATACTTATAAGCTACTATACCCGACATCACTCAAGTGATCCTGGGGAATTACTGAGTGGTCACTAGAGTGATCAAGCATGACTGATACGCATCAAAATTTTAATGTGTACTTGGCATGAATAATAAAATACTTACCCATGTATATTTCCTTTATGATTTGAAGGCACTGGATATTATATTTGAGTCAAAACTTGGTTTATTCGTAATCTGCACTGATGATCACTCGAGTGATTCTAAGACATCACTAGAGTGATCTGTCTCTTCAACTTCTGACTATTTACTTTCAACTGTTATGCCATTACAATTTGATTAAATTTGAATTAATGCCCATTGTTATGATTTCCATGTCATCACTCAAGTGGTAACTCGAGTAATGCCAACCATCACTTCCAGTTAGCACTCGAGTGATGACTTGATCATTGGAAGTTGTAACTCAAGTGATTGTGATCTCTTTTCACCTCTACTTTACTTACCACAAAAAAGAGTATCAAGGTCCTACAAAAATAAATTACTAGATACTCTGATACTTAAGTCAGAAATCATCAAAACATAATGAAATTACATTTTCTAACATATAGCAACTTACAATTCATTGGGATTTACCATTCCCAATTCTCTTCTTGTAAATAATAATTCATCTTTTTTGAGGGCTTTTGTGGAGATATCTGCTGTTTGAAGATGAGTTGGGATGAACATCACTTTGACATCCTTCTTTTAAACATGATCACTGATGAAGTGATGTTTAACATCGATGGGCTTGGTTCTAGAGTGTTGGATCGGATTCTTTAGTAAGTTATCATGTTGGTGTTGTCACAGGAGATAGGTATCTTTTCCAAGTGTATACCAAGTCTGCTATGTTAGATCCCATATGTTTTGATGATAACAAAGATTGGACTAATGATAAAAAAGGATATGATAACAAATGAATTTGAACAAAGTAAATAAATGCCAAAGCATTACTTGAACTAAGCACTGGAGTAATGAAGAAGATCTGAGAGAAAAAGCAAAGGAAAAACTTTAATGGCAGTCTTCGTCTATGTTTACTCAAGTGACTACTCGAGTAAGGAACATTGCTACTCGAATAGGCACTCGAGTAATGTCAAAAGAAAATGTTTTCGCAAGCATTGCCAAAATTTGAAAGATGTTACTCGAGTAGCCACTCGATTAATCTGTAAAGTTATATAGAAGCTTACTCGAGTAACCACTTGAGTAATACATGAGAAAAAGGCATTACTTGAGTAGCCACTCGAGTACCAAGGTCAAAAATCATCCAGTAGCTCTTGGCCAAGAAATGCAACATATTACTCGAGTAGCCACCCGAGTAACTAGGTAAGAAAAGACATTACTCGAGGGAGCACTCCAATAATCTCAAGAGTTATTTGAAGTATTAGTCGAGGGGTGACTCGATTAATTAGGTAAACAAAGAACAAGGACTCTCACCCAAGAATTTGATGCAATTACTCAAGTGAGTAATTGAGTAATCTGCAGAGTTATTTAGAATTTACTCAAGGGGTTACTCGAGTAAGGTTTCAAGAAACAACATGGCCACTCGAGTAACCACTAGAGTAATAGGCTTACTAGAGGAAGCACCCGAGTAACTCGCGAGGAAAAAACATGGCCACTTGAGTAATCAGGTATTTCCAAGGTTTGTGATATATCTCACTCCATGTCTTACCTGAGTAATATCTTATGTAAAATATTGAATTACTCACTGCCATATTTTTTATAGGTTTACTCGAGGGACTACTCAAGTAACAAACATGATCACTCGAGTAGTCTCTCAAGTAATGAAGTCTAGAAATCATTTTTTAATTGAATAATTAATGATTTTTTATCTATATGATTAACTCTTCATTGCACTAATATTCTAAGCACATTTGCAGAGAAACAATGAAGAGATCATGCCAGAAGTGAAAAGTCAAATAAAAGTCCGAACGTTCATCTACCACTACTTACCGTAAACAGATAGTTTTCAAAATTGAAGAATGGTTGACCATTGCTGTGTGACTCGAACGGACATGTTTGAATTGCTTCCAATGGACACTACAAATCATCTATATATATGGAGCATTCAAAGAGCAGAAAACAAGAACTGAGAACACACGAACATACACCAATCAACACACTATTAGTGCTTTGTTTACTTATACTCATTCATTGTACTTCAGTTATTATATATTTTCTCTGTGTGAGAGTTTTTCATTACAAACTTAATATTTGTTATTGAGATCACTTAAGGTTGTGGAACCTTAAGTTGGGGATTTGATTAAAACATGTAAAGGGGAGTGAGTGTCCAAGTGAAGGAACTTACTATATACTGAGGTGCCAAGAACCTACTGAATCTTGGAGAATATAGTTAAACTCTCAGAGACACTCTGAGGATTGGACGTAGGTCAAAGTGGTTGTAGCCGAACCAATATAACTTCTGGTGTACACTTCAGTGATATTTATCTTTGCTCTCAACTGCTTTAAATATTCTGTCAATTTTCTTATACGCAATCAAATTTTTAGTATCAGCCAATTCACACCCCCTCTTGGGTGAAATGCTTGCAGTAACATTTGGTATCAGAACATAGGTCTTCTTGTTAAAGTTTAATAGCCTAAGAAGGATCCAATGGCAAGCATGGGTGAAGGCATTCTTTCTGACAGATCTTCTATCACAAGACCTCTGGGTTTCAATGGCGAATACTTCTCCTTCTGGAAAGTGAAGTTCAAAGTCTTCGTAATGGCTACTGAATATGGGCTATGGGATGTAAGTGAGAGTGGAAACTACAAACCTGAAAAGATTGTAGATTCACAAAGAGTTCCCAAGGCACCAGCAGAATATGATGAGAATGACAAGAACCTCATTACACTCAACAGTAAAGAAATTCTAATGATTCAAAGTGCCTTGAGTTAAAATGAGTACTTCAGAATCTGCACACTCCCAACAGCTAAAGAAATGTGGGAAACCTTGGAAATAGCTCACGAAGGAACTTTGGGAATAAAAGAAAACTGGATCAATACTCTGGTTACTGAGTTTGATTTACTTCGAATGAAATCAGGTGAGTCGATAGCTGAATTTGAACTTAGATATACTCAGCTTGTTAATCAACTTGCAGCACTTGGAAAAGTCTATGATCAACATACCCAAGTATGAAAGATTTTAAATATTCTTTCTAAAGACTGGGAGGCAAAAGTCACTGTAATTGAGGAAGCAAAAGGTAAATCAATGCGATCGGTCACTTCTCAATTCAGAAGCCTTTCTAAATATGAAAACAAATTAAAATTCAAACGAGAACTACATGATATTGGTGACAAGAAGAAAAGAGGTCTAGCACTAAAAGCAAAGGAAGAAGAACAAGATGAAGATGAAGATCTTGATGATGACGAAATGGGCCTAATCATAAAATGATTCAGGAAGTTGTACAAGAAAGGACAAGGATTCAAAAACTTTCAGAAAGGAGGAACAAGCAACAAAGAACACATCATCTGCTATGAATGTGGAAAGCCAAGACATTTCAAATCAGAAGGTCAAGAACTGATTCAGAAGAATAAAGAAAAGAGAAAAGGCAAATTCTACTACAAGAAGAAAGCCTTTGTATCTTCCTGCCATATGGGGAGATAGTTCTTCTAATGAAGAAAGCGATGAAGAGGAAGTAGCCAATATCTGTCTAGTTACTCAAAAGGAAACAGAATAAGAGGTAATTGATTCTGATCCTACCTATGATGAATTACTTTTTGAATATAATGCTTTACATTTTGAATTCATCAAAGTAGTTAAAGAACTAGTTGTTTTCAAAAAGAAAAACAAAGCTCTTGAAGTAGAACTTAAAGAGAATTTTGAAAAGGATTGTGAAAACTGTACTTCTTTGAAAAAGAAAAACACTTATCTTACTAAATCTCTTGAAAAATTCATTAAACGAAGTGAAATGCTAAATGTAATTTTAAAAGCTCAATGATTTGTGAATGATCAATATGGAATTAGATATGATCCAAAATCAGACAGAAGGAAAGGAAGAAAGAAAGCTGGAGGTAAATCATACTTGAATTATTTTCAGCATTCTGTGTATACATCAAATCCTTTTGCACATTATAATTATTGTAATAGAAAAGGTCATTATACTTTATCATGCATTCATAGGAAGAAAGGAAATATAGGAACCTACAAATGGGTGCCTAAAGGTTCATATGTTTCAAAAAAATTTTGTACTAAACCAAGAGGACCCAAAAAGATGTGGGTACCTAAGACTTTACTGTATTTGATTGCAAATATGTCTTAAAGCATCCAAAAATAATAAGTGGTACATAGACAGTAGATGCTCTAGACATATGACCAGTGATTTTGAAAGTTTTACAACATTGCAACCTAAGTAAGGTGGAAAGATAAAATTTGGAGGAAATCAATCCGGAAAGATAGCAGGAATTGGTGAAATCAAAATGACAAAGGAATACAAGTCAAAGATGTATATTACGTTAAAGGCTTATGTCATAATTTTCTGAGTGAAGTCAAAGTGCAGATAAAGACAACTGGATAATATTTAATTCAGAGGAATGTCTAATTGTCAACAAGAAAAACTTACAACTTGATAAGAAAAATATCAACGCAAAGCTCAGAGAAAAAAGGGAAGGTAACTACTATACACTTGATATCAATAGAAATAACTCAGAAAATTGTTTTCTGAGTAATGCCGATGAAAGTTGGTTATGGCATAAGAGACTAGTTCATGTCAACATGCACCAACTAGGCAAACTACTAAAAAAGATTTAGTTCTTGGATTACCCAAAGTAAGTTTTAAAAATGATTTGATTTGTGATGTATGTCAAAAGCGTAAACAAACTAAATCATCTTTCAAATCGAAAAATGAAATTACAACTAATCGACCACTTTAATTGATACATATAGATTTAGTTGGTCCAACAAGAGTTAAAAGCCTTGGTGACAACTTATATTCATTAGTCATTATTGATGATTTCTCTAGATTTACATGGACTATTTTTCTATTATCAAAGGATGAAACCTTTATAGAATTCATTATTTTTGCCAAGAAAGTGTAAAATAAGAAAGGTATGTCCATTACAGGTATCAGGACAGATCACGGTGGAGAGTTTAAAAATCAAGCCTTTGAATAATATTGTGATACTAATGGCATAGATCACAACTTCTCTGCTCCAAGGACACCTCAACAAAATGGAGTCGTGGAATGTAAGAATAGAGTGCTCACTGAAATGGCTAGAGAAATACTGAATGAAAAGAACGTGTCTCAAGTTTTTTTGGGCCGATGCAATGAGCATAGCATGCTATATTACAAATAGAGCCTACATTAGAACAAAACTTGGAAATACACCATACGAGCTATACAAAGGACGGAAACCGAACCTTGCTCATTTACACATCTTTAGTTATAAGTGTTTCATTCATAATAATGGTAAAGATAACTTAGAAAAATTTGATTCTAGAACAGATGAAGGAATTTTCTTAAGTTATTCTAACTGAAGTAAAGCATACAGAATTTTCAATAAAAGAACATGTGTTGTTGAAGAATCAATTCACATTTGTATTTGATGAATTTGAATCCTCTGACAAAACCATTGATGATGAGCAGGAAGTTGTTTTAAATCAAGAAAATGGTCAATCTATTTCTAAATCTCTTATTCCAGAAGTTGATCAAACCAAGAAAGAAGATCAGTTACTAGGACAACCTAAAGCCTAGAAATACAATAGGAGTCATCCCCTAGATCAAGTCATAGGAGATGTGAATGAAGGAGTCAAAACTAGAAATAGAATTTTCAATGAAGTTAGTTTTTCTACATTCATTTCTAGGATTGAACCTTCTAACATTAATCAAGCCCTATCAGACATTGATTGGGTTATAGTAATGCAAGAAGAACTAAACCAATTTGAAAGAAATCAAGTTTGGTAATTGGTACCCTGACCTAAGGATCATCTGATTATTGGCACTAAATGGGTATTCAAGAACAAACTTGATGAATATGCAATTATTGTCAAAAAGAAGGCAAGATTGGTGGCAAAAGGCTATAATCAAGAAGAAGGAATTGATTATGAGAAAACGTATGCTCTAGTGGCTAGATTGGAAGCTATACTAGTACTCTTAGCCTTTGCATGCATCAAAGGATTCAAACTTTATCAAATGGATGTAAAGAGTGTATTTTTAAATGGCTACATCATAGAAGAAGTATATGTAGATCAACCTCCAGGTTTAGAAGGTGTAACCAAACCTAACCATGTTTTCAAACTCAAAAAGGTTGTGTATGGTTTAAAACAAGCTCCTAGAGCATGGTACAAAAGGATCAGTAAATTTCTTATTGATCAAGGTTTTGTATGAGGAAAAGTTTATACAACACTTTTTACAAAATGAAAACGTGATGATATATTAATTGTACAAATATATGTTGATGATATAGTTTTCAGTGCTACTAACAAAACTATGTGCAAATAATTTTTTGAGATAATGCAAGGGGAGTTTGAGATGTCAATGATGGGAGAATTGAACTTCTTTCTCAGTTTTCAAATCAAACAAAGAAAGAATGGAATTTTCATATCTCCAACAAAATATTTGAAAGAACTATTGAAGAAGTATGGATTGGATGAAGCAAATGGAATGGACACACCCATGAGCTCAACCACATTGCTTGATAGGATGTCAAGGGAAAAGATTACAATATCACAAAATATAGAGGAATGATTGGATCATTACTCTATCTCACTACAAGTAGGCTTGATATTCAATTCAGTGTGGGCATATGTGCAAGATATCAATCAACACCAAAAGAGTCACACGCTGAAACTGTCAAACGTATCTTCTGACATATTGCTGACACGACAGAATTGGGTCTCTAGTATCCCAAAGGAAGAAATGAATATCTAGTTGCATACTCAACTCTGATCATGGAGGATACAAGACGGACAGAAAGAGTACGAGTGGACAAGGCCAATTTCTTGGAGGTTCACTTGTGTCATGGTTTAGCAAGAAACAAACTATAGTATCTCTTTCATCAACAGAAGCTGAGTATGTTGCAGTATCAAGTTGTTATGCACAAGTAATATGGCTAAAGCAACAACTCCAAGATCTTGGTATTTATTTGAAAGAGACACCAATATACTATGACAACACTAGCATGATAAGCTTAGTAAAGAATCATGTTCAACATTCCAGAACCAAGCATATTGATGTTAGACATCACTTCATCAGAGATCATGTCCAAAAGAAAGATGTCAAAGTGATATTCATTCCAACTCATCTTCAACTAGCTGATATCTTCACAAAACCTCTTGCAAAAGATCAATTTTTGTATATTAGTCGAGAATTGGGAATGGTAAATCCCAATGAATTGTAAGTTATTTAGTGTTTACAAAATGTTAGATGTTGTTATTCATTGATGTTTTGATAATTACTAACTTAAGCATCGGAGTTTCTAGCAATTTGTTTTACAGGATCATGATATTCTGTTTTTGAGTATGAAAAATAGAGATTAACAGAGGATAATATTACTAGAGGGACAACTTCAAGTCAACAGCATTATTGGAGTGACACCTTGAAGTAATGGATGAATTACTCAAGTAGCCACTCGAGTAATGAACTTGGAAATATGCTAGTGAAGCATTAATTTCAAATGAAACGGCACAACGGTTGGAAATGAACAATCAATAGGTGAAGAGAGAGATTACCAGAGGGAGGCCTCGAGTGAACTTCAACGTTACTCGTGTAAGGCCTCAAATGAACCTGGGTGTAGATCTCAAATTTACTGAGTTGAAACTCAAATTTGTCCTAAAGAGCCATCAAATGATTGAGGGAATATTCATAGGTAATTACAATATTATTCATGCCAGGTACACACTTGAATTCACTGCATTTTAAAATTTCTGGTATGATCACTCAAGTAAGCCCTCGAGTGATGTCGAGCTTTAGGGTTATTTCAGTCGATATTCGGTCATTTCTCATAAAATCGCCTCAAGTAATTCTCTTAGTGCTCTCAAAAAAAAATTTCACAATCATTTTCCCTTCTTATTTCCGTCAAAACCCCTTGGGTTTTATCTTCTAAAAACTCCCAGATTGCTCAGTAACCTCTGCCCTACATTCGCGACTCACAGTCCCTGTTTTTCATAAATACTCATTTTGTCTCAAATCAAAATGGTAAGGACAAAATATCCTAATCTTAGCACTTCTCCTGAGTCCTCCTCCTTCTGATTCATCCGACAAACCCCCTTTTCTCCTAAACCTCTGAAAAAGCCTAAGATTGATGAAAAGCTTACTAAAGTCATGGTAGGCATGCTTGAAGAAGCTTTTCAATCTAAGGAAGCAAAGAAAGGGAAATCTTCAAGACAACCAGAAGAGAGGGATGAAGAAATCACATTTCCATCAAAAGGATTCAATATGAGCAAGCCTGAGGAATCTCAGAAGTATCTGAGTCACTTTGCAAGAAGAAATGTGTGCAAGATACACTACATTGACTACAAGGTTCTTCAAGAGGTATTGAAATTTAACCTGAGTCCCTATATTGATTCCTATATGCCTTGGCTATTTGTTTAACTTCCATTTTGCACCAAAGTAGTAAGGCATTTTTACTGTAACCTTGAACCTATAAATGATCCCATTAGGAAGTCTGTGGAAGAGGAAATGACTTATAAGGTCAAAGGACAGAGAATTCTAATCTCACCTTCCAGAATCAATACCTGGTTAGGAACAGAAACCCTCTTGATGATGATTATCCTAATTATGAATCAAACCAATTGTTTTCTATCCTAAGACCTAGTGAGATAGTGGGACCCCTCAATTTCAATCCGAGTGATATGAGTGATTTTCATCGAGTCGTATGGTATATCTATTCCAGTGCCATGGTGAACAAATCCAATAAATTTACTCATTTCATTGAGAGGTACTTCAGAAAATTCACCTCATTGAGCCTTAAAGTTCAAAAGGATTTGGGAGAATATATCTTTGCTGAGGTCAAGAGATATAGGTATAAAGGAAAACCTACTACTCCAATGCCTTATCCTCAACTTATTTCCTTGTTCCTCAAGAAGAATAAGATTTGGTACTTGGAGAGTATGGAGCCAATTGAGAGGATAACACCAGTTGAGAGGAATCAAATTGGAAAATTGAACATTGAGATTCCTCTAAAGACTCCTCTAGAAGCAAGTCCCAAGAAGAAAAAGAAGACTGACACAGCAACTAGTCGAATGGATGACACACAGTCTTCTGCTCCAGCCAACACATCTTCTCCATCCTTCTTTGGTGCCGCAATGCAAACATTCATGGAGAACATTCTGAAGAGTTTTCATATTGACATTGTGAATACCAATACGGAGTTGGTAACCCATATGAATGAAAAGATGGGACAACTTGTGGAGAGGATGGATAAGAAGCACGAAAAGTTGCTAGCTGGACAACGTGCCTAGGATGAGCTTCTGAGATCCAATGTTGCCAAACTTGATGCTATAGCGTCTGTCTCTCCTATTCCTGGTCCTTCTATTATTCCTAAGCACATACCTATCTCTAAACCTAGACCCTCTATACCTACTGAGCATAGACCTTCTAAGATTGGACCCAGTAATGCCTTGTTCTCTATGCCTGACCCTAACATATCCGAGCCAATCCACATCACCACTGATGATCCACCTCAGCCTGTTCAGCCAAAACCCATATCTATTCCCATTACCTCACCTACAGCACTGAGGAGGTGCTTGAGTGATCACCGGTTGCTACATAGGAAGTAGAAATTACTTCCCTGGTTCCTTACCCATCATCTCCAGTGAATCCTCCAGAGGATCTTCAGACACCCCTAGTGAATCTTCCTGACCCTAAACCATCATCTTCAGATCCTTCAAGTTTAGATGGTTCATATGAATCATTGGCATTTCCTGTCACTCCTATTTCAGCAGCCAAACTACCTACTCCCCCTCATGATTGATTCCACCTTTGTGATGAAGACAAAAAGGAGGAGAAGAACCTAAGTAATTTTATGATCAATGGCTGAGTTGATGTATTGGGATTTAGGTGTACGGGCTTTAGCACGCTTTAATTTTTGAATTCTAAAGTTTTGGTTATGTAATGAATTCTTCTTTATGCCATTAAAGTTAAATTTTATTGAGGTTATATTGCATTGTGGGACTAATGAGTTTTTGATTGTGTATGCAAGGTGAACAAGTAAATAAGAACAAAAACTTTAAAAAGATCTTCAATAAGCTATTTCAAAAGAGTTTTCAAGGTTAAATTGAACAAAAATTTCATATGAAAAGTATTTAAGAAGCATATGTTTGAAAACACAAATTCAAAAACTTGGTTCAAAATCACCAAGTTTTGCCATCATCAAAAGGGGGAGAATATTAGATCCCATATGTTTTGATGATAACAAAGATTGGACTAATGATAAAAGAGGATATGATAACAAATGAATTTGAACAAAGTAAATAAATGGCAAAGCATTACTTGAACTAAGCACTGGAGTAATGAAGAAGATCTGAGAGAGAAAGCAAAGGAAAAACTTCAGTGGCAGTCTTTGTCTATGTTTACTCGAGTGACTACTCGAGTAAGGAACATTGTTACTCGAGTAGGCACTCAAGTAATGTCAAAAGAAAATGTTCTTAAAAGCACTACTAAAATTTAGAAGATGTTACTCGAGTAGCCACTCGAGTAATCTGTAAAGTTATATAGAAGCTTACTTGAGTAACCACTTGAGTAATACATGAGAAAAAGGCATTACTCGAGTAGCCACTCGAGTACCCAGGTCAAAAATTTTCCAGTAGCTCTTGGCCAAGAAATGCAACATATTACTCCAGTAGCCACTCGAGTAACTAGGTAAGAAAAAGACATTACTCGAGGGAGCACTCCAGTAATCTCAAGAGTTATTTGAAGCATTACTCGAGGGGTCACTCGAGTAATTAGGTAAACAAAGAACAAGGACTCTCGGCAGAGAATTTGATGCAATTACTCAAGTGAGTAATCGAGTAATCTACAGAGTTATTTGGAATTTACTCAAGGGGTCACTCGAGTAAGGTTTTAGGAAACAATATGGCCACTCAAGTAACCACTCGAGTAATAGGCTTACTGGAGGAAGCACTCGAGTAACTCGTGAGGAAAAGACATGGCCACTCGAGTAACCACTCGAGTAATCAGGTATTTCCAAGGTTTGTGATATATCTCACTCTATGTCTTACCAGAGTAATATCTTATGTAAAATGTTGAATTACTTACTGCCATATTTTTTTATAGGTTTACTCAAGGGATTACTCAAGTAACAAACATGATTAGTCGAGTAGCCACTCAAGTAATGAAGTCCAGAAATCATTTTTTAATTGAGTAATTATTGATTTGTTATCTATATGATTAACTCTTCATTACACTAGTATTCTAAGCACATTTGCTGAGAAATAATGAAGAGATCATGCCAGAAGTGAAAAGTCAAATAAAAGTCCGAACGTTCACCTACCGCTACCTACCGTAAACGGATAGTTTTCAAAATTGAAGAATGGTCAACCATTGCTGCGTGACTCTAACAGACATGTTTGATTGCTTCCAACGGACACTACAAATCATCTATATATATGGAGCATTCAAAGAGCAGAAAACAAGAACTGAGAACACACGAACATACACTAATCAACATGTTCTTAGTGCTTTGTTTTCTTATACTCATTCATTATACTTCAGTTATTAAATATTTTCTCTGTGAGAGAGTTTTTCATTACAAACTCAATATTTGTTATTAAGACAACTTAAGGTTGTAGAACCTTGAGTTGGGGATTTGATTACAACGTGTAAGGGGGAGCGAGTGTCCAAGTAAAGGAACTTGCTGTGTACTGAGGTGCCTAGAACCCACTGAATCTTGGAGCATATAGTAAACTCTCAGAGACACTCTGAGGATTGGACGTAGATAAAGTGGTTGTAGTCGAACCAGTATAACTCCCGGTGTACACTTCGGTGATATTTCTCTTTGCTCTCAACTGATTTAAATATTCTGTCAATTTTTTTATACGCAACGAAATTTTTGGTATCACTCAATTCACCGCCTTTCTTGGGTGAAACGCTTGCACTAACATTGTAGTTGTTGTTTTAGCCATAGTACTTGTGCACAACAACTTGACGTACCACATACTCAACTTACATTGATGAAAAAGAAACTGTATTATGTTTCTTGTTGAACCTTGATACAAGCTAGCCTCCAAGAAACTGACATTGTCCACTGGTGCTCTTTATGTCTGTATTGTATCCTCTGTGATCAGAGTCTGTGTATGCAACAAGTATTCATTTCCTCCCTTAAGATATCAGATACCTAATTTTGCTGTATCGACAAGTTATCTTAGGATTCGTTTGACAGTTTCAGCATATGATTTCTTTGGAGCTGATTGATATCTTGCAAACATACCAATACTAAATTGGATGTCAAGTATACTTGTAGTGAGATAGAGTAATGATCTAATCATTCCTCTACATTTAGTAATTTTATAGTCTTTTCCTTTGACATCAGCATCAAGCAACATAGTTGAGCTTATAGGCATGTCTGCTCTATTTGCTTGATCCTTCCCATATTTCTTCAATAGCTCCTTTAGGTATTTTGTTTAAGATAAAAAAATTCCATTCTTTCTTTGCTTAATTTTCAAACCAAGAAAGAAGTTCAATTCTCCCATCATTGACATCTCAAACTCCCCCTGCATTATCTCAAAAAATTCTTGGCTTAGAATTTCATTAGTAACACCGAAAATAATATCATCAACGTATATTTGAACTATCAAAATATAATTTTGTTTTCATTTTATAAATAGTGTTGTATCAACTTTTCCTCATACAAAACCTTAATCGATAAGAAATTTACTAAGCTTTCATACCATGCTCTAGGGGCTTGTTTTAAACTGTATAATGCTTTTCTTAATTTGAAAAGATAGTTAGGCTTAGTTACATCCTCAAAACCTAGAGGTTGTTCTACATATACTTATTCCATTATATAGCCATTTATAAATGCACTCTTTACATCCATTTGGTATAGTTTGAATTCCTTCATACACACAACAGTTAAGAGTACTCGTATAGCTTCCAATCTTGCTACTGGAGCATATGTTTCCTCATAATCAATACCTATTTTTTGGTTATAGCCTTTGAGAACCCAATCTTATCTTGGTTCTAACAATGAATGCGGATTCATCAAGTTTCTCATTGAATACCCATTTAGTGTCAATGACCGTATGATTTTTAGGCCGAGGTACCAAGTCCCAAACTTAATTTCTTTCGAATTGATTGAGTTCTTCTTGCATTGCTATTACCCAATCACTGTCTGATAAGGATTCGTCAATGTTAGAAGGTTCAATCTCAAAAAAGAATGGAGAGAAACTAACTTCATTTAAGATTTTGTTCCTAGTCCTTATTCCTTTATTTACATCTCCTATAACGTGATTTAGGAGATGACTCTTGTTATACTTCCAGGCTCCAAATTGTGGTTTTACTTCTTTGTCTGTTTGGTTAACCTCTGGATTGAAGAGTTTAGGATTACATTGCCCATTCTCTTGATTTAATATTATTTCCTGCTCATCTCAATAATCTTGTCAGAGGATTCAAATTCATCAAATACAACATGAATTGATTCTTCAATTACACATATGCGTTTATTGAAAACTCTATAAGCTTTGCTTCGGTTAAAATTGCCTGGAATATTTCTATGTTAGTTTTAGAATCAAACTCCCCTAGGTTATCTTTACCATTATTTTTAATGAAACACTTACTACCGAAGATATGCAAATGAGCAAGGTTTGACTTCCTACCTTTGTATAGTTCGTACGATGTCTTTCTAAGTTTCGCTTTGATGTAGGCTCTATTTGAAATGTAGCACGCTATGCTTATAGCATTTACCCAGAAAACTTGTGACATGTTCTTTTCATTCAGCATGGCTCTGGCCATTTCTGTGAGTACTCTATTCTTTCTTTCCATGACTCTATTTTGTTGAGGTGCCCTTGGAGCAAAGAAATTGGAATCAATCCATTGGTGTCATAGTACTCTAAAGGTATGATTTTTAAACTCTCCACCATGATATGTCTTTGATACCAGTAATGGAAATACCTTTCTTATTTTGCACTTTCTTGGCAAAAATAACAAATTCACTGAAGGTTTCATCCTTCGATGATGAAAAACTAGTCCATGTAAATCTAGAAAAATTATTCACAATGACTAATGAATATAAATTGACACCAAGACTTTTAACTTTACTAGTCTAACTAAATCCATATGAATTAGTTGAAGCAATCTGTTGTCATGATTTCATTTTTCAATTTAAAAGATGATTTTGTTTGTTTACCTTTTTTACATGCATCACAAATTACATCATTTTTTAAATTTACTTCAGGTAAACCAATTACTAAATCCTTTAGTAACTTGCCTAGTTGGTACATATTAACATGAGCTGGTCTCTTATGCCATAACCAACTTTCATTGGTGTTACTTAGAAAACAATTTTCAAAAACATTTTTACTCATATCAAAGGTATAGCAGTTACCTTCCCTTTTGGCTCTAAGTTTTACTTTAAGATTTTTCTTTTCTAAATGTAACTCCTTCTTGCTTACAATTAGACGCTCTTCAAAGTGAAATATCACCCAGTTGTCTTTATCTATGCTTTGACTCGCACTAAGCAAATTATGATAGAGGCCTTCAATGAAATGAACACTCTCTAAGTTTTACTTTAAGATTTTTCTTTTCTGAATGTTCCTCCTTCTTGCCTACAATTAGACACTCTTCAAAGTCAAATACCACCCAGTTGTCTTTATCTATGCTTTGACTGACGCAAAGCAGATTTTGATATAGGCCTTCAATGAAATGAACTTCTTTGACTGGAATGCCTTTATCACTCCCAATCTTACCAATTCCTGCAATGTCTGACTAAGTTCCTCTAAATTTTACCTTTCCACCTTCTTTGGGCTCTAATGTGGTAAAGTTTTCAGGATCAGCAGTCAAATGTCTAGAGCATCCACTGTCTATATACCATTTGTTGGCTCTGGATGCTCTAAAGCAAGTCTACAATTAAGGACAATTAATTTTAAGGTACCCATATCTTTTTGGGTCCTTTTGGGTTAGTACAAATTACTTTTTGAACATATAAGCCTTTAGGTACCCATTTGTAGGTTCCTATGTTTACTTTTTTTCTATGAATGCATAAGGAAGTATAATGTCCCTTCCTATTGTAAAAATTACAATGTGCGAAAGGATTGGATATATGAACAAAATGTCTAAAATAATTTAAATATGTTTTGCCTCCTGTTGTCTTTCTTCCTTTCTTTTTTTTTTATTTTGGATCATATCTAATACCAGATCGATCATTTACAAAATGTTAATCTTTTAGAATGATATTCGACATCTCACTTCCTTTCATGAATTTTTCAAGAGTTTTAGTGAGATTAGTATTTTTCCTTTTTAAAGAATGACAACTTTCGTAATCTTTTTCTGAAACATCCTTAAGTTTTACCTCAAGGATTCTCTTTTTCTTTTTGAAAGCAACAAGTTCTTTAACTACTTTGATGAATTCAGAATGTAAAGCATTATATTCAGAATGTCAATCATCATAAGTAGGCTTAGAATCACTTACCTCTTCTTCCTCTGATTCTTCTTGAGCAACAAGACAGATATTGGCTACTTCTTCTTCATCGCTCTTATCATCGGAAGAACTATCTCCTCGTATTACAGATACAAAGGCTTTCTTTCTATTGAAAGATTTGTCTTTTCTCTTTTCTTTGTTTTTTGCAATAGCTCTGGACATTCTGACTTGAAGTGTCCTAGTTTTCTGCATTCATAGCAGATGATATGTTCTTAACTATCTTTTATGTTACTGGTTTCTCCTTTCTGATGATTTTTGAATCCTTGACCTTTCTTGTAAAACTTTTTGAATCTCTTAACTATTAAACTCATTTCATTATCATTGCAATCTTCATCATCTTCTTGATCTTCCTCCTTTATTATATTCAGTATAAGGCTTTCTTTTTCTTGTCAATGACTTCTTCTAGTTACCATTTGAATTTTAGCTTGCTTTCATACTCTAAGAGGCTTCTAAATAGAGAAGCTATGGATCATATTGATTCACATTTTGCCTCCTAGATTGCCGTAACTTTAGCCTCCAATTCTTTAGATAATATGTTCAACATATTTCTTACTTGGGCATTTTGATCATAGAATTTTCTAAGTGTTGCAAGTTGATTAACAAGATGAGTATATATGAGTTTAAATTCAGCTATTGACTTACCTGATTTCATTCAATGTAAATCGAACTCAGTAACTAGAGTGTTGATCAGGTTTTCTTTTATTCCTGAAGTTCTTTCGTGACCCATCTCCAAGGCTTGCCATATTTTCTTAGCTGTTAGAAGTATGTAAATCCTGAAATACTCTTTTTGAATTAAAGCACTTTGGATCATTAGGATTTCCTTACTATTGAGAGTGATAAGCTTCTTATCATTTTAGCCATACTTTCCTAGTGTCTTGGGAACATTTTTTGATTCTATTCTCTTTATAGGTACGTCAAATACAAATTACAAACCCATCTACCAGATGGGGTTTTCACAATTACCTTTCGAAATCATTTATAAACTTGGTCTCATAATCACTTTTCGAATACAATTACTACGCGGAACATCACATTCATAATAAATCAGAGTACACAAAAATAATCCCGGCAATCCCGGTTTCCATATATTAACTCAAGCTTTATAGGGCACATTCGCCCATACAAGCCCTCATATGGGGATTACACAAATCTTTCTCATACATATACAAATATCCAACAACTCATTTCAAATACATAACCAAATATACTCATCCTAAACATGCATTGATAACCACCTATCACAAGATTACAACCCGAACGAGTCCCGTCGCCTTTGATTGCTTACTCCATCCTCGATCCACCTACCCTGTCTAAATTGTTGGTAGGGGAGGGTGAGATTCGAGAGAATCTCAGTAGGGAAATATTATCAATATGCAGGTAAGATAAGTGTTTAATGCATGACATGCTTGCATCACATAACTCATGCACACATACAATGACAAATCTATAAGCTCAATGCTTCGAACGATACACATATGGCCATAGCATATATTGAAACATAGCTTCAAATCATTCATACATGTTCCACATAATCAAGCAAAGCAATAACATGCATCAACACATTAACACAGTTATCAGAGCATGCAGGAGAGATAAGTTCCCTACCTCTAGTCTTTTCTCCTCGATTTGCGTGCCAGCAACTCGGGGCTTCACATTCGATCCTACAATGTCAAATGTACTATTTAGATACTTCCATAGTGTTTTTGGGGGTTATATGAGGCTATATTGAAAATTTACTAAAATACCCCCGGGGACCCCGCCCGGCCCCGCCGTACCTGGTCCGGCTGTACTTTTCTTGAAATTTTGACATGGGCTATTCTGACATATTTTCGCCCAAGGAATCCATTTCCGGACTCAGAATTATCAAATTCAATGTCAAATTACGAAATTGCCCTTGGCAGCCCTACTTTTAGGGGTTTAGGGGTGTTTCCGTAATTATGCTTTCTAAGCCTTTTTTGAAAAAGTGCCCAACTGTAACCCCACCTAATTTTCGCTCCTGAACTCAATGGAACCATCAAATCATTGAAAATCCAACTCTAAGACCCATTTCTAGAGCTGGCCGAAATTTATGAGTTCTCCGGGGAAAATCGGGGTTTTACGATTTCGGCTCCGTAAACGCGTTCCTTTCTACTCCTAACCACTTTATTGACTATTCCATTAGGTTACAACTACCATTTAGTATCAATTTGGGCAGCATAACAGCCCCTACAACCCATTTCCATAAATTAAAACCAACGGCAATCCGGCAAAATTTCACCGATTAAATTGCCCACAGCAGCTAGAATAGTCAATATACAAGAGTTTGGAAGTTACCTCAAGCTCCTTCTAGCTTTTCTCAAAGATGGCTGAAAACCCTAACTTTCAAAACACCAAAATTGAGCTTTCCAAACCTTAAAGAATAAAGAGGAGTAGTTTAGAGTCGGAGTTATACGCGCTAGGAGCGAAATCGTCAGAGAAATCGGCTTACCTTGTGATTTTTCTTCTCTTTCTCTCTCTAAACTCTCTCAACTTTCTCACACTATGTTCAGGTGCTGTGCGTGAATGAGCAGCTGAAGATGATGAGAAGATGTTTTAATTCCATGCTTATGTCACCTTGCCTTTTGATGATGTCATAATTCCCAAAATTGGCATTTTCGGATTTTCTGGCAGATTTTCTGCCCAATCTTTGAAAAATCATAACTAATTCTAGAAAAATCTAAATGAGGTGATTCCAAAGCCAAATGAAAGCTATTTAAGTTCTCTATATAGGAAAAATATTGACCATTACTAAAAATCACCACAAAATTCCAGAATTACATAAAACTCATCACTGCCCCAAAACAGAGTTCAGTTTCCATCCCAAACTTTGGACAGTCATATCTCCTAGTTCACAAAACGAAATGGCACAAATTATATGTCCATTTTGAAGCTTGAGATGTGAACTATAAGACTGGAAAGTTTCATAATTTTATGACATCATTTGCCTAGTAAAAAAGTCCACACGAGAAGACTGCCCAGACAGAATTCACACTGGACAGCATTTCCAGTTTTGCAACCAATGTGTCCAATCCAATTTAAATCAATTCCAATGATTAAATACCACAACATGACACCATTTCCATCACAATATCCCATTCAATTCCTCCCTCTATTCTAAGTCAATTTGGATGTTAATCCACAATTGAACTCAAATACAGGGTTTTGGCGTTGCTCATAACACAAGCGACTACAACCCACTTTATATTCTCTAAAAGAGTTCATTAATCACTAACCACGTCCACTTTTGTAGTCATTAACCCCTAATCACAATTTGGGATCTTGCTAAACCGGGGCTTAGCAATCCACTAATCTCAGGCTTATTCTCTAGCCTCGAGTCTCAAAATTCGGGGTATTACAGTTCCCATTTTCAATCACCTCCCATTGTCCAAATTCAGTAGCCATTACGAATACTCTGAACTTCGCTTTCCAAAATGAGAAGTATTCACTGTTGAAACCTTATGATCTAGTGATAAAAGCTTCATCGGGAAGTATTTATTCACCCATGCTTGCTATCGGATCCTTCTTAGGTTGTTATCCTAATCAAGAAGACCTATGCTTTAATACCAAATGTTAGTACAAGCATTCACCCAAGATGGTAAGACCTTAGTATAAAAAAAATCTTCAGATATCTTGGCGACATAGCGGAATTAGGTCTCTGGTATCCTAAAGGAGAAAATGAATATCTTGTTTCATACTTAAACTCTAATCATGAAGGATACAAGACTGATAGAAGGAGTACTAGTTGGCAATGCCAGTATCTAGAAGGCTCACTTGTTTTATGCTTCAACAAGAAACAAATTATAGTATCTCTTTCATCAATAGAAGCTGAGTATATTGCAGCATCAAGTTGTTGTGCACAAGTGTTATGGCTAAAGCAACAACTGTAAGACCTTAGTATACATTTGAAGGAGATACTGATCTACTGTGACAAAACTAGCATGATAAGCTTGCCAAAGAATCCAGTTCAATACTCCAGAATCAATCATATCGATGTTAGACATCACTTCATCAAGGACCATGCTCAAAAGAAAGATATTAAAGTTATATTCATTCCAAATTATCTTCAACTAGGTGATATCTTTACAAAACCCCTATCTAAAGATCAATTTCTATTCATTAGAAAAGAATTGGGAATGGTAAATCCCAATGAATTATAAGTTATTTTATGTTAGAAATTATAATTTGATCATTTTTTATGATTACTGACTTAAGCACCGAGTATCTAGCAATTTGTTTTATAGGACCTTGATACTCTATTTTGAGGTATGTAAAGCAGAGGTTAACAGAGTACAACATCACTCAAGGGGTAACTTCAAGTAATTTCTAGATTACTCAAGTAATAACTAGAAGTTATGGACAACATCACTCGAGTGACTACTCGAATGATGCCTTAAAAATCAAGGCAATGAGCATTCAAGTTAAATAAATTTAAAAGAAATGGCATAATGGTTAAATCAGAATAGTCAGGAGGTGAAAAGACTAATCACTTGAGTGATCACTCAAATGATATCTAAGAATCACTCTAGTAAGCCCTTGAGTGATCAACAATGCAGAACACAAATCAACCAAGTTTCAACTCAAATCTGCCTTGAAGTATCATTAAATCTCAAAGGGAATATACATAGGTAATTACAATATTACTCATACCCAGTACGCACTTAAAAAGTATTTCTTTTAATTTTTTGGTGTGATCACTCGAGAGATGCCTCAAGATCACTTGAGCAATCACTCAAGTAATGTCAGGTACTAGGGCTATATCTATCAGAACTCTATCATTTTTCACAAAATTGTTTCCAGTTATTCTCCTAGTGCTCTCACAAAATCTTCTCACAAACACTTACCCATCAATTTTCAACCAAAACCCATAGATTTTCACTGTGAATAACCCTCCTTTTCTCAAATCCTCGGCCCTAGTTTCTTGTTGTCGCAACCCTAATCTTTGAAAAATGCCTCTTCTCTCAATCATAATAGTTAGGACCAAAACCACTCATCTTAACACTCCTTTTGGGTCATTTAATCCCCAACAACCCTCTAAATCTCCTCCATCACCTCCAACCAAGAAACAAAGAACTACCTTAAAACTGAAACCTAAACTTAAGCCTCAAGCGAAACCAAAAGCTAAAGGGGTTGTAATCAAGGAGAATAGGGTCACAAAGGGATCAAACAAAGAAGGTCATTCCTCCAGGTAGAGGCAAGGATACCAAAGTACCATCTCTATCTACCTCAGATTCATCAGACACACCTACCTGGACTGAGAAAGGTTCAAAAGGGTCAAAATATGATGAAAAACTTGCTAAAGCCATGGCAAGTATGTTAGAAGAGGCTTTACATTCTAAAGGAGAAAAGGAGGGACAATCCTCCAAGTATCCGAAAGAAGAAAGGGAAGAAGACATCATTTTTCCACCAAAGGGGTTCAATGTGAAAAAGCTAAAGGAATCTTAAAAATTCAAAGAACACTTCTTAAGGAGAAAAGTGTACAAAATGCACTACATTGACCTCAACCTTCTTCAAGAGGTATTAAAATTTGACCTCAGCCCTTACCTTGAGTCTTATATGCCTTGGTTATCTATTAGGCTTCGATTTTGCTTAAAAATAGTTAGACACTTTTATTGCAATTTACAACCTATAAATGATGCCCTTAGAGACTCATCAAAAGAGGAAATAGTATCTACGGTAAGGGGACAAGAAATCTTGAACTCGCCTTCTAAAATAAACACTTGGTTAGGGATAGAGGACCCCCTTGAAGATGTTCATCCCAATCTTGACCCAAACCAATTGTTTACAATTTTAAGGCCCGGTGAGAGAGTGGGACCACTTAACTTTAACCCTAGTGATATGCGTGACTTACACAAGATATTATGGTATATCTACTCTAGAGCCATAATCAATAAGTCAAACAATTTCACACATATCATTGAGAGAGATTTCAGAAAAATGGCCTCCATTATCCTAAAAGAGCAAAAAGACCTAGGTGAATTCATATTTACTGTGATCAAGAGATATAGATTTCATGGAACCAAGACCACCCCCATGCCTTTTCCTCAGCTTATTTCCTTATTCTTGAAAAAGAATAAGATTTGGTATTTGGAATCTACTGAACCAATTGAGAAACTAGCCCCAGTGTGAAGAAATCAAATGGGCAAATTGAGGATTGAAATTTCTTTGAAAAAGCCCCTTGAATTTGCCCAAAGAAGAAGAAAAAGACCAAGGCTGGGTCTAGTAGATTGGATGATATCCAATCCCCTAAGCCTGCTACTACTTCTCCTCCATCATTCTTCGGTGCTACTCTATAAACATTCATGAAGAATGTACTTGATGGCTTTCATGTGAACATCGCCAACACAAATACGGAACTTATCACCCATATGAACACCAAGATGGGAGAGTTAGTAGAAGGCATAACCAAGCGTAATAAGGCAATGTTGGCAAAGTAATGAGCCCTAGCTTTTGAGCCTGGACCTTCTACTATTCCTCCTCCTATCATACCGATCACCATCCCCGCGAACCTTCTTTTCGCCATGTTAGACCTATCCACTTCTCATCTGATTGACATCACCATCGATAATAGAACTCAATATTTATATATTTTTTTAATTAATCTTAGACTTTTGGAGGACTTAATTGAATATTTTGGGCATAATCAATTATTAATGTGAGAATTTAGTGAAAGAATAATTTGGGAATTATATTAGTTAAATTTTTATATTTTTAATTAATATTTGTTATTCCCATTATTCTTTAATTATGAGCAAAAGATATTACCTTTGTGAATATAATCTTGTAGGTGATGAACAACTTGAGTGGTCAAGGTCAAAGATGTTATTTTGGAGCTTAATGAAGGACAAGAGTGGAACATCACAAGTGCAGAATTTATTTTCACATATTTTCTAAGAGGAGGTTAAATAAGTAAGGGCCTTGTTTGGTGGTTACAATTTTATGCCTAATGCTAAAACATATTCTGACCTCCTCATCCAAACATAGCACAACTTATTTAACCTAATGAATTAAAGAAAGAAAAGAAAGTGGGGACCATTGGTAAATAAGGGTGGCGACTGGTTGAATGAAGAAAAGAAGGTTGAACCGAATTGGAGAATTAAAGGAGAGGAAAGAAATAGCTGAACCAAATGAATTTATCAATTGAAGAAAAGAGGACCAGCTAGACTGAGAGGGAGGAGTTGAATAAAGAACGGGGGAGCAGAAATTGTTGACCAAGGTGAAGATAACATGGACCAAAAATGAGAATTGAAATAGATAAAGAAAGCAAGCAGCTTGACTAAATTGAAGATGCTGAACCAAATGTGAAAAGGGCTAATGACCGAATAAGAGAAGCAGGCTGGACCGATAGAATAAAATGGAAAAGCTGCCAAAATTCTTGACCAAACCGATTTGAAATGGTGGACTAAAAGGGTTAAGTGAAGAAAGAAGGCTACATAATTAAAGGAAAAAAAACATGTTGCGACTATGTATAAGGGTGAAAAGGAAGCACCGAATGAAAGAATAAAGGGATAGCGGCTGTGAGAGTGTGAAGAGGAGGAACCTACGTGACACAGAAAATAGAGGATGTGGCTGTAAGGATTTGAGGACGTCTTCTGAGAGAAAAAAGAAAGAACTGAAGAGTGACATTGGTGTTGCAATTCCTATGGCCAAATTATCCCTTCATCCATCAAGCTTCATCTTCCTCTTACTCCATAAGTAGCTAAGCTTTGGTGATTTCCTTGAGTTGGGTAATGGTTTGAGCTTCTAAACTTCAATGGAATTCCTTTAAGCTCTGTTTCTAGTTCATAATTATAGGACTTGGTTAAGTATGTGATTATGATCTAGATTGTTCTATGCTAAGTGAATAAACTTGGTGGTTGAGCTAGGATTTGATTAATTAAGCTTTGTATGATTCAAATTAGGAGTAGGTTGAGTTGTTTATTCTAACTTGGTTAAGTGGATTTTAAATGACTAAACTAAATGATTTGAACTTTTGTAATGGTAATTACAAGCTAGAATTGGAAGTTGATTATGTTAGATATGAATAGTTTTGATGATATCAAATATTAAGAGCAAAAAGCATGCATAATATACTTATCTTCTTCATTGACTAACTATTATATTTAATATTGTATATCTTGTAGATCAATTATATACCCGATGGTGGGTTGATGTTATTTTGCTTATAATGCCTCATAAATAAAGAATGATCATCAAGAAGAAAATCAAGAGGTAAGGGATTAAAGAAAGAAGAAATTGTAAGATCTAATGGGAATACCAAGATTCAAGATTAGTCAAGTAAAGAAAGAAGAAGATTGAAGATATTCAAGAAGATATCTAGTTGGGTTATGAAGAATGATCATCAATTCAAGAAGATATCTAGTTGGGTTATGAAGAATGATCATCAAGAGGAAAAACAAGAAGAAACAGATTGAAGAAGGAAGAACTTACAAGATCACATGAGAATATCAAGATCCAAGTTGTTAGAAGTGATACTGGAGGTTTCTTTGATCATATGGAGGTTGGAATGGGTCAATTCGAAGCCAAGATAACTTATATGGAAGTTATGGAACTTCCCCAAGGTGTTCCTTTAAGTTTTAGCTCTCTGCCATATTTTGGTAGGCATTACTCGAGTAGTTACTCGATTATGGACATGATCACTCGAGTGACCACTCTAGTGATCTACATTTTTAATGAGCTCTGTTTTCCCGTGATAGAACATAGGTTCGGTATTTTGGGTATATCTCTCTAACCACACGTTTAATTGATCTAAAACTAATGGCATATGAAACTAGACTCCCAACACAAACTATGGACATCAAGATCACATTAAAATAAGTTCAGATGAGAGAGATATGATCTATTGAAGTTGACACATAAATCACCATCATATTGCAGGATAGCTTCGGTATTTTGGATATAACTCTCAAACTACACATCGGATTGTTATAAAACTAGTGCCATATGAAAGTAGACTCAGAGTTTTCCATGGATAGCTGATTTTTCATATTTGAAGTTATATCCTAAGAGCTATGCCTTCTAGAGGTTGCTGCTCATGATTTTAGAGATTGTCTAAGAACAGTAGATACTCTTTAGATCATAGCTTTCTGTATACAATGAGTTTGGAGCTGATTCTTATTGCATTAGAATGTAGACGATGAGAGTTTTCTGATGATATATAATTTGACATGTTTTGAATCAAAATGAAGAGATCACTTGAAGGGGCTACTCAAGTAATATGCAAAACCATTTTGTTAATCTCAATTAAGTCAAAACAATAATGAATGTTGTGAGTAGCACTATTACTCACACTTGTCTCATCAAGATAACTCAAATGCATCTACTTTGGTGGTTTCCACAATTAAACGATCTAGGTTGTGACAAGTATTTATTAATTGAAGGAATTATGACTTAAGATTTCATTTAGAAGGCTTAATTAATTAGTTTTGTTTATATGAATGCAATTGTGGTTGTATATCATACAGATAACTACATATAAATGCAAAAGTAGGCATGCAATGATCTAATCAAAAGCATAATTTAAACATGACATAACATAGCTTACCTAACCTAAAATCCACCCAAGCCAATGAGGGGACTTCGCTAAAAAATAAAAGAAATACCTTGAGAGAAACCTCATTTAAACAAAGGGAGTAAGATGAGAAGAGAATGTATATGGAGAGCATTTAGAAGAAGGCACAGCACGCAAGCTGTATTTAAATATTACAACCCTTTGTAAAAATCTAAAACCATGTTGTTCACCATACCCAAACAAGTATGAAGAATAAACCACAACAAGAGTTCATATAATATGAAAAGCAAAAAATGTTGTAATTACATTATATTGCACTACGAATAGGTAGTCACGGCAGTCTCTCTAGCTAGTTAAAGGGCGGGTTCAAGGGGCAGCGCCCTTATTGGGTGCAAGGGCGGTGCCCCTTGAAGCTTTTAAAAAAAGGCACATTCCTTTTAAAAGAAATATTTGAAAATTTAAAAAATTTAAAACTTTCTGGCCCAGTTTTTAAAATATTTGTTTTAGTCTAGTTCAAAAGGATTTCGACCCAGTTTCAAAAAACGGCCTTCAATGCTTCTGATCTAAATTGTCTTCCCCACAGTTTTGGATCCCTACAACCTGAATATATATCCGAACTTAGATCTGATTCAACAAGCTGTGACCTTCAACCAATTCGAAACCAAGAATGACAAATTTCAATTTCAGATCCAATCCAAAACAGAAATTACGACACCAGCAACAAATCGCATAGGTTTGACTTGCTTAAAATCAAAACAGATTTCAATATCATATACAATATGCAACAGATCGCATACAATTTGACTTTCTTAAAACTGAAAAATAAAAAGTTATCAAAAAAAACTAAAAACTAAATTAGATACATATTCTATTGCCTTCTTATAAGCATACATATATATCCCATATATATCACATGTATAAGAACATAAACTCAATTAAACTTACAATGGACCTAGCTCTGATACCACTGTTAGGATCAGTAGGCACAGTGGAAGAATTTAAAAAAAATTTGCCAATCCCAATCGATGATCTATCAATGGCGTTTAAACAGAGTTCGAAAAAATCATACCTTTTTAGTTTAGGGTTTTTCGATCTTTAAGAGTCAACACCTTAGGTCCGCTCCCCTTACCGGTATCCACATGAATGTTCTCCAACACAGACTACATGCTAGTGCCTCCAATATCTCCTAGGGTTTCTCCTACGGCTCTGAATTCTCATCCGTGTATGAGTTTTTCTTCTCTACTAATTTTATAACCCATGGGGCTATATTTGAATTTCAAAATTAGTCTTTATTAATTTTGAAATTAATTATCTTGATGAGTTAATTAAATAAATTTAGTTAAATTAACTCTATCCAACAGTTTTAATTTAACCTGTTTATTTAATCCAAATGAAGAGCCATTAGATTTAATTTATCTTCATAAATTAAATCTGAGATAATGTATCTCCATCATATTAGTTATTAAATCTAATTTATCTTAATAAAATTAAATTTAAAACTAACACAATATAATAATATCATATAATATATAATACATATATATAATATTTCAAAAATACATATATATATATATATATAATATTATTAATTTTATTTTCACTAATTTTATATTATGTATATAAATATAAAATTTGTCCACCCTATACTAAAGATTATCTTGTGTTGGGTCATTCTTGTGTGCAACCTTATAAGCCCATACGAAATTAGAAGCAGGCTAATAACTGTACTAACCCACAAGTCCCAAACGGCCTCTAGCAAGACATTACGACTACCTAATTCATATGAGGATCGTTAACACGATGCAATCTGTCATACAACCATATCACGTTCCTTTTGTTACACGAGATATCGGTCAAGGATGAGGCATGGATAATGTCATTCTCTTATTCTTGACCATTACTTTCTCACTTCCTGAGTAGTCTGACAATAGAAATGGAAACTCCTTTATATCATAGTATGGCCATTCATTTCTCAAACTGACTCATCGAGGGGCCTAGTAATATCTCTCTATTAATGAGAGGGTCAAATTCCATCCTGATCATTTATAGTCCTCTGCATGAAAAGTTACCAAGCCCGATTGTAGCCTTTATCACACCTGGTCAAAAGTGACTTTTGACTAGTTCAAAGCTTAGCAACTCTCATGTAGGAATCCATGATGACCTCAGGTCAGAGGGCATTATGACGTGGTTGTATATGAGAAAAGCTTATGACTTGATCCATGTAGCTTTCTCATAGTGGGTCGGTCCAGCACCTTGTACTCTTACAGGTGTCTAAGATTTTGATTTGTATCTTTATATCTTATCAAAGTCATACTGGTCTTGTTTCATCTCTACTCCCATATAGACGATTGACCAGGGACATTTACGACAATCATTATAATTTATCCAAGGATACAGTCATCACAGTGAACATGCAAATAATATGATAACATAATGAAGAAAGTCATTAAATAACAATGTTTAAAGTACAATGATTGGCCCTTAGGGCACAATTTCCAACACTAAGAACACATTGAATCTTGGAAGATAGAGTAAAACTCTCAAAGAAGCTTTGAGGACTGGACGTAGGTCAAACTGGTTGTGGCCGAACCAATATAACTCTTGGTATACACTTAGGTGATATTTCCCCTAGCTCTTAACTACTTTAAATTTCCAGTCCATTTTTATATACAAACCAAATTTTCTATGATCACCCAATTTGTAATACCCTGAATTTTAAGATTTGAGGCTAGAGAATAAGCCTAAAATAAGTGGACTGTTAAGCCCCAGTTTAGCAGGAGCCCAAACTTATTCCCTAATGATTCTTCTATCTTTGGTGTATTAAAAAAGTAAAATGGTGAATTTTGGAGAATACAACGTACGTTGTGATTCAAATGTGTTGTAGCCGATGTCCAAGCCTTGTATTTAAACATAATTGTGTGTCAAAGCATAAAATTTATCATAAGTGAAGGGTAGGGTGTATGGCATGAGCAAATGTGACATACAATGTGTTTGGTGGTGATTTAAGAGGAATTGCTATAATCAGGGGGAAAATTGTAAAGTTATCGACCAATTAGTCAGTTATCGAAGAGGAAACTCCTTGGTAACTTGAAGATCAATGGTTAGTATTGATTTGTGGAAGAGATCAAAGTGTGGAATCTCATGTGTGTGTGCTTATGTGAGCTAATGGGAGATGAAGTAGGATTGTGACAAGTGGCACAATGTGAGCCATAGATCAAGTCAAAGGTTCAAAGTTGCTTTCCCTCTTCCCTTTTTCTTTTAGGTCAGTTTTCATGCTCATAAAACTGATCTCATTCTCTCTCTTCCAAGCCTCCATGGATGTTGAGCTCAAGGGAGGAAAAAAGAAGGAAAAGGTGAGTTTTTGGTTGGCTTGTTGTTCTCTTATGCTCAAATCATCTTCTATAATCTTATTCATAATGATGAGAGCTTCATCTCTATGGTTTTAGATTCTTTAAAAGAGGTGCTTGAGAGCTTGAGGAAATTTGAAAGATGCAGAATCAAGAAACTAGCTTTGGAAAAAGGAAAAGGTGAGTATTTGTTACCTTTTGATCTAAGTTTTGTGATTATTGATTGAGTTATAAGAATTGTGGATTTTGCCCTTATTTTGTGTGACATGTAATTGGGAGAATTGCATGTTGTATTGTGGTAAAAATGGTATTTGGATGTGTTATATGGTCATTAGAATTGATTTGGAACATTGGAAGTAAAAGTAGTAGAATTGGGTAAAGTATGCAATAAGTGTGACCAAGGGGAAATGTCATTGTGATGTGATTTTGGGTGTTTTAAGGTTTCCAATGGGTTCCTTGTGTAAAATTGTGTGGGAATAGTCTTGGATACAAATTTTGGGACTATTGGAAACATATTGGTTGAGTTGGGAAAATTCTGTCATTTGCTATATTTTGGCTTCTGATAGAGCATTACTCGAGTACATAAGGGCCTCACTTGAGTATAGCATCGTATTTTCCCTTTCCCCTTCAATTTTGGTTGCACTTGCATGTGAAAGAAGCAAGAGTGCAGTTCCTTACCTGCGAGTGATGTAGGTTACCACCCGAGTGCAATTGGTCTTACTCGGGTGAGAATGTGTTTTTGTACCATGAGCCCGCTTCTCAGGATAACACTCACAGTTAGTTTATCAAAAGTATAATTTAGCACTCATGAGTTTTGTGCCCTTACTCAAGTACCAAAGCTAGTGCTCAAGTGCGGTTCTGACTCTAGTTTTTCTATGCTATTGAGTGCTCGAGTGTAGGGGTATCACTCAAGTATTGATATGGATGCTCGAGTGTAGTGATCACTTTCATCTCTATCTGTGCTTTTGGTCAAGCACTCGCATGAGTGAGCTTTCATGCTCGAGTGCAAGTCATCCATCACTCAAGTGTATCAGCCAGAAATCAGTGTTTTCTCTTTTGAGAGGGGATCTCTGGTCAAGCTTCTCTTAATCCTTTAGGCATGTGTTTAGGCTTCTAGTGGCTGCCTAAAGGTGTTAAGTGATAACTAACTTTAAGTATTTAAAGTTAAAGAAATTAGAAAAGAGAATAATCTTATGTCCTTGGTTTGGTTTATAGGGTTCGATGTTCGCCCTGATCTTGAGTAAGCTGTGCTGGAGCACACGTGGAAAGAATAAGGGTAGGGAACTTATCTCTCTTGCATGTATTTGATATTTATTTTGGTGTATTGATGCATGTATTGCTTTGCTTGATTATGTAAAACATATATGAATGTTTGAAGCGATGTTTTGGTTTATGCTATAGCCATAAGTATGTTGTTTGAAACATTGAGCTTGTAGATATGTCATTGTGTGAACAAGAGTTATGTATTGCAAGCATGTCATGCATTAAACATTTATCATACATGCATATTGGTATTGTTTTCCTACTGAGATTCTCTCGAATCTCACCCTCCCCTACCAACAACTTAGACAAGACAATCGACTCGAGGAAGGAGCAAGCAACCAAGGGCGGCTAAGGCTCCTGTTGAAGTATGATTATGGTGGTTGGTTATTATGGATGTTGGGATAACTGTATCTAGTTATGGATGTATATTTTATGTATATTCAAATTTGTGTTTGGAATGTGTAATAACCCAAAAAATGGGATTAAGGGCTAATGACTCCAAAAGTGATGTAATTATTGTAAATGAACACTTTTGAAGTATATGATGTGGATTTTGATCCGAATGTGTTGTAATTAGTGCCTAAACCCTATAGTTAAGCTTAATTGTGGGATAAAGCTTAAAATGAAGGATCAAGATTGACCAATGGGAAAACAAATTAATACCCTTCCTCATATTGTTAAAAACGTCCAAAAAGGGTAAAGGAGAAGGAAGGAGGAATTTGGTCAAAATTTCAACTCTTTTACAAGGGAACTTTGGTCATATGGGTCACATATACCTTAAAGCAAGTGGTCAACATTCTTTTTGTGTTTCAAAGTGCAACATTTCGGTGGAGACAAAGGAAAGGGAAGAGGAATTAAATTAAAACAAGTTGAGACATTGACCAAGATGAAAAGCAAAGAAGAAAAGTCAAAAATTGCAACTAGAAAATTTGTGTAACCAATGGCTATGCAAGTTCATGCAATTGGTCAATCTTTCTTCCTCCTTTTGAAGAACATGTTGGTCAATAATAATTCTCCATTTGTGCAGCCCATATCACGTCCAAAAGCAAGAAGAGAAGAGGCAAGAGAAACCTTACTCAATTGACCAAAGTCAATATGGCATAACTTGTGTAAAAAGAATTATTTTCCACCACAACTTTTCTTTCTCTTTGGGCCACATTTTCGGTCAGGTATTAAGAGGATAAAGGAAGAGAAAAACTGATCATAAATCACTCTCTCACCTCTTCTCAAGGTCGGCCAAGTTCAGCAAGCTAAGAGAAAGTTAAGAACAAAGTTGAGGTAAGAACTTCTACATGGATTTTCACCTCCTTAACCTCATCTATGGCTCAAGTGACCTTCATGAAACTTGTTCCTCTCTTCCTTAGCTTCATTTCTATGGTTTTTTTTTGAAGAGGAGGAGTTTTCAGCCACCTTGCAAGAACAAAAGTTGAGGAATCAAGAAAAGAACACAAGAAGAAGCAAGAGGTGAGTAAGAGCATTATGTTGATGTATATGATGCTTTAATTGGCTGAGTTGTGGTGGGCTATTGTGACAGCCCTAATTTCGTTTTTTAGGGTATATTAGGGATCATGAAGCTTTCATCCTATATATGTGCTTATATGTTGGTTTGGAGGCAAATGAGCTAAGCTTAGTTATTAGATAGTGAAGTGGTTGTTTGTTGTGAAATACCCTAAAATTCTGCCAAAACAGGACATAGGGAATGAGTGGGAATTTGTTCATTTTGATGTTACCATTGTGTTCTACACGAAAAATTATGTGGGAATAGGTTTGGTTGTTGATTTTGAAGCCATTGGACACATTGGTTGAAAATTGGAAAAACTGTCAAGTGTAACTTTGTGCAGGGCAGTCAGTTTGCAGGGATATTTTGAATGGGCAATTGGTGTCTAAAAATTCTGAAACTTTCCAGTCTTAAATTTTACATTTCAAGCTTCAAAATGGACATATGATTTGTGTCATTTCGGTTTTTGAGCTGGGAGTTCTAGTTGCCCAAAGTTTGATGTCGAAACTGGACCTAATTCTGGAGCAGTGTGGAATGTTGTGTAATTCTGGAATTGTGTGGTGATTTCCGGTAGTGATTCATATTTTTCCTATGAATAGGACTTCAAGAGCTTTCAATAGGCTTTGGGATCACCTCATTTTGATTTTTCTAGAATTAGTTATGATTTTTCAAAGATGTTGGAAAATTCTGGCAGATTGGTCACCTATGCGAAAATTGAAGATTTTATGGCATAATGTAATATTGTGGAACTTTGAGGCTAGAAATTAGCCTTTTAGGTTAATTGACCACTTTAGCTCCTTAGTTGACTTGATTAATTGACCATAGTGATAATCAACTTAAGTATTATAGAGATAAAACTTGGGAAAGAGATTGACAGGTTGTCCCTAACTTGGTTTACAGGATTTGATATTTGCCGTCCTCGTGAGCCCGCTGTGCCAAGAAACGTCGGGAAAGGACAAGGTAGTGACTCTCTCTCTTATGCTATGTGTAATGCTCTGTATGTGTGTGTTATCACTGTTCTGTGATGAATCTTTGATGCTGTTGTGGTTACAGCTGGTGATAGCTGTCGTTTACAGCGCAAGCTGTCGTTTACAGTGTAAGCTGTCGTTTACAGCGTAAGCTGTCGTTATTGTGATTACAGCGTAAGCTGTCGTGATTATGATTACAGCAAGAGCTGTCGTATTGTGTATACAGCCGTGAGTGCTGTCGTTTGTGGTGAAAACCATGTATCTCTGAGATTGCTGCTACTGCTGCTGTTTGTGATTTATATACATGCTTTGTGTTATGCATTGTGTGAGTGGTTTGTTACTACTGGGATTCGCTCGAATCTCATTCTTTCCTATGACTAACATTTCAGACAGGGCATGTGGCTCAAAGGAGAAGCGGCCAACCCGAAGCACTTAGGACCTTTAGGGATACTATGGATTTTTGAGATGTTGGTTATCTACTTTAAACTCGGGATTACTGTATATTTTGAATTAGGAATATTATATTCGATTTTGGTTGTGTAATCCCCTAGTGGATACTTGTAACCTCTAGAGTATATAGGTATAGAACCCGGGAGTTGCCGGGGATTTGGTTATACACTCTGTTATACATGAATGTAGATAAACTGCACAGGTAATTATATTCGAATTTTGAAATGGAGACCAGGAACAGGAAGAGATTTTGAATGTTTTGTGAAAACCCTACTACAAAGTAGGAGATTGAAATGAGTTTAAGTTATCCGATGGTCTCTAATCCGAATTAAATGTGCATTATCGAATTATAATTACGTGATTAAAGACAGGGTGTTACAGAATGGATTTGTGTAATCCCCGTTTAGGAAATTGTCATGGCGAATGTGCCTTGTAAATCCTTAGTAAAGGTGTGAATATGATTTATCTTTGAAAAGTAATTGTATTCGAAACATGAATATGAGACCAGATGTATTAGATTTCGAAAGGTATTAGTGAAAATCCTATCGTAAAGATGGGACATTAAATAAGTTTGTTTATCTGACAGTCTCTAATTCATTCTAATTGCGTATTTTGGATATAATTACCGAAGGGGGATACACAATTCACCCCTCTTAGGTGAAACGCTTGCACTAACAGAAGTCATTCTAGGCATTAACTGGCTAATGATGAACAATGTTTTGTTGGACTGCGGTAACAAGAGAATTGAATACCTTGAACCATGAAAGGGCAATGATGCTAGTGCTAGCCTAAACTTCCTCTCTATACCTGAGCTGAGAAATATCTGAGAAAGGGATGTTAGGGGTATTTGGTATTCTTCTCGATTCAAGTAGAATCATACGCGACGATTGATAGTATACCTGTGACAAAGGATTCCCTAAGGTATTTTCGGAAGATATCAATAGATTGCCTCTGGAAAGGGAAGTTGAGTTCACCATTGAGATTATGCTGGATGCCGAATCTATTTCCAAAGCCACTTACCGAATGGCACTGAATGAAATGGCAGAATTGAAGAAGCAAATTGAAGAATTATTGGAGAAAGGTTCTATATGGCCCAGTGTTTCACCATAGGGAGCTCCAGTATTATTTGTTAAGAAGAAGGATGGAAGCCTACAGCATTATATTGATTACTAAGAAATGAATTAGGTAACTGTCAAGAATAAATATCTACTCCATATGATTGATTATCTCCTTGATCAGCTATCTGGTTCTAGTATATTCTCAAATATTGACATGAGTTTGGGCTAGCATCAGTTGCGAGTAAGAGTTGAGGATGTGCTGAAGATAGCTTTTAGAACAAGATATAAGCACTATAAGTTCTTGGTGATGCCCTTCAGACTAACCAATGCACTAGCCTTCTTTATGGACTACATGAACTGGATTTTTCGTCAATATCTGGATTAGTTCGTGGTGGTCTTTATCGATGACGTCTTGATATACTCTAAGAGTAGATAAGAACATGAAGAGCACTTGAGGATAGTACTAGGTATTCTAAGAGAAAAGCAACTCTTTACCAAGCTGAGAAAATGTTAACTATGGCTTTCAAAAGTTAAATTTATGGGTCATATAATTTCACAAGAAGGAGACTTTATGGATACTAGCAAGGTGGAAGTAGTACTAAATTGGAAAAGGCCAAAAACGGTAATAGAGATACACAGTTTTCTGGTTCTTACTGATTATTACCGGAGATTTATTCAAAACTTCTTCTGGATCGCATGTCGTTGATAAAGCTCACAAGAAAGAATCAAACATATGTGTGGGATGATAGATATGAGAGGAGCTTCACGGAGCTGGAGGAGTGGTTGACATCTACACCAGTATTAATTATCCCAGATCCTAGTTAGACCTATATGGCTTAAAGTGATTCTAGTAAGCAGGGATTGGGATGTGTCATATGCAGCAGGGTAGAGTAGTGGCGTATGCCTTTCAATAGCAAAGCTTCACAAGATAAACTATTCCACTCGTGGTTTAGAGTTTGTGCAGTCATGTTTGAACTTGCGCAGTACACTACCTGTATGGTACTACTGTAGAGTTATACAGTGACCACAAAAGCCTCAACTACTTATATGATCAAGAAGAGTTTAACATGAAATAGTGTTGCTAGATGGAGTTGCTAAAGGATTATAATTTGGATATTAAATCACATCCAGGGAAGGCAAATGTCATCATTGATGCATTGAGTATAAAGGTGGTGCAAGTAGTAGTCATGATGATACAAGAACAGAAGTTGATAGTGTTAGATATGATTAGTTTTGATGATGTCAAATATAGATGCCAAATATATTAAGAGAAAAAAGTTTGCATAATATATTAATCTTCTACTTTAACTAATTACTGTGTTTAATGTGTAATATCTTATAGATTAATTAAATTGAATTATGAAGGAAGAATGAAAAGACAAAATGGGAAAATGAACAAAGAAGTGATTGAATTAATGAGAATGAACAAAAGGGAGAAGAAGAAAGAAATTGAAGATAGTCAAAGAGTTGCCTACTTGGATTATGGAAAAATGATTATCAAGAGGAAAATCATAAGAAAAGATATTGAAGAAAGAAGAACTTTTAAGATCTAATGGGAATATCAAGATTCAAGTTCTTAGAAATAATTCTAAGATCTCTATGATTAGAAGGAAATTAGACATCACTGTTTGGCACTATAGTAGTCGGCACTATTCGGCATTATAACAATCGGGGGTACTGTAGCAAAAAAGCATTGTTTGGCACTGTAGCATTCAGGTACTATATCATGCGAATCACTGTAGCACTCGAGATGCAGACTAAAAGTGCATATTCACTGTAGCAAGTGTAGCACTATTGAACTCGAGTGAAGGAAGAATACACTCGAGTGTCAGGCCAATTTGTTATACTCTGTTTTCTATTCAGCCTGATAGAGGTTCATTTTTTTTTACCATATCTCTTAAACCACAAGTTGGATTGACTTGAAACCAGTGGCATATGAAAGAAGACTCACAACACAAAAAATGTACACCAAGAGCACATTGAAAGAAGCTCGGATGAAAGAGATATGGATCGTGGAAGATGACACTAAAATCACCATCACTTTTCAAGACAGGTTTGGTATTTTGGATATAACTCACAAACGACACATCGGATTGAGGTGAAACTAGTTCCTTATGAAACTAGACTCAGAACTTTCCATGGATAGGTAATAGGTCAGATTTGAAGCTATATGCTAAGAGATACACCTTCTGGAAGTTTATGCTTGTACTATCTAATACGGTAGACACTCCTTCTATTATAACTTGCAGAATACAATGAGTTTAAAGCTAATTCTTTTTACATTGGAATGTATATGACAAGAGCTTTCTTATGATACATTACTTGCCATATTTAAAGTTAAATGAATAAATCAAGTCTGACATGGCATCATTACACTCGCGAGTCCAAAAATGTACTCTTCGATATTTAGATACAAGTCTTGTCCTGAAGTGCTTGTGAAGTAGAAGTATTTCAGCTATACTCGAGTGAATGACAATGCACTCAAGTTATGCAAGTGTTGACATGAAAGTGTTAACCTGAGAAGAAATATGATCAAAGAAACGTGAAGAGCACTCGAGCATGACTGGTAACACTCGAGTGAGGAGAAGGATTGCACTCGAGTCCTAAAAGTAAAGAGTAGCAAGTGTTTGTCCAAGAGAAGGCCAGAACATGAAAATATGAAATGCACTCGAGTGAGCCATATTGCACTCGAGTGAGGATGTAACACTTTGAAAGTGCAAAATGCGCTCTTGAATATTTAGCTGCAAGTGTTGTCCAGAAATAAAGCCTGAAGCTGATATATGCTGATGCACTCGAGTGAGGGCCCACATCACCTGCAAGTGAGAAATCGTAATCTTGATAAAAATACTGAGTGTTATCCAGAGGCTCAAGTGTATAGTTCAAATCACACATGCACTCGAGTGAGTATGTATACACTCGAGTAATGTCCAGATTTACACTCAAGTCCAACGAGTATGACACGAAAAGTACTTGTAAGAGAGCAGGATAGAAGCTGAAAATGGAATGTGCACCCGAGTGAGTCTACTAACACTCAAGTGAGACCCTAACAGAATCCAGAAACGAAATAGAGCCTCACAATGATCAATTCAAACATGGTTGAATGCTATTTATTCATTATGTTTTCACATGTTAGTATACATAAACGTTAACTAACATATATTTTAACTGAGAAATAGAAGATTAAACATTTGGATTGCACCTTCAAGAATGGAGGTCACTTATGGCTCACTCAATGAACAATCCGAGTTTGGTTAAATGTTATTGAATCATGGTGTTTTAACTTGCTATTATTACCAAACATCATTTAACATTCATTTTAAGTGTAATACAGGAATTTGAATGTTTAGGTCAGAACTATACTGAAAAAGTTAAGAAACGGCAAAAATAATTATTATGTTCAAAGTGGATCAGCTAAGCATGCACGTTACAGTCCTACTATGATATCTTGTCCAGAGAATTCAAACACACACATGCTACTCTACAACATAACGCTACACTCCACAATATGATGTCCAGCTCATAAAGAATCATCCCGCTCCTCAACGGGTCGCTCCAATCTGCAACTGACATTTCATAGTGGCTAGATGTTCAAATGCACTCAACGATCAAAATGAAGTAATAGGACTTTAAAAGATGAATGTTCATAATGGTCATCATCTTCATCAACTATAAATAAGAGAGCATTCAAAGTTTATGGATAACAGAGAGTAGAGCAACGACACCAACATGTGGATATCATGAATTATCCACTTCTACCCAAACACTCTCTGTTCCTATCTATATTATATATCATGTATATATGAGAGTGATTATTTACATTGTACTTCAGTGATCATTTTATCCACTCAGTGAGAGAGTTTGTAAGCATCTTCATCTATATTTGTAAATTGATCTCTAGGTAGAAGACCTTTATAGGGTTGATTTTCTTACGGGGAAGCTGTAAAGAGAATTGTCGATAAGACTTTCTGCTCGTAAAGACTTGCAAGGTGCAAGCAATAGAGAATGTTGCTGCTCGTAAGACTTACAGTGGTGTAAGCAAGAGAGAACGTTGCTGCTCATTAGACTTTCACGGGCAAGCAGGAGAGAAAGGATTTTGGGATTGCTCTACTCATAAGACTTGCTGTAAAGGGGAATATTTCAGTGAGAGATTTGTAAAAGGTTTCACAAGTACCTAGCTAAACTTGTGGGAATGTAAAGGCTTTTCTTATGCCCTAATTAAATAAGAAGATAGTGGATTTGAAAATCCCAGAAGGAGCCTAGGGACTGGACGTAGACCATCACAGATTAGACCGAACTAGGATAAATCATAGTTTACATATTCTCTTCCCTAAGCTCTTATATTTCTAGCATATATTATTTAATCTAACTATTGATTTATGATTCATTACTTTCATGCTTATTGTTTTCAATAAGATGTGAAAAGATTTTCGAAGTTCTTAAGTTTTTATCTTAAACCCAATTCAGCCCCCTCTTGGGTGTCATCCGGTTCTAACAGATAGAAGACTTCTAAGATTTTAATATGTCTATGCAAGCATTCTTTAATGACAATGTATCAAATTAGATATTACTTACTAATTTAAGTATTAGTCAATAAGAGAATGATCTGAGAGCTAAAATTAAAGAAGCTCATATGCAAGATGGACGAGCAAGGTTTATCTAGAGATAATCATATAAGGTGACACTCAAGATTATGATCTTTCGTCAAGCGTATTAGTCAGATACAAAAAGTGAATATATGTTTCGCTAAAGGTTGATCTGAGGCAAAGAATCCTGGATGAGGTGCATAAGAGTCATTACACCCCTCACCTAGGAATTATTAAGATGTATTATAATCTAAAGTTCATGTATTTGTGGCCATGACTAAAAAGTGACATAACCAAGTATGTGGCCTGATGTGGTCAAAAGATGAAAATCAAACATAAGTAACCACTAGGACTTCTACAGAGTCAAGAAACTCTAGAGTGGAAGTAGGAAAGTATAACTATGGATATAGTGGTAGGTTTACCCAGAATCAGAAACTATGATACGATTTGGGTAATTGTTGACCATTTCACCAAGTCGGCACACTTTACACCCATCAATGCTAGTTATTCCCCAAAGAGATAGTAGAAGTATAAATACAGGAGATAATCAATAATGGTACACCAAAGAGCATCACCTTCAACTGAGATCCCCGATTCACATCAAGATTCTAGAAATCTCTACATGAAGCTTTAGGTACAAAGTTGAAATTAAGTATGACCTATCATCCATAGATAGATGGACAGTTAGAGAGAACCATACGAATTCTAAAAGACATGTTGAGAGCGTGTGTATTTGATTTCAAGGGGAACTATGATCACTTCCTTCCACTTATTGAGTTTGCCTGTAACAACAGCTATCATGCGAGCATTCATATGGCTTCGTTTGAAGCATTGTGCAGATGAAAGTATTAATCACCTCTGTACTGGATGAAATTGAATAAATGAAGATTATATAGGCCGAATCTGGTATACCAACCCATAGAGCAAATCACGATTATCAAAAATAGGTTCTTGGCAATACAAAGTAGATAGAAAAGCTATGCCATAAAAGAAGAAGAATTCTAGAATTTGAAGTTGGGGATCACATGTTTCTAAAGGTATCTCTAGGCACTGGAATCGGTAGAGAAATAAAGAGAAAGAAGCTAAGCCCACAGTATATTGGTCTTTTTGAAATTTTGCCAAGGATTGGGCCAAAGGAATATAGAGTGGCCCTACCCCCAAACCTGAACAAACTCCATGATGTGTTCCATGTCTCATAATTAAAAAAGTACCAACCAGATCCTAAGCATGTTGTTGAGTATGAAAATGTGGATTTACACGATGATCCCACTTATGAGGCTGAGCCAGAATGAATCATTGATAGACAAGAAAGGCGGCTCAGACACCAAAGCATACTATTTGTGAAGGTAGTCTAGAAGGGATTATCCCTAAGGGAAGCAACCTGGGAGTAGAAGAAGACATTAAGAAATGTTACCTAGAATTTATGCCTTGAGATGTGTAAAACATTTCAGGGATGAAATTTATTGTACAATGGGAGAATTGAAATATGCCGAATTTCATAACCATGAGAACTTGTAAACATGAAAATAGTAGGATTAAATAAATACTGGCATTTATAAATAAATATGAGCTATTTTTAGATTCTCATAGACACGTTGTGTCATCTACTGAAATTAGGAAGTCAGTGTTACGAATCTTGAGGGTAAGTAGTCAGACAAAAATTCACCAATGGCCATAAGACACAGAGGCACCACTTTTTATATTTAGGGGATCAGGTTGCCATGCCAGGCCTCGATTTGCATGTCACAGTTCTGAGTAAGACCCGAGTAGAATCCTAAGTAAGCATCGATAAAGTAACTTTAATAAAGTAGGTCATGATGTGTAATGATTGCTCTACTTTTGTGTTGGATGATAAGAAGATGACACTTATCATAAAAGTACATATCATCATGACAAACACTATTCATACTTTTTAGTTGGCACAATTGGAAGGTAACACTTGTCCCTTCATCATGAGGTATCCTTCTTGCCTTTTTATTGGCATTCAAAGATGGTGGCATATGGTACTGAAGTCAGGGGAATCCACTGGCCTTTGGCCCGGTCACGTACTTGACTTTCCAAACTCCTAACCCAAGAGTCTAGGTAGATTGTCAGGCCTCTCCTTTCCCCTGACAAAAGTGACGCCACCTAAAAGAGTAAAAGAGAAGCCAAGATGGTTTTTAGACACTTGGCAAATCTTGAGCTCTAATCTTTGAACAATTGGCACACTATGAGACCATCCCATTTCAAGATTAAATCACAACCCTTCCCTCCTCTTTGACATCCCCAATTCAATTAGGGACGCCAAAATATTAGAGACACCTTTAGAATTAGGGATGCCCAGGTGGATTTTTGTCATCTGTTTTTGGAATTGAGACACCTAATATGTTAAAACTGAAGTATAGAATTACAAAAATACCACTCTTTTATTTTTTTACTTCCCTTTTTGAGAAAGGGATTAGGGTAGTAAAATCTATATTTTGTAGTAGTGTCAAATTTCAAAGAAGGGAAATTGCTTCACAAAGTGAAGAAAACAATTGTAACTAAAAAGTGCATTAAAGTTATTAATACTAGGAATTGAAAAAGGGGCACTTGATCATGTAAATTTCTTTGCCTTTGCTACTTCATTTAATTATTGTTTGTGTTAATCGAGGTTACACTTAAATGATCTTAATGATGATCTCATATTATTTGTCAACTTGTTACATATAAGTTTTCTTTCTGATGCATGGTTCTGGTAGTGATGGTCATCCGCTACTTGGTATTTAGATATGCAGCTCACTACATACATGCACTTGGTCCATAATGATATTGATATACTAATAATTGTATATATAGTACCAGATTATTTATTTTAATTTGATGTCACTATGCATTATTTCATAGGCTACTTGTTGGAATTGGTTATTTTGTACCTCTAGCTAGAAGTAGATCTGTTTGGGTATTGGTATATATATGTTGTTTCTATAAGTAATTTTTCAAGGGACTCATCAAAAGTGAGCCCTTTAATTCTAAAAAAAATTAGTCCAACATTCTTCACGGTTATGTTCAATAATCATGAAGTATTTCACAATATATCATTGTTCTTTCAAACAATCATCAAGTATTTCAGAATAATTTAAAGTTATAGACCAATAACTATCAAATAAGCTTCTTACAGATGACAAACGTTGATGTCAAATACTTTACTATTCAACATTAGAATTGTAAGGTATTCTATCAATATATTTCACAATTCTTTGTAAATAACCTTTGAATAATGTATACTATATTTCATAGTGGTTGACTAGGAACCGTGAAGTTTACATCAAATAATTAACCATTTTTAATGAACAACCGTGAAATATGGAGCCCTATATTTTACGGCTAAAAAATGTAACATGTTTTTATTAAACACTAATATATTTTATAGATAATTACCATAAAATATTGTTAAAGAAACCATGAAATATAGACAATTGTGTAGTAGTTATACATGTCCATATTTAACAAGCAATATTAACTATTGTTGAAACATATTAGTCCACCCTTGGTGGATCAAGGTCCAAACCCAATTACGAAGGGCAATCATGAAGAGACATGGGTTCGTAAAAAGAAATATCCCTAGATGGTTTAATAGTTATGTCTATTCTCGTGTAATCGTATATTTAAGAGATACATGTATTCCTATATAACTATACATACATTATATAAAGAACGTGGGATTGAAGGAATAGATTATCTAAATAATAACACAAGCAATCCTCCCTCCAAAAGGTTCTCTCATAAAAGTTCTATTCTCTTTCTCTCTCTATGATGTATTTACAGTGTAACATTGTAATATCCCAAAAAGTGATTAAGGGCTAATGACTTCAAAAGTGGATGTAATTATTGTTGAATAAACACTTTTGAAGAATGTGTGATGGGAATTTGGATATTTTAATGATTCCAATGGATTCCTTGTGAAAATTTATGTGAGAATGATGTTTGGTATGAAAATGGAACCAATGGAAGCAAAGATGCAAAATCTAAAATTCTGTCCAGTGAAATTCTATTCTGGGCAGTCCGTTTGTATGAACGTTTTTAATGACCAAATGGTATCTAAAAATTATGAAATTTTCCAGTCTTATAGTTCACATCTTAAGCTTAAAAATTGACATATAATTTGTTCCATTTCGTTTTGTGAACCAGGAGATATAACTGTCCAAAGTTTGGGATGGAAACTGAACTCTGTTTTGGGGCAGTGATGCGTTTTATGTAATTCTGGAATTGTGTGGTGATTTTTATTAATGACCAATATTTTTCCTATGAAGAGGACTTAAATATCTTTCATTTGGCTTTGGAATCACCTCATTTCGATTTTTCTAGAATTAGTTATGATTTTTCAAAGTTTGGGCAGAAAATCTGCCAGAAAATCCGAAAATGGGAATTATGACATCATCTCATTAAAAGATGATGTCAGCATGGATTATTAATCAAATTTCTCATCTTCTTCAGCCATTTCACGCCATTTCCAGCTGAAGATAGTGAGAGAAAGTTGAGAGCTCTTAGAGAGAGAAAGAGGAGAAATCTCGCAAGGTAAGCCGATTTCTCCGACGATTTAGCTTCTAACGCGTGTAACTCCGATCCTAAGCTACTCCTCTTTATTCTTTAAGGTTGTGAAGCTCAAAATTTGGTGTTTCAAAGAGGCTAGGGTTCAGCCAAATTTGGGAAAAGCCAGAGGGAGCTTGAGGTAACTTCCAAACTTTCGTATATTGCTTATTCTGGCTGCTGTGGGCAATTTAATCGGTGAAATTTCTCCGGATTGCCATTGGTTTTAAAGTTTGGAAATTGAGTTTCCTAGGGGTTATGCTGCCCAAATTGGGTCTTAATGTTAGTTGTAACCTAATGTAATGGTTAATAAAGTGGTTAGGAGTAGAAAGGAACGCGTTTACGGAGCCGAAATCGTAAAACCCCGATTTTCCTTGGAGAAGACCATTATTTCGGCCAGCCCTAGAAATGGGTCTTAGAGTTGGATTTTCAATGATTTGATGGTTCCATTGAGTTCAGGGGCGAAAATTAGGTGGGGTTACAGTTGGGCACTTTTTCAAAAAAGGCTGAGAAAGCATAATTACGGAAACACCCCTAAAACCCTAAAAGTAGGGCTGCCAAGGGCAATTTTGTAATTTGATATTGAATTTGATAATTCTGAGTACGGAAATGGATTCCTTGGGCGGAAATATGTTAGGATAGCCCATATTAGAATTTCGAGAAAAGTGCAACCGGTCCGGGTATGGCGGGCCCAGGCCGGGTCCCCGGGGGTATTTTTGTAAATTTTCATTATAGACTCATATAACCCTAAGTAACACTATGGAAGTGTCTAAATAGTGCATTTGGAATTGTAGGATTCGATATTTGCCGCCCTCGTGAGCCAACTACGCCAGCGAACGTCAGAAAGGAAAGAGGTAGTGACTTTTCTTTTGTACCATATATGATGCATTGTATGTGTGTTATATCGTTGATTTGTAATGAATTCGTATGCTGCGACATCTGTGGATTTGTGTTAGCACTGTCATTCCAATAGTCCCTGAGTAGCTAACAACGGTTCGGGTTAGGGCGGTGTGCCTTCCCGGCGGAGAAAGGGGATGAGGATGAGGTGTGATATATGTGATTATGTGAGCCGAAAGGCTATTTGTGGAGGCCGACGGGCCATTTGTGAAAGCCGAATAGCTGTACGGGCTATAAGGCTATATGTATGCACTGCCACGCCAATAGTCCCTGAGTAGCTAACAACGGTTCGGGTTAGGCGGTGTGCCTTCCCGGCGGAGAAAGGGGATGAGGGTGGAGTGTGATTTGTGGTGCTGCTGCTGTATGATGATTTGCTTACATGCTGTGTGCTTATGTGTGGTATAAATGTTTTGTTACTACTGGGATTCTCTTGAATCTCATTCTTTCCTTTAACTAACCTTTCAGACAGGGCGAGTGGCTCTAAGGAGAAGCGTACGACCCGGAGCGGTTAGAATCCTGTAGGGGCATTTATTTTGGTTATGTTGGTTAAACCTGTTGGACAGGGTGTCTGTATATTATGTTGGTTGTAAAGAATAGTTGAACGTAGTTGTGTAGTCCCCTATATGGAGGTTGTAAACCCTTTTTGTGTATGAACGGAACCCGGGGGTTGCCGGGATTGCTATTAGATATTCTGATATGAATGAATGTGAATTAACTGCACAGGTGATTATATTCGATAATTGAACTTGAGACCGGAATAGGAAAGAAGTTTTGAAAATTTTATAAAGTCCCTACTTCACAGGGAGTTCTAAATGAGTTTTGAACTATTCGACGGTCTCTAAACCAATTTAATTACGTAATATCGAATTATAATTACGCTATTTAAGGCAGGGGGTTACAAACATGATCCGGGTCCGAATTAGTGTTCTGTTTTTGTGTGGGTACATTAGTGAGTTAGTCAGATTCCAGGTACCCCTAAAATCCTTACATGGTATTAGAGCCAAGTTTTCTTGAGGTCTTTATGATGTAATATTTCTTTAAGAAAATGATTTTTCTTATATGATGTAACATTTCTTAAAGAAAATGATTTTTCTTGAGGCCTTTATGATATAATATTTCTTATAGAAAATGATTTTCTTGAAGCTTATGTTGTTTTTATTATATGAAGCTATAATATCATATATCTCTTATTTTCACTGTTCAGATTTTGTTTCTTACGAATTGCTTAAGTGCGTATATATACCATCTCTTCTTCCCTTTCCTCCTCTTTGAAACTTTGTAGATTCCATTTTCCCCGCTTTCGTGTGATATGCAAATGCAATTTACATCCAATATATATTGTTATGTATGGTTGTTTTTCATATAGAATATATTTATTCTCGGGCTCATATGATAATTTTTTTACTTCTGCTACATGAGTATGAAAATGTGATACCACATATATACGTGTTTCATTTCCTATATTGACTAAATATTTTTGGTGCTTGTGGTCCAATTTGTTGTTGTCTTATGGTTTTTCCCTTTAACCGGTGCGAATAAAACAAAAAAAAATAGTCTAGAATTGATTGAGGAATCTAGTTGTACAATAGGAGTTGTCCCTCAATAAACTTGAAATTTGGCCATGCAAAATGTACATTATAGGCCTTAAGAATGGTATTATTGCATAGATTTCTAAAAAATCAAGACAATGATACCAAGAACACCTTAAACGGAGCACAGAGTTGTCGGGAAACTGAGAAAGAGTAATCCGGGTTCGACAAACCCGAATTGCACTTCGGCTGAATCTGGTATGACCTTGCTGAAGGTTAGGGATAACCGACCCCAACGACATGTCCTTTTGTAGAAATGACACGCCATACCATTTAGTGAATCATCTATTTTTACATAGTTTTTTTTGTTGCCAACCCGATTCACCGGAGCTTTGCCCCGACTATATCCGGATCTGACCCCCGTCGTGCACCTGGCTATGGTGGGAGAGTCTCCCAATGGGAATTTTCTATATACACAAGGCTCGAACCCAAGACCTTGCTTAAGCGAAACCAAGCCGCTTACCACTTGGACCAACTCCCATTGGTTGTTTTTACATAGTTTTAAAAAAATGTTTCTGGGTTAGGAAATGTGCTAGGCTGTTGATTAAAAAACCTGCAAAAGGATTCTGGACCCAAACAATGTCTTGGCCCAAATTTTTTTTTAAGAAAGGGGCTTCGTATGTTAGGCTGAGCTAATATCTCTTGCCAGATCTAAACATTAACAAAACATGGTGTTAAGCCAGGCAGACTTTGGGCAATAGGGAATTAAAAATAGAGGAAGATGAACTAGGCTTACAGAGTTTGGACTAAAAAAGGGGATTAATTTTTCCGCATAATTTTCAATTTTTCCTCCTTTTTGGGGCACTTGAAGGAGAATTTAAGCTCTGATTGAGACACAATTTATTTTGAAAAATCCCTAAATTCAATATCTATATTTGGACATATAATTTGTCTATTTTTTAAAATTTGTTTGGATTTAATTGGAACACTTGTAGTGCTATTATAGTGATTTGTATGTGTTGTGAATTTCTAAAATATTTATAATAATTTATAATATTTTTGTGTGAGATAAATATGAGTGAAGGGAGGTTTAAAAGTACTGAAGCAAAATTTTTTAGTCTCTTAAACAATGGTCTTTTTGTTGAAAAATTATGCCTAAGCATGAACCTATTGGTGAGGGCATAGAAGAGGAACAAGTGTTTTGGTTAAAACATTTTTGAATATTGATCCAAACATCAATTACTTAGAGGAATAATTCTCTAAGTAATGAATGAGATAAGGATATGCTCATTTGAGTATGAAATAACGACAACCTAGAAGGAGAAAATCCTTAAAGAAGATCAAGATGAAAAATATCTAATGTAAGGTTGGAATTCATCATAAAATGGAATAAGAGGTTCAACTGAAAGAGAATTCAAAAGAAAATTCCTAAGAGGAATTTGAATTTCTTGAGTCATAGAAAGTTTATGTCAAGTTTTTAATCCAAAGAAACCTCAAGGAGACACAAATAAAGGATCAAATATTGAAGAAGCAATGTTTGGTCAAAGTGAGAGAAAATCTCGAATGCAGAGATTTCCTAACGTTCAAACTCTAGATCATGATAGAGTTTAGGGAAATGACGCACCTCTGGGTCTAGAGTGAAAGCCCATCTTACAAAAGAACAAAACCTTAAGCCTAAAACAAATGCCAATACTTGAAACTATAAGAGATTTAAGAATAAATACTAAATGTACTAAATGTTCCTATTAGGAAATATATATGATTTGAATATTTTTCCTAGATAATATAGAAAAACTCTGGGAAATTGCTAAAATGATAAAAGTCAAAAAAATTCTCACATTTTTTGAAAAACAAGTTGAGAAGCCATCGGTTAAGTTTGGAAGCATATAGACTTAACCCTTTAAAGGATTTGGTTTGGTTGAATATTGTGTTGAATAGAGAACTTAAGATAAATTGTTAAGCCACCCCAACTCCTAGATGAGAGGTTAATAAGGTACTATTAGTATAATGCAATGAAAATTATGAAGTAAATGTCAAATACTCTTCATGAGTGGGCTATTAGAAAATGAGTTTTCCACGATCATCATATGCTCTAGCTAAGTAGGAGTTCTTAGAAAATGAGTATTATGAGAGTTATAATTGAGCATGTCAATTAAGGTACTTATATGAAATCTTGATAGATGATAGTGACATAGTTAGAATCATTGTGATAAGAGATAAAAATGTATTCTCCTGATGTGGACCTAATGATGTTGATATTTTTCTTATCAGAAATAATACAAGTACATGACATTGTATACTTTAATGTGCTATATAAGTTCTTGGATTCAATCAACTGTGAATAACCCTGTGTGTGGAATAATTTTGTAACTAAGCCAAGAAAGGCTACCAAGAACCCAATAAACTGAATGCAAACAATTAATATATCTAGTATTGAAATTTCTAATATAAAAAGAAGTTATTGTCAAGCCATTGACCAAGGGTCATGATGACATTGAAGTTGAGATGTCAGCTAAGCATAGAACAGACTATAAGACTTATATGGTTTGAAAAGGGAAACAACATAGCATGAATTTCCTTATATATTGAAATGGTTGTGATTCAATCTTTCTTTCGAGAAGTTTTTGTGTTATTTAGACAAGTTGGTAAATTCTCTATGTTTGATTACTTTACCATTTCTTCTAATTGACTTCATTATATGTCTTATTAGTCAAAGACATATAAATTGGTTCTAGAAAATATATAATAAAAATTTTTTAGTAAGAGATCTAGAACTAAATATGTATTGCAATTATTCTGCTTTGTTGCATGTGGTCTTACAAGTATAAGGGTAAGACACAGAGTTTGATATATCACTATCTATGTTAAGAATTTCTAATGATTATGCTTATTACCATAATTCACACAAGTCTAAAGCTCAGGTACTTTAGATGATGCATGAATGAATTTTAAGAATCAATTATTTAGGAATTTTAAGGGTCCTACAAATTGATCAAGGTTATGAATATATATCTAAGCAATTTCAATGAGCTTTATGGAAAGAAAGGGATAATTAGATAGTTGACTATCCTAGAAACTCCATGACCAACAGGAAATTACAAAGGCATAATAAAATATAATAAGACATGGTTAAATTATGATAGCTCATTCAAACCCACTACATATGAGTGGAAGAGTATTATCTTATCCACCTTTGGTGGATTAGCACACATCCTTGGTTTCATCAAGTGTATGAGGACTTAAGCTTAACCATGTACCCGCTAAAGTGGTCACTTCCACACTCTATGAATGTTAGACTAAACAAAAGTCAAATTTGATTTTTTGTAGACCAAAGAGCTCAGTTGCATATTTCCATTTTGGAATGAGTTTTTTGTAGAACATAAGAGTCATTTGTGAATTCCACAGTAAGTGGAAGCTTATTAGGGTTATGTTTTCAAGAGGGAAAATAACGATAGAACTGTGACCTAAAAGAATTAAAAAGTACCACATTTGTTGTGAATTCATTTCCAAAATAATGGTGAAACTAATTACATTGTATCTCTTTGCCAAACACAAAGGTAAGCAGTACATAACAAGCCAATAGTCCTCAATGATCTTTGTGAGTGGGAGCTTAGAATGGTCATTAAAGAGACCCATACAATATAAAGAAGAAAATCAAAAAGCTCTAGTAAACAAGAGTAGCTAAGAAAAATGTCCATGGTTATTCCAGATGAGGATAATGAGTATCCTTGTAAAGGAAGAATAGAAGAATGCAGTGAAAATTAAATGGATTGTATGTGATTGAATCTAGTTTAGGAATTAGTTGATCTACCTCCAAGTTAAAATGCTAATGCGAACTAGTGAGTTCTTAGGTTTAAGAGAAAGTAGGTGGATCAATTAGCATGCATAAGACTCATTTGGTTACAAAGGGGTATGCATTACAAGAAGGCATCTTTCTCACTTGTTGTGCATTTAAATTAAACTTATTATGGAAATAGTTAACCATTTGGTTCTTAGATTTACATCAAGCAGATGTAAAATCTACATTTTGAGTGGTGATCTGGATGAAGAAATCTATATGCATTGACTATTAGATTTCTCTAAAAGTGGGATTTGAGGTTTCACATAGTGATAACTTCCTCTGTTTTTATAGATATCCTTTTATGGATTGAAGAAACTATCCAGATAGTGATGTTTAAGACTTCATAAGAGTGGCAACCTAATATGGTTTTTCCAAATAGTTGAAGAGAACCATTAATAATTGGTTTATGATGTTATTCCTTTATAGACTCAGGGGAAATTTGAGCTCAATAATGGTGATAGCTATTAACCAAGAGTTTGTGACTACAACAAGCTCTATGAGTGGCTAACTAGCTCGATTATTTAGAGAAGAGCACATGGAACTTAAGCATATTATGCAGGTAAAGTATATTGAGTCTTAGTTGAATCTAGGTTTTACATTCATATATTTGTCTTGTTATATTTGTTTGGAACTATTCCAATATAAGCTTGTATGTGGATCTATCGTGTTTGTAGAACATGATGTATTCTAGTGCATTGATTCTCATAACTATTGATTTTTCAATCTAGAGTATCTAAGAGTTGGTTTGGAGTGGTTAGTATCTGGATTGATTTCTTAGTGGTTAATTCATAAGAAATGCAATTGCTAATCTCTTCTAGAAATCTGTTAAGGAATTGAATTCGGTAATACAAGATTTTGAAGTTGAAACTAGCTAGCTATGCTTCTTAATCATTAGAAATATGCAATGACAAATTCTAAGAAATCCCTCTCTAAGGAATGCTAATTCATCTATTGAAAGGTCTTGATATTTTTTGTGGCTTTTGGATCTTGACTTTGATTAGATCTACTTCTAATTTCTATTATTGATATGATAGAGAACACATTAATAACCCTTGCTAATTTATAGTAACTTGTTGAGAACATTTGTTGACTAAAATCAAAAGTTAAGGCTCCTTGAGATTGATCCTGATTGATGCCACTTATTGCATTACTCTTGTAGGTAATTTGAACTCTTAACGACAAGGAGATTAATGGCTACAATGTTCATGGAACATGTTCGATTTGAGAGTGAGAATTCAAATCCATTTCCTAAACAAAAGACCCTAAGCATCATAGATAGACCAAATGCAAAGATATAACTATATAAGAGATGCTATAGCATATAAAGTTGTTGTTGAACAACATATTCCTATACAAAGTCCCCTAACTAAGCATAATGGTCAAGGACATGTATGAGAAATATGTTAAGTCCTTTGGCATGCATATGGTATGAAGTAATAGATAATTCATTATCGCTTTAAATGTGTGTATAAGTATACAATGTCTAGTATGTTGTATAGATTATGAGGTCATCTTTTTCACATAAGCAACCGCTTTTAACGCTCAGGAGGAGTGTCCAAAGATGAGACAAATGTGTTTGCTAGAAAAGTAGCAAGAGCGCTAATATGGCAAAGAAGAAACTCAAACTATGTCACTTCAACTTAAAGTATAGTAAGTCAAGATGAGATCCATTATTATAAATATGGATAGAAATATGGAAACCCACATCCATGATACCTTTAGCCAGACATAAAATTCTTTTAAATTGATGTCATGTAATAGGTAAAGTTGAAGAATTTAGGTTTAGATACTGGGAGTATATAGACTTAAGTCTGTATGATGTTGATGATAAAATCAAAATGACATACACTCTTAAAGTATAAGAGTAACACTATAGTATGCAATTGATACCTCATGTGCTAAAGAACTACAAATGGTAAGTAAGTAAATGGATATTTGCATCATTGTTATGTGAGTCCCAGAAACGTTAATTATTTCAATCATGCCCTTTAAATTTGACTTTATTATGTAAATATGTTTCAACATATGCTATTATAGCTTTTTTTCCCTATGATCATAATTGATACAGTCTAAAGGCATTATGTTAAGAAAGAGGTTGATTCATATAAAAGTGATATATAAGGCAAAAGAAAGATTATTACATGATATATATGTAACATACTGCATTTTAGTAATCAGTATGTGTAACTGTCAGATGAAATATATCAGTTCTTATAAACACTTGGTGCCATTTTTGGGTGGGTACATGGTGATGTGTGGTATCATGTGGGTCTCACACACACACTTGGTGCATTCTTGAGGACACAGGCACATGTGGCTTAATTCCGAGCATACACACCTAAAGCAGCTTTTCATAAAGTAACTTTGATAAAGTAGATTTACATAAAGTGGCTTTAGCTTTTTGGTTGGACACATGATATGATGCCACACAACCCTTCTTGCTTCTTACCTAACTTTAAATTTTATGTTGGCACAAGGAGGAGGCGCCACCTAGCCCTCGTGTGACATATGTCCAAATAGCAAAGATAACTCGCTGATCTCTGGTCTGGCCACATGTCCAATTCTCCCAAACACCAAACACGGAAGCTAGGAGAGATCATTAGACCTCTCCTTCCCTTAATCATTCGGTTGGCCAAGGACCTAAGAGAGGGAGTAGGCCGAAATTCCCAGAAGGAGCACTTGGCACCCTAGAATTTTTACACTTAGACACATGTCATCAAATAATCCTAACACCTGCCAAACTTAATAAATTTGGCCAAGGTAACCAAATACGAGAAAAATAAAGAGAAAATAGCAAGAAAAGAAAGAAGAGAGAATGTGGAGTGTTCTTAAAAAACCTAAGTGTTCTTGCCAAATTTCAATACCAAATTTGCATTTCTAGCTAATCAAGCATTCATGAATCTTGTTATAATTATTGAGGGCTATGTTTCTACAATTTTAGAATTCTAAATAAAGAATTTTTTGTGCTTCCTCTAAGGTATAGGTGCTGCCGAAATTAAGAACCGGTCATAGTATCGAGTAGAGGTAAGCATAGGCTCCAATTTTAGTATAATATCTTGAGATTTTGCTAAGTTTTCATAAGATTATTGAGCTCCCCTAAATTTTTAGCCAAGAGTAAAAATTAGGGTTTTGATAATCTTTTGAACATGAATAAGATGTTAAATAAGGCTTGAGTATAATAGGAATGAAATTTGACAAGTCTTATGGTTAAACTTTGCAAAATCATGTTGTGTTGATCTAGGGTTAATTGTGGATAGGGAAAAACCCTAGGAAGAAATGTGATTTTTTTTATTTTGAGGTTTTTAGTGGGTTGAGAATGGAAAATTGTGTGGGATAAAAGTGAGAAACCGATTTTAGAAGCATCAGATTAGAAAACCAAATTTTTTCCTGAAAAAACCCTAAGTTTTGGTTATGGCAGATTCTTGGGGATGGAATTTGATTTTGTCAAATTTGATATTAGAAATGGATTCTATAGGAACAATTATGTAGGAATAGCCTATGGTTATGATTTTGGATGAATTGGGATGAAAACCCTAAAATTGGAATTAAAGGTTGCTTGAAGATAGCGCTGCCAGATTCATTTTTGGGAAATCAGACTGCTTATGGTTCAATTTTGAATGGTTAAATCTCGTCCAATTATTGTGATATTTTACAAGTTATTAGTATAAATCCTAAGCTTTAAAGTAAGGCATAATATGCGTTTTTTGAAATTTTATATTGTAAGTTATGATTTGTTAAAGTTAAGGTATCAAACCTGGAATGAATTCTTGACCAGTTGGATTTGTTGAGGTTCTTAGAATTTTGTGGCCCTAATCGGCACCATGTGATATTTTTCCTTTTCATAATACTTAAAGAGCTTCGCATAAGAACTAGAACCACCTTAGTTGGAATTTTCTATATTAAGTTATGAATTTTCAAAGTTGATAAATGAAATCTAGCAGATTAGGGTTAATACCTGAATTTCAATGTATAAAGGGAATTGTGAGTAGTTAGGTCATGAGGATTAGAGGCATGACTTAAAGACTAATGTGTTTAGACTAGATACTCATTTGACCTAACACAAGAGTCCTAAAGATAACCAACAAAGTTAAGTTAAGCATGGGTCAAGAAAAACAAAAGGTTTATTATACCGATAGCATTAGATCAAGTAATGACCCATCTTCGTAAATTATAGGATTTGACATTTGTCCAAGATTCGAAGATTTCCTGATCCCCAAGGAGAAGTTGGGAAAAGGACCAAAAAGGCATTTAGGTAGTAACTCTTTCTCTCATATACTATGTATTGTTCTGCATGTATGTTTTTACCATCATGTATATTCATGTTATGAATATACGATAGGCACTAAGACATGTTAAACTAGCATATCCATAGGCTATAAGGCCTGATAAGCATTCAGATTGTAAAGGCTAGAGGCCCAAGGCATTAAGACCTATTGGGCTATTATGTCCTTAGGCAATAAGACCTATTGGCAGTAAAACCCGAGAATACAAGTTTGCATGGGACAGATGTAATACCCCAACTTTTATTCATCGAAATGTGTTAAAATTATATGAAATATTCATGAAATTGGAGTGTAAATAGTGTTGGAAATGTAATTTCCGACAAGGCAGTGAGTTTGTCATGTGGTTTTGGATGACCAAATGATAGTCAAAAATTATGAAATTTTACATGGTGAAAGTAGATATCCTAAGCTTTAATTATGGGTAATTTTTGGAGTTGTATACAACAAGTTATGGATTTTTGAAGTTAGCCCAGAAAAACTGTTGATTTTCTAGAACAGCATTCAAAGAATTTAATTCTAAGAATTTTGTACTTCCAATTGCTAAAAGGCTATATAGTTCCTTGAAACTAGACTCAATAAGGGTTCTATAGCCTTTGGAATCACTCCAACACAAAGTCTATAAATTTAGTTATGATTTTTCAAAGTTTGGGCAAAAAATCAGCTAGAATTTGCTTAAATCCGAAAAATAGGAAATTAATTAATTATATAATTAGAGAAAAATTGGGATAATTACAAAAGCAATCTCATACTCTTTCCCTTCCATTTCCCTTCAGTTTTGAGCTTCCAAGAGAGAGAAAGAGAGCTTGTGAGAAATTATAGAGACAAGGAGGAGAAATTTCACCGGGTAAGCTTGATTTCTTCAGTGAATTAGCTCCTAACTTGTGTAATCCTTCTCCGAAGCTTGCTTTCTACATGATTCAAGGTGTTTGAAGCAAAACTTTCATTGTTTTGGAAGCTAGGGTTTTCAGCCAAGGAAGGAGGAGCCAGAAGGAAGCTAAGGTAACTTCCTAAACTTCAAATATTGGTTGTTCTAGCTGTTGTAGATAATTTAAACGGTGAATTTATGTTGGATTTGTTCTGATTGTAAAATTGGGGAAAGGGTGTACCTTAGGTGTTATGCAACCAAAATTGAGTCTAAATGGTGGTTTTAACATAATTAAATAGTTAATAAAGTGATTAGAAGTAAAAAGGAGCAAGTCTGCAGAGTTAGAATTGAAGAACCCCAACTTTCCTCAGAGAATCTTAGGTATTGGCTAGTGCTATTTGGAGGGGTTAGAGTTGGATTTTTTATAATTTGATGATTCCATTGTGTTCAGGGGGAAAATTAGGTGGGGTTATAGTTAATCACTTTTTCAGAAAAGCTTTAAAAAGCATAATGACTAAAACGCCCTTAAAACTCTGAAATGGGGGCTACCAAGGGCATTTTGATCTTTTGGCAGTGAATTTGGCAATTTCAAGGCCAAAAATTGATTCCTTATATGAGAATATGTTAGAATAGCCCTGGTGAAAATTTCAGAAAAAGTACGGTCGGACCGGGTAGACGAGGCTGGGACGGGTCCCTAGGGGCATTTTGGTAATTTTTCACTATAGACTCATATAACCACCAAAAATACTTTGGAAGTGTCTAAATTAGTACATAAATGGGTTTTAACCTTATTCTTGTACATTTGAAATTTTTAGACCCGATTGATGGCCAAGCTACGACACGAACTTCGAGACACGCTTTATGTGGTGAAAAGGGTTAAGGTAGTAACTCTATCTTTCATACATTATGTCAATGTTTATATGTTTTGCATATGCCATCTTCCGTAATATGTATGATCACTGAACATGACCATGCATAGTGCCTATGGGTACAATGAACAGAGTGCCTACAGGTACACTGAACATGACCGAACATAGTGCCTACGGGTACACTGAACATGACTGAACATAGTGCCTACGGGTGCACTAAACATGACCAAATATAGTACCTACGAGTACACTGATGTCCCAGTTGGTGGTCACGAGCCAGCTGAGGTACAGAACGAGTAGGGGTTGCAATAGTGGTTGGCTCTAAATGTTCTTGATGAACCAAATTATGTGTTATTATAATATTGTTGTATGTGGTATTTAGCATATTTATTATTGTATTTTCTGTGATCAACTTTCTGTTACTATTGAGATTCGTTTGAATCTCAACCTTTTTTCATAAATAACCAATGTGCCAGTGGGAACCAAGGCCAAAGCAGCAAATACGGGTAATTGAAGGGTGTGGATTACGAGATGGAAGCCAGTGGTTATATGTAGTCCATTTTGGAAATTTTGAAATAATTTGTATATATTATTAGACCCTGTGGGGAAAACCTGTGATGTAATTAAGTACCTTGTACCAATATATCAGCATATTTATGCTATTCCTATGTTACTCATCGAACTGCATGCAAACACTCAGAAAAATGAGAAAATAAGAGAAGGGTCTTACATTTTGATATTAAAGCCCAAAGCGGTTCTGGCAGAGTAGTGGTTTCAGCAACAGGATAGTATACTAATATGGTATTAATTCTATAGTGATAGAATATATACACGGATGGGGGTACTGAAGGAGTGAATGCTCCTAGTCAATGAATCATCCCCCAAAAGATTTGGTAACACTTAAGGGCAGCATGTAGTGCAATACCAGAAGAAGATTGATATTGTCGAGGAGGTCCAACCGAATGCTTTTGGGACTTCATGGAGTACATTACTGATCTAGTACATCAATACATGTACAGAGAGTGATCTGGTGCCCAGTCATTATATTTTGGGTGATAGAAAGTAGCCGGCACGTCTTCTGAGGCGAGAGCGATCTTAGGGTACCGATGGTCAGGAGCACATAGAGCCGATTTCCATGTTTTGGCACGAGCACACAAAAGTTATGCGTTCTCAACCCAGAAAAATCTTAGGATAGGTGATCCCCTGGGAAGTTAAGTTGGCAAGGTCATGGAGACTTAAAAAATAGTGAATTGTCTTAAAGTTTCTCCATAACTAATAATCATCCTAATTAGACGATTTAAAGAATGCTTACTAAAGCTGGGAAAATAGGCCAAGCCCGTCGGGCCGGCCCGTTTAGGCACTAGATTTACAAGGGTAGGCCCTTAGATTTTTGCCTCAAAAATGAAAGTGGGCCTAAAAGGGTCAGCCTTGTAGGGCCGAAGGCCTAAAAGGGCCGACCCTTTAGGCCCTGTATGTTTTTTTATTTTTTAAAATTATTTATATGATAATATTATTATTGATTTTTTATATTTTGTTAATGATGTTGCAAATATTTAGTTGATATTAACTTTTTTAGAATTAAGTTTCATAAGAATATCTTGTATTAATAATCCTAAAAATTAAAAACTTATAAAAAATATTTCTTATTTCACAAGTATTCTTACCAATTTTGTATTTTTGACTTATTTTCTTGTGATTGTTTTATTTATATCTTGTGTTGTTTATTTTATTGACTTTTTACACTTTCAAGACATCTTTAGCAGAAGTATTTTTAATTTTGTTAAGTATTCTCATTAATTATTTGTAATTGTTGTATGTAGAAAATAGTTTACCTTTGACTATGACTTAATGACTGTGTTTGTTTGTTGCATGATGCATATCGTTTACACTCTAATTTTGACAATATTTATGTGTTAAATTAGGAATTCCATTATTGTAATTTTTAAAAAAAAAACTGAAAAATAAAATAAAATTTGTTCAATCTTGTGGAAATATCTTCAGGCCCTGCGGGCCAGCCCTAGCCCTTATGCTTTTGGGCCAGGCTTTAAAAAATAGCAATTTTTCTTACACCGGGCCTAAAAGGGCTGGCCCTTTTAGGCCTTGGCCTATCAAGGGCCAACCTTGTAGGGCCGGGCCGACCCTGATTCCTAGCTCTAATGCTTAGAAGTATAGAGTAATGATATAAGTATTGATTTTAATACGAAACATTTCTGTTGCAGTGAGTACTGTCAGAAAGGTTCGTTTGATGAGGTTATGGGAACTCAAGGCATAGTAAATATTTTGAGGTTTCTCCGTGCTAGGTAATGATCCTTAGTAACACCATAGTGTTAAAGGTATGTAGGTATGATATACGGTGATGCATGGTGTGTGGTGATTATGCCATATGTCGATTCTAGAGGATTCAATCTGATGATGCTGAGGGTTGGGATAGGCTTGAATTACATCTAAGCTGAAATAGTACTTAGGTCAAAATAGCAATCGAGTTGCACTATAATTTTGAGACATGAAAGAAGTTTGAACCTTGTGAACCTTCAGTAATGTTTTGAGAATAATACCTGTAATATCCCAATTTTTGATTAAGGGAAAATCATGATTATTGTGGATAATTATGAATTTAAATTGAATTATTATGTGTTTTATGGCAATATTAGTTAATATGTCATAATTATTGAAAAAATTGGAAGAATGGAATTATTGGTCATGAGTTGGTAATTAATGGAGAAACTAATTACTAACTATGAGAGAAATGAGAAATGTAATTAGAATGGCTAATAGAGGGATTAAGGTGATTAATTGGTTGATTTCCTTATAAGAGCCAATGAAATTCTGACACATGGCAAATTGGTTGGGTAAGAGAGGATATAAGAAAAGTCAAATATGGCATTATTAAATCATTTCTTCCCTCTCATTTTCACTGACATAGGAGGTATGGGGAAGAGGAGTGATCATTCCATTTTCAACCTTCCTTCTCTCTCTCATTTCTTCTCTCATTTTCGTGCCACCATTGCTGAAGGAAAGAAGAAGAAGTTCTTGGTAAAAGGTAAGCCATCTAACCCTCTTAATGGCCTCTAATGGAAAAATGCTCTTCTACAAACTTGTTCCCTGTCTTGAGAGCTTCAACTTCATGGTTTTAGATTTGTCATTTGGTGTTGTTTGAGCTCTCAAGAAATCTTGAAGTTGGGAGAATCAAGAAACTCCTTTGGAAAAGTTATAGAGGTGAGTAAGACAAACCTTTCAATATAGGTTTTGTAGCCATTGGTTAAGTTTGAATTTTCTGGAATTTTGGGCCCATTTTCAAAAATGAGGGCCATTGGGAGTTTGGTATGTGTTTGGTATGGAATTGGTATGTTTGGAATGCATTTTGGATAGATAGAATTGATTGGGTTTGAAATTGTTAAGTTTGGAGATTTTGAGAGTTTAGTATTTAATGTTACCCAAAACCAAAGCATGATAATGGAAAAGGATTTTAGTGATTTTGACATTTCCATTGGATTCCTTGCGTGATTTTGTGTGGGAATAAGCTTGGTTATTGATTTTGAAGTCATTGAACACTTTGATAGAAAATTGGAAAATCTGTCTTGTGTAAACTCTATCTAGGCAGTCCGTTTGCACGAGCGTTTTGAATGACCAAATGGTATTGAAAAATTATGAAACTTTCCAGTCTTAAATTTCACATCCCAAGTTTCAAAATGGATATATATTTTGTGTCATTTCGTTTAGTATTCTAGGAGATATGATTGTCCAAAGTTTGGGATGAAAACAGAACTCTGTTTTGGAGTAGTGTTTAGTTTTTGGTGATTCAGTATTTGTGTGATGACTTGAAGTAATGAGCCATATTTTTCCTAGAAATAGAACTTAAATACCTTTCATTTGGCTTTGGAATCACCTCATTTTGATTTTTCTTGGATTAGTTATGAATTTTTGAAGTTCATCCAAGAATCAGGGAATTTCTTGACCTCGGCCCAAGGTGGCTGGCTGCGGCCCAAACCTTTCTGGCCTGATTCTGGCCGTGGCCCATGGGTGACTAGCCGCGGCCAGTGGCCTTCTGACCATATTTTGGCCACGGCCTAAGGAAGGGCTGGCCGCGGCCAATCCCTGTGTTCCAGCACTTTAAGTTTGATTTTGTTTAAGTCCCAAAATCATCTAAAGTCTCTAATTCTACATCAATTACGTATTTATGAACTAAATCTCGGCCTTAATCGTGAAGGGGGTTACAATACCCAAATACCGTGGAGGTTAGAATAGGCACTATTGATTTTGATTCTTAGTGAACCTTTTGGGTATAATTGAGGAAAACAATTTCCAATCTATGTAATGTTGAGGTTCTAGATTTCATGATGAACATAAAAGTTGAGTTAGAGACCCTAGGTTGTATGATATTACATGCAAGATATCTTGTAGTGGACTTGTGTGTCCAGAGGCCCTAAGACCTAGTGAACCAGTATGTCCTTAGGCTGGCAAAGGTATTAAGAATTATATTGGGCTAGTGATGATCCATGGAATCGAGGAACAAGATTGTTACAAAAACGAATCCTTGCAAAAAGGAATTTTGAAAATTGGCTGGCTGCTAAGCCCAGGATAGGGAAAGATTATGATCATGAAGTATTCCCTTAAAGGATTGATTGAGGTTATAGCTCTCTAATGAAATGAGAGAAATAATTGATTTACCTAACATTCCATCAAATTGAGGCTATACTAGGAGTCAATTGTTGGATGGCAGATAATGGGTTGAAAGGTATAAGTAGAGAAGGATTACCACGTAAACCGTAACCCAGGATTCAATTGTTAAGTGTTGATTCCACGAAAATTTGAAATGGCTTAGAATGATTTGAGTTGAAATGGGCTAGTAATTGGCATAGTGAAACGCAGATTTCAGGTGTAGTCTGGTGTTATAGGGGTTCCTATAACATAACTAGGGAAAACAATTTAAGGTGGTTTAGACACAAACAAAGAATGTCCTTGGATGCATTTTGAGAAGGGTACATTAAGCAACATGGAGTCTGTAATACCCTATTCTTATTTTCCATATTTTCAGAGTGCTTGCGCGTAGTTAGATAAGCAACATAGGAATAGCGTAAATATGCTGATATATTGATACAAGGTACTTGATTACATTACCGATTTTCCCCTTGCGGTTTGATAATATTTACAAACATATACAAAATGCTCAAAACAAGACTACATATATAACCACAATCTTTGTCTCGGGAGACATGCCCGTTAGTTTTCCGTGTCTACAACCTTTCCTTTAAAGTCGTTGGTTCCCACTAAGACATTTTGATTTATAAAAAAGAATGAGATTCTAAGGAATCCAAGTAGCAACAAAAAATCAATCATATAAAATGTGAAAATTAAATATGCAATGTATCATATAGTGTAAAATGAAAATTCATAACATAACACGTGTGTACACAAAACTCAGGGCCAAATCACTATTTGGATCCCTTACGTGTAGCTCAGCTCGGCCCCTAACTATAGCTAGGTAATGTACCCTAGGCGTACCTCAAATGGGTACCTAACCACAGATTGGTAACATACCTCAAGCACCGTGTTCATATCACAAAATACAATAACATACAGCATATCAACAATCACATAGTGTATGAAAGATTATAGTTACTATCATAACCATTTTTCACCTCGAAACGTGCACCTCGTAAAAGTGTGCCAATTACTGGGCTATTAACTTGGTCCTAAAATTTCAAATGTATAAGGATTAGGTTCAAACCCATTCATGTACGATTCTAGGCACTTCCATAGTGTTTTTAGTGGTTATATGAGTCTATTGTGAAAATTTACCAAAATGCCCCCAAGGACTCGGCCCCAACTTACCCGATCCGACTGTTCTTTTCCCAAAATTTTGACATAGGGTATTTTGACACATTTTTACCCAAGGAACCCATTTCTAGACTCAGAAATACCAAATTCACTTCTAAAAGACTAGAATGCCCTTGGCAGCCCCTATTTCAAAGTTTTAGGGTCGTTTTGGTCATTATGCCTTTTAAGGCTTTTCTGGAAAAGTGTTCAACTATAACCCCACCTAATTTTTCCTTCTAAACACAATAGAATCATTAGATCATCAAAAATCCAACTCTAACTCCCTGAACTAGAGCAAGAAGAATCTCAAGATTCTTTAGGGAAAATTGGGGTTTTTCAATTCCGACTCCACAAACTTGCTACTTTTTACTCCCAGTCACTTTATTAACTATTTAATTACGTTAAAAACACCATTTAGACTCAATTTTCGTAGCATAACGCCTAAGGCACACCCTTTCCCAAATTTTACAGTAAGAGTAAATTCAATATAAATTCACCGATTAAGCTAACCACAATAGCCAGAATAACCAAAAATTGAAGTTTAGGAAGTCACCTTAGCTTCCTTTTGGCTTTTCCCCTATTGGTCGAAACCCTAGCTCTAACAACACTAAAATTTTTGTTTCAAACACCTTGAATCACATAGAAGAGAAGGTTAGAGGAGGGATTACACAAGTTAGAATTAAATCATCGAAGAAATAAACTAATCTTAACAATTTTTTGCTCCTTCTCTCTCTAGAAATCCAAGCGCTCTCTCTCTCTCTCTCTCCCTCCCTTTTGAGCTCATGGCTTACGGTTATGAAGGGAAAAGATGATGGGAATTGCTTTTAAAAATATCCTATTTTACCTCTAATTATCTAATTTTCCCCATTTTTGGATTTATATAATTTCTGGTAGATTTTCTGCCCAAACTTTGAAAAATCATAACTAAATTTGTAGACATCGTATGGGAGTGATTCCAAACTCTATAGAGCCCTTATTGATTCTAGTTTCAAGGAAAAATATAGGCTTTTGCCAATTGGAAGCAAACAATCCCCAGAATTTAAGTTTTTTAACATTGCTCCAGAAAATCAACAGTTTTTCGGAGCTAAATTCAAAAATTTATAACTTTTTATATAAAGCTTTAAAAATTACCCATTACCTATCAAATTGAAGCTTAGGATATCTACTTTCATCCTATAAAATTTTATAATTTTTACTCATCATTTGGTCATCCAAAACCATATGACAAACTTACTGCCTCGCAGAAAATACTGGAAGCATTGTTCATCTTTCAATTTCCAATATTTAATTCGTATGACCAAAATTAACATTAATATTGAGTCAAATATTAATTTCTTGTATTCCTCTACTTTGGACCTTAATATTGGGCTTTTGGAAAACCCAAAAATTAATTCAACAATTTATTCTAGCTCTTTAATTCACCATTTTATTCCTTTAAATATAAGAAATTTGGGGTGATTGAAATTTGAAATATTACAGAGACCTCTAAAAAGAAGTAGAAGGAGTTTGAAGACAATGCTTCATAAAGTTATTGGGTAGGACCTTTTAATTAATAATTTATCTAAATATTTAGTTGTTGATATAGCACAATCACTATAAAAAAAATATTGAATTTTCCACGGGATTAGCCGCAGAATTCAGAATTTTTAACAGAATCCATTCTCTCTCTAATTCAATCGCAGAAAATTCAATTACAACATAATTCTATTTTTGACAAATTGCCAATAGAATTCCATTGCTGATTTGTGATGGATATTTCTGGCACATATATGTAGCTAATTTTTTTAAAGAAATTTTAAAATGCCACCTCATCGCCGAGCCGATGCGTGTCCCACAGCTAGCTGCCACCCCATGTCTTTGTCTCACCCTACTACGTGTCGCCACACCATAATCATCAAAATGTGACTTCTCCCCATTTCATTCCCCCAACCATGTCTATGCATGCTCAAGCCTTTGTCAGTTGAGACACAATGCACGTGCGTTCTTTTATCACAAAATTATACATACATACATAAATAAACAAATTAGATGATAATTTGAAATAATAATTTTTATATATTTATTATAATTTTAATTATAAATTAATTTCAAATTAAACAATGTTTTAATCTTAAAATTTATATAAATTTTATTATAAATAAATTTTTAGCCAATTTTTGAAATTTTATTTTATTTTTAATTAACAAATAATTTATACATACATACATATATTTATATATATTCCAACATGTGTGTGTTATATTATATCATAATTTGAAAATAATTATGAAAACATAATTTTTATACATTTATATGGCTATTAATATCATAATTTTTATTTTTATAAAGATATTATTTCAAATATCAAATTCATTAAAAATATAAAAAAAACATAATTTTTATGATGGAATTACTAATTGAATTTGCCACCGAACAATTTCATGGCTAATTATGCAGCAAAAAAATTGTCACTGGATTAGTCACAACAAAAATTTTCCTGGCTAATTTAGCCATAGAAAAATTTTGTCAAAAAATTTTCGATAGATTTTATACGGAATTTGTCACAGACAAAAAAATTATTTGGCTAATTCCATCAGAATTTGAGTGTGTTTTTTTCTTTCTAGTGAATGGCATTGTGTAAACCATGTTATTGACCCCACCTGGGGATAAGACTCTTTTTTGGTTTTGTTATTTTTAAGTCTATTTACTTATTTCTTTGTGTACATGGAATCCTAATTAATTTAGTCATATGTTTCTAAGAATGAGCTTTGCATAGAAATCTTGAATCTGGCATATGGAAAAATTGGCAACATTGTAAAAAAGAGTAGCTAAGTGCACGTAACCATATTTAAGGAATCCTTGCGCACAACAACAAGCCATATTGATTGTCATTAAAAATAATTGAAAAATAGATAAGTAGTTAATGAAATTTCACCGTTCCGTCTTAAATGTAGATGATATTCTTCTAAAAGAAATTTGTAGTCTTATCTGCATAAGTTCTTAAAATATTTAACATCTTTTTCTAAACAAAAAACATTATTTTTATGATTTTTTAGCAAATACAATTACATACATACATAACATATAGATATATATATATTGTTAAAAGTAATCGTAAATAAAATGATAATTTGAAATAATAATTTTTATATATTTATTATAATTTTAATTATAAATAAATTTCAAATTATAAATATTTTAATCTTAGACTTTATATAAATTTTATTATAAATAAATTTTTAACCAATTTTTTGAAATTTTATTTTATTTTTAATTAAAAAATAATTTATACATATACATATACTTATAATATATATACACAAAGAATATATATATATATATATATATATATATATATATATATATATTCTAATATGTGTGTGATATATTATATCATAATTTTAACAATAATTATGAAACAATAATTTTTATATATTTATATGCCTATTAATATCATAATTTTTTTAATAAATTTATTTTTTTAAATATAAAATTCATTACAAATATAAAAAAAATTAATTTTTATGATAGAATTGCTAATTGAATTCGCCACAAAAAAAATTCATGGCTAATTACGTAGCAAACAATTTGCCACCGAATTTGTCACAAAATTTTTTTTCATGGCTAATTTTGCCCCAAGAAAAACTTTTCATGAATTATCCAATAGATTTTATACGGATTTTGTCACAGGAAAAAAATTATTTGCTTAATTCCATCAGAATTTGAGTGTTTATTTTGTAGTTAATGGTACTCCCTTCAGTCTTATTTAGAAACAACTTTCTCTCTCATAGGGTTAATCCTTTTTATAGGTAACTTTCACTTTGTGTCTAAAAATGTAAGATTTTGTTTCATATTTTACTATTATTTAATACATATATTTAAAATTAATTATCACACACATCAAAAGTTATCTCTCATACTTTTATCCATTCTCTCTCCTATACTTTTTTAACAAATAGGGACATATATGAAAAAAAAACATGACATTTTTTATACATTTATTGCTTTTAACTACCAGTTTATTTCACACAACCAAAAAAAAAATACTTATAAATAAGACCGGTGGGAGTATTGTGTAAACTGTAAACCATGTTCTTGACCCTATCTAGGGATAAGACTTGTTTTTGGGATTAGTTTTTTTTAATAGCTTTTACGACTTACGAGGTAAGTTTGTGAGATGAGTTTTGTCTCGGGTTGCGCAAACCATGATTTGAAACTATGGTTTGGAAAGCTCCCAAACACACACTTTTCTATTTACTTATTTCTTTGTATACATGGAATCTTAATTTAGTCATATGTTCCTAAGAACGAACTTTGCATAGAAATCTTCAATCTGGCATATGGAAAAATTGTCAACATTGTACAAAAGAGAAGCGAAGTGCACCTAACCACATTTAAGGAATCGGTACGTACGCACAACAACAAACCATATTGATTGTCATTAAAAATAATTGAAAAATAGATAAGTAGTTAATAAGTGCACCTAACCGTATTTAAGGAATCGGCACGCACAGCAACAAACCATATTGATTGTCATTAAAAATAATTGAAAAACAGATAAGTAGTTAGTGCATGTTTGGCTGAGCTTTTTGTACAGGAAATAAGCCCTTATTACGCAAGCCGAGAAAAAACTTCTCTCACATACTTACCTCGTATACGGTGAATTACGAATTATAAGCACTTATTGCCCAAAAATAAGCTATTCCAAACACGCACTTAATGAAATTTCACCGTTCCGTCTTAAATGTAGATGATATTCTGCATAAGTTTTAACAATATTTAATATCTTTCTCCAAACACAAAACGTTACTTTTATGATTTTTTATCAAATACTACTACAGACATACATTATATATAGATATATAAATTTTTAAAAGTAATCATAAATAAAATGATAATCTGAAATAATAATTTTTATATATTTATGATAATTTTAATTATAAATTAATTTCAAATTAAACAATTTTTTAACCTTAGACTTTATATAAATTTTATTATAAATAATTTTTAAGCCAATTTTTGAAATTTTATTTTATTTTTAATTAATAAATAATTTATACATACATATAATATATATATATATATATATATATATATATATATATATATATATATATATATTCCAACATGTGTGTGTTATATTATATCATAATTTAAAACAAATAATTTTTATATATTTATTTGGCTATTAAGATCATAATTTTTTTTATTAAAATTACTATTTTAAACATAAAATTCCCTAAAAATATTTTTAAAAATTAATTTTTATGATGGAATTTTCACCTAACCATATTTAAGGAATCGGTACGCACAACAACTAACCATATTGATTGTCATTAAAAATAATTGAAAAATAGATAAGTAGTTAATGAAATTTCGCCGTTCAGTCTTAATTGTAGATGATATCCTTCTAAAAGAAATTTGTAGTCTTATCTGCATAAGTTTTTAGAATATTTAATATCTTTCTCCAAACAAAAACATTATTTTTATGTTATTTTTTTCAAATACTATTATATATATAATCACACACCCAATGACAATCACACATCATTTGAAACCAGTTTTAGTGCTTATCACAATAATGAACACCTAGAGCTCATTGATTCTACAGACCGTTGAAGTTCAATTTAAATAGTTTAGATTGAATTTTTTTTTTCTAAAAATTGTTTTTAACCTATACAGAATTTGAAATAAGGATAATCTCTTAATTGTCAGTTTTACAAAAATTTAACACTTTTTTTTTTTTAAAATCATTGGTTTAAAACCTTAAAGTCTAAACAATTGAAATTATATTTGAAGTGTTTAGAACTCAACACATGAAAGAGCTATTGGTGTTCACCATTGCGATAAACAATAAAATTAGTTCTCACATCCTAGAGGTTCAAACTTGCATGGGCAAAAGTGTCCATGTTTAAAGAGTCTGGAAAGAGTAACTATCTAATTTAAGTTAAATAGCTTTGAGTAGGTTGTGTTTGGTGTGTAAATCATTCCTTCATCTGCACTGCGTTGATGTATTAAGTTTGCCTGCAAGACCATTACAATTTACTTTTTTTATTTATTTTAGTTTTATAACTTTTAAGTCTTTACTTATTTCTTTTTAGTAGGTACTTAAATACCACTTGAACTTCCAAATTCCAAATTTATTTTATTGATTATAAGAGTAATAGGATTGATAAAAAGAATATAATAATTAACAATTTAATTTTTTATCAAATCACTGATTTAATATTTTGAAGTTTAAGTGGTATTTAAGTGTCTTTTTCTCGGCCTTCTTTTCATCTATTGGATTTTAATGTAATCATTGGTCCTTGAGATAATCTGCAAAATTCTTGAGTTTGGCATCAGAAAACCTCCCTTCTGTGACCCTTCCTCCAAAAAGCGTCACAGGAAACTCCTCTCCTGTGGCCCTTCCTCTAAAAAGTGCCATAGGAGGGGCATTTTGTTTTAAAAAAATTATGTTGTGGTGCTTCCAAGTTTCTTTTAGTGACGTCATGATATGTGACACTTACTAAATACCACATTTAGTTCAAATATAAGCGTCACAGCTTTATGTTTTTGTAATAGTGCCTCCATTAGCCAAACACAGCCTAAAGTAAAAGACCATGTGGCTCTATTTGGTTTGAAGAGAGGGTAGGGGAATGGAGAGGACGGGAGGGCTTTTGCACCCCTCCCCTTGTTTGGCATTAAAGGGTGTGTTTGGTTGGGAGTTTTTCTAGGTTAAGTAAAATTAGGTGACGGTTGAAGATTAAAAGACCTTATGTTGGTTGGAAGGAGGGGAGGTGAAAATTTTTTATTTTGTAGTGCTCCCTCTCCTCCTTTCTCAAACCTCCAAATTTGGTATTTTTCCTAGGTGAAAGAAAATTTGTGACCTATTATGACCAAATTGGCCATGATAATTTTTTGATATTGCACATCTAACCCTATAACATAAAAACTAAAAAATTTTTTCACTGCCCGTTATAAGCAAACACATAAGCTGACTAGTTGGAGCAGACTTTAACAATATACATCAGTTTACTAAGCTTCAAAATAACAACAACAACAAATATTTTTTTAAGTTATATTTTGAATCAAAAGCTAGTCTTTTAAATATGGTACAACAAACATTTTTTTTATTTATATTTTGAATTAGGAGCTAGTCTTTAAATATGGTACAGGATCAACAATCAAAATTAAGAATGCTCAATTTTCAAATAATAGAAACATATGCCTTCCTTGTCCTCACGTCATCAATTATTTATGTTGCAGCTCAACCCAAAATATAATAGTCATCATATATCATAGCACAAGAGGTACAACAAATCATAAATAAATATTAGGATGGAAAATTATTATATTTTTCCTCACTAAAGTTGTTTCTGGTTCAAGGTTTATGTATATTATAGTGCCCTCATAACACAGTAGAATAAGGGTGTGTTTGGTTTGAGGGGAGGGGAGGGGAGGGTGGAAAAATTACAATTTTGGACAAAAGAAACCTAAAATTTACCCTTTCATTTTTTCAAATTTTGAGTTCCCGCCCAAAATTTATTTTCTCATTTCTTTTAAATTTTGAATTCCCATCTAAAATTTAAATTCCTTTAACTCAAAAAAGTAATTTACCCACCCTCTCATTCCCTCCCAGCCCTCCCCTCCCCTCAAACCAAACACACTGGAAAATGTATGGATAAAGATAAAAGGGTATATTTGTCCACTTATAATAAGCTCTCCTCACCTATCTTCTTGAACCAAACAAGAAACCAAACATCACCTACCCTCTCTTTGAACCAAACAAAGTTCATACCTCCCCTAATTTAACTTTAATAAACCTCACCTAACCTCACTTCCGTTAAATCAAACACACACTTAAAAAATTGTAGGAGGGGAGGGAAAATCTTTTGAAATTTCCTCTCCCCTCCCCTTATAATCCTCCCCTCTAAAAGTGTAGAAATTTGGATGGGAGAGGGGCAACAGGTTGCCATGCTATGACAATTATGCCCATACATATTTTAAATATTCCTACCATATCCTTCTGGCTGTCTCGCTATGACAATTATGCACATGATTTTTTAAAATTATGCCATGCTGTGACAATTATGTATTATAGTTATATTTCGTTAATTTTAATAATTAAAAAAATTATTATTTTATATATTTAATGTCATTTATAATTATAAATTTTAAGGAAATAACTTGAATAAAATAAGAGTAAAGCTGTCCATATAAAAATATCTTTTCTCCCTTTCTCTCCCGATTAAATAAGGTAATATTAAAATCTATGCCTTCTTTTTCCCTCTGATCAATCCAAATAAGGTAATATTAAAACTCTTATCCTCCATTGAACCAAACTGATTATGAGAATTTATCAAAGCTCCGGTGGCTCGTGGGGTGGCTTTTAGCTGCTGACGGGCCGGCAAGGTGAGTGACTATATGTGTGTGAGTGCGCGCTTTTTTTTTTTTTTCTTTAATTTAACTAAGGGGAGATATTTAAAAAAACTCCAACATTTCTAAATTCCTTTTTAGTTCAATGGACAGATTTGAGATTTTTCTTATTGGGATCATCATTCTGGGTTTTGCATATTTAGGAGTATTTTATTGAAATTTCCCTATATTAAATTTTAAACTCATTTATTTCACTTATTATATAATAAGTCCCAGTTGTTTAAATGAGTATGGGCTTGGCTTGTTCCGGAATCAGTTTCCCTGCATATCCAATCCTTTGGATAGGTAAGTGGCGCTCATCTCGTCTAGATCATCTAAATGAGATCTAGATGGTTTAGATTTAATTTTTTTTTAAATGATTATTTTAATATGTAGAGAATCTAAAATAAAAATAATCTCTTAACTAACATTTTTTCAAAAAAAAATGATTATTTTTCATTTAAAAGATTCTAATTAAAAAACTTAAATTTGGACCGTCCAAATCTAGATTAGATGAGTGGAGAAATTGGTTTCACTTATTCCAATCCTCTGAGGTTGAATTTGATAATGCTAATGAAATGGTAGTAAAAACATATAGGAAGTATGTAATGGTCGAATCTCAGTGCGAGATTTTGATTAATCATTTTTAGTAAGTATATGGTGATAAAAATACTAACAAATAGCAAAGTTTGAAGTTAGGGTTAAGGTTCAATTTTAGCAACGAAGCTTTTTATTATGAGTATCTAGTACAATTAAGTTTTAAAAAGTGCAAAAGTAGATACAATATTTTAAAAATAGTGCAACTTTAACAATTCCATTAAATTGGCATAAACGTTCGTTATTTTTTTTATGTGGGACCTACTTATTCTCCTTTCAACTTTATGATAGATGCGTGGGGCGATTTAACGAAATTATTAAAATTGCACTATTTTACAAGATTATGTTTGCTTTTGTCCCCTTCAGAAATTAATTGTAATAGACATTCCACACATATTTGAAAGGAAAATACTTAGATCAAGTTCCCTATATCCATTTTGTTAAGTTCTTCAATCATATATGACCATATGTTCTATTTTTAAATTATTATCATTTAATTCTAAACTCATGTGACAAAAATAAAATACATGATCACATGTGATTGAAGAATATGATATATTGAATATAAGGAACTTGATGTAAGTATAGTCGTATATGAAATTGCACCTTAGCGCTTGAAATTATCTATATTTTTTTTCAACGGACCCCATCATTACTGCCCAATTTAATACTTGGTTCCCTTGGTTATCAAATGTATATGTCTTCTCCACCACAGTCCACACCCACACACGCAAAACCAATTTTGCCAAGATGCGGTGCTCCTTTCTCTTCACTACACAAACTCTTTCACTCAAACAAACTCTTCCTTCCAGACGACCTCGTTTGGTGCCTTTAAAAGCTACCAAAGCACACTCATCAATAATGTCACAGGAAAAGGTAGAAGTTTTCAAGTCACTAGAGAGTTGGGTTTCGCAGCGAGTTCTTCCCTTGCTGAAACCAGTTGAACAAAGTTGGCAACCACAAGACTTCCTGCCGGACTCATCGTTACCGTTGGATGTGTTCAATGATCAGGTAAAGGAGCTACGCAATCGAACGACCAAGCTTGCAGACGAGTATTTTGTAGTATTGGTGGGTGATATGATAACAGAAGAGGCTTTGCCAACGTACCAGACCATGTTGAACAATATGGATGGAGTAAGGGACGAGACAGGATCGAGCCAAAGCGCTTGGGCTATATGGACTCGATCGTGGACTGCTGAGGAGAATAGACATGGGGATTTGCTCAGAACATATCTCTATTTGTCTGGTAGAGTTGATATGTTGATGATTGAGAGGACCATTCAGTATTTGATTCGGAATGGCATCGTGAGTAGTTCTTGTAACTTCTTTTTCTCCCGTATTCTGGTCTTTATTAGAACAAATAAGTAAAATGTACTATTAAAAAATACGCATTCAAAAAGTATATTTTTTCCCCAGGGCGTGGATGTTCATTCCATTTACAGTATTCAATAGTTGAAATAGTTAAGTAGGTACTAACAGATTAGAGTTGTATTTAGGTAAAGAGGCTAGCTAATTTCTTACTATGTGAGGAATTAAACTTTAAATCTCTACTTGAGGGGTGTCTATGTTTAATATCTGACAATATTTCAAAAAAAATTGCCTCCAATGTAATTAAAAAAAAAACAAAGAAAGATGACTTGATGAATATAAGCAATTTGACCAAAGTTATGGGGAAATAATTAAATTGATTTGCTTGACATAACAGCATCCAGGGTTCGGCAACAATCCTTATTTGGGGTTTGTTTACACATCATTCCAAGAGCGAGCCACTGCCATCTCACACGGCAACACAGCTCGTTTAGCTAAGGAAGGTGGTGATCCAGTGCTTGCACGCATATGTGGCACAATTGCTGCAGATGAAAAACGTCATGAACATGCTTACACAAGAATTGTAGAGAAGCTTCTAGAAGTGGACCCCAATGGAGCAATGCTAGCCATTGGAGAAATGATGCACAAAAAGATCATAATGCCTGCCCATCTAATGTACGATGGACAAGACACCCACTTGTTCAACCATTTCTCCCATGTGGCCCAGCGACTTGGGGTGTACACTACCAATGACTATGCAGATATCTTGGAGTTTTTGATCGGACGGTGGAGGTTAGACAAGTTGGTGGGTTTAACGAACGAAGCAAAACGTGCACAAGATTTTGTGTGTGGATTATCACCTAGGATTAGGAAGATCCATGAGCGGACCTACAATACAGAGACACTAGATGCCAAGTTTAGCTGGATATTCAACAAGGTGGTGTCTTTATGAAATTAATTATGGTTGTTATGTTATTATGCAGTTGCTAGTACAATGGTCGTGTCGCTTGTATGAGAATTTTCTGCAATTTAAAATTCTCTGTTACTAGTATTTAGTTTTAGTCAAGCATCAAGGATTTCTCAATTAACTTATTAATGAAAAAATATTGTGCCAAACAATAGAGTTCAAATATTATGAATTAGAAGAAAACCTATCTTTTGGATTCAAACTATTACGGGCATGTTTGTTTGTTCCTGTTCTCTAGTTTTTCTCAAAATAATTTTAAAAGTATTTATGAAAACAAGTTTTGAAAACATAAAAACAAAAACAAAAATTGTTTGGATAGATTTTTTTAAATAAAATTTGTTTTTGCAATTTTGTGGCGGCGGCGGAGGCCATTGCTGATGGTAACTTGACGATGGTATGGTATTGATAGTAGACTAATGATAGCATCAAAAAATACGAAATAGAAAAACAAAAACAAGAAAACACCTAAAAACTATTTAGTAACATCCTAAATTTTAGTCACCAAAATTCCATTACCCATTTGGGGGCATTAAAGGGAATAAAATGGAGAATATTAACACATTTGAATTAGCCAAACGGTGCGATTAGTGACCACGCGAATTTTAAGCCATAATAAGACATAAAATTTGATTTATGTCTTCATAAAAGCCTATTATTGCAGCCCAACACAATAAATGAAAGAACACAAGTCTTGGGCCCAATTAATTGTGAATTTTGGCCAAAAAGAAGGAAAAAGGAGAAAGCCCAAATTAAATGCAAAAATGTATGGGCAAAATAGTTATTTGGCTAAAAAAATCCAAAGCCAATATTTTTCTCATTTTCTTATGGGTAGGACATCCAAATAAGAAAAACAAGGAGGAAAACACTATTACAAAAATATTGCCCATTTTGTAGCCATTCTTTAAAAAAGTGTCACAGCTTCTTTTTTTTTTTTTTGAAATTTTGGGACCAACTATGGCACTTGGTTGACCAAGCACCACAGCTGGTGGATGGATGACGTGGTGCTTGCGGGTCAGCCATAAATGGCCCAACTATGGAGCTTGGTCAGCCAAGCTCCACAGCTGGGCTGCAGGCCACGTGTGGCCCTTGCCAAGGCAAGCGCCACAATTGGCTAGGAAGTGGATAAAAAATCCACTTCCCACCAATCAGATTTCCCTCGTTTTATCTTTAACTTTACTAAATCTTTTCAATTTCCCACCCTCCTTCTCCATCATTGTGCTCCGACTGTCCCCCCCACCGTTTTCTCCATTTCTGCACACAGAAAAACACACACACGTCTTCTTCATATAATTCTCTTGGTCCCTTTTTCCCTTTTTGTTCATGTCATCCGTCCCCATTCCTGACCCCTTCAGTTACGTTGTTCCCTTTTCTTTCTACTCCCTATTTCTCTTCCTCTTTTGAACCCCACTCCAATTGTCCCCACTTCACTCCACAGCTCACATTTCCTCAATTCTCTGCACTCGAGCTTGCGTCACCAATGTGGTCCCCCACTCCCTGCACTGGTCAATTAATCGTAAGTGTTTGTGCTCTTTTAATTTTTATGTTTTTTCAGGTTCTTTTTATATGATAGCATGATTTGTTTTATTTTTTTTTGGCAACTATCTTGTGTTTTTTTTAATTAATCCTAGCCTTTAATTTACTTTTTTTTTTTATGAATGCAATGGACCTTTCTTGGTTTTCGGTGCACCACCGTCCAGGTATCCGGCGTTAACCTGAAGGCCAACGCCAGATTTACCAGCATGGGACCCCGACAACCGACTAGTTTTGGCGCCCCCAATCTAATAGGCCCGAACAATTTGAACACCTCTTCGAGGAATCGCGGGGGAGAGAGCTCCCAACGGAAATTCTTTACACCTTCCGTTTCCTGGGATCGAACCCAGGAACGGATTGGTGTGGCGTAGATGCCTACCCATTTGCGCCAACTTCCGTTGGTGCCTTTAATTTACTTTGTTGCTGATGTACTGCATGTGTTCACATATCAATTAATAAGTTCTTGTACTGTGATATAGCTAGCTTGCGTTTTTTTGAGGTTTTGGGTTTTTTTTATTCCATAATTTGTTATTACACTTGACTATTATGACTTGGCATTGTGTGTTGGAGAATATAATGTACTCTATGATATACATGGTGATAAGGTATAGTGGTACACTTATAAGTTCACAAAAATTATTGATTGTTGAATTTTAAAATTTTTATCGTGATTTGTTATTCTTAAAAATGAAAATAAATTATAAAGTGTTGACCAGCGTAATTTATAGTAAAATAATAAAAATTAATTGATTTTAATATACTTCAAAAAAGTACTATTAAAATTGAATGTTAAATGTCAAAAAAAATAAATGTTATATAAATATAAATATATATATATATATATAATACATTTTAGACCGAAATGACACAAGTGAATGGAAAATTATTTTAAACAAGTTTTAACATTTCAATAATAATGATTTTAGTTGTAAATCCTCTAATCCTATTTTAAATAAATTTTATTACTGTTTGATATCTGTAATGAATGTGTATTTGAAGTTTAATTTTATTTTTTTGTGAAATTATATAAAACCCCTGAACTTTAATTGGGTCAGTTGTAAATAACCCCCTGACTTTTTACTAAATTTAGAAAAATTAAAGTACTTTTTACGTGAAAAGAATTAACATTTGGAAAATACAAAATACAAGTAATTTTCTTAATAAAATATAATTATAATATATTAATATAAGGATGTCAAAATTATATCATTTTATAATTTAATTGGAAAATAAATATACGTGTATATGTGAGATTTCAAAACATATATATTCTTGCTTGTTGGTATATATAGAAAACAGAACACATTAAAATATTTAGTTTGCTTTCCTATGATTCATAGTATCATGAAACAACACATACAACAAATTAATTTTTTTTGTTCCATATTGCCAAAGCTTGCTTTCCTTTGTGTTGGGAAATATGATTTCTCTCCTTATGAGGTGTATTATTTGTCAATTAAAACATAGGGTTTAATTTAAAACTTAGAAAGCTTCAATTTTATTTTAAAATTGGTAAGAAAATTTAAAAGTAATTAGTAAAATAGTAATACAACTAACCACGTACTTTTTTAAAAATAGATTGAAGGTATAGATGGATCGCAAATGGATGTCATATAATCAGTGTTCAAGGGAATATATAGATGGGGTGAAAGAGTTTATTACATTTGCAATCGAGCACACAAAAGATCCTAACAAAATCTTGTGTCCTTGCTTATCTTGTTGTTTTGGAGAGCGGATTAGTCTACTTGATTTGCTAGATCATTTAGTATGTTACGGTATTGATCAAACATATATACGATGAACAAGGCATATGAGATGAACGATGTATGTAGTAATCGGGTGCATACTACGAGTGGTGCTTCGGATGAATTTGATCAAAGCATGTTTGATGAAGATGATGGTCTTGAACAAATGCTAAATGTGGTTGAAGGGGTGCTTCATAATTGCCCTAACGAATTTGAGAAGTTGAAAGGTGATGCAGAGAAACCATTATATGCCGATAGTACTAAATATACAAGATTCCTTGTAGTGTTGAAGTTGTACAACTTTAAAGCTCACTATGGATTGAGTGATTCGAGTTTCGCTGTACTGCTTGAACTGTTGCAAGATATGCTTCCAGAAGAAAATGTACTTCCTACTAAGACATACGAGGCAAAGCGAATTCTTTGCTCTACAACCGGTATGGGATATGAGAAGATACAAGCATGTACTAACGATTGCGTATTATTTCAAAATCAGTATGCAATGTTGGACAAGTGCCCTAAATGCAATGCATCTTGATATAGGAAGAAGAAAGGAAAAAGTCCTTTGTAGGTCCTAGGGTATTTTCCCATTATTCTGAGATTTAAGCAAATGTACAGTAATGTAGAGATTGCCAAACAGTTTACATGGCATGCAGATGAAAGGATTAAAGACACGAAGCTAAGGCACCCTGCAGATGCTCCTCAATGGAAAAAAATTGATCATGAGTACCCTGACTTTGCGGATGAAGCAAGGAACCTTTGCCTTACACTGTTAACTGATGGAATTAATCCGCATGGTGTTCAGAGTAGTACACATAGCACGTGGCCGGTGATATTGATGATTTATAACCTTCCTCCACACTTGATCATGAAACGTAAGTTTATGATATTGTCCATCTTAATTTTTAGGCCAAGGAAACCTGGGAATGATATAGATATATACTTGGCTCCTTTAATTGATGACTTGAAGCTACTTTGGGAGGAAGGCGTCAGTGTGTATGACGGGTACATGGAAGAAAGTTTCACTTTGAAAGCCATGTTGTTTCACACAATTAATGATTTCCCTGCTTATGGTAATTTGTCTGGATACAATGTCAAAGGATATGTTGCATGCCCTATATATGAAGATAACACTCAGTCAGTGCGATTACATCATTATAAGAAAAATGTTTACATGGGGCATCAAAGATTCTTACCATCACAACATCGTTGGAGGAAGTGCAAAAAGCCATTCAATGGTGACTCAGAAGAAGGTAGCCCACCGAAGATGTTGACCGGTGCAATAATTATGTCATATATCGATCCTAGAGGATCCGATATGATAATACTAAAGGTTGGGGATAGGCTTGAATCAAATCTAAATTGAAATAGTGCTTAGGTCAAAATGTGAATGGGTTGCACTGTGGTCCTGTGCTATGATGGAAGTTTAAACCTTGTGAATAGTATTGAACCTTTAGTAATTTTTTGAGGATAATACCCAAATACCATGGTGGTTAGAATAGGCGCTATTGATCCTGATTCTTAGCGAACCTATTGGGTATAAATGAGGGAAATGATTTCCAAATTATGTAATATTGAGGTTCTAGATTCATAATGAACCTAACAGTTGGGTTAGAAATATTAAGCTGTAAAATCCTACATGCCAAAGATGTTGCAGTGGACCTGCGTGTTCAGAGGCCCTAAGACCTAGTAGATCGGTGTGTCCTTAGGATGGAAAATTTATTCAGAAATGTGTTGGGTTAGTAATGATCTATAAAATTGAGGAACAAGATTCTTACAAACATAAATCCTTGCTGAAATGAGGATTATTGAAGGTCGCTAGTTGCTAGTCTAGCATTGGAAAGTTTAGGATCATAAAATATTTCCTTAAAGAATTGATTAAATTTATAGCTCTCTAATGAAATGAAAGAAAGAATTGATTTGTCTGCCATTCTATAAACTTGAGGCTATACTAGGAGTTGATTGATGGATGGAAAAAAATGTGTTGGAAGGTATGGGACGAGAAGGGTTATCAAGTAATCCATAACCTAGGAATCAACTGTTTAGTTTGATTCCACGAGAATTTGAAATGACCCAAAATGATTTGAGTTGAAGCGGATCAAGAACTAGCAAAAAGGAACACAGATTTTGGGTGCAGTCAGGTAATATAGGGGGTTCATGTGGGACTTCTGATAAATCTTCCTGACATTATTAACGCCCATATGAGGAGATAGATCTCAGAGTGGGTAGTGGAAACATAGTAAATGCATGTGTAATTTTGGGTACTAATGATTGACTCTAAGTAGTTAGACTTGATATGTATTCGACAAAGGTGATGAACTGTATGTGCTTAGTGTAATGCCCCAAAAAGGAGCTTAAGAGCTAATGACTTCAAAACTAAATGTAATTATTGTTGATAAACACTTTTAAAGAATATAATGTGAATTTTGATCTAAATGTGTTCTAATCGGTGCCTAAACCCTGCTTTTAAGGTTAATTGTGTGACAAAGCTTAAAATGAACCCTAAGGGCAGGGGAGGGCGTAAGAATGAATAATGGCATGATAAACATTTGTTTGGTGGTGATTTAATAAGAATTCCCATAATCAAGGGAAAAATGGGTAAAACAGAAAGTTACCGATCGATTGGTCAGCTATCGAAGAGGAAGCTTGTTGGTAACTCAAAATCAATGGTTGAGATTTATTGATCAAGAGAGTGGAATTTTATGTGAGAGTGTTCATATGCATCCATGAAAGGAGGAATAAGATCTTGCAAGTGTCAAGGTGTGAGCCATGAGATTAAGTCAACTTTTCAAACTCTTTTCCTCTCTCCTCTCTTCCTCCAAGTCGGCTAGTTGCATGGGAGCAAGGGAAAAATCTGCATCTTCATCATCATCTCACTCTCTCTCTTCATTCTCCATTTTTTCAAAGCTCAAGAGGAAAGAAAAAGAAGAAAAGCCTAAGGTTAGTTCTTTATGTGACCTTTAATGATCAAATACTCTTCATTAATCTTGTTTATGGCGATGAGAGTTTCATTGATATGGTTTTAGATTTTTGAAAGAAGGTGTTTGAGTGCTTGGAGAAATTTGAACATTGAGGAATCAAGAAACCAACCTTGGGAAGAGGTAGAGGTGAGTACTTGATGCATTGTGGCTTAAATCTTGAGAACATTGGTTAAGTTTTGAAATTTGTGATTTGTGCTTTGATTTTGGTATAATTTGGAAATGCATGATTTGCCTAGTATGATGTGGTGGATTTGGTATCATATTGTGTTTTTATGTTATTGGAATTGGTTTAAATCTTGGGAGCCAAGTTGGTCATTTAGTGGTTTTGGACTTCAATGTGTTTGGGAAGTGTGAAATGTGTTATTGTAATGGGAATTTGGTTGTTTTGGGTGTTTCCAATGGCCTCTTTATGAAAATTTTTGAGGAAATAGGTTATTTGTGAATTTTGGGAACCATTGGATACATTGGTAGGAAATTTAGAAAATTCTATCATTTGTTGCGTTTTTGCTTCAAATAAGCCTCACTCGAGTGATCTAGGGTCTCATTCGAGTATAGCATCATGTTTTCTCTCTTCCTTCAAGTTTCAATTGCACTCGCACGCAAAGAAAACAAAAGTGTATGTTCATACTTGCGAGTGAGATGGGTCATCACTCAAGTGTATCTGGTTCCACTTGAGTGTGCATGTGTTTTACACTCATCCTTAGCCAGGATCAAACTCTCTATGAGATTCATAGTTGCATTACTCGGGTTGTTGTTAGATCCCAAGTTTTGATGATAACAATAAGTCAATTATGTGCAAAACATGTTTTTAGAAGGTTAAGAAAAGTTTCCAAGTTACCAAATGCATATTTGAAGTTTTCTGATATCTGCTGTGAAATTGCACTGGAGTGCTCGAGCAAGGATTTTGCACTCGAGCATAGATCTCTTCTGTGCTCGAGCAGGTGCGAGTGAAAGCCAGAAAGTGTGTACCCGAGAGGTATTCTCCCATTATGTTCACTGGATCACTCAAGCACAAAGGTGTGCACTCGAGCAGAGAAGTCATTCTCACTTGAGCACATGCGAGTGAGGGTCTGCGAGTGCTTGGCCGAGAGCAAGTAATAGCATGCTTCCTTCATTCACTCGAGCAGAGTCATCAATGCTCGAGCATGGGCATTTTGTGCTCGAGCAAGGTACTGCGAGTGCTTGGCCGAGAGACATGAAGTTCATAGAAGTGCAAGTGTGCTCGAGCACACCCGTATATGCTCGAGTGACACATCAATGCTTGCAAGTGAAAATTCTATCCCTCTCCAGATCTGTTGCGAGTACTTATTTAAAAGGTATAATTCTTGAGAATATTCTTCTCACTCGAGCAGGAGTCTGTGTGCTTGAGTGAGGGCCCACATCACTCGCGAGTGATAATTTTATCCCTCTGAAATCCTGATGCGAGTGATGGTATTGAAAGCATATTCCTTGAGAATATGCGTCTCACTCGAGCAGAGGTATGTGTGTTCGAGTGAGGGTCCATATCACCCGCGAGTACAAATTCTCACTTTTGTCAAAATGGTGTGCGAGTGATGACCCGAGAAGACATTCCCAGTGGAAAATGAAAGATCACTCGAGCAGAGGAAGTTGTGCTCGAGTGAGACCCCTCTTCACCCGCGAGTGAAGATTTTGTCTCTCTGAAATTTTATGCAAGCACAACCCGATAACAGAGGCATATGAAGGAAAATAGGAGATCACTCGAAGTGAGCCTTTCATGCTCGAGTGATGCCCTGTTTGACCACCGAAAATGCTAAGTATCATAACGTTCATTCCGAATATAGTTTATTGTTATTTATTCATATCATCATTACTTATTATCATTGTTTAACATTGTTTTAATTGTTTTGAAAGTATGATACAGGAAGATGAACGTTTGAAATTTGTTGTTACGGAGAAAGTCAAACAACGGCAGACATCATGATTACAAACACGTTCGCACCTACCGCATTCAGAATATTCAAACATGCGCGTGTCCTTCAATAGTTGCAAAGTTCCGCTCCTCAAATGTTGATTTCCAAAACGGGCAAAAACTGAAGCAACTATATATACAGAGATTCAAGGATAATCACAACGACAACGTAGCACAAGAATTCACAAGCTTATACCAAGTCTCTGCTATTCATCATTCTCCTCTGTATACACATTGATTTTCAGTGTTTATTCATTTGCTCGGTAAGAGAGTCTTCATACAATTCAAAATTCTATGTTTATTTAATCTCAAGGTATTGGGACCTTGAGAGGGTAGTTTTTTTTTCCTTATGAGAAAAGCAGTTGAGAGAATTCCTTGTTGTGTCTTCCACTCATAAGTCTTATAAGATACAAGCAGAAGAAAATGTTGCTGCTCGTAAGACTTACAGTGGTGTAAGCAGGAGAGAACGTTGCTACTCATAAGTCTTGTATACATAAGCAAGTGAGAAGAGTCATAGGATATTTTTCTGCACGTAAGACTTGTCGTAAGGGGGAGAGAAGTTTCTTGTTGTGAGAATATTTCTGCTCGTAGTCCATTCAAGGACGATTGTTGTTTTGTGGCGTTCTGAGAGCCCATTGAATCTTGGAGGTATAGTGAAAATCTCAGTAGGTCTTGATCTCTAATGGTACCACGTCTCGCCAAGCACTTGAACTTATCCCCAGGTTAGGTGTTCGAGTCGTGGGGAGGTGAGAGAAATCCTCCAGGGGGAAGGAGATATTCCTTGTGATTTGCACCGTCGTGGGCCTAAAGGGGCAGGTACCACCAAAGTAGTAGGAAAACGTGGGGTGTGACAGTTACCCTTGGATATAAAATAGTTGTGTGACCCCCACACTAAATATGGCATAATTACTGTTCAAACATATGTCATAATTAAATAAGAGACCGAGATCAATTTAAAAATTTTCAAAATTGAACTTGTACAATATGGTTTCTATTCATTCTTCAAATATATTTAGTCTGTTCAGTTTGGTTTCCATTCATAAATATCATAGTATAAACAAAATTCCCAACAATACTACGGTTTCATCCATTTAAAAAAGGGTTTACGGGGCAGATTCACCCCTTTCAGTTTCCTATAATGGGGATTACATAGCACTATTCTAATTTACAATATCTACAATATGTACAACAACCCCAAAATATGATACCCAGAATCAAAACCACAATTCCCAGTTAGAAGCACTAGCCACCCTTTGTCGCTTGTTTCTCTTTTGACTCGCTTGCCCTAGCTGTAGGTTAGCCAATGGAAAGAGTGAGATTTAAATGAATCTCAGGAGTAACAATTCACTCATATAATATATAACAACATAGCATGTAAGTGAATCACAATACAGCATCCACAGCAGTATTCAATCATGGCTAATATCATAAGCGTGACAAGCATGACAATCATCACAACATTTATAGCAATATTCATTCATGACAATAATCATATAGGTGATATGCATGACAATCGTAATAGTCGTCACATACATCACAATGTATAGCATTAGTGAAGTTTACAGCAATTTGTGACAGTCGTTACATACACTTCTGTGACATTCGTCACATTCAAAGCTGCAACATTTGTCATGACTCAATCGTTCATTCAATGATATGCACAAACATACAATGCATTATACATTATATAAGAGAAAGTTACTACCTTGTTCTTTCCATTTGTGTTCAGGCATAGGTCTCCTACATTTAGGGCAGATATCAAATCCTATAAATCATAATTAAGGACGACAAGTTTTTACCTATTCCAATTCACAAATGACTTCAAAACACTTGGGGTTGGTTATCATTTAAGTCCCTTAGGTGGCTATTAGAAGCCCAAAAAAATGCCTAAAGGGTTGGAAAGAACTATACCAAAGACCACCTTTCAAAAGTGAAAAAAGCTTATTTTTAGGGGTTAGCCGTAGCTAAGAAATTCTTTGGCTGTGGCCAAAAACAGGTCAGCAAGTTTTTGGCTGCAGCTAAGAGTCTTTTGGCTACAGCCAAAAAGTGGTTAAAAAGTTCTTGTTTGCAACCAAGAATCTTCTGGCTGCTGCCAAAAGCTGGTCTGACACTTTCTAGCAACGGCCAAGAAAATTCCTTCTTAGCTGAAATTCCAAAAATCATAACTAAATCTAGAAAAATCAAAATGGAGTGATCCCAAGTCCTACTTCAATATTTGAGTCCTCTTTATAAGAAAAATATGAATCACTACCATCTACAACCATAAAAATAAAGAATTCAACAAATGTCCATACTGCTTCGGATTAAGTCCTGTATCAACCTCAAATTTTGGAAATACATAACTTCCAGCACACACATCAAAATAACCACCATAATTTATCAATTTAAATCTTGGCATGTGCACTATTAGAGTGGAAAGTTTTAGAATTTTTATCCACCATTTACCTATTCAAAATGTCCATGCAAACAAGTTGCCCTGTACAAAATTTTCGCTAACCAAAACTTGCAACTTTTAAACCTAAGTTTCCAGTGGTTTAAAATTCACATCCAAAACTACTCCAATACAATTTTCCACAAGGAATCCAATGGAAACATCAAAATAACCAAATTCACATTCCTTTCTTATGCTATGCTTTTGGGCTACAATTAGCACCAAACCCCAAAACTCTAAACTTTAGATTCAAGGGTCAATTAAATTCAATTTATCCAAACCTCAATACACAACACCATTACCACAATCAAAACATCCCAAACCCTCTAAGACCCTAATCCCATGAAAATAGGTTAAAATTCCAGAAATCAAGATACTCAACCAATGACCACAACTTAGGTAGGTGTCAAAAGATAGCTTTTGCTCACCTCTTTCACTTTTCCAACTATGTTCTTTGATTCCTCTTCCACTAGATTTTCTTGGGTTCTCCAAACACCACCTCTTGAGAATCTAAAACCATACAATTGAAGCTTTCAATAGGAGGAACAAGATTAAAGAAGAGGATTTTGGCAATAGAAGCCATTTTCAAGGTCAAATTTCTAGAAGGAAGGCTTGATTTACCTTGGTTTCACTTTCTCTTTCTTCTTTTATGCCTTAGACGTGTTTGAGAGCTTGGAGAGAGAGGAAAAATCTGATTAAAGATCCTATCTTCAGCCCCATGCTTCTTGAACAAAAATGAGAGGAGAGAGGTAGAGAAAAAGAATTTAAAATGAATTGTTGACATTTTGACTCCACAAAGTGGTGCCAAGTGTCAACTTTCTATGGTTCCTTATAAAGCATGTAACCATATAGTTACACAAACTAATTCCATTAGTCATTTAGTCACACCACTCATTTCTTTAGCTATTAGTCAATTTCTTCTTTGGTTGCTGACTAAATGGCCGATAAATTTTATTCGTCCAGTTTTGCCCCGAACTATGGCAATATCACTTGAATTACCACTTAACACATGATTTCATTTCTTTTCCCTTCTCCATGTGCCATTTCCTTTCTATTTTAGTCCAATTATAATTTTTTTGCATAATTAAACTAAAATACAGGGTTTTGTGCATTTTCTACTACTAATTTGGTCATAACCCATACTTTATTCCCCAAAAGCATTTGTTAAACATTCTTTACAGTCTCATATAAAGACATTAGCCCTTAAATAGAATTTGGGTCATTACAATTCTCCCCTTATAGATTAAATTCTATCCTCATAATTTGTTACACCATGTGGGGTATAAACTCTGAAAGCCGCTTCTGCTTATCTGCTTCCCTCGAAGACATTCCCTTCCAGACCACTTTCACAAACGGTATACTTCAGTGCTAAGCCACCCTTCTTCACGGTTGGTGATTTATTATGGCTCTACCGTATAGGTAAAGTTGTCCTACAAGTCGACATCTTTATACTCAATAATATGCTCAGGGTTTGGTTAGTACTTCTTCAGTTGGGAAACATGGAACAGGGCTATCCGATATGCCACAGGTCCAATTGTTGTTAGAATTTTAAATGGAATGATATATCATGAGCTCAACTTCTTCAGCTTGACTGCTCTCTCAATGATTGTAACTAAAGACACTCAAGAACATATGATCCCCTACTTCAAACTCTAAAGGTCTTCTCCTCTTGTCAACATAGCTTTTCTGTCGACTTTGTACTGCAAGGAGCCTCTTTCGAATGATTCTAATATGCTCTGTGGACTTATCAATCAGGTCTAGCCTATACAACCTTCTCTCACATAGTTCTGTCCGGCACAAAGGAGATTAGCACTTTCTCCCATACAATGCTTCATACGGAGCCATATTAATGTTTGCATGATAGCTATTGTTGTAGGCAAACTTGGCAAGTGGAAGAAAGTAATCCCAATTCCCCTTAAAGTCTAGGACACATGCTCTTAACATATCCTCTAGTGTCTGAATTGTCCTTTCTGGCTGTCTGTCTATCTGAGGATGGTAGGCCATGCTAAACCTCAACTTCGTACCCAGAGCTTCATGTAGTGCCCTCCAAAATCTTGAAGTAAAATGAGGATCTCTATCGGAGATAATGTTCTTCAATGTTCCATAGAGTCTTACTATATCTCTGATATATATTTCAGCCAATTTATCAGGAGAGTAGCTGGCATTGATCGGTAGGAAATGTACTGACTTCGTGAGTCTATCAACAACCACCCAAATCGCATCATAGTTTCTGATTCTGAGTAATCCTACCACAAGATCCATAGTCATACTCTCCCACTTATATTTTGGAATTTTCAGACTCTGATGTAATCCTGGCAATCTCTGGTGTTCAATCTTTACCTTCTGACAGGTACGACACCATGCTACATACTTAGTCACATCACTCTTCAACTCTGGCCACCAATACATAGATTTCAAATTGTGGTACTTCTTGGTCATTCCTGGGTGAAGAGTATACCGGCTCTTGTGTGCCTCATCCAGGATTCTTTGCCTTAAGTAAGCCTATAGTAGAACACATATTCTTTGTTTGTAACGCTCCAATCCACTAGGCACAAGTCATAGTCTCGTGTTTCTCCTCGTTCGATCATAGCCCGTATGGACTATACCTGATCATCTGGCTTCTAAGCTTCTTCAATTTCTGCTCTCAGATTACTTTCCCCTTGGGAAACATTATAATTAGCATAGATGATCTAGTTCAATAAGTTCAAGTCCTGGAAATCTTCTATTAACTTTCCCTCTAGCATCATCATTGCTACAACCAGTACCGGCTTCTGACTAAGAGCATTTGGGATGATATTTGCTTTACCTGGATGGTATTTAATCTCCAGGTTGTAATCTTTTAGCAACTCCATCCACCGACCCTGTCTCATATTTAGTTCTTTCTTGTCAAATAAATACTTGAGACTCTTGTGATCACAGTACAGTTCTACCATCACACCATATAGGTACTAATGCCATATCTTTAATGCAAACACAATTGCTGCAAGATCCAGATCATGTGTGGGGCAATTCATCTCATGAGGCTTTAGCTGTCGGGAGGCGTAAGCTACCACTCATCCTTACTACATAAGGACACACCCCAACCCCTGCTTACTCACATCACTGTACACAATATAAGTCAAGCTGGGATCGAGTATAATCAATACTGGTGCTGTGGTCAACCTCTCCTTTAGCTCAGTAAAACTCTTTTCATAATGCTCATCCCACTTAAATGGTTGATCCTTTCATGTGAGCTTGGTCATCGGCAAGGAGATCCGAGAGAAGTTCTAGATGAACCTCCGGTAGTAGCCAGTAAGACCCAGAAAAATTGCTTATCTTAGCAATAGTTTCTGGCCTTTGCTAGTCAAATACTACTTTCACTTTATTGGGATCCACCACGACCCCTTCTTGTGAGATAAAATGGCCTAGAAATTTTACTTCTGTAAGCCAAAACTCACACTTACTCAGTTTGGCATAGAGTTGCTTCTCTCGCAAGATTTTTAACACTATTCTTAAATACTGCTCATGCTCTTTATTACTCTTGGATTATATCATAATGTCTTCAATGAACACTACCATAAAATGATCAAGATACTGTAGAAATATGTGATTGATATAATCCATAAATACAATCGGTGCATTAGTCAATATGAAAGGCATTACAAGAAACTCATAGTGCCCATACCTCATTTGAAAGCAATCTTCAGTACTTCTTCTGCTTTCACTCGCAACTTATGATAATTCAACCTTAGATCAATCTTTGAGAATACACAAGAACCAGATAATTGATCTAGAAGGTCGTCGATGCTTGGAAGTGGATATTTGTTCTTAACAGTTATCTTGTTCAGTTCTTTGTAATCCACATAAAGCCTTAAACTCTCATCTTCTTTTTAAAGAACAACACTGGAGCTCCCCACGACAAAACACTAGGTCGAATGAACCCTTTTTCAAGTAAGTCTTCAATTTGCTTCTTTAACTCTGCCATTTCATTTATGGCCATTCAGTATGGGACATTCGATATAGAACCAACTCCAGGCATAATTTTAATTAGGAACTATACTTCCCTTTCTGGAGGTAATCAGCTAAGATCGTCCAGAAACACCTCAGGGAACTCTTTCACCATGGGTATATTGTTCAAAGTTTCATCTATCTCTCCTTGTACGAACAAGAATACCATATACCCTTGGCACCCCTTTTTCAAGTATTCCTCACTTTAGCCATAGAGAGAAAAATTAGACTAGCATTCATACCTTTATCCCTCAACGGAGCATGAAAAGTTATTTTCTTGTTCCCATAATCCAGCATTACATTATTCGCCGTCAACCAATCAATACCTAGAATAAATTCTAGTTGATGGAGCGGCAAACAAATCAAATCAATTGTGGACTCAGAACCCTTAATAGTTATCACACAATTCAAACAGACCTCGAATGTTACAGCTTTGACACCCATCGGCGTCGACATAACCAAATCCAATGGTAACTTATGCCTATATAATCCTAGGCGCTTTACATGTCATGGGCTATAAAAGAATGACTAGCACTTGAATCAAATAAAGCTTGTAGCAAACACCATTTAGAAGAATTTTACCTTGAATCAGGTCGGGAGACTTCTATGCTTCTTCATGGGTCATAACAAACACCCTTCCCTGATTCTTGGGCCTTGGCTCTACCGGCTACTGCTTGCAATCACTAGCAAAACTCCCTGGCTGCTTGCAATTATAACATACAATTTACCCGATACATGATCTACTAGGATGCAATCTGCCAAAACAGGGACATATCCATACCATTGAAGATTTTTGGGGTTCACGATTTGTGGGTTGATAGGGCTTCTTACCACTGCCCTTGGATGAAGACCCTTGACTCTTTCATTTCTGAGGGAAGTTTCCCTTGCTGGTCTCACCACAACTACCACCCTTGGTTGGGTTCAAATCTCTCAGATTATTCTCGGTAATCTTACACTCCTCCACAGCCTTGTTGAATTCAGTAAATTGGCGGGTGGCCAACCTCTTCTTTAACTCTCACCTCAAGCCCCAAACTAGAATATCGAAACTCTACTCCTCATCATCCAGGCACCGTAGATAAGAGGAGTATTGAGCTAATCGAGTGAAGTGAGAAATAGGAATTCTATCTCCTTCTCTATATCAAACAAGGTGATAGATAGGAATTCTGACTCCTTCTCTATTCTCACTAATCTTGGGAAGTACTTTTCAGTAAAATATTCTTGAAACAACTCCTAAGTCACTGGCATATTCAAGCCCGTAGGGTCATAGAATGTTCCTCTACCATTAGTCGGTATCCCCTTCTAACTTATAGATGGCCAATTTTTCCTTCACCTTGGTTGGGCAATCAAGCACTTCAAAAATTTGCTCCAGTCGGATTAGCTAATCTTCAGCTACTTGGGATCGAACCTTCCCCTAAACACTGAAGGTAGATGCTTGCTGAACTTAGAGACCCAGAATTATAGATCTTTCTCATTTCGGACTAGCACCCCATATAATCCTTGGTTTGGTTCAGTATGGGGAGGTGACTCTGGAGGTCAAATCGAACCTTCAGCTGTCTCTTCTTGGGTTGTCTCTTCCTGAGTGGACTGGACCCTGTCTTCATTATGCTTTGCTTTTTCCTCCCTGAGCTCTTCTCTCAACTCATTAATCATGTCTCACTGCTCCATAAGCATACCCATCATCACTTATGAGTGATCAGGTGGGTTGTCATGAGTTTCTTCCACCTCTGGTTCAACTTGTCTGATTTTTAGATGAACCGTTGTGTCTTTTTACTCTCAATACAAATGATTTACCAAGTCACTATCACAATAAATGTATACACATATTCCTTAAAACTCATATACCAATAATAACAGGAAAACTCATGTGTATACAACAACCAATCATAGGCTAACTATCATCTCTAAAGCAATAACCATTGCAACTATCCTAGTAAAACCCATTCTTGCCAGGAACTACAGCTCTGATACAAAAAATGTAACCCCTACACTAAAAATGGCATAATTACTATTCAGACATGTGTTGTAATTAAATAAGAGACCGAGATCAATTTAAAACTTTTCAAACTTTTCTAGAACCTGTACAATACGGTCTCTATTCATTCTTTAAATATATTTAGTCTGTGCAGTTTTGTTTCCATTCATAAATATCAGAATATAAACAAAATTCCTGATAACACTCGAGTTTTATCCATTTACTAAAGGGTTTACGGGCAGATTTGCCCCTTTCAATTTCTCATAATGGGGATTACAAAGCACTATTCTAATTTACAATATCTACAATATGTACAACAACCCCAAAATATGATACCATAATCAAAACCAGAATTCCTAGTTGGAAGCACTAGCCACCCTTCATTGCTTGTTTCTCTTTTGATCCGCTTGCCCTGGCTGTAGGTTAGTCAATAGAAAGAGTGAGATTCTAATGAATCTCAATAGTGACAATTCACTCATATAATATATAACAACATAGCATGTAAGTGAATCACAATATAGTGTCCAGAGCAACATTCAATCATGACTAATATCACAAACGTGACAAGCATGACAATCATCACAACATTCGTTACAACATTTATAGCAACATTCAATCATGACAATAATCACATAGGTGATATACATGACAATCATAACAGTCATCATACACATCATAATGCATAGCATTAGTGAAGTTCACAATAATTTATGATGGTCATTACATACACTTTTATGACATACGTCACATTCAAAGCTGCGACATTCATCACTACTCAATCTGTCATTCAATGATATGCACAAGCATACAATGCATTATACATTATATAAGAGAAAGTTACTACCTTGTTCTTTCCGTTCGTGTTTGGCACAAGTCTCTTACGTTCAGGGTAGATGTCAAATCCTATAAATCATAATTAAGGATGACAAGTTATTACCTATTCCAATTCTCAAATGACTTCAAAACACTTGGGGTTGGTTATCATTTAAGTCCCCTAGGTGGCTATTATAAGCCCAAATAAATGCTTAAAGGGTTAGAAAGAACTATACCAAAGACCACCTTTTAGAAGTGAAAAATGCTTATTTTTGGGGGTTGACCGCGACCAAGAAATTCTTTGGCGGCGGCTAAAAATAGGTCAAAAAGGTTTTTGCTGTAGCCAAGAGTCTTCTGGCTACGGCCAAAAAGAGGTTTGAAAGTTTTTGGCTGCAGCCAAGAATCTTCGGCTGTGGCCAAAAGCTGGTTCGACACTTTCTGGCTGCAGCCCAAAAAATTCTTACTTCTTGGCTAAACTTTCAAAAATCATAACTAAATATAAAAAAATGGAAATAGAGTTATCCCAAGTCCTACTTAAATATTTATAAGTCCTCTTTATAGGAAAAATAAGAATCACTCCCATCTACAACCACAAAAGTACAGAATTCAACAAATGTCCATACTACTCTAGATTAAGTCTAATATCAACCTTAAACTTTGGAAATACATAACATCTAGCACACATATCAAAATGACCACCATGATATATCAATTTAAAGCTTGGAATGTGCATTACTAGATTGGAAATTTTCAAAATTTTTAGCCACCATAAACCCATTCAAAACGTCCATCCAAGCAAGCTGCCCTGTACAGAATTTTCGCTAACCAAAACTTGCAACTTTTAATCTAAGTTTCCAATGGTTCAAAATTCACATCCAATGCTACTCCTATACAATTTTTCATAAGGAATCCAATGGAAACATCAAAATAACCAAATTCACATTCCTTTCTCATGCTATGTTTTGGGGCTACAATTAGCATAAAACCCCAAAACTCCAAACTTTAGATTCAAGGTTCAAGTAAATTCCATTTATCCAAACCTCAATACACAACACCATTACCATAATCAAAACATCCCAAACCCTCTAAAACCTTAATCCAAATAAAATAGAGAAATATTTCAGAAATCAAGATACTCAACCAATGACCACAATATAGGTGTCAAAAGATAGCTTTTGCTCACCTCTTTCACTTTACCAACCATGTTCTTTGATTCCTCTTCCACTAGATTTTCTTGAGTTCTCTAAACACTACCTCATAAGAATCTAAAACCATATGATTGAAGCTTTCAACAGGAGGAACAAGATTAAAGAAGAGGATTTTAGCAATAGAAGCCATTTTCAAGGTTAAATCTCAAGGAGAAAGGCTTGATTTACCTTGGTTTTACTTTCTCTTTCTTCTTTTATGCCTTGGATGTTTTTGAGAGCTTGGAAAGAGAGGAAAAATATGATTAATGATCCTATCTTCAGCCCCCCATTCTTCTTGAACAAAAATGAGCGGAGAGAGAGAGAGAGAAAAAGAATTTAAAATGAATTGTTAACATGTTGACTCCATAAAATGGTGCCAAGTGTCAAGTTTCTATGGTTCGACATAAAGCATGTAACCATATGGTTACACTAAGTAATTCCATTAGTCATTTAGTCACACCACTTATTTCTTTAGCTATTAGTCAATTTCTTCTTTGGTTGTTGACTAATTGGTTAATAAATTTTATTCTTCCAGTTTTGCCTCAGACTATGATAATGTCACTTGAATTACCACTTGACACATGATTTCATTTCTTTTCCCTTCTCTATTCACCATTCCCTTTCTATTTTAGTCCAATTATAATCTTGCCATATAATTAAACTAACATATAGGGTTTTAGGCATTTTCTACTGCTAATTCGGTCATAACCCATACCTTATTCCATAAAAGCATTCATCAAACATTCTTTACAGTCTCATATAAAGTCATTAGCCCTTAAATAGAATTTGGGGCATTACATAGTGAATATTCGGTGGCAGATGGGTAAAGACCTGAGGCTATAAGTCACATGTGCCTATGGCATAGGGGTGATTTCTCAGGTTGTAAGAACTCGTAAGCTACCTTGATAGTTGATGATGGACTGTAAAATTTCCCATTGGATTATGTGTCCTGTGATTGCTAAGTACCGAATGATTGATTATTGTTAGATTGTTTGTTTTGTGTGCTTCGAGAATATTACATGGTGTATGAATGGTTTAAGTAGCAAGAGGTGGAGCCTGTAATGAATTCAGAATATATAGTAGACTATGTATCTTAGGTAGCGAGATTTGATATGTATTCAACAAAGATGATAGACGGCATATCCTAAGGCCATAAAACCTAATGGACTAGTATGTCCCTTTGAGAATTGACGAGTAGAGGCTTGAGATGGTAAGATGTGTTTGCTGGATAGAAGAGATTGAGACTTCAAAGAAATAAAAATGTGAGAGTGGGGGCTACAAATAACCACCAAAGTGGTGTACAAGTTGCATAAGGCAGAGGCCCTAGGTCACTAGACAACAGTAAGACCTGTGAACCTAGCATTGTAGTTGTTTCCTAGCATGGTGACATTGGACCAGTGTGTTCAGAGTATATTTTGAGGCTTGTAGAACATTCAGTCTGTACCATATTATAGCCATGCCAGTAGAATACCCAAGTGCTATGGGAATAAAATGAGCTGAAAGGCCAGATGAAATAAGTTGTAAGGTTGAATATACCAGGTAGTAACCCAAAAACGCAGTAAGGCCATTGTAACCAAGCGTTATGGGAATGGGCCAATGGGTCCTATATTTGAATCTATACTACATCCTGTGTACTGAATAAATGGAAATGCTAATTGATGGTTGTTGAATACTATATGAGATCTGTGTTGAGAATATGATAAATAGTATTGCATACTCTGTGAGACTGCATAGGAAGAGTTACACTGAATAAAAAGTAATTCCCTGAGGTAAAGATGTTCAAAATTTCGAGGATAACATTTATTGAATGGGGGGAGAATTGTAATATCCTGAATTTTGGGCTTAGAATCCTAAATTTTGGGCCTAAAGACTTGAGGATAAGCTTGTATCAGGCAGACGACTAAGCCCAGTTCGAGAGGAGTCCCAAGAATGACGAGAGATAGAAAAACTTTTGAGGACTATGTGATCAGGCCCTACCAGGTAGAGGGCTCAATATATGTATACAGTAGGATTATAGTGTCGATGTAAATATTTATAGGACACATATACAGTAAGGTGCTATTGGGTTGGTAGAAAGATGCCACTCAGATATGTCATGAGGTGTAGGACTAATTAAACAAGAGAAATATGATGGTATAGGTGTGCACATGGCATTTTCAAGGCAAACATATGTACCTAGCGTTTTTAGACAAGACACCGGTATATGGTGCTATATGGGGCCCATATACATACTCCGACCTGACGTCATCTTGCTAGCTCCGATACGCATGACATAGTCCTGAGTAAGTCCCAAGTGAAACCTGAGTAGACACAGATAAAGTAACTTTATTAAAGTAGCTTTAATAAAGTAAGTCATGATAGCTAATAATGACACAACTTTTATGTTGGCACCACAAGAGAGTGACTAGTGTCTTCCATCATTGTAAAGTACCAATTAACTTTTACATTGGCATGTTAAGAGAGTCACAAGTGTCCCTAATGATGACACTTGCTTTTTGCCTTTTGAGGTGGTACTCCCCGAAGGCGCCACCTAGCCCCTGAGTCCGAGGAATTCGCGGGTCTCTGGCCCAGACATATACTTAACTTCCTGAACACTAAACTGAGAGCTTGATGAAATTGTCAAGCCTCTACTTCCTCAGACATGTAAGGATGTAAAAGAGAGAGAGAAAGAGAAAAGAAGATGCCTTTAGGACACTTGTCAACATCTGAATCAAGATTAGGATATATGGCACCATATGATTAAAGCAAGTGACACATGTCACTTTAAGACACCTCAACTCTCTCTCTTCTCTTATTAAATTTTAGCCAATGGCCAAAAATAAAGGTGAAAATGAGGAAAATCAAGAGAAAATGGAAAAGAAAAGAGAAAGGATAAAATAGTGTTGTGTTCTTGAGCTCCGGAGCCGATTCTGACCTCGAATCGTCTTTATCGCCTGGTTAGTTCTTCAAGAAAGTTGTTCTACTCACTAAGATCTTTCTTTCTATGGTCTCAATTTTCTAATGAGAGGTGTTTTGTGTTGCCTAGTTAGCCAGAGTGCCGCCAGAATACCAAACTGGTTGTACAAATGCAAAGAGGTAAGCGTAGGCTTTGCTTTGAACCGATTAAGCTGTGATTTTATCAAGATTTTGTGAAGGCCTAATGTTTCAGCCAAAGGGTGTTTTTGAGGCCATATGCGTTAAATCATGAATATATGATGTTTAATGATAAAATAAGAATAGTTTAAGTGCTGCTAGATTTGAGTTCAATGAGGAAGTATGTTTGTTATGCATTTTTTACTAAGCAAATGATATCTAATGGCTATGAAACTTTCTAGATTTAAAAGTAGACATTAAAAGCTTTAATTTGATAGGTAATTTGTGCCATTTGGATTAATATATTAGGAGATATGATTGCTTGAAGTTGGAATTGTAAAACTGGAGAAAGTCTGTTTCCCTTAAAATAGACTTAATAAGTGACACATAGTATTTTGAACCACCTAATTTGGATATTTGTCAAAAAAGATATGAATTTTCAAATTTTCTTGAAAATTTTGCCAACTTTTGGAAATTGTGCCAAAATAAAAAGGTTATGGCATTTGGTAATTAAGTTGACCTTCAAGGGTTAAGCTAAACACTTAGAGTTAATGTGAGCCCATTAAATACCCATTGGGCCTAATGTGTTAACTTTAAAATTAACCAACTAAAGTGTCTTGAGTTATAAAAATTGGGACAAATATAGGTCCAAAGACAAGGGACATGTCTTAAAGGCTAAAGTATCCTATTGGACATTTATTTGTCATGGCTCTAATAATATGACCACTTATATAGGGCCATGAGATGACAAAGAAGAGATAATGGAAGCAACTTCAGTGGTTGGAAGCAAAGGAACCAAAAAGGGGACTCGAAGACAAAAGGTAGTAGACTTACCCTACTTACATGTCATTGATATTTATGCTTATATATTGATGTGAGTAATTACTTCGCTTGATTATGTGATGCATACATGACTAATTGAAGCTCTGTTTCTATATATGCTAGGGCTATGAGTATGATGTATAATACATTGAGCATGCAGACATGTCATTATGTTAGCATAAATTTATGTAAGGCAAGTATGTCATGCATTAAGCATTTATCTTGCATGCTAAGTAGTATTGTTTGCTACTCCCCAAATGTCACCCCCCTCAACCAATCATATAGGCACATAATCACAGAAGAGGAGTGCAGGACAATGTGCCAGATGAAGAAGATGCGTTGAGAATATGAAGACTAAGCCGTACTAATCCATTATGTATAATTAATATTTGAAATGGTTAATTGTATAACTCGCATGACAGATGGATGTTTTTCCCAAGCATAATAATTGAACTAGTAATGGGTAATCGCACGGTACGAGCCCATTAGTTAAGTAAGTAGAGTGATTTAATAAACGAAGAGATACTTTGATAATAAGAAATGAAAATAATTAAGTAACCCCGTTAATAAGGTTAAACAATCTGGTAAATATGTCTTTTACCAAATGAATAATTCCCCAAGAATAAATGTGAAAAATTTTAGCTAGGACATTATGCACTGATTCCCCTGAGCAATAATAATAATGATGTTGCTTTCGATGCATAGTAAAGGGGTATAGGGAATGGGTGTTACACTTATGCCATTGTGCCATTCGATTTTCTTAAAGGGGGCTATGTAAGAGTATTCTAAATGTCAAAATATATAAGGTGTTTATGAATTCTTGGGATGAATATTGATGTTGGAAGGCAAGAGTCCAACTTTTAAGTTTCAAGGCCATATAGAGGACTTGCTATTTGATACTCTTAAGAGTTAAATGAGTATTTAAATTGTTTGAACATGTTAAACACTTCATTATGATGACCAAAATAATATGCTATTTGCTAGAAATTTTATGAGTTTAATTAAGAAGGGGTGTTGTCTGAATTTTTTGGTGCCTAGATGATATAATAATTGAGTTGTTAAGTGAAAAATATAAATGGATGTCTATTAAGTGGAAATTTTCATGATTTTATGAATGAAAATAGCTCTTATTTTAAAGCGTTGTAATGTGGAATGAATATCTAAATCATGGAATCACATATAAGTCTTGCCTATTAAGGCTTCTACATGAGACATGGTAACAATATAGTTCAATTTAAATGTAGGACTTTATGCTTTGCACCTGTTTTCGTATAGCCATCATTTGGATAAGAAGGAGCTAGAATTCTATACTTCCAAACTTAGAAGTGAATTCCTTGTGCAAAAGGTCTTTTCAAAAGCTTTAAATAGATATTTGAACTTAGATTTTGTTGACATGTAAAATTATGTTCTTGAGGAAAGCATAGTTTTAATTATAACTTGATTTCCTTGTTACAAGTTCATACGGTGGCTTTTAATAGTGGCTCAAGTACTGAAGGTCCTAACCATGGTGCCCCCACCTAAGCCAAACCCTCTGCCAACCCCTCTAGTTCGCTGAATGATGATACAATTATGGCACATGAGGACAAAGCACCAAGGAAGGGTCTTGTTGTCATGAAGGATGTTTATAAAGCAAAGAGAGAGGGCAGAAAATTGAATGTGAGATGGAACAAGAGAGGTCAAGTTGTCAAATCTTCCAAGTTCATTAGCTACCTCAGGTATTTGGCTAAAAGCAACATGCCTATCACTTTGGGCGATTGGAAGAAGGCAACCGATTCAATGAAGAAGCATGTCTAGGATTAAGTATTAGAAAGATATGGTGTTACATAGTTTGTAATTTCTTGTTAATCAGTATTCCTAACACTAACAAGTTGATTTGTGTGTTGTAGTTTCGATTCCATATAGATGACGATCTGAAGGATTATGTGTTCGAGAAGGCTTGAAGGGTATTATGTTTGTTCCGATTGTTTGTGACAAAGAAATATTTAGGGAACTTGAATATGTAGATGTGTCGGTGGTTCCTAGAATGCTAAGGGATATTGTCAAACAAGCTGAATGGGCCACTTTTGTACAGTCACAAATCGATAGAACATTCAAGGTATATTACATTTAATGGGATAAAAAGTCAATAGTACTTCTATATTAATGTAGTGTAACTCTGACCTATTTGTTGTTTCTTTTCATAGCAATTAAGGAAGACAAATCGTGAGAGGGTAAAGAACAATGCATATCCTTATCAAGGCGGCCACATAGGGTATGGAAATATCAAACAACAATTGATAGAAAAGCTGGGATTAGGATCAAATGTTACTATAGCGTGTGGAATGTTATGGGCTATTGCGAGGCAAACTAAAGAGGGCAATATTGACTATCCTCAGGTGCAAACAGTTGTCTCCAAATTAGTAAGTATTGATGATTTTGATTGAATTATAATTGCTTTTTAAATAAAAAGATATTTAACATTTATCTTGCTATAGGAGAGCCAGAGCCAAGAAGTTGAGCGAGGCTAGCTTCCTACGAATGAGGATGTTTTGAAAAAAGGCTCTGGGTCCTGACCACAGTGGTCTACTAAAGGTTGTTGGCTATAGAGTTAGCAAGAAAGAATATTTTGGGAAGTAGAATAAGCCTACAAGGTTTTCTGATCAACACCTTCAACAATATATGAAGATAACCCAAATGCTGAAGCAGTAGGTTGAAGCAAAATAAGCAATTATTGATCAGCTCATGAAGGAGGACACAACAAGAAAGAAGGGAATGGCAAACACCCTAAGTGCCAATAATAGTTGCACATTCCCCTCTCTTACTCTACCTGAGGTAGTATAACTTATGCAAAAAGCCTATGCTTTATTTATTTTTGCTTTACACTAATTGTCTTTTCTATTTGTTTAAGGTGAGTTGGAGATTGAGTGTGTGGCAAATAGTACCAAGTGGCATCCAGGTCGCATGTTCAACTTAAAGGGGGGAGAACACAATTCACAACTCGTGTAACACCTTACTTCCATAATGGATCTGATGAGTTTTATGCAGTGAATTCAAACCTCTAAACAATATTCTTTTGCAAAACTCTTTCAATTCCCAACCTCAAGATAGGATACGAACTTGTAGTTTAGTGGGTTTTTCTGAATAGTTTAAAAACTTTTTAAAAACCATTATAAAGTGGTTCGCAACTTCTTAGTGACTCATCGTTTCTTAATTCCTTTTATAATTACCAAAGTATTTCTCTGTTGTTTCTTAGTTCATTCATTTAGCCTTCTAAATTGTAGTATCTAGTTAACTCACAAATCCATACTCTTTCCTTCTTGTGTATATATTCATACATGCCATAGATGACTATACAGAACAATAATATCATTCAACTAGGCAGTTTATTCAATTAATCTTCACTTCACAATTGCATTTTCCTCTTGCATGACCTCATGTATTTCTCTTCAATGCTTATTGCACCTATATGGTTGGGTGAGGGAGAGTGCAATTCAAGAAAATTTCAGTAGAAAACATTTCTAACTATGCACACAAGATACAAGCTTATTACATGACATGCTTATCATAATGACATGCATGCTTAATGCTTTACACATTACACCTATGACCATAGCATAAGTAAAAACAAAGCTTCAATCATTCATACATGCTTCATACCATTCAACAAAGCAATTAAACACATTAATACATAAGAATAATAATCAAGTGAATGCAAGTCAAGAAAGTTTTACTACCTTTCGCTTTATGTCCTCCTCTTATGCCCTTTTCTTCCAACCATTGAAGTTGCTTGAAGAATCTTCCATTCTTCTTCTTTGACATCCCATGGGCTTAGATATATATATCCACATCATTAGAGCCATGACAAATGAATATCCTATGTGGCTACATTAGCCTCTAGGACATTACTCTACCCTTGGAAGCCACTATTATTCAAATTCACTCCAAGTATCTCAAATTCGCATGATAGGCTATGCTGCCATAATTTTGACCTAATTTTGAAAATTCATAACTTTGTCTAGGAACTCCAATTGGAGAGGCTCAAAGTCCTATGTGAAAATCTTTAATTATATTTTAAGGGAAAAATATCTCCTACTGCTAATTACATGCAAACAATTCCAGAAACTTTAACCAATCCTCTCTGCCACAAATATCATTCCAGATTTAATGTCTAACTCTAACAGGTCATAACTCCTAATGTACTAATTCAAATGCCATATATTATATATCAAATTAAAGATTATCATGTCTACTATTCTTCTAGAAATTTTTATGGCCATTAGATAACTTTTGGTTAATTAAAAATAAGCCACAAACATCAAGCCTACAATCTGACAGCATCTAACTTAAGCAACATCAAATTCCAATTTTAACATTTCCTATCCAATTCATCCAAAAGGATAATCATAGGCTACGCCCACACAATTTTTCATGTAGAATTCATTGGTGGCCTTGAAATCACCAAAATCAATCTCCTTCTTGCTACCCTGCACCTGGCCGAAACTGACCACTCAATCCTACAATCAACAAGTTTGCCATTTTACTACCAAACTAGACTAGAATCATCATTAAACATCATATATCATCATTCTTATGATCATAGCAATATGAAACATAACTTTCCCATAGTAACTAAAACTAGGGTAGCAAGAAAATCCATAATACTCAACCAATCTACAAGATGTTTGGTTCAAATTAAAGCTTAAGTTTGCCTCTTTTACTTTATAGGGTTTGTTCTTGATTTCTCTAACTTTGGCACTTGATTGGCAGCTTAAAATGCCTTCCCTTGAGAAAAAAACCATAGAAGTGTAGCTCTTAGTGAGGGAAACAACATTTGTGAAGGCCTCAAGAGCTAGAAAGGTGATCTTGGAGGTGAAAATCAAGCAAGAGCACTTACCTTGCTTCTTGTTTCTTCAAGTTCTTTCTCTTTCCATTTTCTTTTTCCTTTCTTTTCTTTCTTTTTGGCTGTCCCTTTTTAAATGTAACAAGAGAGTGAGATGTTAAATTCATTCATTCCTGACCCATTTAAAGACGTGGCCAAAATGTGGAGAAGGTTAGGAGAAAAAGATTGTGTCAAAAAATTATGGTGTCTTGCAAAAGGTAGGTTAGTTAATTAACTAAAGGTGGTTTGGTTAATTGGATGATATTTTCTCTTTCCATATTTTCTTATCTTGATCGAAATCCATAGAGCTAAAGAGGAGGGAATGTTTGTTGACCAATTCCATATTGACAGCTTACTTTTTTGTCAACACTCCAAGTTGATCAACATGGAACACTTTTTGACTTTTCTTCCTCTCCTCTTCGCTTTCTTTTTAGCTTGGTCAATAGACATACATTTGCTTAAATTAGATCCTCTTTCCTTCCCTTGAGTCTTTAACCAAATTGCTCTGACAAAAAGGAGGAAAGAATGTTAACCCAAAGCTCTTATGAGTATGTACTCAAATTAACCAAAGTCTTTTTGGAAAAAGGGTTGACACTTTGATCAAACCCTTCTTTCTCTCATTTTTACCCTCTTGGACGTTTTTAACAAGATAAGGGGAGGGAAGTGTGTTGCTTTTTATCTTCATCATTACTTTACTTTTTCAAGAGCAGATCCTAGCCCTTCATCCTGATTTCCAATTCTTACCTCAAGATCAAATGGCAATTGTCTCTTTTGCCATTAATTATGGCAACACTAACGAAGTTGCCATTAGTTCTTTTATTCCATTTTATTTCCTCTTGCAAGATGCCATTTCTTCTTCTTTTAGGATCCAAGTTAGGCTTTATATCCTATTTTGCTTTAGATAAAGGAATTAGGTATTTTTCTTTAACTAATTGGAACTAAATGACATACTTAATTCCAAATTCATCTCTAAAATTCATTATAGCTCTTGGGCATTCTTGACACTCTTGCTAAACTAAGGCTTAGCAGTCTACTTAATTTCGACTTAAGCTCAGGTTTCTAGTTCCAAAATTTGGGATATTACAACTTGCCTCTCCCTCTTAATCATGTTAGGGTAGAGCTAAAGACTACCATAGATCCTAAGTATGCCCTTCCGATGCCCACCCCATATGCACATATAATGGAAGGTGATGTACATAGCTATATTGTGTGGTTTGACCACCTTATTGTCATGCTATCTAAGACAAAAAAGGTATACCATTTTCTTATGAATTGCTAACTTCAAAACTTGTTTGGGGGAGAGGAAGAAGAGCAATCAGGGAGCTCAGTATAACCATAGTTTGGTGTCATATGTGATGAAGAAGTCATAAGAGCCTGAGCCACCTATTCTAAAAGTTCCTATAGATACTAAATAGTTCCTAAAGAACACAATATCATAGTCACCAATACAGACCTTGATCAAGAAGTCTACAATAAATAAGCCTTTTTGAGCAAGATTTCTGTGGGGAAGAAGGCACATTTGATGTCATCAATTAGACATTAGTTAAAGATATCGTCACGGGCAATATGGCAAGCACAACTACTTGTAACTTTTATATCCAATATTTCTTCAATTGCAAATGAATACTTAAGACCTCATAACATTTATATATATTGATTTGCTTGTTTTTGTATGTAAGGTACCTTTACAATGAGTTCGTAGCCCTCAAAGGCCTATATGAAAAGTTCCTATTCCTTAACCCCTAACTCTATTCAGGCTTCTTAGACGAAGGCATAAAGGGATATTTTTTTGACAGAATAGTGAGGAAACTGATGGATATAGTCGTTAGAAGGGCACTAAAGAAGAAGGACAATTTTTTCTTGGTGTTGTACTGCCATAGGTAAGCATGCTACTTAACTAAATTGTTTATTAATTAAGTAGTTTTGTTCTTATTATGTTAATTGTACTTAGGGGACATTGTCTCCTGATAGTACTAAATCTCTTCAAGCAAAGGATTTGGTACTTTGATTCACTGTATAGGGATCCAAACAATTGACCACAGATGGTTGAGCTTTTCAATAAATAAGTTGATGAATTTCAATTTGGTACTTTAATTTCTTATTTTCTTGTCAGATTTTATTATAAATTGGTACTTCAATTTCTTAATGTCTTTATTAGAGTTGTTTACTATTACACCACAAATGAAGGCCTCGCCTGCCCCCGATACTTGGCTAAAACTATGGATCCATTTACAAATGAAAGAGTGTAGAGGTAATTCACCAAATATATAGTTGTTTATTTGTGATCCTTTTACACAAATGAAAGTAGGAATTGATTTATTTCATTTGTTTTTTAATTGCATTTGTGGCAACCAGGTAAGAGCTTTGGTTATAGGTACTATGTTATGAAGTTCATGAAGGACATAGTCACCCACATTCTCGCCTCAATTAATACTAGAGTGTGTGAGTGTGTCCGTGTGTGTATGCGCCCATGTATGGTGCTTAAGTTAATTTAAAACTCAAGTTATGTAAATATAACATATTTAATTTTTTTTTGCCAACAACACTTTGCAGACAATTTTTTTGAGCAATATTTGCTCGCCCAAATTGAATAAGTCATAAAAGAGTTGGCTATAACCCAATGTTTTAAAAACTGGACTGGACCTTAAGCCAAAGAGACTAATGGGTCATGGTTTAAACTTTTGGATCTATTGGAGAGTCCGGCCAAACCTATAAATGATAATTAAATAAAACTAACGTTATACATATTTAATAGTATTTTTATAAAAAATAAAAAATAAAAATGTTAAATAATTCATTAATTTGATAAAAATCTCATCCCATATTATTATATACAAATTTATGCTTTTTTAAAATGTTGGTTCTATTATTTAAGCTTAATAAAAGTCATATTTTTGACAAAGTTGGAAAAAAAAACTTGATAAAACTTAATCGTTCAAAATTACTTCAATGTTAATTAAAGAATCTACTCCATAGACAATTAGGCATCAGTCAGTATAGGTAAGCATCAGTGAGTTTAGGGAAACAAGAAGAAATAAACACCATTAATTTTCTTAAGAAAAATAAAATGAGAGCTTGCATTATAGAAACCAAAGCCCATTTTCTTACTGCTAAAAACACCTTCTCTACTAAAGACCGTTGGGTCTAATGGTACAAGATGTGCCCTTTAAGGCAATAGGTCTGAAGTTCAATTCCTACCTCAGGCAATATGCTTGCCATCTAAACTAAAAAAAACTACTTCTCTTACCTTCTTCCCTCCAAAATATTTCAATAAAAAACCTCAAAAGTATCGGGCTTCATAGGCATTTCAAATCTGGGCGAAATAGCGGACATCAATTGACTATGGAAGGAGGCATGAAGCCCTTTACTTTTGTTTCTCTCATATATGATTGTTGCTATTTTTCATAAATCAACTCTATTTTCGGTTAAATATTGAGTTTGGTTTAATTTCTTCTTCTTCTCCCCTCTACTTCTCTTTATTTTAAGATTTCTTTGGCAACTTTTGATGTATTTTCTAGTTGTCTGGATTTTTAGCCACTCAGGTTCTTGGTTTTTTTCCAATTCAAAGTATTAACCCTAGCTCTAGATAGCTCAATCCAACATGATCACTAAAGTAGCTCAATCCTCTTTAGGTGACAGAGACTGGTCCAACCGTTTGGTTCAGTTCTAAAAATATTGCTATAACTATTAATCGTTATTTGATTGTTGCAAAATGGAGTTAGCCATTTTTTGTTTAAGTAAATGTTAAGTTCTTAGTTTAGTTATTTCAAACTTTGTTTTTGGTTTCTCTTTTGCTTTTGGTTTCTGTTTTGGTTCCTGTGCATGTGATAGGATCTAAATCTATTTTGGTTTCTGTATTTTGATTATTGAAATGAATCTCTATTTTGGTTTTTGTTTTAGCTATAGAGTATCCATTTTGATTACTGCAATGGATCTTTATTTTGGTTTCTGTATTTACAGGTGTTTGTATTTGTAATATGCATAGGGACTGATAAAAAATAAGCCCCTTTTTTTAAAAAAAAAATTGTCCTCAATACTTCTTGGTTATTTACTGATAATCATAATATATTGAGACATATATGAAGTATATAAAAATATTTTATAGTAATAAGCCAACATTTGTCAAATAAACACCTTATTGATGACTAAAGCTAGTATCAAAAATTTTAAAGTTCATCATTTAAACCGTAAAGTATTTTTTTCATATATTTCACAATTGTTTGTGAACAATTGTTGAATATTGTTTACTATATTTAATTGTTATTGTTTAAAAACCATGAAATATTGGGCCTATAAATCATGGTTTTACTTAAATAACCGTTAAATATAGTGCCATATATTTTACAGTTAACAACTATAAAATATTAATATTTAGTGTTAAGATATTTAATGGTCAGAAACCATTAAATATAGGTAAGCATAATATTAAATATAAACAAATTTATAATAGTGTTTTACGTAGCTGAGAGAGAGGGAGAAGAAAGAGAAAGAGAGAGGAGAAGAAAAAGGGAGGGAAAGAGGGTTGCATTGAGAGCTGACACATGGCATTGGGTGGGACCTAAAAAAAAGTAACCACTATTTATGTGAGTTTACAGAGATGGTATTTTTGCCCCGCATAGAAAAGTTCATGTGCAATTTCGTACCCATGAAAAGTTTATGGTGCTAGACGCACTTCTGATAAACGTTTATGGGTATTTTTTCTTCTTAGCCCACAAGTTAAATAACTGAGATGAAACCTACTTGGAATTTAAGGAAAAAACTATGAAGCTAGTGTCTTACTCTATGAAAAATGACAAGTACTTTGGCAGATAGCGTATCATATACAATAAGACTTGATACAATAAAAATATGAATAGATTAAGTTTAAAAAGATTTTAATGCCATATTATAGTTTTTTTGGTCAAGAAATGCCATATTATATTTAGTGTGATCCTTTATAAGATTAACATTTAGTTTATTTTATCTTGTTATATCTTTCTTTTTTTCAATTGGAACTTGAATCTTTTGTTCAACACATGATTTCGATCAATTGGTATTAAGTATATATGATTAACTATGTGTTCATCAATAGTGATCCTAATTTACTTTGTTTGAAAATGAAATAAATTCCTATTTACTACTAGAAAAGGGTCTCTTAGACCGGTTGAAATTAGCTTCTTAGACCGGGTTAAAATCTAATCTTATATCGACCAGTTTAAAAAGTCTATTTTTATTAAGACCGAACCTACAACTGGTCTTAAAAGTTATTTTTTTCATGCTGGTTGTTTAAATTTAGTGTTCTTAAAAAGTTTCAATTTATAATAAAAAGATGCCCACCCTTTAGACAATCTAATTTCTTACCCGATAAAAAACGCAGGGCAATTTCTTTTTTAAATGTACGTTTTATTTTGTTTCACAAGATCCATATTGGATATTGTTATATCTAAAAGCTATATAATGCAATATAAATTCTATAGACAGCCCTAAAAATACAAATGCAATCAATATAAAACATAATTATAACTAATAATCATGAATCTAATAAGCCCTATATGATTAGATAATTATTTAATCTTAATTCCGACATTTGTCTTTTCAAAGTTTACTTTTTTTCCCTTGCATTTCCCCACCTCCAAGGAGTTAGATGATTCTTTTTTTATTGTTGGATTTAGTGAATGCAGCTACCCGTGGATTGGGTGCTAGGCTACCATAATTATGCATTTTGATTCTTCTGGACTTCAAATATGAAACATGGCTCCGCCCTACCCCAATATAAGTGGATATATAAAGGAGAAGATTCTTATTAACGAAACTTGGGTATAATAGAGTTAATATACAAATATGAGAACTGGGTTTTATATTAGTGAATTTGATACTATGATCAGGGTTTAGATGAGATTAAAACAAGCTAAAGGCCAATAAAAAGGAAGTAACTGACTATATGGAAATACTAGTGATGAGGTAAGGATTAATAACTTTAAATTGGAAGATGAAAACCATTGGATGGATGATCATCACTTTGCAAGGACAAATTCATAGACTGGGTGGTAATCCAGTTCAATAAATTTTTCCTTTCAAGCATAGATCACCCGGCTTACATTTTTCATCATCAAATTTAGACATCTTAATCATCAACCTGCCACTAGTAATTCTACCTAGCCAAGTGGCTCCTTATTATTGACCTTCAATTTGATTTCTATCTTAACCAATACCTCATCACACGATCATATTCAACAATATAAAATAGAATTCTCAAGTTTGTATATCAACCATGTTAGACTCAACTTCATTAAATAGGATACTCCACCTTTATTGCCTAAAATTGAGGTAGGCCATAGCTATATTCTACTTAAAGTCTCAAAAGGGCCAAAGTACCTAAGATTGGTAAACTTAGTACCTAATTTAAGGGTTACTGCATTCGACTATAAGGATGCCTATGATACAAACCATACATCGACAACTCCCACATTTCAAGGTTGAAATTATGATTGACACTCCCTCCCAACATTGAATAATGATCTAAGCCTATTCAAGGAGGGGGTATCCAAGCAAAAAAATTTTGAAAATGAACAAAGGCATGGAAAACAAGATTCAATTAAACAACCACATAAACAGATAAATATGATGATGAGAATGATCCAATTTCATTAAAATGAACATGTCAACTTGATGCTTCTAATAATATGATAGAACATGTTATCTAATACTGATGTCATGTTATATCATAGAAGCACCAAGATATGTTCATGTTAAATGAAATTATATGATTCTCATAATGACAAGCTCTAATTTTTGTCCATAGTGTATTATATTTATACATGTGGAAGGAAGGCAACAACCACAAAGAATGCAGCAACCATTGGCTTTTCGCATTTCTTTTAGCAACAACCCCTGTTTTCAATTACACAGCATATTATATTAGATTATATAATGATATTCACAATGTCTTTTTACAACTCAAAGGAATCTGTAATGAACACTATAATATGGATTGTAAAGGAAGCAAAATACCATAATTGATAGCTATCAAAAATCACTCAACTTGGCGCTCTTCATAGCTCCTATGCTATGTATGTAGTTTTCGTGTTCATTTTCATTGTATGTCGAACCTTGTAATATATATAGTGCTATTAGTTGGCTAAAATTAATTGCTGTGAATGCAACTCAATGCAACTTGTGAACATGTGTTGTGTATAACAAAATTATTGTATATGTAATGTACTACATATATTTATGAGTGCATCACATTTGGAGAAAGGAGCAAAATAAATAGTCATGGCCTACCAACACAACCACATATAACACATATCGAACACTTCTCAAGCTCTTCATACTCTTTCTTGTACATTATGCAATCATTAGGGCATATGCAAATATTTTTCACAACCAAGTGAACAGAAAATTGTATACAATAACTATAACAACTAGAGAGAATATTGATCAAGTAGAAAACTTTCATTTATGTGGATATAAGAACAAAAATTAGGAACTTTCTATTAGGGTTATGTTTCAACTTACTCATGAATATATGGTCTATTTGCCACTTGCCTAGCCTCTCTACTATATATGCATGTCTAGTCCATTTCTATTGTAGGTCAAACATTGTGATATATATTGTCACTGTTGGAAATTGTACCCTAAGGGCCAATCATTGTACTTTGAACATTATTATTTTAATGAAATTTCTCCATTCTGTTATCATATTATTTACATGTTAACTGTGATAATTGTATCCTTGGATAATTCATAAAGATTGTCCTAAAACGTCCTTGGTCGGTCATCTATACGGGAGCAGAGATGAAACAAGACCAGTATGACTTTGATAAGATATGGGGATACGAATCAAAGTCTTAGGCACTTGTAAGAGTACAAGGTGCTGGACCGACTCACTATGAGCAAGCTACATGGATCAAGTCATAAGCTTTTCTCATGTATAACCACGTCACAATGCCCTTAGACCTGAGGTCATCATGGATTCCTACATGAGAGTTGCTAACCTTTGAACTAGTCAAAAGTCACTTTTGACCGGGTGATGATAAAGGCTACGATCGGGCTTAGTGGTTTTTCATGCAGAGGAATATGAATGATCAAGATGGAATTTGTCCCTCACATTAGTAGAGAGATATTACTAGGCCCCTCGATGAGTGAGTCTGAGAGATGTATGGCCATACTATGATGAAAGGAGTTTCTGTCTCTGTTATCAGGCTACTCAGGAATTGAGAAAGTAATGGTCAGGAACAAGAGGATGACATTATCCATGCCTTATCCTTGATCGATATATCGTGTGACAAAAGGGACCTGACATGGTTGTATGACAAGTTACATCGTGATAACGATCCTCATATGAATTGGGTAGTCATAATGTCTTGCTAGAGGCCACTTGCTACTTTTGGATTAGTATAGTTATTGGCCCATTGCCAACTTCATATGGGCCTACAGGGTCGCACACAAGAATGGCCCAACGCGAGATAATGTTTAATTTAGGGTGGATGAATTATATATATATATATATATATATATATATATATATATAATATAAAATTCATTAATAATATTCTATAGATATATATTTTCGAAATATATATCTTATATATATATGTATATATATATTATATGATATTATTATATTTAATAATATTATATAGATATATTTTTGAAATATATATCTTATATATATATGTATATATATTATATGATATTATTATATTGTGTTAGTTTTAAATTTAATTTATTAAGATATATTAAATTTAATAACTAACATGATAGAGATATAGTATCTCAGATTTAATTTATGAAGATAAATTAAATCTAATGGCTCTTTATTTAGATTAAATAAATAGGTTAAATTAAAACTGTTGGACAGATTTAATTTAAATTGAATTTATTTAATTAGCTCATCAAGATAATTAATTGTTAATTAATTTCAAAATTAATGATGATTAATTTTGAAATTTGAAAATAGCCCTCATAGGTTATAAACTTGATAGAGCAGATATATTCATACACACATGAGGATTGAGAGCCGCAAGTAAAACCCTAGGAGACATTAGAGGCGCTAGCACACAATCTCGGTTGGAGAGCATTCGTGTGGATACCGGTAGAGGGAGCGAACCTGACGTGTTGGCACCTAGAGATCGTGAAAACTCTAAATCATCAAAAAGGTATGAATCCTTCCAACTTGGTTTAAACGCCGTTGATAGATCCTCGATTAGGATCGATAAAAATTTTTAAAATTCTTCCCCTGTACCTACCAATCCTAACAGTTACACCCTTATCTTTATTTCGATCACCTTTTTCAGAGTACTTGTGCTCAGTTCAGTGAGCACACAAAAATAGCATAAATATATTGATATTATTGATACAATGTACTTGATTATAATACAAAAATTCCCAACAGGGATTGTAAATAATAAATACAAATGATGTAGCCACACAGGGCTATTAGGCTGTCTAAACTCATTCCAGTGAAATGCAGACACCTTCCCGTCTTTATTCTACCACTGCATTCCTCTCTTACGATTCTCTTCTTTGTTCTCAGCACACATCCTGTTTTCACCTATCTAAATTATTGGTAGGGGTGAGATTCAAGAGAATCTTAGTAGGAAATAGTTACCACAATGCATGCATGATAGATGCTATGTGCATGACAAGTTAGCTTTAATTATATGCAAGCCCCATAATGATATTTCTGCATGCTCAATGTTTCATGCAACATAACTATGGCCATAGTATAAACAAAAACAAAGCTTCAAATATGCTCTACACAATCAAATAAAGCAATCACATACATCACTACTATCAAATACATGCAAATAAGGTAAGTCCCCTACCTCTGGTCTTTGAGTCCTCCTCTTATACCTTTTCTTTTTTAACCATTGAAGATGCTTCTTCTTTGACACCTCATAGCCCTAGATGAATAATCATATCATTAAGGTCTTTGCATTAGGACCAATATGTAGCTAATATGCCCACACTAATTCCAAGTGCTTAACTTGACCTTTGGAAATTAACTTTATCACTAACTGACATTACTTTTTCATTTTCACATAAAATGTAAATCTGGCAGATTTTTCACTAAACTTTGAAAAATCATAACTAATTCTAGAAAACATTGATTAGGGTGATTCAAAATTCTATGCAAACCTTATTAAGTCTATTTTAAGGGAAAATACTTCCCACAGTCTTCTATCAATAAAAAATTCCCATTTTTCATGTTTTTCCTTGTTGCCAGAAAATCTGTCTAGCTTTAATTGTCTAATTTCAAATACTCATAACGTTTTGTATACTTATTCAATTTCTACCCATTACCTATCAAATTAAAGGTTTTTATGTGTACCTCAAATATGAAAAATCTCATGGTCAAAGGATAAAGTTTAGCCATTCAAAAACACACCACAACCAGATTGCCTTCAGAAGCAAAATTTAGGTAGATTTAAACATAAACTTCCAAAATAACCATAAATCATCATTTAACTATAATCACATGATTAAACCTTAAAAACACTCCTTGGATGAAATATGAACAGTAGCCACTCTTAAAAATACTCATCCAAACAATAATCCAATCAGTTCAAACTTGATCGGAAACCCGACAGTACTCCGGTAAGCGATACGGCACCAAAAACCTCCAAATAAAAATTTAAAACCATAGAAATGAAGTTTAGGATGAGAAGAAGAAGGTTTGTGAAGGGTATTTTGAGAGAAAACGCCGATTCGGTGAGTGTAATCATTATGGACACATGTCACTTTCCTATAGTGCCAAACATAAAGTGGTGTCATGATTGCTTACTTTATTAAAACACTTTAATGAAGTTACTTTATCAGTGTTTACTCGGGTTTCACTTAGGACTTACTCGGAATTGCTTCATGTATAATGACGCCCGCCAAATGATGCCAGGTTAGAGTATATGTGTATGGGCCCCATATGGCACCACACACCAGTGTCTACTCTAAAAATGTAGGGTATTCATGTCTAACCTGAAAATGCCTTGTACACTCACATACCGACATGCTTTACTCAATTAACTTGTTCCTTACCTCATGACATAGTTATGTGGCATCTTTCTCCAACCAAATGGCATCGTATGTGTCCTGTGGACATTTGCACTGAGACTTTAATCATACTACCACAAACACCAAACCCTCTGCGGCCAAATCACATATTCCCTTAGAGTCTTTCTATCACCCATCATTCATGGGACTCTTCCCGAACTGAGCTTAGTAGTCCACCTTATTCAGGCTTATTCTCTAGCCTTTAGTCCTAAAATTTAGGATATTACATATATGGTAGTCAGAGGACATAAGACATGCATACATCACACAGATGCTATAAGAGTGAAAAGGCAAAAGCATAAGTGTTTACACAAAGAAATAAAAGGAGTGATCATTAGGATCAACCAATTAAAACGTCTATACAAGTAAAGATAATAAAAGAAAACACTAACAGAAGAGGGCAAGCGAGGGTTTGTGAAAGGCAACGATTTTTACCAAACACGAGAGAAAAACAAAATACAGAGATGGAGAACCCCATGGAAAGGAATACTAAGCCATCCAGACAACGGAGAGAAATAGACCACAACAACTAGAGGCAACAGAGAAAGGAAGAGCCTAATACATCAATACATGCATAGATATATATATTATATACGATGATGATAAAAATGACATAAAAATATATATGTATACAATATGGGGTTCTTGAAACCCAGGCCATCAAATGAACATTATCATTCCAGGAGACAATCCCCAATCCAAACAGTCGACAATATCATCCAACAACGCCGCCAACTCCTCCTATCATTGAGAGCAGCAATCTTGCTTCGCCATGGCCTCCAGAATGGTGCTCTAGAGGCAAAAGTATCCTCAATGATTTCCTCTAAGGTCAGAAGTGGAAGGGGCTGCAAAGAGGAACTACCAGTGGCTGCCACTGCTAGAGTATAGGGGAAACACTGCTTCTTTGTTCTTACCATTAGAAATGTTGTCACTCAAAGAAGAAAGAGAGAGGTAAAAAGGGATTTTTAAATTTGAACTTTTGAACTAAAAGCACCTTTGTATTAATAATTGAGACCGAGGGCTGAAAACTTCTAATGATACTAATGAGACATGATGATATGCATTGGAAATTGAAACACTACATATTTAGCTAGTCATCTTTTAAAACACAATCTAAATTATTGAGACCAGATGAACATGTTATCTAGTCTAAATAAAAGGTAAACATTAGAAGATTAAACAACATTTAGACCAGTCAAGAGTTAAACCACGGTAGATATTAACATATTTATACCTTATGCCACTACAACTGGTCTAAATAGTATCACCATAATATAATTTACTAATATTATATATATTATATAATTATATATATATATATATAAATGACGGTTCATTTATTAACATATTGGAAACAAGAGACATCCAAGATTAAGATTAGAAAAAAAAAGAAATTCATTAATATTATAATTTTTTTGCTGCTCAAAGGTAGCAGTACATTGATTCAAGAAAAACATAATTTTATGTGATAAAAAAACCCCTCCACCTTCCTCCTCATTGTCGGAGGCAGGGAACAAAGAAGATGAAGGAGAAAAGGGGTTAGAAGAAAGATTGTACTCGACATCATTGGCGTCGAGTACAAAGGTCAACTTGTTGTTCACACTATGCAGCAAAGTGACGAGTCTTCCAAGACTTCTCTTTATGTGAGCCACCCTTGCATGGAGCTAGTCAATAACTTCCCTTATTGAAGGTTGTGGTGGAGTCATTAGAGGCGAAGGAGGAAAAGGAGGATGAACTGAAGGAGTCCTAATGTGCCTCACCATATTGATTGAGAGAGGAGAGAAGAGGGAGCCAGAAAAATAATTTTAATTTGAAGAAGCAAAAGGAATGAGGAGATTAAATAGACAAGCTAGATGAAGATTACATTTATTGAAATGGCTTTAGATTTCATAGAGAGTGTTGAGGGAAGTTTACTTTGGTAGCTGAAAAAACTCTGAAACATTTAAAACTAGTTGTAAAGAAATGACATTCTCTAAAAGGATGTTTAAACCGATTGTTTTAGTGACAAGTCTAAAGAGAATTTAAATTTTGAAATCTTTATAATGTTTAATACTTATCAGTACCTTATTAAACTATAACCTGTCTAGAAAATATTATTTAGACTGTAAAGTACCGCAACAGGTCATAAGTTACATCAGTATTTACAAAAATGTCATTGGTCATAGTTTTTAAACCATCTCCGCTTATAGAGGACTAGAACTGGCAGTCTTTATAGGACTTTTTTCTAGTACTGCTTTGAATATGAATGATTGGAAAAAGTTAATAACCCCATCATTTTCTCTCTCATTAAAAAGGGTTTAATATGCAAATTTATCCCTCAAAATTTTTTTTATCAAGGCAAATTAGTCACCCTAAACTGAAAGGCATTGCAATATCGCCATTCATGTCTAAACAATAGACTAATGTTTCCTTTTAATTAAACTTTTATTATTTCAACCATTAGATGATCATCGTGATGGTGGGGCTAAATAGGTCGGACCATCAATCAATAAAAGTAACAAGTTGTTTTGTACTGTGTCAACACTCGTTTCCATTTCGATATATACAAAGTAATAAAGACCATATTCCGCAGCAATATAGAAGAGTACAAATATACTGATAAAAGTATTTATTTATGACTGGATTCCACCATACAGAATTTTATAATATTTACAAATATGTACAAAATATCCAAAAATATTCCAAAGATAGACTATCTATAACCACGATCTTCATCTCGGGAAATGTGTTCGTTAGTTCTAAGTCCTTGCCTTTTAAGCCGCTGGCACGCACTGAGATATTTATATTTAGAAAAAGGGGTGAGATTCCAAGGAATCTCAGTAGAAATATATTATCATTCACATAACATGCGATAAGTAAATATGATATGTACCATGTATGCACCAATTAATGAACAATATAAACACATTCTTATGTATACACGAGTAGGGCTCCAACCCCACTAATCGTACACCGGTTGGATTCTCATCCAATTCCTTAGGTATAAGTGCACTTTCAACACTAACTATCCCTTTCAGGCAACCATATTGATCAATAAAGGCACAAACAATGGTAACCACACAATCATATAGACTATGGCATGATGTATGAAGGATAATTTCCCTACCTCAAGTCTCTTTCACCCCATTTTGTGTGCCTCGAAAAGCCTGCCAAGCTCAAGCTCTCAACTCAGTCCTAAAATATCAAATGTACAAGATTTAAGTTAAAAATCATTCATATACCATTTTAGACTCTACCATAGTGTTTATAGTGGTAATATTAGTCTACTATAAAAATTTACCAAAATGCCCCCACGGACCCAGCCTGGTCCTACCGTACCCGGTCCGACTATACTTTTCTTAAAATTTTGACTAGGGCTATTCTGACATATTTTGACCCAAAGAATCCATTTTCAAACTCAAAATTACCAAATTCACTGTTAAAAGATAGATATGCCCTCGGCAGCTCTGCTTTCCGGTTTTCAGGGGCCTTTTCGTAATTATGTTTTTTTGGGCTTTTCCAAAAAAGTGACCAAATGTAACCCCACCTAATTTTCCCTCCTGAACTTAATAGAATCATCAAATCATTGAAAATATAACTCCTAACCTCCTAACCAAAGCTGGCCAAAACTTATAGGAACTCCGAGAAGATTGGGGTTTTTCAATTTTGACTCCGCAGACATGTTCCTTTTTACTCCTAACTTCCTTATTAACTATTTAATTAGGTTATAACTACCATTTGGACCAAATTTTAGTAGCATAATCCCTAGGCTGATACATTTCCAAATTTTCAAATCAAAGACAATCAGGCGAAATTTCACCGATTAAATTGTCTATAATAGCCAGAACAATCAATATACAAAGGTTTGGAAGTTAGCTCAAGCTCCCTCTGGCTTTTCTCAAAGTGGATGAAACCTAGCTCTCTTCACAATGAAAATTGAGCTTTCCAAGCCTTGAATAACATAGTAAAGTAGCTTAGAAATGAAGTTATACACGTTAGGAACCAATTAACCAAGAAATCACTTACCTTTGAAAGCTTTTTCTTCTCTTTCTCCCTCTAAATTTTCTCAACTTTCTCTCTCTATTTTCAGCTGCACTTCACATCGAAAATGAGAAGATGATGAGGATGAGAAATATTTTATAAGTCCATGCTTATGTCATCTTAAGTATGCTTATGTCATAATTCCAACAACTGAATTTTATGTACATAAACCCTGCTGTACATGTAACCATGCTCATTAAGTCCAACCAATATTTTCTTCTTTATACTACATGTAGGGGAAACTTAAGGGTCCTTTCCTTTGGTCTAATTAGCTTCACAACTTGTTCCAGTTACATATACACGGAAAGTTCCAATTTTGGTCAAATTTTCATTTTTGCTCAAATTTTCCATAAATTCATATTTATTTGACCAAAATATTCCAAATATATTTTTTTCCTTTATTTTCCTTAATTAATTGAATTTAAATGCAATTAATCAAAAAATAATGAATTTTGTGCTAAATTAGCAAAATTATAAGTTTGCCATTATATTTTTCCTTCATTTCGGATTTCTGGCAGATTTTCTGCCCAAGATTTGAAATATTATAACTAAATTTGTAGATATTGTATCAGAGTGATTCCAAAGGATATAGAAACCTTATTGAGTTTAGTTTCAAGGAAAAATATAGGCTCTCATAGTTGGAAGCACAAAAATCTCAGAATTAATTTCTTTAAATGTTGTTACTGAAACTTGACAGTTTTTCTGAGCTAACTTCTAAAATTCATAACTTTTGGTATATAATTCTAATTGATTCATATAACCTATCAAATTAAAGCTTAGGATGTCTACTTTCATTCTAAAAAATTTCATAAATATTTGTTGTTAGGAGTGTAAATGGTCTATTAAATAGTACAAGTATACACTATCATAATCAAGTAATACAGGAGTAGAGTATCGTTTCCACGAGGATTGATCATTAAGGACCAAAATGGGTAATTTTAATTCTACTTAGTTGATTGATTAGTTGGTGATTGAGAGTACAAAATAAAAGACGATTAAATATGAGTGCAAATGATATGAAAGCAACTATGAGAAAAAACCCTATGGATCATATTACACTTAACAAATTTTGGATTGAATCACTTATCTATTCTAACTCAATTATTCCACATGATTGACAGTCGAGTTTTCCTAATTTAATTACTAGCCTCTTCCAAGTTCAAGCAATTCTATAATTAATTGCTTATCCAATATATTCCTATATGATTTTAAGCAATTAATTATGCATTAAGATTTATGAAACTTAGTAAGACTACACGACTCATGAATATATTCCTATTTCATATGCAAGTCATGATTTTAATTATAGGATCTATACATATGCAACTCCTTCCAGTCTCAACATGCATATTGAAATCATTCAAAAGATGGCCAGTCAATCAAAAGCATTAAGAATAATAATTAAAACTCAATCATGAAGGAGAAATTCAAACTAGATTTAATAAGTTAAGATTCAATCCATCATTAGTAAGCTACGTCATCACCCTAGGAAAATAAAAGTTTAGCACATGATGAAATTAAAAAATAAAATAAAATAAATTGAAACCTTCATAAACATTGCAATAAACGTAATTACTAATTCTAAAACATAAAAATAAAACCACAAGATGCATGAAAATAAAAAATCTAGCCTTTCATATAGGAGGTAAAACCTTCCATGTAGGAGGTATGCAAGAAATAAATACAATACATGAAATTAATTCTAAGATGATGGTGTAAGTAAAGGAGAGGAGAGTAATTGATATGAAAAATGGTTGTGTAAGTGGAGAAGAGAGGAGAGTAATGGAAATGAAATGGTTGTGTAAAATGTGAAGGAGAGGATGGCTATATATAGGGAAGAATGGAGTAGGGTAGATGAAGTAGTAGGTGAAAAGGAAAATGAGGTGGTACATGAAATGTGGTAGATGAAGTAGTAGGTGAAAAGGAAGATGAGGTGGTAGATGGAATGGTTGGTGGAATGGTAGATGATTCCTGCTCTCAACTTCCAAGAAAAATTTGAAACCCTTGGAGATAGAACTAGGTCTTGGTCTCAACTTAAAAGTTGTAAAGCTCTTTCTTAGCTTTTAATCCATATAAAGAACATCCCAATTCGACATCTAGAGCTCCAGATATTGCTTGAAAACTGAAAGAGGGTCTAATTAGTATTGTTTTTCAAGAAATTCTATTTTATGCTAAAATCATTATTTATTTATTAATTACACCCAAATTCATTAACTTGAGCTCAAATATCATCCACAAAATCATCATATAAGGGAAAATGAATATGTAAATATTTTACTTATCATTTGTCATCATTTGGTTATCCAAAACCACATGCCAAACTTACTGTCTTACAGGAGATTTCACTAAAAGCACTGTTTACCTTTCAATTTCCAATATTTAATTCCTTTGGCCATAAATGTTCACCATTTTATTAAATATATGAAATTATTACAATACATTCTTGGTGAATAAAATTTGGGGTGTTACAGTTCTCTCCCACTTAAATAAATTCTGTCCCTAAAATTTTCTACACATTCATAACCATAAACTCCAGGGTAACACTTCTATGTATGTCTTACTCACATCATTACCGCTGATCAAGATATGCTTATACAAACTAAGATCCCTAAAATTCCTGAATTGGCTTTTTGCTCATAAATCATCATATCTGCCACCTACACTGTTTTATGGCTCAATGCCTTAACGACAACATTAGCCTGCCCTGGATAACATTTACATTCCAAGTCTTAATCTTTCAACAACTTTATCCACTTACATTACAACATATTTCACTCGTTTTGATCATATACATACTACAACTTTTGTGGCCGTAGTACAACTCCACAATTACTCTGAAAGTAACATTTCCATATTCAGTACAAGCATTATTACTATCAACTAAAGATTATGGATGGGATAGTTCAATTCCTAAAGCTTCAACTGACGAGATGCATACTCCCTCACCCGGCTCGCATCAATTCACACCTCAATCCATGCTTACTCATATATAGGATTCAATACCCTTCCTACTCCATGCCGACTAGCTTCAGTAAAGACAACAAAAGTCCACTGTGTATATAGGATTATCAGTGTTGGTACTTTAATAAATTTTCATCATCAGCTCTCTGAAGCTCCTATCAAAGTTATCATCCCATGCATAATGTTGAGCTCTGGGGAATTTCGGTATAGGCCCTTCACACTAATGAACAAGACTCAGAACACTGCATATTATAACCACAGTTTTTGGCCTTCCTAGTTCAGTACTGCTTCTACTTTACCAGGATCCCTTACTATAAGACTACGTGGCCCAGAATTATTACCTCTGAAAGACAAAACTCACATTTACTCAAGTTGGCATAGAGTTGCTTTTACCCTTACCGGGTTCAACATCGTTCACCAATATATTATTAATAGAGATTGCCACAAATTGGATCATGTGTGGATGAAAAATTTGATTCATACAGTCCATAAACATAGCAGGTACATTTGACATCAGCCATGCAACAACAGACAATCAAGTCTACTAATGATTAACGTCCCTCGGTATTCATTATACCATTCATACATATATCAAATGTGATAATCCTGACACCCGTGGGTGTAGGCATATTCTATTCGCATGGGAATCTATGCATACTTGCCAATTTTACTACCCTTTCTAGGGTAGCCCATTCATCCTCCAAAGCAAATTCCAGGGAATTCGTCAGCCTACCAGGCTGTCAAAACACGATTCCCTACTATCCTTTATTCATACCTTCTAACACACTATTTGCCATCCACCAATTGACTCCTAGTAAAGCCACAAGTTAGTAGAATAGTAGGCAAATCAATTCTTTCTTTCATCAGGATACTCTACCCTTATTGTACAGGGAAACCAAAAGCCACTCATATATTTTATTCTCTATCTCAACCTTGACATCCTATCTCGTGGCTACTTTCATTCTATGAAGAACTATTCTTATTCAATAAGAGAATATTCTATTATCAAGATCTTTCCCTATGCTAGATTAGTAACTAGCAACCTTGAGAAACCTCATACATATTTTGATTCATTTTAATACTATGTTTTAGTACCTCAGACCATCCAAGTCAATTCAAATTCCTATGAAATTAGTTTAATGATTGTGTCTGATTCTTATATCATAATTCTAAGCCTAAAACCTTGGCATTAGCTGAGGCGAGGAATCACTTTCCTAAACTCCACGGATTATCACTATTACAATACGACTCTGAATAAATATGCCACCTCAAGACATACTAGTCCACTAGGTCTTAGGGCCTCTGGACACACAGGTCCACTACAATATCTGGCATGTAAGATTTTACAGCCTAAGGTTCCTAATCCAACTTTTAGATCCATCATGAAATCTAGAACATTAATATCACATACATTGGAAATAGTTTTCCTCAATTATACCCAATAGATTAACTAAGATTAACGATCAATAGCGCCTATTCTAACCTTCACGGTATTTGGGTATTATCCTCAAAACATTACTGAAGGTTTTATACTATTTGTAATGACGCAAAATGTGTATAAGGGCTTATGACTCCAAAAGTGGATGTAATGAACGCTATTCGGGTATTATCCTCAAAACAATACTAAAGGTTTAATTCTATTTGTAATGACCCAAAATGTGTACAAGGGCTTATGACTCCAAAAGTGGACATAATGAACGTTAGACAAACACTTTTAGAGAATAAAGTGCAAATTATGACCCGAATTAGCAGTAGAAAGTGCCCAAACCCAACATTTAAGCTTAATAATGATGATTAATCTTAAATTGAATTAAAATAGAAGGGGATGTCGCACGGCATGTGATAAAGGGGTCAAATAATGTGTTAAGTAGTAAAACGGGAAGAAAGAAATTTATCGGCCAGTTAATCAGCTACCGAAGATGAAATTTACCATCAACTAAATGAGTAAGAGGTGCAACTAAATGGCTAATGGAATTATTTGGTATAACTATATAGTTACATGCTTTTTTAAGAGGCATTATGATCATGACACTTGGCTTCACCTGGCACCATTAGATTAAGTCAAAGTGTCAAACTTATTTTCTCTTCCCTTTCCTTTTCCAAAGTCAGTTGAAGGTCTTAGAGGGGGGCTGCAATTAAATCATTTCAGCTTATCTCTCTAGCTCTTTAAGCACTCTTAGGACGTCCTAGTAGGAGGAGGAATGAGAAAGGAACAAAGGAGGAAGGTAAGCTCTTTCTCTTGAGATTTAGCCTAGTGGATGACCTCTAATGCCAAAAACCTCTTCTTTAATCTTGTTCCTCTTGATGATACCTTCATTTGTATGGTATTAGATTTTCAAGAGGAGGTGTTTTGTGTACTCAAGAAAAGCTAGTGGATGAAGAATCAAGGAACAAGCTAGAGAAAAAGGAAGAGGTGAGCAAAGCAACTTTTTGACATAGTATTGTCATAATTGGTTGAGTAATTTGTCTTGTGGATTTTTGCCCTATTTTTGTGTATATAGGGTTTCAGAGAGTTTATGGTGTTTTTTTTATAGTGATGGTGTCTTGTGTTGTGATTTGAATAAATAAAGCTGATTTGAGACTAGAATGTGAAGTTTGGAAATTTAGAGACTTTGTGTTTAAATTTTGTCAAAACAGAACTTGTGAAAGGAATGAGAGTTTGGTTGTTTTGATGTTTCCATTTGATTCTATGCAAAAAAAACTATGTCGGGAGTTGCCCCGATGGTGAATTCTGACCTTTAGAAACATTTGTTGAAAAACTAGAAATTTTGTCAAGTAAAAATTATGTGTAGGGCAGCTTGTTTGCATGGTGTTTTGAATGAGTAAATGGTGTTCAAAAATTCCAAAAATTTCCAGTCTTATAGTAGACATGACAACTTGAAAATGACAAAAAAAGATGTCATTCTGATTTATGTGTTGGAAATTATGTATTTCCAAAGTTTAAGGTTGAAACTGGAGTATATTTTGGACCAGCATGTACATGCGTGGAATTATGTATTTTTGTGGTTGTATATAGTAATGGTTCCTATTTTTCCTGTATAGAGGACTTAAAATGCTTCAAATAGGACTTGGAATCACTCTATTTTTTAGTTTTTAGAATTGGTTATGATTTTTAGAAGTTTAGCCATGAAACAGGAATTTCTTGGCCGTGGCCAAAAGGTTCTTAGCCGTGGCCCAAAAGTTTCTAACCTGTTTGTGGCTGAGGCCAAGGGTTTTTGGCCGCGGCCTACCCCCAATTTCAACATTTTGAACTTTTTAAATGTGGTTTATGATCTAGCTCTTTCCACTCCTTTTATGCTTTTTTTTGAGCTTATTATAGCCACCAAAGGGACTCAAATGATAACCAACCCCAAGTGTTTTGAAGTTATTTAAGAATTGAAATAGAAAGTAACTCGTCAACCTTGATTCTGGTTAATACGAGTTGACATATGCCTTGAGCTTGTGAAACCTGTGCCCGAGCATGAATAGAAATAACAAGGTAGTGACTCTTTCTCTTATATCATGTATATTGTTTTGTATGTATGTGCTTATCATTGAGTTATCACAATGTAAAGGCTACCGTGAATATAGCAAAAGCTGTCATGAACATGAATACAGTGAAAGCTGTCATGATGTTAAATACAGTGAAAGCTGTCGTGATCGTGACTATAGTAAAAGCTGTCATTACTGCGAATAGAGCAAAAGTTGTCGTTACTGCGAATACAGCGAAAGCTATCGTGAACATGGATTCAGTGAAAGCTGTCATAATCGTGAATAGAACGAAAGCTATTATTATTGTGAATACAGTGAAAGCTGTCGTGAAGATGATGAATGTGAATATTATTGTGAATGCTACTTTATGATAATTGCTTACATGCTTTGTTTATTATCTATCATATGAGTGAAAATGTTACTACTGAGATTCCTATGAATCTCACTCTTTCCAATGACTAACCTACAGCTTGGGCAAGCGGATCAAAGGAGAAGTAAGTAGACAAGGGTGGCTAGTGCTCATGGCTAGGAGGATAGAGTCTTATGTTGGTTAACACTTTTGGATAAATGTATACATGTAGATGATGTAAAAGTAAATTCTATGCAGTAAAGGTAGGTATATCCACCATAGACTTGTGAATGGTGTGTAATCCACGGTATGGGTACTAAGACAGGTGAAAATGCCCTGTAGACTCTTTTAGTTAATGAATATAACCTGAGGGTTCATCGAGAAATTTTGTTAAGAACTCTGATATTGATAAATGAAACAAAACCGAACAGGCTAAATAGATTTAAAAAGTGGAAGTGAGACCATGTGAAACAGGTTTTGAAAATTTTTTGAAAACTTACTTTATCAAAGGACCAATCCCTGTCTTGAAGTAAAGATCTTTAATAAATTTTGAGTTAACTATTGGTCTCCAATTGAATGTCATGACACGTTTTCAAACTATATTAATGGCTTTTAAGGAAGGGGGTTATACTATTCACAAGGTTCAACCTTCCATCATGGAATAGAACCACAGTGCAACAAATTCACATTTTGATCAAAGCATTATCTCAGCTTAGATTAAATTTAAGCCTATCCTTAACCATTAGTATTATCATATCAGATCCTTTAGGATCGACTTACTGTATAAGTACCCCACAATATGTATCACATTATAATACCTCAAACAACTTTAGGCCATATCAAATGTCTAAGAAGTCAACTCAACTACTAAGTTTGATTCTCAATTCTCTCATCACAACTCAAACCTCAATTTTTGTTGGGGTTTAACATCATTCTACCTCAATTACCCTTATCATCCACTAATATCTTTTGAAAGAACCTAGGGATTTACCAACCACTGACCTATCATCTATTTTCTCTATTATGTTCACATTGAGGACTAGCTTCCCAATTTAATCAAGCATCAAGCATCACTAGGGAGCATATATAATAAATAAATAGTTAGAGCTCAAATCATACATCACTTGCATTAAGTTGCCATTACAAGAAACCGTACCTTGGATAAGTTAAAGGGATTTTTTGGCCTCCTCCTAATTTATGACATGTACTTCACGAGCTCCTGGTCTAGTTTCCTCTAGCCATCGCTTATGTGGGAATTTCTTACCAAGATGCCTTGGTTCTCGAAGCTAATAACAGATTTGGCTAGCTGGGTCTCTTCCAGTTGAACTATATCTTTCTAACGCATCTCTACATGAGTTACTAGGATGATATGCTCATAACACCGACAGCATTTTCTACCCTTAGTGGGATTCTGATCTGCATGGCATTTAGCTTGATTCAGCCTTTTATAGTTCTGTTTGGACATTTCACCCTAATCTTTGTGTTTTTATAAGGAACTCCCACTACTAAACACACCCCTATAGTCATCATTTCCATCACGATGCAAGCTTAACAAGTCATTATTGGCAAGTCGACTCTCTTTAACCGCCTTGGCGAACACAGTCAAGTGTTTAGAAATCAATTTCTTTCTCAATTCTAGCTTTAATCCTTGTATCAATATATTGGAGCTCCACTTCTTGTCATCCCAATGTCTTAGGTACGAGGAATACCGAGACAATCGGACATAACATGCTAGGTACCCATCGTAGCTTTCTTCATTATCCTGTCATATGTTTAGGAATTCCTTTTCTTGTGCTAACCTATTTAGTTGAGAGAAATATATTTCATTAAATTTCCCTTAGAACATTTCCCATGTTACTAGAATATTCTATACATGTAGAATCAACTCCGTATTCCTCCACCAAATATCTGCCTCTCCCTCTAATTTGTGAATGGCTAGTTGAACCTTCATATCATTGGAGCACATCAGTCTTGTGAAAATTTGCTTTAATACGAATAACCATTCTTCTACTTGTAGGGGATCAAATCTCCCTCCAAAACTAGGAGGTTGTTATTTCTCAAATAGTATCACCCATGTTTGAAAAATGTTTGCTTTATACACAAGCATAGGTTGTGGCTCCGATGAGGTTGCTCAGATGAATTATATTCACCTTCTTACCTTTCAAGATACTATAATCTTCCTTGTCTCTGTTGTAACTTATGCAATTCATCTCTAAGATCACTTATCATAAGTTGTTGTCATGCCATCCTGCTCTGAATTTGTTGCATGGAGTCACGCCATCTTCCCAATTTGGGTTATAATCTCCTTCCCTTGTACCTTATTAAATGAAAATAAGGAAAAATAAATTTCCATATAGATGGAAGGGTATTTTTGTCATTTCATAACAATTTGGGTACACATATATGTCATTTATAACATAGATTAGCTATTTACAGTAGTTACAGAAAACTATAAACATCATTCTACCTTATAAACTACTGTACATAATATATTTATCCTTTTTATATCACATAACTTAATATACATATGGCCTCTCAGGGGGATCACCCATACTAAGATTACCTTAGGGTGAACACACTTAACTTTCTATGTACCCTCCCAAAACACTAACTCCAACTCCATCTTCTTCTGTCCACTAGTTCCCTTCACTACCTTTACCTCAAAATATGTGTTGGTTACCTCTGGTTACCAAGATATACTACCTAGGTCCCACATCACTTGATGTACATGTAATCCACTATATATCGATTCATATGATCCCTAAACTCAACAAAATGATCATTCAGGCCCCGTTCGACTATATCATTCTTTTTCCTAGCCTAAATTGTTGTATCTGGGAAAAAGTACATGATCGTATGGATCCAAACCCAGTCTAGATACTCTAACAGTAGTGGAACTTGATCCCAGTAGAATTTATCAATAATATCCATATATTTAAGGTACTGAACTATAGGATTACGAGACTCCTTAAAGGCCTGCAAGTACCCACGTCAAGTAAACTTTCACAACCTTAGATTTAGATGTAGAATATATTTCACGAGCACTGGTCTAGCTATGGATACAGTAGCAACGCAAAACTCAGACACTAACTCATCAGAAAGTGGCTTCTCCGAATCTCCCATCCACTCTCGAGGTACTGGTTCAGGTCTCGGCTGAGGCCCATATACCGCTCTAACCTGGACCTGTTCCCTAGGTGTCCTCATCTCGACAGACTGCTGCTTCTCAAAGATACTCTAGACCTGGTTACCTTGATTCATCAATGAGAGTGATCCCTCGAGTTCCTCACTCAAACCATCAAACTTTAACCGCTCATGGTTCCTTAAACCATACAAACAACACCATATCAGTATACCATTCTAAAAATGCCAAATCCGCTTATTAGCTCTGCAGAACCACTTGGGCTCTGATACCAAAAATGTCAACACCCATTTCCATTTTAATATATACAGAGTAATAGAGGCCATATTCCATAGGCATACAAAAGAGTACAAAACATATTGATAAAAGTATTTGTTTACAGACTGGCTTCAACAGTACAAAATTTGATAATATTTACAAATATATACAGAATATCCAAAAATATTACAAAGATAGACTATCTATAACCATGATCTTTGTATCAAGAAATGTGTCCATCAGTTCCCCGTATCTACGTCCTTGCCTTTTAAGCCGCTGGCACTCGCTGAGATATTTATATTTAGAAAAATAGGTGAGATTCCAAGGAATCTTAGTAGAAACATATTATGGTTCACATAACATGCGCTAAGTAAATTGATATGCACCATGTATGCACCAATTAATGAGCAATATAAACTGTAAGCCCCTTCAGTAATTATATCCAAAATATGAGATTAAAGTGAAATAGAGACCAATAATAAACAAAACTCATTTAAAATCTCATCTTCACGATAGGGTTTCCACAAATACTTTTCAAAATCTAATTGACCTGGTCTCATATTCACATATCGAATATAACTATCAGAGTGCACAATATAAATTTCCGACAATCTAGGATTCCTTACATTAATCCAAGCTTTATAGGGCACATTCGCTCTTTATAATTTTCCAAATAGGGGATTACACAAATTCTCATACCAAATACATACTCGAATATACATTCTAACCTATACAACATATATCCATGTATACTTAATCCCAAACATGCATTAATAACCAACTATCACAAGATTACAACCCGAAGGAGTCATCGCCACCCATGGATGCATGCTCCGTCCTTGATTCCACCTACCCTGTCTAAAATGTTGGTAAGAAGGGTGAGATTTGAGAGAATCTCAGTAGGAAACAAATACTAATATGCATGCAAGATAAGTGTTTAATGCATGACATGCTTGCAATACATAACTCATGCTCACACAATGACATATCTGCATGCTCAATGTTTCAACAACATACTCATGGCCATAGCATAAATAGAAACAGAGCTACAATCATTCATATATATTTCACATAATCAAGCAAAGAAATACATGCATCGATACCAACACAAATATCATATACATGTAGAAGAGGTAAGTTCCCTACACTTATTCTTTCCATGTATGCTCTAGCATCGGCTACTCGTGATCCAAGCAAATATCCAACCCTATAACCAAATCAAGGATATAGGGTCAATCTCAATGCCAAATCCTTACTTTCATATCACTTAAGGTTGGTTACTATTCACACCCTTTAGGTGGCTATAATAAGCTCAATGAAAGCCTAAAGGATTGGGAAGTACTAGGTTGGAAATCACCTTTCAAAATCAAAAATGCTAAAAATGGGGGTTGGTTGTAGCCAAGAATCTTCTGGCTGTAGCCAAAACACACACAGAAGGTTTTTTACTGCAGCCAAGAATTTCTGGCTGCGGCCAAAATGTGCACAGAAACTTTTACACTGCAGCCATGGAACCTTCGGAAATTCATAAATAATTCTAGAAAAATTGAAATGAGTTGATCCTAAAGCCCATTGAAATTTATTTAAGTCCTGTTCATAGGAAAAATATGAATCAAGGCTATCATAACCACAGAAAAACAGAATTACACAAATATCCACACTGCTCCAGAATTAAGTCCAGTTTCGTCATCAAACTTTGGACAGCCATAACTGCAAGTTCACAAAACAAAATGACACAAATTATATGTCAATTTTGAAGCTTGGGATGTGAAATTTAAGACTGGAAAGTTTCAGAATTTTTAGACATCATTTGCCCATTCAAAACGTCAATACAAATAGACTGCCCAGAATAGAGTTTGAAAAGACAGAATTCCAGATTTTTCATCTTTGCTTCCAATGGTCCAATTTTCATATCAAACATCATTCTCACACAAAATTTTACAAGGAATCCATTAGAAATACCAAATCAACCAAATTCACATTCCATTGACATGTTTCACCAATAATCACAACATGTCAACACAAGTCACATTTCAAACTCACATTGCAATTCTTTACTTTTCAAAGTTCCAAACCAATTCAAACCAATTCCAATGAACATATAATATAATAAAACACCAATTGCACCTCAAAACACATGACAATTCATGCATTTCGAAATTACCACAAAATTAGGGAAAAATTCACAATTCACAAAAATCATCCACAAATCACAAAACTTAGATCAAAAGGCTTCAAATACTCACCTCTTCCTCTTTCCCAAACCAATTCCTTGATTCTTCATCTTTCTAATTTTCCTCAAGCTCCCAAACACCTCCAATCAAGAATCTAAAACCATAGAGATGAAGCTCTGATCACTATGAACAATGTTAGAGAAGGGTATTAGAGCATTAGAGAACATTAACTCACCTAAACATTGAACTCTTTCTTTATCTTTCTTCTTTGTGCTTGGCTTTCATGGAGGATGAAGAGAGAGACAAGATGATGAAGGTAAATCAGATTTTTGGCCTTTCAATACACATTTGGCCGACCTAATAGAGAAAAGAGAGAGGAAAGAGTGTTGAACCTTTGACCATGATCCAAGGGTCCATATTGTGACACTTGTCAAGATCTTGTCACACCTCCATGCTCTCACATACACACACATACACTTGATTCCACCTCTTGAACTCTTGCACAAATCAATCCTAACCATTGATCTTGAAGTTACCACTGAGTTTCCTCTTCGGTAACTGACCAAATTGGTCGATAACTTTACCGTTTTACCCCTGATTATGGCAATTCTTCTTGAATCACCGCAAAACTCATCTTATCTTTTCATTTAACCACCTTATACGCCCTCCCTCTATTTTAAGTCAATTTAGATGTTAATCCATAATTGGACTTAAATATAGGGTTTTGGCGCTGCTCATAACACATATGAATCACATTCGAGTACCAAATCACATCATACTCTCCAAAAGGGTTTATCTATCACTAATCACCTCCACTTTTGGAGTCGTTAACCCTTAATCACAATTTAGGATCTTGCTAAACTGGGGCTTAGCAATCTACTTATTTCAGGCTTATTCTCTAGCCTCAAATCTCAAAATTCAGGGTATTACAGTAACTCCCCATATAAGGTGCACTCACAGACTTTCTGCCTCGAGCCAACCTAGCTCAAGACACCCTAGGTAACTCTCGATGTAACTTGTACTTATGGGTCTTATTGCCTAGGGATTAATTGTCCCATCATTCTCAGGCTTTACAACCTCTTAGAAAATGCTCAAAATCTCATGCATTGGGTCACTCCCAGAATCTCATGCATCGAGTAAGTACCCAAAATCACAAATTCAAATTGCACAGTAGGTCTTACGACCTTGCTCTGAATGCACATCAGGTCTTACTGCCTAAGAACACACTGGCCCAATAGGTCTTACTGCCTCGGGGTCCACTGCCCATCAAGTCTTACAGCCTAAGGACATACTGACCCAATAGGTCTTACTGTCCACTATATATTCATAACACAAAAATACTCGATGGTAAATTCATACATGTAGAACCATTACATAAGATACGAGAGCAAGAGTTACTTTTCTTTATACCATGAAGCCTGTTCTTCTTGAGTCAAAGACTCCCATCTTTCTTTCAATAATAGCACTGGAGCATCTTATGGCGATGCACTAGGTCATACAGCCCCCTTTCTCTAGCAGTTATGCAATCTACTTCTTTAATTCTATCATCCCTTTTAGGGTCATTATGAATGGACTTTCAATATCGATCCCACTCCAGGAATAAGTCTACTTCCCTTACTAGGGTAATCTACCCATATTGTATAAGAAATCTGGAAGCCACTAGTACATTTTATTCTTTGTCTCAACCTTGAGACCATAACTTGTGGCTACTCTTTGTTCTATTAGAGAACTATTCTCATTCGATCTTTCTAAGGGAATATTCTATTATCAAGATCTTTTTATATGCTAGTTTAGCAACTAGCAACCTTAGAAAACCTCATACACATTTCAACATATTCTAATACCTTGAATCATTCTGCGCTATTTCAAATTATTAAGGAATCAAAACTTAACAATTGATTCCTAGGTTACGATTCACTTGGTAACTCTTCTCTGGCTATTGGAAAAACATCCAACTTTTAGCTTCATCACTAACTCTAGAACCTCGACATTGTATAAATCAAAAATCATTTTCCTCAAATATACCTAATAGACATGCTAAAATCATGATCAATATTGTTTATTCTAACCTTCATGGTATTTAGGTATTATCTTTAAAACCTTACTGAAGGTTCAACACTATCCACAGGTTCACAAGGTTCAAACTTCTGTTGTGGAACAAAACCATAGTACAACTTGATTCACATTTCGTCTTAAGCACTATTTCAGATTAGATTTAATTCAAGTCTATTCATAACCTTCAGTATCATAAGATAGAATCCTCATAGTATCAGTATTGATCACGAGGTCTAAGTCTACCTTAATCCTCGATATTATAAAGGCTTATTCTAATCATTATTCTTTCACCTCAAAGACAATCACTGCTAGCTCAACATCATGAGTAAGTAACTTATCTTGTAAAGCTTAAGTTGTTGAGAGGCATCCGTTACCATTCTGCCCTACTACACTGGGCACATCCCAATGCCGTATAATCATTTCATTGCAACCCATGCAAGTCACTTCATTTGCAAACCACTCAAGGCGCATCTCTGCAGACCATAATGGCAGCACTAGGATCTGGGATAGTCATCACTGTTGTGAATATCAATCTCTCCCTTGCTTTCAAAAGCTTACACTCACATTTACCATTCCACTTAAACACAATTCTTTCATTCACATGAGCTCTATCAATGGTAAAGTGATTTGGGAGATATTCTCAATGAATCTCTAGTACTAACCAGTAAACCCCAAACAACTACGTATTTCTATACTAGTTCTTGGCCTCTTCCAGTTCAATATTGTTCATCATACCATACTCACAGTATGTCATACCTATATGCCTTTGATAACCATTCATCTTACTAAGATAACTATCTAACCTGGAGATCCCTTATGATATTCACTAGTCCTCTAGAGATACTAGATACTATCCTCATAGGGAAACATAAACAGTACCAACTTCTTGATATAGCTTTTCTATGTATTCCCATAACACAAAATGGGGATCTAATTCTTAGTTAGCCCTAGAGACTCAAGAGTTAGCAACAGAATTCGTATCCTATGCTACCTCATTTATCTCTTAAATCTCAAGTTCACTAAATTAACTTCCCAAGGGGTCACCCATCCCAAGATTTCTCTTGCCTAAACATGATTAACCATAGAGTTCTTTTGGAATTTGGGTCACATGCCAATCTGGAATCAGATACACCAAAGCTCATACCCTTCTCTACTAGGTATACATCACTACTACTTTGTTTATGCCTCTACATCCGGCTCTGCTCTTTCCTTTAGTAGATCGATGAGATTTATTTCTCTGGGTTTGTCTATTAACCATACTCTTAATCCTATTACCATTAAGGATTATTCTAGTATTACTCATAGATACTATTCACATCAAAAGAGCATACTAGCCAAATGCCAAAAATCTCTGCTTTGAAACCAACAAATGTAACACCCATTCCTTATATCATTTTCTATGCATCAGAAGTGACGTCATTATTATCATGGCTCAGGAGAATCAATACATAATCTCCCAACTAAAATTTTTCACATTTATTCTTGGGGCATTATTCTTTTGGTAAAGGACATATTTACCATACTGTTTAACTTTATTCATAGGGTTACTTAGTTATTTTCATTCCTTATTATTAGAGTATCTCTTCGTTATTAAACCGCTCTGCTTACTTAACTAATGACCTCGTACCGTGCAATTACCTATTACTAGTTCAATTATCGCGCTTCAGAAAAACATCTATATGTCATGCGGTTTATACAATTAACCATTTCAAATATTAATTATACATAATAGATTAGTGTGGCTTAGTCTTTATCTCTTCAAGAAAACTTCTTCATCTGACACATTGTCCTGTACTCCTCTTTTGTGGTTACATGCCTATATGGTTGTTGAGGAAGGGTAAGATTTGGGGGAATCTCAGTAGCAAAGAATACTACTTAGCATGCAAGATAAATGATTGATGACTGACATGCTTGCCTTACATGAATTTATGCTAACTCAATGACATGTCTGCATGCTCAATGTATCATACATTGTACTCATGGCCTTAGCATATATAGAAACAAAGCTTTAATTAGTCATATATGCATCACATAATAAAGCAAATCAATTACTCACATCAATAAATAAGCATAAATATCAAGGACATGTAATTAGGGTAAGTCTACTACCTTTTGTCTTCGATCCCCTTTTTGGTACCTTTTCTTCCAATCACTGAAGTTGCTTCCATTGTCTCTTCTTTATAATCTCATGGCCCTATATAAGTGGCCATATTATTAGAGCCATGACAAATAAATGTCCAATGGGCTACTTTAGCCTTTAGGACATGTCCCTTATCTTTGGACCTATACTTGTTCCAATTTTTATAACTCAAGACACTTTGGATGGTTAACTTTAAAGTTAACACATTAGGCCTAATGGGTATTTAATGGGCTCACATTAACTCTAAGTGTTTAACTTAATCATAGGAGGTCAACTTAATTACCAAATGCCATAACCTTTTTATTTTGGCACAATTTCCAAAAGTTCACAGAATTTTCAAGAAACTTTGAAAATTGATATCTTTTTCAACAAATATACAAATTAGGTGGTTCAAAATTTTATGTGTCACTTATCAAGTTTATTTTAAGGGAAACATATTTCCTCTAGCCAGTTCCAAGCACAAAAATCAAGAATCACCAATAAACTCACACTATCACAGATTTTAACAAATTTTACATATCCAACTTCAAAAATTCATATATCTTAATATATTAATCTAAATGGCACAAATGATCTATCAAATTAAAGCTTATGATATTCATTTTAAATCTGGAAAGTTTTATAGCCATTGGATATCATTTGCTCATTCAAAAATGCATCGCAAACATACTGCCTCACAGAACTCAAATATGACAGCACTTAAACTTGTCTTATTTTATCATTAAACACCATATACCATCATATATTCATGATTTAGCACATATGGCCTTAAAAAAACCCTCTGGTTGAAACATTAGGCCTTCTAAGAATCCATAAAATCTCAACAAATCCCAACTTAATAGGTTTAAAACGAAGCCTACGGTTACATCTTCACGTCTCTACAACCGGCTTGGTATTCTAACGGCACTCTAGCTAACTAGACAACACAAAACACCTCCAATCATAAAACTTAGACCATAGAAAGAAAGCTCTCAGTGAGTAGAACACCTTTACTGAAGGGCTTACCAAATGATAATGACAATTAGGGGCTGAAATCAGCTGTGAAGCTTAAGAACACAACACTATTCATCCTTTCTCTTTCCTTTTCCATTTTCTCTTGATTTTCCCCATTTCCCCTTTCATTTTTGGCCCTTAGCTGAATTTAATAAGACAAGAGAGAGAGTTGAGTTATCTTAAAGTAAAATATGTCACTTGCTTTAATTCTACCGTATGTGTCATGTGTCCTGATCTATACACATAAAGTTCCAACTTTGGTTAAATTTACATTTTTGCTTAAATTTTCCATAAATTCATATTTATTTGACCAAAATATATTTTTTCCCTTAATTTTTCTTAATTAATTGAAATTCAATTCAATTAATCAGAAAATAATTAATTTTGTGCTAAATTAGCAAAATTACAAGTTTCCCATTACATTTTTCCTTCATTTTAGGATTTCTAACAGATTTTCTACCCAAACTTTGAAAAATCAAAACTAAATTTGTAGACATCGTATTAGAGTAATTTAAAAAGCTATAGAACCCTTATTCAATCTAGTTTCAAAGAAAAATATAGCCTCTTATAAGTTAGAAGCACAAAATTCCCAGAATTAATTTCTTTGAATGTTGTTTTAGAAACTTCACAGTTTTTCTAGGCTAAATTCTAACATTCATAACTTTTTGTATATAACTATAATTGAGTCATATGACCTATAAAAGTAAAGCTTAGGATGTCTACTTTCATTCTAAAAAATTTCATAAATTTTTGTCGTGGTTTGATCATCCAAAACCACATGACAAACTCACTGCCTCACAGGAGATTTCATTGAAAAACACTGTTTACCTTTAAATTTCCAATATTTAATTCCTATGGCTATAAATATTCCCCATTTTATTGAATATATGAAATAATTATAATACATTCTTGGTGAATAAAATTTGGGTTGTTACATAGTGTTGGATTGCAATGAACTGTTTCAAGTCAAGCTAGCTTTAAGTTGGAAACTAGCAAGCAACCGAAGACTACAATGCAGGTTGTAGAGAGCCTATGGTGAAAAATTCAAGCACACTTGAGGAAAGGGAAAGGAAAAGAGGAAGAGAAAGAAAAGGAAGGAGAGAAGAAGAGAAGGATACCAAGAAAAGGAAAAACTACAAACGTTATGCCTATGGAATTATCACCAATGATGTTATGTAAATTTAAAGTTATAAAGTAATAAGGAAGGGTGGAAATGAGAATGATGAAGGGAGGAAAAAAGTTAGTGAATGGTTTTAAGCATAGCTGGAATCCGAGTGACTCGATAAAACACCCAAACAAAATCGAATGTGGCCAATCACATTATAAAGCAAATTCATCATAGAAGGAGGAGAGAACCAGATGGAGAAATTACACATGAGATGTTCATTCATTGCAGCTTCAAAACTGATTCTACAATCCATATTCTTATATCCTATATATATGATCAGATGGGTTTAATATTTAAAGTATTAAGGTAAAATCCCCTCTATAAAACCCATATTTCCCTATATTTACATAACAGACCCCACCTAAATTGGGCTTAGACCCCAATCAACCAAAGGTGGATTAGCTTTATTTCAATACCTAGAGAGAAGGAAAATGTTACCAACATAGAGTTGGTCTAATGGTGTAAAGCCCAACTAGATCCCTCTAGCTCTTGAGTTCGAGTCCAAAAGGAAACACTTGTATTAGGATGAGCAGCCATAAACCCTAAACCAGATACGATGATAATATTATACATATAATATATATACCCATTTGTTCACATTATTCATTATATATAAAATTTAAATTTTTCTTAAGATATTATATTGTATTTAGATCTCATGGTAGCAGTAGACTTAATGGAATGTTAGTAATGAGCTAAAAAGTACAATAATTCTCTTGGTAAATGATGGGTTAAGATGAGTTTGTATAGGGTATTCTCAGGACAGGATCGAGAAACCCTATTCCTGGTCCTGACCCTAAAAGGTTGACTTTTTTTATAACTTTTTTCCTATAGTGACTTTTGGCCCAATTTTGACCTGAATTGGGCAGAATTTCCTATATTTTCTTTAAAATAACTAAGATAGAAATATCATATTGTATCAATTAGTCCAATACAAATATTTAAACCAAATTAAATATGTGTGTGTGTGTGTGTGTTTGGGGTGGCACAAGATCAGGAAATCCCATTACTAGTCCAAGTCCTATCCTAAACCAAATTTTCTCGATCCCAAATGTTCTCATCCTAAAAATTTTTGGGACGAATCTCAATTTTCTCCCGATAAGGAAGGGGTGACCGAAATGGGAAAATCTTAAACACCCCTTGTTTTTCCTAAGAGTATCCTTTACTAGAGTAATACTCACTCAAGAAGGAGGTAAATTTGGTGATTAAAAACTTGGACAAAAAATAAATTTCATGCTAAAAATAATAAATGTTGCAAAGAGAAAGGAGGAATATCCATGTGAACGATTGAAAATCAACACACAATAAATATTACTTTTGAGTGTGATTAAGAATTTTTTAGTTTTGATTGTTTTGAGAATTGAACTCTATATTAGATTCAAGTTTTTGATTATTTGTGCATGAGTAGCATGTTCTATCACATGAGGATAATACAAATTTTATTTAAATATTACATTTTTTATGGTTATATATGAATATCTTTGCATATTTTGATTAATTTATATTGTTATAATCCATACCAATTTGACCCCAATTCAACTCCTATTAGACTATTGACCCTTTAATCACTTCCTTGAACCTGTTCAATAGCCTTACCCTTCACATTTGATATTATGATACTGAAAGGGGATTGCTTGTAATATCCCAAATTTTAGGATTAAAGGCTAGAGAATAAGCCTAAATAAGGAGAACTAAGCCCAGTTTGGGAAGAGTCCCAAGAATGATGGCAGACAATATGGTATCAGAGCTAGTTTGTAGAATTTTGAAATGAACGAGGGTTCTCACAGTATGATCTGTGGCAAAGTATTAGCTCTTACCCCGACATGGCATCTCTCTAGCGGGGGGAGGTTGCTCCGACAAGAATTTGCCTTAGGGTAAGAGGCGGTGTGTAAAACTACTTGCTGAGGTACCCTATGTTGCCACGACATATGGGCGCTACGGAGACATTATGGTATCAGTGTAGAGATTTTGGCATTTGGCTAGTATGCTCTGTTGTTGTGAATAGGTGTAGTGATACCATGTTAGTGATCCTGTAACTAGAATGAAATATAAGTGATGGACAAACTCAGAAGAAATAAAATTTTCCCCGACCATTAAGTGGCAAACTGATTTAGAGGAAGGGGTAAAGCTATATGTAGAGAATGAAACAGAGCAGTAGTGATGTATACCTGGTATAGAAGGGTATGAGCTTCAGAGAATCTGGTGCCGTGCCTGTTAATGACTCGAATTCTAGTGGAACTCCATGGTTAAGCATGCTCAAACGAGACTAATCCCGGGATGGGTGACCCCCCCTGGGAAGTTAAGTTGGTAAGGTTATAAGACTTGAGGAACGGTGATTGTCTTAACATTTCTCTATAACTACGGATCATCTTTGTTATATGAGTTTAAAGGCATATATAGAATGAGAATTTTGAACCTTAGGGTTAAGGTTGAATCTTCGGTAAAGCTTGAGGTTAATATTTGAATATTGTAAAGGATAGAATTAGAGCTATGAATCATGATGATATTTAGCATGCATATCAGGTATGATTGAGGACTCAATTAACATTAAGGTTATAGATCTAGTATGAAGTTAAGAATTGTATTGTGATCCAAGAATCTACTTTGAGCCTTAGGTTCTTAAGAAAACTGAAATGGCTTAGAGTTGTTTGAGGCATAGAATATAGTTAAGGATGCTCAATTGATGACTAAGTATGACCTTAAGGTTAAGAAGCAATGAAAGAATGTTATATATTGCTTCTTTACCTAGAATGATGTTTTAGTAATTTGAATAATGACTCAAGGTGATTCAAGGTATTAAGAGAATGATTTAAAGAATATGCTAGAATCTAGAAGTCTCTATAAGACAAATTGAATTTGAGGCAGAAGAATATGATAGATGCCTGACCATATACCTCAGTGAATTGTAACCTAAGAATTAAACGATAGTTGAATTGATTCCCTAGGTAATTGAATGAATTGAATGAATTAAGGTACCAGAAAGAAGTGAATGAATTGAGGTACTACAATGAATTGAATGAATTGAATGAACTGAGGTTTCTGGAGGTTGTTAGTTGCTAATCCAGTATAGGGAAAGATCTTGATCATAAAATATTCCCTTAGAAAGAATGAATGAGAAAGTTGTTCCCTAATGGAATAGAGTAACAAAAAGAATGAGAATAGTCATGAATTATGCTCTTATAATCGAGACAAAGAATCAAATATACAAGTAGCTTACGGATTCCTTGTGCGACTTGGGTAGATTACCCTGGTAGCTAAAGGAAGTAGAATTATGCCTGCAGCTGGACCGATATCAAAAGTCCATACAGAATGACACCAGATGAAATGGCAAAATGTAGAATGGTTAGAGAAAAGGGTTTGTGACCTGATAAGTTATATGGGATGCTCCAACGCTATTGTGGAAAGAAGGACAGAAAAGAGAATTAAGGAAAGAACAGGCTCGACAGAAAGAGTCAAGTGATCTCTTACACTCATATTTTATGTAATGGTTCTGCACGTATGTATATACCATCGAGTATATTCATTTCATGAATATATGGTGGGCAGTTAGACCTATTGGGCCAGCTTGTCCTTAGGCAGTCAGACCAAAAAGCATTTAAAATTAGAAGGGCAGAAGCCCACAGTTATAAGACCAAGAATTGTTGGGTAGTGTTTCAAAGAGGTTGCAAAGCCTGAGAATTACGGGTAGTGTCTGGAAATAGCAGAAAGGCTAGAATTGAAATGGCCAGAAGGCTAGAATGGAAGGGATTGTGTGTCCTAATAATTTCCCAACAGACTACGTGTCCTATAAATGAATATGAATGCTTAAGAATGGATTATTTGTTTTGCATGCTTCGTGAACATTACATATGAGTATGAATGGCTTGAGTAGCAAGGGTTGGAGCCTGAAATGAAATTTAGAATCGATGACCTTTTAGAATAGTTGTTTGGCTCCTATTTAGTTTTGAAAATTGAACTTTAACCTAGCCAATACACCTACTGTATTTATGAATATAATGAACTAAATTTTTGTAAGAACTAAATATCGAACAAAATTTTTGACCAATTTGTAATGGTCATTTTTTAACTATGTTGTCTCAAAAGAAGAAATCCCCAGAGGAACCCAGAATAGTGGGCGCAGTATAGAACTAGAAAAGGCCCAAAACTGTTGCAGAAATTCTCAGTTTGATAGGTCTTGCCAAATGAATTTAGAAGCTTTCTTGAATCGCTTTGCCACTCACTTGAAAGAAAGAATTGCAAAAAGTATTTCTTAAGTGGGATGATGTCTATGAGAGGATTTCATAAAGCTGAAAAAAGGGTTAAAACTCACACCAGTACTGAATATTCCTGATCCTAGAATATGACCTTTGTATGGTCTACAGTGAATCGACCAGTATAGTTTTCAAAGAAAGAAGAAAGAAAGGATTGGGAAATGTCCTGGTGAAGCAGGACAGAATAGTGTCATGTGCCTCTCAATAGTTGAAACCTCACTAGTTGAATTACCCTACTTGTAAATTAAGCTGGTATTGATCATGTTTTCTTTGAAAAGGTAACATCACTATTTTGTATGGTATGGCTGTGAAAATACACTGCGACTATAAGAATTTCGAACATTTGAAAAGTCAAAAAAGTAGAATATGAGACAGCATAGATGAATGAAAAAGCAATGACACGACTGTTGTCGCTGATGCTTTGAATTGAAAAGTGGTGCAGTCAACAGTCATGATGATATGGAAAAAGACTTGATAGAAGAGCTTAGAATCTGAACTTTTAAATTCAGATAGTACTTGCTAGCTACAGTGCTAGACAGGAGAAAAGAAGTCTGAGAACTTGAATTGAAGAAACTCATATGCAAGATAGATAGGCAAGGTCTATTAGAAGAGAATAGAAATAGAATTGAATGAGAAAATCTCTAGAATTTGAGGTATTGGGAATTTAGAGTGTCCTCTAGAATTTGAGATGATCTCTAGAATTTGAAATGTCGATAAACCTCTAGAATTTGAGGTGTTAAAGGAGTATAAGTAAAGAAATAAAACCCTCACTACAATGGTCCTTTCGAAATAATATTAAGAATCGAACCTGTAGCAAATTTTGAGAATGAAATTTATTGAACATGGGGAGAATTGTAATATCCCAAATTTCAGGACTAAAGGCTAGAGAATAAACCTGAATAAGCGGAACTACTAACCCCAGTTTAGGAAGAGTCCCAAGAATGATAGGAGACAGAAAGACTCTGAGGGACTATGTGATTTAGCCCTACCGAGTAGAGGGTTCGGTATTTGTAGGCAGTAGGATTAAGTATCGGAGCATATGTGCATAAGACACATATACGGTGTCATTTAGTTGGTTGAAAGATGCCACCCAGCTATGTCATGAGATATGGGACTAATTGGTCAAGCGAAATATGCTAGTATAGATGTGCAAATGGCATTTTCAGGGCAGACATGTGTACCCTACGGTTCTTGGAGTAGACACCGGTATGTGGGGCCCACACATATACACTCCGACCTGGTGTCTTTTGATGGGCCTCGATATGCGTGTCACAATCCCAAGTGAAACCTAAGTAGACACTGATAAAGTAACTTTATTAAAGTAGCTTTAATAAAGTAAGTCATGATGAGTAATAATGACTCAAGTTTTGTGTTGGATGAATAAGAAGATGACACTTGTCGTCAAAGTACACATCATTATGACAAACACTATTCACACTTTTTGATTAGCACAATTAGAAGGTGACACTTGTCCCTTCATCATGAGGTGTCCTTCTTGCCTTTTTGGTTGGCATTCTAAGACGATTACACATGGTGCTAAAGTCAAAGGAATTCACTGGTCCCCACTCCAGTCCCCCGATTAACTTTTTCGAGCACCATTCTAGGGAGTCAGGGGAATTCATCTGGCTTCACTTTCTCAGACAAGATCAGGACAGCTGGGGAGAGAGAGAAGAAGGAAAGGACAAGTGGATGGACACATGACATACTAAGAAGTGATCTTGAAACGAAGACACCATAAGATTTGTCCAATTTAATCAAGATGCAAGATCACATCGTAGCCCTCCATCCCTTCATAAATTTCATGCAGCCACCTAAAGGGCAAGAGAAAATAGGGAAAACATGGAGAAAATGGAAGAGGAAAGAGAAAGGATGAATAGTGTTATGTTCTTGAGCTCCAGAGCTGATTCCAAGCCCGAATCGCCGTTTTCGACCGACGAAGCCTTCAATAAACTTCTTCTACTCACTGAGAGCTTCATTTCTATTGTCTTAATTGTCTGATTTGAGGTTTTTTGTGTAATCTAGCTAGCCGGAGTGCCTCTGAAACTCCGAACCGATTGTAGAAACACGAAGAGGTAAGCCTCGACAACATTTTGAACCGTATATGTTGTGGTATTGTCGAGTTTTATAGGATTCTTGGAAGGCCAAAAATTTCAGCCGAGAGGTGTTTTTTAAGGTTTTTAATGGATTATGCACAAAAAATGGTGTGAGAATAGCCCTTGGTTATAGTCTTAAATGAATCAGAATGAAAAACCAAAAGTTAGGATTTTTGTATAAGTGCTGCCATATTCATTTTTTAGAGGCAATTGAGTTATGATGTGCTTTTGATCAGCCAAACCTAGTCCAAATGCTATGAAGCTTTCCAAAATTAAAGTAGACATGATAAGCTTTAATTTGATATATAATATGTGTCATTTGGAATTCTAGAAATTAAGTTACGAATTTTAGAAGTCAGACTATTAAAGCTGGAAAGATTTTCTAGCATAAGAGTAAAATTGGAAACCAGGAATAGTGCATGGACAAGTGGCAGTGGGAAGCATTTGTTCCTTAAAATAGACTTAATAAATGGCACATATAATTTTGAACCACCTTAATTGGATATTCCTAGGTCAAGATATGAATTTTTAAAGATTATTAAAGATTCTGGCAGATTTTGGTAATTAGGTGAAAATAAGAAAGTAAGGGCAATTGGTAATTAATTTGAACTTCAATGGTTAAGTAAAGCCCATAAAGTTAGTGTGGGCCCATTAAATACCCATGGGGCCTAATGTGTTAACTTTAAGGTTAACCAACCAAAGTGTTTTAGATTATTAAAATTTAAGACAAGTATGGGTCCAAAGAATAAAGACAAGTCCTAAAGGCTAAAGTGGGCCATTTGACATTTATTTGTCATGGCTCTAATAATATGGCCGTTTATCTAGGGTCATGAGAAGCAAAGAAAGAAGAAAAGTGAAAAAATTTCTAAGAAGCTTCAATGGTTGAAAGAAAAGGTACAATGAGGGAACTTGAAGACAAAAGGTAGGGAACTTTCCTAACTTGCATAACTGGTTATGTGTACTTGTGTATTGATGTCTTAGTTGCTTTGATGAATTGTATGAAGCATATATGAACGAGTGAAGCTTTGCTTTACTTATACTATGGCCATTAGTGTAATGTGTTAAACATTGAGTATGTATATATGTCATTATGTTGACATGAATTTATATAAGAAAGCATGTTATGCACAAAGCATTTATTGTATGCATTTGTTAGCAGTGTTCACTACTAGGATTCTCTTGAATCTCACTCTCCCTCACCAACCATATAGGCAGTAGAGTACTAAAGAGAAGTGCAAAACGCTCTGCCAGGAGAAGAAGTTGCAACGAAGGAGAAGAATTATTTACGTGTTGAACCATTGTATAATAAACGTTTAGTGATTAATTGTATATCACTGCATGACGGACAAGTCGAATTTCCTAAGCATGGTACAAACCCATTAGTTAAAAAACCTTCTGCACATAAAAATGAGTAAAGAATCACTCTAATTAAGATAATAAAGAGAATTAAAAACTGATGAGTTACAAAAAAGTTACAAACCACTTTATGATAGTTTTTGAAAAGTTTTAAAATTTTGAAAAATCCACTCAACTACAGGTTCGAATCCTGTCCTGAGGTTAGGAATTGAAAGAACTTTATAAATAAATATCACTTTGTGGTTCAAATTCACTATGTAAAACTCATCAGATCGATTACAGAAGTAAGGCGTTACATTGCTCACATAAGATTATGGAATAATGCATATAAAAGAGAAACCCAATTATTTATATAAACGCAAGCTTCATTTCAATACAAAAGACAAATAAAGTTAGGTTCTGCTTGGAGAGTTTGATTTCATTTCTGTTCTCCTGCTTCCCAATTGCCTGTTATCTTTTCTGACACCGCTTGAAACATCTCTTTTGCTTACCTACAGCCGTATGGAAATTGTAGGCATCAAGGAAGAAATTAACCTTGGGTCCTCTAGAAAAGCTCTATTTTCAAGATGGTCCCTTGTTTTTCAAAATTTTAGTAACTGTCTTTTCAGCAAATTACTGGAAAATTTAATTTAGAGATAGGATGAATTCTGTTAAGTGGCATCCACAAATGATGTTTAATTTCCCTGAAGCAGGGGACATGTGAAGTTGGCTAAAGTGAATAATTACAAGCTTCAAAATGTTGGAATTATCAGGATGAGACCATGTGGCAAAGGATGATTTTCAAATTGATGGAAGTTCCTTAACAACATCATTAAATTAGATTTATGGTGGAATGACAGTGAAATCCAAAATTTTCGATTTAGTAACAGTTTAGTGGAAAAAGTTTTTATTAACAGATGACTCTGTAAACATGATGAAGATAATTTTAAATGAGTCTTATTCCCAACTTATTGGGAAATGACTTGAGAGACTATTTGCAATTGAGACTTCCATATTTTATTTAAAATTGTGTGAATGATATTTACAATTTAATTTTCAGCAATACTTTTTGGGATTTTATTGTTATTAAATGTGGTCGGGATATCTTTTTTTTTTAGCACCACCAACCGATCAAATTCGGATAATCCAGATTTAATATTTTTCATGTGACTATTTTTAAATAAAAATTCATTTTTTGAAAAAAATAATAATTAAGAGATTATCTTTATTTTAGATTATAATATTTTCTTTTTGGAAAAATAAAAATGAGAAAATAAATCTAAATGGTCTAGATCTGATGAGTTGGGTGGATGAAAAAACAAACCGGTTCATATTAAATTAAACTTTAATGAATTAAGCGTCATTTTCTCCAAATTCATACCTTGAAATGCTCTTCAGGGAATTGAAAGCTTGGTACAGTTTTCCTCCTTGACACAGTCCTTCTTCTACCTTTAAGGTTGGTCTTTGCTTTGGTTGATGGTGGAATGAACTCATGATCTTTGGCTTCTTGTGAAGTTGTAGAATAGTTATCAAATTGAAGAGGCACTTCATTGGACCCACAACTCTCTTTTTCTTCCCTGCAGGCCACATCTAAAAATCTCTTCCTCACTGCAAATCTATGGTTATTGTTAAGACCGTTATGGCTTTCAAGTGATGCAGTATCTGGAAGGCGAGTCGCCATCCACCGTTCGAGCCAACTCCAGCTCATGTTTGGCTCTGCATTGTTGCTGTTATATTTGTTTGATTTTCTCTTGGAACAGATTCGCAGCTGTAGAAAACAAGATTTTCTTTCAGTCCAATACTTTTCTGTTAGGAAGTTGGTATTTGGAATGGCTTTGTTGTATTCATGAATAAACTCCACTAAAAAGAAAGGGAAAAATCAAAAAAAACAAAAATTCAGATTAATTTTGCCTCAATTTTAATGAAGTTTTTGTATTACAAGAACTCTTTTCTCTAAACTGAAAAAGAGAAATTAGAGTAACATTATTAAAAATCGGGTGAAATTACAAAAACCCATAAATTAATTAATTTTTCAAAAAAAAAAAGCTTTTCCAAAAAAAAAAATCGAGGAATGAAGTTGAATGAGTTGGGTAATATAATATCAAGACAAATTTTTTAGTTGAGGTAGTTTTCAAGTTGTACCTGTTGTGAGAAAGCATAGGCTAGTGCTCTTTCCCTCCTCGTTGATGCTTCCATTCTGTTCTGCATCCTCAGTTTTGAAACATAGCTACTCACAGTGCTATCATCCCAATCTTCCTGAAATTGATATTTGATGAGCCCAGTAAATTTATATATATGGGCCGAGTCCATTCAAGAAAAAGGCCCAACGCCATCCACTCCTTAGCCGTCGAGCAGTAGGCCCAAGGCCCATCAGTGACAAAGAGAGGTCCAAGGCCCAGGTGTTGCTGCTATAATAAGGCCATAGGGGGATTAACTATTACTCACTGTGATCCTTAGAGAGTGTTTGAATTCACTTAAAAAAAGCTATTTCTGATCTAAACCTAGATTTTCTAAAAAAAATCCAAATACTTAACTTTGTTAAATAATCCATTTTGACCCTAAACCATGATAAAACACTTTGGTGTCCAAAACCATGGTTTGGGCATAATTTATTTTTTTTACTTTTTTCATTTTGTGGACCCCACCCTCTCACTCTCATTAATTCTCTTTCTATTTGTGGCTCCCACGTCACACACTCTCTCTCTCATCTATATTTTTCCTTGAATTTCAACGTTTTCTCTCTATCTCTCTCTTTTTTTTTTAGAATTTTAAAATTTTAATACTCTCTCTTATCCTTAAATATAAGACATATTTATCTCATTTGATTATATTCAAAAAATTAGTTAAATTAATTAACATTACATATAGACAAAATTATTTTATTTTTGGTATTAATTCTGAAATTTAATGTTAAATAATGGGTTAAGATGTATCATTTTTAATGCCGTTTGGGGTTTTCTTCTTTTATAATTTAACTACGTCAGGTCAAATTTAATGGTTTTGTTAAATTTATATCCTTGTTAATTATTCATTATTATTTTCCATCTTCCAAAAATTATTTGTACCAAACATCCCTCAGGAAAAACTTGACTATTAAATTTGGACATTAACCCTTAAATAATACATAAAATATAATTTTATTCTTTATATGTAATTATCACAAAATTTAATGTTCTTTTTAGTAATTTGACCATGAAAAAAGCTATTCTGATCACAACATTCAAACACTCTCATTTTATCAAAACCATGGTTTCCCATAATCTATTCTCCTCATAATATATTCTCCAAAATATATTCTCTACTTTTTCTCCAGAAACTATTCTCCAAAAGCTAATCCAAACACTGTAGGAGCTAATTGGGAGTTTATCTTAGTTGTAAATATAAGACATATATCCCCTATTTATTGATATTTTCTTAATTTATCCCTATTGATTTTCTCTTAACAATAATTAAGAGAGAGATGGAAGAAACAAAGGAAGATGGTTATGATCTACATTAAAGATCTTACATTCGAGTATCTATGAGAGTATTAAAAAATATGTCATAGTAGTAACTAACCTAACCAACTTATTTAATCTAATCAAATTAGGTAAATAGGTCTTACATTGAGTATATGTGAGAGTATTTTGACATTGTTGTTTATTTCTTCTTCTGTTCACCTTATTAGAAAAGGCCCGCACTGATTTTCCTCTAATTACTGGAAATAATATTTAATAGGATTTTGATTAATCGATGAGGAACTATAGCTGATTTTGATGTTTCCCAAATTATGACTAGGACAAAAATGTAATTCTACAACAGGGGATCTCTTACACAGTTACACCTGTTATTGTGGGGATGGCTTAGAAAGTCTTATTAGTGACATTTTCTTAAATAAATTGCAAGACTGGTGACTATTTATACCAATTCCATTAGCAACCGCTGTATAATAAAAGTATTTTTCTACTGCGGTTCAAGAACCAGTATATCCAAAGCTTTATTTGAAAAAAAAAAAAAAGTAATTAAAGTTGGGAATGTCCTTTATTATATGGTACCTTTTGCTTTAACACTTGAGATCTGGATCTGTGCAGAGATCGCTGATGGTAAACATTGCCTTTTTCTGCTTCAAGTGGATAAACTTCAATGGAATTCCCAGTTTGAACTTCAATTGATGTACTCATAGACTTCCCATCTGGATTTCCTATCACCAAACTTACCTCCTCCTCCTCAGTTTTCTTTCTCTTTCCTTCATTTTCACGCCTCCTCTGAGATATGCAACAAACAATCAAACTGTTAGTAAAAGTGAGCTAGTACAAATGTTTGTTTTGTCAGGGACAGTTTGGTAAGAGAAATTTGGAGGGAAGGGAAACTTTTTATGAGTTAAATTAAAAAAATTAAAAAAGTTGAGTTATAAAACTTTAACAAAGAAAATATGTAGGATAAAAAAATAATAAAAATTAATTAAAAACTCTTAATCCCACTCTTTTAATTTTTTTGAATCAAACTCAAATTTATTCCTTTTGCTCAGTGTCCCTCCCCTCCCTTCATAACAACAGCCCTGAATGTAGGATTTTTCTATATTTTTTATTTTTTTTACTAGACTCTCCCTATTAATTTTACATATTAAAAGGGTTTCCCATCAAGAGAGTAGTTTCCTATATATAAATGCCTAAAATGGATACTTTAACGAAACAAAATACACTTTTTTCTTTTAACAAATTTTTAATTTATGTAAATTAGTTATCTTGCTCCTCGGCATGATCAAGCGAGCTGATTGGGGTGGTTTAGCAGGAACATGAAAAATCTGGTGAGAAATACAGTAATGCAGTCTTTTACATCAGGATAATTCGATATATGACATACACGTATTCCTTTAGAATTGTTTTCAGCATAATTCCGTCATTATTCCCATTTCTGCCACCAAAAAGCTTAAGGTGTAATAGACAGGAACAGGAAGAGTAAAGGTGAGGAAAAATGCAGTTTAACATTATTTTAAGAAAAAAAAAATTATCAACTTTCACACTTTCACACAAAATACATGCAAAAACATGCCTATTCTTTGATGCAAATTTTGCCTAAATCTGTATCTCTTTCACCCATTTACAGGAAAATCTAGAACATTGATTTGTTTTTGTCATAAGTATAAGATTTCAATTCACTTTAACTACCAAATTCATAATGTTTTCCCCAAACTCTTTTGTTTAGACGGAAAATATTAAGAAATTTTTTAATCAAATGAATAGTTTCCAATACAAATAATTATAATGGCCTATTTTAGAAAACTGACAAAATATCTTTTTAATAAACGACTAACTTAATTAATTTTGGGAGAATTACACTAAGGTCCCAAGGAAGAAGAGAAATGAAAAAATGGTCCCATTGAGTTGTTAATACAGACTCCTGGAGTTGTTAACGAGTTGTCAATACAAGCTCCTGGAGTTGTTAATGAGACCATTTTTTCATTTTGTAATCTACAGGAACCATTTCTTCATTTTTTTTCTTTCTTTGAGGCCTCGTTGTAATTCTCCCATTAATTTTTTCAGTCTCCACAAATTAATTATTGGAGCTCAAGAATTTAGGACAAGAGTGAGCACATGAATGCTTCATGCTCAAGAAGTAAAATTCCCCTTCCATCACGCAATTGATCCCACACATTTAATCATGAAATAATTTATCTTCTGAATGTGTATGCTTACCAGAAAGTCTCTATAAGCAGACTGAATCAGAATAGCTGCTTCCTCTTCATTCAGCAATTTGGAGTAGGAATTTTTCCCATCATTCTCTGTCACATTATTATTATTATCATTCTCCACAGTTTCTTCACTTGTATTCTCTTCTTCTCTTCCTGGCATAACCTCCTCTTGTATAGGCTGTGAAACCGTCACCTCTGAGCTCTTAACCGACGCCGAATCTTCCTCTGCCTGCACCGAATCGAATTCATCGCCACACAAGTAAGATTTCACAGATACCCATCTTCTCTTCTCCACACCCTTATTATTGCTTCTCACCTATCAGTATTAACAAGAACAGTGTTTGAGTCAGAGTTTTGAAGGTGATAGAATTTTTTTTTTATGCATAAAGGAGAAATAAAGAAAGAAGACTAACTTTGGTTTCATGATGATGATTATCAGTGGATCGATTTCTGGAGAAGACACTCCTTACCAATTCGCCTGTGAAACCCATAACTACTTTGCAAGTTCAGGTAAGTTTTTGGTATAAATCCTTAAATAGATTCAATTTGTTGATAGCTTTATTAAAGTATCGAGTACAGTCTCAATTATTGTCACCCTATTAGTATATTGAAGAATTTTCTAAAGGTTTGATTAAAACAACAGTTAACTTTTTCATCATATGAAAAACCCACATGCTTGCTTACTTTTGTTTATAAAGTTTAGAGGATATAACATTATTTAGGTATACGATAAGGATTATTTTTATTTAAATTCGATTGTCGTTTCTCTGCGAAATATATAATGCATGGACTCCTTAATTATTAGTCCAACCTTTTGGATAAATTATGAGGAATAGCATTTGAGCAACAAAAGAGAAAATTAATATCATTTTAGGATTAACAAAATCAGAAAATTTTATATGAGATCAAATGTCCCTTAATGGTACTGAAGTACCTTTTTATTTAAGCATCTTCCTTTTTTATTTTTTTAAAAAAGTGGAATTTAAATTTTAATTTAATACCTATCAAGTTATAAATAAAAAATAGTTTTGAATTATCGGATGCGATAACAAATTTGACAGCTTGAATTTTCTTTTTTATTATAAAAAAGAAATATGATTTTAAAATTAATGCATAACAATTTCAAATGAAGAAAAATTATTGACAAAAAATTTAGATTATAAAATTTTTTTTTTTTTTTCCTTTTATAAAAAGACTAAAATAAGTTGTAAGTTGAAGTTTGAAAAGTTTAAAATAAAAAAATTAGGATTAAATTACTGAAAGTGGAAAATGTACACAACAAATGCTAAGAAATTACTTTTTAGGGAGTTAATTCCGATCATTCTTCCAAATATGCAATTATATAAAATTTTATAATGAAAAATAAATAAATAAAATTCACTTGTCAAAGTTTTTGCCACTTCTAGTAGTGATTTAATACCAATTTCCCCTTATACTCCTTTAGCCATGTATTAATTTAATTTACAACTCACATTCTTCATTGCATATAATAAAGTTAGTATATTAATGAATGTAGTTTACAAAGGTTGATTCCAAAATCATTATCTCTAATGAAAAAGCACATGCTCGATGGAGATACAAAGTTAGATCATGATCTGCGAGCAGGATTTGCAGAGCTGGAAGAAGTAACCCAGAGATAAGAAGGGAAATATAAAAGAAGGCTGAAAAGTGAGTGAGAGAGAAGATGGGGTTGAGTGCTCTTTTTTTGGTTGGTGAATGTGCTTGCTTTTGTGCACATGGAGGTTTAGGAATGATAGGCTTTTATAAAAGCTTTGCTTGCTAGTGGGGTTATGTCTATTCCTTTCTTCTGGATATTGCTGGCTCTGCTTCTCTTTGTCCTTTTGAGATGCTTTTTACCCGTTTTACTTTAGTTATTGCATGTGTCTTTTGGGTCACCATACGAATTAGGAAGAAGGCTTGGAATCTAGCACAATGAAGAATCACTCTCTCATTGATGGAATGCTTTTATATACTCCTAAGAGCAAAATAACAATTCACAAAGATTTACAAAACTAGTTAAATTACTAACACATAGTTGATTTAACGGTATAAGATCCTACTAGATCCCTCTGTGTTTCGAGTTCGAGTTTTAAGAAAGAATTTATTATAAGAGGGAAAGCCACAAACCTCAAAACTGAAGTAATAAATTTCAAATCAAATGGGGTAGTAGTGTGTAAATTTTTTAGACATGTTTCGTGTATTGTAAAACGGAAGTCAAGACTTTATCCAAATGATCATCACACACGCTAATTTGCCTGAAAAAAATTCAGTTTTATTGCGAATAAATATTGATTTACAAGGCCTGTAAAAATACTACGCATTTTCCGCATACTTGCATGGAATTGGAGAAATAGAAAGATTTCAAATTAAACAATTGTCTATTTAATTTCATCTTTTCTTGAAATTGTACTTTCGAAATATTAATTCTCACTTGTGCTTTAATTTAGTCATTATAGTGGTTAAAGCCCAAATTGTATTTACTATGCAGTTGAGAGAATTTGATTGGGGGAAAAACTCGAGTGATAAATAAATAAGAATATGGAAATAAACTGAAAAGTTCCATTAACTAGAATAAAAAAAATGAAAATGCACTATTTTTAATGGATACCAACTGGATGTGCAAATTCAAAAGATATTTATTGGCAGCAAAGAAGTATCGAATAATTCCTTAATTATAATTCTATGAAATGATTAATAATGAATTTGACGTTACATGCAAAGCGTGGAACGATGCAAATAAAACAAAAGAAAATAACAATGGATGTAAATTAAATTGAACATGGGAACACCTGTTGTTGTATGCCTCTCATTTCAGTTAATCGATATCAATTTTATTCCCCAAAAAAAAAAATGAAAACGGGAACCAATTGGATCAAATGAAAGACTCAGTTCCTTTTGGGCAAAGGCCCAAAACCTGCTGATGATGAAAACTTAAAGTCCATTAGGCTTGAGAGCGCTATAACGAGCGACAATTACAATGTTCAATTATGATCCGATAGTAATTCCAAATACCAAAAAATTATATTTTAAAAAATTCTTCCTCCAATCCTAAATGGATGAACTAATTGAATATTTATATTCATTCTAAATATAAGACCATAATCTACTTTACAAATTCACATCCCCCCGCCCCCTCCCCAAACTATCATCATTAATTGCACATATTAAATATGGATTTTCACACGTAGATAGTTCCCATCGCAAATAATGTAAAAGGTATATTAGGGAATCTAACTGTTTTAACAAATAACTAACTTAACTAATTTAATTAATCATCCAAGGACGGGAATATTAGCAAAGGACTACAGTAGGTCCCCAAAGCAGAACTGAGGCATCCTTGTTGGGATGGAGCTGGCCAAGAGCTTATGAGATGAGATTACTTGAAGATCTGGTTCAAGACAGACTCGAACTCAACCTTAGCAATGTAAGTTCAACGAGGACGGTTCTGCAAAACCGTCAGTCTAGCGAGTATACACGCAAATAGACAAACCATGGCAAAATAAACTATGTTTATTATGCTCTAAACAAAGAAGTGGACCATAACTAAACTCTGGCCGTGGATTTTGTTATTGATACTGGCTAGATTAGCTGGGGTTTTATCCTTTTTAAGATCAAATCAAGTAATCACCAGCTACAGATGAATTCAAGAAAAAGCACAAGCACATCAATCCAATTATATTCCACATTGGTATCTATTTAATGTAACACAATACTTGTCGGAAATATCTATTTAAGTAATGAAAGATCACATGACAATCCAACTACCATGAACCTGGAGAACCTGATGCCGGGTTCCTGAATGCAGAGAAGTCCCAGTATGTTTTCAATGAGAACGGAGGGAAAACAGTACAGCCCTCTTCCGTGATTTTAGATATCTGCAATTTGAAAAATACTCATATAGCCATAGATAAATAGACTCAAATAGATGAAGGAAACAAAATCATCTAGTTATGATCTGCTCTTATCCCACAATTGTATCAACATGACAGATGCTTTTATAAAAGATAAATTCTGCACAAGACTAGGAACAGGTACAAAGAACTTTATTTACTGGTCATATTGACCATACAAATTGATAAGATGAAGTATTTTTCAAAAATAACAAAAACAAAAATCTTAAAAAGACCAGTATACATCTTGTGGAATGTGCACATTCCTACCCTTTAGTTTTTTTTTTTTTTTTGGGGCAAACTAAAAGGTGGAAATGTGAAGTGTCAAGTACATGAGAATTCTAGCAACTCACTTGAGGAGAACAAAACACATAGGAACACATGGGTAAATTGATCAAAATATTGGCATGAACATGGTTGGTGCCTGGTGAAAGGTCGATTGGCAAGCTATTGCTGAGTGATGGACAACTAGTTCTACTAACAGTTATAAGTTGATAAGAGAGCAATGATCAAATATAAAAGGCACAGAACTAGTAGGAAGCGGGCAGATAGTCGGCTGTATTCTACTACAGATGTAATGTGCAGGGAAGAAAGTTCACATAATGGGAGAGAGCGCAGGCACCACATCGCCTATGATAGAGCATAACACCCATTTCAAACTACTTACACCACTTTCCACAACTCTGCATGTTTTATGATTTACAACAAGAGTTATCCCATTTCAAACTAATTTTAAATTTTTTAAAATCCTAGGCGCTTTATGGGTAGCTTGAAGTTATTATCATTCCTTGTAGTAGAGATTTCCTTAAGTATTAGAGCTTGTGAGTGAGATCCTTGCTCATATTTCAAACTAGAATATTCTATCAATGAAATATTTAGTTTCATATCCTGAATTACCATCCATCAAAAGTTCATATAGAAGTTTATGATATTTTATTTATATGGTGCTTTGGAGCAGGAATGGAAGAGAATGATGTGGAAGAATAAAGGACCTGAATTTTGTTGACAGCAGACCTATCTCGATACAAAAGCACACGCATGCATTTTTCCAGTAATTTAACGCCTTCTTCAAAGGTCAAATTTTCATTCCATTCATCACGAAGAATTGGCCTAGCCAAATGATTTCCAAGCCCCGTAGCTACATGGTTATCTTCAAAATTAATGCCAATCATGTTAACCTGGAAAAGATTCATAGGTAGAAAAACTAAGTAAAAACTAAACCTCACAGATACACTTGCAGTGGAGTCAATTGAACAGATCAAAAACAGGATACCATGCCAAGATATTTCTGCCCGTTTTTAACACCACCAAGTACAAGCGAGTTCCACAGTGGATTGAATTTGTTGCGCCTATTATACATCACACGAGTCAAGTAATTGTGCACCTCTTTAGGACCCAAAGAATTCCCATCATCCCACATGTTGTCATATAGGCTGCAGCAATCAAAACCCAAGACCAACAATTAAATGGAAATGTTGTTAATTAGCCATAGAAGGAGGTAAGGGCATTTTTCCGGATGTTTTTGTCCCCCCCCCCAAACAAATAAACCAACCAACACAACCTATGGGGAGAAGAAAAGCACAAGCAAAATGTTTGATTTCGCATCTCCTTGTATCCTTCTCTCGTATGACATATTTAGGGCTTACATAAGTTCATCAAGGTAGTGAAGAATCTCCTGAAAATCGCTGATTTCACCACTTGCACCAAGAAGAGTATGCTTTCCAACAGGCTTCAAACGTTCAATGCTCTTGTATCGCAGGGTAGACCCATAGGAACCTAACATAGTGGAACCACCATTAGCAACATAGCATGAGATAGACTACGGAATGAAGCCTTTATTATAAAAATTCAGATACAAGGAGAAGGGAACATTTAAATTGTTTGTGCCAAAAAGAAGCCCCTAAAAACATTTTAATGAAGTTTAAATGCTTTTTAACATTTTGTATGAAGGTGTGCAATGAAACCCAAAGTACAGAAATTCAAAAGTACCAATCTCCACTTTTAACAGCGGTATCTCAAGAAGTCTCCACAAGTAGTCATATCAACTTCAAGAACCACAGTTACAACAGTCGACAAGAAGGGTTTACCCTTTATTCTTACTGAAGTGTACAATGATCATAAGAAACGAATAAAGATGAGCCAAAATTCAATCAAACAAGCTGAAGTTTATTCAAACTAACACCATAAGATTATATTTGATTACAACAAAGAAAACATTAATGCCCAATTTTTTTCACAGCACAGCATTAATTCAAATGATCAAGCACACAATGAAGCTGCAATATCATATGAATAGACATACAATAAACTTGTAAGTTGCAACTAACCTCCCATATCAGCAGCCATAAGAATCCCATCTTTGTATTTGAGGGCAACAACTGATGATCCAGTTACATAAGGGTACCTAACAATGAAGGGGATGAATAGGATAACCACTAAGCCTTCGTAATTAAAAAATTATTTTTTGTGACTGCATAGTTCAATGTTTAAAAAAATAAGTTATCTGGCTCTGCACCACTCAAACCCTAAAATCTGCATATCTCTGTTACTAAGAAGAGAGAGAGGACATACAGAGTTCTCTCTGATTCAGCCACAGTGCCCATGATGCCTGGGGTTATTTGGACTGCAAGAGAAAAGAGAAGATAGCAAGTTTTCTGTTTCTGACGATGTCCTGAAGTAAGATATATTAGTCAGACCCTTTAACCTTTGTTCAAGAAAACAAGCCCAGAAAATAAACAATAAAACAAACCGAAGATAATAAATTTTCACGGAAAATACCCAAGAATAATATCAAGATACAAAATTTTATACAAAAATAAAAATTTGACCTAAATCTACAGGTTAAACAAGGAATTTTTATACAACAGCTTAGATTAAAAAGTATACAAAAATACTACCTAGATTCATAAATTATGTTTTTAAGCTATTAAGAACATTTGAGTAATCAACAAAATAATGTAACAAAAATAACATTATTTCTAAAACACACGGTTTAATTCAAGGAGTGGGACATAGGAAACTGTTGCTTGGGGGAGCCTCTAGAAATAATATATGATTCAGGTAGCAAAACAGGAGAGTGGGAAACCTGAGCTGAAATTGAAGGTAGAAGAGATAGGTGAGCAGCAGAAGAAGGAATTTGAAACATTGTAGAGGGGATTTTCTAAGGTTTTTCAAGCACCCACTTCATTATCGACTAAGGAAATTTTAGCATTAAATACATCTAAAGGTTAAGAAATCCATAAGTATACAGCCATATTGGTATTACCCATATAAACAAAACAGTAATTGAAGAGCATGTAAAGGAAGTGTTGAGTAATGAGAACATAAAACCCATCTGCAGTTCATTTGCCTCACTGCGGGTCTTAGTTAAAAAAATAAAAGGAAGGATGTGTCACAGCGCTTGTGTTGAATATAGGAAGGAACTAGTTTCCAACTCTGGTTATAAAGAATTACTTGACACCTGATGAGTTGCAGGGCGCCAGTTATATCACTAAATTGGGTATTAGGGCAAACTATTGCCAAATTAGAATGACTCAAAGAGATGTTCATAAAATAATGTTTAGGACACGTGAGGGCTTTCATGAACTTTTGTGATGCCATTCAGGTTGATCAATGCTCCTAGAACTTTCAAAGGTTGATGAATAGCTTATTAACGCAGTATCTTAAGAAGTTTATTCATCTTTTTTCATGATATTTTAGTCTACAGTAAGACATGGGAAAAGATCACTTGTCACATCTTGTCAAGGCATTGCAGACTCTCACGGATCATGTGCTTTTTGCCAAAATGAGTAGCTGTACATTTTACAGATAGAAAGATCAATTTTTTGGGGCATGACATTTCAAGAAAAGTGTAGCAACTGGAAGTTGACCCTATTGAGGTTGTGATGGAATGGCCTAGACCGTGAAAACATCAAGGTGTTGTGGGGTTTCTCAGGTCTTAGAGGATATTAAGAAAGAAAGTGTATTCAGTGGTATGATGCAATTTATAAGCCATTGACAGATTTCTTGTTGAATGAAAATGAACTGCAATCATGAGAACACTAGCAGTGGATTCTTCCCGTGTCCCCAGGAGATAATGTGGGAGGAAATGAAACTGAACCACAATCATGAAAACACAAAAAGAAATTGATAACAAAGCCCACTGTCCATTGGTGCTTACAATGCAGCATTCTCTACATGGATTCCGCAATCAACAAAATAATGGGAAAAAACACATTGGAGGATATGCAAAATTCAACAGAGAAATCTCAAAAAGCAACAGGGCTGTGCATGGAAATCAAATATATATATATATATATATAATTCTACTATTTATAACAAAATATATCCAAACAATATCTACTACCATTTGATTTACGGGCAAACAAACTAACCGTCTCTAGCAATCTTTTTGTTTAGTCCTTAGACGGTTAATTTGTTTGCCCGTAAATCAAATGGTAGTAGATATTGTTTGGATATATTTTGAAAGCTAGAGACAGAATGAATCGACAATATGTAAGCTAATCGAAATTGTAAACAAATATCAAAATGGAAATCCGATGCATCACATAATGGAACCAAAAACCTAAATTTGAACTCAAAATATCAAAACAAGAGGATTTAATAAGTTTCCAACAGTAAAAAAAATTGCGACTGTGACTACAAAAAAACAGAAGATTTCCTTCAATTAGGGATCTAGGGAAAAAACATCGATAGACATTAGAGTCATAGATGGCAATCACATGACTTACAGTTGAGAAATCAAAAGGAACGAAACAGTGAGGACGAGAATTATTTCGGAAGTGGAAGAAAACGAGGAACGCGAGCGAGCTAGAAGGGCGAGGGGCTGAGGGAACGTAAACCCCGAAGTCTCATTTCACGAGTCCGGCTTTGATAAGTATGTGGCCTTTGCCCAATGTTCAAGAAAGCAACACAATACACGGCAAAAAAAAAGAAAGCAACACAATAAATAGATGGGAAAATTTCATTTATGGACCACCGTTGAGAATTAATGATACCCAAAAGATTTTGAAAACTCATTGCAATCTAGGGGTCAAATTGAAACTAATTGGTTGAGGCAAAAGACACAAATGACCCTATCAAGAAAAGAAAAAATGCACCCATAGAAAGAGAAAGCGAAAAGAACCCAATAGAAAGAGAGCCCCTTAGCACGACGCGAAATATATCTTGAACCAAAATCCCTAGTTATGTGTGATTCCGACTCCTTTCCAACTGTCGGTGCCTCGCTAGCTCAATCTCAAACTCCCTTTCTCAATGAATGTTCATGCTGTAACCCCCTTTGTAATTATCATTCGAAATACGTGATTATGACAAATTAGATATCAATAGAAATTCAAAATACATTTAAAATCTCATCTTTACAATAGGGTTTTCAAAAAAACATCTTTTAAAATCTAATACACCTGGTTTCATATTCACATTTCGAATACAATTACCTCATGAAGATAAATCACATTCAAATATATCAGAGTGCACAACACAATCCATGACAAACCCCGGGTTCCATTGATTCTTTAAAGAGTATACAAATTCCCATTTAAGAGATTACACAATATCATCCTTGATATATATCCAAATACACATCCCAAATCCAAAGACAAATACAAATTATACAACACTTTCAATCTATAATAACCAACTACTAACTTATGCTCCTAACCAGGAACTTAACCCGCCCTTGGTTACTTGCTTCTTCTCTAACCGCTTGCCCTGTCTGAAAGGTTACTCAATGGAAAGAATGAGATTCAAAAGAATCCCAGTAGTAACAAGTCACTCATACAGTGCATAAACACATAGCACATATGATCATGTTCGGCAGCATCATAATGATTCATGGCTCACGCCACAAACGACAACACTCATGGCTATAAACACTATGCTCAGCTTTTGCTGCGATCTCAAAGTAACAGCTTGCGCTGTAAACACTATGCGTCAGCTTTCGCTGCGATCTCAAAGCATCACAATGTATCACTATGCATGACAAACATACATACAATGATTTACACATATCATAAGAGAAAGAGTCACTACCTTATTCTTTCCACGTGTGCTCCGGTATAAATAAATCACGATCAGGGCAAATACCAAATCCTGACAATCAAATCAAGGACATAGGGTTATTCCCTTTTCCAATTCCTTAACTTCCAAACATCAAAGTTTGTTATCATTTAAGACCTTTAGGTGGCTATTATAAGCCCAAACATATGCCTAAAAGGGTTGGGAAAGGCTATACCAAGAATCACCTTTCAAAAGTGCAAAATAATAATTTTTGGAGGTTGGCCGCGGCCAAAAATAGGTCAAAAATATTTGAGCCGCGGCCAAGAAAATTTTATTTCTTGGCTGAACTTCCAAAATTCATAACTAATTCCAGACCAATCGAAATGAGGTGATTCCAAAGCTAAATGAAAGGTATTTAAGTCCTATTCATAGAAAAAATATGGTCCATTATTGGAAATCACCACAAAAATATATAATTGCACAAAACTCAACACTGCTCCAAAACAGAGTTCAGTTTCGATCCCAAACTTTGGACAACCATAACTCCCAGATCAAAAAATGAACTGGCATAAATTATATATCCATTTTGAACCTTGGAATGTTAAATTTAAGACCGGAAAGTTTCATAATTTTCTGATATCATTTGCCCAGTCAAAAAGTCGTCACAATCAGACTGCCCAGCACAGACTTTCAATAGACAAATTTTCAGTTTTTCACAATTGTTTCCAATAGTTCCCATTTTCACATTAAACACCATTCCCACACAAATTTTCACAAGGAATCCATTAGAAACACCAAATTCACATCATATCGAGATGTTACCACATCATGTCACACAAATCACCATTCAGATCACAACATTGCACCACTTTCCATTTCACATCCAAAACCAAATCAAATGACATCAAAGCACAACTTGACATCATTTGCCACACAAAAAAAAATCCAATTCTCCAATTTCATACCACTTAAAATTCATCACAAAATCAGGGCAAATTCTACAAACCACAATACTCAACCAAAACTCACAAAACTTAGGTCAAAAGGCATCAAATACTCACATCTTCCTCTTTTCCAAATCAATTCATTGATTCTTCATCTTTCCAAATTCTTCAAGATCTCAAACACCTTCTTTCAAAAATATAAAACCATAGCAATGAAGCTCTTATAACTAGGAACAACATTAGAAAAAGGTATTTGAGCATTAGAGGCCAAATAGATCACTAACCTTAGGCTTTCTTCTTTCTCTTTCTTCCTTAAGCTCACGAAAATGGTGGAATGAAGAGAGAGAGATGAAGTAATGAAGAAGCATCAGATTTTTGGGCTTCTAATACACCTTGGTCAACTTTTAGAAGAGGAGAGGAGAGAAAAAAGCAACTTTGACACTTTGACCCAATCTAATGGCTCACAAGATGCCACTTGTCACAATCTTTTTACATCTCCCATAAGCTCACATACACTTGATTCCACCCTTTGATCTCTTTCACAAATTAATCCTAACCATTGATCTTTGAGTTACCAATGAGTTTCCTCTTCGGTAATTGATCAATTAGTCGGTAATTTTACCGTTTTGCCCCTGATTATGGCAATTCCTTTTGAATCACCACCAAATACATTATTCTTATTCCATTACACAAACCATGCGCCCTCCCCTTCTCTTTAATGCATTTTAAGCTTTGACACATAATTAAGCTTAAATGTAGGATTTGGGCACTAATTGTTACACATTCAAATCACATCACATATCGTATTCTCCAAAAGTGTCGGTTTAACTTTAATCACCTTCTCTTTTGAAGCCATTACCCTTTAATCGAATTTTGGGGTGTTACACATGTGTCTCTCTTTCAAAGATTGCTTCTCCCTTTTGCCTCTTCGTTGATTGTTCCCCTCTTGATGGTAAGTGCACAAATTTAACTCCTATCACCTCCTTCACATGAGTGCTCTTATTTGCTATTTGTTCTTCTTCTTTTGTTCTCATCTGTATTGCTTTTCTTGTTACATATGGCTTTACCCCCAAAAAAATGAGAAAGATTGAAAATTGTATGTTTCCATTGCTTTGAGGATGTTGGAGAATTCGTTGTAGAAAACTATAAGGCAGATGCTTTTTGGCTTTTTTGTCAATAACTATTGTTCATTGTTCATTATTCTGTAGTATAAGAGGAAGGCACAGTAATTACACAAAGCTTAGCTTAAGATATGGCTTGAAAAGCTAAGTCTTAGATTTTAAATGAATTAATCCAATTGAACGTCCGCTATATTGAACATATAAATTATAATAATGAACATATAAATGCATCTTTCTCAGAAGCTGAGAATAAATATTCAAAATACACTATCTATATTTGGGACAGTTCATTTCCATCCTTGCTTATAACTGAACATAGAACCTGCTTTGAAATATGTGCAAAACATGGTTTGGGTTGAATTTAATTATGCTATAACGTGATTCATGATTGGACGATTTATTTCCAAAGTTGGAAATGATTGTTCATAAGACTATTGTAATTGTTTATAGGACTATTCCATTTATTCATGACACGTAAGACACTTGTAAATGAGGTGAAGTTAAGAAATTAAGGGAAAATTAGGGTGAAGGACCAAGAAAAAATGATATTTATTGTACAGGACCTTACAAAATGTAATTATTTAGAAGGACCAAAATTTTAAAACATAAATTTAAAAATACTAAATTACCTTTGGTCAAATTTCATATATTCTCTTATTCAATGTCTCCCCCATTCTAGTTTAAAACTAATTTGAATTTTATTTTCTTCTAAAATTAAAATTGTCAAAATCATCATGACAGGATTTTTTTTAACTTTTATTTTTCACCAAAACCAACATAATATTTTTCTAACATAATTAAAACTAGTGAGTTTTAAAAATTTAATTTTGTTAAAAAATAAATCTATGTGAATTTTAAAAATAAAAAAAAATTCACATAATATTAATATATTTATCATATGATTATGTTGATGGAGAATAAAAGTTTAAAAAGGATCATGTCAATGATGATTTTGACTGTTTTAATTTTAGCAAAAAATAAAATTCAAATTAGTTTTAAAATAGAATGTGAGAGAGATTAAATGAAAGAATGTGGGAAGTTTGACTAAGGGTAATTTAGTATTTTTAAATTTATATTTGAAATTTGGTCCTTATAAACAATTATATTTTTTAACGTCCTTCATAATAAATAATATTTTTACTTGGTCCCTCTCCCTAATTTTCCCAGAAATTAATTTATCTTTTTAATAAAACTATCCCCCTTGTTCATAGAACTATTTGTTATGGGGGCTTGCAACTCATCAAAAAACCAAAACATGGAGTAATGTAACATAACTACTTGAAAGGAACAAAGGAGCTAGGAAAAGAAAATGATAATATTTCATTTTATAGATTTCACGTCAAACACTTATGTATTTGAATGTTCATTTATAATTGTAAGGAAGACTATATTTTGTTATATTGAATTATTGGTTCAGTAGTTATTGTTATCTGAAAGGTTACATGTAACCCCCTCCATAATTATATCCGAAACACGTGATTAAAAATGAAATAGAGACCAATAATAATCAAAATTCATTTACATTCCCATCCTTAAGATAGGATTTTCACAAATACATTTATCAAACATTTTAACCTGGTTTCACATTCATATTTCAAATACAATTAGTTTGTGAAGATAAATCACATTTATATAAATATCAGAGTGCACAATAATAATACCGGCAAACCTGGATTCATACCTTCACTAAAGATTCATAGGGCAATACGCCCTATACAATTCCTCAACGGGGATTACACAAATCCATCTCCAATACATAACCAAATAACCCAATAGACATCCAAGCACATATACATCCAATATCCAATTATACATTCTAATCTATCATCCGAACATATACAATTATCCCAGCATATAACAATAACCAACTACCAAATCCAAATGCCCATAAGGGATTCTCGCCACCCCTAGTCGCTTGCTCCTTCCTCGAGCCACTTGTCCTATCTAAAATGTTGGTAGGGGAGGGTGAGATTCTAGAGAATCCCAGTAGGAAACAGATACCAATATGCATGCAAGATAAGTGTTTAATGCATGACATGCTTGCATCACAATAACTTGTGCTCACATAATGATATATCCGCATGCTCAATGTTTCAACAACATACTCATGGCCATAGCATAAATAGAAACAGAGCTTCAATCATTCATATATGTTTCATATAATCAAGCAAAGCAATAACATGCATCAATACACAAACACAAATATCAATACATGCAGGAGAGGTAAGTTCCCTACCCTTATTCTTTCCACGTATGCTCCAGCATCGGCTACTCACGATCCAAGCGGATATCAAACCATGATCAGGGCAAATGCCCAACCCTATAACCAAATCAAGGATATAGGATCATTCTCTTTTCTAAATTCGCATTTTCATAACACTTAAAGTTGGTTACCATTCACACCCTTTAAGTGGCTATAATAAGGTCAATGAAAGCCTAAAGGATTGGGAAGTACTAGGTTGGAAATCACCTTTAAAAATCCCAAAATGCTGAAAATGGGGGTTGGCTGCAGCCAAGAACCCTCTGGCTGTGGCCAAAACACGCATAGAAGGTTTCTGGCTGCAGTCAAGAATTTCTGGCTTCGGCCAAAACGCACACAAAAACTTTTGTGCTGCAGCCAAGACTTTTCTGCTGCAGCCAAGGCAACTTCGGAAATTCATAACTAATTATAGAAAAATCTAAATGAGGTGATCCTAAAGCCCATTGAAATCTATTTTAGTCCTCTTCATAGGAAAAATATGAACCATTACTGGAAATCACCATACAAATCCCAGAATTACACAAAACGCATCACTGCCCCAAAACAGAGTTCTGTTTCAATCCCAAACTTTGGACAACCATAACTCACAGAATAATAAATGAAATGACACAAAATATATGTCCATTTTGAAGCTTGGGATGTGAAATTTAAGACTGGAAAGTTTCACAATTTTCTGAAATCATTTGGTCATTCAAAACTTCCACACAAATAAACTGCCCATAACAGAGTTCCAAGGGACAGATTTTCCAATTTTCTACCAAAGTGTCCAATGACTCCAAAATCATTAACCAAACCTATTCCCATACAATTTTTCACAAGGAACACAATGGTAACCTCAAAATGACCAAAATCACAACCCATTTACATGCCCTGTTTTGACCAAAGCACAAAACCAACACAAAAGGTGCCAAACTTCACATTTAAGCTTCAATACAATTCTATCAAATCAAAACACTAAACAAGGCACCATTTCCATAACAACAACATACCATACTCCCCAAGACCCTAAATCACGAAAATTAGGGCTAAAATTCCAGAAATTCAAGGCCTAACCAATGGCCACAAAACTTATATGAAAATGAAGCTTTCACTTACCTCAACAACTTTCCCAAAGGCACTTCATGATTCTCCAACTTGTACCTTTTCGTGATTCCTCAAATCACCACCAATGGAGAAACTACAACCAACAAATTGAAGGTCTCACTCCAAGGAACAACTTTATAGAAGGAAGTTTTGGCATTAGAGGTCAAGATCTTACCTTTTGTACAAGCTTTTCCTTCTTCCTCTTTGGTCTCCAATGGCGAAAATGGAGAGAGAAGAGAGAGATGAGTGTGTGATGATGAAGATGAGGAAGAGGTGCAGAATTTCTGCCCCTCCCAAGCCCTTCCATGCGCATGAGAGAGAGAGAAAAGAGGGAAAATGAATAAAAAAATGGTGCTTTTACTTTTCATCTCATCTCTCTTCATCATCAAGTGACACTTGTCCACATTTTATGCATTCTCATAAAGTAAGTAACCACTTAGTTACTCTACTCATTCCATTAGCCATTTAGTTACATATCTCATTTCTCCTTAGTTAGTAATTAATCTCTTCCATTAATCACTAATTTAGAGCCATTCTTTCAATTTTCCCAACAATTATGGAAAATTAATTAATATTGCCACCAAAACACATAATTATTCCACTTAATCATCCACAAGAATTGTAATTAGCCCTTAATTGAAATTTGGGGTGTTACATTACATGCACGAGAAGTTGATTTTCCTAATTTGCAAGTATCTCATACTTGATCAACAAGTGGAATAGCCTTATGAACAAGATAAAATATAATAAAACATTTGCATGATTAATTATCATAATGAACAAGTGAAATAGCGCTATGAACAAGTGCAATAGACGTTTGAATAAGTGAAATCGCTACAACATAGTTGCAAGTGTATTATGGTCAATGAATAAGTATGAGTAGATCTATGAACAAGAGAAATAGAGCTATGAACAAGTGAAATCACTACAACACAGTTGCAATTTTATATACTTAATGAACAAGTCGAGTAGACCTATAAATAAGTGAAATAGAGCTATCAACAAGTGCAATAGACTCTTGAATAAGAGATAACATCCTAGAAGTGTTTATACTACAATAGACTACAATTGCAAGTAATTTCATCCTAATACTTGGGACACTTTTTCTCCAAGTACCATCATGAAATTGATTATTCATTTATAAGAGCTTACAAAATAGCATACAAACAACTTTGCATCCGATCTCAAAAAAGGACGATATGCACATCATAGCTTCTTTCCGAACCATCCAAAAAAATTTAAGTTGGGATATATATCAATATACAAAATAACAAAAAGCTGTATATAATACCAAAAAAGGACTATGTTCATCAATTTTATCAACAAAGATTGGGGTTCCTGCAAGTCTTCCTAGTATGACCAACTTCACCACATCTTGAGCAATGATGCACTTTTTTGTCTTGAAATTAAGATTCAATCCTGTGAGCTCTTAGCCTTCTTGGAGAACAAGAAGTCATTGGTGGCTACAACAAGATGGTTTCTGAGTAATCATCGTATCTTAGTGAGCTTAATCTAGGAATGTCATGGGTCTTAGCTAGAATCATTGGTCTGCTGTAAATTTTTTCTTGAGTTGGGAGTAAGAAGCAATCCTCAACATATGCATAAACATTTTTGTGTATCTCCTTTATTGTAGCTCATGCAAGTGGGCATGACAATCTTGACAAGAGCATTGGCGTAATGCAAGATTTACTTGGATATCTCCTCTATAGAAGATGCAAAATAATTGCTTTCTCTAACTGCTAGCCATATCTATTGCTGCACATCATTAATATCTAAACTTCAATAATAAAACAAAAAAATTAGTTAACAAATAAAAATAGCAACTTGAACACCTCTATTTGCAAGTGTTTGACTCATCTTGAACAAGTGCAATTGTCATTTGAACAAGCACTACTACAAAAAAACAATAAGTGTGCTTATTTTTAAGAATACTATGGTATTTGGGAAGCGTTATAGCTTGTTTCTTTTTTAAAAAAATAGCTTCATATAGCGCTTCCCTAGGGAAGGGCCATAGGAAGTTATGGGAAACGCCATAGGAAGTTTTGTTTGACTCATCTTGAACAAGTGCAATTGTCATTTGAACAAGCACTACTACAAAAAACACAATAAGTGTGCTTATTTTTAAGAATACTATGGTATTTGGTAAGCGCTATAGCTTGTTTCTTTTTTAAAAAAATAGCTTCATATAGCGCTTCCCTAGGGAAGGGCCATAGGAAGTTATGGGAAATGCCATAGGAAGTCTTGTTGTAAAAAATAATTTTGCGCAATTGTTTCTTTTTCCTAGTAAAACCCTATGCATTTACAGTCAAAACCCATAGCAAAAAGAACAAAACCAAACACGAATCAAACCAAACCAAAATGAGATAACTCGAAACAAATAACTAATTTATAAAATCACTACTAAATGTATTTAATTACAACAATTGTAATATACAACACATAAAATTCATGACATATTTTAACTTTTTTTAAAAAAAGAATAAAACGTACGAACTTAAGCTTCTGTATATAAAAAAGGACTTACAAGCTAGGGAGCTTCTGTAGGAGGTCAAGACAAGAAGGAAAAAAAGCATGTTGGAGACCAAGCTTTAAACTGCAATGGAAGTGGCAACCAAATGTTGAAGAAATGCGCACGTGTAGAAGAGAAGAAATAACAAAAAAATGGGGAACCAAGAAAACTTCTACTTGCTGCAATAAAAGAGAGGAGGGAGTAGTAGGGACAATGGTGCCACAACTTTAAAATAGAGAGAAGGAGTGTAGACCATATTATGTAAGAAGAGGGGAGTGGGAAGAATGATAAGGAAAGGTAGTGATGAGGACGAAGGGATAAGGAGTGGGAACCAATGAAGTTGAGATTTAGGATAAGATTCTGAGAAATGAAGAGCTGAGAGCATGCAAAGAAGAATATATATGGCGGTTGGGCAAATGTTTTAAAAAATAGTAAGCCTTATATGGCACTTGCTCAAACAAGTGCCATACAAGGCTTTAGGGAAGCTTTGGCGCTTACCTAGGCAAGCACCATAGCTTCCCTTTATTAAAAAAAACTTTTTAAAAAAAAAAGCCTTAGAAGACACTTGTTTGTCAAGAGTCTTGAAAGACCATGGTCTTAGAAAGTGCTTGGCTTCCAAGTGCCTTCTAAGGCCATAGTAAGGCCTTGAAATATTCAAGCCATAGCAGCCTTGAAGTTCAAGCCACAGGAGCACTTTGTATGGCGTTGGACTAAATAAGTGCCATATAAGCCCTTGATTTTTTTTTAAAAAAATAAGGCTAAGCAAGTGTCACAGCTGGTCTTTTATTTCTTTTTTAAAAAATAAAGGCCTTGTACGGTGTTTGTTTAGGCAAGTGCCATACATGCCTAACACTAGCTATGACACTTATAGTAGGAAGTGCCACAGCTTCTAAATATCTATTTTTTAAAAAAAGCAATTATCTGTAGTAGTGCCATAAGAGGGACACCACTAAATCCCTCTTTTGTAGTAGTGAAGACAAACTAATTGATCGACAAGAAAACATAGCAGCTTTAGCAAGCCCCATTTTCAAATGTTCAATGCCTCATGAACAAGTGTAATTGTCATATGAACAAGACAAACTAATGGTAACAAGCTTGAACACCTCTAATTTGCAAGAGTTTCACTCACCATGAACAAGTGCAATTGCTACTTGAATAAGACAAACTTATTGGTTGACAAGAAAACATAGGTGCTTCAGCTAGTCTGATTTTCAAATGTTCAACTCCTAATGAATAAGTGCACTTCTTATATTAACAAGACAAACTAATTCGTTGACAAGAAAACATAGGAGCTTCAGTATTCTAAAATGTCAGGTGCGTTTCACCCTATGTAACATATGCAATCACTCATTCATTCCATACCTATTTCACCAAGATTATAAACAACTTGCAAATTACGAGTCTTTACTACTTTGGATGAAGAAGATGAGACTTTCTAAAAGGGAAGTTTAGACTTTACCTCAACCCTGATGTGATTCCGACTACTTGCATGAATCAACGACAACGAGACTCCAACTACAACAATCACCGATTAGCGACTGTTCACAAAACTCAGATTCTAATGGAGAGAAGGTAGAGTCACACGATTTCATACTTGATTCATCCTTGCATTATTAACTAGCTCCTCAAGAACCCAAGGTAGATGCCATAGTTGGGATGCATTTGGTGTTCAAATGGGTCTCTCTTTCCATCAGATGCATTTGGGTCTCTCTTTTCCATCTGCTGCATTTTTCCTTCTTTCTAATATGGCTATTTCTATCTTTTGCCTGAACCAATTAATTTCAGTTTGGCCCCTAGGGATTGCATTGAGTTTCCAAATCTTTTGGGTGCCAACTGATATTAATTCTTTACAGTGGTCCCTAAATGAAATTTTCCCAAAATATACTCAACAATAAAAAATTTAAGGGAAAAATCCTAGAAAATTACTTCCAGTACCTAAACCCTAAATGTCAAATCAAGGTTTCAAATTTCAATAATGGGCTAATGTCCATTTATGTCTAGTAAGTTGTCACAAAAGTTTTAATTTTTGCCTTGGATGTTTTTTTTTAGCAATGTCACCCTAGAAGTTTCCAAATCGTAGAAATTTTTCCGTGGCTGTTATCCAAGTTAATTTTGATCGTTGGTTGACCAAATATATTGAGTTGGCAGGTCCATGTGTCATCCACGTCATTCTTGTTCTGGGTTTAGGTGCAAAGTTGCTCCGGAAGTTTTCACTCAAGAGCTATGTTGCCTGGGAAGTTTACAAATTATAGCATTTCACCTCAGCTATTATTCAAGTTAAGTTTACACCTTAGTTGCCCAAATATACTTATTTGACCAGTCCATTTGTCATCCACTTCATTTTCCAAGTTAGATTTATAAATAAAGGCAATATTGAACCCAAAATATTTCCAAGGCAACATTGCTTCTAAGTGAAAATTTCCAAGGCAAATGTGCACCTTAATAAAAATGACATGGATGACACATAGACCTGCCATCTTAATATATTTAGTCAACAAAAGGTCAAACTTAACTTAGATAACAACTGGCGCAAAATTGCTATGATTTGAAAACTTTCAGTGTGACATTGCTTAACAAAAAAAGGTTCTGGACGAAATTGAGATTTTGTGACAACTTCTAAGGTAAACATGGACCTTGACCCTAATCAACCTGAAATTTTAAAATATGGGTTAAAGGACAAAACTACCCCGAAAGTTTTCTGCTGAGGAGCTATGAGAACTAGGAAGTTTTTGAAGGGGCAATTTTTCCCTCACTGTTAGATTTGACAATTAAATTTGACTTAGATATACACGTGGCACCCAATATTAGCCACCTCATCATCTAGCATCAACAATAACTTGCCACCTCACTCTTTCTCCATAATAGGTTAGAACCCTTCATTTTTCCTCTCTTTTTCTTTTCTGATGTAAATGATCGTCGGTACTAGAAAGAATCACAAATCCTAGCCACCTTCTCTTCTCTCATCAAGAAAGTATCCATCTTTCCTCCTCTTCAGAAATCCTCCTCCAAGAAAACATAGATAGAGACAAGTGTATGGAAAAGTCTTAGTTCTTCAATCCAGAAAAGACTATGTCAATCAAGTGAAGGCATGAATGGTGTTCAAGGATTTGTTGGAGATGCAATTCAAAACATGATTGAGCAAATCTTGGAATCAACCTTGGTCATTTAGCAGAGTTGGAATCAACGACTTTGTGCGGAGAAATACTTACATACTCTCAAAGTGCCACATCATCTATGCTCTAGCCAATTAAAATGCAACACCTAACCTAAATTTAATCCTAGCTGTCACTCTAACTTTTCCTAACAAAAAAAGCCCTCCCCTAACCTGTTAGATATGAATAGTTTTGATGATGTCAAATATAGATGTTAAATATGAGCAAAAAGTTTGTATGATATAATTATCTTCTACATTGACTAACTACTATATTTAATGTTGCATATCTTGTAGATTAGTCATAAACCCGATTATGGGTTGATGTTATAATGCCTCATATGTGGAGAATGATCATCAAGAAGAAAATCAAGAGACAAGGGATTGAAGAAAGAAGGTATTGCAAGAACTAATCGGAATATCAAGCAAAGATTGAAGAAAATTAAAGATATTCAAGAAAATATCTAGTTGGTTTATGAAGAACGATCATCAATTCAAGAAGATATCTAGTTGGGTTATGAAGAATGATCATCAAGTGGCAAAACAAGAAGAAAGAGATTGAAGAAAGAAGAAGAGAGAGATGAAAGAAAGTAGAACTTACAAGATCACATGAGAATATCAAGATCCAAGCTATTAGAAGTGATATCGGAGGTTTCTATGGTCAAACGGAAGTTGGAATGGGTCAATACGAAGCTAACATGATGTATACGGAAGTTATGGTGCCTCTGGGGATGATTACTCGAGTAATAGGGCACTGCCTCATTTTGGAGGTGATTACTCGAGTAGCTACTCGAGTAATATGCCGGGTTACTTGATGAATCACTCGAGGCAGCACTTGAAGTAATGGGCACTCTGTTTTAGCGTGGCAGAACAGAGGTTCGGTATTTTGATGATATCTCTCCAACCACATGTCGGATCGAACTGAAACTGGTAGCATATGAAACTAGACTTCCAACACAAACTTTTGACACCAATATCACATTCAAAAGAGTTCAGATGAGAGAGATATAAGCTTCGAAAGTTGACACATGAATCAGCATCATATTCCTGGACAGCTTTGGTATTTTGGACATAACTCCCAAACTACACATCGGATTGCAACGAAACCAGTGCCATATCAAAGTAGGCTCAAAGAGCTTTCCATGGATATATAATTTGTCACATTTGAAGCTATATCCTAAGAGCTATGCCATCTGGAAGTTGCTGCTCGTGATTTCAAAGATTGTCTAAGAACAGTAGATATTCTTTGGATCATAACTTTCTGTACACAACAAGTTTGGAGCTGATTCTTGTTGCGTTGGAATGTAAACGATGAGATCGTTCCGATGATATATAATTTTCCATGTTTCAAATCAAAATCAAGAATTCACTTGAAGTAGCCACTCGAGTAACCTATGAAGAAAATTGTACCATACTCGAGTAGGTACTCGAGTAATCAGATAGAGAACTTCCAGTTGCTCTCGGCCTGCCAACGTTACTCGAGTACGCACTCGAGTAATCAGGGAAATCACTTCCAGTTGCTCTCGGCATTTTCAATCCTGCCAATGTTACTCGAGGAGCCACTCGAGTAAAGCACTGTGATAAGCAAAACTTGAAGGTAACACTCGATTACTCAATTAATCTGCAATGTTATTATCACACTTCACTCGAGGCACCACCCGAGTATGTAGAGTTATTTAGAAGAGAACTTCAAGTCACTACCCGAGTATGCAGAGTTATTTAGAAGAGAACTTCAAGTCACTACCTGAGTAAGCTATGCAGAAAATGGAAGGCCACTCGAGTAATGCTTCCCAGGAAAACAGAACAACGTTCCAAAGATTCTGGAAATCAATGAAATGATCATATAACTCATTCTTCTTGCTTCTAATCACTCTAACACTTTATTGTACTAGTGTTTAATGTATTTCTCCAGGAATACAATGAAGATATGATGTGAAGAGTCAAAAGGTGAATTTACGGAAGCGGAGCGTCAACGTTATAACGGCTAGTTTTCAAATTGAAGAAGCCACACTCCAACGGATATATTGAAATGCTCAAACAGTCATCAACCTTCATCAACTATAAATAAAAGAGCATTCAGAGTTCAGAACAATGAACAAAGACACTACAACGAGAAACATGCAAAGATCATGAATCATCTACTCCAACCCAACTACTCTTTGTTCTTATCCATTTTCTATATCATGTATATTTGATAGAGAGATTATTTTAATTGTGTTTCAGTATTCATCTATTCACTTCTGAGAGAGAAGATTGACTGTAATTTTTCATCATCAAAGTTGTATCCTTACGGGGTGTGTAAGGAGAGTAACTCGGTTGTAACCTTACGGTGTGTAAGGGGAAGTAACTCAGTGAGAGATTTGTAAACGGCTTCGCAAGTGCCCAGCTAAACTTGTGGGTTGTAAAGGCTTTTCTTGTGCCTGAATTAAACAAGAAGATAGTGGATTTGAAAATCTCAGGAGAAGCTTGGGGACTGGACGTAGGCCATCGCAGATTGGACCGAACCAGGATAAATCACAGTTTGCACACTCTCTTCCTTAAACTCTTGTATTTCCAGCATATATTAACTGTTGATTTATGATTCATTACTTTCATATTTATTGCTTCCTCTAAGATGTAAAATGATTTTCAAAGTTCTTAAAATTTTTATGTTACACCCAATTCACCCCCTCTTGGGTGTCAGCTGGTTCTAACACAACCCACCCGCCCCTCCACCCCCACCATGCTCTTTTTCCTCCCAACTTCTTCACTGACTTAAAAATTTCTTCTTCTTCGACCTAACCCTCTGCCACAGTCTCCTCCGACCTCAATACCTCTTCCATCTGTTCTCATCCTTCCTCTTTGTTGATAAAGCAGCAACCAAATCTAATTTCAGATCTAAAAATCAGAATCACAAAATCCCAACATGAACGAGGATGTTGTGCTGCTGTGAAGGAGACGAGAAGACAAATATTGATTAGAGATGGTCATGGAGGAGACGAGGATTGGATTCAGAGGTTATGTGAATTGTGAATAGAAAAAGTCAATGAGAAATCCACACTATAATTATTGTTTGTTTTCTTTTGTTTTCAACCCAATATATGACGAGCTTCTTTGTGCTTAACCTTCAAAAATATTTGAACCCTTGCTTTTGGGAAAAATAATACCCAGATTTATCGAATATGCAGAATAATTTGTACTATTCACCTAAACAAACAAATTGATCTATTGTGAGTTTTAAATTTAGTTAGATGGAGGTTGTGTTCTGGAGCCCTACTTCTATGGAGTGAAAAGCCCATATCTGCAGAATTCTTGTTTAAATTTTGAAATAGCTTAAGAGAGGCAATTTAATGTGAATTTGATTTTGAGGAAGAAGAAAGCTTTGCGTCTATAGGGTACGACAAGATCTAGAGATGGAGAGGCGTGTGGGTTGGTGGGAGGGTTTTTTCTTTTTCTCATTTTCATGAAAAATAAAGAGTGACAACTAGGATTAAAGCTAGTCTATGTGTTGTATTTTAATTGGCCAGAGTAGAGATGATGTGGCACTCTAAGAGTATGTAAGTATTTCTCTTTTGTGGGATTATATATTGCTAAAAATTAGGAAGTAGGTAGCTAAAAATCAGGAATAAAAATTAATGGTGATTTTATTTCTTAATTTGGTTTATTTATTTAATTTAATTTTGTTTCTCTTCTATGGAATTAGGATTTTATTTCTCACGATTATTCATAGATCATCAGATCTCCCCATTTTGCAACACGGATGCCATCGAGGCTGACGGCCCTCACTAATTTGAAAACAACTGTCATGGTCATACGATTTTCGGGTTTCGCTGAGAGATGGCGAGAGAGAGAGAGAGAGAGAGAGAGGAGAGGAAGGGTTTATTAATCGTGTGGACTTTTAGATTTCAGTTTATTGCTAGTTGCTTTTTTGGCTTTGTTTCGATTTGATTTAGATTTGGCTTGGGCTTATTAATTTCAGATGATATGGATTTCTTGATTTGTTGTGTTTATTGATTTTTCTATTCTCCAAAATGTGTATTGTACGCTCTCCTCTTTCTTCTTCCACTATTACAAAAGAGGGATCTAATGCCACATCTTTTTTGGAGTTTCTTCAAAGAAGCGCTGTAGATAATAGGTTTTTTTTAAAAAAAAATCAGAAGCTACGACGCTTTCTAATATAAGCGTCAAAGCTTAGTGTTAGGTTTGTATGACACTTTCCTAAACAAGCGCCATACAAAACATTTATTTTAAAAAAAAGAAATTCCAAGCTACATCGCTTCTCAAGAAAGCGTTATAGCTGGTTTACTTTTTTAGCATTTTTTTATTTTAAAAAAACCTTATCTAGCGCTTAAAAATAAAATGCTAGATAAGGGTGAGAGCAAGTCAACAAGATATTATTATTCAGAATCTTGTGTTATAGCAAGTCAAAAAAGAAATCATCTACTTCGTTCTTGAGTTCCAAAAAAAACAAAAAATTGGCCCTTAACCAGCATTTAATCATGAAGTGCCGGCCAAAGCTAGCCTTAACCGACACTTGATAATCAAGAGCCAGCTAATCTTGGAGAGGCCTTAGCCGGCACTTGATAATAAAGCACCGGTTAAGGCCAAATATACTCAAGGTCACCTTGAATATTCAAGGCGACCTTAAATATATAAAATACAAGGCATCAGGTGCCTTGAATATTCAAAGCACCTGGTGCCTTAGATATTTTAAGGTACCATGTGGTGCCTTGAATATATTTAAGGTTTTTATTAGGTGTTTGTTTTTTTTTAAAAAAAAGGAAGCTATAGCGCTTTGACAAAAAATGTTATAACTTCTTTACAATCTGCTATTTAAATTTCGCCCTACTGTTTTCATTTCAATCTTCCCGCGTTCTCTCTAACTCCTCCATTTTCCACAACTCTGTTGCAGTACAAAGCTTCCTCTCCCATATTTTTTTTCTTGTCTCAGCTTCTTTCAGAATCTCCCTAGTGTGTAGGTGTTTTTTTACTCAATATTTGGTACAGTTTTTCTTTTATAGTTAAAATCTGTCATAATCATATATGTGTGCTCATAATTTTTTCAGGTATTTATTTGAAGTGTCAACTTTGTCTTCTTGAACTTCCTATATATTGTAAGTTTTTTAATTTTTGAGCTTACAAATATAATAATATTTAGTTTAATTCATTCTGTGTATGATTTTTATGTAATATTATGAAGATCAACGTTATGCCCAATTGACTGATGAATAAGTGGATGAAATCATTGAGGAATAGTGTGAATATATGGTCAGACAATTAATTAATATTTAGGTACATATGTTAGGTTGTTTTTTTTTTTGCCTATTCTTATGTTGTTTATTCTCTTAAAATTAGTTGTACAATTACATAAATTGTAATTACATATATCTAGTACTAATTTTATGAATTAGTTATGTGTTATTTCATTCTAATTTGGTTTACTTTTTTTTTTGTATTATAAATTGCTATAGATTTTAATTAGTTGAGTTTAAGGAAACAATTATATAAAATAATAATAAAAAATTATGACATATTACGGCGCTTCTGGGGAGAAGTGTTGTAGGAGGGTAAATATCTCCTACGGTGCTTCCGGGGAGAAGTGTTGTAGGAGGCCCTTTAAAAAACAAAAACACTTGCTTTCAGAAATTCAAGAAGCGCCGTAGTTTACTTTTACGGCGTTGGAAGCTATGGATTTTGAAAAGCACCATAGTATTCATAAAAATAAGCGTCATTAACCAGGGGTATGAGGTTGAATGGTAAGGACTCATCTTCCCTTAACTAAGGTCGGGGGTTCGATCCCCGCTTGGGCATGGAAAAATGTTCAATCTCCTGGCTAGCTCTCCCACCCTTTGAGGTGCCTACCAAGGGCGATCCGGATTAGTCTGAAGCCGTTGATGTGCCTGAAAGATTGTCTGCCTTGGGATATTGGATGCACATGCAAAAAAAAAAGTGTCATTTATTATATTTTTTTTGTAGTAGTAGTGCTCCTATATCCCCCACTCTCTCTCTCTCTCTCTCTCTCAAATCTCTCCACTTGCATTTTTCTCAGACCACAAGGTGGACGCTTCTACAAAATCTACTCTTAGTCTCTTCCATTTTTTTTTATATTTTCTCCCATAAAAAATCTGGTTGGAAAAAAAAAAGATGAGGTGGCATGCCTATATGATATCCATTCATCATAATGGGTCAACAAACGGTTGACTGTTTAGGTATTTAATAAAAGAGTGAAATTGCTCCGTTTTTTGAAACTTTCAGGGGAAAACTACCCTTTATGAACTTCCTGTGTCTATAGCTCCTCAATCAAAACTTTCGAGGTATTTTTGCCCTTTAACCCTTCAAATATTGTGCAAATGATATGATTGCCCCTTACTTTTATGGGATAATTGCCCATAAATGCCTCATTAGAAACTTATTTGTCAAATGAGACTTGAGGGAAGATCTTTTGCACACAAGGAAATATTGTTCAAACACAAGAAAATGTCACATAGAGAATATATATTGAACAAAGGAGACAATTGTTTGAAAAAAAGGGAAAATCTTTTACACATGGGAATAGTATTAGCATCCATAGGTCTCATTTGACAAATAAGTTTCTAATGAGGTATTTATGGACAATTTTTCCTACTTTTATTTATTTTTTAAAAAATACTCTTTAAGATCGCTTCATCAATGACCATAGCTTTGATGTCGGCGACCATGCCGGTGCCCCGTCACTCAAGATTTAAAGCTGCGCTAGGAGCACCACCAAAAAAGTCACCATAGTTGTATATTTACTATTCCCTCCGGTCCTAATTATATGACATATTTACATAATTTTGGAGAAATTAAGAATAGTTGTTAAATTAGTTAATCTTATTTATTTTCCTAAAATGCGCTTATTTAATAAAGGTGATTTAGGAATACTACATGAGTCAATCATGGTCCTGTGAGTGTCCTTCTCAAGCACTATCTTTTGTCTACCCATGCCCTGCTCTGTGTCATCAATTAAAGAAAAAGAAAGTTACAATTTTTAAAAATAGAGATGATGATGATGATGATGATGATGATGATGATAGTATTAAATTGATTTTCTTACCCTTTATTCTCAAAAAATAAAAGAAACAGTAGAATTGAGGTGTATGTGATATTAATAAGTTGCAAGTATTACTCACTTTATAGAATGCATAGGTGTATTATAAAATTATTATTGTATTTCATTATTATTGAGAAAGTATCAATGGGGGTATTTTGGGAAGAAATTGACAAAAATTAAAACTTTGTCCTATAATTAGGATCAAAATCAACTCTCAAATGTTATCCTATAATTAGGACCGGAGGGAGTACATTTATTGCGCTATTCACTATTATAATTTCACCATTTACTATTTTGATTCAAAAATTCAAAAAATAAAAAATTTCATGGAGAAGGCTCCTGATGCTAACGAATTCCTCCTGCCCAAATTATAAAAAGTTTTTCAGAAGAAAATTCTGGCCTCAAATATGAGAGGTTGATAAGGCAATTAATTTCCTCTTTCCTCTTTGTTTTTTTTATGATTTTATGTAATTCAAGCTACTCAATCTGTCAATAATATCATCTTGTATTTTTTATGCCTTTTTATTAAATATCTCGATGGAATAAAGTATTCACGCACTTCAATTTGGTAAATGCCTTAGTCGGCTTGTTCTAGGGTCGTCGCTGGGACAGTTTAAATCCTGACGCAGACACATTCCATTGAGAATGATCTCAATTAGTACCATATTTAGAAAAGTGTCTAGAAATATCACTTTGCGCAATCTCAAATCATGATTAAGACGATGGCATTGTAATCTCATTGAGTTTGACAAGGGTTGTCCCCGAAACAACTTGTTCATAATTGAATTTGGTCATTCATATCTTCACATTTATTAGTCTTTCAATGCTCATTTGTTTTTCGGGGCAAAAAAAAAAAAAAAAAAGCTCATTTGTTTGGTTCTGCCACTTGGAGACCAATAAGATACCGATTCAGAGATGATACTAATGAAGCATGTTTCCTGCTCGTTCATGATTGATTGTCTGGATAGGCTTTTTTTTTTCCCCATAACATTGTTAAAACGGAGTTTAAATTTAGGCATGGACAAGAATATTTTGAAATTTTCTTTTTTAATTAACGGAATTATTGATTTAAATTTAAATTAACGATAACAGGATATTTTTTCCTCAGGAAACACCTTAAAAAGAACTTTAAAAATGTTAAAGGATAAAAAAGTGTTCCGAGTGTTTATAATGCTAGAGAGGTGTAATGGTTTGATTTGTTTTTTTCAAAATTAAATAGAAATTACATAAATGTTCCTCTGAGTTTAAAAAACGTGTTCCCATATTTAAAAGGGTTTAACAAATTTAAATTAAGTTTTAACAAGTTCTGATAAGATTTTCACAAATCTCAATTCAAAAATCATCACTTACTATAATGACACTAGGTGTTGATTTTCAATTCTTACAAGAGTTTCATAAGTTCAATAAAGTTTTAACAAATTATGATAATGTTTTACAAATTCTAATTCAAAATCACCATTTGCTACAATCATAAGGTATTGATTTCGATAAGGGTTTCACAAATTCAAATAAGGTTTTTATACATTTTGATATGATTTTCACAAATTTCAATTTAAAATTCATCACTTGCTATATTATCAAGGTATTGATTCTCACTTCTTATAAATGTTTAATAAGTTCAGATAAAGCTTTAATAAGTTTTGATAATATTTTATCAGAAGTGAAAATTAATACCTTACCATTATAGCAAGTGGTGATTTTTGAATTGAAATTTGTGAAAATTTTATCAAAATTTGTTAGAACCTTATTTAACTTGTTAAACCTTTATTAAAAATGGGAGTATGTTTTTTTAAACTCAAAAGGATATTTCTGTCATTTCCATTTAATTTTGAAAAGGACAAATAAGGCCCTTACACCTTTTTAGTATTATGAATATTCGAAATATCTTTTGTCCTTTATCGCTTTTAATATTCTTTTTTAGGGATTTTCTCTTTTTTCGTTTGCTTAACGGATGAAATTTTTTTATAGTTGTGAAAATTGTTAAAGTTTTTTGAAATGAAATATATTACATTGTTTTATAAAATATAAGTTTAAACTATTTAATTTAGTTTATTTAGTAAAATACATCATGATATTTCAATTCAAATTCTAAATCATTTTCAAATCTTTAAGTTTGGGAAGAATAAAAAAACATTTTGAAAATTTGTTGAAAACATTATATGTGAAGTTTTTTTTTTATAACTCACACAACAAAAAAACAAGAAATTAGAGACGGAATTATTCCGTCTCTTAACCGTCAATAAATCCGTCACTAATTTTAGAAACGGAATTAGAGACGGAATTTAGAGACGGAATAATTCCGTTGCTAATTTCCGTATCTAAAATTTTAGAGACGAAATCAGAGACAGAAATTAACGACGGAATAATTGTTAGCCATGTAGCTTTACCGCAAGCGTACGAGTCGCAAGTAATATAAAAAGATCGTTCCCACGAGGACTATGACAAAAATGAATTAATTATCTCAATTAAGTTATCAATCAGGTTAAGTAAGAATATTTTGAAAGAGATTTTACACTTAAGAATTAATTGATTAAATCGAAAACTTCAAGACAGGAGGAACCTAGGATTATCTATCCCTTATTTATTTCATTAACTAATTAATTTACTTTCACTAAGCAATAAAATGAAGATTTGTATTTGTCTAAGATTCAAAGACATTTGATAATGCTCTCTTGAGTCAAAACCAAATATTTATCCTAATAAACTAATCAATCTCTTGTATTAATTTATAAGGATTAACTTTAAACACCAATCTTAATATGACAATGTTATGTTAGTAACTATATCTCTATGATACTAACAAACAATCCGTTTAATACCTAAACCTCAAGTTTAACATGATTTTACTCAAATTCTACACTTAAATTATCTTTCTTAAGATTAATTTAAATGAACAAGATAACTAAATGGTGATCAGGTATTCAGAGGCATTAAGAGCAAAATAAAATCAATACAAAGATTCATTCGATACAAAAAGAGAGTAAATAATTATTTCAATCTATAAATAGGTTCAAGAAAATTCTAAAATGAGAAAATTAACTACTCATGTTCATTATAATCAAATCATAAAAATAGCAATAAAACATTCTAAATAGTTCAGGCTAAACACAAAGGAGATAAAGAGACCACGTCACTGCTGTCTCCAGGCTATAGTGAGTCGCTGCCGCCTTGCTGTTCGGTTCTTACTGTTTCCGCTTTAGCGTTCTATCTCGTTTTCCCCTCGGTTCTCAGCTCCGCGTCTCAGCGTTCTATTGTTCTTGGATCTGTCTCGCGTCTCCCCTTGAGCGTTCCGGTCCTCCTCTGTTTTTGCGTCTCCGCCTCGTCCCCGGATTACTCTCTGCTGTGTCCGCCTCTATGCGTCTCAGCACTCCCATTAATAGATGTATTTTTGGGCTCCTTTTCTGCTTGCATGGTCCACGTGTTTCTATCCGAAGTTGAAGATATACTATATCACATCTGTTTCATATATCTGTTAGTCCAATTCCAATCTGCATCTACATATTCGCGTGGGACCCATGTTTTCTTTTTGCTTTCTTTTTCTTTCTTTCAATATCCTTTAGAATGGTTTAGCACGTGGGGTCCATGTTCCAATCTTTTTTAATCCGAGATCTCCTTTGCAATATATCTTGCAATATAATATATATATATATATATATATATACTAATTAATTTATGCTACCTCTGTATCATGTCTTCAAATGCGCATGGATTCATGTAAATGTGATATATATATATATATATATATATATATATATATATATATATATTTTAACTTTTCACCTCCTAATTCTCATAATAATGTTTTCTGCAAAAATCAAATAGGATATGAGTAAATCTTCTATTAAAATCTCTTATTATCTCATATTTGACTTAAGAGAGGAAAATATATAAAAGATAATTAAATAGGTATTAAATATTAACAAATCTAGTGAATATATCCAAAATATATATCTATTTAATTATAAAATATATAATTATCAATAATTCCGTCGTTAATTTCCGTCTCTAAAATTTTAGAGACGGAAATTAGAGACAGAATTATTTCGTCTCTAAATTCTGTCACCAATTCCGTCGCTATTTCGTCACTAATTTAAGGGGTAATTTAATATAATTTTTTACAAAAATTAGCGACAAAAATTGTTCCGCATTTAAGTTTCGTCACTATTCCATCATTAATTCCGTCGTAAATTTGAAAATTTCAAATTTTCACTATTTAAAGAATAAATGATAATATAATTATATAAAATTTGTTGAGATATCACGAAGATGAATTCTTATGAAATGCATTCATATATTATAAAAATGGCATCGTTATGTGACTTTGTATTTGCTAAACAAACAATAAAATAATAGGGTTAATATAACTTTTGGTCCCTGAAGTTTGATCTAATTTTGGTTTTGGTCCCTCAAGTTTGAAATCGGTGGTTTTGGTCCCTGAAGTTTCACCCAATTTTGGTTTTAGTCCCTTAAGTTTGAAATCGGTGGTTTTGGTCCCTCAAGTTTGAAAAGGACTTTGGTTTTTTTCTGGGTCGGGTCGGGTTTCAAAAACGGGTCGTCAAGTCCTTTTCAAACTTGAGGGACCAAAACCAAAATCGGGTAAAACTTCAGGGACCAAAACCACCGATTTCAAACTTGAGCGACTAAAACCAAAATTGGGTCAAACTTCAGGGACCTAAACCACCGATTTAAAACTTGAGGGATTAAAACCAAAATTTGATCAAACCTCAGGGACCAAAAGTTATATTAACCCAAAATCATATATGAACTACTCTCTTTTAGAAATTAATATAATAAATGAAGAAAGAATAATTGTAGTGCTAATTTCTTGAAATTAATTAGACTGCTAATCAATTTATTCGTACACTTATTTATTAGTGTTACTAATATGATTTTTTTAACAAAATAAAAATACAATAGTTGTTTTGGAAGCTATATATAGTTATGAAATCCGTAGATAAAAATTAAAAAAAAAATACAAACAAAGAACACTAATATTTAAAAGTTAAAATTCATAACAACTCATGATACAATTTGCAAAATATAAACATCACAACTTGTTTCTTTGAGTTTTATGCAAAGCATAGGATTTTATTTATAAAATATTGAATTAGTGACAAATTGCAATAATGTATTCTACCATTTCAAATAATACATAAAACCATGTAAATAATTACTACTACATATATTATATGAATGTGTAATTAAATATTCATTTGATTGACAGTATAAATTCAATCTTGCAATTGTATTGAAAAAGAGTTTAATCTTGCAACTTGGCCAATCTATTTCAAAATATAAGTCTAGTCTAAAATTTAGAAACTGTAATTTTTTTTTCTTATGTTGTTCTTCTATACAATTTATAACTTTATAAATAAATATTTTGTTATCATTGATGTAATAATATTAAGTTTTGAAATTAGTTCAATGTTAAATACTCATTTGATATGTTAATTGAGACTAATAAGTAGAATTAGAATGGTAGTCGATAGGCCAAAGCAAATAATAAAGTCAATATGAATTTTTTTTTGTATTTTTACCATCTCACCCTTAATTGTACTCTGTATTGAGAAACAATTCCGTAATTGTGAAGTACATATGTCACGCTTGCTAGCCGGAAGGAACCTATAAATAAATGTATTTATGCTTCATATACCTTTAGGAATTTCATTTACTTCATTTTGTGTTTTTCTAAGCATATCAAGATTGTTGAATACTAAATCAAAGGTGGAGCTAATATGTGCAATTATTGTGCGAACTTAGTTTACCATGTCATATGTGGTATAATTAGTTAAAATACAACAATTTAACTAATATTAATCCTAGTTGGCTGCTCATTTGATTCACATTTTTATTTTTCTTAAAAATTCAAATCTTTTAATTAAGATTTTACAAATAAAGAAAAAATAAATATTGTGCAATTTTTTAATTTTTGTTAATATATCAACTAATATTTAAGAGGTGCCAAATCAGCTCATGAATTGTTATATTTTAATTGATTAGGTTACAAATAACATGACGGACTAGATTGATACAATAATTTATAGGGTTGATATAAACAATCGTACATTCCCTTCATTTACAAAACTAAAACAATTTCCCCTCCAAATTTATGCAAATTCCGTCCATATATTTGAGTGTTTTTTTTTCAAATCCCACTTCTTCTTAATTTCTAGGGCTCTCTCGTTCCATCACATATCTGCCGTCTTTGGTTCTTTCTCTTAGTCACTTGTTCAGCCTCACAAAGTCACTGACTTCTCCTCTCTTCATCGGCAGTCACAGCTCTCCTCTCTCTCGGAATCATTGAGTCACCGTTTTCTCCCTTCTCCGTCAGCCATTGTAGCTATACAATTTGAAAATTCACCATAATTTAGAACAATAAAGTAAAATATATTTAATTAGTCAAAAATTAAAATTAGAACCATAGCTCTAACCAATTTGATTTTGAGTTGATAACTTCATTGTTATGTGCCTCAAATTATTTTTCTTAAATTTATTGAAGTTATATTATTAAATTATAAACATTTTGTAAACTTAAAAATATCAAATTATTTTAAATTATACTTAGAAATTAGAATTGATAATATTTTATTGAATATATCACTGTATATTAATTCAAAAATTAATATTAATTCTTATATTCAAGTCTCACACACACACGTATCTATATAATCTGAAGGTTTCACAATAATTTAGAAAAAAAAAGAATTAAAACGAGATCTAACCAATTTGATTTTGATCAATATTATAGCTTTATCATTAAGCATATCACATTATTTTCCTTATGTTCATTAAGATAGTTAAACAAATTTAATTTATATATTACTTTTAAAAATCAAAATATTTTTTCATACATGTTGATAAGTTAAATTAATTAGTCTAATTTTAATTGACTTTTTAAATTTGTAATTTTTTTATTTAATAAATTATTATCTACTATGACCCTAAATATAGGATATAATTTAAAATATAAATTATATTATAAACTATATTTTATATTTAAAAATGGAGGGAGTATTTGACTATTTGTGCGTCAAAAATTCCCCGCCCCCAAATCAAAGCCATTGAGTCATCGACCTCTTTGTAAGCAATGCAAAGCCATTGAGTCGTCAACCTCGAGGCTTCTAACTTCTAAGTTTCGAGGCCTAATTCCCTTCCCAGTTCGGCAGTTCCCATCCTCTCTTGGCGACGGTGAATCTGCTTGAGGACGCCGAATCTTGGTCTCTCATCCCCTCCCTGTGCGATGGATGACGCGTCGCTTCCTCTCTCAGCATCGGCGGCAGTGACTCTGCCTGAGGAGTGAGGACGCCTATTTTCGGTCTCTCATCCCCTCCCTGTGCGAAGGACGACACGCCACGGTGCTCCTGGCGCGCATCCCCTCTCTCAATTTCTTCTCCAAATCCCTAATCTCCATATCGGATAGTCAAGATCTGTAAGTGGCAAATGTTTCTTTGAGTTGGCTTTTTTTTCTTTGGTCTTCCTCCTAATATATTTTATATGTCAGTGCTTGCTTCAGTTGAGTTGGCAAATGTTCCTTTGAGTTGCCCCTGAATCTTTCTAGTTTCAATCTCTAGGCCTTGCACTCTATCCTTTTTTGGCTATCTTTTAAGCGAAAAATCAGTATACACACAATAGCTGCCATATGATTCCTTCTATTGCAGGGCATGCCAGGTCAGGAAAGATTTCGTTTCTGGTATTTAGGATTTTGTGTACCAAGAAACTCGTCTTTCAGGCCAATGAAATTGTAATATTGAATCCTTGCAATTATTAGTTCAGTAGGAAGAAGAATAACTTCATTTGATAAACATAAAACAATGAAGTAATAGTAGTTATATTGAATGCTTCCACTCTAACATGATTGGTCACATACACTAAACTTGAGGGAAATTACTATATACATACATACATATGTGTATATATAGACACACATATGGATTGAGCTTGATGATATAATTTTGTTAATAACCCTACTGATATAGTGATCGACTTTTTGGGTTTATTTTCAATAATTCTGCTCTTGTTTTCTTCATGGGAAGTTGTGCTAAGATTTCATTTGGTTTTCTTAGACACGAGAAATTTAATGATGCTGAGGCTGCGATCTCTGGATATAATTTGTTAGCTTTGTATCTTGGGTTTTGAGCAAATAATTTCTTTGGCTTATGCAGGTGGTATTTGCATCTTTTTCTGCTGGGTCAAAAGCTTGTCTGTACAAGGTAGTTCAGGTAATTTCTGTCACCCATTCTTATGTTTGGTGTAGAGAATTTGGCGGTTGAAGTTTGTATATTCTGCTGGATTAGAATTGCTCATTCTTATAGATTTTCATGTACATGCAGCTTATTGAGGGAAAATGTGAAGGTCAGCTCTATCTGGTAATGCATTTTCCTTGTTGATAATGGGGTTTTTTATATCCTTTTCTCATTCCTTGGTTAATGATGTCTTCTAATTTTTTACCATCTAGATTTTATTATTTATTGTTTTATCATGTGCAGCATAACTATCAACTGCTCAGGAACTTTGTTTCTGGACACATCTATGATTCTGGCCCGCTAGATGTTACAAGTGATTTTGGCATCCGCTTTGCTCTTCACCCAGCGATTGTAAAAGTGCCAGGACCATCAAAGGTTGTTTCCTGGATGGCAAAATGTGTGGCTTCTGGTTTTGACGCTTTATACCTAACCAGGTTTGAATCCCTAGCTGCTGAACATTGGCAAGCTTTGTATTCTTCTATTGTAAGTATTTATTCTGCCCAGCTGGAGATTATTTTTGGGTATGATCTTATTGTTCTAATTCATCCTAATTTCATTTTTCTCTTCAGAATTTTGGAGCTCCATTTCTCATTTTCTGTTCAGAGAAAGATGACATCGTGCCATTCCAAAGTATCCATACTTTTGCCCAACGATTACAAGATCTTGGTGGAGATGTTAACCTTGTAAAATTGAGTGGCTCTTCCCACTTAGGTTTGTCTGATACGTTTTTTGGGTTATATGCTTATATTCACTTTCATGCATTGCTACCAAAAAAATTGTTGGTTGTAATGCTGACTTCTGCGTTATTGACTCAAATGATTTGCAGTCAAAGGTCGCTGCATGCATTCTGGAAGCTTAAGATTATAGTCTTCATATTTTTCTATATTATTTGGGCATAGTCTTCCTTAGTGTAGAATAAACCAGTGTAAGCACTTGAAACAGTCTAACTCCATTAATTTTTCTGTTGTTCCAGGTCATTACAAGCATCCTCCTCCTCTGGCTCTCTTCCGGCGGGAACATCTGCCATCTCCAGCCACCACTGTCATAATCTGACTCTTCCTTTCATTTGCTTGATTCTGACTTCCCTTCATCTGTTGTTCTGTTCACCACATTCCCATCGCAGCACAGACGCCACCTGACTTCAAGTTACTGACTTTCTCCCTCACATACTTTTCTGGTTTTTGATTCGTTTCATAAAATTTTCAATTTCATTAAGGCTTTTCTCCCTCATATACTTTTTTGGTTGGTTCAGTGTTCAATAGGACTTCAATTGTGTTCGTTCCACTTTTCTTATGGTGAAGGATAGTTGCGTTGCTTGTGTCACAATTGGCATTGCAATTGGTGGTGTTGTTGGCGGCGCTATTGGTACTTCATTTTATTTCCTATGTTTTTACCTTTTAAGCATAATTCTTTTGATTCTTGCCTTTCATCACCTCACTATTTTGTTGAACTTTTTATTCTCCTTTGATGCTTTATGCTTCATCTAGTTCTGCATCAAGTTTTAATTGATTTGAATTATTATTATTATTTTAAATAAGTTCAGGCAGGTTTTATTGGGAAATTTTGTTCTTTCACTTGTTTTTCGGAGTTGTGTTTACGGTTAGGATCGGTAGGCACAACGGAAGAATTTTAAAAATTTTCACCGATTCTAATCGAGGATCTATCAACGGCGTTTAAACTAAGTTGGAAGGATTCATATCTTTTTGATGATTCAGAGTTTTCACGATCTCTAGGAGCCAACACGTCAGGTTCGCTTCCTCTACCGGTATCCACACGAATGCTATCCAACCGAGACTGCGTGCTAGCGCCTCTAATGTCTCCTAGGGTTTCACTTGCGGCTCTCAATTCTCATGTGCATATGAATATATCTGCTCTATCAAGTTTATAACCTATGAGCGCTATTTTCAAATTTCAAAATTAATCATCATTAATTTCGAAATTAATTAACAATTAATTATCTTGTTGAGCTAATTAAATAAATTCAATTTAAATTAAATCTGTCCAACAGTTTTAATTTAACCTATTTATTTAATCCAAATAAAGAGCCATTAGATTTAATTTATCTTCATAAATTAAATCTGAGACACTATATCTCTATTATGTTAGTTATTAAATTTAATATATCTTAATAAATTAAATTTAAAACTAACACAATATAATAATATCATAATATATATATATATATATATATATATATATATATATATATATATTTCAAAAATATATATATCTATATAATATTATTAATGAATTTTATATTTTATATATATATATATATATATAAATATAAAATTCATTCACCTTAAATTAAACATTATCTCGCGTTGGGCCATTCTTGTGTGCGACCCTGTAGGCCTATATGAAGTTGGCAGTGGACCAATAACTATACTAACCCAAAAGTCGCAAGCGGCCTCTAACAAGACATTATGACTACCCAATTCATATGAGGATCGTTATCACGATGCAACCTGTCATACAACCATGTCACATCCCTTTTGTCACACGATATATCGATCAAGGATAAGGCATGGATAATGTCATCCTCTTGTTCCTGACCATTACTTTCTCGATTCTTGAGTAGCCTGATAACAGAGACAAAAACTCCTTTCATCATAGTATGGCTATATATTTCTCAGACTCACTCATCGAGGGGCCCAGTAATATCTCTCTACTAATGTGAGGGACAAATTCCATCTTGATCATTCATATTCCTCTGCATGAAAAACCACCAAGTCCGATCGTAGCCTTTATCATCACCCGGTCAAAAATGACTTTTGACTAGTTCAAAGCTTAGCAACTCTCATGTAGGAATCTATGATGACCTTAGGTCTAAGGGCATTGTGACGTGGTTATATATGAGAAAAGCTTATGACTTGATCCATATAGCTTTCTCATAGTGGGTCGGTCCAGCACCTTGTACTCTTACAAGTGCCTAAGACTTTGATTTGTATCTCCATATCTTATCAAAGTCATACTGATCTTGTTTCATCTCTGCTCCCGCATAGATGACCGACCAGGGACATTTTAGGACAATCTTTATGAATTATTCAATGATATAATTATCACAATTAACATGCAAATAATATGATAACAGAATGGAGGAATTTCATTAAAATAATAATGTTCAAAGTACAATGATTGGCCCTTAGGGCACAATTTCCAACATTTACATCATCAAGGATATTGCTAGCATGTTGGAAAATCTTTGCCCTTTTGTTTTTTTAATTTTCTTTTGGTATAAGTTTTGAACTTTGACTGTTCCAATTAATTTAGTAATTTGATGCCTGAATTAATTTTTTAGAGTTATTTATCCCCCTGTGATCAGCTTTCAACTGACTATCTTTAGTTCTTGTTGATGTCTAGGTAAGATGTGTTGCTATTGGACTGTGTTTTTGGTTTTTCATTTGTTTCATTCTGTTGAGTTTTTGGCTTTGACAAAATTCATCAATATTGTTTATCAAAAAATGTATCAATACCTTTAAAATGATCACTTTTTCATTTGGAGCTATGTATTATTTGATGTCTCCATGAATGTGTTATCAGATGTCTCTTTTTCCACATCCTCAATTGGTGGGAGATCTTGAAATAGATGAATAACATAGATTAGAAGTTTTGTCAAACTATAATTTTGAAAATTTTAAAATTTTGTAACTCATCTGGTTGGAATTGTGAAGCAAATACTTTATTTAGCTCTTCTCCTCTTGTTATGACTTTTTAGATAAATATAGACAAGAACTATCCAAGCTACCTGGAATGATGCTATTGTGGCTCATTGTTTTCACCTCAAATCCTTGACCAAAAAAAAAAAAAGGGCAACCCAAGAATGTATCAACTAAGTTAGTGTTATCGAACTTGATTTGAAAATATAATTTCTATCAATGAGCTCAAGTTTATTTGCAGGTTTTTCCTGATGATTTTTTTTGTTTCCTTTCTTGCTTCGTTGATATATATAAACCTTCAGGCACACATATATGTAAGGAATGAGATCTGCCCCATAATCCTTCAAATTAAGGAAGCTGAATCTGAACCATATTTCATGGTGATATAACTCCTATTTCATGGTGAGAGCATCATATGAAAAAAGCAAAAAAAAAAAAAAAAAAAAGTAATCAGAATGACTTGTTGATTGCTTATTATTTTTGTGTTAATTTGAGTGGTCAAATTCATCTTGGTGGTTGTATACCATCTTTTATTTGATATCTATTCATATCTTTTAACTTTTTGTACTCATTATTTTCTTTAATAGGATCATTACATGAGGATCAAGACATCTAGAAGTTCTAATACAGATTCTCCAAGTGATGTGCAATCAAATCAGCTAGATAAAGAAGAAATGAATCTATATTTAGAGGCTGCAAGTGGTAAAAACAAGAAGGGTCGCATATTTGGCTTAGGATATGATGCCAAAGATGTTGATTCCTTATCTTATTCTTATAGGTCTCCTCCTCCTTCCATCAACACAATGCTCCAACCTGATATTGAAAATGTTGTCACAGAGCTTAGACAGGAGAATCACAATCTTAAGCAACAGAATGCAATTATCTTAACTAAGTTGGAAGCACTTTAGCAGAAATTCTCTGGGGCTGTCAAGAGTCCAAACCCTAAAGCTCATAATGCTGATGATAGCCCACCATAACATAGGGTGGTACTAGGTTGTTTGACATTAAATATTTGTGTAATTTTTTTGATATATTATATACATTTTCACTTTAGTACTTTTGTTGCTTTGTAGTTGTTAGCATATTATCATTTTAGAATTTGGTTTGAATTTGATTTTATTTGTAATCAATTTAATTACACTTTAATTTTTTTAACTATTATAGGTTATAAAGATTGATTTACCGTTAAATTCAAAATATATAAAAAAAATAATTTGAAAGAAAATATTAAAAAAGCTTAGAGAAAGATTTGTGATGGAAAATTAAATTGTTTTTCTAAAAAAAATTTTACTTTGCAATGGATTAGTGACGAAATTTTCATAACTAATCTATCTTAAAAATTAGTGACGGAATTAAATTATTTTTTTTAAAAAATTCAATTTGCGACGGATTAGGGATGGAAATTCCATCGCTAATCCTGAACCAATTAACGATGGAATTTCCGTCTCTAATCCGTCTCAAATATTTTTGTCGCTACTCCGTCTCAAATATTAGTGACGGAAATTAGTCATTAGAGACGGAATTTCTGTTGCTAATTAGAGACGGAAATTTCGTTTCTAATCCGTCTCTAAATTAGCGACGGAATTAAAATTTCCGTCGCTAATATAATTAGTAACGCCCTTTTTAGAGACGGAATATTTTCCGTCCCTAATCCGTTGCTAATATTTTTAGCAACGGAATTTTCTGTCGTTAATATTTTTAGCGGCAACCTTTTTTTTTTATAGTGTCATGCACCCATTATATCCTTCATAAAGGGTTTTAGCTCACAACCATTAATGACGGAATTTTTTGTTGCTAATAACCTTTTTTTTTTGTAGTGTCATGCACCCATTATATCCTTCATAAAGGGTTTTAGCTCACAACCTCATGCTTAAAATATCCTTACAAGAAGTGCTTGGTATAAGGATTTGATACATAATTAACAAGGTTTGGGGTTCAATTGTTACTGATATAAGAACTTTGCTGTGGGTGTATATGTAAGTAAGTGTGCTTTGAACCCAAAGACATACTCTAATAACTTGTACCCAACTCATTGAAACTTTTGATTACCAAAAAAGTAAAAAATGTTCTCTTTATTTTTTCTACTTAAGATAGTTTCTTTCCACAATTAGGTAGTTCGTTCAAATCCAATATTCATGGTATAAATGTATATAATTTAAATCTAAGTAACATTTCATGCATTTTTTACATTATTTTTTATCATCTAAGCATAAAATACATATTTTGAGAAGCCTAACCTATTATATTGCAAACTAAGAGTTGTGCCAAGCAGACAATAAAAGAAAATGTTTCAAACATTATTTTTATTCATTTACAAAACTTGAACATGAAATTTTGCTTAAACTCGTTATATTATAAAAATATCAAAAAAAATTCTCAATCTTGCATTGTCAAATTTTGAAAAACCCATATACTATTTGCGATGAAGCCATTAATTTTTATATAAGCTACCGACTAATTCAAATTTAAGCATTCAAATGACAATGTACAATCATCATTATTTTTTCTATATATCCACAAAATTCTAATGATTAACCAGCTTATTTAGTCTATATTAAACCTCTTCCCTTTCAAACAAAAGCATAGCTAGTGAACAAACTCATTTGATATAAACGTTGATTCTATTTGAATGTTATGGTCTCTAATCCCTTCATTGTCACCCTAAATAGAAAAATGAAAATATCAGAAGAAGATCATGCAGGTTGGAATGGTAGGACGCAACTATGATAAGGTTAACAATTAATGTAAAAACCTACTTCCCAACAGCCAACTACTTGCAGGCCCTTCCTCTTTAATTTTGGTCGATAGGGACTGTCTATATATTGGTTACATGGCTGGTTCCATTCACAGAAACCATCCTACATCCTTTCGTTGCAAGCATCTCATTAAATGGCTTCCAAGTTGGTCTTTTTCCTTTTTTCTCTCTTTGCTCTTTCACTCCTTATCTCCTCGGAGGTCACAGCTAGAGACCTGCTCGAGTCTTCCTCTAATCATGGTGAGTTGAATACCTTTTGTTGTGAATCTCTACAGTAATGGTGCTGTTTCTTTTTTTTTCCCCTTAACAAAATCAACTATGAATTTTTTTTTTTTAAAATTTTCTATCGTCACTTTGTTCAATTAAAATTTTATTTTTGTGCACTAAAGCTGTGGGGGAACTCAATCCCTCTTCACTGCAGCGTATGAAAAATATTAAACCTACTACAAATATTCTATCATATAAAAAGGACTATTATTATGTTGTGCAAGTTCTCTTTCCCTTTGTCCTGAATTTGTTACAATGTTTCTCAGAAGGCATCTACGTATGCAAAATGTCATAGAATATTTTTATTCTATGTTATGGAAGGAGCCATTTGCTTTGAAACCCTTACATTTACCAATAATAGCCATAAAGCTGTTATAAAGTACAAATGTATTACTTCTTTTGCAATTTTTAATTTTTCTACTACATTTAATATAGCGGTATGGCTTCAAAAAACATGTGGCTTTTTGAAAGATTTTTGTCTATATTGAAGAGAAAATCTACTATATGTATCTATATTTTCTAACCGTTCCACATTTCTTCACGTCATGTTTTTGCAGCTGAGGTCGACAAAATGAAACATGGAGAGGTGGATGATGCCAAATATGGTGGTGGAGGTTACCCAGGCCGTGGTGGCTATGGTGGTGGTTATCCTGGCCACGGTGGCTATGGCGGAGGCTATCCCGGTCATGGCGGTCACGGTGGCGGTTACCCAGGTCATGGCGGCTATGGTGGCGGCCATCGGGGAGGATATTGCCGCTATGGATGTTGTGGTGGAGGGTATGGAGGAGGCTGCAGAAGATGCTGCTCTTACGCTGGTGAAGCTGTAGATGCAGAACCAAAGACTGAACCTCATAAATAAACCATCAACTCACCTCATAACTAGAAGTATTATGTATTAAGTAGTGAATAAAGCTTGGGCATAGATGCATACAAGGACTTCACTCTCTTATAGGAGTGGAGTTCCAAGCCTAAAGTCAAAGTACGTTTTGTGTGTAATTTCTATAGCTGTAGTTATTTCCCTTCCATATTTGCACAATAAAGCATGCATGTCTGATACAAGCGCAATGTGAGAGATTGCGATAGCAAGTTACGAAGGTGCAATATAATATATATGGGAGGGTCTCCTTCTTTCGTTATTTATCTTACTCTCATGATCTGTGAAAGCTGAGAATTAATTAGTTATTGCATTTTCTCATAAAGTAATTGTGGTTTGGCAAAAAAGATAGTTATTCTGGTTAATTAAGAATGGTAATGTGATCATAAATCGTGCAACAATGACATGATGTTTTGTCACTATATTTAAATTTTGTTTGCAGAGTGTTTAAATAAACCCATCTTTTTTTATTGGGTGGAAGAAAAGGGCGTGTATACATATTTAATAATGAATTATTTTGATATAAATATCCAACACAATTATTTTTTATTAGGTGTAAGAATGGATATAAACATTTTTTGAGGTAGCATATGTAATAACGTCTTTATTCCTGATGAACTTCTAATACTTTTTATCCCTTGAGTTTTATCGGTCTTTTTATTTTTTATTATTTTAATATTTTTTTAAAAAATATATGCTTTTTCCAATCTCTCACACTCTCACATCCTGCACAATTATCTTTTTACACTATGGTCCCATATTTCTCTATCTCTCCCTCCACCACAATTAAGTTTTGTCAGTGGCCATTAAGTTTATTATCAGTGAAATGACAATTATTTTTTGGGCAATTACAATGAAATCCCAAGAGAAAAAATGAAAAAATAGTCCCTGAAGTTGTCAGTGTAAGCTCTTCCACTTGTTAATGGACGCTCCTCAACTTGTCATTAACAATTTCAGAAACATTTTTTCATTTTTTCTCTTATGTGGAACTTCATTATAATTATTCCTTATTTTTTTTATAGTGTGAGTCCCACGTTGCTTGAAACTTTTACGTGAGAAATATCGCATCGTATGTTATTTTTTTGTCAAAACATTTTTGTCATTTTTTGAATGCTCTTTGTATCGTTGCAAGATCTCAGATGAACCAAGCTCCGTCCATTGAGAGCAATATCTGCATAGTCATCCTAAAGGTGGTAAACGGTGACTTTACGTAGTTCGATTTTCACCATAACTGCTTTTTTTATAATTATAGATTTTAAATTAAAATTATCTCACCATCCCCATGACATACCAAACATATTCTTAAAATGTATTTTGTGCACCAAACGCATTTGTTCCCCTGTCCCTTCCCGCACTCTCCCCTGCTCCTTCTCTCAATTATTTTTTAAACATTAAAACTAAATTAGAGATAAAGGAGAGTCTAGTTGTATTTTTTCGAATTCTGTTTTTATTTTTCTCCTTCTTCTTTTAACTTTGATTTTGACAAGTTATTTCCAAAGGAAAAATCTATTTATACGATCATATGATTTTTTAAAATCTTTTTATTATTTTTAAATATAACTTTAAATATCAGATTTCTAGTTGCCGAGATATATATTTTAATTTCCTCTTTGCTTTTTTTTTTTAATGATTTTATGTAATTCAATTTACTCAATCATATCATCTTGTAGTTTTGTGTCGTTATATTAAATATCTCGATGAAATAAAGTATACATGCACATCAATTTGGTAAATGCTTCAGTCGGCTTGTTCTAGGGTGGTCGCTAGGCAGCAAGGAGTGCCTCCATTTCATAATTTCTCCATTCCCCCTCCATTTAAATTAGACGGTGCCGTTTTGTTATTAGGTGGAATCTCATCCATTTATTTTAAAGTCTAATCTTGACCATTACTTGACTAAGGAGACTCAGCGCTCACCTTCGTCTCTTCCCTCTTGCCGCTCTATAGATGTTCCTCATCAGCATTTTTCAACTGTAAACATCATCATCGCCGCCCTCCGTCCCGAACGGAGACTTCTAAATGTTCGAAGGTCTTCGTTATGGATTTAACCCTCATTTTTGGTTGATCATAAAGAGCTTCGGAGCTTAACATTTACAAACACTCGACAGATCTAGCTTATGGTTTTTGGAATCTGAGTTTAATACACTGTATCATTCACTCAGGATTGATTACTGATTGTCGAATGAGAAGATTTAAATAATGAAATTCTTGTAAGCAAAAAAAAAAGAAAAAGAAATTCTTGTCTTTTGGGTATTCTACCCAAAACGAACAGGAGCGGCTGAAATATATTTGCAACACCCAGCGGCTGGATTTTCTTTTTGGGACCTGAAACCCAGCAGCTGGGTTAAGTAAAGGAAAGCACCAACTTTTGTTTTATAAGGAAATGTATAAATATATTTTTGACGAGAGATTGATAGGTACAAGGACTCAGCCCAAGTTTTACAATAAAACGACACCGTATGATTGAAATGAAGAGGCAGTGGAGACGTTCCGTGCCGGTCGCTAGGACGGTTTACATCCTGACGCAGACACATTCCATTGAGAATCATCTCTATTCGTACCATATTTAGAAAAGTGTCTAGAAATATCCCATTGCCCAATATCAAATCACGATTAACACGAGGGCATTGTAATCTCTTTGAGTTTGACAAGTGTTGTCCACGAAACAACTTGGTCATAGTTGAATTCAGTCATTCATATCTTCACATTTAGTAGTCATTAAATGCCCATTTATTTCGTTCTGCCACTTGGAAACCGATAATATCCAGATTCAGAGATGTTATTCATGTTGCATGTTACTTACTCGTACATTATTATCCAGATAAACTTTTTTAATAATATTGTCGAGATAGACTTTAAAATTTAGGTTTCAACCAGAATATATTGAAACTTTCATTTTCCCCCCTTAATGTAACTATTGATTTAAATTTATATTGAAAATAAATGCAGGAAGATTTTTTCTTTTATTTAAGAGCTGAAAAGTTTTGATTGTTGTGAAAAGTGATGAAGAGTTTTTGTAGTGAAACATATTACGGTACGTTCTTCTATAAATACAAGTAAATATTAAAGTAAAAATTATTTAGTCTATTTAGTAAAATTACATCTTGATATATTAATTTCCATTCAAGTCCTGAATCATTTTCAAATCTTTCTGAAACTGCAAACATCTATCACTTTTGAGCATAAAATTTAAGTTTTAAGAAGATTAAAAACCGTCATAAAAATTGGTTGAAAACATTGTGTGATTTTTTTTTTGCTCATAACTTAGTGCCCATTATACCATTCATAAAAGGTCCGAATTTACAACTGCATATGGTGGCGGCCATCCGGGAGGATATTGCCGCTATGGATGTTGTGGTGGAGGGTATGGAGGAGGCTGCATAAGATGCTGCTCTTACGCTGGAGAAGCTGTAGATGCAGAACCAAAGACTGAACCTCATAACTAAACCATCAACTCACCTCACAACTAGAAGCATTATGCATTAAGTAGTGAATAAAGCTTGGGAATAGATGCATACAAGGACTTCACTCTCTTATAGGAGTGGAGTTCCAGGCCTAAAGTCAAACTACGATTTGTGTGTAATTTCTGTAGCTGTAGTTATTTCCCTATATTTGCACAATAAAGCTTGCATGTATGTTACAAGCACAATGTGAGAGAATGCTATAGCAAGTTACGAAGATGCAATATAATATATATTGGAGGTTCTCCTTTTTTCGTTATGTATCTTACTTTCATGATCTGTGAAAGATGAGAATTAATCTGTTATTGCATTTTCTCATAAAGTAATTGTGGTTTGTAAAAAAAGATAGTAATTGTGGTTAATTAAGAATGGTAATGTGATAATAAATGGTGCAAGAATGACATGACGTTTTTCACTATCTTTAAATTTTGTTTACAAAGTGTTTAAATAAACCCATCTTTTTTATTGGGTTAAAGAGAAGGGCGTAGGTATAGATTCAATAATGAACTATTCTAATACAAATATCCAACACAATTATCTATTGTTAGGTATAAAAATAGATATAAATATTTTCTAAGCTAACATATATAGTAATGCTGTTAATCCTGATTAATTTTTGTTATTTTTTATATTGTGGGTCCCATTAATCGTCTCACTCTCTGTTATTTTAATTTTTTTTTGAAATATATGCCTTTTCTTATATCTCAAACTCCCTCATCCTCCACAATTATCTTTTTACACTATGGGTCCCACGCCTCTCTATCTCTCCCTCTTGTCAGTGAAATCACAATTAAGTTTATTTTAAGTGAAATCACAATTAAGTTTTTTCTTTTTGACCGAAACAGTTAAGTTTATTTTCAATGAAATGACAATTTTCTTTTTGCACCATGAGTCCCACATTACCCTGAAACTTCTGTTTGAAGAATATCGTATTCTAAATTTCATTTTTTGAATGCTATTTGTATCATTGCAAGATCTCAGATGAACCAAGCTCCCTCCATTGAGAGCAATATGGTTGTGCAGAGTCATCCTAAAAGGTGGTAAATGGTGACTTTATGCCAACACTCGTTTCCATTTTGATAATCGAAGAGTAATAAAACGGTATTCAATGGGCATACAGAAAAGTATAATTATATTGATAAAAATATTCGTTTACAATACCGATATCGTTCGTCAATGAAATACAGAAAATACAGCGGAAACTTAATATTTACAAATTTCTTCATAATATCCAAAACATAGACTAAATATGACCATCATTTTGTCCTCACCTCGAGACACGTGCAGCTCACTTTCCGGTGTTTACGTCTTTGCCCTTTGGCCCACTGGTACCCGCTGAGATATTTGTATTTGAAAAAGGGTGAGATTCCGAAGAATCCCTGTAGAGACATACGATCGACATATACAATGTGAAAATTAAATATGCAATGCACTATATTAGGCAAAAATGAAAGTTCGATTCGATTCATATATATTTACCTCAGCCGAGTCACCGACTATAGCTAGGATTTCCGATAATATACCTCAACTGAGTCATCGACCACAGCTAGGATTTTTCGATATACCGATGTTGGGTAGCGAACTACAACTAGGTACTGTGTCTCTAGCACGCAATCATATCACGAAATATAGTAACAAATATATATAATTATTCACATAGTGTATGAAAGACGGTAGTCCCTACCTCGAAGTTTTTTAAATCTCTTTTTCAGTGTGCCTTGAAAAACGTGTCGTTCCGGCATCTGACTCGGTCTTAAAATATTAAATATAACAGAAATAGGTCATAACCTATCCAAGTATCATTTTAGACTCTTCTATAATGTTTCTTGTAGTTATATTAGTCTATGGTGAAATTTTACCAAAATGCCCCCAGGACACCGGCCCCGCCCTGCCGTACCCGGCCCATTGGTGCGTTTTCCCAAAATTTTGACTAAGGCTATTCTGACGTAATTTCGCTCAAGGAATCCATTTCAGGGCTCAAAATAACCAAATTCACTTTCAAATTATGAAAATACCCTTGACAGCCCATATTTAGGGATTCTAGTGGCGTTTTCATAATTATGCTTTTTCGGCCTTTACTGAAAAAGTGCCTAACTGTAGCCCCATCTATTTTGGCCCAATGGAACTATTTATTTCATAAAAATCCAACTCCTACCTCTTAGAACAGTGCTGGCCGAAATATTGAAGAAAAATGGAAAAAAATAGTTGTGTTTTATCTTCAAAAACTTGTACTCTTCCACTTCTAATCCTTGATTAACTCACTTAAACACATCTTAACCATGATTCAAAGAAATTTGGGCAGCATAAGCCCTTAGGGTTAGGACTTTCCAAATTTACAAACTCAACCAAATAACCAACTCCAACCACAATCATCAACACTAATCACATACTAGCATAGTTTTAGGATTTGAGAAGTTACCTCTCGAGTTCCTTTCCTCTCACTCTCTAAACGTCCTCCTCCCTCTCTCCTTGGGCTCAAGATGAGCTTGCTAAACCATGGATTTCTTAGAGAAAATAGAGATTAGAGAAGAAGCTTATGCTAGTTTAGAAGGAAATATTAAGAAATCACAAACCTACCTTGATCCTTCTCTTCCTCCTTCTTTCTAAAGCTTGAGTTCCCTTAAGCTTCTCTCTCTCTCTCTCTCTCTTCTCTTTGCTCAAAACAAAAATGGACAAAGGAAGAGGAAGGGAATGGCTTCATAAATTTCCTCATTAAATCTACACTATTGATCTCATCAAGAGTTGACATGGTGACACTTGCCGACCACCATACTTCCACCCATACTTCTTCACTTTATGCCTTACTTGCCCCATTAATTCTTCCCTTGTCTTGCTCACAAAAAAAACGTGCTCCCCCTTCTCATGCTTTAATCAAATCAAGTGGCCTTCCAACTAAACCAAACTTGCACTCAAGGTAGCATACCATTTTATCATTATTTGTCCATATAGCATTATTTTAATGCAATATGACATGTGCTCATACAAATCCATTATAATTTAATCCCCTCCTTATATGATCATGACACTTAGCTTTAATTCCATTAATCAATTTCTAACACATTTTATTTTCAATTTTCAGAATATTACCAACTTTGGCAGATTTTCTGCCCTAACTTTGAAACATCACAACTAATTTTGTAGATATTATTTTGGAGTGATTCCAAACGCTATGGAACCCTTATTGAGTTTAGTTTCAAGAAAAAATATGGAATTTTACTAGCTGGGATCATATCATTTCCAGATTTTCAATCTTTGACTGCTGGTCTAGAAACTTTTCAGATTTTCTAGGTTAACTTCAAAAATTCATATCTTTTTGTGCATAGCTTCAATTGATTCATATGACCTATCAAATTAAAGCTTAGGATGTTTTATTTCACCCTATACAATTTCATAATTTGTGCTCATCATTTGTTCTTCCAAAAATCACATGAAAATCTCACTGCCTTGCAGACGATTTCACTGAAAATACTATTCACCTTTCAATTTTCAATATTTAATTCCCTTGGCCTTAAATATTCACCATTTTATTGAATATATATATTAATCACAATATACTTTTGGTGAATAAAATTTGGGGTGTTACACTTTATGTAGTTCGATTTCACCATAACTGTTTTTTTAATAATTATTGATTTGAAATTAAAATTACGTCATCATTCCCATGGCATACCAAGCATATTCTTAAAATTTATTACCACCCCATTCTCAGTTGTATTCCCATTCCCATCTCATTGTCATTTCTTTAAGTTTCATTTTGTGTACCAAACGTTTGTTCCCCTTTCCCTTCCGGCACTCTCCCCTGCTCCTGCTCTCAATTATATTTTAAACATTAAAACTGAAATTGAGATAAAGGAGAGTCTAGTTGTATTTTTTCGAATTCTGTTTTTATTTTTCTCCTTCTTCTTTTAACTTTGATTTTGACAAGTTATTTCCAAAGGAAAAATCTATTTATACGATCATATGATTTTTTAAAATATTTTTTAAATTTTTATTATTCTTAAATATAACTTTAAATATCAAATTTATAGTTTCTGAAATATATATTTTAATCTCCTCTTTGCTTTGCTTTTTTATTTTTTTTATGATTTTATGTAATTCAATTTACTCAATCAAACAATCTTGTATTTTTGTGTCTTCATATTAAATAGGGGAAATTGTGAAAAAAATATCTCATTGGCAAGTTAATTGCCAAATAGGACCCCATACAATATTCTGGGTGTGCACAAGATCTTTCCTTGTATGTAGGCGATCTTTGCTGTGGGCAATATTTTTCCCTCTACGTGTGCAAAACATCTCCGTCTGTGTGCACAAATCTTCCCCCATGTGTAAAATATTTTCCCCCCTGTGTACACGATCTTTTCAGATCCCATTTGACAATTAAGTTGTCAATGAGATATTTTTTTTCCCAATTCTCCCTGTTAAATATCCCGATGAAATAAAGTATACATGGACATCAATTTGGTAAATGCCTCAGACGGCTTGTTCTAGGGTCGTCGCTGGGACGGTCTAAATCCTGACGCAGACACATTCCATTGAGAATCATCTCAATTCGTACCATATTTAGAAAAGTGTCTAGAAATATCACATAGCGCAATCTCAAATCATGATTAAGACGAGGGCATTGTAATCTCTTTGAGTTTGACAAGTGTTGTCCACGAAACAACTTGTTCATAGTTGAATTCATTCATTCATATCTTCACATTTAGTAGCCATTAAATGCCCATTTATTTCGTTCTGCCACTTGGAAACCGATAATATCCAGATTCAGAGATGTTATTAATGTATAGCTTGTTACTTGCTCGTACATGATTGATTGTCAAGATAAACTTTTTTAATAATATTGTCGAGATAGACTTTAAAATTTAGGTATCAACTAGAATATATTGAAATTTTCATTTCCCCCTTAATGTAATTATTGATTTAAATTTATATTGAAAATAAATGCAGGAAGATTTTTTCTTTTGTTTAACAGCTGAAAAGTTTTTGATTGTTGTGAAAAGTGATGAAGATTTTTTGTAGTGAAACATATTACGGTACGTTCTTCTATAAATACAAGTAAATTAAACTAAAAATTATTTAGTCTATTTAGTAATATTACATCTTGATATATTAATTTCCATTCAAGTCCTGAATCATTTTCAAATCTTTCTGAAACTTCAAACATCTATCACTTTTCAGCATAAAATTTAAGTTTTGAGAAGACTAAAAAACGTCATAAAAATTGGTTGAAAACATTGTGTGAATTTTATTTTATTTTGTTATAACTTACGTGCCCATTATACCATTCATAAAAGATTCGAATTTACTACTGCATATATAAGAAAGCTTTTAGGGAAGTGCTTGGAGTGTTGTGGGCTATAAGGCCCTGACACATGGGAAGTTTGGTTCAAGTTTAAAAATCTCGAAGCTTATATCGTGTAGGCTTTTCCATAAAAATTCAATGTCAGAAGGGCTAAAACACTATGCTACCTTTAAAACTCTAAGCTCCTTACTAGTCCAGAAGATTTTCCGCCTTGAGCAGTCAGATATTGATTTCCCAAATATATATATATATATATATTGATTTTTGCAAAAATTCTCTCTGTTTTGTTTAAAATGTTGCCCGGTTTATAAGGATTTGATATGTAGTAATCAACAAGGTTGTGGGTTCAACTGTTGCTGTTGTAAGAACATTCTTGTGGTTGATATGTAAATACTTGTATAAGTGTTCATCGAGCTGAAATACATGCCCTAATAACTCGCACCTGACTCACCAAAACTTTTGATTACCAAAAAAATTTGAAAAAGTTCACTCCCTTTCTTGTCCTAATAATTACATTAGAGATAGTTTCATTCCAAGATCAGTTACTTAGTTCAAGTTCAATGTTCACAATACAAAATGGATATAATTAAACTCCAATTAACATTTCATTCAACTCTAATTAACATTTCACAATATAAATGGATATAATTAAACTCCATATGTATAAGAAATTATTTACTTGGAAGCCCAACCTATATATTGCGAGATAGTTTGTTTTGTGAAAGAAACACTAATTCACTTTATGTATTTGCAGCTGAAGTCGACAAAATGAAACAGGGAGAGGTGGATGATGCCAAATATGGTGATGGAGGTTGTAACCCCCTACCTTAATAGCTGTAATTATAGTTCAAAAATACGCCATTATGTTAAATTAGAGCCCAACTAATAATTTAACATTTATTGAAAATCCCAACTTCAGGACAGGTTGCAGTCCTGTAATAAAGTGGGTTTTCAAAAACTTTTCCAAAACCTATTTGAAATGGTCTCATATTCATATTTTGAATATATTTGGCATGTGCAGTTTGGTTTCATTCATACATATCAGAGTGTAATAAAATTTCCCGACAACACACAGGTTTCATTCATTCATTGAAGGGTTTACATGGCATATTTGCCCATTTCAGTTTTCCATACAGGGGATTACATAACACTATTCAATATTTACATTATGTACAATAATTTCAAAAATATGACAACCAACTACCAAAACTAACACTTCTAACAAGGAGCTCTAGCCGCCCTTCGTCACTTGTTTCTCCTTTGAACCGCTTGCCTTGGCTATAGGTCAGTCAATGGAAAGAATAAGATTCAAAAGAATCCCAGTAGTAACAATTCACTCATAACATGTACAATCACAAAGCATGTAAGTAAATCACCAAACAACAACACAACAATGGCAGTACAACAACGGTAGTAATATGCGTGACTTTCATCACATTCACAACATCATTTGCAATAATCATGGCATGACAGCTTTCGCTGTATTCACAATGGCATTCTTACAACAGCTTTGTTATATTCACACGGCATAAACAACAGCATTCTCGTTCATCACAATTCAATGATAAGACATGCATACAATGTGTTATACATAATATAAGAGAAAGGGTCACTACCTTGTTCTTTTCGTTCCTGCTTGGACACCGGTTTCTTATATGCACAAGGAAAATGTCAAATCCTATAAATCATAATCAAGGACAACGAGTTATTACCTATTCAATTCTTTAATAACTCATACTACTTGAATTGGTTATCACGTTCATTTAATCAAGTCAATTAAGGAGCTAAAGTGGTCAATTAACCCAAAAAGACCAATTTTCTAACCTTAGAGTTCATAGTTATTACCATGTGTTATTACCTTTGAATTTTCACACACTTGAACTAAATATGCTAGAATTTTCTCCAAATTTTGAAAAATCATAACTAATTCTACAAAAATCAAAATGAAGCAATTCCAAAGGGTATGCAACCCTTACTTAGTCTATTTTCAAGGAAAAATATCACCCACAACCATTTAGACGCACATCATTCCCATATTTGACATTTATTCACATTGTCAAAATTCAACCCAGTTTTCATGACCTAACTTCAAAAATTCATAACTCCTAGTGTAGAAATCAAAATGATGCAAATGACCTATCAATTTAAAGCTTGATATTTGTAATTTTATATTGGAAAGTTTTATCTTCATTGAACATCATTTTGTTATCCAAAAACATCACACAATTAGGGTACTTGACTGGAATCCTGTTTAGCAGAAAATCCAGTTTTGCATTTTAAGTTTTAATGACCCAAAATTCACAACCTGGGCTATTCCCACACCATTTATCATGTAGAACAAAATGGTAACATCAAAATGAACAAATTCCTATTGCTTCATGGTGCCCTGTTCAGGTCATAATTTTAGGGTATTTCACAACAAACAACCACTTTACTATTTTATCACTAAACTTAGCTCATTTGCCTCCAAACCAACATATAATCACATGCATAGGATGAAAGCTTCATGATCCCTAATATACCCCAAAAACTGAAATTAGGGTTGTCACAATAGCCCACCAAAACTCAGCCAATCAAAGCATCATATACATCAAAATAATGCTCTTACTCACCTCTTGCTTCTTATTGCGTTCTTTTCTTGCTTCCTCAACTTTTGTTCTTGGATGATGACTCAAAACACCTCTTCTTGAAATTCTAAAACTATAGAAATAAAGCTCTCATCAAGAGGAACAATATTTATGAAGAGCTTTTGCACCATAGAAGAAGTTAAGAAGGTGAAAATTCATGTAGAAGATCTTACCTAAAACTTGCTCTTCACTTTCTTTGTTTTTGCTGAACTTGGCCGACTTTGAGGAGGGGTGAGAGAGTGAGTTATGATCAGTTTTTGTCTTCCCTTATCCTCTTAATATTTGATCGAAAAGTGGCCAAAATAAAAAGAAACGTTGTGGCTAATATTAATTCTTTTGTCATACATTTTTTTGGTAACTTATCTAGGTGTAATTGGTACAAGAAGAGTGAGCTTTTTCCTTTCCTCTTTACTTCTTTTTGACCGAAAGTGGTTGCCCAAATGGAGAGGTATTATTGACCCAAATGCTCTTCAAAAAGGAGGAAGAAGGATTGACCAATTGTATAAACTTGTATTGCTATTGGTTACACAATTTATTTCTAGTTGCAATTTTTGACTTTTCAAAGATAAAAGTGAAGAAGTGTATGAAGTAAATTCTCTTTCTTCTCTTCTCCTTTGGATGAAATTACTACCGATTTGGAGAGGAAATGTTGGCCAAAAAGTCTCTTATTACTTCCTTTATGTCTTAGGCACAATTTTTGACCAAATATTCTTGTAAAGTATGTTGACTAATCATCTTTTTCTCTTGGTATACCTTTTTGGACGTTTTTGTGATTTTAAGGGAGTGAGATGATTTGCTTTTCATTCCTATAATTGCTTCTTGCTTTTGAAGAGCAACTCCTAACCCTTAAATTTGTCTTCCAATTTTGACATCAAGATTAAGGGGCAATTGTCTCTTTTTCCCTTAATTATAGCAAAATTAATTAGGGTGCCATTAAATCATTTTATTTTACTGTCTATTATATTTAGCCCTTGGATGTATTTTGGGATATTATAGAGGTTACCTAGGTCATGGTGGCAATAAAAAATAGAATATGTGACTGGCGTACCGGGGTGAATCCATGTTCGGATCCGGGTCAAAGCTCCAATGCTCCATAACTCAAACATAATAGTGCCCACACAATTGTTAGACTATTAGAGCCTAATTGGGATTGGCACAGCAGATCACTAGAACAAGAAAGATGGTAGGAGAGAAGAGATTTCTAGAAAACTCAAGAGCAGGGATGAGGAATAACTAAAGGAGGCACCTCCTATTTATAGTGGTTTAGGGTGGCCACTAATTAGGAAATGATGTCCACCCTTCTTACCTTCCAAGTTAGTAATTAGGAGAATTAATTCTCAATGAATTTCCTGAATTATGATGACTTGTTTCTCAATTAACAATATCGTAATTAATACTAACTTATTTCCCAATCTACAATTAATGCTGATTTGATTCTTATTTGATTAAGCTACTTGTATCTTAATCAAATAGTTCGACCCATCAAGGGCAACTTGGACCCGAAGTCCAACATCTCCCACTCGTACTTGATGGGCCTCCCATCTTGCGTCCGTTACTCTTTCTTGTTTCATACTTGGCATCTGCCGTGACCTCGTGTGCAAAAGTGTCTTCAAGATTTGGTGCTTGTGATACTAGAAATCCCTCATATTGGATCAGCATCCAAGGACACCCTTTATATATATCTATAACCTATATATTCATTGCCTCAGATGCCTTAGATTCTCCTATACATATTACTTATGGCATATCTAATCCCTCTTGAGTTAATATATTGATTAACCCAGATTGCCCTCCATGCATATAATATCTGCACTTACAAGCTACACATAGAGCTAGTAAGGGGTCGACCACATATACTAGCACATCTTATGTATCTAGGAGTAAATCTTCCTTTTTGACTAAACATCAGTCCATCTTGACTTGGTCACTTTCCTAGTTCTTACTTATCTGACCAAATCATTTATGATCATAGAGCTTTAGCTAAAGTAGCTGTCACCAAACCAAGCTTTCATGATGCCGCCTATAGGGGTGAGCAAATCTTAATCGAAATCGAAAATCGAACCGAACCAAACACAATTCAGTTTTTCAGTTTCGGTTTTTTTGGTTTTTAGTTTTTTTTGGGTTTGGGAAATAGGTAATTTTTGATTTTCTGTGCATTTTTTATGAAATTAATTTGGTTAAAATTGAATAACCAAAGTGTAGCTAAAACGACATCATTTTATTTATTTTATTTTATTTTATTTTATTTTGCTTTCAGTTTGTATAAATGGACTACATACCTAAGTCTAAGACCCAACCTCAAGCCTAAGCCCACGCAATTATGCCCTTACTCTTAGAGCCTAATAGTCACTAAACAATAAGAGACAAAGACTCTCTTATCCGAATCTCGACTCTCATCTCTCACTTTTAGAGCCTCAAAATTCAGAAAACCCTAGCTGTGAGCCCTCCTGTCCCGAGTCATCTCATGCTCTCATTCTAATTTTGAAAATGCTAGCCTCAGATCAGAGCCTGAGTGTTCTGATTCTCACACTCTCACTTCGGCCTCTCTACCTCAGAACGCCAATAAGCCATCTCAGTGTCGATTTGGCCATCTCCGCCTCTTTAGTCGTCACTATCACTTCGGCATCTCGCTTAAGCGTCTCACTTTAGTTCTGCTGTCTCAGCCTCCTATCTCACTTGGGTGAGTTGATTCACACTCTCACACTCTCACTCTGTCACTCAGTCTCACACTCTCATACCCTTACTTGTATTTTAGTTTTCTGATGTGGGTGTTTCTGTTTGCTTGCTTGCTCGGTCTCACACTCTCACTTGTTCACTGGATCTCACACTCTTATACCCTCACTTGTATTTTAGCTTTCTGTTTGGTTGCTTGTTTCTGTTTGCTAGCTTGCTCGGTCTCACACTCTCACTCGTTCATTGGATCTCACACTCTCATACCCTCACTTGTATATTAGCTTTCTGTTTGCTTGCCTGCTTGATTGTAGAGTCATCAAAATTGAAGTTCTTATTTTTGTGGGTTGAAGTAATTTTATTTAGACATATTTCTGTACTTGTTAACTGAGTTGAGTTTATGTATTTTATTGGAGTGTTATTGTGTCTTGGTAACTTCTAATTTGTCAAGTTATTGTGTTATTGTGTCTTTACTTGTTAACTGATTTATCAAGTTATTTTTGTGAGTTATTGTGTCTTTACCTGTTGATCAATTTGTTTTGATGTTCTTGGAAGGTCAACCATGCATGGCTGCAATTTGTTCTGATTAATTTATCAAACTTCTCTTCAAATAGACAGTAGGAAGGCATATACATTACAATAAAATTAACCAATCCACAATGTGTTCGAGAATTAAATCTATACATCATTTGGAACTAGATAAGCATGAACATGAAAACAAATGAGTAGTGCTACTCTGCTGAAACTTGGCGTTGTTTCCTTTCTTTGCTTTTCTTCCTTCACTGTCTCTCTTTTAGAACCAACCACAGCCCAAATACACATGTACACCACATCACATGCTCTTATTCTCTTTCTCTTTTTATCACTATAAAAAGAAATCACCATATTACTATATTATTACCACATGCTTATATATTGTCCGTTCCTTCCTTTTCCTTCATTTATTTTCATGTTCTTGTGATAATGGTATAATAGTATAATAGTACATATATCAGTTGATGCAGTCACATTTTGGGGGTAAGTTCTATGATTTTTGTGTTGGGATTAATCTGGTTTTGTGATTCTGTCAAAGAAGGGTGTCTTTTACAGGTTTTTGTGAATTTATAATTCTGTTATTTTTTGATTCTGTGATGTGTTATTTCAGTTTTTTTGTGAATCATATTTGTTTTGTTCCTAATTGAATGGGATGTCTTTTGTAGGTGAAATTATGGTTGAACAAATTGCTACTCAAGCAACTACTGGGAATGGTGCAAATCAGAACACTGAGCCTTCACCAGTTGTCACTAGAAAAAGGAAAGCTATAAAGCAAAGATCAAAAGTGTGGGACCACTTCCCAAAATTTGTAAATGATGCTGGTGAGATAAGAGGTAAGTGTAACTACTGTGGAAAGGATCTTGCTTGTGATCCAAAATCTAATGGGACCACTGTACTCAATAATCATATTATGAATGTTTGTAAGCAGAGGTCCCTCCTGATGAACTTAAACAATCTCATTTAAAGTTTAATGCTGAAGATGATAAATTAGGTCTTGTGAATTGGAAATTTGACCAAGATAGTATTAGGAAAGGCTTGGCTTCTATGCTAATCATTGATGAATTGCCTTTTAAGTTTATTGGGGGGGTTAGGTTTAGGAATTTCATGTTGTCTGGCTAGCTCAAATTTAAAATTCCATCAAGATGGACAATAGGCCGTGACTGTTTTAGCATGTATATTGATGAAAAAAATGAAATTTAAATATTATTTGCACCATAAAAAGCAAAGGGTTTGTCTTAGACATTAATTCAAAGAATTAATTACATGTGTATTACTGCTCACTTTATAGATGACACATGGTCAATAAAAAAGAGAGTTTTGAATTTCATTCCTATAGCTAGTCACAAGGGGAGGGACATTGGAATTGAAATGGAGAAGTGTTTGCTTAAGTGGGGTATTGAAAGGGTGCTTACAATCACTGTGGACAATGCTAGCTCTAATGATGTTTCAATTGAATATTTGGGAGGAAAATTGTATGGTGGGGGCAGTCAATTATGAAATGTCATTTTTTTCACATGAGATATGTGGCACACATAATTAATTTGGTTGTCAATGATGGGCTAAAAGAAGTAGGTTAATCAGTTAAGAAAGTTAGAGAGGCTATTCATTTTATTAGACAGTCACCACTTAGAATGAGAAAGTTTTAAGAGAGTTATGTTGATGAGAAAATTTAGACAAAGCAAATGTTATGCCTAGATGTCCCTACAAGGTGGAATTCTACCTATTTGATGTTAGAGACTACTCAAAAGTTTGAGGCAGCCTTTAAGAGGTATGAGGACAAAGATCCATACTTTAGATTTGATCTTGAAGAGGGGGTGCCTGAACAGGAAGATTGGAAGAATGTTAGGAGGATGACTATGGTATTGAGTCATTTTTATGATCTAACTGTGCAAATTTTTGGTTTTTTGTATGTTACATCCAATAATTTCTTTTGTGAAATTTACATGGTTTATCGTTTCTTGGATGAGTGGACTAAAAGTGATATAATTGAGTTAGCTAATGTTGCAAGTAGAATGAAGGAGACATATGACAAGTATTGGGGAGATCCTATGAGGATCCATAAACTTCTTTATATTGCCACTATTCTTGACCCTCGATATAAGCTAGATTGGGTGCAATTTGCTCTTTGTAAAATGCATACATGTGCTGTTGGTGAACATTTGAGGGTGCTTATTAAAGAAGTCTTGATTTCTTTATATAATGAGTACAAACAAGTTCTGTCACCATCAACACAGCCTGAAAGAGGAGCATCAAATGACACATAAGAAGATCTTCTTGATGATGATGACCCTAGTCTAAAAGTTAGGAAATTGCTTGATATTGAGGAGAAATTATTCATGGATGAACATCTTGGTGGAAAGACTAGTAGAATAGAAGTGGATAGATATTTAAATGAAGAAATTGAGCCCAGAAAAGATGATGTTGATATTTTAAGTTGGTGGAAGGTGAATAGTCCTAGATTCCCTATTCTTTTTCAAATAGCAAGAGATATGTTGGCTATCCCAATTCCTACTATTGCTTTTGAGTCTACCTTCAGCACTGGAGGAAGAGTTATAGATTAATTTAGGATCTCTTTAACTCTTAAAGCTGTGCAGTCCCTAATTTGTGCTTAAGATTGGCTTATGCACTCGCTTAAATATGTTGAAGAAGTAGGAGATGATGATTTTCAGCAAATAGAACTTGGTAATATCTTTTACATCTATTTTCTATCTTCATAAAAATAATAATATATTTATTATGATATTTCATGGGAAGTCTAATTTTGTGTTTTTATTGCTAGATTTTCAAAAGATTGCATTGGAGGCAACTGTTGATATATAGTAGATGCAATGCCAATATGTTTGTAAGTCATTTATTAATATCTTTGTATTATTGTAATATTTTATTTCTTTTCTTTTCATTTGATTTATGCTTCAGTTTATGTTGGTTGGGTAATGGTCAATGGATATTTAATTGCAAGCTACTGTCAATATCTTTCTTTTGGATCATTTTATGCTGGCTATATATTTTGTTCAAAGATTTCAGCACCAAAGGGTCAATGGATGAGTTGTTGCGGTTGATTTTGGTGCTATGACTACACATAGCAAACTTTTGTGTTTGATTTGATGCTCTAGTTTAATTGGAAACATTGTTGTTAAATTTGCCATTTTTTGTATGATGATTATTGGCCAACATTTTTGTCAAACTTGGCTTTTTGATTAATGTTTGATGATTATTGATCAACTTCTAATGCCAGCCAACATTGCTATCAAATTCATTATATGATAGTTTACAATGAGAATTGAATTGTAATTACATTTGTTCCTTTTTAGATTTTTGATTTACAATCTGTTACTTTGTTTCTTAAATGTTAAACTCCAGCTGCTTTATTTTGGTAAAAAAGCCCAAAATGTGGATAGGCTTGAACCAAAAAGGCTCTTTTTTTAGATTTTTTGTAGTAGACATAGTTGAACCAAAAAGGCCCAAACACCAAAAAAACTGACACACTAAACCGATATATGTTTGTTTTTCGGGGTTTGGTTTTTTTGGCAGTTCATTTTTGGTTCGGCTATAAAAATTGATGTATTTTCGTTTTTAACCAAAAACCGCACCGAAAAACCGTTTGCACACCCCTAGCCGACTAGTCTTAAGGACATCGTGGAAGGATTCTTCCTTCCTAGGACTCACACATGCAGTATAAATTGCATGCTACGATGAACGGTTTGTGGTATACGTCGATTTCTTTTTCTTTCACCGTACAGACATTAGTTCCAAAATGTACTCAACATTCAAACCAGAACTCTCTTTTTCACAATATCTCTTTTATAATCTCATTATTGAAAAAGAGTTCTTTGCCTGGCTATAGGTCTGTATTCATGCTTTGATCCATTTTATGTGTATATATACACATATAGATCTCATCTCAGTCTAATCGAGGAAATTCAAACGCAAAGATTCTTCTTAATCATCTCATAGTGATCATTTGCTTGTCTTACCCTCCCATGCCCCTGCAAAGCATGGGAAGACGGTTGTTCGTGTGAGTGAACCAATCTCTTCAAACCTGTACGACATACAAAATTATATACCTTATATGTATTTACTCATAACATACATATTATTTCTTTTATCTTCATATAAAAGAAGTTCACGACCTTATATTTTATTTGTGCCCTAAGATTTTCACTAACTTAATGAATATCAAGCTATGAGCTCAGTAAGGGGATCTTCTGACATTCTGTCAGCAGAAGGTTATTGAACTGTCGCTTTCCCTATTTGAAAGCATATTTCTCATAGAGATATATCAAATGTATGTTTTTCCTTACTGTGATACTTAGGATCCTCATCATAAGATGCTATCATTTGGATCCTTCTATCCACCATTCATTCCCAATCACTCATAGGAACTTCTCTAGCCTGTATTGGAGTATCCTTTTAAAGGAAAGTTATTGCCTTGAAAACTTAATCTATGGTTATTCTCATAATCTATTTCACAGCAAGACCAAAAATAGCTTCCAAGTTCAACAAAAAAAATTTGGTCTTATATACACCAAGGTGTACATTCATATTACCAACCATAGTCTTACATGGTACACTATCCACTTTTTCTATGTTGGATTCCTCATAGGACATGTAAACTCTTTAGGTTTGTGCCCTAAACTTCAGGGGTATGCATGGGTTTGTAGTTTGGCATCTTAAGATGCCTATGGATCACACTTGTACATGTCTTAGGTGGCAAAGACTTTATTTTCCTTGTGCAATCTCTGTTTACCTTGTTATTCAAGATATTATTTGTTCAACCCATGATTTTTCAACTCAGAATTTAAGGATTCTCTGATCCTTTATTTCTTTGACATTGTTTTAGCTAAACATATGTCATTTGATAACGGATGACTTCACAAAGAATCATTACTAGACTGTTTGGCACTCATATAGTGTTCTTCGATTATCTCAAAGTTGGTGAGGCTTTCATCTTGTGAAACGTCATATACTACTATCTGAGTGATTGTTTCTATGAAGCCCTTAAGCTACTTCATGTATAGTTCATCATCCAATTTCCAAAATTCCAAATTGGAAAGTGGTCTTCACATCATCTTGATGTAATTTTAAGACTAAGCTTGTTGTCATAGCCAAAGTTCAGAGTTAAAATGCACAATGGACAACCTTCCATTGTAGTACCCCTTAGCTACTAAGTGCTTGAGGTTCTATATGCCCCCAATATATTTGAGAACCTACTTATTCCTAATCGTCTCTTGGCTAGGAGACAAATTGCCCAAACATGTACTTGGCTAGTTTCAAAAAAAAGAATCCAAATATTCCTGTATGACACTTTGCAATTCTTCTTAGCAGGTCCTTCTAGTATCTTTCTGATACTTATAGGTAGTTATCATCACCTTCTAAATGATGAAGAGAGCATTTAATCTATTAGAGAATCTATCCCCTTATAGTCATTTCCTGGATGATAATTTTCTCCGAGGTGGATTTCATATGATTCTTTTCCTATGTATGAGTGAGGTAATTCTCTCGTAACTTAACTCTTACCTCTTTTATTGTGAAAATGGTCTCAACCCTCCTACTCAAATCAGTGAACTTAGGAACACTTGGTTATTCCTTGTTACTGTGAATCTCTTAAAGAGATTTAACATGATTAATGCTCATTTCCTACTAGGAAATCTAGGTTTTATGAAGATTGCGTCCCTCAAATCTCTCGTAGTTACTGAGCCACCATCATTTTCACTAATGAAGATGTGTCTTATCAAATTCTTAGGTCATCTCATAAAGAGATACCTTGCATACCTAGGCCCCAATCTTCCTTACTTATAGGAAGAATTATGGATATGAAGTTGCTGACCCTTATGGTCTTAACAAGCTTGGACCTATTTTAAGGCCTATCAATGATTTATAGGGTAAGGTCATGACTGACTTAGAGGGCATTTGGTTAAGTGTGAAGATAATAGTTGTAAGTTTACCACCAACATATGGCTGATAGTTTCACTTATGTCATTATTTACTCAACCATGTCAAGGAGAGGTTTATTCTCGATTTCAACAATTTTATTATGTTAAAGGCTTCTAGGTATTGATAGTTGCGTAACAATCCCTTCTTTGTACATAAAGCAGCTTGAACTAATCATGTGGGTGTCCTTAACCCTTGTTAGTTTGTAAGGTCTTATCATTTTAGGTTAATTGATTCCTGACTAGTTCAGCCATTATCTAACAGCTTCACTTTTTCCTAAAATCAAGTAAACATTATTGTATTTTGAGTAAACATCCATGACGTTAACGAAACACCAAGCTCTGTGTTTTGCCCTCACGTTCTCTGTGTTTTGCCCTCACATTCATTAGTTCACAAACGTCATAATATGCTAATTGTAGAGGATTTTCTCAAAATGTTTCTTTGTCTTTCTTGCCAGCTAGACTAAGTTCTCAACTTACTCACAAGGGTATCAACCCTTTAGCATACATTATTTAGCAAATTCTCGTTTGCTAGTTTGATCATTTCTTTTGATCAATATGTGCATGTAGCAAGAAATGGATTTATTATCCCAAAAAGAACATCAAAATCTAACAAGGAATTTGAGAGTCACAGTCTCATCGATCCTTAACTAAAGAGATAGCAAAGATGTGATTTTGTCAATTGTAATTGCATAGAGTGAATCAGGGTGGCTTATCTATGGAGAGTTAATGTGCAAGTCCCAATCCCTTGATTCTTTCGGTTTCTTGCTTTGCATCTGACATGAAGCCATTTGCTTCTGTGAAATATCCATTACTCATGTGGATTGCTACTTCTACAACCCTTAAAGGTTTATCAATGCAGCCTTTCATCTTTGTAGAAACCATTTACCTCCTCTAGATCAAGTTTACCAGATAGGTTTCTTGCCCTTAGGTTTAAAGGATGAACCCTCCCACTCTTTAGCTAAGTTTGTTTGACTGATGGATCTTGGATTATTCAGTTCTTAACACTCAATTTTAATGTGGCAAATCACATCGTCGAAGGTCACAATATGCATATTAGGAGCAATTTTGCTTTCGTATAAGCCCACTTAATGAAAGACCTGGCTTACTCCCACTCAGTAGGAGACATAGCTTACTCCCACTCACTGGAAGATGTCTTGTCACAACATACACTTGTTGTTTGTTAGAAAGAACTTGGCATATTATTTGTCTCAACTTCTTAGTTTGACATTTGCCTCAAGTGTTGCCTAAACAACATATTAGGACTTAGTACACTATGTTAAAACTTAACTTAGTTTTAACTTTATAGAAGAAGATCTTTTATTCTACTATCTTCCAACACTATCCAAATTGCGTGGATAAAGTTACATTGCTCATACCATCATAAGTCTAAGCAGTGTTGTTCTTTCTATGCTTGATAGCATAAACTTTTTGTATCCTTCAGTTGCTTCAATCTTTAAATGCTAAAGACTAGTTGGTAGGTTATCCTTGACATCTCATTCTTCCTGAATGAAAGAGATTTGAGAGTTTCTGACTCCATAGATATCTCTTTTGAGCTTGTCTTCATAAGCTCAGTCAAATAGACTTGGTCATAATTGATCACTTTGACGATTATGGTATACAAATCATATTTGTTCAAATAAGATAAAGGATAATTAGATAACAAGTTCACTAGTTTCATGTTTAGGAGACAACTATGTTAGCTCCCACCTAATCATGCTAATTAGCCTATCACCCTTTTAACTAAAATCTTCTTTAAACACATTCCCCTTTGGATTTCTAGACACATTCTAGAAACTCCCACTTAATCAAAGACATTTAAAATAACAAGATAATAACATAATATCATCTAATCAGCATGAATGTTCATGAAAACAAGAAGAGAATATGCTTAATTCAATTCTAAAAAAAATGAATTTAATCATAAATTCAATGAAAAAGAACATTCAAAAAATTTATAAAAAACTGTCTCATATTGTTGTCTCTTAACTAAGTTCTCCCTCTCATAGGCCCTTCTGACCATATGAACTCATGTAGCATCTAGCTACAATGTGAAGCTCCTCTTTGCCATGTTTACATCGTCTCACTTAGATGTATTTGCAGTATAGCTCCTACTTGATGAGATGATTCTCACATCTCTATATGCCTTGTCGTTTGTCACAACATTTGTAATAAAGGGTTGACTTTAGAAGTCACTGCTTTAATCCCAATTGAATCAATGTGGTTAGAAGCATGGGAAGACTTATTATTATTCAATAATTTCAAGTTGCAGCAATTTTCAAGTTTTATCTCTAAAAGTTTGAGTTAAAGTTGGATAGGATCTTATATTCAAAAAAACTCATTTAAATAATTTCTCACTTTAAAGAATCTTTCAGCATTAACCTTATGTTGCAGCTGAAATACTCTTAATAAGTAAGCCAACCTATCCCAAAACCAATAGAATCATCATTGACTCAATTTCAACATTTTTAGGAATCTCTAAGTGCATATAAGCACCTTTTTGACTCAAATCACATCTAAAAGTGCTTCAAATATATGCAAATTATATATCAAATTGAAGCTCTCAAATTTAAGAATTTTGAGGAACAAACCGCGTATAAATTGGAGGTCTTACGTGCTCTCACGCGGCCCTAAAAGGTGTTTGGATCAAAAAATCCTGAAAAATTGGAAAGTTCCAACGATAGCCACTCTCAGTAGAGGCATGTGAACTCTAAACGCCGCCTTATGGCCATCCTCTAGTGACATGCGCCGGCTTCCCTGACTCCACGCACCATCCTCTATTTAACAATACTCGCCACGTGTAATGTCCCAATTTTAGATTAAGGGCTAATGATTCTGATATTGATTGTAATTAGTATAAGTAAACACTTTTGAAGAAATGTAATGTTAATTTGATATAAATGTTCATAGTAATGATTTAATAATCATAGTGAAACCAGGGGCAAAATGGTAAAATTGAAAATTTACTGACCAATTGATCAGTTACCAAAGAAGAAACTCATTGGTAATTAGAGATCAAGGGTGGAGATCTATTGGCTATGGGTCGGAATCCTATGCTTTAAGCTTATGTGAGCTCATGGAAGAGTGAACAAGATGTTGACAAGTGTCAATTTGGTGGACCATAGGATGATGCCAAACATCAAAACTCACTTTCTCTCTCTCTCTTCTCTCTCCTATTCGATTATGAGCATTGGGAAGGGAAAAATAGGTGTTGCTTCTTCATCATCTTCCTCATCTTTCATAATCTCTCTCTTCCTCTATTTTTCGGTGATTAAGGTAGAAAGATAAAGGGAAAGCTTGAATTTTGGGTGAGTAATAGTTCCCATATGCTCTAATCCTTTTCATTAAACTTGTTCATAGTGTTAAGAGCTCCATCTTGATGGTTTTAGAATTCTGAAAAGTGGTGATTTGGGTGTTGGAGCAAATTTGAAAGTTGAAGAATCAAGCATTTGACTTTGGCAAAGTGAAGAGGTGAGCATTTGGTGCTTTTTGGTATATATATTGTGATTTTTGGTTAATATAAAATCTGGAATTTACGCTTGTTTTGTGTAAATTTTGAATGTATGAATTTCATAGTGGATGATGTTGGAATTGGTTCATTGTGAAGCTATTTGAGTATTAGATATAGTTTTGAGTTTTGGAAGTGTGTTGATTGGAATTGGGTATTGTGTGTGAATTAGAGACCCAAGTGTTAGATTATGGTTAAAATGGTTTTTGGGTGTTTTGGAGGTTACCAATGTGTTTCGTAGGCAATTTTAAGTGGGAATGAGCTTTGTGTGAAGTTTATGAACCATTGGGATTAATTTTGGCAAAGTTAGGAATTTCTGTTAGTTGCTGCGATCTGGGCAATCTGATAGCATCACTCGAGTGAGGGGGTCTCACTTGAGTGCTACAGTGTAATTCCCCTTTCTCCATTATGTTTTGCCTAGGTTTTCATGAAGGAAGCTCTTGGTTGTGGTGCGAGCCATAACTCATAGTGTTGCTGCTGAACATGATGAACTTACATACTTTGTGTTTATATATTGTATGACTGATTTGTTACTACTGGGATTCTTTAGAATCTCACTCTTTCCAATGACTAACATTTCAGACAGGCAACCAAGAGTGGTTAGTATCTCTTAGAGACATTTGTTGGGGGTTGGTTATTTGTTTTTGGTTTGGGATTACCGTTTGTATATGAGATGTAAATATAATTTTTGGATATGTAATCCCCATTTTGGGAAACCTTAAACCCATTATATATATATACATGTAGCTTGGGGTTGCCGGGATTTTAGTTACGCACTCTGGTATTTATTATGTGATATAACTGCACAGGTAATTATATTCGAAAGTGAATGTAAGACCATATGAACTATGTTTTGAACTGTTTTATGGACACCCCATCTTGAAGGTGAGGGATTTTAAATGTTGATTTTGTCTTATTGGTTTCTATTTCATGTAAATTTCATAATCCAGGTATAATTACGGTGAGGGGGTTACACCATGTGTCAAATAGTGGCCCCTATGGGCCCTACACGCCACATGTCAATTTTTGGGAATTTTCCTTTTTTTTTAACATTGACTAGTCAACCCTTGACCGAAGCTAATGTATTGATGATATGGGGCTGACGTGTCTCGGTCAATATGCTGGTCAATGGGTGATGTGGCCGACGTTGACGTGGCTCTGAACACTGATGTGGCACTCCCTTGTTGGTGCTATGTGGTTTGGTTAACCGATGCTGATGTGGCTCTGAACACTGATTTGGCACTCCCTTATTGGTGCCACGTGGTTCGGTTGACCGATGTTGACGTGGCTTTGAACACTGATGTGACAGTCCATCATTGGTGCAAGATGGTTCAGTTGATCGATGATGTGGCCGTTGATTACCGTGTCATCATCTTCAACCTCTTGTAATATCCCAAAAAAGTGATTAAGGGTTAATGACTTCAAAAGTGGATGTGATTATTGATAAATAAACACTTTTGGAGAATACAATGTGAATTGTGATTTGAATGTGTTATGAGTAGTTTCTAAACCCTATATTTAAGTTCAATTGTAGATTAATATCTAAATTGAATTGGAATAGTGGGAGGGCATATATTATGGTGAAATGGAAAGTTGGACAATTTGGTGGTTGTGTTGCATTGTGGTTCAAAACCGAATATGTGTGGATGTGATGTGAATTTGATTGTTTTAGTGATTCCAATGGCTTCTATGTGAAAATTTTTGTGGGGAGAGTGTTTGTTGTGAAATTGGAACCATTAGGAATAATTATGCAAAAGTTGGAAATTCTGTCTATTGAAACTCTGTACAGAGAAGTCAGTTTGTATGGATGTTTTGAATGGGCAAATGGTGTCTAAAAATTCTAAAACTTTTAGTCTTAAAGTTCACATTCCAAGCTTCAAAATGGGCATATAATTTGTGTCATTTAGATTTGTGAGCTAAGAGTTATGATTTTCCAAAATTTGGGATTGAAACTGGAATCTGTTTCGGAGCAGTATGAACTTTTGTGCAATTTTGTATATTTATTATTATGAACTGTAGTGATCCATATTTTTCCAGAAAAGAGGACTTAAATAGCTTTCCATTGGTTTTGGGATCACCCTATTTTGATTTTTCTAGAATTAGGTATGATTTTTCAAAGTTAGGGCAGAAAATATGCAAAAATTGCCATTAAATCCAGAAATTAAATTAAAATGTGGTGGCAATATTTAAAATTATGAGATGAATGGAAAAGTCATTTAGGCAAGGACCTCTTAGGACATCTTTAGCATGGGCCAAGAGGAGGAAATATTATTTACATGTTATTTGGGCTTATAACATTAAGTTATGTACATAAAAGTTGGAATTTGGTATTTTAGGAAATTATGACATAAGGAAAAGAGACAATGACATAAGCATGGACTTTTAAAACATTTCCTATCTTCTTCCTCCATCCAAACCAACATGAAGTTTAGCAAAAAGAAAGAGGAAGAGTTGAGAGCATTTCTAGAGAGAAGGAGGAGAAAATTCGCCAGGTAAGCTTGATTTCTTCGGTGAATTAGCTCCTATCTTGTGTAATCCTTCTCTTAAGTTGTTCTTCTATATGAATTAAGGTGTTGGGGGCTAAAATTTCATTGTTATGAAGAGCTAGGGTTTTGGCCTAAAGGTGAAAAGCCAAAAGGAGCTTGAGGTTACTTCCAAAACTTCAGTCTTTGATTGTTCTGGCTACTGTGGACAATTTAATTGGTGAAATTTCACCGAATTGTCTTTGATTTGAAATTTGGAAATTGAATTGGCCTAGGGTTATGCTACCAAAATTGGGTCCAAATGGTAGTTATAACCTAATGTAATTGTTAATAAAATGGTAGGAGTAGAAAGGAACACGTCTACGGAGTTGGATTTCGAAAACCCCAATTTTCCTGAGGAATGTGATAATTTTGGCCAGCTCTAGAAATGGACCTTATAGTTGGATTTTCAATGATTTGATGATTCCACTAAGTTTAGGTGGGAAAATTAGATGAGGTTATAGTTGGTCACTTTTTCGGTAAAGCCCAAAAAAGCATAATTGTGAAAACGCCCATGAAACCCTTAATGCGGGGCTATCAAGGCTATTTTTGTAATTTGACAATAAATTTGATAATTCTAAGTCCATAAATGGATTCCTTGAGTGAAAATAAGTCAAAATAGCCCTAGTCAAAATTTTGGGAAAAGTGCGGTTGGACCGGGTACGGTGGGGTCGAGCGGGTCCCGGGGATATTTTGGTCATTTATCAAGATAGAGTCATATAACCACTAAAAACATTATGGAAGTGTTTAAATGGTGCATTTGGAATTGCAGAATTTGATATTTGCCCTGAACATGAGCAACCTGTGCCGGAGCACACTTAGAAAGCACAAGGTAGTGACGATTTCCCTTATACTTTATGTGATGCATTGTATGTTTGATTTATCATTGTTTTGTGATGATTTTGGATGTTGCGAAGCTGTGTATATGTGAATGCCAGGGAGGCAATGTGTATATGTGAATGCCAGAAAGGCAATGTGTGTTTGTAAATGTGAATGCCAGGAAGGCAATGTGTGTATGTGTTGTTTGATGATTTACTTACATGCTATGTGATTACATGTTGTATGAGTGATTTGTTACTACTGAGATTCTTTTGAATCTCATTCTTTCCATTAACTAACCAACAGACAGGGCAAGCGGCTTAAAGGAGAAGTAGGCAACCAAGGGTGGATAGTTCTTTATTTTAGTTGTTAGTTGGTTGTCATATCTGGGTTGGGATTACTGCACATTTGTAAATGTTATTTGGATATGGATATATAATCCCCTGAATGGGAAATTGTAAGGGGTAAATATGCCTATAAACCCTTTAGTTTACAATGTGAAACCCAGGGGTTGCCAGGAATTTTGCTTTACACTCTGATATATATGAATGAGATTTAGCTGCGTGAGGTAATGGTATTCGAAATGTGAATATGAGATTAGATGAATTGGATTTTGAAAGTCATTTGAGAAAACCCTATATCAAGGATAGGATTGTAGAATGAGTTTTGATTATCTGTTGGTCTCTAATCCATTTTAATTATGTATTTCAAATCATAATTACGGAGGGGGTTACACCTCCAGCTGGGCAAACTCAACCTGGTCAGAGCTCCGGTGGGTCGTAACGAACCGCCAACTTTGGAAGGCCATATCTCCTTTGTTTTAGCTTTGTTTTTCACGTTCTTGGTATCGTTGGAGTCGTAGTTGAGCAAACTACAAATCCATTGCTTTTTATTTGATCTAAATGTTGGAAACTGTGCCCTAAAGGCCAATAATTGTATTTTGAACATTATTAATTTAATGAAATTTCTCCATTCTGTTATCATATTATTTGCATGTTAACTTTGATAATTGTATCCATGGGTAAATCATAAAGATTGTCCTAAAATGTCCCTGGTCGGTCATTTATGCGAGAGTAGAGATGAAACAAGACCAGTATGACTTTGATAAGATATGGAGATACAAATCAAAGTCTTAGGCACTTGTAAGAATACAAGGTGCTGAACCAAACCCACTATGAGAAAGCTACATGGATCAAGTCAAAAGGTTTTCTCATGTATAACCACGTCACAATGTCCTTTGACCTGAGGTCATCATGGATTTCTACATGAGAGTTACTAAGCTTTGAACTAGTTAAAAGTCACTTTTGACCGGGTGATGATAAAGGCTACGATTGGGCTTGGTGATTTTTCATACAGAGGAATATGAATGATCAAGATGGAATTTGTCCCTCACATTATTAGAGAGATATTACTGGGCCTCTCAATGAGTGAGTCTGAGAAATGTATGGCCATACTATGATGGAAAGGAGTTTCCATTTCTATTGTTAGACTACTCAGGAATCGAGAAAGTAATGGTCAGGAACAAGAGGATGACATTATCCATGCGTTATCCTTGACCGATATATCGTGTGACAAAAGGGACGTGACATGGTTGTATGACAGGTTGCATCGTATTAACGATCGTCATATGAATTGCGTAGTCGTAATGTCTTGTTAGAGGCCACTTGCGACTTGTGGGTTAGTATAGTTATTGGCTCACTGCCAACTTTGTATAGGCCTATAAGGTCGCACACAAGAATGGCCCAACACGAGATAATGTTTAATCCAGGGTGGATGAATTATATATATAATATAAAATTCGTCAATAATATTATATATATATATGTATGTATTTTTGAAATATATATATGTATATATATTTCATGATATTATTATATTGTTCTAGTTTTAAATTTAATTTTTAAGATAAATTAAATTTAATAACTAACATGATAGAGATATAGTATCTCATATTTAATTTATGAAGATAACTTAAATCTAATGGCTCTTCATTTAAATTAAATAAATAGGTTAAATTAAAAATATTAGACAGATTTAATTTAAACTGAATTTATTTAATTAATTGTTAATTAATTTTGAAATTAATAAAGATTAATTTTGAAATTAGAATATAGCCCTCATAGATTATAAACTTGATAGAGTAGATATACTAAAAAACGTATGAAAATTCAGGGCTGCAAGGGAAACCCTAGGAGATATTTGGAGGTGCTAGCACGCAATCTCTATTGGAGAGCATTCGTGTGGATACCGGTAGAGGAAGCAGACCTGACGTGTTGGCTCTTAGAGATCAAAAACTCTAAATTCGAAAGGGTATGTATCTTTCTAACTCGGTTTAAACCCCGTTGATAGATCCTCGATTAGGATCAATGAAAATTTTTTAAAATTCTTCAGCTGTGCCTCCCGATCCTAACAATGGTATCAGAGACAAATCAATTATGCATTTAAATTGAGTTTATGTCTTATACATGTGATATATATAGTATATATATATATATATGTATACTTATAAGAAGATGATCAAATATGCATCTAATTTATGTTTTGGTTTTGAGAAAGTCAAACCTATGTGATTTGGTGCTGTATGTTTATGCGATCTGGTGAAATTGTTTTGATTATATGCGATATGTTTACATTTCAATTCTGCCACTGGCATCACGATTTCTGTTTTGGATTTGATCAGAAGTAGAATTCATTGTTCAGGTTTCGAATAAGTTGTAGATCACATCGTATGGACATGTGAGGATCTCTAATCGGATTTAGGGATCCAAAATCTTGGAGAAGAACCGGGTCTAAGTTTGGATCACTATTCGGGTATTAGGGATCCAAAACTTGGGGAAGACAATCCGATCAGATGCGTTTTGGGCCGTTATTTTTGAATTGGACTAGCGAGACCGCCGTGACTACTTGTTCGTAGCGCAATATAATCTGATCATGACATTTATTGCTTTTCATATTGTATGAATTCTTGTTGTGGTTTATTCTTCATGCTTGTTTGGGTATGGTGAACAACATGGCTTTAGAATTTTACAAAGGGTTGTAATATTTAAATACGGCTTGCGTGCCGTGCCTTCCACTAAATACTCTCAATGTACATTCTCTTCTTATCTCACTCCCCTCGAATGTTTAAACGAGGTTTATCTCAATGTATTTCTTTTCTTATTTAGAGAATTCCTCTCATTAGCTCAGGAGGATTTTAGGTTAGGTAAGCCATATTGTATCACGTTTAAATTATACTTTTGATTAGATTATTTCATGAATACTTTTGTGTTTATATTTATTTATTTGTATGAGATACGACCACGATTGCATTCATATAAACAAAAATAATTAATTGAGCCCTCTGAATCAAATCTTAAGTCATAATGCCATCAATTAATGAATACTTGTTAAAACCTAGATTGCTCAATTGTGGAAACCACCAAAGTGGATGCACTTGAGTCATCTGGATGAGACAAGCATGAGTAATGGTACTGCTCATAATATTCATTATTGTTTTGACTTAATTGAGATTAACAAAACAGTTTTGAATCTCAAGGTGTTAGATGGGATTAAACATGCCGGATCATATGATGGTCGAATCCTATAAAGATCTAAGAGTTACATGTGATGTAATTGGTAAATAGGTTACCTACCTAAATAACTTGAATTTAAGAATCTTGCCAAAGCGAACTTAATTTTAAGCGAAATATGGATCTTAGCCCACTAATTATTATATTGAGGGTTGTTAATTTAGTGGGAGATTACTAACTAACTTTGCATATTTTAATTGTAGAATCATGTATACTAGTAATACTGCTACACTGTCATTGCGATCGGTCCTTGAGAAGGACAAACTCAATGGGAAAAACTTTCTTGACTAGTTCAGGAACTTGAGAATTATTCTCAAGCAGGAAAGAAAGGCTTATGTCCTAGATCAACCCATTCCTGAGGAGCCTGCAGCCAATATTCTAAGAGCTCAGAGAGATGCTTACATGAAGCATAAGGATGACTCTGTGGATATAGGTTGCCTAATACTTGCCACTATGGTTCCAGAGCTCCAAAGAGATTTGGAACTTATGGAGGATCATGAGATGATTGTCCATCTCAAGGAAATGTTCCAGCAACAGGCAAGGCAAGAAAGGTATAAGACCATAAAGGTATAAGACCACAAAGGCCTTACATTCCTGCAAGATGGATGAAGGTGCATCATTTAGTACTCATGTGTTAAAAATGAAAAACTATATTGATCACCTTGAGAGGCTTGGATTGCCCATGAGCTAGGAGTTAGCTACGGATTTGACCCTAAACTCACTCCCAGAGAGTTATAACCAGTTTGTCATGAACTACAACATGAATAACATGGAGAAATCAATTTCTAAGCTGCATGGGATGCTCAAAAGTACTGAGTAAAGCATTAAGAAAAAGCCTAGTACTGTTTTAATGGTTCAGAAAGGAATGGATATGAAAAAGAAAGGGAAGGGCAAATAGAAGGGTAATGGCTCAGGTGGTAAGACCAAAGAGTCAGACAAGCCCGAAACCAAGCCTACACCTAAGAAGGCAAAGCCTCCAAAGGAAGGAGTTTGCTGCTTCTGTAATGAACTCGGTCATTGGAAGAGGAATTGCAAACTCTACCTTGAATGTCACATCATCTGGTCACTCCGGAATCTCAATTTCTTCTATCCAGGCGCCTTTTTTTTGTCACACCCCCTTAATGGGTGCCCACGCTTCCGCTGCGTGGCTGGCTCCCACATCACACCCATCCAATAGATGCCCGTGGGTTACCGGACTCACAATTTTATTGTCACACCCCTTCAGAGTGTCCACCCCACTGGTCAACTACGTATTAGGGCTACGATGGCCGTCCCCTGACCGGGACTGGCAGGCAGCTGGGTTACTCACCTTTCACCCAGGACTCACAAGAAAATCCACTTCCTTATCAAACGTACATTGCAGACTCTAATTTTACGCACCGCCTTTTGGCCTTAGGTCAACACCAGTGCAACCAACGTGGTGGCTAGCCAGGCTGGCCATGCCGGGGTAATTGCCCTCACAACCAAGAATCCCCGATCATGTAGTCGAATTCGCTATTAGCTAAACTAGCTCTGCTTTGCTACGCCACACCTCAATCCCAGCTCGTTCACAACTATCACAGATTCACAATCACACTCCACCCTTATCCCCTTTTACCGCCGGGAAGACACACAGTCTTTACCCGAACCGTTGCTAGCGACTCAGGGACTATTGGCGTGGCAGTGCATATACATAGCCTCGCGAATCACAAATAGTCAATCCCCCATAACTACCGCCCCAGCGGAACGGTCCTCCGCCATAGGAATCACCCCATGCGGCCGCAGGTGAGAGACTCACAATGCACAATTGCAACAAGCTGGAACCAGGCATCTTAATAATTCCACCCACCACAAATTCTTTTCACCAAACTAGGATCCTTCAAGACCCCTCTTTCACAAAATAATCTGGACTTCGAAGTTTTTACTTCCCGAAGCCATTACTAACACATTGCACTTTCTGCAAACTCGAGCTTCTGCTCAACCCAATTCTCAAACATCACATTCACACGCTTCTGCTGCACACTCTGACGTCTTCCTCCTCATTAGTGCTTTAACAATGTCAAGTTGATTTAACAGGAGTCCCATAGGAATCTCCCACTACAATTGACAACATTCACAACATATATTCATTTATGTCAGACCTTGGCCCAATTCAACTTGAATCATCCAGAGCCATAACCAGCACTTCGTTGAGATCCCATACTCCCAACGTTCCCAAAGCTTTATTCTACGATTCAACGTCATGACGAGTGCACACTAAGGTTCATCGTCACGGCAGCTGCACACTAGGGTTTGTCGTCATGGCGGCTGTCACAATTTTTTTTATATATATTGTCACACCCCTTCAGAGTGCCCACCCCCTGGTCAACTACATACCAGGGCTCCCCTGGCCGGCCCTTACACTGAGCCTGGCAGGCATCTGGGTTACTCACATTTCACCCATGACTCACTTATCCCCTGTATCTCCACCGCCCCGAAGGCACGGTCCTCCTACTGTGTGCCATGCACACCCCCAGTGGGCCGCAGGTGATAAACACACAAATAGCCTCTCCAATCAGACGTCGCCACAGGTAGCCCTCTCCGATCAGAACTCCCCGTAGGTTGCCTTCTCCACTTTGAATCCTTGTAGATAACTCTTTCAAATTCAAATTCTCCGCAGAATCACTTTTCCTTGTGCTAGATTAACACTAGCAACCTCAGGATACTTGATACACATTTCAATTCCAACTAGTACCATATCCTGGTACCACAGACCATATAGGTCATAGCAACCTCCTAAGGACCAGCTTGACTATTGAGTCTGATCCTTGGATCCCAATTCATTTTTCAAACTTTCAACCGCAGTTGAACCGGGAAATCACTTCCCTCGTTTCACGGAGCATCATCAACTCAAACTCAAATTCAAATATCTCTGCCAGCCTAAGGCACCTCAGCCCCTAGGTCTTAAGGCCTTTACACACACAAGCTCGGTATGACATCACTACATGTAACATCATACCACCTAGGGTTTCTCACCCAACGTCTAGGCTAGTTATGATACCTAAAACCTCAATATCACCAATCTAGGAAATCATTTTCCTTAGTTCTCTAATAAGACGATGGGTCTGATTACCTCCACCACTAGGTCTACACCTCAAATCCTCGAGTGAATCATACTGACTCACCATATCCACAACACAATTAATGTATACATATGGCCCTTAAACTCATATATCCATAAATAGCAAGGACCTTAATATGTATACCACAACAAACAAAGGCATCTCCTATGACTTAAGTCAGCAACTATTGCCATTATCCTAGCAAATTCCCATGTTTGCCAAGAACTGCAGCTCTGATACCAAAATGTAACCCCCTCAGTAATTATATCCGAAATACGCGATTAAAATGAAATAGAGACCAATAATAAACAAATAACATTTACTAACCCATCACATGATGGGGTTTTCAAAAATACCTTCCGAAATCATTTATAAACTTGGTCTCATATTCACATTTCGAATACAATTACTACGCGAAGATAAATCACATTCATATAAATATCAGAGTGCACAACATAATCATCCCGGCAATCTCGGGTACATACCTTCGCTAAAGATATACAGGGCATAATTGCCCATTACAATTCTTCAAATGGGGATTACACAATCTCATCTCGAATGTGTCCTGCCGCTCCCTCCACGAGCCACTTGCCCTGTCTAAATTGTTGGTAAGGGAGGGTGAGATTCGAGAGAATCTCAGTAGGGAAACATTATCAATATGCAGGCAAGATAAGTGTTTAATGCATGACATGCTTGCATCACATAACTCATGCACACATACAATGACAAATCTATAAGCTCAATGCTTCGAACGATACACATATGGCCATAGCATATATTGAAACATAGCTTCAAATCATTCATACATGTTCCACATAATCAAGCAAAGCAATAACATGCATCCACACATTAATACAGTTATCAGAGCATGCAGGAGAGATAAGTTCCCTACCTCCAGTCTTTTCTCCTCGATTTACGTGCCAACAACTTGGGGCTTCACATTCGATCCTACAATGTCAAATGTACTATTTAGATACTTCCATAGTGTTTCTGAGGGTCATATGAAGCTATATTGAAAATTTGCTAAAATGCCCCCGGGGACCCGGTCTGGCCCCACCGCACCCGGTCCGACTGTACTTTTCCTGAAATTTTGACATGGGCTATTCTAACATATTTTTGCCCAAGGAATCCATTTCTGGACTCGGAATTATCAAATTCAATGTCAATTACAAAATTACCCTTGACAGCCCCACTTTAAGGGTTTCAGGGGCGTTTTCGTAATTATGCTTTTTCGTAATTATGCTTTTTCGGCCTGTTCTGAAAAAGTGACCAACTGTAACCCCACCTAATTTTCGCTCCTGAACTCAATGGAACCATCAAATCATTGAAAATCCAACTCTAAGACCCATTTATAGCCATAACCGAAATATACAAGTATTCCGGGGAAAATTGGGGTTTTTCGGTTTCGGCTCCATAAACGCGTTCCTTTCTACTCCTAACCACTTTATTGACTATTCCATTAGGTTAGCACTACCATTGAGTACCAATTTGGGCAGCATAACAGCCCCACAAACCCATTTTCCATTTTTAGAACCAAAGACAATCCGGCGAAATTTCACCGATTAAATTGTCTATAACAGCCAGAATAGTCAATATGCACGAGTTTGGAAGTTACCTCAAGCTCCCACTAGCTTTTCCTTCTTGTGGCTGAAAACCCTAACTTCAAAACACCAAAAGAGGAGCTTCCAAACCTTAAAGAACATAAAAGAGAAGCTTAAGAGTAGAGTTATACGTGTTAGGAGCTAAATCGCCGGAGAAATCGGCTTACCTTGCGAGATTTCTCCTTCCTTCTCTCTATTTTTCTCTCAACTCCTCTCTCCATATTCAGATGTGCAGCACGTTGGAAATGAGAGCTGAAGATGATGAGAAGATGTTTTAATTCCATGCTTATGTCATCTTGCCTTTTGATGATGTCATAATTCCCAAAATTGGCATTTTCGGATTTTCTGGCAGATTTTCTGCCCAAACTTTGAAAAATCATAAATAATTCTAGAAAGATCAAAATGAGGTGATTCCAAAGCCAAATGAAAGGTATTTAAGTCCTCTTCATTGGAAAAATATAATCCATTACCAGAAATCACCACAAAATTCCAGAATTAAACAAATTTCATCACTGCCCCAAAACAGAGTCCATTTTCGACCTCAAATTTTGGACAGTCATATCTCCCAGTTCCCAACATGAAATGGCACAAAGTATATGTCCATTTTGAAGCTTGGGATGTGATCTTTAAGACTGGAAATTGTCATAATTGTCTGACATCATTTGCCTAGTAAAAACGTCCACACGAGAAGACTGCCCAGACAGAATTCATACTGGACAGCATTTCCAATTTTGCAACCAATGTGTCCAATCTAATTTAAATCAATTCCAATGATTAAATATCACAACATGACACCATTTCCATCACAATACCCCATTCAATTCTTCCCTCTATTCTAAGTTAATTTGGATGCTAATCCACAATTGAACTCAAATACAGGGTTTTGGCGTTGCTCATAACACACGCGACTACAATCCACTTTATATTCTCTAAAAGGGTTCATTAATCACTAACCATGTCCACTTTTGTAGTCATTAACCCCTAATCACAATTTGGGATCTTGCTAAACCGGGGCTTAGCAATCCACTAATCTCAGGCTTATTCTCTAGCCTCGAGTCTCAAAATTCGGGGTATTATGTAAGATCCCAAATTGGTAAGACCCAGTTTAGCAAGATCCCAAATTGTGATTAAGGGTTAATGAGTCCAAAAGTGGATGTAGTTAGTGATAAATAACCCTTTTGGAGAATATGATGTGATTTGGCACTCGAATATGATTCGTGTGTGTTGTGAGCCGTGCCGAAACCCTGTATTTGAGTTCAATTGTGGATTAACATCCAAATTGACTTAGAATAGAGGGAAGAATTGAATGGGGTATTGTGTTGGAAATGGTGTCATAGTGTGTTTTGATGTCATTGAAATTGGTTTGGAACTTTGGAATGGAAATGTTGCAATGTTAGGTTTTGAAATGTGAATTGTGTTGACATGTTGAGATTGTTGTGAAAACATGTCAATGAGATGTGAATTTGATTGATTTGGTGTTTCCAATGGATTCCTTGTGAAAATTTATGTGGGAATGATGTTTGGTATGAAAATGGAACCATTGGAAGCAAAGATGCAAAATCTGAAATTCTGTCCAGTGAAACTCTATTCTGGGCAGTCTTCTACTGTGGATGTTTTGACTAGACAAATGATGCCAGAAAATTATGAAACTTTCCAGTCTTAAAGTTCACATCCCAAGATTCAAAATGGACATATATTTTGTGCCATTTCGTTTTGGGAACTGGGCGATATGACTGTCCAAAGTTTGAGGTCGAAAATGGACTCTGTTTTGGGGCAGTGATGAAATTTGTGTAATTCTGGAATTTTATGGTGATTTCTGGTAATGGATCATATTTTTCCAATGCAGAGGACTTAAATGACTTTCATTTGGCTTTGGAATCACCTCATTTCTATTTTTCTATAATTAGTTATGATTTTTCAAAGTTTGGGCAGAAAATCTGACAGAAAATCCGAAAATGTCAATTTTGGAATTATGACATCATCATAAGGGAATAATGACATAAGCATAATATAACATATCATCTTCTTCCTCCAAGCTTCAAAACCGTCAGTTTATTCAGCTGAACAAGAGGAAAAACGTTTGAGATTTCTAGAGAGAGAAAGGAGAAGAGAACTCGCAAGGTAAGCCGATTTCTCCGATGATCTAGCTCTTAACGTGTATAACTCCGATCCTAAGCTACTCCTTTATGTTCTTTAAGGTTTGGAAGCTCTTCCTTTGGTGTTAAAACAGCTAGGGTTTCAGCCAAGACAAGAAAAAGCTAGTGGGAGCTTGAGGTAACTTCCAAACTCTTGTGTATTGATTATTCTGGCTGCTGTGGACAATTTAATCGGTGAAATTTCGCCGGATTGTCATTGGTTTCAAAAATGGAAAATGGGTGTGTGGGGCTGTTATGCTGCCCAAATTGGTACTCAATGGTAGTTGTAACCTAATGGAATAGTCAATAAAGTGGTTAGGAGTAGAAATGAATGCGTTTACGGAGCCGAAACCGAAAAACCCCATTTTTTCCCGGAGTACATGTATATTTCGGCCAAGGCTATAAATGGGTCTTAGAGTTGGATTTTCAATGATTTGATGATTCCATTGAGTTCAGGAGCAAAAATTAGGTGGGGTTACCGTTGGGCACTTTTTCAGAAAAGGCCGAAAAAGCATAATTACGAAAACGCCCCTGAAACCTTTAAAGTAGGGCTGTCTAGGGTAATTTTGTAAATGACATTGAATTTGATAATTTCAAGTTCTGAAATTGATTCCTTGGGCGAAAATATGTCAGAATAGCCCATGTCAAAATTTCAAGAAAAGTACATCCGGACCGGGTACGGCGGGGCCGGGTCGGGCCGGGTCCCCGGGGGTATTTAAGGAAATTTTCAATATAGCCTCATATAACCCCCAGAAACACTATGGAAGTGTCTAAATGGTACATTTGACATTGTAGGATCGAATGTGAAGCCCCGAGTTGCTGGCACGCAAATCGAGGAGAAAAGACTGGAGGTAGGGGACTTACCTTACTTGCATGTATTCAATATCTTTGCTTGTGTAGTGATGTATGTGATTGCTTTACTTGATTGTGTAGAGCATATTTGAATAAATGAAGCTCTGTTTCTGTTTTCACTGTGGCCATAGTTTTGTTGTATGAAACATTGAGCATGCAGAAATATCATTATGGGGTATGCATCTAGATAAAGCTAACATGTCATACACCTAGCATCTATCATGCATGCATTATGGTATCTGTTTCCTACTGAGATTCTCTCGAATCTCACTCTCCCCTACCAACAATTTAGACAGGGCAAGTGGCTCGTGGAGGGAGCGGCTAGGACTCCTCCGAGATGAGATTGTGTAGTCCCCATTTGAAGAACTGTAATGGGCAATTGTACCCTGTGTATCTTTAGCGAATGTATGTACCCAGGATTGCCGGGATGATTAAGTTGTGCACTCTGATATTTATATGAATGTGATTTATCTTCGCGTAGTAATTGTATTCGAAATGTGAATATGAGACCAAGTTTATAAATGATTTCAAAAAGTATTCGTGAAAACCCCGTCATGTGATGGGTTAGTAATTGTTATTTGATTATTATTGGTCTCTATTTCATTTTAATCGCGTATTTCGGATATAATTACGGAGGGGGTTACACAGTGGGCTTTTGTTAGTTTTGAACAATTGCTATTATGTGCCTACTTTGAGTAGTAACATTGTTTCTCCTTCTTATTTGTATAAGGAAGGTTATACTTTCATTACTAGGAATGGTAAATGTTCTATTTATCATAATGACATTTTCTATACTGATGGTGATTTGCATGTTGGTCATTATATTAAATTTGGAACATCCTAATAATGGGAATATCTATAACGTAACTACTAAAAGGATAAAATCAAATAATTTGAATTTGACCTACCTATGGCATTGTCGTCTAGTGTAACCCCATTCAATAATCAGGCCGGGATTAACGTTTAAGCACATTTAATTATCGAATGAGAAATCCGGAACAAATGAAAACTTTTTAAAACACCTGTACAAATGGATCTCCATTCAGTTCATTCATTAAAACAAATGGCCTATTTGGTCCGTTACATATACAATATCAGAGTAAGCACAATTCCCGACGTTCACTCGGAATAATAACATTAATCCAAAGGTTTATAGAGGGCATCATTGCCCATCTCAGTATCCATACCGGGGATTACACAAAACTATACCACTACAATTCTATTCAATATGTTTACAATGATCCAAAATGATAACCAATTCGATATAAAACAAAAATATTTAACTAAGACTACCGCTGGCAGTCCTAATTGTCCTTTGCCACTTGCTTGCCTTTCAATCCACTTGCCCTATCTAAAAATGTTATTTGGAAAGAATGAGATTCTAGAGAATCTCAGTAGCAACAGTTTATTTATATGATGCATATATACAAAGCAAGTAAACATATATCACAATGCAGCAATCGATATTCAAGACCGGGCTTTCGCCACATTCCCTTCACTATATACGAGGTCAGGCTTACGCCACGCCCCATCACTTTATCAATATTCGAGTCCGGGCTTCCGCCACGTCCCCTTCACTTTGACTGTAATCGAGTCCGGGCTTTCGTAACGTCCCCTTCACTTCCACTACAATCGATGACTAATGCAAACAAGCAATGCAATACACATGATATAGGATAAAGTGTCACTACCTTTGTCTTTCCTTCCTTGAGCAGGCACAGGCCTTCTATGCTCCGGGAAGATATCAAATCCTAAAGTCATAATTAAGGACGAAGCATTATCCTCTATTCCAATACTCAATTAACTCTTCAACACTTAGATTTGGTTATCAATAATGACCCTTAAGAAGCCACAAATGCCTCTAATAAAACCCCTAAAAGGTTGGGGAACAATAGGGTGAAGATCTCTTTTCAAAAACTTAAAGTGCTGGAACACAGGGGTGGGCCGCGGCCCACCCTTCCTTGGGCTGTGGCCCAAATATGGTCAGAAGGTCATGGGCTACGGCCCGCCACTCATGGGCCGCGGCCCGAATCAGGCCAGAAAGGTTTGGGCCGCGGCTAGCCACCTTGGGCCGCGGCCAAGAAATTTCCTGACTCTTGGCTGAACTTCAAAAAAACATAACTAATTGTAGAAAAATTGAAACGAGGTGATTCCAAAGCCAAATGAAAGGTATATAAGTACTATTTCAAGGAAAAATATAGCCCTTCACTGGAAATTACTACACAAATACAGAATCACCAAAAACTAACCACTACTCCAAAACAGAGTTCTGTTTTTTGTACCAAATTTTGGACAACCATAACTCCCAGAATACTAAACGAAATGACACAGAATATATGTCCATTTTGAAGCTTGAGATGTGAAATTTAAGACTGGAAAGTTTCACAATTTTCTTAAATCATTTGGTCATTCAAAACGTCCACACAAATAAACTGCCCAGACAGAGTCCACATTGACAGCATTTTCCAACTTTTCTACCAAAGTGTTCAATGACTCCAAAATCATCAACCAAACATATTCCCATACAATTTTCCACAAGGAACACAATGGTAACCTCAAAATGACCAAATTCACAATCTAACCACATGCCCTGTTTTGACCAATTCATCAAAACCAACACAAAGTTCCCAAACTTTACTTTTAATGATTCAAACCAATCCATTTGTCCAAAAGACATCACAATATACCATTTCCATGATCACAACATGCCAAAATCACTAAGACCCTAATTTTCGAAAATAGGGCAGAAATTTCCAGAAAAATCAATGCTCACCAACATCCACAATATATATATCAAAAGGGAGATAACACTCACCTCTTTCACTTTGCCAAAGAGATTTCTTGATTCTTCAACTTTCACAATCTCTTGATGTCACAAACTAACACCAATGAACACATTACAACCATCACAATTGTTAGGACCGGCTATCACCCAAGAGGGGGGTGAATTGGGTGTATAATAAAAACTTAAGAACTTTAGAAATCTTTTCGTATCTTAACGAAAGTGGTAAGTATGAAGGTTTATAAATCAACAGTTAGATTAAATAATATATGCTGGAAATATAAGAGTTTAGGGAAGAGAATATGCAAACTGTGATTTATCCTGGTTCGGTCCAATCTGTGATGGCCTACGTCCAGTCCCCAGGCTCCTCCTGAGATTTTCAAATCCACTATCTTCTTGTTTAATCCGGGCACAAGAAAAGCCTTTACACTCCCACAAGTTTAGCCGGGTACTTGTGAAACCTTTTACAAATCTCTCATCAAGATACTCCCCCTTACGGTAAGTCTTACGAGCAGAGTAATCCCGAAGATCTTCCTCTCCTGCTTACTCATGCAAGTCTTACGAGCAGCAATGTTCTCTCCTGCTTACACCCCTGTAAGTCTTATGAGCAGCAACGTTCTCTACTGCCTGCACCTTGTAAGTCTTACGAGCAGAATGTCTTACGGCAATCCTCTCTACTGCTTCCCCGTAAGAAAATCAACCCTCTCAAGGTCCCTCTACCTTGAGATCAACTCAGAAATATAGTTGAAGGTGTTTACAAACTCTCTCACAGAGTGGGTATAATACTCACTGAAGTACAATACAAATAATCACTCTCTCAATGATAAGTAATACAGAAACTGAAAATAGAGAGTGTATGGGTAGAAGCAGAGGATTCACATTTCTATGTAGTTGCACGCTATCTCAGTTTTTCTCCGTTTTTCTCTGTTTCCTCTTTTCGTTTTTCTCAGTTCACTCTTCTTCCTCTGCTCCTCATCAAGGTTGAATGCTATCTCATTTATAGTTGATGAAGATGATGACCGTTGTGAACATTCATCCGTTGGAATCCCATTGCTTCATTTGACCGTTGAGCATATTTGAAAATGAGCTCCTATCCGTTGTGAGCATGGTGGAGCGTCTAGTTGGACAGAAAAGAAATTCATTTTGAGCTGTACTTCACGTTGTGGAGTGTTTTATGATTCAGACAATTTTTCATGGTGGGTCCTTTGCTTGTCGTTGTTGGTAACCTCTGTGTGTAATATTTTATTTGTTTGAATCTGTAATCCAAACGTTTAATATCCTGTTTCACACTTGAAAAATATGTTAGCTAACATTTAGAATCAATAACAAGTGAAAACACACTGATTTAATAACATGTAATCATGTTCGGATTGTTCGCTGTGAGACTTGGCGTTTTGGTTTTCTGCAGAATATCACTCGAGCATGAATGGCTCACTTCGAGTGATCTTCCTATTTTCCTCTATATGCTTCAGTTCACGGTCTGTGCTTGCATAAGATTTTAGGGAGACAGAATTCCCACTCGCGGGTGATGTGGTCTCTCACTCGAGCACACATACCTCTGCTCGAGTGAGACGCATATTCTTAAGGAATATGCTCTCAAAGCTAGCACTCGCATCAGGATTTCAGAGGGATGAAATTATCACTCGCAGGTGATATACAGCCTCACTTCGAGCATGACTCCTTCTGCTCGAGTGATCTTATATTTTGCACTGGGAAGCTCTTCTCTGGACAGCACTCGCAGTACCTTGCTCGAGCACAGAATGCTCATGCTCGAGCACTGACGTCTCTGCTTCGAGTGAATGAAGGAAGCATGCCTTTACTTGCTCTCGGCCAAACACTCGCATGCCCTCACTCGCATGTGTGCTCGAGTGAGAATGACTTTTCTGCTTCGAGTGCATACCTTGTGCTCGAGTGTTGCAACTATCTTCACATTTCAGCTGCTTCTGGACATCACTCGCACGACATTTTCAGAGAGTCAGTTTTTTCACTCGCGGGTGATGTGGGGCCCCTTTAGAAAAATTTGATTCATTTGATTCAAATGATGTATCATAAGAATGCTCTTATCATATGCGTTCCAATGCAACAAGAATCAGCTCCAAACTCCTTGTATTCTGCAAGTTATGATCGAAGGAGTGTATATTTCGCTAGTCTGCACAAGCATCAACTTCCAGAAGGTATAGCTCCTAGAATATATGTTCAAATTAGGCAAATTAGCTATCCATGGAAAGCTCTTTGAGTCTACTTTCATTTGGCACTGGTCTCGTCTCAATCCGATCTGTGGTTTGTGAGTTATACTCAAAATACCGAACCTGTGTCAGAAAAAGACGGTGATTTCAATTTCATTTTCGACGAGTCATATCTCCTTCATTTGATCTTCTTTCAATGTGATTCTGGTGCCAATTTTACGTGTTGGGAGTCTTCTTTCATATGCCACCGGTTTCGGGTCAATCCGACGTGTGGTTGGAGAGATATGATCAAAATACCAGACCTCGCTCAAGCTGAACGTAAAACAGAGTAGAACAGAGTATTCACTCGTGCTCGAGTGAGAAAGCCTGTGCTCGAGCATGTTCTTCCTGTGCTCGAGCATAACACCTTGTGCTCGAGCACAACTCCTCTAGAAGTGCCAAAACTCATATATAAGTCATCTTAGCTTCATATTAACATATTTCAACCATTATTTGATCATAGAAACCTCCGGAATCATTATAGACACCTCCAATATCACATCTAACAACTTGAATCTTGATATTCATGATAGATCTACCAAGTTCTTCATTCTTCAATATCTTTCTTCTTGGTTTTCTTCTTGATAATAATTCTCCATAACCAAAGTAAGCATCTCTTTGATTATCTTCAATTTCTTTCTTCTTCTTCCTCTTGTTCATTTTCATTAATTCAATCTTCTTCAATCTTTGCTTGACTAATCTACAAAATATGTAACATTAATTATAGTAGTTAGTCAAAGAAATACATTATATAAACTTTTTTGCTCTTATCACTTTAATATCTATATTTGACATCATCAAAACTAATCATATCTAACATTCTCCCCCTTTTTGATGATGACAAATCCTTTAAGAAAAATATGTCTGAATGAAGTGCAACATACATGTATAATGCAAAGTGCAAACATACATATACATATTATACTGCAAAGTGAAACATACATATTTTTCTTACATTTTTCTCCCCCTATTTGACATCAGCAAAAAGTTTGAAATATATAAAGAAGTAAGGCTTATGAAGAAGTAAATAAAGTAGAAATGACTTTAATCATAATGAATGAACCAAGAAAACTTTTATAATCAAGATCAATGAAAAATATGAAACATATTCTTGTAATGTAAATAGAGAAAGGTTTAGAGATGCTCATGTAGATTTTGAAAATTGATGAAGTGCTCCATGAAGTCCGTTGCTTTATCCTTTGGCAATGCTAGTTCATGATGATGTACACCACACTTCTGTTATGCAACTCAATATATATCCATGTTGTTGCCAAGATTCTCCAATTGAGTTGAGCTTCTGTTTAGCATGTTCAATGCTCATTTGTATTGGCATATGTATTTGTTGTTCTGAATGTTACAGCCAATATATATTCCTTGACTGAGCGTTAAAAACATCCTCAAGGTTGATAGAGTCTTCTTGTAGTATGTTGAGGAATGCTATTGCACAAAACAAATTCTCCTGTCATAAAATTTAAATCTTTCTTTGCAAAGAGAATTGTTAGTTCAATCAAGTAATAAACTGTTCCTTTCCATATGATATATTAAAATTAAGATCATGAAAAGAACAATATAAGAATAACTCATCATCAAAACTAATCAAGACATGGTGAATACAGATGAGTATGTTAAAAGGATTTTCTTTCCAATAGGAGATGAACTTTCAATATATAAAACACATGTGAATGTAAAGCTCCCCCTTAATTGATGCATGGTTTTTAAACATTATCAAGAAAACAGTTAATAACTCTCCTGGATTTGAGAAACCATTGAAAACTTCATAGAGAAAATGATTTTGAAAGATTTAGAGAGAAATTAAATGGCAATGCTAATAAGAGGTTTTAAGAGATACAACCTAATATCACCTGAGTGGTTACTTGAGTGATTCTACTCAATCATTACTCGATTGTATACTCAAGTGATACAACTCAAGGATTTTGAATTAAGCAAGAATACAATACCTCACTCGAGTAATATCGTAATCACTCGAGTCATAATCCTCTGTAGTCCATTGATGCATCATGTCCTAGTCAATATTGAATGATGTGACTAGTACTGAGGGATTCTGAAGTGTAGTCTTCTGTGAGCACTTTAGGATATCAAGATGAGCTCGGAGTAAGGCTTTATGCGCATATTGGCTTAGTATGTGCCCCTTGCTTAGCAAACATCATTGAGAACTTTTAATTTCACCACAGCACATAACACCCTTATTTTGTCATCCATCATCTCAAATAGAACTTTGAAGTTCTGGTTCAATAAATCACACAGCTACTTCATCTTATCATTGACTGATGATCTCAGCATTGTTTGTAGCAAGCTCTGTGTGATTGTTGAAGCTCCTCTCTCAGAAAGCCTTAGACAAATGGACCAAAGCATGAAGAATCATGGAGACCAAATTTAGCAAAGTGTTGTCTCTCCTTGTTCACCATAGCTCTAGTATAGGTATAGCAGATAATCCAGTGAAGATTTAGACATAGAGCTAGGATTGTAGTTAAGAATCCTCATGGGCTCATTAAGCTTGATGATTCTGTACATCTCAGCATTTTCCTCTGAACATCTCTATTGGCTCCATATCATAGTGAAAATGTCTGATCACCTTGAAATGATAAGGAAGGTGGGTAGGCAACAAAGATTCATATTGGATAAACTTATTCTTGGCCCTGTACTGCTTTGAAACAATCTCCACTAGGTCTACTAAGAGATCTTCCTTCTCTTTCTCTTTCTGATTGTATCATTAGCTAGTTATTTGCTAGTGGCAGGATGTCATTTGAGTAATATCACATATTCTGCTTCATCTCACGCTGCAACACTATCAGTCATGCCTTTTTGTTAGCCTCTGATCTTTGTATGTGAAAGTAGAGCATTTTGGTCAATTCCTGCAAACTAATATAATTATATGCTCTTTGGTACCCAACTTCTCTTGGGTCCGTACAATATTAGATATAACAACTCTTATGCTCTTTTGCAATTAATCATATGAATTTTGAGCAAAGAGTATGATAAATCAACAAATATCAAAATATAATTTTACCTAGTAAAATCAATCCATTGAGACATGAAGCATGATGAATAAGTGATACCAAGAATGATGATGATCAATGACAATTTGTAAATACACTTTAAAAAATATGTCATTGATAAGATTTTCATGCAATCCATGTAAGTTGGATCAAATAGAGTAGAGAATCTATCCATAATGACCAACTTTTATGAAATGATAAATCATGAATGAAACCAAATTTTCAAGAATGATAATGAGATGTGCTAATTGTTTCAAAATCTCAAATGTTCTTTCAAATCATAAACATGCATTTTGACAATAAGATTTTGAATGAAAACTCATTTATGAAGCTTGTTAAATACCAATGCTTATGCCAAAAACAATGGAAGTCAACAGTTATAAAATATATATCCGAAAGCTTCACTAAGGAATTCAACTAAGATAACATGTTAATTATAAGAGTTAACATGTTGGAGAATTTTCTCAAGAACAAAAGTCATATGAAGAATCAATTAGCCAAAATGGCTTATCTTGACATATATAAGCATGATGACTTTAGTATTGATCAAGAGATAATCTTGCCTCTTAGAGTTGCATCTTAAAATGGATAAATATTCAAGGCAACAAGATTTAAAGTGCAAGATTCTAGTTACTCAAAAAAATGAAGAAAAATGATAATGTATTTGAGCAACAATATGAGTATATGAATTTATGGATGATGAAGCACATACTCATTGATCCAAATGACTAGAGTTCTAGAATATTATCCCGATAAGTTATTCCACAATAATGGTTAATGCATTAAGATTCAATGCACTAATGAACATTTATAATGCTTGGAATAACATGGCCAACTAATGATTTATGCATTAGGCACAAGGCTTTCACAAGTTGAATTCTTATCAAGGGAATATACTTGACACTCATATAGATAGTTAACTTGTTTAGACGTAAGGTCTAGCATGTTAAGGAATGAAGAGAGATCAAGTATTGGATAGCACATTTAAGATCAAAGTGTCAATGATGGGAAAATACTTTGATGCATGAATTTGAAGCATTCTGACTTTCATTATAAAATTATTAACTTCCAATTTTGAAACCGATTTGAATGCAAACAAGATATGAATAATTTTCAAATAATGTGTATGCATTTTTATAACAAGATGAATTTGAAATCCAAGTAAATTTATGAAATATGCATTTTAAATTTCCAATTCATAGAAAAATTATGCATAATTTGGAATCTAGATACATTTTTGAAATATGCATTTCGAAACTCAAATACATAGAAAGATTATGCACAATTTCACTTTCAGTCCATTTAGCAATCTAAAAATAATTTAAAACCCATAAATGATTGATTGCTAATGGTATGCAATAATGAGCAAGTTATTCATTACCCAAATAAATAATTTATATAACATAATATCATGTAAGAATAAAGAAGATAGTACCATGCTCAAGTAATCTCGTAATTACTTGAGAAATTATCCTTTGGAGTTCATTTGTGCATAATTCCTTGACTTTTACCTTCAATTCTTTCAGTTGGTGTTATCACTTGAACATTCACTCCTAGTTGTCACGCAGTGATGATTATCACTGGATTGGTTACTTGAGTAACACTTCACTGTGCATCTTTTCTTCCTTTATTGCTAGCTAGGCACTTGCAGTGTTGCCTCAAGTAATGCCTCCTTTTGTTTTCATATTTAAGATGTAGCCTCAAGGTCCAACTTTACCAAGATTTGATTGAAATCTTATGTAGTTATAATCTTGAGATGAAACTCTTCCTTTCTTCTTCCTACAAAACCTTATAAATATTTTTCTTCCTTTGGTATCCAATTTTACTTGGATCCACTCATGGTTACCTTGTAGGAATCATAATTCACATGCTCTAATAATATAATTAATTTGAAACAATTGAGCATAATGAATTAAATACGTCTTTATGCATAAGTGAAATATTTCTCTTTTTAAATCATTATACATGCATAAAGAATTAACCTGATGAACATTACAATCCCTTTATAAATAAATCTATTAAATGACTTTTTAAGGGATGCGAAAACTTAATTTAAAAATCATTTGCAATGCTCATTCCTAAGGTTCCAAAATATAAAACCTCAACAAATATTACAAACAACAGCATAGGAGGTTTTATCATTGTGTACCTTTGCCTTAGATATTCGGAGGATTGCTTTTGCTTACCCATTGCATCTTTCTATGATGTTGATACTTTGAATATCTTGCTTTGGATGCTGGCAACCTTCTCGTAAAATATATAGACTCCAGGAGTCTTTTATTTGATGCTTCAGAGATCCTCCTTTTCTTGTTCTCCTCAAGATAGTTGAATGGTATTCCATGGTAGTTCATTCTTGAGGTGGAACGTACTCCTTTTCTCCATTGCCTTTCTTCGTAGTTAAACTTTACCGTTCCAGCAATGGGTGATCCGAGAGTATTCCTAATAAATGTGAATCTCCATTTAGGTGTATGAGAAACTCTTGGCTTCTTCTTTATCTTCTCTGTACCCTTATGTCCATTCTTCTTATGATCAGTCTGCATACATAAAGTACTAGATGGACATTTTGGTATCCACTTATACTTGGGTCCTTGATTGTTAGTATTAAGCCTTACATGTTTCTTTGGTACCCAAATATACTTATTTCTCACATGGGAATTTCTTCTAATATAGCATGTATGAGAAATATGACCGGTTTTGCCACAATAATTGCAAATTGTATCAAGATATACATTATGGGATATCATGCAAGTATTATGTCGATCATGAGAGTAGAAATTCGAATAGATTCGATTTGAATATTCTTTCTTCCCAACAAACTTTCCAGCATATTTGAAAACATTTTTGTTTTTCTCAATAGAATCAACAATTGGTTGAGAAACAAACTTTTGTAAACTTTGAAAATCATTTTTATGAAAATCACACAAAGAATTGGAACTTTTTACCTTAAGTTCATCTTGAGCTCCGGAGAGTGATTTTTCATGTTTATCCATACTGAGCTCTTTTCGGGAATCCTCTTCTTCTCGTTTATCCATGTTGACTGTATGGAAGTGTTCTATGATTTTTCCATTTTCATCATCAACTTCCAATTGTTCATCCACAGTAGATGCGTAGCGTGTAGTTTCACACGAACTGTCAACACTTTCAACTTCAACACAATTGTTAGAAGCATAAATAGAATCAAGAGTGTCCCAAATATGTTTAGCATTAGAACAAAATCTAATTTTCTCAAAATCATTTTCGGTTAAAGCACTATACAGAATTTTCATTGCTCTAATGTTCAACGAAAACATTTTCTTTTCACTTTCTGTCCAATTCTTTCTTGGTTTGAAATCAAAAACATTTGTAAAAACATTCCACATATCAAAATCAAAAGTTTTTATAAAACTAGTCATTCTAGCTTTCCAAAACCAAAAATCAATATCTTTCAAAAGAGGTGGGATTGTATAATCAAAACCTTCTGAAAGTATAAAACACCCAAAATTAGCCATTGTAACTCTTGAGACGGTTAAGTCCTTTAAACAAGAGCCCGGGCTCTGATACCAAATGTTAGGACCGGCTATCACCCAAGAGGGGGGTGAATTGGGTGTATAATAAAAACTTAAGAACTTTAGAAATCTTTTCGTATCTTAACGAAAGTGGTAAGTATGAAGGTTTATAAATCAACAGTTAGATTAAATAATATATGCTGGAAATATAAGAGTTTAGGGAAGAGAATATGCAAACTGTGATTTATCCTGGTTCGGTCCAATCTGTGATGGCCTACGTCCAGTCCCCAGGCTCCTCCTGAGATTTTCAAATCCACTATCTTCTTGTTTAATCCGGGCACAAGAAAAGCCTTTACACTCCCACAAGTTTAGCCGGGTACTTGTGAAACCTTTTACAAATCTCTCATCAAGATACTCCCCCTTACGGTAAGTCTTACGAGCAGAGTAATCCCGAAGATCTTCCTCTCCTGCTTACTCATGCAAGTCTTACGAGCAGCAATGTTCTCTCCTGCTTACACCCCTGTAAGTCTTATGAGCAGCAACGTTCTCTACTGCCTGCACCTTGTAAGTCTTACGAGCAGAATGTCTTACGGCAATCCTCTCTACTGCTTCCCCGTAAGAAAATCAACCCTCTCAAGGTCCCTCTACCTTGAGATCAACTCAGAAATATAGTTGAAGGTGTTTACAAACTCTCTCACAGAGTGGGTATAATACTCACTGAAGTACAATACAAATAATCACTCTCTCAATGATAAGTAATACAGAAACTGAAAATAGAGAGTGTATGGGTAGAAGCAGAGGATTCACATTTCTATGTAGTTGCACGCTATCTCAGTTTTTCTCCGTTTTTCTCTGTTTCCTCTTTTCGTTTTTCTCAGTTCACTCTTCTTCCTCTGCTCCTCATCAAGGTTGAATGCTATCTCATTTATAGTTGATGAAGATGATGACCGTTGTGAACATTCATCCGTTGGAATCCCATTGCTTCATTTGACCGTTGAGCATATTTGAAAATGAGCTCCTATCCGTTGTGAGCATGGTGGAGCGTCTAGTTGGACAGAAAAGAAATTCATTTTGAGCTGTACTTCACGTTGTGGAGTGTTTTATGATTCAGACAATTTTTCATGGTGGGTCCTTTGCTTGTCGTTGTTGGTAACCTCTGTGTGTAATATTTTATTTGTTTGAATCTGTAATCCAAACGTTTAATATCCTGTTTCACACTTGAAAAATATGTTAGCTAACATTTAGAATCAATAACAAGTGAAAACACACTGATTTAATAACATGTAATCATGTTCGGATTGTTCGCTGTGAGACTTGGCGTTTTGGTTTTCTGCAGAATATCACTCGAGCATGAATGGCTCACTTCGAGTGATCTTCCTATTTTCCTCTATATGCTTCAGTTCACGGTCTGTGCTTGCATAAGATTTTAGGGAGACAGAATTCCCACTCGCGGGTGATGTGGTCTCTCACTCGAGCACACATACCTCTGCTCGAGTGAGACGCATATTCTTAAGGAATATGCTCTCAAAGCTAGCACTCGCATCAGGATTTCAGAGGGATGAAATTATCACTCGCAGGTGATATACAGCCTCACTTCGAGCATGACTCCTTCTGCTCGAGTGATCTTATATTTTGCACTGGGAAGCTCTTCTCTGGACAGCACTCGCAGTACCTTGCTCGAGCACAGAATGCTCATGCTCGAGCACTGACGTCTCTGCTTCGAGTGAATGAAGGAAGCATGCCTTTACTTGCTCTCGGCCAAACACTCGCATGCCCTCACTCGCATGTGTGCTCGAGTGAGAATGACTTTTCTGCTTCGAGTGCATACCTTGTGCTCGAGTGTTGCAACTATCTTCACATTTCAGCTGCTTCTGGACATCACTCGCACGACATTTTCAGAGAGTCAGTTTTTTCACTCGCGGGTGATGTGGGGCCCCTTTAGAAAAATTTGATTCATTTGATTCAAATGATGTATCATAAGAATGCTCTTATCATATGTGTTCCAATGCAACAAGAATCAGCTCCAAACTCCTTGTATTCTGCAAGTTATGATCGAAGGAGTGTATATTTCGCTAGTCTGCACAAGCATCAACTTCCAGAAGGTATAGCTCCTAGAATATATGTTCAAATTAGGCAAATTAGCTATCCATGGAAAGCTCTTTGAGTCTACTTTCATTTGGCACTGGTCTCGTCTCAATCCGATCTGTGGTTTGTGAGTTATACTCAAAATACCGAACCTGTGTCAGAAAAAGACGGTGATTTCAATTTCATTTTCGACGAGTCATATCTCCTTCATTTGATCTTCTTTCAATGTGATTCTGGTGCCAATTTTACGTGTTGGGAGTCTTCTTTCATATGCCACCGGTTTCGGGTCAATCCGACGTGTGGTTGGAGAGATATGATCAAAATACCAGACCTCGCTCAAGCTGAACGTAAAACAGAGTAGAACAGAGTATTCACTCGTGCTCGAGTGAGAAAGCCTGTGCTCGAGCATGTTCTTCCTGTGCTCGAGCATAACACCTTGTGCTCGAGCACAACTCCTCTAGAAGTGCCAAAACTCATATATAAGTCATCTTAGCTTCATATTAACATATTTCAACCATTATTTGATCATAGAAACCTCCGGAATCATTATAGACACCTCCAATATCACATCTAACAACTTGAATCTTGATATTCATGATAGATCTACCAAGTTCTTCATTCTTCAATATCTTTCTTCTTGGTTTTCTTCTTGATAATAATTCTCCATAACCAAAGTAAGCATCTCTTTGATTATCTTCAATTTCTTTCTTCTTCTTCCTCTTGTTCATTTTCATTAATTCAATCTTCTTCAATCTTTGCTTGACTAATCTACAAAATATGTAACATTAATTATAGTAGTTAGTCAAAGAAATACATTATATAAACTTTTTTGCTCTTATCACTTTAATATCTATATTTGACATCATCAAAACTAATCATATCTAACAACAATGAAGCTCTTCATTCAAGGACCAACATTAAAGAAGGAAGTTTGAGCAATAGAAGCCATTTTTCTTACCTTTTTGCAAGCTTTTCTTCTTCTATTTTCTGCAACAATGGCGCCAGCCAAGGAGAGAAGAGAGAGAACGAGAGAGATGAGATGGAGGTGGAGTGAAGAAGAAGCACAAATGATGACAATACTCCCTCCATTCAGTTTTTGCTGCGCCAAGTGAGGTAAGAGAGGAGAGAGAAATGCATTTTTTATCTCATTTGACTTTTCTTTACCTTCCCCCCACATGTGAGCTTGCCATGTGTCCACTCCCTATTGGCTCTCACTCACTAAGCACCCATTAGCTTCTCTAATCTCTCCATTAGCCATTTTAATTACACTTCTCATTTTCTCTTAGTTAGTAATTAATTTCCCCATTAATTACGAACTTATGCCAATAATTCCATTCTTTCAATTTCCAACAATTATGACATATTAAATAATATTGTCACAAATATACCTTACTTTCACTTTAATCCGATAATTATCCTCAATAATTATCATTAGGCCTTAATCGAAAATTGGGGCATTACATCTAGGCCATATAAATGAGAAACATATTTCCAATCTCCACCAAGATAGATTTGTTAACTCATTTGATTTTGAATCATATGATACATGCAAATCTTGCTTATTAAGAAAGATGACAAAGGCACCTTTTACTGTGCATAGTGAGAGGGCCATTGCATTATTGGGCCTCATATATACAGATGTATATGGACCATTAAATATAGCTACCAGAGGAGGTTATGTCTACATTATTACATTTATAGATGACTTTAATAGATATGGCTATATCTATCTAATGAAGCATAAATCTGAATCTTTTGAAATGTTTAAAATATTCCAAAATGAAGTATAAAGCTAACTTGGCAAAACAATTAAAACACTTCGATCTGATCGAGGTGGTGAATATTTGAGCAAGAGTTCATTGACCATCTTAGGAGTTGTGGGATAATCTCATAATTGACTCCTCCAGGAATACCATAATGGAATGGCGTTTCTGAATAAGGAATTGAACACTATTAGATATGGTTCAATCTATGATGAGTCAAACAGATCATCCACTATCCTTTTGGGGACATGCCCTAGAGACAGATGCATTCACACTAAGTCGTGTTCCATCTAAGGTAATTGAAAAGACACCATATGAGATATGGACTGGAAAGAAACCAAATTTATCTTTTCTCAAGATTTAGGGATGTGAGGTATATGTTAAGCAATAAACCTTTGATAAATTAGCACCCAGATCCTCAAAGTGCCTTTTCGTGGGGTATCCTAAAGAAACGAAAGAATAATATGTCTATAATCCCACCAATAACAAAGTGTTTGTTATTTGAATTGGTAAGTTTCTTGAAAGAGAGTTTGTCTCTAGAGCAACAAGTGGGAGCAAGGTACATTTCGAAGAAGTTTGAGAGTCACAAGATAGTACAAAAGCACAGATGGAAATTAGAGAAGACTCACAACAAATTGTGAGCCTCCTCAAGTAACACAAGGTCCACGAAGATATGATAGGACACGACATCAACATCAGAGATATAGATTTCTGATAACTGAAGATCGTGATGTGTTGCTCATTGAGCAAAATAAGCCAACTACCTATCGAGAAGCCATAATGGGACTAAACTATGAGAAATGGCTAAATGCCATGAAGTCTGAAATGCAATCCATGTATGACAATCAGGCATGGACCTTAGTCGATCCACCTGAAGGTGTAAAAACCATCGGGTGCAAATAGGTTTTGAAGGAGAAAACTGACATGGATGGCAATGTAAATGTCTTCAAGGCATGACTGGTTGCAAAAGGATTCACTCAAACTCATGGTGTAGACTATGATGAAACCTTTTCCCTAGTCGCAATGGCCAAATCAATCAGAATCCTTCTTGCCATTGCAACATATTATGACTATAAAGTATGACACATGGATGTCAAAACATCCTTTCTTAATGGAAAGCTCCTTGAGGATGTGTACATGACACAACCTGAAGGTTTTGTGCGTCCAGAGGACTCTGGTAAAGTTTGCAAGCTTCAAAGATCCATTTATAGATTGAAGCAAGCATCTCGGAGCTGGAATCATAATTTTGTTGAAGTAGTCAAAGTGTTTGGATTCGTTCAAAATATCGATGAACCTTGTGTTTACAAGAAGGTTAGTGCCAGCACAATTGTATTTCTAGTGCTTTATGTAGATGACATCCTACTAATTGGGAATGACATTCCTACCTTGCAGAGTGTCAAGGCTTGGTTAGGAAAGTCCTTTTCAATGAAAGACTTAGGTGAAGCCACCTACGTCCTAGGGATTAGGATCTATAGGGATAGATCTAAAAGACTAAGAGGCCTAAGTCAGAGCACATACATAGACAAGATACTGCATAGGTTCAGTATGTAAGATTCAAAAAGGGGTTACGTGCCCATGTCTCATGGCATCCATCTGAGCAAGGATCTGTTTCCTAGTACACCTGATAGTGAGATCGCATGAGTAAGGTTCCATATGCCTCGGCCATTGGATCCATCATGTATGCCATGTTATGTACTTGAGTGGATGTCTCATTTGCCTTAAGTATGACCATTAGATATCAACAAGATCCTGGTGAGGGTCATTGGACTGCCTTTAATAATATCCTATAGTACTTAAGAAGGACTAAGGACTTATTTTTGGTCTAGGTGGATTGGATGATGAGCTTTGTGTAACCAGTTACACAGATGCAAGTTTCTAAACTGACCAAGATGACCTTAAATCGCAATCTGGATACGTATTTCTCTTGAATGGTGAAGCAGTAAGCTGGAAGAGCTCCAAGCAGAACACTGTAGCAGATTATGCAATAGAAGCTGAGTATATAGCAGTATCAGATGCAGCTAAAGAAGTCGTTCGGATCAGAAAGTTCATTACTGAACTAGGGGTAGTTCCTACTATCTCAAATCCAATAGATTTGTTCTATGACAATAGCGGTGCTATTAAACAAGCTAAGCAGCCTAGGTCACATCAAAGGACCAAACATATACTCAGGCGATTTCATCTTATTAGAGAGATCAACGATAGAGGTGATATAAAGGTATGCAAAGTAGCAGGAGAGAACAATGTTGCTGATCCTCTTACTAAGCCGCTTGCATAGGCAAAGCATGAGCGTCATGTTAGGACAATAGAAATTAGGAAAATTAGTAATTGTACCTAGGGCAAGTGGGAGGATGTTGGAAATTGTGCCCTAAGGGCCAATCATTGTACCTTGAACATTATTAATTTAATGAAATTTCTCCATTCTGTTATCATATTATTTGCATGTTAACTTTGATAATTGTATCCATGGGTAAATCATAAAGATTGTCCTAAAATGTCCCTGGTCGGTCATTTATGCGAGAGTAGAGATGAAACAAGACCAGTATGACTTTGATAAGATATGGAGATACAAATCAAAGTCTTAGGCACTTGTAAGAATACAAGGTGCTGAACCAAACCCACTATGAGAAAGCTACATGGATCAAGTCAAAAGGTTTTCTCATGTATAACCACGTCACAATGTCCTTTGACCTGAGGTCATCATGGATTTCTACATGAGAGTTACTAAGCTTTGAACTAGTTAAAAGTCACTTTTGACCGGGTGATGATAAAGGCTACGATTGGGCTTGGTGATTTTTCATACAGAGGAATATGAATGATCAAGATGGAATTTGTCCCTCACATTATTAGAGAGATATTACTGGGCCTCTCAATGAGTGAGTCTGAGAAATGTATGGCCATACTATGATGGAAAGGAGTTTCCATTTCTATTGTTAGACTACTCAGGAATCGAGAAAGTAATGGTCAGGAACAAGAGGATGACATTATCCATGCCTCATACTTGACCGATATATCATGTGACAAAAGGGATGTGACATGGTTGTATGACAGGTTGCATCGTGTTAACGATCTTTATATGAATTGGTTAGTATAGTTATTGACCTACTGCCAACTTTGTATGGGCCTACAGGGTCATACTCAAAAATGACCCAACACGAGATAATGTTTAATATAAGGTGGATGAATTATATATATATGATATAAAATTCTTTAATAATATTATATATATATATTCGAAATACATACATACATACATATATATATATGTATATATATTATATAATATTATTATATTGTGCTAGTTTTAAATTTAATTTATTAAGATAAATTAAATTTAAGAACTAATATGATAGAGATATAGTATCTCATATTTAATTTTTGAAGATAACTTAAATCTAATGGTTGTTTATTTGAATTAAATAAATTGGTTAAATTAAAACTGTTAGACAGATTTAATTTAAACAGAATTTATTTAATTAGCTTATCAAGATAATTAGTTTTTAATTAATTTTGAAATTAATAAAGATTAATTTTGAAATTCGAATATAGCCCTCATAGGTTATAAACTTGATAGAGCAGATATACTTAAAAACGTATGAGAATTTAGAGTCGTAAGGGAAACCGTAGGAGACATTTGGAGGAGCTAGCACACAATCTCTATTGGAGAGCATTCGTGTGGATATCGGTAGAGGGAGTGGACCTGATGTGTTGGCTCCTAGAGATTAAAAACCCTAAATTCGAAAAGGTACGAATCTTTATAACTCAGTTTAAATGCCGTTGATAGATCCTCAATTAGGATCGGCAAAATTTTTTTAAAAAACTCTTCCGCTGTGCCTCCCTATCCTAACATTGAAAACATCTTTTTCATTGATCAAATTGCGAGTCAAGTGGCTGCAGCGACAATCGACCCGTCAACTTCATTCCTTCGTTTCTCCCTTATCCAAACTCCATTTGACGCGTTCTAAGCATCGTTGGAATCATCTCTTCAAGCTCTACACATCCATGGCCTTTCCTTAGGCAAAAACACTCAGTTTCGAACACCCAATTTTTTCTCGACATTGACGATGCTTCATGACGTGACTTGGATGTGTGTCCTCTGTGTTTCAAAAACTTTCCTGGCTTTTAATGGTTAAAGTCTCTCTTTTTTGGTTCCATATAGGTTCCAAAAAATCGACCGTTAAGAAATTGAAGAAGTGAGGAGGAGACAAAGAATAAAGCTTTGAAACATATAAGAGGGAGAGACAGTCTCGCATGAATATACAATCATATGAAAAACAGAAATAAACCCACATGTATACATACATATTTTTAAAAAAAAAGAACATTATTTTTGGGCTTTCAATATGACTTTCGAAAATTGGACTGGGAGTATCTTTTTATCACAATGAAAGAGAGATGCTTCATGCATATATATATGTAGGGACGATATGCTTAAAGTGCTTGCATGCATATATTAAGTTCAATATCTTAAATAAATTTCAGCACGGCCAGATACATGCGAAAATCATGAGAGTTAAAACAAGGCAGGGATATGCAATCATATTCAATTCCACGCCTTTTCAGAAAAGATGTGTATATATACTAATTATATATCAATATAGGCACATATGGTAATAGCATATTACACAATAGAAATCATACCTAAAAGAATATAATCTGAGCATCAAAAATTTCATATTAAGCATTATGAAAACATATAAACAATTATATTACATAATTATTCACATAGAATAATCACAGCCACTGGATCAACATGCTCTGATACCAATGTAGGAAAAATATAAAAGGAGAGAGAATATGTGACTGGCGTACCAGGGCGAATCCATGTTCGGATTCTGGTCAAAGCTCCAATGCTCCATAACTCGAACATAATAGTGCCTACACAATTGTTAGACTACTAGAGCCTAATTGGGATTAGCACAACAGATCACCAGAATAAGAAAGATGGTAGGAGAGAAGAGATTGCCAGAAAACTCAATAGCAGGGCTGAGGAATAATTGAAGGAGGCACCTCCTATTTATAGTGGTTTAGGGTGGCCACTAATTAAGAAATGATGTCCACCCTTCTTGCCTTCCAAGTTTGTAATCAGGAGAATTAATTCTCAATTAATTTCCTGAATTATGATGACTTATTTCTCAATTAACAATATTATAATTAATACTAACTTATTCCCTAATCTACAATTAATGTTGATTTGATTCTTATTTAATTAGGCTACTTGTATCCTAATTAAATAGTCTGGCCTATCAAGGACGGACTTAGACCTAAAGTCCAACAGCGGTGGTTATCTGGGCCGTGGTGGCTATGGTTATGGTTATCTTGGCCACGGTGGCTACGACGGAGGCTATCCCGCCCATGGTGGTCATAGTGGTGGTTACCCAAGTTATGGCAGCTATAGTGGTGGCCATCAGGGAAAATATTGCTACCGTGGATGTTGTGTTGGAGGGTATGGAGGGGGCTGGAGAAGATGCTGCTCTTACATTGGTGAAGTTGTAGATGCAGAACCAAAGACTAAACCTCATAACTAAACCATCAACTCACCTCATAACTAGAAGTATTATGCATTAAGTAGTGAATAAATCTTGGGCATAGATGCATACAAGGACTTCACTCTCTTATAGGAGTGGAGCTCTAAGCCTAAAGTCAAAGTACGATTTGTGTATAATTTCTATAGCTGTAGTTTTTTCCGTTCTATATTTGCACAATAAAGCATGCGTGTATGATACAAGAACAATGTGAGAGATTGCTATAACAAGTTACAAATATGCAATATAATATATATGGTAGGTTCTCCTTCTTTCGTTATGTATCTTACTCTCATAATGCTGAGAATTAATTAGTCATTGCATTTTCTCATAAAGTAATTGTGGTTAATTAAGAATCTAAATGTGATCATAAATGTTGCAAGAATTCCATATGCTTTATGTTTTTTTCACTATATTTAAATTTTGTTGATAGAGTGCAATAACCCATCTTTCTTCACTGTGTTAAAGAATTGGGTGAAGGTACAAATTTAGTAGTGAACTATTTCTCTATAAGCACCAAACACAATTATCTTTTGTTGAATGCAAAAGTAGATATAAGCATTTTTGAAGGTAGCATCTATAGCAATACCGTTAACCTTGGTTAACTTTGTTATTTTTTTACATTGTGGGTTACACCAGTTTTCTAACTCTATTATTTTAATATATATAATTTTTGAAATATATGCCATTTCTAGTCTCTCACACTCTCTTATCCTCCACAATGCACTATGGATCCAACATTTCCCTCTCCCTCCCTCCTCCACCATTAAGTTTTTTTTCAATGAAATGACAATTATCTGTTTGCATTGAGTCCCACATTACCCTAGAACTGTTCACTAAAACGTTGTGGGCACCAAGAAGGTTATTTTGGAGTAATGTCATCGACCCAAAAAAAAAAATCTTTGCAATGTCAACCTTCTTATTAGTGGGGCGTTGGCTACACGAGAAGGGAAGAATGAGGCACTGAGTTAGGGTAGGTATGGTGGTGTATGTAAGGTATGAGCTAAAAACATAAGTGGAGTACATGTAAAAGAGTTAAGATTCATCCTCGGAAGTTAGATAAGTGTAATATCCCAGATTTTGAGTATTGGTTGAATGAGTTAAGTTGGCCCAAAAGTTTAAAATAGGTTAAGTTTAGGGGCAAAATATATGAACAAGAGCAATTATAAAAAAAAAGTATAATTATAGAAAAATGCCTAGAAATCACAAAAAAGTCTTTAACAACCACTTTGTTGCCCGGTGATTTAAATTGAGAAAAGAATGAAATATGATTGAAAATTGAAGTGGAAAATCCTAATCAAGATAAATTATTATTATTGTTGTTGTTGTTGTTGTTATTGATTTGAGTTAATGGAGTCATTTTGTCATAATTAGAATTTACCATGCAATTCGAGTGACAAGAATTTACTTAAAATGGGATTAAATTTTAAAGACTTAATCTGAAGCTATAATTTTTAGAAAAATGGAAAGAAGTAATATGGTAAGGTAAGGATAAATTAATATATTTTAATTAATTTCTCACTTAAAATATTTTTATTATTTAAATATTGTAAAAACGATTTAAATACTCTTATATATGGTCAAGAGATGGATGATGATTTATGAATAAATTTATAATGCATGCTTTAACTATGGGAATAAAAGAAATCAAACAAATACGAAGCAGTTATTTGTAGCCGCAGCGTCAAGCCTTTAAAGTCTTCCCAATTATATTGCCGCTTGAGCTCTTACCTAAAAAATATTGAGAGTAACAAGATGAGAGTACTTTCTTAGTAACATAGTTCCTATCCACATTACCTACTAGCACCACCTATGGGGTGCTAGGTGAGGCTAACAAGTAATGGATGTCAACAGAGTAATAGGATAGCAATTATCCACATAGATAAGCATAAATAGAGGTTATATAACAAGTATATCAATTGTTCAATTATTCTTTTCCTCTTATAATAAAAACCCCTAAACATCCTTTTGTCCTCCTTATTTTCGCCGACTGAACTCATGGGCTAGGTTTAACTATTTGAATAATAACTCTCACAAGCTCTCCACAAAGTGTGTTGTATGTTAGAACCGGCTATCACCCAATAGGGGGGTGAATTGGGTGTATAATAAAAACTTAAGATCTTTTGAAATCTTTTCGTATCTTAACGAAAGCGGTAAGTATGAAGGTTTATAAATCAACAGTTAGATTAAATAATATATGCTGGAAATATAAGAGTTTAGGGAAGAGAATATGCAAACTGTGATTTATCCTGGTTCGGTCCAATCTGTGATGGCCTACGTCCAGTCCCCAGGCTCCTCTTGAGATTTTCAAATCCACTATCTTCTTGTTTAATCCGGGCACAAGAAAAGCCTTTACAATCCCACAAGTTTAGCCGGGTACTTGTGAAACCTTTTACAAATCTCTCACTGAAATACTCCCCCTTACGGCAAGTCTTACGAGCAGAGCAATCCCGAAGATCTTTCTCTCCTGCTTACTCATGCAAGTCTTACGAGCAGCAACGTTCTCTCCTGCTTACACCCCTGTAAGTCTTATGAGCAGCAACGTTCTCTACTGCTTGCACCTTGTAAGTCTTACGAGCAGAATGTCTTACTGGCAATTCTCTCTACTGCTTCCCCGTAAGAAAATCAACCCTCTCAAGGTCCCTCTACCTTGAGATCAACTCAGAAATATAGTTGAAAGTGTTTACAGACTCTCTCACAGAGTGGATATAATACTCACTGAAGTACAATACAAATAATCACTCTCTCAATGAAAAGTAATATTGAAACTGCAGAACAGAGAGTGTATGGGTAGAAGCAGAGGATTCACATTTCTATGTAGTTCTCGCTGTCTCAGTTTTTCTCCATTTTTCTCTGTTTCCTCTATCTTTCTTAGTTACTCATCAAAGTTGAATTCTATCTCATTTATAGTTGATGAAGATGATGACCGTTGTGAGCATTCATCCGTTAGAGTCATTTTGACCGTTGAGCATATTTGAAAACGAGCTACTGTCCATTGTGGAGCAAAGTGGAGCGTCTCATTTGAATAGCAGGAAGATTCATTTTGAGCTGTAGTAACGTTATGGAGCGGGATGTGTTTCAGACAATCTCTCATGGTGGGTCAGTTGCTTGTCGTGGTTGGTAGCCGCCATTCGGTGTGTAATGATGGAGTTCACCGTAGTTGACTTTTATTTGAATATGCAACCCGAACGTTTAATATCCTGTTTCACACTGCAAAATACTTAATCATTAATATGATGAAGTATTAGTCATGGGTATGTTGGATCATTGGTCAAAAACTGAATTTCTGGCTTCTGGGACTCATCACGTTGAGTGAAGAATTTTCATACATGACCTCCATTCTTGAAGATGCAACCCAAATATGTAAACTGCTGTTTTACACTTGAAATATATGTTAGATAATGTTTAGAAACAATAACAAGTGAAAACATAATGATTGTATAACGTTTAACCATGTTTGGATTGATGGTTGTGAAGCTCTGTTTTGTTTGTGCATTCTACCACGTTCTGTCAGGTCCTCACTTCGAGTGCAATATGCCTCACTCGAGTGCAGTTCATATTTCCACGTTCTGACTTCCTCTCGGGCAAGCACTCGCTGCACTTCACTCGCATATGCTCGAGTGAAAACTCGAATCACTCGAGCACAAAACGTCCTGCTCGAGTGCGTCTTCTGTTTTCACGTGCATGCTTCTTCTCGGGTTATCACTCTCATGTCAAAACTTCCATGTGCTCGAGTGAGAAATCATCCAATGCTCGAGCATGAATCCTAGTGCTCAAGTGTTTCAAATTTCTTCGCGTTTCAGCTGCTTCTGGACATCACTCGCACAACTTTTCCAGGGAGGTAGTTTTTACACTCGCGGGTGATGTGGGGCCACTTTAGAAAAATTTTGTTCATTTGATTCAAATGATGTATCATAAGAATGCTCTTGCCATATGCATTCCAATGCAACAAGAATCAGCTCCAAACTCGTTGTATTCTACAAGTTATGATCCAAAGAGTGTATATTTCGCTAGTCTGCACAAACATCAACTTCCAGAAGGCATAGCTCCTAGAATATACGTTCAAATTAGGCAAATTACCTATCCATAGAAAGCTCTTTGAGTCTACTTTCATTTGGCACTAATCTCGTCTCAATCCGATGTGTATTTTGTAAGTTACGTGCAAAATACCGAACCTATGTCGAAAAGTGACCGTGATTTCAGTTTCATTTTCCACGAATCATATCTCCTTCATTTGATCTTCTTTCAATGTGTTCCTGGTGCCAATTTTACGTGTTGTGAGTCCTCTTTCATATGCCACTGGTTTCGGGTCAATCCGACATGTGGTTTGAGAGATATGATCAAAATACCAGACCTCGCTCAGGCTGAACATAAAACAGAGTAGAACAGAGTATGCACCCGTGCTCGAGTGAAGTGGTCTGTGCTCGAGTGAGTTCTTCCTGTGCTCGAGAATAACACCTTGTGCTCTAGCATAACACCTCTAGAAGTGCCAAAACTCATATATAAGTCATCTTAGCTTCATATTAACATATTCCAACCATTTTTTGATCATAGAAACCTCCGGTAACAATATAGAAACCTCCAGTATCACTTCTAACAACTTGAATCTTGATCTTCTTGAAAAATCTAACAAGTTTTTCATTCTTCATAATCCAAGTAAGCATCTCCTTGACTATCTTCAATTTCTTTCTTCTTCTTCCTCTTGTTCATTTTCATTAATTCAATCTTCTTCATTCTTTGCTTGACTAATCTACAAAATATGTAACATTAAATATAGTAGTTAGTCAAAGAATTACATTATATAAACTTTTTGCTCTTATCACTTCACATCTATATTTGACATCATCAAAACTAATCATATCTAACATTGTAGACCAGCCAAAGTCCTATAGAGGACACAATAGACCATGGGTTCCTCCAATAAGGAATGCTGCCCGTGCTTCGAGAATACTGCTTGTTAGACATTAGAGTATTGCATCATGGAATACTGCCCTGCTAGCTATTTCCAGCTATGATGCATAATCAAAACATAGCAGTGTGCCATGTAGTCATATAACATATACACAAAAGTTCTCCTTACAACCTCCCTCAACACATATAAATCTCATTTGGGGTTATTATATCTATCATTACATATCATGGACATCATCATTAGTGGTATGCCATCTTGCTATACATCATCAATCACATACTAACATATTAGTATCATTATAGGAGTTTTCATTATTACACAGAATGACATCACAACTATTCTAACATATATCTCTATATACATAAGAAGGCAACCAAACATATTTTTTTATCTCAAGTCTCTCTCCTATATGCTCGCCGAGGTGAAAAATCATCATACTCACCTTGACGAGTAGCCTTCTCACCGGTGCAAGTATTGCTTGAACTCGCCTTGGCAAGTATGCTCCTCATTGAAGCGAGGTGATAGTTCATGAAATTCTCAATCAAGAGGCATATTCGGTTAGATCTATGTGTCCATCCCTTGAATATGTCATGCTCTAGTTTTCCAGTCACATACATCCTACTAGGAACAACTTTTTGAAGTAAAGGGATAAGGAAAACATATCAGACCTAATCCAACATATCCTCCTAAACTAGGGAGTTTTACTGAAAATTCCCACAAAAAAATATTATAATTAAGATAAGTTAAAAGTACATTACATGGAGTTTTCTCAACTACAACCAAAGGAAGCCTTTTTCTCAATGCATGAACTAAACTACAATTATTGAGAATAACTCTTAATTGAGACAGAATCTTCTTGTCAACTCAATAGTACTTAGAAACCCTACGAGTAACAATGACAATGAGAAACTAGGTTAGAATTGAGAATTATCTTTAACAGAGGTTAGACTGAGCTAGTTTAACATCTTTATATATTCAATTTAGGGTTATAACCCTTAAAACTCATTTCTCTGAGAAATTCCCCAAGTTGGGGTTTTCAAACCCTAGCTTAGTTCCCTATTGTATCTTAATTCAAGAAAGAGGAGGAGGAGAAGATAGGTTTAGGGACACTTACCCGATGAATCATAACCCTTAGGAGTATCTCCTACAAAACCCTAGCAGAGCTTCTCTCTTTCTATGTCATTATTAATGAAAAGAATGATGCTGGGGGTGAGTCTCTTATATTTATAAATTAAAAATTAAGGACATGCTCTAGGGAGTGCATTACTCGCCAAAGTGAGTGACATATAGGGGAAAGTCCTCTCACTTTATCATTCACCTTGGTGAGTGACTTGCTTGCTGAAGTGAGTGATACAGAGAGTCACTTCTTCGTTTATGGCAAACTCACTTTGGCGAGGGCTTACTCGCTGAGGTAAGTTACCTCAATTCAGAGTTTCAATTTTTGGGATATTACATAACTTAAGATTAAAATACAGGATGCTACACAAGGTGCTTCTATGGTCTATCTACAATAATAGAGAGCCTAAATTAATGCCAAATAAACTCAAGAATGGTTTAGAGGCCTAAAAGTACCCAAAACAAGTGCCTGTGAGCTTTCAGAGTAACTTAAAGTAATACAATTAAAAATTATCTAGTCCAAGACAACAAATTGGTGTCTTCCAAACTCTTTAGATTATATAACGGATCTATAATATAAACTCAACAGGATTTTAAGAGGCTAGCTATTTTTTTTGCCACTTTCATTGATCAGTCAAAAGGGGCCCAACTTCAAAAATTTTAATTAATTCAACATAGCTCCAGAAATTACAAATTAAAACTCTATAGAAAGCATAGGATGCCCTCTTTCTAATACAAAAACAATCCCTAAAAAAATTTGTTTAATTGAACATTGAAAATTCCCTAAACTCCAAATTGCCAATGCTATCTAAGAATGTGGCTCTTCATCTATAACGCCTTACTTCCATAATGTATTTGGATGAGTTTTACGCAGCGAATTCGAACAACTAACCAATATTCTTTTACAAAACTCTTTCTATTCCTAACCTCAAGATAGGATTTGAACCCGTAGTTGAGTGCATTTTTCTTAAAATTTCAAAATCTGTCATAAGCGTCTTTTAGTGGTTCACAACCTTGCTATTACTTATTGATTCTTATCTTTTCTTTTAATTCAATTAGTGCTATTTTCTGCTCATTCTTAAGTCATTCATATATATACATACACAAATTCCAATCAAAATACATAAACAATGTGCTGCACTTCAATCTTCGATTGTCTTTCGTACTTCCACCTTGCATATCTTCATGCATTCTTCTCCTGTAGTCATCATACCTATAGGATTAGGTGAAGGAGAGTGAGATTTGAGAGAATCTCAGTAGCAAAGTTTGCTAACTAGACATTCAAGATTCAAGCTTAATGCATGACATGCTTGCTTACATGAATTTATACTAGCATAATGACATACTTGTATGCTCAATGCTTCACATATTACACCTATAGCCATAGCATAAGTAAAAATAGAGCTCAATCATTCATACATGCTTCATGCCATTCATCAAAGCAATTAAACACATCAATGCATAAGCATACTTATCAAGTGAATGCAAGTCAGAAAAGTTATACTACCTTTTGGACTTGTGTCCTCTTCTGTACTTTTTCTTCCAACCATTGCAGTTATTTGGAAATTCTTCCATTACTCTTCCTTGTCATCTCATGGCCTTAGGTACATAACCATACATTAGAGCCGTGATAAATGAATGTCCAATGTGGCTATATGGGCTTTAAACAACATTAAGAACCTAATCCAAACCCTTGGAGTTTCTAATTATTACATTTGTGCCATTAAGTCTTAAATTCTCATAAGATATAAAGCTGGCAGGTTTTTCACTGTATTTTGAAAAATCATAACTAATTCTACAAAACTCCAATTGGGTTGGTTCAAAGCTTAATGTGATCCATATTAAGTCCAATTTAAGGGAAAAATAGTTAGCACTACCATTTATGTTAGATTCCAAGTTTTGATGATAACAAAAGGTTATTATGTGTTATGGTAAGAAACTTATGTTTTGCAAGTTTAGACAATGGTTAAAAAATTACCAAATGCATATCACTAAGTTCAGAGGTCATTGTTGTGATTTGAACTGATGCAATCGAGTGATGAAGCATGCACTTGAGCAATAAGCACTTTTGCACTCAAGCACAAGCAAGTATTGAACATAAAGTGTTTGACAGAAGCAAACTCTGGCTAAAAATACGAGGACAAGTCGAGTGATAAACACAGCACTCGAGTGATGATGTGTTTGTACTCGAGCATGAAGGGATACTCGTGCAAGTGTTTGGTAGAGAGCAATCACAGAGATAGGATATCATCACTTTACTTGAGCACAGACGTTCTATTGGAGTGATAGCCTCAAGTGCACTTGAGTCCTACCAAGTATGGTATAAGAAGTGCTTACCTAAGAGTAAGCAAACTAAATATACAAAGTTTACTCGAGCACTCAATGTGACAACCGAGTGCTATTCAGAAGTGCACCCGAGTCTAAGCGAGTGAGGGACAGGAAGTGTTTGCCTGAGAGTCAGCCAGTGCATGGAAGAAAAAGTGTACTCGAGTAGAGAGTACTTGCACTCGAGTGATACCTCAGCACTCAAGAGTGTGAAATCTAACTTTCTCCATCTTGATCCAAGTGCTGAAGCAAAAGATTATCTTATACAAGAATATACTATCTACTCGAGTAAAGATCGGTCTACTCAAGTGAGGCCCCACATCACTTGCAAGTGCAAAATCACACTCTTGATAAAATGGGATGCGAGTATTATCGAGAGACATGGGCTCTTAGTGTAAAATTCAGGTGCACTCGAGTAAGAGGATTTGTACTCGAGTGAGGACCCACATCACTTGCAAGTATGAAAATGCACTCTCTCAAAATCATGTGGAAATGCAACACAAAAGCAAAGGCAAGAAGAGAAAATATGGTATTGCACTCGAGTAAGCTCTCTTTGCACTCAAGTGATGCTCTATTAGAAGCCAAAATGCACCAGTCTTACAGTGATCAATCCGAACATAGGTTAATGTTATTTATTCATTCTATTTTCACTTGTTATTATTATCTAACCTCATTTAACATATATTTCAAGTGAGAAACAGGAGGTTGATTGTTTGAATTAGAAACTCCCAAAGGAAGTCAAATAGCAGCAGACAGAATCATTACTACCAACCAACCAAGCATGTACATACCACGTTCAAAGATTTCAAACGTACGCATACTGTTCCATAGTAAAATGCTCCACTCCACAATGATTATTATTCAATGGGATAAATCAATTGACTATAAATGCTGAGCTTCAGAGACCATCAAGAAGAACTAAGAACAAGAATTTACACAAGCAAATTCACAAGTCTCTGTTATTCATATTTTCTCTGTCTTCGTATTGTACTTCAGTGTTTATCATATTTGCTCTGAGAGAGAGTCTGTATACACTTCAAATTCTATTTTCATTTGATCTTAAGGTACAGGAATCTTGAGAGGTTAGATATCCTTACAAGAGAAGCAGTTGAGAGAATTCCTAGTAGGACTTTCTGCTCATAAGACTTACAAGGTACAAGCAATAGAAAACGTTGCTGCTTGTAAGACTTACAGGGGTGTAAGCAGGAGAGAATATTGCTGTTCATAAGACTTGTATACATAAGCAGAGAGAAAGGTCATAAGTTTTTTTTCTGCACGTAAGACTAGTCGTAAGGGGGAGAGAAATTTCTAGGTGTTATAATATTTCTAGATTGTTGTTTGGCGGCGTTCCGAGAGCTTACTAAATCTTAGAAGAATAGTGAAAATCTCAGTAGGTCTTGATCTCTGTGGACGGGACGTAGGCTTGGATTTTGAGCCGAACAGTATAACTCTGTGTGCTAATCTTCTCATCTCTACTCTATTTACAGTTATTTTTATATCACTGCATCAACTGAAAAATTTATAACATCACCCAATTCACCCCCCTCTTGGGTAAAGCTTGCCTCTTTCAATTTACATGCACACATTTCCAGAAGTCTCAATTTCTCACTTTTGTCACAAAAATCTGCCCAGACGTAATGCCCAATTTCCACAATCATAACTTTTTATGTAGTTATCCAATTATAACAAATTGCCTATAAAATTAAAGCCTGTTGGGTATACTTTATTTTTGCAAAATTTAGTGGACATTGGAATTCATTTGGCTAGACACAAACATGTCACAATCAATCTGCCACCATTATCTTTTTAGAATTATTATCAGACTTTAAAATTTCATATCTCTCAATCTACTTGTCAAAATGATACATTTCATATATCAAAATAAAGCTCTTTAAGTATATTTTTAGTAAAAAATATCACCATCTGGCAATTACAACAAAAAAATTCCCAAAAACTCGTTAAACACTATATGTTCCAGAATTCATTCTAGAAATAGGGCTTGACTTTGAAAACTCATAATTTTAAATCCACTGATCCAAAAATTACTTTCTACCCACTAAATTAAAGCTCAAGATGTCTTATTTAATCCTATAAAATTTTATAGCATTTGGACCAGGTTTGACTGATAAAAAAAATGTCACAATATCATTGCTTTCCAGAAAACAAAATCTAGCAGTACTACTCTTAAGTTCCAAATTTGTTTAAAACACTTGTTTCTCTTTCCTTAGGGGTAGTGGCCGAAATGTTGGAGAGAAGGAGAGAAAAATGATGATGACATGTCCTTGTTTAGTTCCTTGCTTTTTAGTTTGATTGGCTTAACCAAAGGAGTTTTGGTTGGACTAAAAGCTTTTTGTTCATTTTTTCCATGGCCTTCTTGACTGAAAATTAAAGGGAGAGAGAAGAAGAAATGCTTGACCCAAAGGTTCTTAGGTCTTAGTACATAAAGAAGCTTATTATCTATTGGATACTCGGTTGAATTTTCTTATCTTCTATTTTCTCTTCTCATAATTATTCTTACTTTTTCAAGAGCAAATCTTGACCCTTCATTCTTGTTTCCAATTCTAACCTCAAGATCAAATGGCAATTGTCTCTTTTGCCCTTGATCATGGCAACATTTATTTAAGGTGCCATTAGCTTTTCTTTCATTTTAATTCCTTCTCATTTTCTTCTTCTTTTTGGATCCAAGTTAGGCTTAATATCATTTTTGCCTTTAGATAAAGGAACTGGACACTTCCTTTAGTTATTTGGAACCAAAATCCGTACTTTTTTTTCCAAATTAGTCCCTAAAAGTCATTTTGTCTCTTGGACATTGTTGGGACTCTTGCAAACTAGGGCTTAATAATTAGCTTGAGTTAATCTTAATCTCAGGTTTTTAGTCCCGAAATTTGGGGATATTACATTTCTCCCCTCATTCAATAATTTTGTCCTCCAAATTTGCTACACAGCTTAGGACATATATCTTAGTATCACATCTTAATTCTATTTCTTAGATCATTCTTTTCTTGGCTAACTTTATAGCCCGTAAGTGACATTTGATCTATCAAGTTCAGATCTTTGAGCTTTCTATCAGTTCTACTAATTGTTAAAGATTCCAGGGTCGTAGTACAGTTTCTACAGTCTCACCATACAGGTGATGTCACTACATTCTCCAAAACAAAGAGAACTGCCGCAAGCTCAAATTCAAATGTGGGCAAATTCATTCTTGTGTGGCCTTAGCTGTTGAGAGGCATACACTACCATTTTGTCCCACCACGCTAGGACGTATCCTAATCCATTCTTTCTAACATTTTTGGAGACCACATAGGTCAATTTTGTAGACCACAATGGTCAATCTCAGATCTGGGATAATTCTCACTGGTGTATATGTCAACCTCTCCTCCATCCTTCGAAGCTATACTTACATGCATTGTCCTACTTAGTGACTAATTCTTTTGCATGAGCTTTGCCAATGGCGAGGTGACCTACAAACTTTCGATAGCTGTGAGAATCATACTAAATACTTGGTCTTTCCCTTTCCTATGCATACTCATAGAGCATGCAATACAATTCATCACATTCTTAACATAGATCTTAGATAGTATTCAGCAACCATCGTTCAGCATTCTCATTCATTCAGTACCCAGGATGTAGCATAGATTAAAACACAGGACCCACTAGCCTATTCCTACAGCGCTTGGTTACACAAGCCTCGCTGCCTCTTTGGGTCACTACCTTATACATTCAGCGTTACGAATTATTTCATTCTGGCCTTTTGGATTATTTTATTCTTACAGCGCTTGGGTATTTTACTGTCATGTGTATGACCTAGTACAGTCTAAATATTCTGCTAGCCTTAAAATATACTCTAGACATACTGGTCTAATGTCACTATGCTAGAAAACAACCACAGCACTAAGTTCACTGGTCTTACTATCGTTCGGCGACTTAGGGCCTTTGTCCTATGCAACTTGCACCCCGCTTTGGTGGTTAGCCATAGCCCCTACCCACACAATTTTGTTTCTCTAGAGTCTCAATCTCTTCTATCTAGAAAATGTGTCTAACCACTTCGAGCCTCTACTTGTAACAATTGTCAAATATATAAAATGTTGTTGGCCTAAGGACATACTAGTCCACAGGTCTTATGGCCTTAGGACATACCGTCCATCATCTTTGCTAAATATTATTAAGTCTAGCTACCTAGGACATATAGTCCACTAGGTATTCTGAATTCATTATAGGCTCCACCTCTTGCTTCTTAAACCCTTCATATACTTACGTAATGTTCTCACAGCACGAAAAAAACCCTGTAACAACAATAAATTATTCGGTATTCAGCAATCACAGGACACACTGTCTATCATCAACTATCTAGAGAGCATGTGAGGTCTTATAGCCTAAGGAATCACTCTTATGCCATAGGCGCATCGGGACTTATGGTCACGGGTCTCTGGCCATTTACCATCGGATATTTATTAGGTCTTATAGCCCAGGGTAACTCCCTATACAAGGTGCACTCATGGCCTTTTTACCTCAAGCCTACTTGGCTTAAGACGCCCAGGGTAACTCCCAATGCAACTTGTGCAACTTGTATTTACGGGTTTTATTGCCTTGGGATTAATTGTCCTATCATTCTTAGGCTTTAAAACCGCTTCATGATAATGCTTGGAATTTCATGTATTGGGTCACTCTTAGAATCTCATGCGTCGAGCCATTGCCCAAAATCTCAAGTTTAGAAAGCTTAGCAGGTCTTACTACCTTGCTCTTAATGCATACTAGGTTTAACAACCTAAAGACATATTGGCTTAATAGGTCTTCTGCCCACCATATATTCATAACAATAATATACTTGATGATAACACATACATGCAGAACCATTGTTAAGATATGAGAGAAAGAGTTGCTTGACTTTCTGTATCTTGTTGAGCTTGTCTTACCTTAGTCTCTTTTCTTGTCTTTCTTTCAATAAACTATGCTGGAGCACCCTATAGTGTTTAACTAGGTTATATAAACCCTTCTTTCTCAGGGAAACTCTCCCATGTTGTAAAGGGAACAAGTCCTTAAGAGAACCTAAAGCCTGCTTTCTTTAATTCTGCCATCTCATCTGGGGCCAGTCTATATGGACTTTCGATATTGATCCAGCTCCAGGCAAAATTCTAATTCCCATACCAGATAATCTACCTATAACGTACAGGGAATCCATAAGCCATTAGTATATTCTCTAATATCTGTCTCAACCATAAGACCCTAATTCTTGGCTACTCTCTATTTTATCAGATAACTATCTCATTCAATCTTTCTAAGGGAATATTCTATTATCAAGATCTTTCCCTATGCTAGATCAGCAACTAGTAACCTCAAGAAACCTTATACATTTCTGTACCACATTCTAGTAGCCACTCAAGCTATTTCAAATTCCTTAGAGAATCAATTCAACTATTGCATTTGATTCTTAGGTTTACAATTCAACACTTAAAACATTATAACCTTAACATATACAGAGCCAAGAAATCATGTTCCTTAATTCTACCCAACATGCACACTTACTAGAATCAGGATTCACAGTCCCTATTCTAGTCCTCAAAACATTCATATTATATTCTCATGGCATTAGCATTGTTCACGAGATTTTAATTCTACCTCAATCCTCAATATCATAAACGCATATACAAATCATCATTCTTGCACCTCAAAGATAATTGCTGCCAGCTTGAATTCATGAGTGGGGTATTCTATCTCATGAAACTTCAGCTATTAGGAGGCATACACCACCATTTTGCCCTACTATACTGGGCATATCCCAATCATGTATACTCATTTCATTGTAACACATAACTATTGCTTCATTTGCAGACTATTCAGGTCACTTATTTGCAGACTACATCAGTCGTACTAGGATCTAGGATAATCAATACTGGTGTGAATATTAGTCTCTCCCTAAGTTTTTGGAAGCTTACTCTCATAGTTACTATTCCACTTAAACACAATTCTTCATTCATATAAGCTCTATTAATGGCAAAACAATTTGGGAGATATTCTCAATCAATCTCTGGTATTAACTAAGAAGACCAAGACGACTACGTATTTCTGCACCAGTTCCTGCCTCTTCCAGTTGAGTACTATTCAATATACCATACCCACTGTATGTCATACCTATATGCCTTTGATCACCATTCATCTTTCTAAGATGCCTATCTAGCCTGGAGATTCCTTATGACATTCACTAGTCCTCCAGAGATACTAGATACTATCCTCATAAGGAAACATAAGCAGTTCCAACTTCTTGGTATAGCTTTTCTATGTATTCCCATAACATAGAGTGGGGATCTAGTTCTTAGTTAGCACTAGAGACTCAAGAGTCAACAATAGAATCCGTATCCTGTGCTACCTCATATATATCTTAAAGTCTTAAGCTTACTGAACTAACATCCTAGGGGGTCCCCATCTCAGGATTTCTCTCGCCTAAGCACGATTACCATGGAGTTTTATTGGAATCCGGGTCACATGACAATCCAAAATTAGATACATCGAAGCTCATACCCTTCCCTACTAGGTATACATCATTGCTGCTCCTTTTCACTCTCTATATACAGCTCTACCCCTTCTTTTGGCAAGGAATTCTACAATTAGCCGATTCATCAATATACAGCCCTGCCCTTTCTCTATACCAGCCTGTCAATTATTGGTTAGGGGAAATTCTATTTCTTGGGTTCATCTACCATCCACATCTCTTAATCCTAGTACACTCAGGATTATTCAAGTAACATTCATGGATACTATTCACATCAGCAGCGTATTCTAACAAAATGCTAGGAACTCTGCTTTAACACCATAAATGTGACACCTTCCTTCCATAATGTATTCAGATAAGTTTTATGCAGTGAATTCCAATCGCTAAGCAATATTCTTTTACAAAACTCTTTCTATTCCCAACCTCAAGACAGGATTCGAACCTATAGTTGAGTGGGTTTTTCCTAAAATTTTAAAATCTGTCGGAAGCATCTTTTAGTGGTTTACAACCTTGTTATTTCTCATTGATTCTTATCTTTACTTTTAATTCAATTAGGGCAATTTTCTGCTCATTCTTAAGTCATTCATATATATACATACACAAATTCCAATCAAAATACATAAAGAGTGCGTTGTACTTCAATCTTCAATTCTCTTTCATACTTCCCCCTTCCATATCTTCTTGCATTCTTCTCCTATACTCATCATACCTATAGGGTTAAGTGAGGGAGAGTGAGATTCAAGAGAATCTCAATAGAAAACTTTGCTAACTAGGCATACAAGATTCAAGCTTAATGCATGACCTACTTGCTTACATAAATGCGTACTAGCATAATGACATACTTGTATATTCAATGCTTCACACATTATACCTATAGCCATAGCATAAATAAAAATAGAGCTTCAATCATTCATACATACTTCATACTATTCATCAAAGCAATTAAATGCATCAATGCATAGGCATACTTATTAAGTGAATGCAAATCAAGAAAGTTATACTACCTTTTAGACTTGTGTCCTCTTTTGCACCTTTTCTTCCAACCATTACAATTATTTGGAAATTCTTCCATTCTTCTTCCTTATCATCGCATGGCCTTAGGCACATAACCATATATTAGAGCCATGATAAATGAATGTCTAATATGGCTACACGGGCTTTCAACAACTTTAAGGGCTTAATCCAAACCCTTGGAATTTCTAATTATTATATTTATGCCATTAAGTTTTAAATTCACGTTCAACATAAAGCTGGCAGATTTTTCACTGTATTTTGAAAAATCATAACTAATTCTACAAAGCTCCAATTGGGTTAGTTCAAAACATAATGTGATCCTTATTATGTCCACTTTATGGATAAAAATAGTTAGCACTGCTATTTACACGACACATTTCCAGAATTCTCAATTACTCAATTCTGTCACAAAATTATGCCCAGAATTAATGCCCAATTTCCAATAATCATAACCTTTTGTGTGCTTATCCAATTATTACAAATTACCTATAAAATTAAAGCTTGTTAGGTCTATTTTATTTCTAGAAAATTTAGTGGACATTGGAATTCATTTGGCTTGACATAAACACGTCATAATCAGTTTGCCACCATTATCTTTCTAGAATCATTATCAGACTTTAAAAATTCATATCTCTCAATCTACTTGTCTAAATGATACGTTTCATATATCAAAATAAAGCTCTTTAAGTATGTTTTTAGGAAAAAAAAATCACCATGTGGCAATTATAGCCACAAAATTCCCAGAAACTCATCAAACCCTATATATTCCAAAATTCATTCCAAAAATAGGGCTTAACTTTGAAAAATCATAATTTTAAATTCACTAATCCAAAAATTAAGTTCTACCAATTAAGTTTTATCTTAGGATGTCTTCTTTCATCCTATAAAATTTCATAGCATTTGGCCCAGTTTTGGCTAATAAAAAACACGCCACAACATCCCTGCCTTCTAGAAAATGAAATCTGGTAGCACTACTCTTAAGTTCCAAATTTGTGATTTGTCTTTTCTAACCTTATTTAACACTATTTACAAAACCAAAACACAATAAACCCTAAAAATACTCAAATAACCAAAATTTTAGGCTGCAACACCCATTCCATAAAACTTAACCAAACCACACAATATATGGTTTCAAAGAAAGCTCTTACTCACCTCTTGCTTCTTCTAAGCTTTGTTTCTTGATTCCACAACTTTGGACCTTGATAAATGCCTCAAAACACCTTTTCTTGAAAAACTAAAACCATAGGAATGAAGCTTAGACCAAGAAGAACAATTTTCATGAAGACACTTTTGGCTAGAAAGGTGAGTAGGAGGGTTAAATCTTATAGAGAAGTTTCTTACCCTTCTTAATCTCTTAAAATTTCAGATTTGGTTTTTGTCTTCTTCCTCTTGCTTTTGAATGTCTAAATAAAGCCAATGGAAGGGATGATGTGTTTAAAACATTGCTTCTCTTTCCTTGGGGGTGCTGGTTGAATGTCTAAATAAAGCCAATGGAAGGGATGATGTGTTTAACCATGAATTTCAAAAGTGCTCACTCGAGTGATGGCTTTGCATGCTTCAGAAAGTTTTATTTCTTTGTTAAAAAACCTTTGTTTAATTAATCAAATCATTTGTTCACCATATGTTATCATCAAAACATAGAATTTAACACTTTGTACACAAATAAGCTTATTATCCATTGGTTACTAGGTTAATTTTCTTATCTTCTATTTTCTCTTCTCATAATTACTCTTACTTTTTCAAGAGCAAATCTTGACCCTTCATTCTTGTTTCCAATTCTAACCTTAAGATCAAATGGCAATTGTCTCTTTTGCCCTAGATCATGGCAACATTTATTTAAGATGCCATTAGCTTTTCTTTCATTCTAATCCCTTCTCATTTTCTTCTTCTTTTTTGGATCCAAGTTAGGCTTAATATCATTTTTGCCTTTAGATAAAGGAATTAGGCATTTCCTTTAGTTATGTGGAACCAAATCCCTTACTTTTTTTTTTTCCAAATTAGTCCCTAAAAGTCATTCTGTCTCTAGGACATTCTTGGGACTCTTGCAAACTAGGGCTTAGCAGTCAGCTTGAGTTAATCTTAATCTTCAACTTCTAGTCCTGAAATTTGGGGATATTACACCATCACCATCCTTTGCTTTCCAAATATCAAGCAATCGAGTCAGGCTACTCAAATATATCTAGTTTAACACCCCCCCCAATTCAAACCATAATGATTCTACGCCTAAGGATTAAAACTTAGGATGTAACATGCGGTGGCCACCGAGGGGAGACATATAAGGCAATGTGTTACAAACATGGAGGGAAATTCTATCACTTAGTACCAGATTAGTCATGAAGCTATTATTTGAAGGTCAATCTAACAAGAGCTTGTCATCATTTTTTTCTATTTATTGTGTACTTTTCATTTTTTTAATAAGGACATGACCCAAGAGTCATTAATTAGTGTTTTAGGTTCCATTTAATTATTAATTTCATATTAGGATTATTTATTATTATTATTAGGTTATTAATATTTTAATTTAAAAGCCCATAATATTATCTCCATAAATCAAATTGCCTTCCATGATCTGATTTTAGATTCCTATAATTAAATTGCCATCCATGATCTGACCGTAATCATTTATAAATTACATTATTTGAAATAATATAATATCTTTTCATATGCTTAAATAATTAATATTCTCAATATCCATTATTTGTTAAACCCTTTCACACCAATTAGATTTATTCAAATAATCTAATTGATATATCCCCAATATTTTTATTTATCTTTTAATCATATCTATCACTATTACACTGATCCTTAGAGTCTTAGTATGTTAAGTGCCTATTTGGTATAGTAGTGAGAGCTCATATTAGTCCGATTGAACTCAAAAAAGTACTTATAATTCCCCATTTGTCTTGTTTGGATAATTTTCAACCCCGATGAATCATGTTTTGCCCTCCAACCGCACGTTGAGCATAAGTGACAAAGGGGTTGCTTGTGCAATTGGAAAATCTCGATGAAACTTTCACAACTAAAATTTCTCTGATTTACCCTCTAATCCCTTCTCCAAAATTCTCTCCAAATAGTCTCTGATCTACACATATCTTGCCTATTATTTCTCAACTAAAGTAGTTCAAATAATCTTATTTTAAATATTGTTTTGCCCATTACTTAAGATTAATTTTTAAATTATTTTAAATAATAAAAATAATATTTAAATGTTCATGTCATTTATTAAATCATATTTAATAATAATTATTAAATATTTAATTATAATTAATATTAAATAAAATCATGAAAATGTAAACAACTTTATTAAATAAATAAACTTGATTACTGGTGCAATCCAAGCAAAATAATTAACTATCGTATTTATCAATTTATTTTTCTATTTAAATATTAAATCCTTTGATAATGATAGATCATGTAATATACTTTCTGAAATATACTCTGGCATGTACCATTTTTCTTTTGGATGTATATGCACCTTGACATGAAGTTTTATGTTGTTTTTACTTTAAGTTTAATTTATTTCTTTCATTAAATATAACTTTATAAAATTCATACCCTTTTTGGTAATTATACATTCATAAGTGGTTTAAATAATTGAAATCCAAACATAATCATAATTCTTAAAGTCACTTGTGAAAAAAAAAATCCAAACAGAAATCATGATTGACCGACAACACTTTTAACTAATATCACTTGTATAAATCACGATCATGATTGTCCACCACTAATCTAAACAGGTACTAAGATTTCTAGTTTGAGTCAATTTATTGGGTTATAAATATCCCTTCTATTTATGCTATGTTAATATCATTATTTTTATGTTATCCATTATTTATCCGCTTCCGCATTTATTAACCTATATGAAATTTTTGGGTTTTCTAGGATAGGTTCCTATTGGGTTCACATCATGGTATTAGAGCTAGGTTTAGATAGGGTAGTAAATTTGGAAGCGGATAAATAATGGATGACAAAAACACAGTGATCTTAAAATATCACTACATAGGAGGGATATTTGTAACCCAATAAATGGACTAAAAATGGAACTCTTAATGTAATATCCCGATTTGTAATTAGGGCTAATGGCTCTGATAATTGTTGCAATTAGTGTAATTAAATACTTTTGGAAATTTATGTAATATGAATTTAGTGTATATACATGTGGTATGTAAGATCAATGGTTGTGATTCCTTGACCATGGGTCGGTATCTTATGCTTTGCGGTTATATGAGCTTAAAGTGGAAGTGGATAGGATGATGACAAGTGGCAAGAGGGTAGCCATTGGATGTGGCACTAGAAGACAAAACATTACTTTTTCTCTTCTCTCCCTCTTGTGCGGTTGAGTGTGTGTGTAAGGAAGAGAATTTTCATCATCTTCACCATTTTCTCTCTCTCCTCTCCTTCCTCCATTTCTGGCGCTGGACAAGCAAGAAAGAGGAAAAGAAAAGTTTTGATTTTGGTGAGTTGTGATTCTCTAATGCCTTAATCCTCTTCTCTAATATTGTGTGTCTCATTGAGAGCTACATTGTGGTGGTTGTAGAGTCTTGAATGGTGTTAGTTTGGGCATTGATTCGAAATTGAGAGTTGAAGAATCAAGATTCTAGATTGGGCAAAGAGAAAAGGTAGACATTTAGAGCATTTTAATGTATTGTTTGTGATTTTTGGCTAAGTTGGTAAAATCTGGAATTTTGCCCTAATTATGCCTATTTCTGGAAATATGAAGTTCATTATGATTCATGATTGGAAATGATTTAGTTTGGAGATATATGAACATTTGATGCATTTTGGATAGATAGAAATTGATTGGGTTTGAAATTGTTAAGTTTGGAGATTTTGAGAGTTTGGTGTTTAATGTCACCCACAACCAAAGCATGATAATGGAATAGGATTTTGGTGATTTTGACATTCCCATTGGAGTCCTTGAGTGATTTTGTGTGGGAATAACCTTGGTTGTTGATTTTGGATTCATTTGGATCACTTGGGAAAAGTTGGAAATTTGTTTTGTTTAAGCTCTGTTTTTCGCTGACAGTTTGGACGAGCGTTTTGAGTGACCAACTGGTATTGAAAAATTGTGAAACTTTCCAGTCTTAAAGTTCACATCCCAAGCTTCAAAATGGACATATATTTTGTGTCATTTCGTTTAGAATTCTGTGAGATATGGTTGTCCAAAGTTTGGGATTGAAACAGAACTCTGTTTTGGAGTAGTGTTTAGTTTTTGGTGATTCTGTATTTGTGTAGTGATTTCCAGTGATGGGCTATATTTTTCCTTGAAATAGGACTCATATACCTTTCATTTGGCTTTGGAATCACCTTGTTTCGATTTTTCTAGAATTAGTTATGGTTTTTCGAAGTCAGCCCAGAGTCAGGAAATTTCTGGGTCGCGGCCCAAGAGTGGCTGGCCGCGGCCCAAGCCTTTCTGACTTGATTTGGGCCGTGGCCCATGAGTGGTGGGCCGCAGCCCAAGGCCTTCTGACCATATTTGGGCCGCAGCCCAAGGAATGGTAGGCCGCGGCCCACCCCTGTGTTCCAGCACTTTGTGTTTTCGAAAAGTGACCTTCAACCTTTTGTTTCCCAACCTTTTAGGGCTTTCATTAGAAATATATGTAGCCTCTTAAGAGTCCTAAATGATAACCAACTTAGTGTATTATGGGATTAAATAATTGGAAAAGAGATTGATCAATTGTCCCTAATTTAATATAGGATTTGATATATGTTGTCCGCGTGAGACCACGGTAACGGAGCCAGTCAGGAAAGATACAGGTAGTGACTCTTTCTTTATACCTTGTGTGATACATTGTATGTATATTATGTCATTGTTTTGAAATGAATATTGTATGCTGCAAGTGTTGTGAAAACTGTGGAAGCACCGCTTTACCAATAGTCCCTGAGTCGCTAACAACGGTTCGGGTTAAGGTCGTATGCCTTCTCGGCGGTAAAAGGGGATGAGGTTAGGGTGTGATATATGTGTATATGTGGGCCGAAAGGCTATTTGTGAAGGCCGACGGGCCATTTGTGAAAGCCGAAGGGCTATATTTGAGCCGTGTGGCTATTTGTATGCATTGCCACGCCAATAGTCCCTGAGTCGCTAACAACGGTTTGGGTGAAGGTCGTATGCCTTCCCGGCGGTAAAAGGGAATGAGGGTGGAGTGACGTGTGTTGCTGTATGAGATGAATTGTGTGCATACTCTGTGATTGCATGTGGTATGAAATTGTTGTTACTACTGGGATTCTTTAGAATCTCACCCCTTCCATATGACTAACCTTTTCAGACAGGGCGAGTGGCTCGAAAGGGAAGCGGACAACCAGGAGTAGTTAGGCTTACTCCGAGATCTAAGTGGTAGTTGCTTATCATTGTTTTGGATTTGGGATTGTCAAGTGTACATTTAATGTAAATAAATATTTTGGATATGTAATCCCCATTGTTGGGAAATCTTAAACCCAAGTTATCTATGTAAGTAACCCGGGGTTTGCCGGGATTTTGGTTTCCGCACTTTGATATTTATTATGTACTCTGATTTCTCAAGTAATTATATCCGCCCGTGAATGTGAGACCAACAATAAGTATGTTTCGGAATTGATTTTCAAAATACCCCATCTCTTGGATGTGGGACTATAATTGTTATTTCATCTTATTGGTCTCTATTTCACTTAAATTTCGTAATTCGGATGTAATTACGGTGAGGGGGTTACACTTAACTCACTATGACTCTTCTAAAAAAATAATAATTTAATCTAAAACGCACAAAAGGACTAGGATAATAATGATGGATATAATTAAAAGATAAATGAAAATATTGAGATATATCAATTAGATTAAATCTAATTGTTGTGAAAGGATTTAACTAAATTGGGAATGTTATATATGTAAGGATATGAAAGGATATTAGATTATTTGAAATAATTTAATTTGTAAATGGTTAAGGCTCAATGGACAATAAAGATATTTTAAAATGAGGTAAATAATAAATAATATCATGGATGACAATCTAATTATAGGAATCTAGAATTAGATCATGGATGACAATATGATTTTAGGCATCTAGAATCAGATCATGGAAGATAATGACAATTTGATTCATGGAGATAATATCATAGGCTTTTAAATTAAAATATTAATAACCTTATAATAATAAATAAATCCTAATATGTCACCTAAAACACTAATTAATGTCTCTTGGCCTTATTAAAAAAATGAAAATTATAAAAGAAATAGAAAAAATGATAAAGACTCTAGTTGGGTTGATCTTCAAGTAATAGGTTATCTACTAATATGGTGAAAAGTATGCAGGCAAAAAAAAAAAAAAAAAGGTGAAAAGTAACGGAATTGCTCTCCATGTTTACATTACAGTGCAAATGGCTATAACAAACGGAGAGATCTCCGATAGGGACGAGAAGCTCCCATCGAGGGGAAGAGCTCCAAAGCGCGACTCAGATGACACGAGAAGGAGAGTCGTTTTTCCTGAGTTTCAAAATAGGGAATTTAAATGCCCAATGGAAGGAAACATTTTGTTCACTAAAATTAAAATGTCCAACATAGCCATTAAGTTCAACGATAAAATTTGACTAAACATCATCTTCAATTTATATTTTTATCAATAAATCGAATTTCAATGACTTTAATTTTAAATTTTCATCATAAGATTTACTGTCAGATTCTAATTTTTTTATTAATATTAATATTTAATTTATTTATATTATTATTTTTCAATTTTCTAATTTAATTTATTAATTGATTTTTTATTAATTTAGCAATCATTAATTTTTGTTAGCTTAAAAATATATGAAAAATGAGAAACTTATCAAAATAATGGACAAAATTAATAATTTAGTTGTCCAAATTTTAAATAAAAAAATTAAGTAAAGATGATTTGCTACTGGAATTGGTTTTGTCATCACAATTCTACCAATTAGATGTTAGTTTATTTAATTAATTAGAAGTTACTTTTTAGAATTTATTTTTAAAAAATTCCTATTTAAATTAAACATGATATTATTGCTAATAGAATAACAATTTTATGTTTTTTTATTGGTTATCCTATTTGATTTTTTTATGAGATTAATTTATCAATATAATAAAATATTAAGTAATTATTAAAAAAATAATGTCAATATTAATTTTTTATATGCACATGTAAATTCCTATTGAAGATAATCATGTTCAAGTTTCAATAATAATCATATGCAATAAGTGAATGAATTTTTTTTTTTCATTTTTCTCTAAATTGAATTTAAAAATAATTATTTCATACAAGTTTTTGTAGTTTTTATTCTAGAATATGATTTTTATTAACAATAGTCCAAACATGTTTTTTAACATCCTAAATTTTGAATTGGTTAAATAAGTTCAGGGGCAAAACGATAAATAAAACTAAATATCATGTCAAAAATACATTTATGAAAAACTACTCAAGAAATTAAGAAATTCATGAAAATATCAAAAAACTAGAAGAGGGGATTTCTAAGGTATTCTTGATGGTCACTGAGATTATTTAAGGAAGTAAATAAGAAACATAATTATTAAAATTAATTAAGGGCCAAGAAAAATTAAAGGAAAATTATAAGTTGGTATTTTGGGGATTTAAAAAAATTTATGCAGAGGTTTAGTTTCACAAAGTGGTCTAAATAATTCTCATGTTATTTTATGAGAATTAAGGTTTGTTTTTCTGAAAATTCAAGGAAAATTGTTAGAGATTAAGTTTGATATGAAAATTTTAGTGAAATCATTTTATAAGATAAGGAAGCTATGTGAGGCATAAAAGCCATATAAAGTATAAATAATTAATTTCTAATTTTCTTTTTTGATAATAGTTCACTACCAAACCCAATGTTTGATGCTTTCAAATGCTAAATAAGTATTTTAGATGATTAAAGCATGTATAAAGACTCTTAAATGAAGGTTAAAACAATGTTCTTGAAGGTGGAATAAAAATTTTCAGTTATACAATGGGGCTGTCCGAATTTTCTAATAAGGAAATAATTGTACAAAAGTTAATAAAGTTATAGGATATGGTGTTTCGGTGATGTATGAAGCTAGAGGCTCATTAAACTTGAATTTTGAGAGTATAGTTCAAATCTGAAAATTCCAGACTTAAGAATGATGGATGATATTAATTAAAAGTTTTGTGACTATGGAGTTTAAATGTTACTTTTTTGTAATGTTATAACATGAAACAAGTGTTTTAAATTCCAAACTAAATACATTTAAGACAAGTCTAAAGGCCCTAGCTTGTGTTTGGTGGCAATAGAATGAAAACTCAATTTTTGTTCATTGCCTGTTTCATTCAGTCAGTTGCAGCAAGATTGATTGAGTAGAATTTTTGAATTTAAGTGCTCCAATGAGTTTAAAAGTGGAAATTGTATAGGAATGAACCCTTACTCAAGACTTGAAACATAAAGCATAAAAATGGAGAGTTTGTCCCAACATTTTCCAGTTCGTACTCTAATTATTTTCGTACTTTTTATTCTGCAATGCAAAGAGGAACCTTGGCCCCTTCTTCTTCTGGAGCTTCATCCTCCATGGGTTGCCGAAATCAAAGCAAGCTTGGTTTGATTTATGAATGTTCATGTTTCAATATATTGGTTCTTTCCCCATGCTAGCATTAGTGTTCTAATGGGTTTCAAGTCGTGGGCACTTTGTTGTGGTCATATTCAGGCTTCCAGGTATTTTGTTTAATTTTTATAATACTCTTGTTCTGATGCAGTGTTAAGTTATATATGTATTAAGAGATAGTGACAGTAAACTTGGATTTTCTTTAACTAAGTGCGTAGGAGGTTAAATATGGATCTTAGTTGGATAAATGTTAAACAGACTAGTGCTAAGTATTCTAATCGGGTGAATGATCTTTGGAGTTTGCTAAACCAAATGATGCACATGTTGATAATCAGAGGATTTTTGTTACCCTTGTATGAATGTCATAATGATAGGTGACTAGGTCTTGAGGACACACACGCGCACGTGCAGTTAGTTTGTAAGGGTTCTATGAAGAGTTATACAGTATGTGTAAGAATTATTGGGCGTACCTGGAGTGCGACCGTTAATCTTTTATACTCACACTAATCAGATCATAGTAGCGGAAGCGATTATGACGCATAGCAAATACACCACTGACAGGAAGAAGAAGAGAGAAATATAGTAGAGGGAATAGGGAATCAAAGTGATAGAGTTTCTATATGTTATTTCAAGTGTCTTACAATTGAATCCCCTATGTCTATTTATAGTGCTCTACACACCCCTTCCTCTCTACTGATGTATCCTTCCATCGGAGGGACAAAATATCCTTTCGATTGAGAGACATATTATATCAGTGAAACAATACCACTTGTAGAGTCATATTCTATTAGTCAAATGATATGACTCATAATATTTTAGGAAATATTACATATATCTACCAAAGCTTTTATATTATTTATACTTTGACCCCAATCCTATTAGACTTGGGCCTAATCCACCAAGGGTGGACTAGGCTATTTTCCAACATCTCCCACTCACACTTGGTAGATTAGATATGTCTCTTTTTCTTCCTTCTTTTATACTAGGTGCTATGTCGTGACCGAGTAGGCATGACATTTGCATATAGGTGTATGTACTAGAAATCTCTTTTATAGAGATTAGCATAAGACAACCTTCATTGTGTAGCTTGATTTTAATATTGTGCCTTAAATATCCTAGATTCACTTATATAAACTTTTACGTGGCTAATCTAATCCCTTCCGAGTCAATATAAAACTCAGATTGCCTTTCTAGTATGCATAGTATCCACACTTATGAAATTATAAAAAAATAATATCATAAAGGACATATCTTAGACACTAGCATATTTGTATATATTTCAAGTAATCTTCCTTTCACCTAGATATCACTTCAATATACATCAGCCGCCTTCCTAACATAATACCATAAATCTCATCTATCATGATCGTAGGACATATGCTAAAGTAGTAGACGCTGAAGCACACCTCTGTAATATTATCAAAGTCAAAGGATATCAATGGAAGAATTAGAAACTTCCTGGGACTCACACAACAATTAAGCAGGGATCTTCTTACTCGCTTCCCGTTTGCGGTTCTTTAGTACATGCGGTATGAATCGCATGCTACAGTATTACTCTTACACCATAAGAGCGTACGTCATTTTGCATTCTATTATTAACACTATACAGACTTAAGTCTTGGCATCTAAATCCAAATTCTTCCTTTCTACTCAGACATCAATGCTGAAGACTTTGTTATTTGGCTACAAGCATCATAGAAGTGGATATCCATGATTCAGTCCATACTTATTCATATTTATGGATCTCATCTTGACATGCTAGACTATTGTCAAGGCGACATAGTTTGGGTTTCTTCTTTATCATATCAACATTCTAGCCGCTTTACTGGTAAGCACAATTGTCTCATCTTTGAACACCACCCCTCCTAAGTGTCAAAGGCAGTTGCTCATGTGAGAGAAACAACCTCACAAGCTTGTACGATATACTAGACATTGTATACTTTCACACAGACATATTACTAATAATGTTAAGTACTTCAATTACTCATAAATGTAATATATAAAGTTTGAAATTTTACATTTTGTGTACACCAAGTGCCCTTACATGTTTTTCAAATGTTTCCTTGGCAGTTGGTTTGGTCAGGAGATCAACGACCATGCTCTTGGTCAAAATATGTTGTACAACAATAATTTTCTATGCTATATAATCTCTTACAAAATTGTACTTAATGTCTATATGCTTGGTCTTACTATGATACTTGAAATCTTTAGTACAGCTATTGCTGCAATGTTATCACAATGCATTAATATTGGATTGGTACTCTAATTGCGAAATCCAAGATGTTCAATAAACCTTTTCAACTATAAAGCCTCTTGTGCTGCTGTAGTGCATGCTACAAACTCGGCTTCTATAGAATGTAAAGCAATACATGTCAGCTTCTTGCTACTCCAATATATGGCGCCATTATTCAGTAAGAAAGTATAACCTGAAGTTGATCTTCGCTCTTCCTCATCTCCGCCTAAATCAGCATCGGAGTATTGAACCAGGCGTAGATCGCTTCCTTCGTAGCATAGTGCATAGTCAGATGTGCCTTTTAAGTATCTCATGATTCTTTTAACTGCTTTTCAGTGACACTCACCTGGGTTGGACTAGAACATACTTACCAATGCTATCATAAAGTAGATATCTGGCCTCGTACACATCATTGCATACATTAAACTACCAACAACAATGGTATAGGGAACTTTCCTTATTTTCTTTTGATTTAACTCATTTTTGGGACACATATCATGGCTTAAGGTTACACCAGAAGCCCTGGGGTATCCAAGGAATTGCAGTTCCTCATATTGAATCATTCAAGAATCTTTTTAATGTAATTCTCTTGTGAAAGATATAGGATTCTTTTTGAGCAATCTCTTTGGATCTTAACTCTAACTATATCTCTGCTTCACCCATGTCTTTCATTTTAAAATTCAATGGAAGCCATTCTTTAATAGCTATAACCGAATTCAGATTATTTCCAGCCAATAGTATATCATATACATATAAGGATAATATAACAAAATTACCCTCAAACCTTTTGATGTAGACACAGTGGTCCTCTTCAATAATTTGGAAATCATAAGAGGTTATTGCTTTATGAAATCTCAAATACCACTGTTTGGATGATTGCTTCAATCTATAAATAGACCCTTACAAACTTTGTTCTCTTTTCCTTTTTAAATGAAACCTAATGGTTGTTTCATATAAATTTTCTCATCTACATCACCATTTAGAAATGTCATTTTAACATCTATTTGATGTAATTATAAGTTTAAACTATTTACTATTGCTAAAATAATTCTTATAGAATTAAATCATACCACTGGTAAAAAGGTATCTTTATAATCTATACCTTCCTGCTGTGTATACCCCTTTGCAACTAATTATGCCTTATACTTATCAATTGACCCATCCAATTTTCTTTTAATTTTGAGAACCCACTTGCTCCCAATGGCTTTTCTCCCTTTTGGTAGGTTAATCAATTCCCAAACTTTATTCTTTCTCATTGAGTTTATTTCTTCTTCCATTGCCCTTTTTGCATTCATCTTTAGCAGGACTTGATAAGGCTTTTAGTACCGAATGTGGTTCATCATCCCCATCGGGAGTAACAATAAGTGCTTCACTTTCTATTTAGAAGCATTTTTAGGTATATTTTCCCTGTTTCTCTTTCTTGTGGGAGCTTCTTGTCTTTGTCTTTTCTTTTGTCTAGGTATTTGCGTTGACCTTTCTAAGCTCCCATTTAGATCGATATTTTGGGATGATTTAGGCATACCAACATGTTATATACTTGTTTATTCCTGTGTCTCATAAAGAGATACAGTATGGTCAATGTCTCCCCTATTAGGGAATTCATTTTCTAGAAATGTAGCATCTCTAGATTCAATTTCAGTCACTGTTCCATCTTCATTTTCACCTATGAAGACCTATCCTTTGGATTGTTTAGAGTACCTTATAAAGAGACATTTCTTTCCTCTAGGACTTAACTTGCCATACTTATGAGAATTATCATGAATATATGCAGCTGACCCTCATGGTCTATGGACATTTAGATTTGGCTTATATTTTGTCCATAACTCATAAGATGTTGAAGTAACTGATTTTAAGGGCATACTGTAATGACCCAATTTGAGATTAAGGGCTAATGACTTCGAAATCGATTGTAATTAGTGTAATTAAACACTTTTGGAGAAATGTGTGGTGAATTTGATATAAATGTATGTGGTGATGATTTAGTAATCATAGTGAAAACCAGGGGCAAAATAGTAAAATTGAAAATTTACCGACCAATTGGTTAGTTACCAAAGAGGAAACTCATTAGTGATTGATAATCAATGATTGAGATTTATTGTCTATGGGTTATGTGCTATGCACCTATGTGAACTCATGGAAGAGTGAGCAAGATGTTGACAAGTGGCTTATGTGGACCATGGGATTTGATAAATATTTCAAACTCATCTTTCTCTCTCCTCTCTCCCTCAAATTGGATGGGGAGCTTTGGGAAGGGGAAAATATGCTTGCCTCTATCATCATCATCATTTCTCATCATCTTTCTCCTTATCCTCCATTTCCGGCAAGCTTGCAGTAGAGAGAGGAAAAGAAAGGTAAGATTTTGATACCTTTGTTGACCTATAATGCTCTAGACCTCTTCTCTAATGTTGTGCACATCATTGAGAGCTTTATGTTGGTGGTTTTAGATATTTGAATAGATGTGTTTAAGAGTTTGAGGAATTTGGGAAGTTGAAGAAACCAAGGACTTGGCTTTAGCAATTTGAAGAGGTAAGGATTTGATGCTTTTTGGTACATTTATTGTGATTTTTGGTTATGTTTTGTAAATTTTGGAATTTGCCCTGGTTTTATGCCAATTTTTGAATGCATGAATTACATGGTGAATGATGTTGGAACTTGTTTATTATGGAGTTATTTGAGTGTTGTATATGGTTTTGGATTTTGGAAGTGAGTTGAATGGAATTGGGTATTGTGTGTTTTATAGAAACCTAAGAGTAAGATTGTGGTTAGGATGGGTTTTTGAGTGTTTTGACACTACCAATGGGTTCCTTATGAAATTTTAAGTGGGAATGAGCTTTGTGTTGAGTTTGGGAACCATTGGGGTTAGTTTTGGCAAATATGGGAATATCTGTCAGTTGTTGTGATCTGGCAATCTGATAAGCTCACTCGAGTGAGGGGGTCTCACTCGAGTGCTACAGTATAATTTCCCTTTTTCATTCTACATTTCACTTGGTTTTCTGATAAAAAAGTAAGAGTGCACTTCCTAACCCGCGAGTGATATTGGTGATCACTCGAGTGAGCATGGGTTCACTCGAGTGACGGTATGAGTTCATGTTAAGGGTTGCTCTCGGGTATGCACTTGCTGACCAATTTCCAAAAGTGTAGTTCGTCACTCGTAAGTGAGGTGCTCTCACTCAGTGCTAATGGTAGTACCTAAGTGAGCTTTTTCCTTTGAAGTTGTCTGTACTCTCGGGCAAGCACTTCCGGTGTTGCACTTTCAAAGACTCGAGTGAATTTGAAGTCATCACTCGAGTGTAAACCCTTATGCTCGAGTATTATAAGCACTTTCTGGCCATGGTTGTTGATCACTGTCAAACACTCATGAGTGAGAGCCATTCTCACTCGTGTGCAAGTCTCTTATCGCTCAAGTGAGGTCATCTTCACTCGAGTGAGTCAGCCAAAACTCATTGTTCTGTTTCTGAAAGAGGGGTCTTCAGGGTAGTTTCTTCCAACCCTTTTGGTATATATGTAGGCCTTTAATAGCCACCAAGAGTTTGAATGATAACCAACTTAATGTATTATGGAAATATGTATTTGGAAAAGAGATTGATCAGTTATCCCTAATTTGGTTATAGGATTCGACATTTGCCAAACCCATGAGCCCACTGTGCCGAGGAACGTCAGGAAAGAACAAGGTAGTGAATTTTCCTCTTATATTGTGTGTAAAGCATTGTATGTATGTCTATCATGCATTGTGTTGTTGCTGCTACTTTGTGATACCTTATGACGCCTTGTGAAGCTTCGTGATGCCTTGTGATGCTACTGCATAGTGTTTACCGTGAAAGCGGGCATAGTGATTATAGTAAAAGATGTTGCATTGTGAATACAGTCGTGAGTGTTGTCATAGGTGGCGTGAGCCATGCCCCATTGTGTTGCTGCTTAACATGATCATATATGCTATGTGTTTAAATATTGTATGAGTTATTTGTTACTACTGGGATTCTTTTAAATCTCATTCTTTCCTTTGACTAACCATCAAATAGGGCAAGTGGCTCCCAGGAGAAGCAGGCAACCAGGAGCGGTTAGAACCTTATAGAGACATTTTATATTTTGGATTGTTGGTTATCTATTTTAGCTTGGGATTATTGTATATATTTTGGGATGTAAATATTATTTTGGGTACGTAATCTCCTATTTTGGGAAACTATACTTCCATTATATATATACATGTAACCTGGGGTTGCCGAGATTTTAGTTGAGCACTCTGATATTTATGAATGTGATTTTACTGCACACGTAATTGTATTCGAATGTGAATGTGAGACCAGATTAATTATATTTTTGAACTAATTTTTTTGGACACCCCATCTCGAAGATGAGGGATTATAAATGTTGTTTTTGTCTTATTGGTCTCTATTTTACTTAAATTTCATAACCCGGATGTAATTACGGTGAGGGGGTTACACATACAATTAAGTATAAAGATAGCAGTCATTAAAGCATCACCCTAATATGAAATTGGCAGATTTGCCTATGCTATCATTGACCTAACCATGTCTAGAAGCATTCTATTTCTTCTTTCAGCAACTCCGTTCTATTGTGGAGTGTCAGGGATAGTTAGCTGCCAAATTATTCCTTTTTGTTCACAAAGCTCTTTAAATCGATTGGACAAATATTCACGTCCTCGATCCGTATGTAACACTTTAACTTTATTGTCCATCTGATTTTCTACTTCATTTATATATCATCTAAAGCATTCAAGAGCCTCAGACTTATGTGTGATCAAATAGACATGACCATATCGTGAATAGTCATCAATAAAAGTGATAAAATACCAAGCTCTATGCCTTGCCCTTACACTTATAGGATCGCAAATATCAGAATGAATTATTTGTAATGGTTATTCTGATCTGGTTCCCTTACCAAAAGGTTTTCTAGTTGCCTTACCTGCTAGACAATTTTCATACAAGGACATTTCCATATTAGATATGGGTCCTAGCAAACCTTCTTTTGCTAGTTTAATTATTTTATTTTGATTCATATGCCCTAGTCTAGCATGCCAAATAGCCATATCAATAGTTGAATTGAAGGAAGTAGCAAAGCAATAATGTATATTATAATCATCAATAATATATATTTCAAAGAACTTCTTAGAAAGGAAAGATAAACCATAAAATACAAAATTATAAAATATGTCTTCAACTTTATCATGAAAGTTTACATTAAACCCATAATTTACAAGACATTTTAGAGAAACTAAATTTTGTCGGATGTCAGGAGCATGAAGCACTTCATGAAGGATCAAAGCCTTTCCACTACGCAAAGTTAATTTACAAGTTCCAATGCCTTTAACTTCAATCTTTGCATTGTTGCCTACATAAAGCCACTTACATCTGTCAGACAACTGATGGTATTCGACATAGGATCCTTGATCCCTCGTCACATGGTTCGTTGAACCTGAGTCCAAAATCCAAGAAGAACAGATATTCTCTATTAGAAAAATAATGCTAGAAACAAAGGAAACATGTGAATTTACATAATTCACTAGTATCTTTTCAATCTCATTTTGCTCGGCACAATCCCGTGTGAAATGTCCCATCTTTTGGCAGGCAAAACATTTGACCTTCTTTAAGTTATGTTTCTTCTTCTTCCCACCCTTTTTTCCTTTCTTCTTGATTTCCTTTTTTCCTTTTACAAGTTTAGTCTTGTCCTTCTTTCCATTCTTTTGGAATTTATTCCCCTTCTTGAAATCGAGTTTTGCATTAGAAGGACCTGCACCCTTTATGTAGTAGGCATGGCTAGGGGACTTGCATGCCTCCAAGCGATTATCCTCTAGTTCCTAGTGTTTAGTGACATCATTAAAATTTTTGATGCTTTCATTATGGGTTAGATTAACCTTCATGTGCTCCCAACAAGATGGCAATGATCTTATCACTGCCTAAATTTGTTGTTCATTAGACACAGTATGCCTAGCTTCCTTCAATTCTATGATCATATTTTCCATCTCTCTCAGATGTTGTTTCATGGAAGTATTTGGCCTAAGCTTATATGTATCAAACTTAACAATTAATCGTCTAAGCTAAGAGGTGGAGGTATCGCCAAACCTATCTTTCAACGCTGCCCATATAGCCTGCGCTGTTTAATTTTTCTCAAATTCACACATGAGGTCATCTACCATTGTGCTTAGCAATGTAATTCTTGCAATGCTATTTTTTTCCCAAGTCTCATAGACCTCTTGGTCCCTCTTGTGTTGGGCCGTATTCCCAGCAGCAAGTTCCACTACAACTGTTGTTAGAGGTTCCATTGCCTCTTGTTCCTCCAAAATATATTACACTTTTTAGTGCCAGATATCCCAATTGTCACCATTTAATTTGTCCCCTTTATTTAACTCAGTGATGATGTTCTTAGTTGCCATTTTCAATTCTGGAACAAATCTATTCCACATTCAATATGTCTCTCTAAGGGAATCAAACTATTGAACAGATCACCGACAATATATATATATATATATATATAGCACAACACAGTATACAATGTCATGTACTTTTATTATTCTTAACCAGAAAAAATAGTAATACTAGTAAAGTCATGATCAGGTGTATACATTTATATTTCCCATCACATAAAAATTAGCAACATCACTAAAAATTCTATCAAGAATTATATATAAGTACTTTTACATCTCTAACTTTTAGGACTAACAACTCCTAAAAGCTCCCACTTGTAAAAAACATATGATAATATAATGAATAATCAACTAAATCATGCTTCATTATAATATAAATAAGACAATATTCTCTCAATAATATATGAAAACATGTTTATAACAAATTTAGTATAACAGAAAAATATTGAAACCAACAAATGAATTTTAGAAGTTTCAAAATGGTTTAAAATATTAATAAGCACACTTAGAATATAATAAATATATATCAATTGGAGTCTAAAATACTCATATAGCATATCATATTAAAGATCAAGAGTTTACGGATTTTTAGGAACAAACTGGGTCTCATTCAAACACTGCACTTTCCCCCACGCACCAGAGAAGTTAGAAAAATTGAAAACTAAGAAAATAGAAAAGACATACGCTCACAGTGGCATATGGATACCAGACGCCATTATTTGGCAGTAATCCGGTGACACGCGTCGAATCATCAGCCTCCACACGTCAAGTACTGTCAGAATATGTCTAACACGTGTCAAATGAAGATGCCACATCACCTCACATACCATGTGGCTTTTCTGCCCAAAAAAATGTTTTTTTCTTGTTTTAGGCCTCATATTTGGGCCGGAAATAAAATAGTATTTTTTTAGCCTAAACACCTTTCAAACAGAAACCATTTTTTTTATAATACACCAAAACGACATTGTTTTGAGGCAGGAGGTCATCTTCAACCTCTCGTCGGGTCACACCTGACCCATAAGGAGGGAAGGGTCGGGTCCGTCAGACCCGAAACTTGTTTCCTCCATATCTTCTCCGTCCAATGTCCGTTTTTGGCATTCTTGGTGTCATTTTCATTCATTTTTTTGAGATCTACGCAATGGGACTAATTTTAAATCCTAATTATCTAATTTTAAAATAACCCAATGCTAAAAAAAAATTCTCTCAGTTTTGGTGTTCATGCTCTCTCTCTAAGTTCTTCAGTTTTGGGGTTCTAGGCTTGTATTATACTCCTTCTACGTCTAGAATCATATTCCAATAATAAGACACAGTAAATAATGACAGAATGTAAGACATGCTTAATACTCATAGATTGAGATTCAACCGAAAATGAAGAACTTCAATATATACTCTAACCATGTATAAGGATGTATATTATATCCAGAGAGAAAATTTTCAATCCCTTACAAATCACTGAGAACAGAAAATATATATATATATATATATATACTTACACAAATACCTATACAGGACAGAAAATAAGAGAAACATATAGAGTCATGTATATTATTTGGATTAGCACATGCATCTTATTCACATGAGCCTAAGAATTACATTTCATACTTAATTTTGCACATTCATATGGAAAGTAAATCTCGACTCAGAAAATAATCTCAGACAGATTATATAAAAACCTTGCTCTAATACCATGTAAGAATTATTGGGCGTACTTGGAGTGCGACCGTTAATCTTTTGTACCCATACTAATCGGATCACAGTAGCGGAAGCGATTATGACACATAGCAAATACACCACCGACAGGAAGAAGAAGAGAGAAACATAGTAGAGGGAATAGGTAATCAAAGTGACAGAGTTTCTGTACGTTATTTCAAGTGTCTTCCAACTGAATCTCCTATGTCTATTTATAGTGCTCTACGCACCCCTTCTTCTCTACTGATGTATCCTTCCATCGGAGGGACAAAATATCATTTTGATTGAGAGACATATTGTATTGGTGAAACAATACCACTTGTAGAGTCATATTCTATCAATCAAATGATATGACTTATAATATTTTAGAAAATATTACATATATCCACCAAAGCTTTTATATTATTTATACTTTGACCCTAATCCTATTGGGCTTGGGCCTAATCCACCAAGGGTGGATTAGGCTATTTTCCAACAATATGGGTAAGGCATAGTAAATAAGTAGAAAGTTCAAGTAATCTCAATAGAGAAAAGATGCTTTTTATCATGATTATGATATGAAACCTCAAAGAAGCAACTTGGCTACTATTATTTTGTTTACGATTTATCTATTTGTATATATATATACGTGTGTGTGTGTGTGTGTGTGTTTGTCTCAGTTTAATTAAGTTAAATTCATGTGATGGTGCATAATTAACCTTCATAAGGAGGAGCAAGAGAAGTAAGCACAAGATAAACTGTACGTGTTATTATAAAGCATAGCTGAATACATAAGTATTACACACACACAAACATATAGTTGTTTTATTTTGAGCCTTGATTTTAATGTTTGGTGGGGCAAACATGTGTTAGATTATGAAATTTTGTTGGAAAGTAGTACACATCTTGTTGTAAATATTGTGTGTGTGTGTGTGTTAAAGGAATAAGTCTCATATAACTCAAGATTAGGAACACCCTAGTATATAATTAGATATGAGCTTGAGTTAGTTAAAAGACTGATAAGAGGAGTCTTTGAATTGACCATTCGAGGTAACCGTTGGAATTTTAATTGGCCGATTTTAATGACATTGAAAATTTTTTATTGCATTAAATTGTCATTAACACTTATTTTGTAACTGTCATTTTAATTGTCATTAAACTATTGTTAATGGCCATTATAACTCTCTAACGGTCACATATTTTTGCCTATAAAAGGCAATGTTCTATGCACGGTTAGCATACACCGAGGTCCCCGAGTTCCTTTCCTCTCTCCCTTATTCTGAGTTACACTGATATCTTTTTGCAGTTCTGTCACCCCGCGTTCTACAGGAGGGGATCATTTTATCCTGGGGAGTGCCGCTTCCTAATCTACTAGGGGGTTACAGAATATCTCTTAAGGATAGTGCCTACTGGCATGACTTGAACTATTTGTTTATTGTGTTTCAATAGGTGCTGCTGCTAACAATCAGTATGGTGTGAGGTGTTGACGCCAACAATCTTAGGAGATATTCCTGCTGATTTTGTGAGCATGATGATGCGATCTTCTCCAATTTGTTCGATTGATCACAAGGGAAAGGAGAATCAATAATATGTGGAATTGTTGCGAGAGATGTGGCCACCTTGATGGAGTTCAAAGGCCCATCTCTGGAAGAAGTAGCTAAATGTGTTGTTAAGGAAAAAACCCCAAAAGGCACTATTGGCTTAGTTGTTGTGTCTGCAAAAGGAAAAATTGCCTTCGCTGTTAACACTACGGGCATGTTCCGAGCATGTGTTTCCAAATATTAGGAAAAAAAATGGTTGGAACAAACCCTTTGGTGATTGTAGAGACCAAGGATGTTAAATGCGAATCGAGTTCTACCTTAAAGTGGTACCTGGGCACAACTACCTTGGTAGTAAGCGTGAGCCTAATGAGAGCATGTGTAGAGGCAATGAGTTTGATGATTATAATTGACAATGAAACTAGGTTTTGAGTCTCATGTGGGCAATTGTGATTATAAACATCAAATGCCTTTTATACACTGTAGTTTGAACAAAAAAATTTTAAGCATGATTACCATCATCCCAGTGTGTGTTAGTACTGATCATGCATCCTTGAGATTAGCATATCACTCATGGCTTGATCTCCCACCACAAGTATGCATAGCTCTCTGCCTGAAAGTGAAACCTAGTACCATAGTTGCTTATGTCTTCCATGGCCAATTTGACTTTGTGGATAGTAATAATCGTAACAACATTATATGAGATTCCAAAGGAATATTAGCTTTTGGAAACTTGGGTAAATGATTGTTATTTCCATATTTTTCTATTTGATAAATGGTGATTGAATGGTATATAAATTCGTGGGAGGTGAGAATTGAAGGCAACACAGTAATTGGCAGGTTGTGGATTTTAATTTTTATTTCATACAAAGGCTAGAGGTGCTTTTATTTTAGAAAGGAAGTTTATTATTAAATTAATTGAATAAAATGAAGGGCACAAATCACAATTTTCTACGCCATTACTAATTCAACAAAAGGGGAGAAGATTGCATTGTTTAAATTAGTAATTTAATTCCCACCAATATTGCTGGGTCTAATTCCTTTTTCATTAAAGGTCTTAATGTCATGGTTAATGTGCCAACAACATTGTCTCTGGGGTTTATGTGTTTTTAAATATATTAATTTGTAATTACCATGTGGTTTTATATGTGAGTCATATTCAACTTCGACTCCAAGCTTTGAATTCAGTTTTACAGCGATATAATGGATATTGTATTGCAAATCTTGTTATGTTGCATTAGTTCTTATGTTCGTGCTTCCTGTACGTGGTATATGGTTTTCCATTTAAATTCTTTGTGGAAGGATTAAACATATATATGTGATGCTTGACAGTTTGGGGATACAAACTTTGGATATTAGAGTGACAAAATTTGAGGAATATTCTAATTTAATTAAAATGAAAGGGGATACATAGTGAGATTCTAATTAAATTAGAATTATTATTTATAAGATGTGAAAATATTTTTGAGATATTTAAAAGTGTGGGGGTGCCTAACATATGGGATCCCTATAAATTTTCACCAAGTTGTGGTTTAAAATTAATTATGTGGATGTTTTGTTATTTGCTGTAGAGAGCAAATTTGTGATATAATGTGAAATAGCCATTGTGAAAAACAATTATGTAAGTGAAAGTTGTTTGAGATATAATGTGAATAAGCTAGCTTAAAAATTATGGAGTTATCTCAATCAATTTTGTGAGGTCAGAGAGTTGACCTATGGATTTATTAACAAACCCCAGGAAGAATTACATTAGTCGAGGGGAATGGGACTAAAGCCAATTTGAAATTAACAGTGATGGCAACCCAACCTCTATGATTGATGATCCCATGAAAGATGTTCAATGGGTAAGAACAAGTCGTTTGTTAGTTCTATTAGCACTAAAATAAATGACCAGTCCCTTCCTATGGTAAGAGAAAGTGCTAGAATGCATTTTGGCGAGGATGAGCTAAAGCTCTTAATGATTTCATAATCCTACAGGATGATGTGCTCATTGTAGGTACATTTCATGAAATCACCTATACGAATGAGTAGTGGGGACGCTCCTATGAGATTGTAGCAAAATCTCTAGAGTATTAATTAAATATCAGGAATTTTGCATGGCTGTTTAAATGTGCAAAAACACATTAATAGCGGGAAATATGGGGGTTTAATCTGACTCTTAATGCTTCTAGTATATGACTAAGACGTGCTAGTTCATAGTCCATAGTACTACTGGCATCTCTGTGTACTAAGTGTTATTAGTCTAGGTCTGGTTCATAGTCCAAAGGACTACCAGATACAATGGTTATATCTATATGTTTAACTTAGCTAATAAAGCTATGAACTCCCTTTGACATCTGTGGGGAATTGTTGTAAATATTATGTGTGAGTGTGTCAAAGGAAGAAGTCTCATATAACTCAAGATTAAGAATGCCTGAGTATATAATTAGATATGAGCTAAGTTAGTTAAAAGGCTGATAAGAGGAGTCTTTGAACTGACCATTGGAGATGACCGTTGGAATTTTAATTGACCGGTTTTAATGACATTTAAAAGATTTTATTACATTAAATTGTCATTAACACTTATTTTGTAATTGTCGTTTTAATTGTCATTAAACCATTGTTAATGGTCATTATAACTCCCCAACTGTCACATGTTTCAGCCCATAAAAGGCAATGTTCTGTGCACGGTTAGCATACACCGAGGTCCCTGAGCTCCTCTCCTCTCTCCCTTATTTTGAGTTATACTGATATCTTTTTGTAGTTCTATTACCCTACGTTTTGCAAGAAGGGTTCGTTTTATCCTAGGGAGTGTCGCTTCTTAATCTACTGGGGGTTGTAACCGGCTTTTGTAATTATATCTGAAATACATAATTAAAATGAAATAGAGACCAATAATAATCAAAACTCATTTAATATCCCATCATTTAAGATAGGGTTTTCCAAATACATTTTGAAATACAATTACCCTGGTCTCACATTCACATTTCGAATACAATTACTTTGCGAAGATAAATCACATTCATATAAATATCAGAGTGTACAACATAATAATCCTGACAATCTCGGGTTCATACATTTACAAAAAGGTATACAAATTCCCTTATCGAGGATTACACAAATCCATCTCGAATGCATAATCAAATCTTCATCCACATATACACATCCCAACTGTGATATCCAACTACCAAAAGGGTATTCACAAAGCTTCACAACAACCCACATCGAAGACTCTAATTTTACGCATTGCCCTTCGGCCTCGGGTCAACACCGGTGCAACCAGCTTGGTGGCTAGCCATGCCGGCCATGCCAGGGTAACTGCCCTCACAAATGAGAACTCCTTGATCATGTAGTCGAATTCGCCATCAGCTGAACTAGTTCTACTCTATGGCTACAACAACACCTCAATCATAGCTTGTTCACAATTGTCACACCCCACCCTCATCCCCTTTTACAACTGGGAAGACACAGTCTTTACCCGAACCGTTGTTAGCGGCTCAAAGACTATTGGCATGGGGTGTATACACATAGCCTTACCGACTCACAAATAGTCAATCCCCCGTAAACTACCGGCCCAGTGGAACGGTCCTTTGCTATGGGAACCACACCATGTGGCCACAGGTGAAAGACCCACAAATATTCATTACATCCTGATCCTATGCCTACCAAGCGCAACCCACTGAACCAAACTGATCCAGTCCAACGGGGAGATGAACTCACAATACATAATCACATCAAGCTGGAACTGGGTATATTTCTCACCAATGCCTTTTCACATCACAATTCACACTATCTATCAAGCTAGGTAGGACACATCTAAACCCCTTCTTGGTCACAACACATCACAAAATACCGCAAAATCAAACTGGAATCCTCCAAGACCCCCTTCTCACACAATCACATGACCCGAAGTTCTACTTCCAGAAGCCATAACCAACAAATCATTGAGAGCCCATACTCGTAACATTCCCATAGCTCTACTCTATGATTCAACGTCACGGCGACTACACTTTACAGTTTGTTATCACAGTGGTTGTACACTAGGGTTTACCGTCACGGCGGCTTTCACATAATCACATCCCCCATATTCCACCGCCTCGAAGGCATGGTCCTCCCATTGTCAACATAGATGGGCCGTAGGTGAAGAAATCACACACATCCCCCATATTCTACCGCCCCGAAGGCAACGTCCTCCTACCATCAACATCGATAGAATGCAGGTGAAGAAATAGCCTTACAGCTCACATAGTCTCATCCCTCATATTCCACCCCCTGAAGGTACAGTCCTACCACCATCAACACTGATGAGTTGCAGGTGATAGACACACAAATAGCCTCTCCAATCAGATGTCACTGTAGGTAGCCCTTTCCGATCATAACTCTCCGTAGGTAGCATTCTCTGATCCGAATCCTCCATAGAATAACTCTTTTCCTGTGCTAGCTTAACAACCAGCAACCTCAGGATACCTGATATACATTTCAATTTACTTTTAGTACCTTACTCCGGTACCACAGACCATCCGGGTCATCAAATTCCTAAGGATCAGCTTAACTATTGAGTCTGATCCTTGGACCATAATTCAATTATCAAAGCCTGAGCCTCAGTTGAACCAGGAAGTCACTTCCTTCATTCCCATGGAGTATCATCAACTCTGATACAAATTTCAACATCGCTGCCTGCCTAAGTTGCCACAATCCCCTAGGTCTTAGGGCCTTTAGACATACAAGTCTAGTATGACATGGCCAGTGATGTCATACCACTTAGGGTTTCTCACCCAACATCTAGGTTGGTTTCATGATGAACTTAGAACCTCAATATCACATATTTTAGAAATCATTTTCCTCTGTTCTCCAATTAGACCCATCATCTTCTTATGTGGGAGATTATCCTAAATTACCTCCACCGCTGGGTCTACACACCAAATTCTCAGGCAGGCCATTATATCTTTCAATTCCACAATGATTCGCCACTCTAAAATAACCAAATAATGTATACACATAACCACAAATCTCATATATCCACAACAACAAGGATATTAATGTGTATACCACAAACAAAAAAAGTCATTCTCTGTGACTGAAGGCAACAACTACTACCACTATCCTAGAAAATCCTATCTTTGCCAGGAACTGCAACTCTGATACCAAAACTGTAACCCCCTTCTGTAATTATATCCGAAATACATAATTAAAATGAAATAGAGAGCAATAATAATCAAAACTCATTTAATATCCCATTATTTAAGATAGGGTTTTCCAAATACATTTTGAAATACAATTACCCTGGTCTCACATTCACATTTCCAATACAATTACTTTGAGAAAATAAATCACATTCATATAAATATCAGAGTGCACACTGTAATAACCCAAAAATGGGATTAAGGACTAATGACTCCAAAAGTGATGTAATTATTGTAAATGAACACTTTTGAATTATATGATGTGGATTTTGATCCGAATGTGTTGTAATCAGTGCCTAAACCCTATAGTTAAGCTTAATTATGGGATAAAGCTTAAAATAAAGGATCAAGATTGACCAATGGGAAAACAAATTAATACCCTTCCTCATATTGTTAAAAACGTCCAAAAAGGGTAAAGGAGAAGGAAGGAAGAATTTGGTCAAAATTTCAACTCTTTTACAAGGGAACTTTGGTCATATGGGTCACATATGCCTTAAAGCAAGTGGTCAACATTCTTTTTGTGTTTCAAAGTGCAACATTTTGGTGGAGACAAAGGAAAGGGAAGAGGAATTAAATTAAAACAAGTTGAGACATTGACCAAGATGAAAAGCAAAGAAAAAAGAAGAAGAAGAAAAGTCAAAAATTGCAACTAGAAAATTTGTGTAACTAATGGCTATGCAAGTTCATGCAATTGGTCAATCTTTCTTCCTCCTTTTGAAGAACATGTTGGTCAATAATAATTCTCCATTTGTGCAGCCCATATCACGTCCAAAAGCAAGAAGAGAAGAGGCAAGAGAAACCTTAATCAAATGACCAAAGTCAACATGGCATAAGCTTGTGTAAAAAGAATTATTTTCCACCACAACTTTTCTTTCTCTTTGGGCCACATTTTCGGTCAGATATTAAGAGGATAAAGGAAGAGAAAAACTGATCATAAATCACTCTCTCACCTCTTCTCAAGGTCGGCCAAGTTCAGCAAGCTAAGAGAAAATGAAGAACAAAGTTGAGTTAAGATCTTCTACATGGATTTTCACCTCCTTAACCTCATCTATGGCTCAAGTGACCTTCATGAAACTTGTTCCTCTCTTCCTTAGCTTCATTTCTATGGTTTTTGTTTTTGAAGAAGAGGATTTTTTAGCCACCTTGCAAGAACAAAAGTTGAGGAATCAAGAAAAGAACACAAGAAGAAGCAACAGGTGAGTAAGAGCATTATGTTGATGTATATGATGCTTTAATTGGCTGGGTTGTGGTGGGCTATTGTGACAGCCCTAATTTCGTTTTTTAGGGTATATTAGGGATCATGAAGCTTTCATCCTATATATGTGCTTATATGTTGGTTTGGAGGCAAATGAGCTAAGCTTAGTGATTAGATAGTGAAGTGGTTGTTTGTTGTTAAATACCCTAAAATTCTGCCAAAACAGGACATGGGGAATGAGTGGGAATTTGTTCATTTTGATGTTACCATTGTGTTCTACACGAAAAATTATGTGGGAATAGGTTTGGTTGTTGATTTTGAAGCCATTGGACACATTGGTTGAAAATTGGAAAAAACTGTCAAGTGTAACTTTGTGCAGGGCAGTCAGTTTGTAGGGACATTTTGAATGGGCAATTGGTGTCTACAGATTCTGAAACTTTCCAGTCTTAAATTTCACATTACAAGATTCAAAATGGACATGTGATTTGTGTCATTTTGGTTTTTGAGCTGGGAGTTCTAGTTGCCCAAAGTTTGATGTCGAAACTGGACCTAATTCTGGAGCAGTGTGGAATATTGTGTAATTCTGGAATTGTGTGGTGATTTCTGGTAATGATTCATATTTTTCCTATGAAGAGGACTTCAAGAGCTTTCAATAGGCTTTGGGATCACCTTATTTTGAGTTTTATATAATTAGTTATGATTTTTCAAAGATGTTGGAAAATTCTGGCAGATTGGTCACCTATGCGAAAATTGAAGATTTTATGGCATAATGTAATATTGTGGAACTTTGAGGTTAGAAATTAGCCTTTTAGGTTAATTGACCACTTTAACTCCTTAGTTGACTTGATTAAATGACCATAGTGATAATCAACTTAAGTATTATGAGTTATTAAAGCATTGGAATAGGTAATAATTCGTCGTCCTTAATTTTGGTTTATAGGCTTTGATATTTGCTGCCCTCGTGAGCCAACTGCGCCGAAGGACGTCAGGAAAGGACAAGGTAGTGACTCTCTCTCTTATACTATGTGTAATGCTCTGTATGTGTGTGTTATCACTGTTCTGTGATGAATCTTTGATGCTGCTGTGGTTACAGCTGGTGATAGCTGTCGGTTACAGCGCAAGCTGTCGTTTACAGTGTAAGCTGTCGTTATTGTGATTACAGCGTAAGCTGTTGTGACGTTGATTACAACAAGAGCTGTCGTATTGTGTATACAGCCGTGAGTGCTGTCGTTTGTGGTGAAAACCATGTATCTTTGAGATTGTTGCTGCTGTTGTTGTTTGTGATTTATGTACATGCTTTGTGTTTATGCATTTTGTGAGTGGTTTGTTACTACTGAGATTCTCTCGAATCTCATTATTTCCTATGACTAACATTTTCAGACAGGGCGTGTGGCTTAAAGGAGAAGCGGCCAACCCGGAGCAATTAGGACCCTTGGGGATATATAGTTGAATTGGAAACGTTGGTTATGTATTTTGAACTCGGGATTACTGTATATTTTGAATCAGGAACACTACATTCGATTTTGGTTGTGTAATCCCCTAGTGTATACTTATAAACCTTCAGGTTTTCTGTATAGAACCCGGGAGTTGCCGGGGATGCGGTTATACACTCTGATATGATTGAATGTATATTAACTACATAGGTAATTAAATTCGAATATTGAAATTGAGACCAGGATGGGAAAAAGAGTATTGAAAGTTTTGTAAAAATTTTACTGTGAGACAGAAAGTTTAAAACGAGGTTAAAGCATCCAATGGTCTCTAAACCAATTTAAATGTGTTGTCGAATTATAATTACGTGTTTAAAGTCAAGGGGTTACACACACTATAAAAATCTTGGCAATCCTGGGTTCATACCTTTACAAAAGGGTATACAAATTCCCTTATCGAGGATTACACAAATCTATCTCGAATAAATAATCGAATCTTCATCCACATATACACATCCCAACTACGATAACCAACTACCAAAATCTTATCCCGAAGAAGACCTCGCTGCCCCTGGGTGCCAGCTCCATCCTCAGTCTACTACCTTATCTGAAAGGTTAGTAGGGGAGGGTGAGATTTGAGAGAATCTCAGTAGGAAAACATTACCAATATGCATGTATGATAAATGTATAATGCATGACATGCTTGTATTACATAACTTATGCTTATACTATGACATATTTGTATGCTCAATGTTTCAAACAACATATTTATGACCATAGCATAAATAGAAACATAGCTTTAAACATTTATATATATTACACATATCATGCAAAGCAATAACATGCATCAACACAGCAACACAAATATCAAATACATGCAAAAGAGGTAAGTTCCGTACACTTGTACTTTCCACATATGCTCCAGCACCAGCAACTCACGATCAGGGTGAACATCAAACCCTATAACCAAGGCAAGGACATAGGGTTAATCCCTTTTTCAATTCCTTAACTTTTAAACACTTAATTTGGTTATCATTCATAACCTTTAGTTGACTACTCAAAGCCTAAACACATGTCTAAAGGGTTGGAAAAAACGTAACCAAAAATCCCATTTTTTACTGCATCACTCGAGCGATAGATAACGTACTCGAGTGATGGACAACTCTTACCCAAGTGAGGACAGCTCACTTGGGCAAGTGCTTGGCCAAAAGCACAAACAAAGATAAAAAGTAATCACAACACTCGAGCACCAAGATCAACACTCAAGTGATACCCCCATACTCACCAGAGTCCCAGCAAGTGAGGCACAAGAAGTGCTCACCCAAGAGCACAGTAAACCCAGAGCCAGAAGTGCACTCAAGTGACAACTCAAAACTTGTGAGTGCTAACACACACTCTTGACAAATTGGCTGTGAGTGCTAACCTGAGAAGCGGGCTCATACCATAACATACACATTCACTCGTATGATAACCCACTTCACTCTTAGGTAAGGAACTGCACTCTTGCTTTCCCACATGAAAGTGCAACCAAAACCGAAGGGGAATAGGAAAACATAACACTGTACTCGAGTGAGACCCTTGTTCACTCCAGTGAGGCTCTATCAGAAGCTAGATTGCAGCAGACGATAGAATTTTCCCAACTCAACCAATATGTTTCCAATAGTCCCAAAACTGTAACACAAAGCTACTCCCATATAATTTCACACAAGGAACCTATTGGAACCCTCAAAACATCCAAAATCATATCACAATGAATTTTCCCCCTTGGTCACACTTATAACCTACTTTACCCAATTCACACCAATTTCCCTTCCAAAGTTCCAAACAATCTCAATGACACCAAAACACATCCAAATACCATTTCCAACATAAAGCAACATGCAATTCATACAATTACATGTCACACAAAATCAGGGCAAAATCCATAAATCACCAAAATTTAACCAAAAATTACAAAACTTAGATCAAAAGAGAGCTCTAACTCACCTCTTCCTCTTCCTCAAGTTTGTTTCTTGATTCTTCATCTTCTAAATTTCCTCAAGCTTTAAAACACCTCTTTTCACAAATCTAAAACCATAGCAATAAAGCTCTCATCACTATGAACAACTTTATAGAAGATGATTTGAGTATAAAAGGACTACAAACCAACTAAAACTCATATTTTTCATTTCTCTTTCCTCCCTTGCCTTGGACAAACATAGAGTTGAGAAGAGAGAGAGAGAGATGAGCTCAGTTTTAGCCCCCCAAAATGGCCCCTTAGCAAACCTAAAAGGAAGAGAGGAGAGAGAGAAAATTTTGAAATCTTGACCAAATCCAATAGCTCAAGTGTTGCCACTTGTCACAATCTTGCTTTATCTCCCATGAGCTCACATAAGCACACACACATGATTCCACCCCTTTTGATCTCAAAACAATCAATCCTAACCATTGATCTTGAAGTTACAAATGAGCTTCCTCTTCAGCAACTGATCAATTAGTCAGCCACTTTACCATTTTGCCCTTGGTTATGACAATTCCTCTTAAATCACCACCAAACACATTTTCTCATTCTTTTAGCCATAATTGTGCCCTCCCTCTATTTTAAGTCAATTTAGATGTTAGTCCATAACTGAACTTAAATACAGGGTTTCTGCACGGCTCACAAAACATACGGATCATTGTTCACATCGTGATCTCTAAAAGGGTCCATTTATCACTAATCACATCCACTTTTGGAGTCATTTAACCCTTAATCGACATTTGGGATCCTGCTAGACAAGGACTTATCAGTCCACTTATTTTAGGCTTATTCTCTAGCCTCAAGTCTCAAAATTCAAGATATTACACTTCGCCCCCCGTTCAATTAAATTTCGTCCTTGAAATTTGTCGCACCATATAACCCATATCTTCATATGCCTCTTCATGACGGCTTTCGTTTTACAAGTTATTCCTTTAGGATAGTCCTTTCTAAACTATCCACACAACAATACGTCACAAATCTGACTCTCGCAAAATTTTACATGAATTAATGTGTCATGCTCATAATCACCGTATAATTTTGCTATCACCCCATCCAGGTAATAGCGTCATTTCTCTGGCATAAACACATTTACATATATGATTTTTTGGATGTGGATATAAACATATATGACTTTTTGTAAATTTGATTTAGAATTATGAAATAATGCTACACAATTTTACTGTCTAGATTTGGAAATGGGAGGTTCATGAAAAAATGGAAAGAGTTTAATCCGAGTCTTATTTTTCTCTAAAAGAGTTGTACAAGAGATAAAAATTGAGATTTGAATCACTATTTTCAGAGTTAAATTATTGATTTAGTTATGAATTTCTTAAGCTTTTAAAAAATTTATTATTTCATGATACCTAAGCTTTTAGAAAATATTTTAAATATTTATTTGGTCTTTCTTGTGTGTTCGAATTAGGTTTTGGAGAATAGCTTTTACAATTTACGAGATAAGTATGTGAGAGGGGTTTTGTCTGGATTTGCGAAAAAGTTTTGTCTCGGTTTCAGAGCTTGCCGAAACTACTAATTGGGTCATTTGTGTTTTTAAATGACTATACAACTATGATAAGTGATCCTATAGTTACATGTTATATTTTTTTCCTCCCCAAAACTTGTTTTAAAAAATAAATATACAAAACTATCAGGAAAATATAACAATTAAAAATACAATAAAAAAGGTTATGGCCTTCTTTGATTTCTGATTTTAAAAACAATTTTTTATTTATAAATATAATTTTTTTTATAATTAATTTTCATATATGTGTTTTGTAAAATAAAAAACAATAATATTTTTTAAAAATGAAAAACAAGAACATTTATGTATTTTTGGATTTTGTTATGTATAATTGGACAATAAGTGAAGAGTTCTGTTTTCCTTCCACATTTCACGGCTTGAGCTCTTATCTCTCAAACTTTGATTTTAATTTCTAACAAGTTTTTTTATTTTTATTTTCAAAATTTTTTCTAAAAATAAATTTATTAAAAATATTCTAAAATTAAAAAAACAATTAAAAACAGATCAAACAAGCTTTAGTTTGAGAAATTTTTATTTTTTGTTTTTTATTGTTTGCAATGCAAGTATAAAAAAACAATGATATGAATTATAAGGAAACATGGGAGTTAGCTTTTCAAGTAGCTAGGCTTTGTTGTTGTGTGCATCTCACTTACAAACTTAGAAGAGCAGCAAGTAATCAAGCCCCTTGTGGCTTACGGGTGTGTGTGTTTCTTTTCCTATGGGGGAGGGTTTGTGCTTTTAAATTGTCACATTCAATAACAAATCTGTAAAACAAAATAAAAGTAGGGAAAAAGACAGAAAAAAAAACTTTGAAATTACAAAATTCCAAATCAGGGTTTTTTCAAAAAATTAGTTGTAAATTGCTTATCAAGTTTCGTCATTCCTTTATCAACTCTTGATAACAAATTTAATTTTGGATTTTACAATTTCAAAGTTCCTTTCCTGTCTTTTTCCCATAAAAGTATATTTTACTATTTCATGACACTACCAAAAATTTGTTGTTTTGTAGCACTTAAAATGGGGGGTTTGCAGTGGTTGGCTAAACCACTTCAAAACACACCATGGCAAATGGTTTTTGTAACCCCCTCAGTAATTATATCCGAAATACACGATTAAAATGAAATAGAAACCAATAATAATCAAATAACATTTACTAACCCATCATATGACGGGGTTTTCAAAAATACCTTTCGAAATCATTTATAAACTTGGTCTCATATTCACATTTCGAATACAATTACTACTCGAAGATAAATCACATTCATATAAATATCAGAGTGCACAACATAATCATCCCGGCAATCTCGGGTACATACCTTCGCTAAAGATATACAGGGCATAATTGCCCATTACAATTCTTCAAATGGGGATTACACAATCTCATCTCGAATGAGTCCTGCCGCTCCCTCCACAAGCCACTTGCCCTGTCTAAATTGTTGGTAAGGGAGGGTGAGATTCGAGAGAATCTCAGTAGGGAAACATTATCAATATGCAGGCAAGATAAGTGTTTAATGCATGACATGCTTGCATCACATAACTCATGCACACATACAATGACAACTCTATAAGCTCAATGCTTCGAACGATACACATATGGCCATAACATATATTGAAACATAGCTTCAAATCATTCATACATGTTCCACATAATCAAGCAAAGCAATAACATGCATCAACACATTAATACAGTTATCAGAGCATGCAGGAGAGATAAGTTCCCTACCTCCATTCTTTTATCCTCGATTTGCGTGCCAGCAACTCAGGGCTTCACATTCGTTCCTACAATGTCAAATGTACCATTTAGATACTTCCATAGTGTTTCTGAGGGTCATATGAAGCTATATTGAAAATTTGCTAAAATGCCCCCGGGGACCCGGTCCGGCCCCACCGTACCCAGTCTGGCTGTACTTTTCCCGAAATTTTGACATGGGCTATTCTAACATATTTTCGCCCAAGGAATCCATTTTCAGACTCGGAATTATCAAATTCAATTTCAATTTACAAATTTACCCTTGGCAGCCCCACTTTAAGGGTTTCAAGGGCGTTTTCGTAATTATGCTTTTTCGGCCTTTTCCGAAAAAGTGCCCAACTGTAACCCCACCTATTTCCGCCCACTGAATCCAATGGAATCATCAAATCATTGAAAATCCAACTCTAAGACCCATTTACAATGCTGGCCGAAATATATAGGTTTTAAGGGGAAAATTGGGGTTTTTCGGTTTCGGCTCCGTAAACGCGTTCCTTTCTACTCCTAACCGCTTTATTGACTATTCCATTAGGTTACAACTACCATTTAGTATCAATTTGGGCAGCATAACCCCTAGGGAAACCCATTTTCCATTTTTACAACCAATGGCAATCCGGCGAAATTTCACCGATTAAATTGCCCACAGCAGCCAGAATAGTCAATATACAAGAGTTTGGAAGTTACCTCAAGCTCCCAATAGCTTTTCCTTGACTTGAATGAAAACCCTAGGTGTTTTAACACCAAAAGAGGAGCTTCCAAACCTTAAAGAACATAAAGGAGTAGCTTAGGATCGGAGTTATACACGTTAGGAGCTAGATCGTCGGAGAAATCGGCTTACCTAGCGAGTTCTCTTCTCCTTTTCTCCCAAAACCCTCTCAACTCCTTTTCTTTACTTTGGTTGCAGAATGGCGTCGGAATGCTGAAGGAGAAAGATGAATAAAAAGTGTTTTAACATTAGGATGATGTCATGTTTTATTATGCTGATGTCATAAATCCCATTTTCGGATTTTATGACAGTTTTTCTGCCCAAACTTTGAAAAATCATAACTAATTATAGAAAATTCGAAATGAGGTGATTCCAAAGCCAAATGAAAGCTATTTAAGTCCTCTTTATAGGAAAAATATTTACCAATACTAGAAATCACCACAAAATTCCAGAATTACACAAATTTCATCACTGCCCCAAAACAGAGTCCATTTTCGACCTCAAACTTTGGACAGTCATATCTCTCAGTTCCCAACATGAAATGGCACAAATTATATGTCCATTTTGAAGCTTGAGATATGAACTATAAGACTGGAAAGTTTCATAATTTTTAGACACCATTTGGTCATTCAAAACGTTCACACAAACTGACAGCCCAGAATAGAGTTTCACTGGACAGCATTTCCAGTTTTGCAACCAATGTGTCCAATCCAATTTAAAACAATTCCAATGATTAAATATCACAACATGACACCATTTCTATCACAATACACCATTCAATTCTTCCCTCTATTCTAAGTCAATTTGGATGTTAATCCACAATTGAACTCAAATACAGGGTTTTGGCGTTGCTCATAACACAAGCGACTACAATCCTCTTTATATTCTCTAAAAGGGTTCATTAATCACTAACCACGTCCACTTTTGTAGTCATTAACCCCTAATCACAATTTGGGATCTTGCTAAACCAGGGCTTAACAATCCACTAATCTCAGGCTTATTCTCTATCCATGAGTCTCAAAATTCGGGGTATTTCAGTTTTGTACTGGTTCCAAGAAACTGTTACATGTGGCAACAAAACTACTACTACATTTGTAGCGGTTTTATCACTCCACTACAATATGCATTTGTGGATTAGTCTTTCTTGCAACTACAAATCTCATTTGAATTTTTTGTGATTAATTTTTACATTTTTTTTTGCAATGGTTATAAAAATGCTACAAATGTGGTGCCAATTGTTTTTAGTGAAATTTAGGTTTGGCTAGAGAAGAAATTTAAAAAGTTGGTGTCAACATTTGTAGCATTTAGGTATACTAATTGATTTCTAAAATTTTAAATTTTCACACCAAATTTTTATAGCAGTTCACCAACTACTACTAATTGTAAATAAAATTTCAAATTGTTGCACGAGAAATTTAAATTTGAATTTTAAATTTAAGTTTGCAGCAGTTGTGGTAACTGCTACTAAGTGTTGCACAAATATAAAAACAATTATATGTATAATTTTGACAATAAATTTCTCCAAAATTATTTTGAAAGGTTGTATAATAAGTAACAATTTAAATAATAATAATAATAGTTTGAGGAGAATTATTAAATTAAGTTAGATAAGTATGGCATTATGTTTATGATTGAGAAACATAATGTATCGGTAATAATGATTTAGGTTCTTCACTTTATGATATTGAACTTGAAGATGAAGGAAAGATGAAGAGACATATTTGTTTATGGAAGGAATGTTGAAAATGTGGAGGAAGGAAGAAACACATCCTCAAATTTTTGTAGAAGAAAACAAATAATTAGTATAAGAATTATCTGAAGAAGAAAAATAAAAATTATAACAAAAATAAATTTACTTTGCAAGCTCTTCATCCAAAAGATTTGAAGAAGGGAATGAAAAAAGAGAGACAAGAGAGGTTGGAAGAAGACAAAGAGTAATTAATGGTGTTTTGGCAAGGGTATTTATAAGGATTTCTAGCAAAACGTTTGTAGCAGTTAGTGAAGCGTGTTTAGTAGTGATTAATATCTATAGCGGTTCTTTTTGTGCTTTGTAGCAATTTCTTTGACAATTTGTTTAAAAAAGTATCAATTGATTACTTTACATGAATTAAAGTGATTATTTTTTTATCATTCGCCATCACCTTCCTTAAATAAAAATATGGAGAAAATGTTACTGTTGAGTGTATAATTTTTTAGATAAATTATATTAATTGTAAGATAATAAAGTGTATCTTATAAAAACACACATATAATATTTTGAAATGTAGGCCTAGAAGCTTGAGGATAAGTCTAAGTCAAGAAGACTATTAAGCCTAGTTTGGTAAGAGTCTCAAGATAGAATGAGTTTTATGGGACTATATGATTCAATCCTCTAAGTTGTTAGACATAAGATGCCGGTGTATGGGCACTTAGGCATATTTGGTGCCATCCAGGTCCTACATCCATGAATTAGCTTTTAAGGTGGCGTGATGAGAAGTTACCTTATGTATCGGTAGTTGGATGAGAGTTATCGATGTCTATGTATACTTGGTGTGCCATAAGACATATAACTTCACATGTGGCAGTTTTTGAGGTATGTGGTGGCACTATTCTATGCCACACAGGCACATATGTGGCATATTCTTAAAGACATAGACATATGTGACTAATTAGTCAGAAAAATATGCTAGTGCGGGTGTGCACATGGTATTTTCAGGGCAGGTTCATGTACCCTACATTTTTTAAGAAACACTGGCTTGGTGTCATTTATCAAAATTTCATAGTATGTACTGCCTTGTGTGTGCATAAATTAGCCGAATGAATGTGCTGGTGTAAATGCCTATATATGTTTGTGTATGAGAATATTTTATGGCTTCTTGAAAGTGTAATATCCCAAAAAGTGATTAAGGGCTAATGACTTTAAAAGTGGATATAATTATTGTTGAATAAACACTTTTGGAGAATGTGTGATGGGAATTTGGATATTTTAATGATTCCAACGGCTTCCTTGTGAAAATTCATGTGGGGAGAGTGTTTATTGTGAAATTGGAACCATTGGGAACAATCATACTAAAGTTGAAAACTCTGTCCATTGAAACTCTGTACAGGGCAGCCAATTTGTATGGACGTTTTAAATAGGCAAATGGTGTCTAAAAATTCTGAAAGTTTCCAGTATTAAAGTTCACATGTCAAGCTTCAAAATGAACATATAATTTGTATCATTTTGATTTGTGACCTAAGAGTTTTGGATTTTTGAAGTTTGCCCAGCGAAATTAATTATTTTCTGGAACAGTATGCAAAGATTGAAATTCTGGGAATTTTGTGGTGATTTACAGTAATGGCCAATATTTTTCCTATGAAGAGGACTTAAATATATTTCATTTGGCTTTGGGATCACCTCATTTCGATTTTTCTAGAATTAGTTATGATTTTTCAAAGTTAGGGCAGAAAATCTGCCAGAATTTCTGAGAAATCCGAAAATGGGAAATTAAAAAATTATGACATCATCATATTGTATGATGACATCAACATGGAATTAAAACCAATTACACCATCTTCATCAGCCATTCCCGACCCCATTCAGAAAACAAAAAGACGTGAGAGAGAGCTTGGAGAAAAGAGAGAAAAGAGGAAGAAATCTCGCAAGGTAAGCCGATTTCTCCGACGATCTAGCTCCTAACGCGTACAATCCTTCTCCTAAGCTATTCCTCTATGTGAATTAAGGTTTTGAAGCAAAGAATTTGGTGTTTCAAAGAGGCTAGGGTTCAGCCAAATTTGAGAAAAGCTAGAAGGAGCTTGAGGTAACTTCCAAACTTTCGTATATTGCTTATTCTGGCTGTTGTGGGCAATTTAATCGGTGAAATTTCGCCGGATTGCCATTGGTTTTAAAGTTTGGAAATGAGGTGGCCTAGGGGTTATGCTGCCCAAATTGGGTCTTAATGTTAGTTGTAACCTAATGTAATGGTTAATAAAGTGGTTAGGAGTAGAAAGGAACGCGTTTACGGAGCCGAAATCGTAAAACCCCAATTTTTCCCGGAGAACATGTATATTTCGGCCAAGGCTGTAAATGGGTCTTAGAGTTGGATTTTCAATGATTTGATGATTCCATTGGATTCAGTGGGCGAAAATAGGTGGGGTTATAGTTGGGCACTTTTTCAAAAAAGGCCGAGAAAGCATAATTACGGAAACACCCCTAAAACCCTAAAAGTAGGGCTGCCAAGGGCAATTTCGTAATTTGATATTGAATTTGATAATTCTGAGTACGGAAATGGATTCCTTGGGCGGAAATATGTTAGGATAGCCCATATTAGAATTTCGAGAAAAGTGCAACCGGTCCGGGTATGGCGGGCCCAGGCTGGGTCCCCGGGGGTATTTTTGTAAATTTTCATTATAGACTGATATAACTCTAAGTAACACTATGGAAGTGTCTAAATAGTGCATTTGGAATTGTAGGATTCGATATTTGCCGCCCTCGTGAGCCAACTACGCCAGCGAGCGTCAGAAAGGAACGAGGTAGTGACTTTTCTTTTGTACCATATATGATGCATTGTATGTGTGTTATATCGTTGATTTGTAATGAATTCGTATGCTGCGACATCTGTGGATTTTTGTTAGCACTGTCATTCCAATAGTCCCTGAGTAGCTAACAACGATTCGGGTTAGGGCGGTGTGCCTTCCCGGCGGAGAAAGGGGATGAGGATGAGGTGTGATATATGTGATTATGTGAGCCGAAAGGCTATTTGTGGAGGCTGACGGGCCATTTGTGGAAGCCGAATAGCTGTACGGGCTATAAGGCTATATGTATGCACTGCCACGCCAATAGTCCCTAAGTAGCTAACAACGGTTCGGGTTAGGCGGTGTGCCTTCCCGGCGGAGAAAGGGGATGAGGGTGGAGTGTGATTTGTGGTGCTGCTGCTGTATGATGATTTGCTTACATGCTGTGTGCTTATGTGTGGTATAAATGTTTTGTTACTACTGGGATTCTCTTGAATCTCATTCTTTCCTTTAACTAACCTTTCAGACAGGGCGAGTGGCTCTAAGGAGAAGCGTACGACCCGGAGCGGTTAGAATCCTGTAGGGACATCTATTTTGGTTATGTTGGTTAAACCTGTTGGACAGGGTGTCTGTATATTATGTTGGTTGTAAAGAATAGTTGAACGTAGTTGTGTAGTCCCCTATATGGAGGTTGTAAACCCTTTTTGTGTATGAATGGAACCCGGGGGTTGCCGGGATTGCTATTAGATATTCTGATATGAATGAATGTGAATTAACTGCACAGGTGATTATATTCGATAATTGAACTTGAGACCGGAATAGGAAAGAAGTTTTGAAAATTTTATAAAGTCCCTACTTCACAGGGAGTTCTAAATAAGTTTTGAACTATTCGACGGTCTCTAAACCAATTTAATTATGTAATATCGAATTATAATTACGCTATTTAAGGCAGGGGGTTACAGAAAGCACAAAAATGGTGCTATTATAAGGGAAAGTAGGCGTGCTAGGCGCAATACTGAAGTGTAAGTCCCGCACGGATACTCAAATTTCACCAAGGCATATTGGTGCATAGACTCGATAGTTTCCAAAGACACAAGGTTAGGTGACACCATTTCACAGTCTCCAAGGACATATGGCAGCCTCGAGGCAATCTCCAAGACACATGGTAGTAATCAAGGCAAGGTGACACATGTTGCGAAACTAAGCGGCCCCGTATCAAAAAGTAGCTTTATTAAAGTAGCCTTTTGAATTTCTCCCTTGATTAGCCGATCATACGCCAACACTTGTTATGGGACATCTGATATAGTTGAAAAAGCCATTGTAACCTACCGGTCTCCGGTCTAGCTATATACTCAATTTTCCTCACCGTAGAACCCAAAATCGAATGAATTTATCAAATGTCCTCTCCCTTGACCAATGAATCCATCCCACCATGAGAGGGAGAAGGGAAGACAAATTTTAAGAGGTGCACCAGGTACCCTGCAGTGTTAAGATAGAGCATCTAATACACAAAATCGCCGGTTACCTGATAATTCCCGAAAAGGAGCATCTAGAATGCTGACTTTTTGTCACATGTGCCAAATATTATTAAAATCATTTCAGACCCTTTGGAGCTTCAAAAACATCATCCAGCTCTAAAATATCATGGAAAAAAATCAGAAAAATTTAGAGAAAAAGAAAGAAGAGAGAAGTTTTGGTGTTCTTGAGCTCATTAGCCAATTTCAAGCCTGAGATTGCATTTCCAGCCTTTAGAGCCTTCATAAATCTTCTTCTACTCATCGAAAGCTACATTTTTATGGTTTCATATATGCATTCAGAGGTGTTTGGTGTCAACTTGTCATTAGAAGTTGTAATACTCCAAATTTTGATTAAGGGCTAATAACAATTATTGAGAATGATTTGTGAATTTAAATTGGAATTTTTATGTGTTGTGTGGCAATTTTAATTAATATGCCAAAAAAATTAGGAAAATTGTCTAGTAATTAGTCAGTGATTAATGAGGAAATTAATTCCTAACTAAGAAGAAATGAGATGTGTAATTAAATGGCTAATGGAGGGATTAAGGTGATGAATTGATTGCTTACTTTATGGGAGCAAATCAAATTTTGACAAGTGGCATGTGGGGAGATGAAGAAGAAGAGTGGGAAAAGTGAAAATCCCATTGTTTAATATACTTTCTCTCTCCCTCCCTTATTTTCGACTGTGCATGCTAGGGGGAAGGGATTATCATCATTTTTTCTTCTTCCTCAAGCACTCTTCTCTCTCTCTTCTCTTCTTATTTCCAGTGACCATTGTTCGGCAAGAGAGAGAAAGGAAAAGCTTGCATTTAAGGTGAGTAGATGACCTCAAATACCAAAATTCTCTTCTTTAATGTTGTTCCTTGGATTGAGAGCTCCATTTTGATTTGAGCTCTCAAGGTATTGTAAAGTTTGGAGAATCAAGAAACCTCTTTGACAAAGTTATAGAGGTGAGTAAGAGAAAGAATTCTATATAAGTTTTGTGCCAAATGATTTAGGTTGGAATTTCTAGATTTATTGCCTTATTTTTCGAAAATATGGGTCATTGGTAGTTTGGCATGTTGTTGGTATAGAAATGGGTGTTTTAGTATGTGTTTTGGGTAGATAGATTGATTTAAGAATGAAATGGTATGTTTGGAGATTTTAGAATTTTGGTGTTTAGTATTGCCCAAAACTAAAGCTTGATAATGGAATAGAAATTTGGTAGTTTTGATGGTTCCATTGAATTCCTTAGGTGTTTTTATGTGGGAGTAGCCTTAGTTGAGAGTTTGGGACCACTGGAATCAATTGGGTAAAAGTAGGGAAGTGTTGTCATACCTTCTGCGTTTTCTGGTTTATGATAGAATCACTCTAGTAATATGGGGTCTACTCGAGTGTGGGATGAATATCACTCGAGTGAGGATAGGTTTCACTTGAGTGCTGTATTGTATTTCCCTTTCTGCTTCCAATTTCATGTTACACTTCCGTGTGTTGAGGCAAGAGTGTTGTCTCACTTGCGGGTGTTGTGGGTTTCTACTCGAGTGAGCCCCGTCCCACTCGAGTGAAGGTGTATGAGACACCATGAACTCACATCTCAAGTTGTCACTCGCAATCAACCTTTCAAGAGTATGTCTTAGCACTCGCAAGTGCTAAGCCATCACTCGAGTGCATTTGTCCTGCTCGGGTGATGTCCTTCTCTAAAAGTTTCTTGTGCTCTCAAGTGAGCACTTCCTGAACCTCACTTTAGGATACTCGGGTGAGCATTAGGCTTCCACTCGAGTGATAGAGGTCATGCTCGAGTGCAGCGACAAATCCTAGATACTGTTATTCCTTTCTGCTCTCAGGTGAGCACTTTCTGCACCGCACTTCCTATGACTCGAGCGAGCATTTGGCTGTCACTCGAGTGTTACTTCCATGACTCGAGTGTTCATACTTTATCACTCGAGTGAGGTCATCTTCGCTCGAGTGTCTTAGTGAAAAATTAGTGTGTGTTTCCAAATGGGGATCTTTGGGATAGTTCTTCCAACCCTTTAGGGCTTTTGTTAAAGGTTTTTGTAGCATCCTAACGAGCATAAATGATAACCAAATTAAGTGATATGACGTTATTTGAGTATTGGTATAGAGAATAACGCTTCATCCCTAATTATGAATATAGGATTTGATATTGGCCCTACTCGGGAGAGACTGGTGCCAGAATACACCGAGAAGGACCAAGGTAGTGACTTTTCTCTCATGTTGTGTATGATACTTGGTATGCATGACTTATCATTATTTGTTGTATCTTTGGCATGGGGCCATTATGTTAACTCCCATAATGTATTACAACGTGAGCAGTTCAACATGAGCAGTCGTATGGGGTGATGGTTATCACACCTACCCCTGCTATTGTTTCTGTCATTTTAATTGCCAGGGGTGCATTATGGAATCATGGATTCTTGCTTGAGTATCTGGCCAGTATGGCTGTGTGTATATGTGAAATATTTTATATGGATCCCAGCTGTGGTAATATATGTGAAATGATCATGTGATTGTGCAATACAGCGTGAGCAAACGTAAGGGTGACATGAGTCATACCCGCCCTTACCGTTGTAACTGTCGTTGTAGTTGCTATGTGTTGTGTGATGATTTACTTTCATACTTTTTTGTTGTGCATACTATGAGTGATTTGACACTACGAGGATTCTTTAGAATCTCACTCTCCCAAAAACAAATTTTTAGATAGGGTTGAAGGATATAAAGGCAAGCGGGTGACAAAGAGTAGTTAGAGCTCTGGGCAAAGAGTTTTATTTTGGAATATTTGGTTATCATGTATAAATTATTTAGATGTTTTTAGAAACACTTGTATATATTTTTGGTATGATATAGTTTGTGTAATCCCCAAGAAAAAGGGAAAGAGATTATCGGTGTTATGCCTTGTATAAACCCTTTATTAATCAATGGAACCCGAGTATGTCAGGAATTTATGCTGTACAATGATATGCATGAATGAAATCAGCCTGTACAGGATATTTATGTTTGAAATGTGAGTATGAGACCATTGTGAAATAGGTGTTGTAAAAGTTTTTTAAAACCCTAGTTTTTAGGGAATTTTATTTTGTGTATGTCCCAAATCATACATGGTTTCTAATTCAAACTTAATTACATTTTTATGAACTAATCTAGGCCTATGGTTGTGAGGGAGTTACATTTGTGGTATCAGAGATGTAGTTCCTAGCAAGGGTAGGATTTGCTAGGATAGTTGCCATAGCAGTTGCTTTAGTCATAGAGGATCGCTTAGGATTGTTTGTTGTATACACATAGTATTTCTGCTGACTGTAGATATATATATAAATTTTATGGACTATGTGTATACATTGCTATGGTACTGCGTGGTGAATCATTTGTAGAATTAAAGGACAAAATGGTTCACCATAAACCCAGGCCAGACCCAGAGGTGGTGGAGTTGAATGACAATCCTTCTAATCCAATGCGAGAAATGATGGATCTCATACAGGAGCAACGAGACATGATAGCTGAGCTGAGGGAAGAGCTCAGAGAAGAAAGAGCTAAGCGTAATGCTGAGAGGGGTCAATCCACTCAAGAGGAAACCCAGGAAGTAACTCAAGTGGGGACTCATTATAAGGAGACGACTGAGGGGTCCAACTGGTCTCAAGAGACCCTATCTCGTACAGTGCCCAATCAAGAGTCACAAGGGGTATCGGTTTGTAAGGGAAGAGGCTGGCAATACTAGGTCTCTAAGTTTTGCAAGCATATGCCTCTGGCATTTAGGGGGAGATTTGAACCCCAAGTTATTGAGGACTGGATAAACAGGTTAGAGAAACTCTTTAAAGTCCTCGAGTGTTCATCGGAGGTGAAGGCAAATCTGGTAATGTACAAGCTAGAGGGAGATGCAGACCGGTGGTGGTGGAATATCGCCATGTCATTGAAGAACCAGAATGTACCATTGACTTGGGAGGTATTTCAAGAGCAATTTAACAAGAAGTACTTCCCTAAGTCGGTGAGACTTAAGAAGGAATCTGAATTCCTGGCCATCAAGCAGGGTGATACGGAGAGCTTTGATGAGTATCTTTCCCGTTTCATCCGGCTCTCACGATACTCTTCCTAGCTCCAAAGTAAGGATAATGAGGAGTGGAGCACCAATATGATTATCCAAGGCTTGAGGCGTGAACTGAAGAAGAGGTTAGCCACCTAATTATTCACTGACTTCAATAAGGCGGTGGAGCAGTGTAGAATTGTTGAGAATAATCTAAGGGAGTTTAACCCATCTAATGGTAGTGGTAGCTGGAATGATCCTAGCAAGGCAAATACTTCCTAGAAGTGGAAGGGGCAAAGACCCTCATATAGGGGCAATAGGAAGAAGCCCTACTAACCTGGGGGACGTGGTGATCAGAGACCTCTAGCGAGACCAGTATGTAATCAGTGTAGAAAGTACCATCCGGGCAGAACCTGTACTGGGGAGGTGATTTGCTTCAACTACAAACAAGGGAATAGTGGTGGCCTATGCCTCTCGACAGCTGAAACCGCATAAGATGAACTACCCCACTCATGATCTGGATCTGGCGGTAATAGCGTTTACATTGAAAATTTGGCGTCTTTACCTGTATAGTGTGACAGTTGAATTGTACTGTGACTATAAGAGTCTTAGATATTTGTATGATCAGAAAGAGTTAAACATGAGATAGTGTCAGTGGATGGAGTTGCTGAAAGATTATAACCTAGAGATCAAATATCATCCGAGTAAGGCTAATGTCATCGCAGATTCTTTGAGTCGAAAGGTGGTGCTAGTAGCAATGATGATAATCCAAGAGAAGAAACTGATAGAGGATTTTCAGGATTTAAATCTCTCGAATGATATCCTGTGTGCCAATTATCATATGGTCCAAGAGGAGAATGACCTAAGGACTGAAATTGAAGAGGCTCAGATGCATGATGAGCGAGCCCAGTCAATCCGAGCTATGATTGAGTGATAATAGACTAGAGATTATGATTTGTCGCCTAGTGGGCTGGTGTGTTATCAGAAGAGGATCTATGTTCCACTGAAAGCTGACTTGAGACTGAGAATTCTTGATGAGGTTTATAAGATTCAGTTTACTCTTTACCCCGGTATGACCAAGATGTATCACAACTTGAAATCTATGTATTGGTGGTCAGGGTTGAAAAGTGATGTGACTAAGTATGTGGCGAGGTGTCTTACCTGTCAGAAGGTTAAGATTGAACACCAGAGACTGCCAGGGTTACTTCAGGGTCCAGAAATTCTAGAATGGAAGTGGGAGAGTGTGACCATGGATCTAGTGGTGGGTCTATCCAAGATTAGGAATTATAATGCGATCTGGGTGATTGTTGATCTACTCACGAAGTCAGCGCACTTCATACCTATCAACGCTAGCTACTCTCTTGATAAGCTGGCTGAGATATACATCAAAGAGATTGTGAGACTCTATGGTACACCAAAGAACATTATCTCTAATAGAGATCCTCGGTTTACTTCTAGATTCTGGTGGGCTCTGCATGAAGCTATGGGTACTTAGTTGAGGTTTAGCACAGTTTACCATCCTCAGACAGACCGACAGTCAGAAAGGACTATCCAGACTCTAGAAGATATGTTAAGAGCGTGTGTCCTAGACTTTAAGGGAAAATGGGACTACTATCTTCTATTGGCTAAGTTTGCTTACAACAACAGCTATCATGTGAGCATTCAGATGGCTTCGTATGAAGCATTGTATGGAAGGAAGTACTAGTTATTGTTGTGCTGGACAGAGTTGTCTGAGAGGAAGATGTATGAGCCAAATCTTATGGATGAAACTGCTGATTAGATCTGAATTATCAGGAAGAGGCTCCTTACAACACAGAGTTGACAGAAGAGCTATGCTAACAAAAGGAGAAGACCTTTAGAGTTTGATATGGGGGATCTTGTTTTCTTGAGAGTATTTCCGATCACAGTCATCGAGAGACAAATCAAGCGTAAGAAGCTGAGTCTAAGATACATTGTTCCATTTAAGATTCTGGCAAGAATCAGGCCGGTGGCATATCGGATAACACTACCCCCGAGTTTGAGCAGATTGCATAATGTGTTCCATGTCTCACAGCTCAAGAAGTACTAACCAGACCCTGAGTATATCATTGAGTATGAAGAGGTTGAGTTGCAAGATAACTTCACTTATGCAGTAGAGCCAAAGAAAATCATCGATCGAGAAAAGCGACGGCTCAGACATCAAAGCTTACCGTTTGTGAAGGTGGTTTAGAAGGGAATGTCTCCAAGGGAAGCAACTTGGGAGACGGAAGCGGACATGAAGAAGTGATTTCCTGATTTTATGCCCTATGTTGTGTAACAAATTTTTGGGACGAAATTTATTGAACGGGGGGAGAATTGTAATGCCCCAAATTTTGATTAAGGGCTAATGATGATTATTGAGAATTATTTGTGAATTAAATATGAATTATTATGTGTTTTGTGACAATATTAATTAATATGTCATAATTGGTGGAAAATTTAAAGAATGGAATTATTGGCCATAAGTTAGTAGTTAATGGGGAAATTAATTACTAACTAAGAGAAAAATGAGAAGTGTGATTAAATGGATAATGGATGAATTGAAGTAGTTAATTAGTGACTTATTTTGTGAGCGCCAATGGGATAGCAACACTTGGCAAAATGGTATGATGGAAGTTGTTGGGGGAAAAGTCAAATGGGTATTGTATATTTTATTTTCTCTCTCCTCTCTTCCCTCATTTTTCGCTAGTGATGTATGGAGGGAGTATCATCATCATTTTTCATCTTCTTCCACACTCCTCCTTATTCTCTTTCTCTTTCTCCAAAACCGGAGGCCATTGTTGCCCAAGAAGGAAGAAGAAGAGCTTATGATTAAGGTAAGTAAATGACCTCTAATGCCCAAACTCATTTCATTAATGTTGTTCCTTGGCTTAAGAGCTTTATTTTCATGGTTGTAGTTTGCCATTTAGTGTTGGTTTATGACTCCAAAGAATTGTGGAGTTTAGAGAATCAAGAAACCTCTTTGGGAAAGTTGAAGAGGTAAGTAAAAAAAACCTTTCTATCTCTATGTTCTGTGCCAAATGAATAAGTTTGGAAATTTTGAGAATTTTAGCCTAAGTTTCAAAAATTAGGGTCTTTGGTAGTTTGGCATGATATGGTGATGAATGTGGTGTTTTGGGATGAGTTTTGGATAGATAGAATTGGTTTAGATTTAAATTGTGAAGTTTGAATGATTTTGGAATATTGATGTTTATGTTGACCAAAACCAAAGCATGATAATGTAATAGGATTTTGGTCATTATGATGGTTCTAATGGATCCCTTGGGTGTTTTTATGTAGGAGTAGCCTTGGTTGAGAGTTTGGGACCATTAAAATCAATTGGGCAAAAGTGGGAAAGTGTTGTCTTGGGGTCCACTCGAAGGCCACACATGGACCCCGTAAGAGGTGGACTCACAAGAGTTCCTCGCTTCCCAAGCGAGATTTTCCGCCTCCTCAGGGATCGAAGCTACTACCTGGGGGTAAGTAGCGCCTCATGACAATCCCCACTACCATTGAGCTATGAGAGTGGAGTGTGATTGTGAATTTGTGACAATTGTGGATAAGCTGGGACTGAGGTATAGTTGTCTAGTAGAGCAGAACTAATTCAGCTGATGGCTAATTCGACCACATGATCGGGGGTTCTCTATTCAGAGGGCACTACCCTGGCATGGCCAGCCTGGCTAGCCACCATGTTGGTTGCACCGGTGTTAACCCCCTGGCCAAAAGGCGGTGCATAAAATTAGAATCTGCGATGTGTGTTGTTGTAAATGTGAACTGTGATGTGAATGCCGGAAGGGCAATTTTTTTTTGTGAGACAGTGAGAAGCTGTCGTGTTTGTGCAAGCGGTAGAAGCCGAGGCATTCTTGCAATGTGATATGTGTGCAAGTGGCGAAAGCTACGTATCTTTGTGTATATAGCCGTGGGTGCTGTCGTTTGGTGAAAATCGTCACGCATTAATGTGAATCTTTCGTGGACATTGTGTAATACCCAAAAGTTCCGGATATGTGAGGGTAGTGCCATGAAACTTAATACGACAATGTGATATGTGATTGTTGTGAATACCCGAAAGTCTCGGTTACCACAAGTGGAGTTACTGGTGGGTGTACGGGTGAGGGTAAAGCTGTGAAAGTGGATATAGCGAAAGCTGAAATGTTTGTGTATATAGCTGAGGCTGTCGTGTGATGTATTGAGGTTGTGGTGTTTACTCTCGGAAGGGGTAACTAGATTGAGTTGAGCAGAGTGGTGGCCTATGCTGCCCAACTGCCGAGATCTTATGATATGGGTCATGATTTAGAGCCTCCGGGTATTGTGGTTATGTGATCATAGAGTTTTGTGCAATCGTGTGTGGAGGCGATTGCACTTGTTAGTAAATCTGTGGTGATTGTGTTTGTGCGGCAATCGTGAAATGGGCCGATTGCAATTTGTGGCAACTGGGTTGCATTTATTGTGTAAGATTCTTTCTAGAATCTGAATTGTGATGCACTAATTGTGGGGGTAGTCTAGCAAAGACTTTCCTGAGATAGAGTAATTGGTGAAACGGAAGCCGTCATGAAGAGGCAACCGAGTTTATGGTTTATGTGGTGCGACAAATTTCGAGGACGAAATTTATTGAACAAGGGGAGAAATGTAATACCTCGAATTTTGAAACTTGAGGCTAGAGAATAAGCCTGAGATAAGTGGACTGCTAAGCCCCGGTTTAGCAAGATCCTAAATTGTGATTAAGAGATAATGACTCCAAAAGTGGATGTGGTTAGTGATAAATAACCCTTTTGGAGAATTCGATGTGATTTGAGTTCCGGATGTGATTCGTATGTGCTGTGAGCAGTGCCGAAACCCTGTATTTAAGTTCAATTATGGATTAACCTCTAAATTGACTTAAAATAGAGGGAGGGCGCATAATGTGGTGATATGGAAAGATATGAAGTGTTAGGTGGTGATTCAGGAGGAATTGCCATAATCAGGGGCAAAACGGTAAATTTACCGACTGACTGGTTAGTTACCGATGAGAACACTCCTTAGTAATCAAGATCAATGGCTAGGATTGAAAGAACAAGAGGTGGAATCCTATGCATGCAAGTTTATATGAAATCATAATAGGAAGTATAGGATGGTGCCAAGTGGCAAAACAAGGACCCTTGGATTAAAGTTAAGCTTTCTAATCATTTTTTCTCTTCTCTCCACTTCTAAATGTCGACCAAGTGACTTAGCTCATCTTAAAATAAGACTTTCTTCATCATTTTCCAGCAGCTCACTTCATCTCTCTTCTCCACCATTGACGTCCAAGTTGAGCAAGAAAGAGGAAGAAGAAAACCTAAGGTTACTGCCCTAAATGACCATGAATGCCTAATTCATCTTCACTAATATTATTCATGAGGTTGAGGGCTATATTCCTATGGTTTCAGAATTTTGATTGGTGAAGTTTGAGAACTTGTGGAAATTTGGAAATTGGAGAGTTGAAGAATTGGCTTTAGGAAGAAGAAGAGGTAAGAATTAGAAGCATTTTGGTATAGTTGTTGTAATCATTGGTTGAGTATTGGGAATTTATGAATTTGCCCTGATTTTGTGCAATTTTGAATGGTATGAATTGGCTTATGTGTTGTGTAGAATTTGGTCTTTTGTTGAACATTTTGGCCATTGGAATTGATTTGGGAATCATTTGGGATCAAATGTAAAAATCTGGAAAATCTGTCCAGTGTAAGTTTGTTCTGGACAGTCAGATGGCGTGGACGTTTTGACTGGGCAAATGATGTTGGAAAATTATGAAACTTTCCAGTCTTAAAGTTCACATCTCAAGCTTCAACATGGACATACAGTTTGTGAAATTTCGCTTTTTGAGCTAGGAGTTTGAACTGACCAAAGTTTGGTATCCAAACTGGACTCTGTTTTGGCACAACGTTAGAGTTTTGGTAAATCTGGACTTTTGTGGTGATTTCTAGTAATGGCCAATATTTTTCCTAGAAATAGGACTTAAATAGCTTTCATTTGGTTTTGGAATCGCCTTATTTCAATTTTTCCTGAATTAGTTATGATATTTGGAAGTTCCGCCAAGAGACTATCATAACTAATTCAAGAAAAATTGAAATAAGGTGATTCCAAAGCCAAATGAAAGCTATTTAAGTCCTCTTTCTAGGAAAAATATTGGCCATTACTAGAAATCACCACAAAAGTCCAGATTTACCAAAAATTTAACATTGTGCCAAAACAGAGTCCAGTTTGGATACCAAACTTTGGTCAGTTCAAACTCCCAGCTCAAAAAGCGAAATTTCACAAACTGTATGTCCATTTTGAAGCTTGAGATGTGAACTTTAAGACTGGAAAGTTTCATAATTTTCCAACATCATTTGCCCAGTCAAAACGTCCACGCCATCTGACTGTCCAGAACAAACTTACACTGGACAGATTTTCCAGATTTTTACATTTGATCCCAAATGATTCCCAAATCAATTCCAATGGCCAAAATGTTCAACAAAAGACCAAATTCTACACAACACATAAGCCAATTCATACCATTCAAAATTGCACAAAATCAGGGCAAATTCATAAATTCCCAATACTCAACCAATGATTACAACAACTATACCAAAATGCTTCTAATTCTTACCTCTTCTTCTTCCTAAAGCCAATTCTTCAACTCTCCAATTTCCAAATTTCCACAAGTTCTCAAACTTCACCAATCAAAATTCTGAAACCATAGGAATATAGCCCTCAACCTCATGAATAATATTAGTGAAGATGAATTAGGCATTCATGGTCATTTAGGGCAGTAACCTTAGGTTTTCTTCTTCCTCTTTCTTGCTCAACTTGGACGTCAATGGTGGAGAAGAGAGATGAAGTGAGCTGCTGGAAAATGATGAAGAAAGTCTTATTTTAAGATGAGCTAAGTCACTTGGTCGACATTTAGAAGTGGAGAGAAGAGAAAAAATGATTAGAAAGCTTAACTTTAATCCAAGGGTCCTTGTTTTGCCACTTGGCACCATCCTATACTTCCTACTATGATTTCATATAAACTTGCATGCATAGGATTCCACCTCTTGTTCTTTCAATCCTAGCCATTGATCTTGATTACTAAGGAGTGTTCTCATCGGTAACTAACCAGTCAGTCGGTAAATTTACCGTTTTGCCCCTGATTATGGCAATTCCTCCTGAATCACCACCTAACACTTCATATCTTTCCATATCACCACATTATGCGCCCTCCCTCTATTTTAAGTCAATTTAGAGGTTAATCCATAATTGAACTTAAATACAGGGTTTCGGCGCTGCTCACAGCACATACGAATCACATCCGGAACTCAAATCACATCGAATTCTCCAAAAGGGTTATTTATCACTAACCACATCCACTTTTGGAGTCATTATCTCTTAATCACAATTTAGGATCTTGCTAAACCAGGGCTTAGCAGTCCACTTATCTCAGGCTTATTCTCTAGCCTCAAGTTTCAAAATTCGGGGTATTACAAATATCACTTGAGTAAGGATGGGTTACACTCGAGTGCTATAGTGTATTTCCCTTTCTGCTTCCAGTTTTATATTGCACTTTCTTGTGTTGAGGAAAGAGTGTTGTCTCACTTGCGGGTGTTATGGATTCCCACTTGAGTGAGCCCCGTCCCACTCAAGTGAAGGTGTATGAGACACCGTGAACTCGCGTCTCGGGTTGTCACACACTTCCCTTTTTCAAAAGTGTGTCTTGGCACTCGCGGGTTTCAAGCCATCACCCGAGTTCCAGGGTTCATGCTTGAGTGATGTTCCCTTTTGAAAGTTTCTTGTGCTCTCCGGTGAGCACTTCTTGAACCTCACTTTGGGGTACTTGGGTGAGCATTAGGCTTCCACTCAAGTGATAGAGGTCATGCTCGAGTGCAGCGAGCAATTCTGGATGTTGTCATTCCTATTTGCTCTCGGGTAAGCACTTTCTGCACCTCACTTTCTAGGACTTGAGTGAGAGTGAGGCTATCACTCAAGTATTGCTTTCATGACTCGAGTGTTCGTACATTATCACTCGAGTGAGGTCATCTTCACTCAAGTGTCTCAGTGAAAAATCAATGTCTGTGTATCCAAAAGGGGGTTTTTTGATAGAGTTCTTTCAACCCTTTAGGGCTTTTGTTAGAAGCAATTGTGGCTTCTTAAAGAGCTATAATGATAACTAATCTAAGTATTGTGAAGTAAACAAAATAAAATTTTCCCAAAATCAAGGTTTACAAAAACCTTTTTAAAACCTGTTCAACGCGGTCTCATATCCATATATAAATTTCACAAATGGCATGTACAGTACAATTTCATTTATAAATATCATAGTACAAGGTAAATTCTCGACACACTCTAGTTACATTAATCAATAAAGGGTTCTATAAGGCATAATGCCCATGATCTCTTCCCTTTACTAGGGGATTACACAAAACTATCCAATATCATCATTATATACATGTAATTCCCAAATCATACAGGGTGTCTAATTCAAATTTAATTACATTTTATGAACTAATCTTGGCCTTGATCGTGAAGGGTGTTACAGAAGTACTGCCAAAATTAAGAACTGATTGGATAATCACGTAGAGGTAATCATAAGCTTTAATTTGAGTATAACGTTTTGATGTTTTGCTGAATATTTTTGAAGTTATAGAACCCTAGGGGTTTGGACAAGAGGGTGATTTAGAGCTTTAATGGGTGTTTGATGATAAGCATGACATTAATTAAGGGCTTATGATGGTTAATCACACATTTTGAGGTTGAAATTGCATGAACACGATTTCTGTTCCTTAAGGTCAGTTTTGATCATTTTGGGTTCTTGGGGTTGGAGCTAGATTTTGATCATTTTGATGTTAAAAATGGATTGTATGGCTGAAATTTTGTAGGGATAGCATGTGGATATGATTTTTGGATGATTGATTAGAAAACTCTAATTTTGGAATCCAAAGTGTTGTTGTTGAATTGCAAATTTGTGGCAATCTGCTTGTGTGTTTTTGGATGGCCAAACCTTGTATAATGGTTATGATATTTTACAAGCTTGTAGTAGACATCCTAGACTTTCCAATGATATGTAATATACATCATTTGGCTCTATTAGTTGGGAGTTATGCCTTATTGAATTTAAGACACAAACACTGGAATGCATTTTAAGGCAGTGATGTTGGTCGTGGGTTTTTGAAGTTTTGACCCTATACTTATCCAAGAATATATTTTTACGTAAAAGAGAACTTAATTATCTTTCTATAGAGCTTGGAAACACCCCAATTGGAATTTTATAGATTAAATTATGAATTTTCAAAATTAGGGGTCAAATCTGCCAAGTTGAGATGACCTACAGATTTAAAGTGCTTAAGGTCAATTGAACTAAGTTTGAATCCAAAGGATAAGGACACGTACTAGAAGCTAGTATAGATCCCATTCATTGTCTATTGACATAATGTACTAAACTTAGAAGATTCCTAACCTATAGATAACACATTCATTATGAATTCTAACCTATAAGATTCAATATTTGCCTAGGATACTCGAAGGACTAGGAAGAATAACAAGACTTGGAAAGGCTGCCAGGTAGTAACTCTTTCTCTCGTATACTATGTGATGCCTTGCATATATGTTTTACCATGTTGTGACTTATGCATTCAGATGATGACAGGCGGATGCCCTTGTGACCATGCGACTCTGAGATAAGCGCTTGATGTAAGACCAAGTATCTTATGATGACTAGATATTACATGTGACTTTCTGAATGTTGTGATGATTGAATTTGTGATGTTGTTTATATGCATACTTGATATTTGCATTTTATATTATTGAAATATTATTGCTAATGAGATTCTTTTGAATCTCACTCTTTTTAAAATTTTAACAATACATAAAGACGCGTGGCTCGAAGGGCAAAGAGGTAAGTGTTGACCAGTGAAAGGGTGACCGAAAAAGAATTAGACCTTCTGTTGGTTATCTGTACTATTTGTTTTGCTTAAATCTAGATAGATTAGTAGACTTGTACAAGTATGTAATATGTAGATGCCCTAAACGTATATGGATGCTTTAGTAAAGCAAAATCAGAATATGGAAATCTAGATGGTAATATCATTAATAGTTTTCTAGTTACCTAAACGAAAGTGTTGCATAATAATTTCATGAAAGTATGCTAAAAGAAAGGGGGTTATTACAACACCTAACTAAAAGGTAAATTGTCAAAGCGTATGGGGAACAAGTTTTCAAAATTGGTAGAATAGAAGGGCTCACTCTAGTAGGTATTGTTATCACCATGACCTATGCCATAAAGGTCTTGAGGCTTTAAGTGAACCACCAAATTCCAGTCTTTATGCCTCTTGTCCTCCACATAATAAACCTAGTGTGCCTCTGAAGCAAGAATATATGGCTCATTATCTTTAGATTGACCAGTGTGAATTAGCTTTGAGAAATTTACTAATGTGATGCCTAATTCGTCAGTAGTGAGTCCCAGTGAAGTTGTCATATTTACCCACTAACACTTGAAGTATGTTATAGTTAAATGTCCTTTGTAATTTAATTTGATGATTTCATAAGCTTTCTATAATAAGGGTCACCTCCGAACTACATGTTATGGTCACTACTGCTTGCATAACTCCTTGTCCTGAAGGTGCCATAGACTCTCGAGTTTTAGGTTAGCAAACCTTGATCTCATCAAACCATGAAAAACTTAAAACCATTGATATTGTATGAAGTAAACCTTCTTGTATGGTCAAGTGGGTCGATTATGATAGCCTTGAAATCTAGTAAGTATGGGTTATGGTCATTTAATATTCAATGCACAAACTAACTTGGGAATTCTCTATAGACCTTTACATCAATTTTGGAGGATGTTTGTGTACAAATCCATAGTTGACGCTTAACATAACTTTTTACTACAAGAAATGATGTAAGTGACGGTGGTCATGAGATGTAAGCAAAATTTGAGCAAATATATAGAATAACATATGAGTGTATAGTTCTTACTTAAGAAAGGGATTAAATTGACTACAATTTATCAAAACATGACTATGTGCTTGGAAATTATTCTTAGTTGTATTTAGTTAGAAGTTCTCACTTCCTTTGACTAGTTTACCAACATGAGGGATTAACAATTCTCTTAATAATGCCTCAAGTTTTAAAATTACAATTGTCTACATGAGGAGGTCAGTTGAAAGACATCTCAATGTCAACAAAGTACCATAAACAGAAACACAAGACCTTATCCCTATATAAACTTCAGTTATAAACCTTCTAGCCATGCCTTATTCCTTACATAAGATTTCAACTTTTCAGGAAACCTATAAATTCAATAATGAAATATGTTTATTAATGCTGAAATGTGCTAGCTAGCTTTGCTTCATGAATAAGGTAGACTTTTAGGTGAATCATCACAGTGAAATAGGATGGAGGAAATATCATCTCTAAATTACAAAGTGTAAGAATAATTTTGTGTTGCAAATGATCGAGTTCCTCAACGATCAAAACCTTGGAACACAATTTCTGAAACAAAGAACACAGCTCCGCCAAAATGATGGATACATCAAGTGGCAGTTTTTTTATTGCCAACGAAAGTAACTATTGCATAAGAACATGTGAGTCATGACTCTTCAGCCCAACAACCTTTTGAGCTTGCATATTGATATATCGTGAAATGTTGCTTAAATATCCATAAGGAGCTTCTATTTTTTTCCAGTGTTGCGGGAAGATTTCCTTGTTTGATTTTGTCAACTAAAATTTGTCATTCTCATTTGGCCAAGCATCTTCATGAACTCCAATAGCCCGTAAATCTTTCCTCCCTTGAAGATGATCTTTTTACTTACCATACTTTTTAGCAATGTGTACAACATATTTTCGCACACATTCTTTTAGTGGTCATGACATAAAGACTATGGTGTAGTAAATTACATTTTCAATATGCAAGAGTGATCGAAGAAGATACTTATCTTCTGCCATTGCTAAGGCTCAACAGTTGGTGTCTTGTTCGCCTCAGTTCACTCCTGCGGCACAAATTTTATTAAACAATTTTTAAGAAATTTATATAATAAAAAGAAATAAAAAATATTTAAGCAATTTATTTCTATATCTTTCAATGACCACCCATCTCTGCTGAGAGGTTGGAGTATTGTTCCAGTGTCTATGTGTAACCATGTATAACTCCCTACAGTTTGTTTGTCGGTTCTCCTACTATGCCTTCTTCTCCTAAAAAAGTTAAAACAATAAATTATGAATGTCCATATAGTTTTTAATATTAAATAAAATTAATTTAATAGTAAACTTACTAATTCGTTGTGGGTGACAACAAATGTCTTCGATCCTGCCATGTGATGGATTGTCTGCTTGGAACGGCTCCTAGTGTTTCTTTGAGAAACAAAATAGAAAAACAAAAGAAACATTAATATTTCATTTTGTAATAATATTTAATATTTCCTTATGAATAACAATTATTAAAAAATCACATGTACTTGTTCGTTCCTCTTATACTAGATAAATGTTGCCCAGTCATTAGATGGGACACCGTCAGGTAGGTTCTCCATGAACTCTTTTAGGGGCTTCAACCCATCCTCATAAATCTAGTGGTAGAGATGATTTCTCTTGTTCTTCCACCTATCACGTATCTTTATCAAGATGTACTGCTTTTTGTTGTCTCAAGTAGCAAACTTATCCTGCACCATGAAATAAATTATATTTAATTAATTATATAAATTATAATTATTTATATTTGATTAATTACGTACCTTCATAACCTTGTCCCACGTGTTGTCCTTCAATCTCTTCATCTTCTTTAAGTCCTAGAAGTGGATAAGGAACTGGATCCAATTCCTACCAGAGTCCGAGAGAAAGTGGTTGAATTGATGACCGCCATTCTCAATCAGCTAGTCCATGAGATCATTCCACAGAACTACGACACGTAGCCCCCGGTCAAGCTAATTTGCTCTCGTCATGTCCAACATTCTGTTAATCAAGTTCCCCTATTCTTTTGTACAATTATTCACAAATTTTAATTAAATATAATTTCACATTTAAATAGCTTTCATTAAAATATTAACTTATCAAAACAATTACTTACCCTGAACTTGCACGTCAAATCTATTGGCCCATGAAGATGACCGCCATGGGCAGTTCTGGTCCTTTTCCATCTCAACGTCAATGAACAGCTCTGCCTCGTGTAAGGGAATATTGATCTCAATATCCTCCTCCTTGTACCATCCACGCTAATATTAGATACCTTTGATGGAATAGGCACCTCCAGTGGGGTCGAGAGTTGTGGTGGTGCAGTGTCCTATCGCCCAGTGGAGTGCTTTTGACTACGATTATTGTCTCCTTGGTGAAGAGTTTGTCTGGGGGGATCCTCAGGATAAGCCTTTGCCTTACCTTATCTCTCCCAGAAGACATTATAATTATAGTTGTTCACACTAAACAAAAGAGGGATTTAATGGCACCCTTTCTTTGGCGTTTCTTCAAAGAAGCATCATTGATAATAATTTTTTAAAAAAAAAGAAAGTTCAAAAGCTACGATGCTTCCTAATATAAGGGCCAAAGCTTAGTGTTAGGCTTATGCGGCACTTTCTTAGCTGGGTTAATTTTTTAGCATTTTTTTATTTGAAAAAAACTTATTCGTCGCTTAAAGATAAAATGCCAGATAAGGGTGAGAGTAAGTTAAAAAGATATTATTATTCAAAATTTCGTGTTGTAGTAAGTCAAAAAAGAAATCACCTGCTTCGTTCTTGAGTTCCCAAAAAAAAATAAGTCCTTAGTCGGAGCTTCATTATGAACTGCCAGCCAAAGCTAGCCTTATACGATGCTTAATAGTCAAGCGCTAGTTAAGGCAAGTATAGGGGCCTTAGCCAGAGATCTATAATAGAGCGTCGATTAAGGCAAATGTTGGCCTTAGTTAGCGCTCTATTATAGAGCGCCGGCTAAGGCCAATTATTCAAAGGTCACCTTAAATATTCAAGGCGACCTTTGAATATTCAAGGCACAAGGTGCCTTGGATATTCAAGGCAGCCACGTGGTGCCTTAGATATTTTAAGGCATCATGTGGTGCCTTGAATATATTTAACGTTTTTAAGGTGTTTTTTTAAATTAGGAAGCTATGTCGCTTTGATAAAAAATGCTGTAGCTTTTTTACAATTTTCTATTTAAATTTTACCCTGATGTTTTCTTTTTCATTTTCATCTTCCCGCGTTCTCTCTATAGCTCCTCCATTTTCCACAACTCTGTTGTAGTACAAAGCTTCCTCTCCCATATTTTTTTCCTTGTCTCAACCTCTTCCAGAATCTCCCTAGCCTGTAAGTGTTTTTTTCCTCAATATTTGGTACATTTTTTTTAGTTAAAATCTGCCATGATCATATATGTTGCTCATAATTGTTTTAGGTATTTATTTGAAGTGTCAACTCTATCTTCTTGCACTTCTTATATATTGTAAGTTTTTTAATTTTTGAGCTTACAAATATGATAATACTTAGTTTAATTTGTTCTGTGTGTGATTTTTATGTAGTATTATGAAGATCAACATTGTGCCTAATTGACTAACGAACAAATGGATGAAATCATTAAAGAATAGTATGAATATATGATCAGGCAATTAGTTAATATTTAGGTACATATGTTAGGCTGTTTCTTTGCCTATTCTCGTGTTGTTTATTCTCTTAAAATTAGTTGTATAATTATATTAATTGTAATTACATATATCTAGTACTGATTTTATGAATTAGTTATGTGTTATTTTATTCTGATTTGGTTTACTTTTTTTCTATTCGTATTTTAAATTGCTGTGGATTTTAATTAGTTGAGTTCAAGGAAAAAATTATATAAAATAAAAAAAATTATTACATATTGTAATGATCCCAAAAATGGGATTAAGGGCTAATGACTTCAAAAGTGATATAATTATTGTTAAATAAACACTTTTGAAGCATATATTGTGAATTACAATCCGAATGTGTTCTGATCAGCGCCTAGACCCTGTATTTAAGCTCAAAGGTGGATTAACATCTAAATTGAATTAAATAAGAGGGAGGGTGCATGGTAAGGTGAAATGGAATGATAAAATGTGCTTAGTGGTGATTCAAATATAATTGCCTTAATCAAGGGTAAAACCGGTAAAAAGGAAAGTTACCGACTGATTGGTCAGTTACCAGAGAGAAAACTCATTGGTAACTTGAGATCAATGGTTAGGATTGATTGATCAAGGGGGTGGAATCTTGTGCTTTTGAGTTCATGTATGCCATGTGAGAAGTCATGAGATCTTGACAAGTGGCAACATGTGAGCCATGGGATTGTGGTAAAAAATTCAACGCATTTTCTCTTCCTTCTCATTTGTCAAGTTCGTTGTGAGCATGGGGAAAGGAAAAATCTGCACTTCCATCATCATCTCATCTTCTCCCTCTCCATTCTCCATTTTCGTGTGTTTAAGGAAGGAAAAAGAAAGTGAAATGTGAGGTTTTGACTTACTTAATGTCTCCTTTAGCCTCATTCATCTTCATTAATCTTGTTCATAGTGATGAGAGCTTCATTGCTATAATTTCAAAAGTTTGAAAGGTGGTGTTTGAGTGTTTGAAGAAAGTTGGAATTTGTGAAAACAAGAAACCAACCTTGAGAAGAGGAAGAGGTAAGGAAGAGCTCTCTATTGACATGTTCATTTTAATCATTAGTTAAGTTTTGGAAATTTGTGATTTTGCCCTGATTTTGGTGTCATTTGGAAATAGACAATTTGAATAGTGTATTGGGTTGGATTTGGTGTCTTATGTGTCTTTGAGTTATTGAAGTTAGTTTGGAATTTTGGAAGGGAAAGTGGTGTTATTGGTTAAGGTATGGGAATGTGATTACCAAACCTAAAAATTGTAGTTAGAGTGAGAATTTGGTTGTTTTAGGGTTTCCATTGGGTTCCTTGGGCAAAATTATATAGGAGTGATATTGGATAAGCATTTTGGGACCCTTGGAAGCATATTGGCTAAGTTTGGAAATTCTGTCAATTGCTACGTTTTGGCTTCTGATAAGCCTCACTCGAGTGCACAGGGGTGTCACTCGAGTATAGCATCCTGTTTTCCCTTTTTCCTTCTGTGTTTGGTCTCACTTCCATGCCAAAATGCAAGAGTTCACGTTCTCACTTGCGAGTGATATGAGTCATCCCTCGAGTAAACCTTGTCTCACTCTAGTGCAAGAGCATTTTATATTAGGAGGCCACGTCTCAGGTTGTCACTAGTAGGCCATTTTTCAAGAGAGTGTGCTAGCACCCGCAAGTGCTGAGCCATCACTTGAGTGCTAGAGCTAGTGCTCGAGTGCACTTCTCATTCTAGGGTTTTAGTTGTTCTCGGGTAGTCACTTCCTGTGCCTCACTCGGTTGGAATCGGGTGAGCATGAGGGCATCAATCGAGTATTGGGGTCAGGACTTGAGTGCTGTGATCATTTTTTGTCTCAGTGGTTGCTCTTAGCCAAGCACTCGCACAAGTGAGCTAACCTCACTCGAGTGTAAACCATCTCATCACTCGAGTGCATCATCTATTACTCAAGTGCAAGAGCTGAAAATTAGTGTTTTCTCTTCCAAAAGAGGGATCTTCGAGGTGTTTGGTTAAGTTCTTCCCAACCCTTTAGGTATATGTCTAGGCTTCTAATAGCCACTTAAAGAGTTCAACTGATAACCAACTTTAAGTGTTATGAAGATAAAAATTTGGAACAGAGAATAACCTATCGTCCTTGATTTTGATTTATAAGGTTTGATATTTTCCCTGCTCATGAGCCATCCGTGCCGGAACACATTCAGAAAGAACAAGGTAGTGATACATTGTATATTTGATTCATCATTGATTTGTGAAGACTTCGTATGCTGTAAAGCTTGTGGATGTAAAGACCGAAAGGTTATTTGTGGGCCGAAAGGCTATTTGTCAAAGTCAAAAGGATACTTGTGAAAGCTGAAAGGCTCTTTGTTGGCCAAAAGGCTATGTGTATGTACTGCCATGCCAATAGTCCCTGAGTCACTAACAACGGTTTAGGTAAGGACTGTGTGCCTTCCTAACAGTAAAAGGGGATGAAGGTGGGGTGTGATGTGTATTGCTGCTATTGCTGTTTGATGATTTACTTGCATGCTATGTTATTACATGTGGTATGAGTGATTTGTTATTACTAGGATTCTTTTGAATCTCATTCTTTCCTTTGACTAACCTTCAAACAGGGCAAGCGACTCTAAATAAAAGGAGACGACTAAGGGCGGATAGGGCTCCTTAGGGAGATTTTTATTTTGGTTGTTGGTTATCTATTTTGGATTAGGGATTATTGTATATTGTTGGGATGTAAATATTATTTTGGATACAGTTGTGTAACCGCCCCTAAAGGGGAATGTATGAACCCTTAGTATGTATAAATATCAACCCGGGGTTTGTCAAAATTTTTGTTGTATATTCTGATATGTATATGTGTGATTTAACTGTACAGGGTAATTATATTTAAACTTTGAAATTGAGACAGGATAGGGAAGAAATTTTAAAAGAATTTGTGAAAACACTATCGGAAGGAAAGGATTGAAATGAGTTTTAAATATCCGTCGATCTCTAATCCATTTTAATTATGTATTTTTAAATTATAATTATCACTACTACAAACTAGACATTTAACGACCCTCAAGGACGTCCCTTTTTAAATTAGGGACCCCCAAAGTTCAATATTTAGCGGGAAATATTAGCACTGGTTGAATTTTTTTAAAAAAAAATTGTACTACTTTAGACGTCCCCAGTTTGACTGGGGACGTCTAAAGTGTGCTTTAGACGTCCCCATTTTGATTGGGGACGCGGAAAAGCCTGTTAGACTCCCATCCCATCAGCAGCAGGCTAGCAACTTTATTTTCCTTCCCTAAGCTTCATTCCGTCTTCCCTCGTGAGCTTTGTTCCCAGCTGTCTTCCTCTTTCCCCTTTCCCTTGCTTCCTTTCCTGTCTTCCTTCCTCTTTCTCAATTCGTTGCTGCAACTTCCTTTCCCGTGCTTCCTTCCCTATCTGCCTTCCTCTTTCTCATAATCATATTTCTATTTTTCCCTCTCTCTTCTTTGACGAGAGCACCGTCGTTTGTGTCTCCCTCTCACAACTATCGTCTTCCCAGCTGGTGGCACCGTGAGTCGTCTCCATTTCCGTCGTCCACAGGTTTGTCTCTCACTCCCACAACTTTGAATATAAATGCTTGTAACTATTAATTTAAATCAAATTATGAAACTAGAAAAACAGAGTAACTTGTATATGCATACTTTTAATCTACTTCTAATTTGCTTGATATGGAAATGGACTATCATTATTGCATATTTGTTTTTTTCATCAGCAGACTTCAACATGGTGATGTATATATATATACATGAGTTAAAAAAATGACAATGATACTTAGGAATGAATTTGGTTTGGCTTAGGTTAGTCTAGTTTAACATTATTCAAAAGTCAACTAAATTACAAAAATATGTCAGAGTTTTGCCTCAAATACGTGTATGGTTCTGGAATGATGATGAGGTACAATATAATACAACTAGATAGTGCTGAACTGCTGTTGTTTCCATTATGGTTTATGCAATATTTCTTCAGTTTAAATTTGCCGGACAGTGATGTATACACTATAAAAAAATGGTGTTCTGTAGTGGTGAAATTGAAGCGGTTATATCAAACCACTACAAATTGTAGCATTTGTAGCGGTTCTAAGCTAAACCACTACAAATTTGTAGCGGCAAGCTATGCGCCAAGTGGCGCGACAGATTAGCAGCTTTTTTTCTGACATTTAGGTAGAACAAACCGCTACAAAAATAGCGCAAATTTCCCGCCAAAACTTGTAGCGGTTAATAAATACAAACCGCAAATTGGATGCGGTTCCCCCTTCACTTCAAGACGTGGAAGCACGTTCTGAGGGGGCTGAAGGACCAGGCTTTTGAGGAGGTGGTTCAGGTAATTAATAGTATTTAATTAATATTTTTTATGATTAATTCTATTTAATTAATACTTTTTAATACGATTTTTATAATTATTGATATTTAAATAATGTTTTTGCAGCTGCGGCTTGCCGTCCGGGCCAACCGAAAGAGGCACACCCTCGTGAAGATGGGTGACGGTTGGAGGAACAGGAGGAACCATCTCTTCCGCAGGGTGGAGAAGGACGAGACAATGCCTCTGGAGCAGCTGATTGAGAGAGTCCCGGACGGCGTGCCGCCGAACGACTGGGCGGTTTCGTCTAGTTCAGGAGGAGCGCTAAGGGGCAGGTAATGTATTTATTAGATTCTTTATATATAATTTTGTAATTGTTAATTACTAAATTATAATTTCAATTTAATTATTTTTAATTTGACTTTATTAATTTTAAATGTTTTTATTGTTTTAATACATTTAATATTGTTTTTTTTCCAGGAGGTTTCTCAGAGGAACACCAGGATCCGTGCGCAGCAGACGATCCACCACACAGCAGGATCAAAGACCTTTGCTGTCACCTACAGCGAGCTGGTAAGTTTTCAAAATATCACTGACTTTTAGCTGGTTATGTCATAATACTAATTAATTGAATTTTGTAAATGTTTTAGGAGAAGAAGGCACAACAGGAGAACTGTCAGACGGACTATGGGGAGTTCTACGCATCACACACAAACACCGTGATGGGACTGTGACCTCTCAGCAGGAAGAGGAGGCCATTGTAAGTAATTTTATTATTATAATTTTTATAAAACCAACTTAATAATGAAAAATGCTAATTAGTAATTGTTTCATAAAATGGTAGGAGCGGATGCAGCAGTCGCAGGCCGAGCTGCGACAGACCCAGGCCGAGGAGTCACAGGGGTCAGTGGACCCGACGGCTCCTTTGAAGGCAGGTCTGGCTCAGGCTAAGCACCCCAGACGCGTGCGGGGGTTAGGGATAGGCGCCAGACCTAGTATGGTCTACGGCAGGAGCGTCGCCTCTGAGGCTGGCAGCTCTAGAGGGGTTAGACATCTGAGGGACGAGTCTATTGACCAGCTGCGGTCAGATTTGGAGTAGCAGCAGCAGCAGATGTACCAGCTGCATCTGCAGCAGATGCAGTTGTAGGCTGATATGATCTACGCTCAGCAGACGCAGTGGCGTGATATCGCGAACAATATGCTCGAGCGGTCATGGAGTCACCTGTTCCCGGACGAGCAGCATCCACAGGTTCCCCCTGTCCCTCACTATGTTGTCCAGACTACTACTCCTACTGCTTCTGCTCCAGCTCCTGCTGATGATGATGGTGCGGTTCACTTTGCGCAGTGGCCCGATCCAGCAGCACCTGAGGGAGCACCAAATGATCAGCCCCCAACTACTTAGTTTAGGACATCTTTTTTTTTATTTATTGTTGAAACATTTGTAAATATATATATATATGAGTTTGTATTTCAGAACTTAAATTCTTATTGTGTTTAATATAATTATATTTATATTATTAGATCGCGTTGTTGAATTTATGAATTAATCGCAACAATATTATTTATATTTCTAAATTAAAAAAAAGCATATATATATTTGTAGCAGTTTTAAATAAAAACCGCTACAAATATATATAGGTTTAGCGGTTCTACAAGAAAAACGCTACAAATATATATAGTTGTAGTGGTTCTACAATAAAAACCGCTACAACAATATATATATTCGTAACGGTTCTACAATAGAAACCGCTACAAATATGTATATAGTTGTAGCGGTTTTTATTTAAAAACCGCTACAAATACTCATCATTTAAATTTTGAGATTTGCCGCCTTTGTTCACATTTGTAGCGGTTATGTTATGTATAACCGCTACAAATTAAAAATTATTTTTAAATTTGCTGTCCAACGGCTTTAATGTTAGTAGCGGTTGTATACATATAACCGCTACACATACTCAACGTGTATATTTTGAATTTCCCACCAATGTGTAACGGCTTGAAAATTAGTAGCGGTTTTATATATATAACCGCTACTAATATTTTAGAACTATAGCGGTTAGTGTAGGGGTTTGCGAACCGCTACAAAATTATAAACGTTGGAATTTCAGAATATAAGCTTCTTGGCATTCGTCATTCTCTTCTCACTCAACTTCTTCTCTATACTTTCTTCTCTCTCACTAGTAGCTATGGATAAATCATGGATCAGGTTGCCACGAAATTCTCCTGAATATTTGTACGGATTAAACAGTTTCTTGGATTTCACATTTACTCACGCCAGCTGTAATGGCAAGATCGTCTGTCCGTGTCGGAGATGCAAGTTCAAGAAGTGGCATGCATAAAATGTTGTAAAGGAACATTTTCTTGTGAAGCCTTTCCCTGACGACTATACGTTCTGGGTAGTTCATGGTGAGAAGGCCGGCGTTAGATATGACAATGCTCTTCCTCGAAGTTCTCAAGTAGGCGTTCAAGTAGATGAAGATGATCTTGTGAATGATGCTGTGCATGATGCGTTTGGATTTCAAGGTGACAACTTCAATGAAAAAGTGCATGGTTCTGAGCCGGTTTTTATGAGGAATGAAGAAGCTCGAGATTTTTTTAGCTTGATGGATGAAGCAGATCGTCCTTTATATCAAGGTTGTCGCAAATATTCTAAATTATCTTTCTTGATCAAATTGTATCATATCAAGTGCTTTTGTGGGATCATAGATAAGGGAATGTCAATGTTGCTCGACTTATCACAAGATGTATTCCCCAATGCTAAGATTCCCATTACGTTCTACGAGGCCAAGAAGATTATCAACAGGTTGGGGTTGAATTATCAAAAGATTGATGCATGCCCAAATGATTGTATGCTGTATTGGGGAGACGATTCCAGCAGGGAGACTTGTAAGAGATGTCACACATTGGGGCACAAGACAATTCGGAAGGGAAAAAAGCAGAAGAAGAAACCTGCAAAGATTCTCAGGTACTTCACTTTGAAACCTCATCTACAAAGATTATTTATGTCGTTTAAAACTGCGGGGCACATGAGGTGGCATGCCATTGATAACAACGAAGACGGTAAATTAAGACATCCCTAGGATGTAGCTACTTGGAAAACGTTTGACAACGACTTTCCAGATTTTACGACTGACCCCAGAAATGTTCGGCTTGCGTTAGCGACCAACGGTTTCAATCCTTTCGGGAATCTTAGCACAAGTTACAGTATTTGGCCGGTAGTCTTAGTTCCCTACAACTTACCCCCTGGATGTATATGAAACAAAGCTCTTTCATTATGTCTATGATCATTCCAGGCAAAAAGGCACTAGGCAATGACATCGATGTGTATCTCCAACCGCTTATTGCAAAATTGCTTGACCTGTGGAATGTCGGCTTGGAGACGTATGACGCTTACGGAAAGACTTTGTTCAACTTACGTGCAGCCTTGATGTGGATGATTAGTGACTTTCCTGGCCTTGGCACATTATCTGGTTGGAATGTGCATACTGGGTCGGCGTGTCCAGCTTGTAATTTTGACTCTGACGCAGTGCGCCTTCCCCACAGCCAAAAGTGGTGCTTTATGGGGCATAGGAGGTTTCTCAATGGAAGGCATAAGTTCATATTGCAATGGAATCGCTTCAATGGGAAACCAGAAAAAAGAGAACCACCTCAGACTTTATCCAATACAGATATCTTACAGCAGCTTGAGCATGTTGACTTTGAGTTTGGAAAAAGCGACGATTCAGCACAAACTCGCCAAAAGACGCGCAGGACTTCGACGCCTCAGTAGTGGAAGAAAATAAGTATTTTATTCACTCTTCCATATTGGAGATCTAATTTGCTTCATCACAGTCTTGATGTAATGCATATTGAAAAGAATGTTTGCGACAATGTGCTGTATACGCTGCTTAACGAACCCGGTAAGACAAAAGATCACCTTCAAGCGAGGAAAGATTTATGCGACATGGGAGTTCGTGAAGACGCTTGGCCAGATGAGCATGACAGATTTCAACCGGCAAAGTTTACCCTCACAAAACCGAACAAGGAAGTCTTCCTCACGACGTTGAAGAAATTAAAAGTCCCTGATGGGTATTCAAGCAACATTTCTCGATGTGTTGACTTGCAGGCTCGAAAGGTTGCTGGCCTAAAGAGTCATGACTCACATGTTCTTATGCAGCAGTTACTCCCTCTGGCTATAAAGAATACACTTCCTCCTGATGTTTCCATCTTTTTGGTGGAACTTTGTTCTTTCTTTCGGAAGTTGTGTTCTAAGGTTTTGATCGTTGAGGAGCTCGATCAGTTGCAGTAAAAAATCATTCTTACGCTTTGTCATTTGGAGATGATCTTTCCTCCGTCCTTTTTTACTGTGATGGTTCACCTTCCAGTCCACCTCATTCATGAAACAAAGCTCGCTAGACCAGTACAATATCGTTGGATGTATCCAATTGAGAGGTACTCATTTTAAATATGTGCTTTAATTTATTCTCCGTATTTAATGTTTGCTAGTCGCCCTTTTCAGCTTTTTATATCAATTTTCTCTTATGTACTTCGTAGTTTCCTTGGGAAATTAAAATCTTACGTAAGGAATAAGGTGTGGCCAGAAGGTTCTATAGCTGAAGGCTATATAGGGGATGAGGTGCTATATTTTTGCTCAAGGTACTTTGATGATCTTGAGACGGCTTTCAACCGCCCACCTCGTGTTGACAATTGTCCTAATCCTGCGCCGGCACCAGGAGAATTTATCCCTCGTGTTGGTAAACCAATTGGAGCAACTGAGAACTTCAAACTAACGGCAACTGAGAAGTTGCAAGCATATAGACATGTCTTGATTAATTGCACTCAAGTTGAACCTTTCATACGGTAAGAATTGTACACTTACATGTTATTTGATCTATATCTTTCGTAACATTTCTCACTTTCATTTCACTATCACCTTTCCATTATTAATTATAGGGAATTCAGAAGTCATGTTAAGCGACAACTTAGGATTCGTACACAGACATCCTCGAAAGTTGATAGGAGGGTCCACAGAGAATTCCTGAGCTGGTTTGCGCGCAGAATACTAAATGACCACAACCCACACTCACAAAATTTCAGAGCTCTCGCAATCGGCCCTCTTGATCATGCAAAAAGGTTTACAGCATACAATGTCAATGGTTTTAAGTTTTGCACGGTTTCACGGGATCAAGGATTGCAAACTCAAAATTCGGGTGTTTATGGCACATTTGGGACAAGGAGTTATGCGAGCAGCAGTGACGCCAACATGCAGTTTGGAGCCATCCCTTACTATGGCAAGCTTCTCGATGTGGTCGAACTTAATTATCAAGGCCGTTTCACCGTGACGCTGTTCAAGTATTTGTGGGCAAATACCACTACTTCTCGGGGACTGACAACTGACGACTTAGGGATCACATCAGTCATTTTCTCACGGCCAATTCATACTGGTATTTATCAAGATGATGAGCCGTATATTCTAGCTTCAGAGGCACATCAGGTTTATTATGTCGAGGACGAGAAACACAGGGATTGGCATATAGTCGTTCATCTAAAGCCACGAGACCTTTACGACATGGGTAAAGGCGATAACATCGCCTACGGGAGTGAGCCATTTCAGCCAGCCGATTTTGAAAACTACTTCCCTGAAGGCGATGACAATTTATCTCTACTGCGGTGAGTTTTTTCAAGTCCACGTCATTTAAATTAAATTTTTTAAGTTTAATAAAACATCCCTAACAATAATTTTTCTACATAATTTCTGTAGGGATGGCGACGATGAGTGATCAAATTCAAATTATTCTTTTCTCTTTAAAAAAAACTGGAAAAAATTTTTAAAAAAAATTTAAAAAAAAATTAAAATAATATTTGTAGTGGTTACTAAACCGCTACAAAGGTAACAATAACTGCTACTAAATAAAAACCGCTACAAAATTGACACATTAACCGCTACAAATAGTACGTGGATCCCTATAAATACCCTTACCACAACTCATTTCAAACACTCCAATTTCTTTTCACCTTACCTTTCTTTCATTTTCTCTCATTTACAACTTCTTTTGTATGAGTAGAGGAGCTGAATAATACGATCATATATGGTAACAAGTTTTTTTATTTTTTTTACAATACTTCTTTCCTTTATATAAAATTTATTCTCACGATTTTTTTTCAGATATATTAGAGCTGTATCTCATTTTTTTCATACACAATTACATTATATTAGACAACATAATAATTCCTTAATAATATTATTAATATAATTTTTATACTCAACCAATTAAATTAAATTTATCCTTCTAATTTATTAATAGGCTAATTAAATTAGATAAACTAATAAAAAAAGAAACTAATTAATTTAATAATAAAAGAACAGAAACAAATGATCGTATATTTTTTTAAAAAAAATTTAAATATTTGTAGCGGTTATTAAACTGCTACTAACAAACACGCCTTTTTAAACTCAAATTACATTTTTTGGCGCTAAATTTGAATTTCATGAAATTAGTAGTGGTTTTATAACCTCTACAAATTTCATCAAAATTCAAAATTAGTAGCGGTTTATTAACCACTACAAAATAAAAAAAATGTCATTTCTCTTTTCCCGCCTTTAAATTTTCAATTTTTTATATTTGTAGCGGTTATATAACCGCTACAAATATCTCTAAAAAAATTTCGTCCAACGGGATGTTGTAGCGGTTTTTGTAACCGCTAGAAAAGATGTAGCGGTTATGTTCCTTGAGTAGCAGTTTTATATAACCACTACAAAACCGCTTGCAACATACGATTTAGTAGCGGTTTGCCTAACCGCTACTAAATCACATTTTTTTTGTAGTGATATATAAAAGCAAATAAAAAAACTTTAGATGCACTGGGGACATCTAAAGTGTTTATGAACCACTTTAGACGTCCCCAGTTTTCTCTGGGGACGTCTAAAGTGTTACATCCCCACTTTTCACTGGGGACGTCTAAAGTCTGGACTTTAGAAGTTCCCAGTGCAAACTGGGGACATCTAAAGTGGTTCAGAAACACTTTAGACGTCCCAGTAACGACTGGGGACCTAAAGTCTGACCTAAAGACGTCCCCTATTTTAGGGACATTATTGACAGTTTTTTCTACGTCGCTCAGATAGACGTCCCCCTATTTTCAGACGTTAAAAGGCCCAAAATGGGGATGTTAAAAGCATTTTTTGTAGTAGTGTATGATTTTCAATGCAGGGGGTTACACATATTTTGGTGTTTCTGGGAAGAAGTGTTGTAGGAGGGTAAATACATCCTCATATGGCGCTTCTAAGGAGAAGTGTCGTTGGAGGTATATACCTCCTACAACACTTCTCCCAAAAGCACCGTAGGAAGCTCTTAAAAAAAAACACAAGCTGCGGTGCTTTTAGAAATTCAAGTAGTGCTATAGCTTACTTTTACAGCGCTGGAAGCTATGGCGCTTGTAAAGCGGCATAGTATTCATAAAAATAAGCGTCGTTTATTACATTTTTTGTAGTAGTGTCACTTTTCAAAATTAATACAAATTTAATTGATTATAATTTCTCAATTAACCAATTTAAAATGTATGCCTAGTCAATATTAAAAATAAATTATAGTCTCACCTAACCGATGTGTATAATATGAAAAAGAAAATAAATTCTTGAGGACAAATTAAATTTATAATAATATAATAATATAACTACACATAACCAAACAAAATAAAAAAACTTTCAATGTCTTTTAAAATCTAATTAAAAAAGCATGGACAAAAAAAGTTCAATAAAAATATATTACACATGTAAAATAGGTTCAGTAACTCATAAATATTGCAAAAACATATTTAAATAAGAATAAAATTACTAAAAACAAATCTACTTAGCCCAAAAAAGAAATAAAATAAGTAACTTTACTAACCTAAACTACTAAGCTCCTTATAACTTCAAGCATGACCTTAGATTTGATGAAATCCTTCTTAGACCGTACACAGAGAATGATTGTGCCAAAAGTAGTACAATGATTGGTGGCATTGTTTATATAGCTGCGTGATTTAGTAATGGTTGTCACCAATACCGTTACAAATATGGAAACCCTACCTCGGTCTATGAGACACCTTATAGCGGTTCATTGGAACGGCTATAAACACCAAAATAGCTTGCGACCTTTTGTCTTTTGAGGCGGTTATTGCCTCAAACCGCTACAGATTAACCACTACAAATGTGAAGCCAAGCTGGTGCCACATTTTTAGCTGTTTATTTAACATAACAGCTATAAATAACCGTAGTTTACCTGCAAGCCACTTGGCGCTAGTCATACTGTTACAAATTTATAACAGTTACATTATAAATAGTTAAAAATCTATTGTTTTATAGCTGTTTTTTTTTTTTGAACCACTACAAACCAACGTTTTTTTTTCTAGTGTGACTAAGATGGAACTCTCTTTATATATTATTGATGTATTTTTTAATAAATTTTACATACAAAAATTATATACTACATATTATTGATATATTTTTATAGAACTTTCTGGCTTCTTTCCGTCTTTATATCTGTGTTTTGACGTTGCATCTCAATCCATATCTTTAAACATGTTATTGTGAAATTGCATCGTCCCAATCTCTTAATTAGAAGAAAGTCGATCCCAAGACATATATATATAGAGAGAGAGAGAGTGTGTGTGTGTGTGTGAGATCATTTTATTTTTGTTCTTTTTCTGTTGGTGCTCCAACATATATAATAAGTAGCATTTTTAAGAGATTTTAGACTATCATGTGGTCCTTCCATATCAATTTTTCCACACGAAAATATGTTAATGAGCGTCGCGTGTGTTAATACTTTGGGAAAAGGACCAAGTTCGTTAGGTCAATCTAATCCAAAAATTTAAGTCCCAGAAAAACAGCTGATCAATTAATATGATCACTGGAAATCAATCAGACAAGTATGTGTAATTTCATCCCTCGTTTTATTTTGTTTTTACTTGTACAAACATAACTCAATTATAAGAACAACCACAACTAAACGAAAATATGCCATTAAATTCCTAGGAGAAACAAAAACACAGTAACAACGTTCACAGAATCAGAATCATCAATAGACTGTTCTTTTAAAAAAGACAAGGTGTCAGATTCCATATAAAGCACGGGTATATGGACCCATAGTTCTACTTGCCTCGCTTTTCTGTGACAACATCCATTGCTGAGAATGCACATCAAGCTGATGATGTGTTTCAACCTGATGAGAGACAAGTGTTCCGACCAGCGGGTATCCACCATAGCCGCCTCGGCCACCGCCGCCACTGACATTGATAGTCAAAAGCTCCTGCCGACTGAATCCCATTACGTGGTTGGGAAGTAAGGCCTGTTGACCCATATAGGCGGCAAGTTCTTTTCTGGCATCGATAAGTTCACTCTGCAGCTCATTTAGCCGCTGCTGGAGGCCGGAGATGATGCCGACACAACCGTATACAGGGTCACGAAGGCGGGCCTCCGCTTCAAAAGCCAACGATCTGACGGCATCCCCACGCTGCACGACGTTAACGTCATTCAGAATCTTGGCCACATTGCTCGCACCAAAAACCTTGCGCACGCAAGCAAACTTCCGAGGATTCTCTGCCGGAAAATATGGCGCAAACACGCATTCCGGCGTGCATTTCCTCCTCTGCATCTTGCAAGCCGCGCATGGTGGGTTTGTTGTAGATGACATTCCCTAATCAGTCTCTCTCTATCTCTCTCAACACCCAATAATCCAACCGCTGCAAAATGTAGTAACGAAGAAACACATGACACAATAATATTTAATCATCACGCAATATGAATAAACTAATTTCCATCACTAGGGTTTAAAGCGCATAGTTTAAGAAGAGATCCTAGTACCTAGACGATGAGGTTGGGATCTTTGTTTTCGAACTGAAACACAGAGGATGATGTATATCGAAGTGGGAAGGAGCAAGCATGATATATATATATATGGCGTTGGGCGTTGCAGTTATTTGAATCCACGACGCCGACTTAATCGGAAATCATGAGAAAGTTTTCTGATTAGGCTGACCGTCATGGTGAAATGAAATTAATTAATTCATTTCCAAAAATATTTACAAAAAAGTTGAGGATTGTGATGCCAATTGACAGAATCGTTAGATTGGTTACCGTTTACACTTGTCAATGGATGGATATTTATGCAGTGCAAGATTATTGACAGACAGACCTTCAAAATTAATTACTGATTGTAAAATAAAAGGAAATTATTAATTTTCCCTATGTATATACGATCTGTTAATAGCCATTAAAGATTTTTTTTTCTTTGTACAAAATTGGCAACTTCTTGTCCGTTTGACTCTTATGTGTTTAGTGCTTACTCTCTTTTTTTCATGACAGTGTTTAGTGTTTACTTATATATATATATATATTGTAAAGATGTTATCCAGCTAATTAAGTAATGATTTCTCCCCTTAATTGCTTATTTTGTCTCATTATTAATTATGTCAACCAATCTGTTGATTGATTTGATAATTTAGGAAAGAAATCATTAAATCATATGCTAGAGATAGAGTCTTGCACATTGATAACTGTATGATGTGTCAAATATAATTTATTTTTTAATAATTGTTGACGTTGTCATATACAGGTATTAATTTAAAGACAACGCAGAAAGAATATTAAAGCCCTGTATATGAAATATAAAAACGAAAAAATATGATGTAATTTTTTATAGCTTATATAGTTTTTTAATAATAATATAATAAATCCACGCTCTAGCTGAACACTCCCAACCACAAGAGTCACAATTTTTTTTATAGTTATTTTTCAAATTTATACAGAACATTATATCATATTTGTGTAAGTTTGGAAAATAAATATTCAAAATAGAAAACCGAATTTATTAAAAAAACTACTGATAGGAGCCGCGACATCTCTTTTATATGTTTATATCTTGAAAGGACTCAAGCTACATATATTTATTTATATATAGGAAGCAACAAAATGACATACACAAATAAATATAAATAAATACATGTTGGCCTAGGGCCCTAGGATATGCCCTAACAATACGTTTTTCTGAAAGAACTCAACCTACAAATATTTATTTATATTTATTTGTGTAAGTCATCTTCGTTTTAATTCAAGTACCATTATTTTCTTATAAAAACCTTTTACGTTGTAAACTCAGTCATAAAAAGAGATAATGTGTGTTTGGAATGGCTTATTTTTATCCAAAATGTGCTTATAATTTGTGATTCACGGTATACGAGGCAAGTATGTGAGAGGAATTTTTTCTCGGCTTGCGTAATAAGTGCGTTTTCCCTGTACAAAACGCTGAAACAAACACAGATATAGTCTCAAGTTGAAAGTGGCTTGTCAAAAAAAAAAAGGTCGAAAGTGACTTGATGATATCAAATTAAAAAAAAAAAAAAAAGCCTACTCAAATGTGACACCTGTATAAACCAATAAGTAACTTCTTTTTCTATACATTATATTATTTTTATAAGAAATAGTAGAATAGTAATTTTGTTCGGCATAACATCCATTTCAACTACTGCCATGTGTCATATCTATCATATTGTACCTAAACCATTTCAATCTACGTAGTGTGTGTATTATTATTCGTTTCCTTTGGATAGCAAAATTAAATAAAAATAATTTATGTGTGATAAGTAAATAATAATTAACATCAAGCTGTTGAATCTGATGGTATTCCTATTAAAGTTTGGAAATGTTTAGGTAAAGAGAGTGTGTTGTGGCTTACAAAATTATTTAATGAGATTTTACTATCCAAGAAAATACCGGATGAGTGGAGAAAAACACTACTATAAAAGAGAGATTTAATGGTACCCCTCTAAAGAAGTGCCACAGATATTTTCTTTTTAAAAAATATATTTAGAAGTTGTGATGCTTATTATTATAAGCGTCACAACTAGTATTAAGCTTATGTGGCACTTACTTAAATAACCGCCACGCAAGGCCTTTATCTTTGTAAAAAATAAATAAATAAATAAAGTGACGCTTGCCCTGGCCTTAATTATTTTTTTAAAAAAATATAAGTGACTTGTATGGCACTTCCTAGGCAAACACCTTCCAAGGCCAAATTGTCCTAATTTTTTTTTGTAGGAATTCAAGTAACATTGTGTGAGATTTATTAATCAACTTAAGGTTTGGAGTTAATTAAATTCATTGCTTGAATTTTAGAAATATAATATTTAAAAAATGAACTAAATATAATTGAAAATTTACAAAAAAAATCCTAAAACAAGATAAATGGAGCTAAATTGTATTTTTTTAAGGTATCAAATTATTTCTTTTGAAGGAATAGGTACAAAATGTAAAAGCAATAAATAATTACTAATATTTATTTGAGTTGAATAAAAACATTTTTTTATGAAAATTAGGATTTATCCTGTGATTATTGGAATAAGGAGAAATTTACGTAAAATAGGATTTAAATTTTGAGGACTTAATTTCAAGTCAAGATTTCCACAAACAATTAATTTCTAACTAAAAGATTTTAGTTATCTATATATTTTGGAAGATAATTTAAATTAGCAAGATGAAACAAACAATTAATAAATGGAACTCCATGATTTAATTAAATAATAACAATAATAATTATAAAAAAAGTGAGAGTGGCTTATGGCAAGGCGTCAAGGCCACATGAGGTTGGCGCCTGCATAAGGCACTCATGTGCCTTGGCGCATGCCACTGGCCTTGGCAAGATGTCTCTTAAGGTTAATGCCTTGGAAGGCACTTTCCTTGAAAGCACTTTCCAAGGCGTCGGTGCAATTTTTAAAAAAAAATAGTCTCTGCCTAATTTTTTTTCTAAATTATTTTAAAAAAAAAATCAAAGGGAAGCAATGGCGCTTACTAGGCAAGTACCAAAGCTTCCCTTAGCCTTGTATGGCCCTTGCCTAGCAAGTGCCATACAAGGTACTATAAAACAAATTGGCACCCTGCCATTATCATTTTCTCGCAAGCCGTCCAACTCCCTATTTTTCAGAACTCCATTGGTCCCCCACTCTATTGGTCCACCACCTTTCCTTATCTATTCTCCCCACTCCCCTCTTCCTATATAATGCTTTATCCCTACTCCTTTCTATTTTGATGTTGCAATGATGCCATTGTCCCTACTCCCTCCTCTCTTTAATGACGGCAAGTAGAATCTTCCTTGGTCCCCCCCCCCCACTTTTCATTTTTTCTTGTCTCCTCCTCGTGTACATTTATTCAATATTTGGTTGCCACTTCCATTATAGTACAAAGCTTGGTCTCCCACGTGTTTTTTTCCTTCTTGTCTCAGCCACCTACAGAAGCTCCCTAGCTTGAAGTCTTTTTTTTTAATACAAAAGTTTAAGTCCATACGTTTTCTTCTTCTTCTTCTTCTTTAGTTAAAATCTATCATGAATCTTATGTGTGCTCATAATTTTTTTTTCAAGTATTTACTTGAAGTGTCAACTCTGTCTTCTTAAACTTCTTATACATTGTAAGTTTTTTAATTTTTGAGCTTACAAATATAATACTACTAGTTTAATCCTCCATAGAAGTAACGTATATGGCTCAAGTTTAAGCAACTTAAATGTTGGAGTTCTTTTATGCTTGATAGATGAAGACACAATATTGCAAAGGATACCTACAAGTTTGATGATGGATCATTCTACAAATATAATAATGCTAGTTTAATCCTCCATAGAATTACATGTTGTCAATAGTAAAAAATTTGTTGTGAATGGCATTGATGAAATGGTCAAATTGGGTGGAAGTGTTATAAATGGCACGGTAGTGTAATAAATGATTGGTTTAGAACCAATTAATTTAATAAATGCCGCTGGTAGTATTTTTGTTGGCTTGTTATGGAACCAATTACTTTAACTATGATATGAAGTGTTGGTAAATATGATTTCTTTTATTGTGAGTTGTGAAAAATTATTATGATGTTGTAGGATTAATTGGTTGATTATTTGTGACTTAAAAAGGGTGTTTAATATTTGGAAAACTTCAAAGTTTAGGATGTTATGTTGCGGATTTTTTTTAAATAAATAATAGAAGATCAAAGTAATTAGTAACTGCAAGAGACAAGCAACTAACCACTTTTAAAAATAGGTTTAAGGTATAGATGGATTGAAAATAAATGTCATCTGATAGGTACTCAAGGGAATATATAGATAGGCTGAAAGAGTTTATTAGATTTGCAAGCAAGAATACAAATGATCCTAACAAAATCTTGTGTCCTTACTTATCTTGTTGTTATGGAAAGCAGATTAGTCCACTTGATTTGCTAGATTATTTAATGTGTCATGGAATTGATCAATCATATACACGATGGACAAGGCACGGTGAGATGAATGATACACGTAGTGATCGGATGCATACCATGATCAATGCTTCGCATGAGTTTGACCCAAGTATGTGTGATAAGGATGATGGTCTTCAAAAAATGCTAAATGTGGTCGAAGGGTGCTCATAAATGTCCTCAAGAATTTGAGAAGTTGAAAGGTGATGCAAAGAAACCATTATATGCCGATAGTACTAAATACACATGATTGCTAGCAATATTGAAATTCTACAACTTTAAAGCACACTATAGATTGAGTTATTCAAGTTTTACTGCACTACTTGACTTGTATAAGATATACTCCCAAAAGAAGATGTACTTCCTACCAAGACATACGAGGCAAAGCGAATACTTTTCTCTTTAAATGTAATAGGTTATAAAAAGATACATGCCTGCCCTAACGATTGCATATTGTTTCAGAATCAGTATGCAACATTAGAGAAGTGCCCTAAATGCAATGCATCTTGATATAGGAAGAAGAAATTAAAAAGTCCTTCAAAGGTCGTATGGTATTTTCCTATTATTCTGATATTCAAGCAACTGTACAATAATATGAAGATTGCCAAGCTATTAATGTGGCATGCAGATGAAAGGATTGAAGACATGAATCTTAGGCATCCTGCAGATACCCCTCAATGGCAAAAAGTTTCTCATGACCACCATGATTTCATGAATAAAGCAAGGAACCTACGCCTTATACTTTCAACTGATGGAATCAATCTCCATGGGGTTCAGAGTAGTACACACAGTAAATGGCTAGTGATATTGATAATTTATAACATTCCTTCACAGTTGGTCAAGAAACATAAGTTTATGATGTTGTCCATGTTAATTTCTGGGCCAAGACAATCTAGGAATAATATAGATGTATACTTGGCTCCTCTAATTGATGACTTGAAGTTGCTTTGGGAAGAAGGCGTCAATATGTATGATGGGTATAGGGAAGAAAGTTTCACTTTGAAAGCCATGTTGTTTGGCACAGTTAATGATTTCCTTGCTTATGGTACTTTGTCCGGATACAGCATCTAAGGATATTGTGTATGCCCTATAAGTGAAGCTGACACTCATTCCGTATGACTAGATCATAATAAGAAAAATGTCTACATAGGACATCGAAGATTCTTACCATCAAAACACATTGGAGGAAGTAGAAAAGGGCTTTCAATGGTGAGTTAGAAGAAGGTAGCCCACTAAAAATATTGACCAATGCTTACATTTTTGAAAAGGCCAAACACTTGGGTAACAATTTTGGCAAGCATTTTGCAAAATAAATTGAGACAAGCGGCTGGAAGAAGAAATCTATTTTCTTTGAACTTCTATTTTAGAAGTCCTTATATGTGAGACATTTTCTTGATGTGATGCACATAGAAAAAATATTTGGGATAGTCTAATTGGCATATTGCTCAATATGCAAGAAAAAAGCAAGGACTGTGTGAATGCGAGGTTGGATTTGGATAACTTGAGAATAAGAAAAGAGTTGGCACCAGTTGAGCAAAGGCACCGTACTTATCTACCTCTAGCGGCTTACACTCTGTTGAGGAAAAAGCAAAAGTTATTTTATAAGTTTTTGGAAGGAATTAAAGTTCCAAAAGGCTATTCTTCAAATATAAAGAACCTTGTATCAGTGAAAGAGTTGAAGCTAAAGAACCTTAAACCTTAATATTGTCATGTGCTCAAAAAAAATTTCCTACCGATTGGTATACGGTCAATCTTAACCAAAAAAGTAAGGAATACCATCACTAAACTTTGCATGTTTTTAAGTTGATTTGCAGTAAAGTGGTTGATTCAACAAAGTTACAAGATTTGCAAAGGCTGATTGTTTGTACTAATATGTGCTTGAAATATATTTTCCACGTTCATTTTTTAACATTATGGTCTATCTAACCATACACTTGGTGAAAGAGGTTCAATTGCGTTGTCCAGTATACTTGAGATAGATGTCCCCGAATAAGCGATTTATGAAAAATTTTAAAGGGTAAGTGAAAAATAGATATCGACCAAAGCATTGTATAGCTGAGTAGTATATGGTTAAAGAAGCAAGTGACTTCTATGTTGATTTTCTATCAAATATTGACCCTCTAGGGATCCCAAAGTCTCTTGCGAAGATTAGGGAAATGAACAAGTGAAAGGATTTAATAAGGATATCAATGATTGAATGGGAGCAAGCTCACTTGTATAAGTTACATAACACTGATGAGGTTGAACCGTATGTTGAAGAACATAAGGATGCTCTTCGATTGGTACATGGTGTAATACCTTAAATTTTGGGACTAGAGGCTAGGGAATAAGCCTGAATAAAGTATATTACTGAGTCTAATTTAGTAAGAGTCCCAAGAATGTATAAGAAACAGAATAACTTTTAGAAACCACACTCAAAATTGAAAGAAAAATACCTGATTCCTAGACACCATTTTTTAACATTTCAGTGCAAATTAGTCGAAAGAAAAATACCTGATTCCTTTCGGTTATATCAAAATGACATAAAACCTAACTCGGATCCAAAGGAAAAGGGAAATGGTGTCTAGAAAGAAGTAAGAAAGAGAACTAAAGAACTAATGGCACAAGAATTAATATCACCATAATCAAGGGCAAAAGAGACAATTGACACTTGATCTTAAGGTTAAAATCGGAAACTAAGGTGACGGGCTAGGATTTTCTCTTTAAAAGCAAGAGCAATCATGAGGATGAAAAAGAAAATAAACTCCCTCCCTTTATGACCACAAAAACGTCCAAAAGGGTAGAAGAGGAAGAAAGAGGGATTTTGCCAAGTGTTAACCCTTTTTGCAAGAAGACTTTGGTTAAAATTGAGCACCTTCACATGAGAGCCTTTAATTAACATTCTTTCCTCCTTTTTGAATGAGGAATTCAGTCAAGATAAGGGAAGAAGGCAAGAGAAAAGATCAATCTACTGAACCCAACCATAACTTGGTTAATTAACCAAGTTGCTTTTCAAGAAGCCATAGAATTTTGACACCTCACCTTCTCTTGCTCCCTTGGAATTAAATTTTGGTCTAGACTAAATATAGATTAGGCCCAATAAATTAACCATTTCACTCCCTTATTCGCCTTAAGTGTTAGCCAGAAAAAGAAAGAAAGGAGAGAAAATGAAAAAAAGAAGGAGAAAGAAGAAATTTGAAGAACAAGAAGCAAGGTGAGTCTTCTTGGACCATTTTCACCTTCAAGATTACCTCTCTAGCTCTTGAGGTCTTCATGAAATTTGTTCCTCTTTCTATGGTTTTAGTTTCTTGAGAAGAGGTTTTTTGTGCTATCCACAAAGTGTCAAAGTTAGAGAAATCAAGAACAAGCCTTAGAAAGTTAAAGAGGTGAGTATAAGCTTCATGTTGACCTATGTATTGTGCTGAATGGCTGAATTTTTGGGACTTGTTCTTGCTTCCTTATTTTCGATCATTTAGGATTTTTAGGATTTCATCATGCTTTGGTCATATACATGTGGTTATATAATGTTTGGGAAGCATATGAACCTAGTTTTGTGAATAAATTGTGAATTGATAATTGTTGCTTGGTGCCCTAATCTTCGGTTAGAATAGGACATGAAGAAGGAGTGTGATTTTTTTTGTTTTTGAGATCTTCAATGGATTCCTTGGAAAAAATTGTGTAGGAATAGGTTGTTGGTATGATTTTAGAAAGAATGGATTTAAAATCCAAAAACTAGAATTTGCTGCCAATTACGGTATTTTGCATGGTAGTATATATGTGTTATGTTTTTGGGTAATTAAATATTATCCAATGGCCATGAAATCTTCTAGAATGAAAGTAGACATATCAAGATTTAATTTGATAGGTCATGTGTGCCATTAGGATTAGTACCTTAAGAATTACGAATTTTTAAAGTTAGGCATTGAATCTGGAATGGATTCTGTGGCAATGAGGCTTTAGTCATAGTTTTGGAATTTTGTGGTTAGAATTGGCGTTGAGTAATATTTTTTCTAGAAAATAGACTCAAAGATTTGAATAGAACTTTGAACCACCCCAATTGGAGTTCTATAGAATTAATTATGATTTTTTAAATTGAGGTCAAATGCTAGCAGCTTTTATTTACCATGCAAATTTAAGAAAGAAAGGGCCAAATGTAATAACTATAAACTCCAAGGGTGAAAGTAAGCATATAAGGCTAAGGCAACCCTATTAGGCATTCATTTGTCATGGCTCTAATAATATGACTATGTTTAGGGCCATGAGAGGTCAAGAAAGAAGAAGAATGGAAGATGCTTCAAGCAACTCTGATGGTTGGAAGAAGAGGAAAAAAAGGAAGGTAGTAAACTTACTTAACTTGCATGTATATGATGTGTATACTTGTGTATTGATGTGTAGAATTGATTTTCTTGATTATGTGAAGCATGTATGAATGAATGAAGCTCTGTTTTTGTTTTTACTGTGGCCATAGATATGTTGTACGAAACATTGAGCATGCAAAACTTGTAATGTATTTGTAATTAATATTTACTGATATGAATCATTTAGATCTAAACAAGAACGAAGTGAGCAAAATCATGAAAACGTGACCAACATGCCATACTGGTACATAAAAGGACCAGTATTGTATGCTATGTTGGAGCAATAATTGGTAAGACCTAATCATTATTTCATATAAATATAATTTCTAAGACTCATTTTTAACTACAACTAATTTTGATATGCAGATACAAGAATCACATTCTGATGTCACACATAAACCACGGCATGATTTGTGGCTAGCCGGTTGCATGAACAAAAAAGGTGAAATTCCCAGTAAACAAGCCATAAAAGTTGCGAAATATTGTATAAGTAGTGGATTATACACACAATAAAGATTTAGCTTGACTTAAATGATTTTATTTTACTATAACTAATATTGTTGTAATTCTTTTTGTGATAGCACACAATGATGCAGGAGTAGCCAGAGTTGGTGCATTATGTTAGTCAAGACGATTTGCTCAGTAGAGCTCTTAGAGCTCCTAAGTATGATGGTCGTCTTCGAGGTATTGGTTTTGTAGTCACCTAAACATCGTTCTTCAGACCCAAAAGCAACCTAACAAAAATGAATTTGTGCAACTAAAGGAGGAGATTACTAGCTACAAGCATTAAGTAGAACAATTTAACGATCATATGCATTTGATGCAAGAGCAAAATGTGTTATTAACGGCTAAAATTGACGCCTTATTGCAATCTAGACCAGCACCAAGTCCAGCGTGTGACAGCAAAAGTGTAAGGGATAGTTTCCCCTTTACGTTAAAGTTCTCATTCCTTTGGTAATTAATTTCTTCTCTGGTTAAATTTTTATTACATTATAAATTAGTATACCTTAATATATTAACTCTATTTTTCATAGGGCAAATCGACATCCAAGTTGCATATTAATGAATCTTTTAAGCACAAAGTTGCTATAGGCATGGCCTACAACATCGACAATGATACACTGCATAATTCACCATTGCCTGCGAACACACTCCAAGTACGGGTTGACGTATGCATAAATGAAGATGCCCTCTTAACAATCCCTTCTCAGGATGAAGAAACAATGGTGAAAGATGTTGTCAGTGGTTATGTTGCATGGCCAATAGGTCTGATTGAGTAATTTCAAAAGGTAGTTAATTTACAATTCCTTCTACTTTTTCTATGCACTTCCTTCTAAAACTATATGATTTAATTTTATGATTTTTTAGGTTGTTGCTCATCCTAAAGGAAAACGAATTAAAGGGCATGGGATGAACTTAAAGTGTTCAATAACCCAACCAAAGTCCCAACCCTCAACCAGCAACCGAAGCAACAAATAAATAGGCTCATATCACCAACAATTGACATCAATGGCACTAGATTTGATCCACCAAGGAGGTCATTCAATATGTTTCAACATCAATATCTATAATACAAATATAACTGATCATGTCGATGGTAGTGTGCTAAATGAAGTGCTTAGTCTTGGATTGTTTAACACTTTATTCTCTAACCCAATCATATGAGTTTTTACACAATAAGTCCGAACCACCTTCATAAGATAGTTTCTACTCCCAACTTCAAGATAGGATTTGAACCTATAGTTGAGTGTGTTTTTCTGAAAATTTCAAAATCTTTTGGAAGCATTTTTTACTGGTTCACAACTTTGTTATTACTCATTGAATCTCATGTTTTCTTTCAATTCAATCAAAGCAATTCTCCACTCTATTCATTTCTATCAGAGTGTATGCTCTTATTCGCAGAATGTTTGTTAACTAATAGGCTCATACCATACAACTACCCATTCCTAGTTCATTTATCACGCTTAGGAAATTCAATTCATTTGTCATGCAGTGATATATAATTAATCACTTAAACATCAATTACACAACGGTACAACACAAATAATTCTTCTCTTCTTCATTGCAACTTCTTCTAGCACAACGTCTTGCACTCCCCTTTTGTGCTCAACTGCCTGTATGGTTGGTTGAGGGAGGGTAAGATTCAGGGGAATCTCAGTAGCAAATAATACCACTATGCATGCAAGATATTTACTTAACGTATGACATGCTTGCCTTACATAATTACAAGCCAACATATTGATATATTTGCATGCTCAATGTTACAACATACTCGTGGTCATAGTATAAATGTAAACAGAGCTTCAATCATTCAATCAAGCTCAACACAATTAGGAAAAGAAATAGCATAGATCAATGCACAAGCAAATATATCAATTACATGTAGATTAGGTAAGTTATATTACCTTTTATCTCTGAGTCCTTCTCTAGTTCCCTTTTCTTCCAACCATTGTAGTTGCTTAGAAATCCTTTCATTTCTCTTCCTTGACATCTCATGGCCCTAGATAGATATCCACATCATTAGAGTCATGAAAAAATGAATATCCTATATGGCTACATTAGCCTCTAGGACGTGTCTCTTATCTTTGGACCCACACTTGTCTCATATTACCTCAATTACCACAAATTCATGGGTCCACCTAAACTACCAGATTTATTAATCAAATTTGAAAATTCATATCTTAATCTAGGGAACTCCAATTGAGGTGGTTCTAACTCCTACTTAAAAGCTCTTTAAGTCTAATTTAAGGGAAAAATATCTCCCACAGCCACTTACATGCACACAATTCTAGAATCCACAATCAATCCTTACTACTAGAAACATCATTCCAGATTCAATGCCTAAATTTAACAAATCATATCTCCTAATATACTGACCCAAATGCCACATATTATATATCAATTTAAAGCTCATCATGTCTAGTTTAAATCTAGAAAATATCATCATCACCATCAGACAAGGTTTGACTATTAAAATTTTTGTCACAAGAAATCTGCCAGTAAAAAATGCAACTTTGGCAACACTATATCACAAGTAACTTAAATTCCAAATTTTAGAGTCTTTAATCCAAACCACCCATAATCATAGCTAAGGTTTTCCTACACCATTTTTTGTGTAGAATCCATTGGTGACATCAAAAATGCCAAAATCACACTCCTTCTTTGTGTTGTGGTTTTGGCCGAACCAGCACCCAAACTAACAAGTAAAATTGAAATTTAAACTACCAACTGGCCAAATATCATCATGAAACACCAATATCATCATATTCAAGCTTAAATCAACATTAGCCCCCCAAAAATCCCTCTTGGCCAAACCCTTGGGCAGCCTAGAGGTCTAAGAAAACTCAATAAAACCACAACATTACCCCTTCGTGATTCAACAATTGGTTCAGAATTCCGGCAACACTTTGGCCAACTAGATGGCATAAAACACCTCTGATTAGAAAATTTAGACCATAGAAAGAAAGCTCTTAGTGTGTAGAACACTGTTTATGAAGGGCTTACTGGTAAAAAATGATGTTACTAGGTTGGAATCGGCTCTAGAACTTCAGAATTTTTACTATTCCTCTTCCTTCTCTTGTCTTTCTATTTCTCTTGAGTTTTTGCTATTTTCCTCTTCTTTCTTGGTGCTGGCCTAATTGTTTAAAGGGAAGGGAAGGGTTGGATTTTATGCCATGTGTCTTGTCTTTTGATCTAATCGTTCCTTAGAGTGACAAGTGTCCTTTAAGCATAATCCTTTCTCTTTTTCTCTCTCCTCTTAGGCATCCATTTGTGCCTGGGGAAGGGAAGTCCAATGAATTCCCTTGACTCCCATGTTCTGTGTTTGATAAAGTCAAGTACATGTCCAGACCGAAGACTGGTAGATTCCCCAGACTCAGAGGCTGGGTGGCACCTTTTCAAAGTGCCAACTCAAAAGCCAAAAAGTGACCCTCATCATTAACGGACACATGGTGCATCCTGAGTGAGCCAACACAAAAGTAGAAAAAGAAAGTGTCATGATTAGGGACACATGTTACCTTCCTATGGTGCCAATCAAAAAGTAGTATCATCATTCGTCATCCTTACTTGCTTTATTAAAGCTACTTTATCGGTGTTTACTCAAGATCTTACTATGCTCTTCCCTAAATGATATTCAAGATTTACTTAGGACTGCATCACGTACACCGAAGCCTATCAAATGGCGCTATAAGTACCCATGTCCCATAAGATAGTGCCAAGTGCCCTTCTGCCCCCAAGGGCACCATATGTACTCAAGTGCATGCGTCGGTCTATTTTTCCGACTAACTAAAACCTCAGAGCCCTCATATAATTGAGAAAATCATTATCTACCACAATATAGTCCCCAGAAATCATTCTACTTCCTGAATATTCTTGGGACTCTTACTAAACTCGGTCCTGGTAGTCTGTGTAACCCCCTTGCCGTAATTATATCCGAAATATGCTATTAAAGTGAAATAGAGACCAATAATTATCAAAACTAAATTTCAATCACATATATCAGATGGGGTTTTCACAAATACCTTTTGAAATCATTTATAACCTGGTCTCACATTCACATTCTGAATATAATTACTACATGAAGAAAAATCACATTTAAATATATCAGAGTACGCAATGTAATAATCCCGGCAATCCTGAGTTTCATATATTAATCAATCTTTACAAGGCATATTCGTCCAATACAATATCTCATGCGAGGATTACTCAATCTATCTCATATACATAATCGAATCCCCATCCACATATATACAACCAAATCCAAATACATAATACTCCCATCTATGATAAACAAGTACTGAATCTTCAACCCGAAGGAAGTCCTTGTCGCCCTTGGTGCCTGCTCCATCCTCAATCCAATACCCTGTCTGAAAAGGTTAGTAGGGGAGGGTGAGATTCTAGAGAATCTCAGTAGGAAAACAATACCAATATGCATGTACGATAAATGTTTAATGCATGACATGCTTGCATCACATAACTCATGCTAACACAATGACAAATTTGTAAGCTCAATGCTTTAAACAACATACTGATGGCCATAGCATAAATTGAAACATAGCTTCAAATTACACATAATCATGCAAAGCAAAGACATGCACCAATAAACTAACACAAATATCAAATATATGCAAAAGAGATATGTTCCCTACACTAGTCCTTCCACGTAAGCTCCAGCTCCGGCTGCTCATGATAAAGGCGAACACCAACTATAACCAAAACAAGGACATATGGTTAATCCCTTTTTCCAATTCCTTAACTTTCAAACACTTAAGTTGGTTATCAATTATTACCTTTAGGTGGCTACTCAAAGCCTAAACACAAGCCTAAAGGGTTGGGAGAAACTTGACCAAAGACCATCTTTCGAACCCTTGAAACCCTATTTTTTGCTTCATCACTCGAGTGATGAATGGCGCACTCGAGTGATGGACAACTCATACCTGAGTGAGGATGGCTCACTCATGCGAGTGCTAAGCACAACTAGAGACAGAAAATACCCACAGCACTCAAGCATCCAATATAGCACTCGAGTGATGACCTCATACTCACCTAAGTTCCACCGAGTGAGGCTCAAGAAGTGACCACTCGAGAGGCACAAAAAACCCAGAGCCAGAAGTGCACTCGAGCACTAACTCTGGCACTCGAGTGATGCCATAACACTTGTGAGTGTTAGCTCACACTCTTGACAAACCAACTTCGAGTGACAACCCAAGAAGTGGCTCTTAGTGCAAAAGCACATGATCACTCGAGTGAGACCACCTTTACTCAAGTAATAACCCACATCACTTGCAGGTGAGGAAATGCACTCTTACTTCTTCCATGAACAAGTGCAACCAAAATCGAAGGGGAAAGGGAAAATATGATGCTGTACTCAAGTGAGACCCTTATTCACTAGAGTGAGGCTTTATCAGAAGCTAGAATGCAGCAGATATCAGAATTTTCCTTAACTTAACCAATATGTTTCTAATGGTCCCAAAACTCTTACACAAAGCTACTCCCACATAATTTCACACAAGGAACACATTGGAAACCTCAAAACAACCAAAATTATATCACAATGACATTTTCCCCGTTGATCACACTTATCACACATAATACCCAAATTCCACAACTTTTACTCCCAATGAATCCACTCAATTCTAATGGCATCAAAACACACTATGACACCATTTTAACCACAATACTCATTCAAATCATTCATTTCACAATTATATCAAAATCAAGGCAAATTCCACAAATCACAAGGTTCAACCAAAAATCACAAAACTTAGATCAAAAGGGTATAAATACTCACCTCTTCCTCTTTCCCAAGCCAAATCCTTGATTCTTCATCCTTCAAATTCCTCAAACTCTCAAAACACCTTCTTTCACAAATCTAAAACCATATCAATGAAATTTTTATTACCATGAACAACTTTAAAGAAAGGTATTTAAGCTAAAGAGGACAAGAAGCTAACCAACAACCCATCTTTCATTTTCTCTTTCTTCCTTCAAGCATGGCGCCAATGGAGGCTTGGAAGAGAGAAAAGGAGATAAGATTTTTGGGGAAAAGAGGCTATTTGGATGACCTAGAAGGAAAGTGAGGAGAGAGGGAAGAGCTTTTGAAACTTTGACAAATCTAATGATCCATATTGTGATACTTGTCACCATCTCAACACACCTCCCATGAGCTCACATATACACATGCATATGGGATTCCACCCCTTTGATCTCTACACAAATCAATCATAACCATTGATCTTCAAGTTACCAATGAGTTTCCTTTTCGACAACTGATCAATAGGCCGACAACTTTTACCGTTTTGCCCCTGATTATGGTAATTCACACTGAATCACCACCAAACACATTTTCTCATTCTTCTAGCCATAATATACGCCCTCCTTATATTTAAAGTCAATTTAGATGTTAATCCACAATTGAACTTAAATACAGGGTTTTGACACTGCTCATAACACATTCGAATCTTAAAGCATATCACATACTCCAAAGGTGGTCATTTATAAATAATCACACCCACTTTTAAAGTCATAATCCCTTAATCGAATTTGGGATCCTACTAAACCAGGGCTTAGCAGTCCACTTAATCCTGGCTTATTCTCCATCCTCAAGTCTCAAAATTCGAGGTATTACATTTCTCCCCCCGTTCAAATAAATTTCGTCCTTAAAATTGTCATATCACATAATGTGAAAGTGAATACAGTGAGTGATCACTTCCATTACGGAGTGTTTATCACTTTCTCATCACTTCCAGATCACTTGCACAAATTTGTAAGTGTTTATGGATCATTCGAGTAATCTTCTTTATTTGAAGTAATTTGAGAGTAATCAAGGAGTGAATCTCAAACCATGTTTTATCACTCGAGTGTTTTTACCTTATCACTCAAGTGATTAGTTAAATCAAGATGAGGAAATCTGCATCACTCGAGTAGTTTATGTAACCCCCTGACTTTAAACACGTAATTATAATTCGATAACACATATTTAAATCGGATTAGAGACCATTGGATGCTTTAACCTCGTTTTAAACTTTCTGTCTCACAGTAAAATTTTTACAAAACTTTCAAAACTCTTTTTCCCATCCAGGTCTTAATTTCAATATGCGAATATAATTACCTGTGCAGTTAATATACATTCAATCATATCAGAGTGTATAACCGCATCCCCGGCAACTCCCGGGTTCTATGCATAAAAACCTGAAGGTTTATAAGTATACACTAGGGGATTACACAACCAAAATCGAATGTAGTATTCCTGATTCAGAATATACAGTAATCCCGAGTTCAAAATACATAACCAACATTTACAATTCAATTATATACCCCCAAGGGTCCTAATTGCTCCGGGTTGGCCGCTTCTCCTTTGAGCCACACGCCCTGTCTGAAATGTTAGTCATAGGAAAGAATGAGATTCGAGAGAATCTTAGTAGTAACAAACCACTCACACAATGCATAAACACAAAGCATGTACATAAATCACAAACAGCAACAGCAGCAGCAATTCACAGATACATGGTTTTCACCACAAACGACAGCACTCACGGCTGTATACACAATACGACAGCTCTTGCTGTAATCAACATCACGACAGCTTACGCTGTAATCACAATAACGACAGCTTACGCTGTAAACTACAGCTTACGCTGTAAACGACAGCTATCACCAGCTGTAACCGTAGCAGCATCAGAAATCATCATAAAACAGTGATACAACACACATACAGTGCATTACACAAAGTATAAGAGAGTGAGAGTCACTACCTTATCCTTTCCTGACGTCCTTCAGCGCAGTTGGCTCACGAGGGCGTCAAATATCAAAGCCTATAAACAAAATCAAGAATGGTGGATTAATTTCCTACCCCTAATTCCTACTTTCAAACACTTAGAATAGGTTCCATATGAGTCTATAATGAAAATTTACAAAAATACCCCCGGGGACCCGGCCTGGGCCCGCTGTACCCGGTCCGGTTGCACTTTTTCCGAAATTCTAATCTGGGCTATCCTAACATATTTCCGCCCAAGGAATCCATTTCCGTACTCGGAATTATCAAATTCAATGTTAAATTACAAATTTACCCTTGGCAGCCCCACTTTAAGGGTTTTAGGGGCATTTTCCTAATTATGCTTTTTCGGCCTTTTCCGAAAAAGTGACCAACTGTAACCCCACCTAATTTTCGCCCCTGAACTCAATGGAACCATAAAATCATTGAAAATCCAACTCTAAGACCCATTTCTAGAGCTGGCCAAAATTTATGAGTTCTCCGGGGAAAATTGTGGTTTTACGATTTCGGCTCCGTAAACGCGTTCCTTTCTACTCCTAACCACTTTATTAACCATTACATTAGGTTACAACTAACATTAAGACCCAATTTGGGCAGCATAACCCCTAGGCCATATCATTTCCAAACTTTAAAACCGATGGCAATCCGGTGAAATTTCACCGATTAAATTGCCCACAGCAACCAGAATAAGCAATATATGAAAGTTTGGAAGTTACCTCAAGCTCCCACAAGCTTTTCCCAAATATGGCTGAACCCTAGCCTATTTGAACAATGAAATTCCTTGCTTCAAAACCTTAATTCACATAGAGGAATAGCTTAGGAGGAGGATTATACACATTAGGTACGCATTCACTGAAGAAATCGACCTACCTTGTGAGATTTCTCCTTCCTTCTCTCTATTTTTCTCCAAGCTCTCTCTCACGTTTTTTCCTCTTGCTTCAGCTGAAAATGGCGTGAAATGGCTGAAGAAGATGAGCAATTTGATTAATAATCCATGCTGACATCATCTTTTAATGAGTTGATGTCATAATTCCTTATTTTCCCATTTTCGGATTTGTTGGCAGATTTTTCTGACCGAACTTTGATAAATCATAACTAATTCTAGAAAAATCGAATTGGAGTGATTCCAAAGCCTATATAACCCTTTTTGAGTGTAGTTTTAAGGAAAAATATAGAATCTATCTGCAAGGAATCACAAAATTCCCAGAATTTCAATATTTGCATACTGTTCCAGAAAATAATTAATTTCGCTGTGCAAACTTCAAAAATCCAAAACTCTTAGGTCACAAATCAAATGATACAAATCATATGTCCATTTTGAAGCTTGACATGTGAACTTTAAGAATGGAAAATTTCAGAATTTTTAGACACCATTTGCCTATTTAAAACGTCCATACAAATCGACTGCCCTGTACAGAGTTTCAATGGACAGAGTTTCCAACTTTTGCACAATTGTTCCCAATAGTTCCAATTTCACAATAAACACTCTCCCCACATGAATTTTCACAAGGAAGCCATTGGAATCATTAAAACATCCAAATTCCCATCACCCATTCTCCAAAAGTGTTTATTCAACAATAATTACAGTCACTTTTGAAGTCATTAGCCCTTAATCGCTTTTTGGGATATTACAGTTTACCATTTCACTTAAGTGATATGACTTTCAAAGTATATCACTCTAGTGATTTCTCAAGTTCACTCGAGGGATCTGATTCTCAAGACATATTACTCAAGTGATTTCTGTTGATCACTCAAGTGATCTGCTTCTCAAGCAGTGTCACACAAGTGATCTCACTTGATCACTTAAGTGATCTATTTCTTTCCACATATTAGATAACCATTACCTGGAATACTCGAGTACTTACCCATTACTCTGAGTGATCTTGTTCCTTTTTGCATTCACTTATAATTTTTCTGGAAGTCACCTACAAGTGATGTTATCACTTGAGTGGTTACCAATTCACTCAAGTGATTTGTTCAAGAAATATTATCATAGAGTTTGATCACTATGAAATAACTGAGAAATTTCCTAGAAAGAACTTCATCACTCATGTGTTTAACCAAGATCACTCGAGTGATCTTTCACTAGTTACTGAATTGAAGTTTAATCTTAATATTTCACCATGAAATTCAATCTTATTCTTTTCAAAAGGATTTAAACATTTCTTAAATCTATTTAATCAAGATTTGTTATCATCAAAATATTATAAGAAGTAACATTCCCCCCTTTTTGATGATGGCAAAATTTATGAATTTGAATTGTGATAAAGTGATCAAACATCGGTAAAGACTTAAATAAACCTTTTTCACAGTATATGAAGTAGATAAGAAGATCTTGATTCAAAATGCACAGTTAGCTTAGAATTTACATAATTTCATTGATGATGGATAAGTATATATAAGAAGCTACAATGTATATCAGAAGTGAGAGCATGTAAGTACAAATCATAACATATAACAATGACAAAAGCAAAAGCATATCAGAAGCTATGTTAAGGATCCCAGGCTCCTTAGGGCTTTTCTCCCCCTTTTGTCATCATCAAGAGGTGAAAGGGGGACAGGGAAAGTGATGTCATATGAAGAGAAATGTGGTGGTAGATTGACTCTAAGAGGAGCAGGTGGACGAGAAGGATTAGGGTTATCTGAGTAATAAGGTGGTATGTAAAGAACCATGGCAGTAAGAGGATCAATAGGTGCAGATGTATGATCAGGAGAGGAGGAATATGTTAGGGAATAAGATGTGAAGTTAGGGGAAGAGGGCAAAGTAGGTGCTAGCTCAAAAACAGGTTTGAGATCATATTCTAGAGCACCAATAGTGGCCATAGTGTCTATAATCTCAATCTCTTTAATATGTGAGCTAAAGCCATAATGGTGGGATTGAGCAGGAGATTAATGGAATGGTGACTAGAGGACAGGGTCTTCTTTAAGAAGATCACCAGTGGGAATGGGATAAGAGATGGGTGTGGTAAAAAAAGGATAAATGGTGGTGTCAAGAAAAGGTGTGGTGTTTGGTGCAGTGGATAAAGAAGGAGTTGAAGGGGTGACAAAAGGAAAAGAAGTGGTAGCAGAGGAAGGCTCGGGGAATGGAATGCTAAGGTAGGGTCCTCATAATCTCCTCTATCTTCAGTATACGGTTGGCCTAAACTTCCTGGAGGTCAAATAAGATCTTGAAGTTATGGTTGACAGCCACCACTAATACTCTGACTTGGTAATCTACTTTCTTAATCAAGTAAGTATTGGATTTCTTCAGTTCTGAAATAGCATCCTGCAAAGAGTCCTAAGTATAGGTCTAGAGAGAGGCTCCTATGAATGAGGGTTCTGGTGATCCTACTCTAAAGGATTGGTCCTCAGCTACCCTTAGAGGTAAAGGCTTCTCCATTTTTCTTGCTCTTGCTTTTTTGTCTGGCCTGTGGAGGGGAGTGTTTACTCTAAGCTACTCTAGTAACTGTAAGGGGTACTGAGATCCCTATACTTCCTAAATGGATCTTTCCAAACTTAGGAATCCTCATTATTTCTCCTCTTGGAATCAAATGCCATATGTGGTGTAGAGAGAGAATCAAGGATACAAGCTGAGGGTAAGGAATGGTAGTGGTCATAATGGAGTGAACCCTGAATCTTCTCATCTCCTGAAAGATCAGGTCACCCATTTCTCTCTGCTCCTGAGTTACTATAAAAGCCATCATATAAAGATCCTCCCAGTGATATGTGTGAAATTTTTTGCCTTATTTACTATACTCTGGGAGTATATAAGAATAAGACCATTTGTATATCACTCAGGGTAGGAGATGTATATAGTAAAGTCCTAGTGAGTTCTCCTATCCCAAAGATCTTAGAAAGCTCATGAAGATGGTAATCCTTAGGAGATCCACCAAGAACATCCTCTATACTAAGGAAAGTATTTATCAAATCTCCAGATAACAGAATCTTTTGATTCCTTATAGTTGTCTCTATTTTTTCTTTAATGACATTTCCTTGGCTATCATAAATATCAACAATCTTCATGTTAAAGTAGAAGGCCTTGACAACTAGAGGATTGTATGCTATTCTTAAATGTGCCCCTAAAATCACCTCAGCAATGTCAGAATATTTGGTCATAGAGAGAGATAGAGAGTCTAAGTCCTAGTACTAGTAACAAGCACTAGGAATATCCTCTGAAGTGGCAAATCTTGCTTCTGTTACCTCAAAGCTTAGTCAGGAATAGTCAATTCTTAAGAATTCATGCTATAGTCAAGCCATAAGGAGTCAATCTAAACACAGAGCCTCTACCTCTACTTAACCTTTAATTTCATTGCCTGAGGATTCAGGCACTCTGAACAATTAATAACTCAACTAGGTTCACATACACAATAGGGCAGAATTGTCTCTTTGCATAATCTAAATTAAATACAATTTGGCTGGTTTCCTTCAATTCACTAGTCTATCAAACCTCTCATGTCTCTTCCCAAATCTCCAAACTCAGAAAAGGCATCGGTGTCTCTTTCCAGATATAATTTTCCTTTCCCTTCCAGAGTGCTTTTTGATATTCATCTAGTCTCTCTAGGTTCTTGTATCACTATCCCTTTTGCTTTTAGTGGAGCTACCAGAGGATCATTTTCTCTAACTTTGGTTTAAACTTAGGATTCTTGACCTTTTTGGGTTTCTTGGATAGAAGAAGAGGAGACGGTGAGTCCCAATCAATATTAGGTTTTTTTGTTCTTGCCATGGCCAGAAATAGAAGGAGGAGGAGGAAATAGTGGAAGATTTAGGGATATAGAGTGAGAACTGTGAGGTTCGAGCAGTCACTTCATTTTCTTCACTCGACCTTATATGCCCTAATCTCTTTGGTAGTGATATCTGTCACTCTCTAATCAAGCTCACCGGAAAGGTTGTATGAGAAGGGTCGAGGGAAATCAAACTGATATAGCTTCTGACATACCTTTTCACTTGAGTGATTTACTAAGTTACTTGAGTGATTTCTATAGGACCCGAATCACTCGAATGAACATGCTAGATACCACTGCCTTTGTGACTCAAATCATTTAAGGAAATCACATGCTATAAAAATTGATCTTGAGTGCTCTATTTCTACATTGAAAATAGGGGTAAACAGAGCATCATTCACTTGGATTATTCACTCAAGTGAACTGAAAGTGAAAATGAATACTAGAGTGATAATAAAATTCACTCAAGTGACAAGGCCACAAACAGTTCATAAAAGGAGATCACTCAAGTGACTCTTAAAATCAAACAAGTTTTATCATAAGATACTCATATGAAAATCTCTGTTTATATACCACTGCATTTAGATTTACTTATAGTTCATTGGGATTTACCATTCCCAATTCTCTCTTATATACAAAAATTGATCTTTTGCCAATGGTTTGGTGAAGATGTTAGCTAACTAGAGATGAGTCGAAATGAAAACTACTTTCACATCCTTCTTTTAAACATGATCTCGTATGAAGTGGTGTCTCACATCAATATGCTTGGTTCTTAAGTGTTGAACTGGATTCTTTGCAAAGCTTATCATACCGATATTTTCAAAGTAGATAGGTATCTCCTTCAAGTGAATTCCAGGGTCTTGAAGCTATTGCTTTAGCCAGAGCACTTGTACACAACAACTTGAAGTAGCAACATATTCAATTTCCATAGAAGATAATGATATTGTATTCTCTTTTTGCTGAACCATGACACCAATGAACCTCCAAGAAAATGACATTGTCCACTGGTACTCTTTCTATCTGTTTTGTAACCTTCGTGGTCAAAATCAGAGTATGCATAAGATACTCATTTCATCTCTTGGGATACTAGATGCCTAATTCAGATGTGTTAGCAAGATATATGAAGATTCTTTTAATTGTCTTAGCATGTAATTCCTTTGGAGATGACAAATTTCTTGCACACATTCCAATACTGAATTGGATGTGAGGTCTACTACTGGCCCTTTTGGAATGTGATGATAGAGTAATGTGTGGAATTGATTAATTTCCATCCACTTATAAGACTTGACCAAAATGTGAGAAAGAATTGAGAGAAGGTGAGGTATCAAAATTTTGTGGCTTCTTGCATAAAGTACTTGGTTAATTAACCAAGTGTGGGTTGGATTAGATGATGGATATTTTCCCCTTTCCTCTCCTATCTTAACTAGACCAAAAATCATGCTTAAAGCATAGGAAAATTCGTTGACTAAATTGGCCTTAAATCTTGCTTTTTGGTCAAACTTTCCAAGTTGTACCATCTTGCAAGACTTATTGACTTTTTCTTCTTCTCTTCTTTCCTTTTGCTTTTTGGCTTAGCCAATGACTATATAATGTCTTTACTTAAATTTTCTTTCTTCCCTTTGAGTCTTTGACCAAATTGCTCTAACAAAAAGGAAGAAAGAATGTGGACTAATTACCTATTAGAGTAAGGGTTTAAGTTGACCAAAGTCGACTTGTAAAATGCTTTGAAACTTTAACCAACTCTTCCATTCTTTCATTTGTGCCCTTGGACATTTTTAATATCATGAGGGAAGGGAGTTAATTTGCTTTTTCAACCTCATGATTACTCTTGCTTTTCAAGGACAAATTTTAGCCCTTCATTTTGTCTTCCAATTTTAACCGCAAGATCAAGTGGCAATTGTCTCTTTTGCCCTTGATCATGATAATATTAATTGTTTTGCCATTAGTTCTCTTCTTTCTTTTTATTTGTCTTCCTTTCTTCTTCCAAGACACCATTTCTTCTTCTTTTTGGATCTAAGTTAGGCCTTAGATCATATTTGACTTTAGATAAAGGAGTTGGGTATTTTCCTTTGACTATTTGAAACTAAATCATAACTTTAGTTCCCAAATTAGTCTCTAAAAGTCATTATGGCTCTTGGACACTCTTGGGACTCTTCCCGAACTAGGTTTAATAGTCCCCTTAATATAGGCTTATTCTCAAGCCTCTAGTCCCAAAATTCAAGATATTACAACTTTCCCCTGTTCAATAAATTTCATCTTCAAAATTTTAAACATCATATAGTTTTAACTATACCTCAAGGAATCCCTTCTTATCACTTAATCTATCCCTTTCCATGAGCGTGCAACAAAGATCGTCATATTATCAACAAAGATCTCAGATAGTATTCAGCAATCATCAGAACACATTCTCTGGACTCATTAGTCCAATATCACAGCGCTAGGCAACAACCACAGCGTTAGGCATACAGGACTTACAGCCCAGGGCCTCCACCCCGTGCAAGATACACATCGAGTATTACTGTCGTCCAGCGACCTAGGGCCTCTGCCCTATGCAAACTTGTATCTACTCATCACAATCTAGATGTATAACAATCTGTCGGCCTAACGAAACACCGGTTCAATAAGTCTTATAACTTCAGGACATGTAGTACAACATCTATACAGTCTACTAGGAACTTTGAATACATTCCAGGCTCCACCTCTTACTGCTCAAGCCACTCATACATTCATGTAATGTTCACGAAGCATAGAAAACAAACCATCCAACATCATTCAGTCAATCAACATTCAACAATCACAGGACAAACAATCCATTGGGTAATCACAAGACACACTATCCATTATCAATTATCCAGGTAGCCTGCAAGGTCTTATAGCCTATGGAATCACCTCTATGACATAAGCACATCGGGACTTATGGCCTCGAGCATTTTCCCATCTACTACCAGATATTCATTAGGTCTTATAGCCCAGGGTAACTCCCCATACAAGGTGCACTTAAGGGCCTTCTGCATTAAGCCTACCTGGCTCAAGCCATGCATTTAGGGTAACGCCCTATTCTGCCACCCAGGGTAACTCCCTGTGCAACATGTACTTACGGGATTTATTGCCTTGGGACTAACTGTCCCATCATTCTTAGGCTTTACAACCTTTTCAGGATACTACTTGGAATCTTATGCATCAAGTCACTACTCATAATCTCAAATTATGATTGCATCGCAGGTCTTACGGCCCAGGGATACACCTCATGCACAAGTGCATTTTCTAGTCTTATAGCCTTGATCTGGATGCCAATTAGGTCCTACAGCCTAAGGACACACTGGCCCAGTAGGTCTTGCTACCTTGGGCCTACTGCCCATCAAGTCTTATAACCTAAGGACACATTGGTTCAATAGGTCTTACTGCCCACCGTATATTTATAACATCACGCTATGATACTTAGACTTTCTTATATATCTGTTATTTTTAATTTAATTTAGGGCATGTTTGATTCAACCCCATTGCAGGTGTGTAATGGTAATCCTCATTACATTACCATAGATGGACCGTTTGGTTGGGCTTAGTGATGGTAAAAGAGATTGCACTTATAAAAGTAATTGCACATTTTTTGGTAATCCTCATTCATGGGGGGACCCTATGAATCCTCATTACTGGTGTGTAATTCATTTTGAAATGTTACTTTTGCCCTCAATATCAAATGTGAAAAGACAACACATACCCTCCAAAAATAAAATATATCCTATATATAGACAAAATCACAAACCCTTAACCCCATATCTGTAAAAACGCCATCTTCATTTCATCGGACTTATCTCCCCTCTCCTTTTCCCTCAACTCCTTGCCAAAAACTAATGCAGGCAATGGCATCCCCCCCAATTAACGTCCATGAACCAGTGAAGTCTGAAGGATCCTTTCTTAAACCTTGGAAAAATGTTAAAAACGACGATAGTCCCTCGTCTTTCCAGTCACTCCCAGAGGACTCAACATTCTGCCTTCTACTCCGCACGCTTTTATAAAAAGCATTGAAATAAAGCCTTCCCCCAATTTTCTTGTTATGTTACTCACTCAATGCAAATAAGTCCAAATTAAACACCAGACCATATCTAAGTAGCAATAGCATTGCAATCAAACACCAAATATTTAATTGCATTTGAAAGACATACTGATCATTATTTGAGATATTAATTCTTAACACAAATGGATGAAGAATGTGCAAAAATTCTCATAAAAACATTCATGCAAAGGAGAGTCACGTTTTTTCGAGTTTTTATTTTCCATCCCTCCACCATGCTCATCCTCTGCCATCATTGTCCCCTCAGCCGTGCTCATCCTCCGCCTATGTGAGAGGAAAGGTTGCTACTAATAAGGTTTAGGGCGATTGTCGAAGAAGCAGGCGTCTCAAGAAGGGGGCTGTGAATTATTTTTAAGGGTAAAGTCGTCTTTTTAATATATATTAATTTTAAATCATTATTATAAAATAACTCATTGCACCCCTTTAAAAGAACATACCAAACATCATCCCTATAATTAGTATTGCGTTGCATTGCACTGCACTACTGGTAGTAATGGGGTTGAACGAACCGGGCCCTTAGTTCATTTAGTTTATTCTTAACTAAATTTGTTAGTAGTGCCAGTTGAACTTAGGCTTTCTTATATATATATATACACACACACACGTTTGGTCTACAGAAAATACAATGCACACTTTATTTTCTCAGTTTCATATATTTCTGATTTCACCCCCCCCCCCCACACACACTCATCTCTCGTCTTCTTCAAGAGCTTCCCCTTCTTCTTCCACATATTCCCTTCTGTCCTAAGAAGAAAGACAATCTTCAATTTTAAATTTGGAAGATAAAAATGTTTGATGGCAAAGGATATGTCCTTTGTTTCAGTTCTTAGTTAAGTTGAAGTGTTCTGTTTGGAAGAAATAGAACTAGATTAGCCATCCCTTGTCCTCTGCTTCAGCATTGGGAAAGCAGCAATGCATGGCAGCTAGCCGAAACATTTGTTTATTTGTATGTTATTAAGCATTCTCTCCTCCTCTGTACTAGGAGGAGGCTGTGAATATTGTAAATCTCTATTGTCTCTAGCTGTTTCTTTCTTGTCGTTATGAAATAATTTTATTCATTTTAACTTTTGCTTTTGATAGAAAACCCTTTTTTTAAGTTATATGAAACTATAGTTGTTTATATATAATTAATTTCCTAAGTTCTTCTATGAGAATGTGCTATTTCATATCTGGTTTTGAAAAAAAAATTAAAGCTAATTCTAAAGTTATACGATTGATTATATTTTTTTTGAGAGCATATGATGGTAAGATTAAAACTGGATTTAGGCTTTGTTTTTTTAACTATTTTGATCCCTAACATATCAGTTTCTAGATGGAAATATTTTCTGGGAAAAATCCTGGTGACGTCATGGCCATCATCATTTGTGACAGGTTATTGTGAATAGACTGATCTTCTAAGTTCTAACAATAAATCATTAGCAAACACCGTTTGATTCAACTAGGAAAATGCAATCTGGATCAGCTCTTATTTTATGTATGGAAACTTGAATTTTGTTGCTTCAATTGATTATTTCACTTTTGGTTTATTCTAAGAACTACTTAATTGGACGTTTTCTTCTTAAACATATCCTTGGTCATCTTTGAAAAGTTTAATGTTGATATGGATCACTACAAACAAGTTGAAAGAACGGGTGTAAATATTGTGTGTGAATGTGTTAAAGGAATAAGTCTCGTATAATTTAAGATTGAAAGTGTCCAAGTATATAATTAAATATGAGCATGAGTTAATAAAAAAGTTGATAAGAGGAGTCATTGAACTGACCATTGGAGATGACTGTTAGAGTTTTGATTCATCAGTTTTAATGATATGTAAAAGGTTTTATTACATTAAATCGTCATTGACACTTATTTTATGACTGTTATTTTAATTGTCATTAAACCTTCTTTGATAGCCATTATTGCTCCTCAACGATGACATGATTTATACCTATAAAAGGCAATGTACGGAGGAAGGTCAGGGATTGAGGCTAGATGACCGAGTTGGGTGACACTGAGCTTTATCCCCAAGCTCTTCTTCTCTCTCTTCTTTTAAGTTACACTGTTACCTTTCTGCTGTTTTGTCACCCTACTTTCTTCATAAAGGGTTCATTTTATCTTAGGGAGTGCTGCTTTCTAATTTATTAGGGGATTGTGGAATATCTCTTAAGGACAGTACCTTCATGCATGACTCAAACTATATTTTTATTGTATATTTGCAGTAGCTGTATACGGTACTGTTGCCAACAAGAACATTATCCATTCGTCATGATGGGGTTATATTTTGGTGCAAATTCTATACTGTTATTTTATTCTTAAGAGATCATTATCAAATTGGAGGTTAAGCGAATCATAGACTCATTGAAGCTACGGAGTGCGAGCCAATAAAGTGAAAAGGAAGTATAATTTGTTTTTTCAGAATTTAATCCTACATATCAGAATTCATGTTAAAAAAGCTTTCTACCTTAATTGGAAAAGGTTCTCCATCCCCAAAAAAAAAAGGGGGAAAAAGAAAGAAATCCATAACAATGAGCGCGCGCATATATATATATATATATATATTGGAAAAATGACAATCAAAATATGTAAAAGATAAATAAGAGATGAATTTCAATAATTCTAAATTGGCTGATTTAGAATTTTGAAATGTTGATAAATATGTGAAATTATATAAGTGCCTTTACTTCTTATTCTTTAAAAAATCCCTAAAACCCTTTGCCTAACATCGGAGCTCCAATGGCAGCCTGTCACTAGAGCTCCGGTGTCCTTGTAAGAGACCGGCCGCTAGAGCTTCAACACCAGCGATCAGTGACTGGAGCTTCAGTGGCCTAATATATATATGTATATGTATATATATATTTTTTAATTTCTCAAGTAAAAGTTGTCAGTATAGATATTTGAGTTGTTAGTAACTATACTAAAATTGTAAACAATGGCCTAATATTTTTTTTTTGAATTTCGTAGGCAAAAGTTGTTAATGTCGATACTTGAGTTATTAATAGTGATATTAAAATTGTAAACATGATATTTGTTGAATATTTCCTAATAACTTTCATCGAAGCTCTACGTGGTCTAATATTTTTTTCTCCCCTTGCATTTCTCAAGCAAAAGTCGTTACTATTGATACTAGAGTTGTTAACAGTGATACTAAAGTTGTAAACGGGGCATTTATTGAATATTTCCTAATAACTTTCACTAAAGCTCCGATGGTCTAATATTTTAGTTTTGAATTTCTTAGGTAAAAGTTGTTAATATAGATATCTGAGTTGTTAATAGTAATCTTATCGCTATTAACAACTCAAGTATATATATGGACACTTTTGCCTAAGAAATTCAAAAACAAAATATAGTAGGCCACCGTTTACAACTTAAGTATCGCTATTAACAACTCAAGTATCTATATTGACAAATTTTACTTGAAAAATCTTAAAAAATATATTAGGTTGCCAGTAAGGACACTGGAGCTCTAGCGATAGGTTGTCGGCAGCAGTTGCCAGCACTAGAGCTCTAGTGGGCGACAAGGGGTTTTAGAGACATTTTTAAACAAATAAAAAGTAAGGACATTTATGCAATTTCACACACTTGTCAACATTTCAAAATTTCGAATTAGTTAATTTGGAATTATTGAAATTCACCACCCTTATTTATCTTTTACATATTTTGACAGTATTTTTCCATCATTTTCTCATAGATATTCCATCGATTATGTTTTAACTTACACTTTGTAAAAAAATTATATATTATTTTTACCTTATATTAATGTTTTCCTCACAAAAGAGATAAAATTAAGCAAGCGCATTTATTTTATTTGTTAATTTTTATTTTGGGATTAGATAAGTGTATAATATTGAAAACGATTAATACAACGTTAGGTTTCTTAAGTTTACCCTTATTTAAGTTTCTCAAATTTACTCTCATTTAGGTTTTGATCCCTCAAATTTCAATCCATAAATTTTGGTCCCTCAAGTTTCATTTACATTGATTCCTATAACTTAACAAAAATCTAAACTATTTGACCCTTTGGGAACTATAACCTATAGTTTGAAACTTAGGATGAGGAACCAATATCAAAATGAAGGCAAACTTGATGGACTAAAGACTATATTAATTCTATTAAAAACTAATATTCTATGACCCAGAAAAGTAAATTTAATTCAAGAAAAGACATGGGCTATAATGTTAGCCCAATGTTTAATGGCCTGGGCCATAACTCAATTCTCCTCTGTACGAATTATGGAAGCTCCTCTCGTGGAAATCTAAAATCCTCCACTCGCTTTCACCTTCGGCAGATTGGAGGCGAGCAGCGGAATCCATTTCTGGTATATTGCTTCATATTGTTCTGCTTGTGTTTCTTCGAGCACTAACCTTCTTTAGCGGAAAATTACTCTTTTGAAATGAATTTTTCATTCTTTTGCGAAAAGCGCCGCTGCCCTTCTGAATCGATTCATCATCAGTTGTATCAGTGTGTAACAACTGATATGGAAGTGGGCTCAAATAAAATTACAAATGAGGATTCGGTGGGTAATGCCCGGCTCATTATGCAGAGAAAAAGTTTAAGGTCCAAAAAGAAAACGTAGAAACTTCGAGAGAGGGAGGGTGATGACAGTATATAGAGAGGACAAAAGTAGTTATTGGTGTGGAATATTTTGAAATATCTTCTCTCTGGCGGATCTTCCGTTCTCTGCCTACTTTTTCTATGTTCCTTTTCTGTTATTCTCTTGTATCGTCATTTTCATTTGCCTTTCCATGTTTTAGCTCTGTGATCTGTTGAATTTTTCAGTACGAATACAATCTATTTTCAGAGCTATATATACATATTTTCATCTGAAGAATTTGACGTTACACAGTGGAGCGCCTTAGACCTTGTTTCTTAAGTTTTTCAGGTTTGCCATGTAGCTTCCATCACCTATCCTTCACATGACCAAACATTTTGCAATGCCCACAAATTAGTCTATCTCTTCAACTCTGCAAAGACTTCATCTAATGAGGGTAGAGGATGAGTAGACATAATTTTCCCCTTACTTCAAATTCAGTTGACACTAAAGCACCAACGAAGCGCGGCAGACCAAAGAGCTCAAAAAATAAAATGAAGAGTAGTGCAAGTAATGTTGATGTTGCTAATATTGAAGCACCACAAAAGCGAGGTCGACCAAAGGGTGCAAAAAATAAAAAGCGGAGTGTTGCCTGTGTTAGTAATGCTGATGTGGATGACATTGTAACACCCAAAAAAAGAGGTCGACCAAAGGGTTCAGTAAATAAGAAGGGGATGGTTGTATGAGTTAATAATGAAGGTGCAACTGACATTGGAACACCCAAGAGGTTCAAAATAGAAAATGCTGAGTATTGCCTGTGCTAGCAATGTAAGTGCAGGTGACATTGAAAACCCAAAGAAGTCTATAGTGATGTATGGTCAACTAGGGAACTCAAGAAAAGATTGGGAGATCAGATAAATGAAGAAACGTGTGGCGAAGTTATGTTTGTTCATAAGGCATGTGAAAAACTATTGGTCTTGCAAGTTTGGGAAATAATTTAGCCAATATTGTAGGTGAGCAAGATATCGGTTCACTTATTAAAACTGCCGATAGTAAAAAACGCAGAAAGGAGGCGATGAGTGTTCAATTACAAAGGGCTACTCATGTTAGTGATGGGAATAAGGATATGCCTTCAAATGGCTCTGGTGATGGTGAGGTTCAAAATGAGAACAACCCTGTTAACATTAAGCATGATCAACCAAAGGGTACGTAATATTGAAAGAAAAGAGCATTTGACTAGAAAATTTACTGAAGAATCTAATGAGCAAATGTTGGACATTTGCTTGGCTATACCAGAGAATGCGATCATTACTGCTGAAGTTGAGGCAGACAAGGAATTTACTATTGGTAGATCTAGTAAATATGGGTCTGGAAACAATACTGATAAGGCAGATAATAGGTGGGTTTGACCGAAGAGCTTCAGTGTCAAAGAAAAGGATACCGTACAGTCTTTTAATGCAGAGATTGAGAGGTGTGATCATGTAGCTGAGATAGATGGAAGAAAATCTACTGAAGCTTCTTGTAGAAACGGTATGGATGGGAAAAAAGTTAAGCATGGAAAACAGAGTTTAAAAAAGAAGAGACTATGTATTGAGCGCTACCAATTGAAGAGTTCAAGGGTAAAGGCGCTATATTCAATGAGATTCAGAGCATATTTCTCTCATCTTTTAATCTCTGGCTTCTATTACAAATCCAGGAGGAATGAGAGATCAAATAATAAGAGAGTCCAATCCTTACAGAATGAGAAGTAGAGGATTCTTTCTGGTAGAGTGGTTAAATACTCTAAAGATCCTGGAAATAAAAACATGAAAACAAAATGATTAAAATGCGGATCTGGCAGCATACAGACAAGGTCTAGTGGAAGGCTGAGAAAATTGTCAAACCATAAAGCGGAATCTTCTGACAGCAGCATTCAGAGAAGGTGTAGTGAAAGACTGAGAAGGTTGTCAAACCGTGGATTAGACTCTTCAGGTTTGATTGTGAGTATCCCTTTAAGCCATGCTTCTGAACCATTTCGTGAGTTTGCATGTTTACACATGATTGCAGATACGTGGAGCAGACTCAATGCATAAGTTCGCAAAAATATTGATGTCATGGGGATGCAAGTTGTGTTTACAGATCCCATAAATCTGAGAGTTTAACTTGCACAAGCCAAAAAGACATTGCTGTTCCTGATGCAAAACTTTCTATAATTGCTATAGACCTTTCTGCATTTTTAGCATGTGGTTGCAGTTAGAAATTTTAAGCTTCAAACTTGTATTCGAAATTTTAGGGATCTATCTTCTGCCTTAGAATGACTCCAGAAAACTAATGAAACTGAAATTAGATGAGCCAAACGATGGATGGTTATCTTTTTCTTTTCTTATTTATCAGAAAATAAGTGGGTGGCAACGGCATATGTTTCATCTGTCTAGCGTCGATACTTAATGCCGGAAGAAATGTAATGGAATATCTTCAAAAAGTACATTGATGACTGGTCAAGCAATCTATGGTGACACAGGTCTCTTCTTTGTCTATAGCATTACCACCAAGTCTTTACAAAGACAGTGGAGTGCTTTTACAGATTCTGTTGTTTTATGATCATGTGTGTTTGTGATTTGAAAATTTATTGCGTTCAAAAAAGCTCAAGTACAATACTGTTTCCCTTTATGGGCACTTTTTTCCACTTTTAGGTTGATTCTACATGGAAAAAGGGCCTGCGGAGTTTAATGTTCCAGCAGTGCTGGAGGAGTGATAGGAGTAGTGTTGTCATTTGTAGCAATTGCAAACGGAAGCGATATTGCTATGAGTGCATAACAAAATGGTAATGACAACCAAGTTATTCATTTTGAGAGTTCTGGTTATAAATATGCTGGTTTGATATTTTGGGAATATCCAATTAGTTAGTTTACCAAAGAACATTACATTTTCTTTTGTGAAAGAAGATTGCTTTCTTTTAAGGTTGTAATAATATAGCTTTACAAACATAAGTTAGCATTTTAGAATTTTAGTATGAATTGCTGCCTATTCTGCTGATAGTTGTTTTAAAATAATTTAGGTATCCAGACAAAATAAGAGAGGAGATAGAATTTTCCCCTGTCCCTTTTGCCTTGGTAATTGCAATTGTCGGTTGTGTTTGAAGGAAGCTGTATCTGCAGAGGCATGTACCTTTTTTTCTTCCCTTTGTATTTCCTTCTACTTTCTGTTACCAATGAAGTGCTGATTTAGTACAAAAACACTAGGAAAATGTGGCTTCAAAGAAATTCATTCAAAGATTCAACGACTGCCTCTACCTACTCCTCTGGTTTACTTATGCCAACCTAGATTAAGGAAGAGTTTAGTTCTACTTCAACTACTGGCTTAATAACCACACAGCCCTCTTATTATTTCTGGCATGTAACGTGCTTAATTTTGATGCTAAATGAAATATTTGTCTGCAGACTGCAAGTGTTGAATCAGATACTGATATCAATTTACAAAAATTACTCTACATGCTTAAGAAAATGCTTCCTTTACTCCAGCATAACCAACAAGAGCAGAGATCAGAAACCGAAATAGAATCTAGCATGCTTGGTAGTCGGAATTTAATTAGTTAAGATTAATGCAACTTGCATCTAGTTGCTGGACTGAATGTCTAAAGTGGTCACTTTCCCAATTTTCTCAGGTTCACTACTGACAGAAGAAAAATCATGCATTCGCAGATTGATGATGATGATCGAGTGTATTGGTATCACTTCTCATACCCTCATTGTTGAAACTCGTATTCTGGTTGCTATGTATATCTGATATTTTCATTCACATAGTTTTACTATGTCTACATGCATTGACTATCTGAATTCAAATGAACCAAAACTACCTCAAATATTCTTGAAAAAATTGTTTGAAGCTAAATGCACACAAAGGCATTGGCATGTGCCTCCTATTGGTTATAATGACACAGGCATTAGACATATTAGTTTTGAAGCTTCACTAGCTGCTGTCCTTTGACTATTGTGTGTTTTCTGTCTCCAAGTGATGCGGTATATAGTTTTAGTATATTCTTAATCCTTTTCCCCCTAAAATTGTTGGCTAAAGTGAATCTATAAGTTCATGATATAATTGCCAAAAACATACTTGGATCAAAATGCAATTTTTATGCTCTAGAGTTTCTATCTACTGTTCTGTTTGTTTTAGAAAAGGCAGTTTTGCGAATTGTTTCTTAATTCACGTTCAATCATCATCTCAGTTTCTTAATCAAAGGTATAAGCTGATGTTAGTGAGTTTTTGGACAGCATAGTCAACTTATTCAGTTCACAATTTTACTACGGCGCCTCTTACAAAAGACAACAATTTTCATCCAAGTATCATCACATAATACAGATATAAAATATTGTTGGACTTTGGGTCTAGATCCTCCCTTAATGGGCTGGACTATTTGATTAGGAAAAAAGTAGCCTTATCAAATAAGAAATAAGTCAGCATTAATTATGGATTTGTTAATTGAGAAACAAGTGATTATATATTAGGAAATTAATCAATAATTAATTTCTTGACTATTACTTAGAAGGCAAATAGGAGTGCATATAACTTTCTAATTAGGGGTCTTCCTAGACCTCTATAAATAGGATATGTCTCCCTCAGCTGAACCTTACCCCTGTCGTTGAGCTATTTGGCAATCCCTTCTAATGACCTACTGTGCCAATTCTATTTAGGCTCTAGAAGTCTAATTATTATGTGAGCATTATTATTATGCTCGAAACATGGAGCATTGGAACTTTGATGTGGATCCGAACGTGGGTCCGCTCTGGTATACAAGTCTCTTCTCTCTCATAATTTTTCCTTCAAATATGTTGTACATTTTACTATTGCTACAATCTTACACTTTTTTGGCAGAAGAGAAGAGACAAAGAAAAAAAATAATAATGATAATAATAAGGCAAGATATAGAACCCAATCAAAAGTGGGATCCAAAAGTATTTATCAAGTTACAACGCATGTGTTGCGGGATTGTAAGGGGCCTACTCGTCTGTGGCAAGAGTTGGGGTGGGATGAGATCAACTTAAATTTCTTTCGGGATCAACAGGTAAACTGGTTTATGAGTAAGTAATCTCTCGGTCTCGAAAAAAATTGTTGGAATGTTTATTTTGCTGTATGTTGCTGGTGGCTATGGTTTTTGCGTAACACAGCGTTGTTTGACCCTAAATTTCTAGTACATGTGTGTCCGAGTTTGATTATTAATTGATGTGTTGATGATTTGTTAAGAGTAGTTGATTTGCTGGACGTGTGTAGACTTGTATATAGGCAAGGTAACAAGTGTGCATATTTCCTTACAAATTTTAGTCTCTGTAATGATTTTGAGTTTATTTTTCTCGATCACCCTCCATCTGGGTGTGTAGACTCTTTGGTATGTCTTGGGCAAGAAATGTTCTGATTTAGTGATGACACTGCCTGGGCATTTGTCCCATTGATCATTGGGGGAAAAAAATTAATTGATCTTCAATAGTATTGAATGGATAATATACCATATATATATATGTTAGGGCCACATATAGATAAAACATATATTAATATGAAAATGTAAGTAACATGTAGGGGTATTTTGATACGATTCACTTGGAATTTGTAAAAGGAGAGGCGTTTTGTAACATCTCATATTATGAGGGACACACAAATCAAGCTGAGCATCTGAGTATGGAGAATGCTGAATCGAACCCTTGACTCATTGGGTCAGAATAATTAGTGAGTATTTGGAATAGCTTATTTTTGGGAAATAAGCACTTATTACATAAGTCGAGACAAAACTCCTCTCACATACTTATCTCGTATACCGTAAATCACGAATTATATGCACTTATTGCCCAAAAATAAGTTATCCCAAATGAGCACTTAAATGTTTTGAGCAACTAAAATGGTAGGGACTAAGTTATACAGTTAAAGCTTATAAATTGAGTTTTAATGCTTCTCACGCAAGATGTTCAACAAAATCCTCAAATGATGCTCATGCTCTTCCCTACTCTTGGAGTATATCAAAATATCATCAATAAATACAACAACAAACTGATTCAGATACTGTCAAAAGACACGATTCATGTAATCCATGAATACTGCAGGTGCATTTGTTAGCCCAAATGGCATCACCAAAAACTCATAATGCCCATACCGTTCTAAAAGCAGTTTTCGGAACATCTTCTGCTTTCACACGCAACTGATGATATCCCGACCTTAGATCAATCTTCGAAAACACACATGACCCAGATAGTTGATCTAAAAGGTCATCGATTCTTGGGAGAGGGTACTTGTTCTTGACGGTAATCTTGTTTAACTCTCTATAATCAACATACAAACGTAGACTTCCGTCTTTCTTTTTAACGAATAACACTGGAGCTCCCCACGGTAACACACTAGGTCTAATGAACCCCTTCTCAAGCAAGTCTTCAATTTGCTTCTTCAATTCCGCCATTTCATTTGGGGTCATGCGGTATGGAGCCTTTGATATAGAACCAGCTCCCGACACAATTTCGATTAGGAATTGAACTTCCCATTCAGGAGGTAATCCGCTAAGATTATCCGGAAATACCTCAGGGAATTCTCGTACCACGGGTATACTACTCAAAGTTTCTTTGATCTCTCCTTGTACAGAAAAGAACACCATATAACCCTGGCAACCCTTCTCCAAGTACATCTCAGCTTTAGCCGTCGAGAGGAAATTCATACTAGCGTTCACATCCTCAACACTTTGAGAAGCATGAACACTATCCTCTTGTTTCCACAATCAAGCAATACATTATTTGCCATTAACCAATCAAAACTCAAAATGACTTCTAATTGATAAAGCGGCAGACAAATCAAATCCACAACGGATTGGTGCCCCCTACAGTTATAACACAATTTAAACAAGCTTCAGTGGTCAAGGCTTTGACACCCATCAGGGTCGAGACTATGCACATACATGCCCAGGCGTTTCACACAATCATAAGCAATGAAAGAGTGACTTGCACCCCAATCAAATAATGCTTGTAAGAAGTTACCATTGAGAACTATATTACCTTGAATCAGATGAGGGGACTTCTGAGCTTTCTCATGTGTCATGGCAAATACTCTCCCTTGAGTCCTCAGTCTCTACTTTGGTCAGGGCCGTTTGCATTCACTCAAAATATGCCTAGGCTATTTGCAGTTAAAACATATCACCAGACCCTCACAAGTTTTGCCATGATGTGGCTGGTTACAACGAGGGATATCCACAATGTAGGAGCTCTCTGCTGTTCACGGCTCCCGGACTGATAGGGTTTTTTACCACTGCATTTGGACAAAGAAAACCCCTTACCCTTATGCTTCTGGGAAGTATTACCCTTACTAGGTTCATTGCGGCTACCAGCAGGCTTGGCTGGATATAAATCTCTCAAATTGTTCTCGGTGATTCTGTATTCCTCGACCGCCTTATTGAATTCAGTGAATCGGTGGGTGGCTAACCTTTTCCTTAATTCCCGCCTCAACCCACGTATCAGCATATCAGAACTCCACTCCTCATCGTCCATTTTTTTGTAGATATGAGGAATACCTGGACAACCGGATGAAACGAGATAGATAATCGTCAAAAGTCTCCGTGCCACTCTGCTTAATAGAAAGAAATTCAATCTCCTTCTCAAGCCACACTGACTTGGGAAAATATTTTTCATTGAACTGTTGTTAGAACAATTCCCAGGTTAGGGGCACATTGCAATTCCGCAATGTTAAGGCGATATTCTGCCACCAGCGATCTGCATCTCCCTCAAGCTTGTATATTGCCAGGCGTGTCTTCACTTCAAACGGGTACTCAAGGACTTCAAAAATCTTCTCAAGACAGTTCAACCAATCTACAGCCACTTGAGGATCAAATCTACCTCTAAACACTGGAGGCAGGTGCTTGCAAAATTTTGAGACCCAATATTGCAAATCCCTTTCCTCTCTAACTAGAACCCCATGTGATTCTTGGTTTAGTCCAGTGTGAGGAGGTGATTCTGGTGGTCGTGTCGACCCTTCTGCAGTTTCTTGAGGTAGTGTCTCTTCGTGAGTCTCTTCTTGGGTGGATTGAACCCATTCTTCTTTATGCTTCGCTTTCTCTTCTTGCAGCTCTTCTCTCAGCTCAGTAATCATATCCCTCTGATCTCTTATCAGACCTATCAGCTCTTGCATATGATTTGGTGGATTGTCATTAACTTCTTCCACCTCTGGGTCTACTTGCTGTACTCTGGGGCGACCTTTTGTTTTCTTCATTCTACAAATAACTCACCCCATCAATATCACAAATAGGTATACACATATGTCCACAAATCTCATATATATTCATAATAACAAAGAGTATATGTGTATACACAACAACCATTCACAATCATCTTTTATCACTAAGACCAGACTAAGAGAGTTATCCTAGCAAACTCTACCCTTACTAGGAACTACAGCTCTGATACCATAAATGTAACCCCCTGCCTCGAAAAGGCGTAATTAAAATGAATTAGAGACTGACGAATAATTAAACTCATTTCAAACTCCCCTCCTTATGGTAGGGTTTTCACAAACTCTTTCAAAATTTCATTCTTATTCTGGTCTCAAATTCAAGTTTCGAATATTATTACCCTGTGCAGTTGAATCATATTCATACATATCAGAGTGTACAACAAAAATCCCGGCAACCCCCGGTTTTCATTCATTTACTAAGGGTTTACAGTTTCTCATGTAGGGGATTACACAAAATCATTCCACATATATACAGTAATCTCAAATCAAAATGGATAACAACAACCAACATCAAAGATCTCTAAGGAGTCCTAGCCGCTCTTGGTTGTCCGCTTCCCTTTTGAGTCACTTGCCCTGTCTATAGGTCAGTTCTAAGAAAGAATGAGATTCAAAATAATCTCAGTAGTAACAAGTCACACACACATACAATATATAAGCACACAGCATGTAAGTAAATCACAAGCAGCAGCAGCAGCAACAGCACAAATATATATGGCTTTTACCACAAACGACAGCACTCATGGCTGTATACACAATGCGACAGCTCTCGCTGTAATCACAATCACGACAGCTTGCGCTGTATAATGATAGCTTGCACTATAAACGACAGCTTTCTCTATATACCGATAGCTATCACCAGTTGTAACCGCAGCAGCGTCAGAAATCATGACAAAACAGTGATACAACACACATATAGTGCATTACACACAGTATAAGAGAAATAGTCACTTCCTGGTTCTTTTCGAACGTGCTCTAGCACAGGTCGCTCACGATCAAGGAAAATGTCGAATCCTACAATTCCAAATGCACCATTTAGACACTTCCATAGTGTTATGGAGGTTATATGAGTCTATAATGAAAATTTATAAAAATGCCTCCGGAGACCCGGCTCGGCCCCGCCATACCCAGTCTGGCTGCACTTTTCCTGAAAATTCTAACCTAACATATTTCCGCCTAAGGAATCCATTTCTGAACTCAGAATTATCAAATTCAATGTTAAATTACAAATTTACCCTTGGCAACCCCACTTTAAGGGTTTTAAGGGCGTTTTTGTAATTATGATTTTTCGGCTTTTTCCGAAAAAATGACCAACTGTAACCTCACCTAATTTTCCCTCCTGAACTCAATGGAACCATCAAATCATTGAAAATCCAAATCTAAGACCCATTTCTAGTGCTGGCCGAAATTTATGTGTTCTCCGGGGAAAATCGGGGTTTTACGATTTCGGCTCCGTAAACGCGTTCCTTTATACTCCTAACCACTTTATTAACCATCTAATTGAGTTATTACTACTATTTGAACTAAAATTGGGTAGCATAACCCTTAGGAACATACATTTCTAAAGTTTAAAACCAATGGCAATTCAGCGAAATTTCACCAATTAAATTACCCACAGTAGCCAAGATAGTTAATATACGAAGGTTTGGAAGTTACCTCAAGCTCCCACAAGCTTTTCCCAAAAATGGTTGAAACCCTAACCTAAAAAACAACATATTTTTGAGCCACCAAACCTTAAAGAACAAAGAAGAGTAGCTTAGGGTTAGAGTTATACGTATTAGGAGCTAAATCGTCGGAGAAATCGACTTTCCTTGTGAGATTTCTTCCCTTTCTCTCTCTAAACTCTCTCAAATTTCTCTCTCTTGCTTCAGCTGAAAATGGAATGAAATGGCTGAAGAAGATGAGGCAATATAATTAATAATCCATGCTAACATCATCTTTTAATGAGCTGATGTCATAATTCCCTATTTTCCCATTTTCAGATTTTCTGCCCAATTTTGAAAAATCATAACTAATTTTAGAAAAATCGAATTGGAGTCATTCAAAGGCTATAGAACCCTTATTAAGTCTAGTTTCAAGGAAAAATATAGCCTTTTACTAGCTGAAAGTATATCATTCCCAGAGTTAATAGAACCCTTATTAAGTCTAGTTTCAAGGAAAAATATAGCCTTTTACTAGCTGAAAGTATATCATTCCCAGAGTTAATTTCTTTGACTGCTGCTCCAGAAAATAATCAATTTCACTGGGAAAAATTCAAAAATTCATAACTCTTAGCTCACAAATCGAAATGACACAAATTATATGTCCATTTTGAATCTTGACATGTAAACTTTAAGAATGGAAAGTTTCAGAGTTTCTAGACACCATTTGCCTATTCAAAATGTCCATACAAATCGACTGCCCTGCAAAGAATTACACTTGACAGTTTTTTAAAATTTTTAACCAATGTGTCTTATGGCTCCAAAATCAACAATCAAACATATTCCCACACAAATTTTCACAAGAAAATCATTGAAATCACTAAAACCACCAAATTCCTATCACACATTGTCCAAAATTGTTTATTCGAAAATAATTGCATCCACTTTTGAAGTCATTAGCCCTTAATCACTTTTTGGGATATTACAGTTAAAATCTATCATGAATATTATATGTGTGCTTATAATTGTTTTTTAGGTATTTATATGAAGTGTTAACTCTGTCTTCTTGAACTTTCTATGCATTGTAAGTGTTTTGATTTTTGAGCTTACAAATATAATAATACTTAGTTTAATTCTCCGTAGAAGTAACGTGTATGGTTCAAGTTTAAGCAACTTAAATGCTAGAGTTCTTTCATGCTTGATACATGAAGACACAATATTGCAAAAGATACGTGCTATGTTATTTCATTTTGCTGTGAATTATATTATAAACTACTATAGATTTTGAATTGTAAATGGATGTTTCCATCAGGAATATAAAATAATTACAAAAAATTATTTTAAAAAAAACGACTTCCTACGACGCTTCTCCAAGGAGGTGCCATTGGAAGTCAAATGATGAGATGAGATAAATTTATTCATAAGTTGGCCCATTTTTCAATTGCTCTATTTCTTAAATGTAGCCCTTCATATCATGTTTTACATTCTTTTTACCTTAACCCATTATAACCCTCAATAAGTCCTTTTAATTTAAATTATGCATGTGAATTAGGTAGTGGAGATTGAGATTTTTAGCAAGCCTATGGTAGTACAACTTTTTTTATTGAATTTGAGCGAAACACTTACCCTTAAATACTCGAGAGATTAAGAGAATGAGTCATAATTACAAACTCAGTTTATTCATTTTCAAATAAAGTTACCAGTTTATATTTTCATTGATTCATGAATAATATGATCTATTTATTTTTCAATTGTATTCCTACTTATGACTTGATACCTCTGATTTTGTTAGAAGCACTTATTAGTCACTCCTTGTCCAAGCACGTCCAAGAGCTAAATGTAGGGGAATTTGATAAGTAAAATATTTGCATATTTATTTTCCCTTATATGATGATTTTGTGGACAATATTTGAGTTTAATATAATTAATTTGGGTGTGATTGATAAATAAATAATGATTTTGGAATAAATATTATTACCATTATAATAGAGTATTTTCTTTCTTTTCTTTTGATAGCCATGAATAACACATGTTAAGGAGAAAAGAGAAGAAAGGAGACCTAAAAATATACCCTTAGGATTGAAAGAAGATAAGGAGGTGTAGTTGGAAAAGTGAACAAAGTACTGTAGCAGCCGACAAGTCACTGTAGAACTCGTGAAAAAAGGGTACGAGTTCGAATACTTCGCCTGCCTATATATAGATGTGCATCATCGCAAAGGAGTAGGAGAGAGGGCTTCCTTCTCTTATAGAAGGAAGATATTGTATTATATCTTATATTTAATTTCATGCATTGTATTACTTTTTGCATGCCTCCACCTTGAAAGGCTTAGGTAAATCTCCTTTATGGATGGTATATATGTTACAACCTACATGGAAGGTTTTACCTCCTATAAGGGCGGCTAGATTTCTCCACTTTCATACATCTTGTGGTTGTATTTTTATGTTTTAGAATTTAATAATCAAGTTTTATGTGATGTTAATTTATTTTTGTTTTTTTTTTAAATTTTATCATGAGCTAAAATTCTATTGTCCTAGGGTGATAATGTAGCTTACTAATAACAGATTGAATATTAACTTATTAAATCTTGTTTTAATTTTTCCTTCATGACTGAGTTTTAATTATTGTTCTTAATGCTTTCAATTGATTGGCCATCTTTTGAATGATTTAAATATGTATGTTGAGACTAGAAGGAGATGCATGTATGTAGATTCTATAATTTAAATATAAAATAGGAATATATTCATAAAAGTTGTATAGTTTTACTGAGTTTCATAAATCTTAATGCATGATTAATTGCTTAAATTAACATACGAATATATTGGATTAAAAATTAATTATAGAATTGCTTGACCTTGGAAGAGGCTAGTAATTAAATTAAGGAAGCCCAACTATCAATCATGTGGAATAAATTGGATTAGAATAGATAAGTAATTCAATCCGAAATTTGTTAAGTGAAATCTGACCCCTAAGGCTTTTTCTCATAGTTGCTTTCGTATTATCTACACTCATATTTAATCATTTTTTATTTTATACTCTCAATCACCAACTAATCGATTAATCACCAACTAATCGATCGACAAAATATAATTAAAATTACCCATTTTGGTACTTAGCTAAGTGATCAATCCTAAAGGAATGATACTCTACACACTTCTAATTACTTTTTTACAATAGTGTACACTTGCACTTTTTAATAAACCATTTACACTCGTAACATAGCATCTTTACAAAATTCTACAAAACAACTTTCTAGATACTTCGATGCTTAAATTAGTATTCTAATCATCAAAACAAACATATTAAACAAGTAAAATGTAAAGATTAAAGGAATCTACTTACAACTCATTAGGATTTGTCATTCTCAACTCTCTTCGTATGTACAAAACTTGATCCTTTGCAAGTGGTTTTGTAAAAATATCAACTATTTGGAGATATGTAGGAATGAAAACCACTTTGACATCCTTCTTTTGCACATGATGTTTAATGAAGTAATGTCTCACATCAATGTGCTTGGTTCTTAGGTGTTGAACCGGATTCTTGGCTAGGCTTATTGTGCTTGTGTTGTCACAATAGATTGGAATCTCTTCAAGTGAATTCCTAAATCTTGAAGTTGTTGTTTTAGCCATAGCACTTGTGCACAACAACTTGAGACTGTCATGTATTTAGCTTTGGTAGATGATAAGGATACTATGTTTTACTTCTTGCTAAACCATTATACTATAAAGCTACCACATAATTGATATTGACCACTTGTGCTCTTTCTATCAGTCTTGTATCCTCCATGGTATGAATCAGAGTATGCAATCAAATACTCATTGCCTCCTTTATGATACCATATGCCAAGTCTAGCTATGTGAGCAAGATATCTAGATATCCTTTTCATTGTCTTAGCAAGTGACCCTTTGGGTACAGACTGATATCTTGCACACATGCCCATACTGAATTGGATGTCAAGTCTACTTGTTGTGAAGTAGAGTAGGGAGCCAATCATTCCTCAGTACTTAGTGATGTTGTAATCTACTCCTTTGACATCATCATCTAGTAAGGTTGTTGAGCTCATAGGAGTATTAGCTCCATTTGCATAATCCATGCCAGATTTCTTCAAGAGCTCCTTGAGATACTTGGTTTGGGAGATGAATATTCCATTCTTCCTTTGCTTAATTTGTAATCTAAAAAAGAAATTTAGTTCTCTCACCATTGACATTTCAAATTCTCCCTACATAGTGTCAGAAAATTCCTTATACAAAGAGCTATTAGTAACATTGAAGATAATATCATCAACATGAATTTGTACAACTAAGATGTCATGTTTTTTGTGTTAGATGAATAATGTTGTGTCTACTTTGCCTCCACCAAAACCTTGATAAAAAAGAAACTTACTTAGTCATTTATACCACGCTCTCAGAGCTTGTTTAAGACCATAAAGTGCTTTCTTAAGTTTATAGACATGATCAAGTTTGGCTATATCCTCAAAGCCAGGGGGTTGCACAACATAGACTTCTTCCATGATATAACCATTTGGAATTGCACTTTTAATATCCATTTGGTGAAGTTTAAATCCTTTGATGAATGCATAGGCTAAGAGTACTTGCATGGCTTCTAATCTAGCTACTGGAGCATATGTTTCCTCATAATCAATTCCTTCTTCCTAATTATAGCATTTGGCCACCAATCTTGCCTTGTTTTTGACAATGATTACATATTCATCAAGTTTATCCTTAAATACCCATTTGGTGCTAATGACCAGATAATCTTTAGGCTGGGGTAACAAATCCCAAACTTGATTCCTTTCAACTTGGTTTAATTCTTCTTGAATGGCTATCACCCAGTCATTGTCTGATAGAGCTTCCTCAATGCTAGAAGGCTCTATTTCATAAATAAAGGCAGAGAAATTAACTTCATTTAAAACTTTATTTCTAGTTTTCACTCCTTTACTGACATCACCTATGACTTGGTCTATTGGATGATTCCTAATATATTTCCAAGCTCTAGGTTGATTTTGATTAAAATTGTGACCAACACAATGCTCAAGTTTATCATCTTGAAGTATGGAGATATTTAGACTGACTTGGTCTCTTCCTTTATGAACTATTTCAGGTTCTTCTTCACTAGTTTTGGCTAGAGGCTCATTTTCAGCAAACACAACATATATGGACTCTTCAACAACACAAATACGTTTATTAAAGACTCTATATCTTTACTTCTATTAGAATAGAAAAGAGATAAACCTTCATCAGCTTTAAGATCGAATTTACCAAGGTTGTCTTTACCATTGTTGTGGATAAAGTATTTGGACCCGAATATGCGTAGATGAGCAAGGTTTGGTTTCCTTCCTTTATATAGCTCGTAGGGTGTCTTTCTAATTATTGTTCTGATGTAGGCTTTATTTGATATGTAACATGCTGTGCTCATAGCATCTACCCATAACACTTGAGACACTTCCTTCTCATTGAGCATTGCTCTTGCCATATTAGTTAGAACTCTATTCTTCCTTTCAACTATACCATTTTGTTGAGACCTTAGAGCTGAGAAGTTGTGATCAATTCCATTACCATCACAGAATTCTCCAAATGCTCGATTCTTAAATGCTCAGTTCTGAGAGAAATAATAGGCATACCTTTCTCATTTTGGACCTTCTTGGCAAATATAACAAATTCATCAAAAGTTTTATCTTTTTGAGAAAGAAATATAGTCCAAGTAAATTTAGAATAGTCATTTACTATAACCAAAGTATATAAGTTTCCACTAAGGCTTTTCACTCTTGCTGATCCAACTAGATCCATATAGAGTACTTGAAATGGTTTTTTAGTTGAGACTTCCTTCTTAAGATTTGAAAGAGGACTTTATTTGTTTCCACTTTTTAAAAGAGTCACAGACTATGTCATGTTTGAAATGGATTTTAGGTAACTTAGTGACTAAATCATTCTTTATTAGTTTGCCTAGTTGATTCGTATTGACACGAGCAAATCTCTTATGCCATAACCAACTTTCATCGGCATTGCTAAGAAAACAGCTTTCAGTATTATTGGTATTAATATCAAGAGTATAGCAGTTACCATCCTATAAGGCTCTTATTTTGACTTTGAGATCTTCCTTATTGAGTTAGAGATCCTTTTTGCTTAAGATGAGGCATTCATCTAAGTCAAAGATAACCCAATTATCTTTGTCTGTGCTTTAGTTGACACTAAGAAGGTTGTGGCATAGTCCTTCTATGTAATAGACATCTTTCACTTGTACTCTATCTTTCTTGCTAACTTCACCAATTTTGACAATTTTTTCATATTGATTTCCTCTAAAGCTTACTTTGCCACCATCTTTTGGTCTCACTGATGCAATTTGTTCTTCTCCCCTATCATGTGGCTCAAGCATCCACTATCAATGTACCACTTGCTGATCTTTGATGCTTTGAGACATACCTACAAACAAAGATAGTCAAGTTTTAGGTACCTATACTTTTTTAGGTCCTTTTTGGTTAGCGTGGATCAAGTTTTAGGTACCAGACATGTATAATGTGATGAAAATAATTTATGTAGGTTTTACCACCCTTCTTCTTCTTGTCTTTCTTTTTATCTAAGTCCAGATCATATCCTATACCAGACCTATCATTAGTAAACCTTTGAGCTAGCTTTCAAGATTACCTTGAGCATTTCACTTCCCTTAGTGAGTTTCTCAAGTTTCTTGGTAAGATCAATGTTTTTCTCTTTTAGACCTTGGCATATCAGACATTAATGTGACTGTTGCGCCATCCTCAAGATCTAATGATTGTTTAAGCCATTGCCAAAACCTTTTCTAATTTAATTTGTTCTCATGTTGAGTCAACCAATTAATTCATACATACATATTTGAGGTATTAAAGTAAATATTCCAAATTAATAGAAGCTATAGGATATCAATCTTACCTTACAAGCATTAACACATACATACTTCCTATTAAATACTCTTCTTCCTTTTTCCAAAGCTTCTTTGCTCACTTCAACACTAATATCCGAACTTGGGTTTGAGATTCTCAACTCATTGCAATAAGCTTATAAATTTCTGAATTCATCCTTATAGGTTCCTTCCATTTCCTCCATGATCAACTTTGCTATCTTGCATTTATGGATGCTCACGTACAACTATAAGTCAATTTCAACATCCTTTTTCATATCACTTATTTGTAATGTGGCCTCTCTTGAATATTTTTTTAAAGTACCCAGGTAATCACTTTGTACTAGCTCTTGGGTTCTTATAAATTCTAAGGTAATCATGCTCATAATGCAAAGTTTTCACTTTTAATCCTGGTTTGTCCCTCTCTTTTGAAGGAAACAAAGTGAAAGGACAGCCCTCTTGCATTTAGCTCCAATTCTTAAGGACTCACTCTTGGATATTCTTACTTTGAATCCATTCAATATTGCATATCGGTTAATGGCTCTCTTCAATTCTTCATGGTTGGCAAATGCCATGCCCAACATAAAGAGAGGCCCTTTGTCAACTTGCATCTCTTCATCCTCATACTCAAATTCTTCATTTACTGAATCTTCCTCTTCACCTTTAGATTCTTCATGCTCACATTCAGATTCTTCATTTACAAAACCTTCCCCGTTATCTTCAAGTTCTTCAATTATTGACCTTCTTCCTCACCGTTAGCTTCTTCATTTTCTGATTCTTTCCCCTCACCCTCAATTTCTACATTTAAAAACTTTATTGCAGCAAACAACAACAATTATAATATAATGGATAAATTTAGAGAACATAAATTATAACAAGTTTGAGAGGGCAAAATAAAAAGATCAAAACCAATCTACTTAATATATATATATATATATCAATATCATTTACTACTTATATTATTTTGCTAAAGTAAAAATTATGCTTCTTGAATAAACCATTATTTATGTATTAAAAATCCAAAGCTAACTTCTGCTTTGGGTGTTTATAGATAGACCCAAGTTAAATATTTTTTCTAATGATTAATATCTAAATATTCATCAATCTTCTTCACAGTACACAGAGCAATAGAGATCAAACTCAACAAGCTTGCATATAACTCTAGACTTTGAAGAAGATTAGATGGAGGATAGAGCTATAAAGAGAATTGAAATGAGCATGTGTTTATTGGCGGCATATATCGTAGACTCCATATATAAATCTAGGTTCTGAAATTAATGAGTATGAAGAGAAATTCACAGCTTTTATTCTTCGTCCCTACCTCCACATCATCACAGTCAGCCGCCTCCATGTCATCTTCGTGCATCTCCATATCATCTTCATCACCACACAAGCCATCTTCGTCCCAATCCACTTTATCTCCCAGATTAGAATCTATCACCATGTCCGATTATAAAAATCCTTTTTTAGTAAAACCCACCTTTAATTGAGGGCTTTTATAGGATTAAACTACAGCATAGAAGGATTAAAATAAAGGTATAAAGGAATCTTTCCTGTCACTGGATCCTTTTTCTACAAGCACATCACTGTCTTTTTTAGGAGTTCTCCCTTGTCGTCTTTGCAATCGCACAATGGTCTCACAAATGACAAAACCTAGAGCCACGATTTAATTTGATTGGATGAAGGTAGGTTTTAAAAAAACAAAAATCCATAGGTTGCATTTTAATTACTTATGTGTCATTATTCTTAAAAATAAAATGCTTAGTTGTCATAGGGTAAACATCCGTTTTCTGTTCTGTTGGTCTTTGGGTTGAATTGCTTCATTTTTATTATAATGGGGGCAACATTGCACCCATACATTTTTTAAAGTGTTGGATGCACCTCCAAAAAATTTTCAAGGCGCTGGGTGCACCTTTACCCAAAAAATCAATCGGACGTCCATACCCGATATGGATAGTCCAAATCTGAATAGCTCTCCTTGCCAAGAAAAATTCTTAGAAGGTAAACCAGGTCCGTAATCATTGCTTTATTTCCTTTCATTTTCATGGAAGCACATTTTGTACTCATTATTTTGGTAAATGTGGTATCATCATCACTAACATGCACGGTCTAAATTGATTTTGGACAGTTTATATTTAATTTAAATTTAATATTTATATTTTGTATGACTTTTTAATTTAATATATGTAAAATTAAAATCAAGATAATCTTATAACCTTAACTTATTAGAAAAATGAATTTATCATTTAAAAAAAATCAGAGATTGAAAATTTTAAATTTAAATTGTCCATAATAGATTCAAACAATTTATATCTCATCACAACGATAAGCATTCTGTGCTCATCATTGTGAAGAGCACCGAATTAGAACCACTTTCACCCCATTAACTTTTAATTGTCAATACCAACTTTACGAATCCGGTATCCCTGCTAAGCATTTTGCTTAACAGGGAGAACTAAGCATATTTGAACTAGATGGTCCATATTTAATTGTTTTAAAAGTTTATATATTTTTGAAAAACTTATTTTAATCGATGTAAAATCTAAACACTACTATAAAAAAATGGGAGTTGTAGTGTTTCTTTTTTAAATATTTGGGGTGCTTAAGAAGCGCCACATATACCATCACTACAAAAACAAGGTGTAGTGCTTCTATAAGCGCTACAACTTGTATTTTTTTTTATAAATAATAACACTTGTTGTAGCGCTTGCATCCTAACTGGCTGTGGTGCTTGCATCAACAAAGACGATAGTAAGTGCTTATATATTTTAATTAAATATTTACTCAGGATGTATTTTTTTTTAAAATAATTTTTTTGTATTTTTCCTTCTGAACCCCAATTATAGTCCACAACAAATTTTAAACACAAATTTCTTTATCAACCGTAAAATGAAGAAAAGCAAAAACAATCAAATAACTCTAAAATGATACAAACAAATAACTAATTAATAAACTTATTTCACTACTAAATATGGTTAAAACAATTGTTATTGAAATAAAGCTAATTCTAGCTAAATAAACAACACAACAATAGGTAAGAAACAACCTACTTATCTAGTAACTAGCTAGAGCATTGTCTAAGCACATATTCACACCATTCATCAATAACTTCATTTACTTAATGACTAGTCAAATTGTTACAACGTCTATCTTCATAATACTACATATACAATTATGCATTCAACAAATTAAAATCACTAAAATTAATTATCAGACACTACACAATTAAATTTAAAACACAACATGAATTGAAACAAAAATGACTTACTTTTAAAGGAACTAAAGGAAGATCATGAGTAATTGCATCATTCATGAATTTTGTAATATAATACCTACAATCATTATTATTGGGTTGGATGGGGCACTAGAATAGTTAACTCAATTTTTGAATAAAAATTGTTTGATAACAAAATATGAGTAAATTCATATAAGTACCGTATCTTCTTCCCCATATATCTATTGAAAGGGTCAACAACTTTAGGATAGCTCAATAAGAAAGAGGCTCAATACGCAATCAATGTGCTAACAAAACAAGTAGAAATTGATTACCTTTGGTTATTCAATTACACACACAAATATTTACACATATATGTGTACACTTACCTATTGAACAACCACAACATATTAAGACATTTTCTGGTTGACCATTAATTAGAGAATCAATATAGTAAATGCAAGGGCCTGAATTTTTTTGATACATTGATAACAATCAATATCTAATGTGCCCTAAAATATTTTGAAAATTTTTCTTCAACAATCATGTTATATAAAAATTTAAACAGTAAAAAAACTTAAATTAAAATACTATCACTAATAACTTACCCTGCATTGTATGGTGCTAGAAATAGCATATTAGGTGTTTATTTCTTTCTAAAGTACTCTTTGAGATTATTAGATTTTTCATGCAGATCTACTTTCCCATGATGCTGCCCAATGATATAGGGGTTGACAAATGAGAAATGCACTCTCTCTATGTCTATTAAGATGTCATGATACAAGTGTCTTTATAGAAAACAAACAATTTGATCAAAATAAAAAAAATTGAATGATAAATAATGATATCAATGATGATAAAGTACCCAATTTAGATGTTGATAACCAAAGCACTAATCCATCTAAGCTGAAGTATTTCACACAGCACCTCTTCATTAACATGATCAATTATATCATTTGCATTGTAGATGTGTCTATCAAAAATTAATTGCAGACCTCCTTCTTGAATCAAATTAGGTGCAGTTGATTCCAATTGATAGCGATATGAGGTCGTTTGTCTTTTACTTATTTGGCTCGCTGAGGCTTTGGTTTTTTGTTTAGTCGTTGAACACTTGGAATTTTTGCCATGTAGTTGAATTTGTTTTCAGTTAGAATGTGGAAACTACAAACATCATGAGAGTACTTAAATGGAAGTGATTAGAAAAGTAGAAGGAATTGTAAGTTAACTATCTTTTGAAATGGCTCTCTCAAACCTATTGGCCAAGCTACATAACCACCTACAACATCTTTAACCATTGTTTCTTCATCTTGAGAAGGGATTAGTAATAGCGCATCTCCATTGGTACAAACGTCAACCCTTACCCGGAGTGTATTCCCGACAATGGTGAAATGTGTAGCATGTCATTAGTAGTGTTGTACGCAAACAACAACTACGTGCTTAAAAGATTGATCCACATGTAACTTGCACGTGAATTTGCCTTACGGAAAATAGAGTTGACATATTATGCACTAATTTATAGTGTAACAAAAAGTTAACTAGAAAAGAAATTAATTACTAAATGAAGGATGATTCTATCGTACAAATCTGGAGGCCAAGTATAGAAATGATAGTCTTATTATCATTCCTCGTGTAAAATTTTACGATATCAGCATGAAACTTTCTCAGAAGTGCACCAACTTTTCTTAGCACTTGCCTCTCTTGATCATTATTAGTAATAAATTAAGACTATAAGAAAAAACCATATATAATTTGTTAGATTGTAATTATTTGAAACAAAACAACCCGAATGATAAAATCAATATTTTACCTTGACCTCACCCCATATGACATCCCTATATTTTTTTCTCGAGTCTCCAATCCTAAATTGCACAATGGACTCTATCTTGAACTATAGTCCCAATGAAACTAGAAAAGGATCTACTGTTTTTTTCTTTACTTCCTCCAACAGATGTACTTTATCTCAGACTATAGTCCCAATAAAACTAACATCATCAAGCGCTACAGAATGCCCCTAAGCACTTCAGCAGGCCACTTTTTTGTCGTTTTTTTAAAAAAAAGAAGTTGTAGCACTTCTTTAAAGAAATGCTACAAAACGGGTGCCACTTTTTCCCCTCTTTGTAGTAGTGACACTACAAAAAAATGGTATTCTGTAGCGGTGGTATTGTAGCGGTTATATCAAACCGCTACAAATTATAGTATTTGTAGCGATTTTAATCTAAACCGCTACAAATTTGTAGCGGCAAGGTACGCGCCAAGTGGCGTGACAGATTAGCAGTATCTTTTATAGAGGTTAGGTAGACAAAACCGCTAGAAATTTGGCGTGAAATTCCCGCTAAAACTTGTAGCGGTTCAGTTGTAGCGGTTAATTAACAAAAACCGCTACAATATTCCCGCCACTTGGCGTGACCAAGAAGCGCCAACAGTGTAGCGGTTATTTGTAGCGGTTATAGCAACAAAACCGCTACAAAATGCCAAACGTAAGGTATTTGTAGCGGTTATAAGGATATAACCACTACAGAATTTAAAGAGTCTCCAAGTTTGTAGCGGTTAACGTAGCGGTTATTGGAATAACCGCTACAAATTGCTGGCCTATTTAAGGAGGCCGCCTCCCTCCTTTTTCCGTTTGCTCATTTTGTTTCCTGGAGTTTCTCTGAGTGATTTCTTTTAGATTTGAGCATTCAGAAGTCTGTGAAGGAGTTTTTGCTACAGTATTTCTCAGTATTTTCACTTGAGGTACGTAGATAGCACGTATTTTATTTGTATTTGTATTTTTATTAGATTATTGCATAATAATGTGACTAAAATATTTTTTTTTGGATTTTTACAATTGATATGGCTTCAAGAAAGGATAAGGGGAAGGCCCCTGAGGTCCCCAGACTGATTTTGCGGGGTGGCAGCAGTCGAGTAGGGGGCAAAGGGAGGGGTCAGCGCGGAGGCAGGGCGACCGCGGCATTTCAGCCCATCCCCCCACAGGAGTCGGCCCTACCACAGGCACCGCAGACGATCCCACTGGAGACGACCGCACCAGAGGTGCCTGAGTTTGGGGGGCAGGTATCAGCGTCGAGGACTATGACGAGGAGGACTTCGAGATCCTGATTGGGATCAGGGAGATGGAGCAGTTCCTCAATGAGGAGGAGGCTCAGGAGCAGAACAACCTATGAGGGTCGTCTTTGCGGTCCACTGGGTTTGAGGTGTAGGTCCAAGGTAAATAAATTTTTTAATTTAATAAATTATTTATTTAAATTTGAAATTTTAACTTTGAATTACAATTTATCTAACGTGCGGTAAACTGTGAAGATGAGCAGGGGAACGTGTCGACGAGGAGGCTAGACGTGGCTGGTCTGAACAGCATGGACCGGACCCTGCGAGTTATAGTACCGTGGAATGAGGGCACTGACCAGCCCATCAACAATGGGGGTCACCTGTTCAATCACTTCCTGAACGACCTTGGCGCGAATTGGATGCGGTCCTTCCTTCACTTCAGGACGTGGAGGCACGTTCCAAAGGGGCCGAAGGACCAGGCTTGGGAGGAGGTGGTTTAGGTAATTAATAGTATTTAATTAATATTTTTTGTAATTAATTCTATTTAATTAATATTTTTTAATAGGATTTTTGTAATTAATGATATTTAAATAATTTTTTTGCAGCTGTGGTTTGCCGTCCAGGCCAACCGGAAGAGGTACACCCTCGTGAAGATGGGTGACGGCTGGAGGAACAAGAGGAACTGTCTCTTCCACAGGGTGGATAAGGATAGGACGATGCCTCTGGAGCAGCTGATCAAGAGCGTCCCAGACGGCATGCCGCCGAACGACTAGATGTGTTTCGTCCAGTTCAGGAGGAGCGCTGAGGGGCAGGTAATATATTTATTAGATTATTTATATACTTTTTTAATTGTTAATTATTAAATTATAATTTCAATTTAATTATTTTTAATTTGAACTTTATTAATTTTAAATGTTTTTATTGTTTTAATATATTTAATATTGTTTTTCTTCAAGAGCTTTCTCAGAGGAACACCGGGATCCGTGCGCAGCAGACGATCCACCACACAGCAGATCGAAGACCTTTGCTGTAACCCCTTGCCTTAATTAGCGTAATTAAGATTCGATAACGCATAGTAAAAAGGGGTTAGAGACCGTCGGATAGTTCAAAACTTATTAAAACACCCACTAAGTAGTAGGGACTTTACAAACTTTTTTCAAAACTTCTTTCCCATTCCGGTCTCAAGTTCAATTATCGAATATAATCACCTGAGCAGCTAATTTACATTCATACCTATCAGAGTATATAACCAAAAATCCCGGTAAACCCCCGGGTTCCATTCATTCACTAAAAGGGGTTATAATTCCCATAAAGGGGATTACACAGCTATATTCAACTAATAATTACAACCCAAAAATAATTTACAAGATCTTTGTCCAATATGTTTAACCAACATATCCGAAAAAAAATGTCCCTACAGGGTTTTAACCACTCCGAGTCGTGCGCTTCTCCTTGGAGCCACTCGCCCTGACTGAAAGGTTAGTTTAAGGAAAGAGTGAGATTCAAGAGAATCCCAGTAGTAATAAAACATTTATACCACACATAAGCACACAGCATGTAAGCAAATCATCATATAGCAGCAGCAGCACAAATCATACTCTACCCTCATCCCCTTTCTCCGCCGGGAAGGCACACTGTCCTAACCCAGAAATTCATATCGTGCTCGAGTGAGATCTTCCCTCACTCGAGTGATGCCTATCAGATGCCAAATGGTAGCAACTGATATGATTTTCCAGAATCGACCAATTTGCCACCAATGGTCCTAAGACTTATACCACAACTCATTCTCATTCATTTTAACACAAAGAACCTATTGGTAAACCCAAAATAACCAAATCCCTACTCGAGCAACACATTCTTATCTCTAGACTACAAGATCACCAAAACCATAATTTGCCAAACTTCTTCTTTTCAAATCCAACCCAAAACCATTAACACCTATACATTATTTGGCATCTATTCTATCACCAAACACTACTCAATTCATATCTTCTAAAATCACAAGAAATCAGGGCAAAATCCAGAATTTACCAAAACCAAACCAATAGCCAAAACATTCATACCAAAATGCATTAAATGATTACCTCTTCCTTTCCCAAATGTGATTTCCTTGATTCCTCTACTTCTCAACTTCACAATCTCTCAAATACCACCAATGGAAATTCTGAAACCATAGAAGTCAAGCTCTCAACTTCTTGAACAATATCAATGAAGGGTGGTTAGGCATATGAAGTCATTTACCTTCACAAATTTCAAACCCTTCCTTTCTCTTTCTTGCCTAGTTCACCATAAATGGAGGAAGAATGAAGAGAGAGATGATGATCATGAGTTTTCCCTCACTCCCAAGCTCTCCATCGGTTTTTGAGAGAGAAAAGAGAGAAGTATCAAGGTTTGAAACTTTGACTTAATCCCATGGTCCATCTTTGACCACATGTCACTATCTTGTGCTTCCTTCAATGATTCCATATACTCTCCAACACACTTGATTCCACCCCTTGTTCTTTCAATCCTAGCAATTGATCTTGATTACTAAGGAGTTTCCTCTCCCGCAACTGACCAATCCGTCAGTAAATTTATCATTTTACCCCTGATTGTCACGGCACATCTATCATCATCTATCAAACACATTTTTCATCACTATATTCCAATGTAAACTTAAACTTTGCTTACAACATGTTTACAACAAGATTAACAATAATTACATCATTAAGATCGTAATTAGCCATAAAGTACAAGTTATGGTATTACAATTCTTCCCTCGAAAATTAAATTTCGTCCTCAAAATTGTTACACTGCTTGAGCCATAAACTCCGGATATCATCTTCGCATATCTTCTTCCGCTTCCCAGGTTGCTTCCCTTTTAGTCATTCCCTTCTAGATCACCTTCACATATGGAATGCTACGGTGTCTAAGTTGTCATTCCTCTTGGTCAATGATCTGTTCTGGCTCCACCGCATATGTGAAGTTGTCTTACAGCTCAACTTCCTCGTACTCAACTAAGTGAGATGGATCCGGTTGGTATTTCTTTAATTGGGAAACATGAAACACGTCATGGAGTCTGCTCAAGCTTGCGGGTAGGGCTACTCGGTAAGCAACAGACCCAATCCTTTCAAGGATTTCAAAAGGACCAATATACCTCGGGCTCAGCTTCTTTCACTTGATAGCTCGCCCAATACCGATAACGGGAGATACCTTAAAAAACACATGGTCGCCAATTTTGAATTCTAGAGGACTTCTTCTCTTGTCAGCGTAACTTTTCTGTCGACTTTGCGCTGCAAGCAACCTTTTACGAATAATCCGAATCTGAGCTGAAGTTTGATCAACAAGATCCGGTCCGTACAACTTTCTTTCTGATAATTCATTCCAACACAAAGGCGGTTGGCACCTCCTTCCGTACAACGCTTCATATGGAGCCATCTGGATACTCGCATGATAGCTATTATTGTAGGCGAACTCAGCAAGTGGAAGGAAGCGATCCCGCTCCCTTTAAAGTCAAGAACACACACCCGTAGCATATCTTCCAGCGTCTGAATTGTCCTCTCTGACTGTCCATCCGTTTGAGGATGATAAGCCGTGCTAAATCTCAGTTGTGCACCCAAGGCTTCATGTAATGCTCTCTAGAATCTCGAAGTGAATCGTGGATCTCGGTCGGAAATGATATTCTTCGGTGTGCCATGAAGCTTCATAATCTGACTGATGTAAATCTCTACTAGTTTATCAGGAGAATAACCAGAATTGATCGGTATGAAGTGTGCTGACTTTGTTAGCCGATCCACAATAACCCAGATCGCATCATAATTCCTGATCCTGGGCAATCCCACCACAAGGTCCATGGTCACACTTTCCCATTTCCACTTCGGAACCTCATGACTCTAAAGTAGACCAAGCGATCTCTGGTGCTCGATCTTTACCTTCTGGCATGTGAGACACCTCGCCACATACTTTGTCACATTACTCTTCAATCCTGGCCACCAATACACAGATTTCAAATTATGATACATCTTGGTCATACCAGGATGAAGAGTGTACTGGCTCTTATGCATCTCATCTAAAATCTTCTGCCTCAACTCCGCCTTTAGTGGAACACAGATTCTCTTCTGATAGCGAACCAATCTACGAGGCGATAGGTCATAGCCCGGAACTTCTCCCCGCTCAATTCGAGTCAGATTGCATTGTATCCAGTCATCTTGCCTCTGAGCTTCTTCAATCTCAGCTCTTAGATCACTTTCCTCTTGGTAAACAGTGTAATTGGCACAAATGATCTGGTTTGTCAAATTCAAATCACAAAAATCTTCAATCAATTTCCTCTCTTGTATCATCATAGCTGCCACAAGCGTAGTCTTTCGACTAAGAGTATCAGCGACTACATTTGCCTTATCTGGATGATATTTTATTTCAGGTCGTAGTCCTTAAGCAATTCCATCCAACGACGCTGTCTCATATTCAGTTCTTTCTGATTATAAAAATACTTGAGACTCTTGTGGTCACAGTACAGTTCTACCGTCACACCATACAAATAATTCCTCCAAATTTTTAAGGCAAACACAATAGCCGCAAGCTCCAGATCATGAGTGGGATAGTTCAATTCATGAGGTATGAGCTGTCGAGAGGCATAGGCCACCACACGTCCCTGCTGCAGAGGCGGCCATTGTAAGTAATTTTATTATTTTTATTTTTATAAAACCCACTTAATAATGAAAAATGCTAATTAGTAATAGTTTCATAAAATGGCAGGAGCGGATGCAACAGTTGTAGGCTGAGCTGCGACATACCCAGGCCGAGGAGTGACAGGGGTCAGTGGACCCGACGGCTCCTTTAAAGGTGGGTCTGGGTCAGGTTGAACACCCCGGACGTGTGTTGGGGGATGGGGATAGGCGCCAAACCTAGCATGGTCTACGGCAGGAGCGCTGCCTCTGAGACTGGCAGCTCTAAAGGGGTCAGACATCCGAGGGACGAGTCTATTGACCAGCTGCAGTCAGACTTGGAGCAGCAGATGCACCAGCTGCATCTGCAGCAGATGCAGCTTTAGGCTGATATGATCTACGCTCAGCAGACACAGTGGCGTGATATCGCGAACAACATGCTCGAGCGGTCATGGAGTCGCCTGTTCTCAGATGAGCCGCATCCACAGGTTCCCCTTGTCCCTCAGTACGTCGTCCCGACTACTACTACTCCTCCTCCTCCTCCTGATAATGATGGTGCGGTTCACTCTGCGCAGCAGCCCGATCCAGCAGCACCTGAGGGAGTTCCAGATGATCATCCCTTAGCTACTTAGTTTAGGACATCTTTTTTTTTATTTGTTGTTGAAACATTTGTAAATATATATATAAGTTTGTATTTCAGAACTTAAATTCTTATTGTGTTTACCATAATTATATTTATATTATTAGACCACGTTGTTGAATTTGTGAATTAATTGAAACTATATTATTTATATTTCTAAAATAAAAAAAATAAAGCATATATATATTTGTAGCGGTTTTATATAAAAACCGCAACAAATATATATGGTTATAGCGGTTCTACAATAAAAACCGCTCCAACCATATATATTTTTGTAGTGGTTCTACAATATAAACCGCTACAACCATATATATTTTTGTAGCGGTTCTACAATAGAAACCACTATAAATATATATGGTTGTAGCGGTTTTACAATAAAAACCGCTACAAATACTCATCATTTGAATTTTGAAAATTGCCGCCTTTGCGCACATTTGTAGCGGTTATGTTCTGTATAACCACTACAAATTAAAAATAATTTTTTAATTTACTGTCCAACGGCTTTAATATTAGTAGCGGTTGTATACATATTGTAAGAGCAAGCGTTTCACCCAAGAGGGGGGTGAATTGGGTCATACTAAATTTTCGTTGCAAATATAAAAACTTGACGGTGAATGTAAAGCAGTAAAGAGTAAGGAGAAATATCACCGAAGTGTACACCGAGAGTTATACTGGTTCGGCCACAACCACTTTGACCTACGTCCAGTCCTCAGAGCTTCTCTGAGAGTTTCACTATAACTTCCAAGATTTAGTGGGTTCTTGGCACCTCAGTATAAGCAAGTTCCTTCACCTGGACACTCGCTCCCCCTTACAAGATGCAATCCAATCCCAACTCAAGGTTCCACAACCTTAAGTTATCTCAATAACAAATATTGAGTTTGAATGAAATATCTCTCTCACAGAGTGAATAAGAATCACTGAAGCATAGAAATACAATTACAACGTAAAACAGAGTAATGAACTTGATGATACGTTTGTGTGTGTTCTTGTTGTTCTTCTCTGTTTGGATGTTCCCATTTATATAGATATGTTGGTGATGACCGTTGGAACATTTTCTTCTCGTCCATTGGAGAGTACGTAGCCACTGTTGACTTTTCCAATATTTGAAAAATATCCGTTTGCGGTAGGTGATATTTGAACGTTGCATTTGACTTTCCTTATTTGGTAAGATCTCTTCATTGATTATCTGTAAATATGCTAAGAATACTAATACAATGAAAGATTAATTATATAGGAAACAGAATAATGAATGTTGGAATGATTTCTGAATTTCTGGGTTTACTTACTCGAGTAGCTACTCGAGTATCCCTTGAAGTTTACTCGAGTACTTACTCGAGTATCATCGGAAAAACTTTGATCAACTTCAAGTTAGCAAACAAATATATGTTTACTCGGGTAGTGCATGGAATAAATTAAATCTCAAACCTTTGGAAATAGTTGTTTACTCGGGTACCTACTCGAGTAATGCATTCTTTTCTTCATAGGTTACTCGGGTACCAACTCGAGTAAACCTTCAAATAAACCTTTGGTTACTCGATGCTTTACTCCAGTAATGTTGGCAGGATTTCAAGGCCGAGAGCACTTCAAGTTTGATTACCTTGTTACTCGAGTACATACTCGAATAAACTTACTTTTTGTGCATAACTTACTCGGGTAATGACTTGAGGTTTTCCTTCAAAATATCTTTGCATACTCAAGTACATACTCGAGTAATCCACTTAAAATAAAACATTAAATACTTCTATATTAGAGTAATGACTCGAGGAAAATGAGATAGAATAAGATCAAGTTATTCAAGTACTACCTTCAAGTTTTCACTTACCTTAGAGGGTTACTCGAGTAGCTCCTCGAGTAACATTGGCAGTGGTACAAAATGCCGAGAGCACCACTTTTTCTGAAACAGAGTAACTCGAGTACATACTCGAGTATCATTGGCAGGCCGAGAGCAACTTGAAAACTTTTACATGGTTACATGAGTAACATTGTCAGGCCGAGAGCAACTCCAAATATTTACCTGGTTACTCGAGTAGTTACTCGAGTAACATTGGCAGGCCGATAGCAACTTGAAAACATTTACACTATTACTCGAGTACTTACTCGAGTAACGTTGGCAGGTTACTGGAAGGTGCCTCTGGTTACTTCAAGTTTTGTCCCATTACTCGAGTACGTACTCGAGTAATGCCTTTAGAAAAGTTGCTTCTGATCAAGTTTCTCAGCTTTTTCTCTTGGCTTATCTTCATTACTCCAATGCTAACTTCAAGTGATGCTTTTCCCTGTTTATACTTTGTTTAAACTTATTTATTAATCAATTCCTTTTCATACCATTCTTTTGTTATCATCAAAACATGAGATCTAACACATATAACCGCTATAAATACTCAACGTTTAAATTTTGAATTTCCCACCAATGTGTGCAAAATTCCAATGGGTTGAAAATTAGTAGCAGTTTTATACATATAACCGCTACAAATATTTAAGAATTGTAGCGGTTAGTGTAGCAGTTTAAGAACCACTACAAAATTGGAAACGTTGGAATTTCAGAATATGAGGTTCTTAGCATTCGTTATTCTCTACTCACTCATCTTCTTCTCTATACTTTCTTCTCTCTCACTAGTAGCTATGGATAAATCATGGATCAGGTTGCCGCGTAATTCTCCAGAATATTTGTACAAATTAAACAGTTTCTTGGATTTCGCATTCACTCACGCCAGCTGTAACGGCAAGATCATCTGTCCGTGTCAGAGATGCAAGTTCAAGAAGTGGCATGCACAAAATGTTGTGAAGGAACATTTGCTTGTGAAGCCTTTCCCTGAGGACTATATGTTCTGGGCAGTTCATGGTGAGAAGGCCGGCATTAGATATGATGATGCTCTTCCTCGAAGTTCTCAAGTAGGCATTCAAGTAGGTGAAGATGATCCTGTGAATGATGATGTGCGCGATGCGTTTGGATTTCAAGGCGACAACTTCAACAAAGAAGTGCACGGTTCTGAGCTGGTTTTTATGAGAAATGAAGCAGCTCTTGATTTTTTCAGCTTGATGGATGAAGCAGATCGTCCTTTATATCAAGGTTGTCGCAAATATTCTAAATTATCTTTCTTGATCAAATTGTATCATATCAAGTGTTTGTGTGGGATCACAGATAAGGGAATGTCGATGTTGCTCGACTTATTACAAGATGCATTCCCCGACACTGAGATTACCACAACGTTCTACGAGGCCAAGAAGATTATCAACAGGTTGGGGTTGAATTATCAAAAGATTGATGAATGCCCAAATGATTGTATGTTGTATTGGGGAGACGATTCCAGCAGGGATACTTGTAAGAGATGTCACACATCGAGGTACAAGACAATTTGGAAGGGGAAAAAGCAGAAGAAGAAACATGCAAAGATTCTCAGGTACTTCCCTTTGAAACCTCACCTACAAAGATTATTTATGTCGTCTAAAACTGCGGAGCACATGAGGTGGCATGCCGTTGATAACAATGAAGACGGTAAATTAAGACATCCCCAGGATGCAGATGCTTGGAAAATGTTTGACAATGACTTTCCAGATTTCGCCACTGGCCCCAGAAATGTTTGGCTTGCGTTGGCGACCGACGGTTTCAATCCTTTCGGGAATCTTAGCACAAGTTACAGTATTTGGCCGGTAGTCTTAGTTCCCTACAACTTACCCCCTGGATGTGTATGAAACAAAGCTCTTTCATTATGTCTATGATCATTCTAGGCAAAAAGGCACCTGGCAATGACATCGATGTGTATCTCCAACCGCTTATTGCGAAATTGCTTGACCTGTGGAATGTCGGCTTGGAGACGTACGACGCTTACGGCAAGACTTTGTTCAACTTGCGTGCAGCCTTGATGTGGATGATTAGTGACTTTCCTGGCCTTGGCACATTATCTGGTTGGAATATGCATACTAGGTTGGCGTGTCCAGCTTGCAATTTTGACTCTAACGCAGTGTGCCTTCCCCACAGCCGAAAGTGGTGCTTTATGGGGCATCGGGGGTTTCTCGATGGAAGGCATAAGTTCAAATTGCAACGGAATCGCTTCAATGGGAAACCAGAAAAAAGAGGACCACCTCAAACTTTGTCCGGTACAGATATCTTACAGCAGCTTGAGCATGTTGACTTCGAGTTTGGAAAAAGCGACGATTCAGCACAAACTCGCCAAAAGACGCGCAGGACTTCGGCGCCTCAACAGTGAAAGAAGATAAGTATTTTATTCACTCTTCTATATTAGAGATCTAATTTACTTCACCACAGTCTTGATGTAATACACATTGAAAAGAATGTTTGTGACAATGTGCTATATACGCTGCTTAACAAACCTGGCAAGACAAAAGATCACCTTCAAGCAAGGAAAGATTTACACGACATGGGAGTTCGTGAAGACGCTTGGCCAGATAAGCATGACGAATTTCAACCGGCAAAGTTTACCCTTACAAAACCGAACAAGGAAGTCTTCCTCGCGACGTTGAAGAAATTAAAAGTTCATGATGGGTATTCAAGCAACATTTCTCGATGTGTTGACTTGTAGGCTCAAAAGGTTGCTGGCCTGAAGAGTCATGACTCACATGTTCTTATGCAGCAGTTACTCCTTCTGGCTATAAAGAATACACTTCCTCCCGATGTTTCCATCGTTTTGGTGGAACTTTGTTCTTTCTTTCGGAAGTTGTGTTCTAAGGTTTTGACCGTTGAGGAGCTCGATCAGCTGCAATCCAAAATGATTCTTACGCTTTGTCATTTGGAGATGATCTTTCCTCCGTCCTTTTTTACTGTAATGGTTTACCTTACAGTCTACCTCGTTCATGAAACAAAGCTCGCTGGACCAGTACAATATTGTTGGATGTATCCGATTGAGAGGTACTCATTTTAAATATGTGATTTATTCTCCGTATTTAATGTTTGCTAGTTGTCCTTTTCAGCATTTTATATCAATTTTCTCATCTGTACTTCGTAGGTTCCTTGGGAAATTAAAATCTTACGTAGGAATAAGGTGTGGCCAGAAGGTTCTATAACTAAAGGCTATATAGGGGATGAGGTGCTATATTTTTGCTCAAGGTACTTTGATGATCTTGAGAAGGCTTTCAACCGCCCACCTCGTGTTGACGATTGTCCTGAACCTACGCCGACATCAGGAGAATTTATCCCTCGTGTTGGTAAACCAGTTGGAGCAACTGAGAACTTCAAACTAACGGCAACTGAGAAGTTGCAAGCACATAGACATGTCTTGATTAATTGCACTCAAGTTGAACCTTTCATATGGTAAGAATTGTACACTCACATGTTATTCGATCTATATCTTTCGTAACATTTCTCACTTTCATTTCACTATCGCCTTTCCATTATTAATTGCAGGGAATTCAGAAGTCATGTTAAGCGTCAACTCAGGATCCGTACACAGACATCCTTGGAAGTTGATAGGAGGGTCCACAGAGAATTCCCGAGCTGGTTTGCGCGCAGAATACTAAATGACCACAACCCACACTCACCATATTTCAGAGCTCTCGCAATCGGCCCTCTTGATTATGCAAAAAGGTTTACAGCTTACAATGTCAATGGTTTTAAGTTTTTCACGGTTTCACGGGATCAAGGATTGCAAACTCAGAATTCGGGTGTTTATGGCACATTTGGGACAAGGAGTTATGCGAGCAGCAGTGACGCCAACATGCAGTTCGGAGTCGCCCCTTACTATGGCAAGCTTCTTGATGTGGTCGAACTTAATTATCAAGGCCGTTTCACTGTGACGCTATTCAAGTGTTTGTGGGCAAATACCACTACTTCTCGGGGACTGACAACTGACGACTTAGGGATCATATCAGTCAATTTCTCACGGCCGATTCATACTAGTATTTCTCAAGATGATGAGCCGTATATTCTAGCTTCAGAGGCACATCAAGTTTATTATGTCGAGGACGAGAGGCACAAGGATTGGCACATGGTCGTTCATCTAAAGCCATGAGACCTTTGCGACATGGGTGAAGGCGATAACATCGCCTACGAGAGTGAGCCATTTCAGCCAGCCGATTTTGAAAACTACTTCCCTGAAGGCGATGACAATTTACCTATACTGCGGTGAGTTTTTTTTTAAGTCCACGTCATTTAAATTAAATTTTTTAAATTTAATAAAACATCCCTAACAATAATTTTTCTACATAATTTTTGTAGGGATGGCGACGATGAGTGATCAAATTCAAATTATGCTTTTCTCTTTAAAAAAACTGGAAAAAAAATTTTAAAATAAAATTTAAAAAAATAATAATAATATTTGTAGCGGTTATTAAACCGCTACAAAAGTAAAAATAACCGCTACTAAATAAAAACCGCTACAAAATCGATACATTAACCACTACAAATAGTACGTGGATCCCTATAAATACCCTTACCACAACTCATTTCAAACACTTTCCAATTTCTTTTCACCTTACCTTTCTTTCATTTTCTCTCATTTACAACTTCTTTTGTATGAGTAGAGGAGCGGAATAATACGATCACATATGGTAACAAGTTTTTTTTATTTTTTTTACAATAGTTCTTTCCTTTATATAAAATTTATTCTCACCATTTTTTTTCAGATATTTTACAGCTGTATCTCATTTTCATCTATTTTTCATACACAATTACATTATATTAGACAACATAATAATTTCTTATTACCTACGTATCCTTAATAATATTATTAATATAATTTTTATACTAATCCAATTAAATTAAATTTATCCTTTTAATTTATTAATAAGCTAACTAAATTAGATAAACTAATAAAAAAAGAAAATAATTAATTTAATATTAAAAGAAAAGAAACGAATGATCGTATTTTTTAAATTTTTTTTAAATATTTGTAGCGGTTATTAAACCGCTACTAACAAACGCGCATTTTTAAACTCAAATTAAATTTGTTGACCCTAAATTTGAATTTCATGAAATTAGTAGTGGTTTTATAACCGCTACAAATTTCATAAAAATTCAAAATTAGTAGCGGTTTTTTAACCGCTACAAAATTGAAAAAAAATGTCATTTTTCTTTTCCCACCTTTAAAATTTCAATTTTTTTATATTTGTAGCGGTTATATAACCGCTACAAATATCTCTGAAAAAAAATTTCGTTCATGGGGATATTGTAGCAGTTTTTTGTAACCGCTACAAAGGATGTAGCGGTTATTTTCCATGAGTAGCGGTTTTATATAACCGCTACAAAACCGCTTACAACATACGATTTAGTAGCGGTTTTGCTAACTACTACTAATGTTGTTTATAGCGGTTAAAACCGCTACTAATACCCATTTTTAACCGCTACTAAATCACATTTTTTTGTAGTGTGAAAATAAAGATAATCTCTTTACCATTATTTTGTTAGAAAATGATTTTTTTATTAAAAAATATATACTTTTAAAAAAATCTAATCTGGCGCATACAAATTAGATATGGACAATCTATATTTGCTTAACTCTCATTGTTAAACAAAGTGCTTTCCCTTTGCTTAGAAGGGAACTGGCTCCCCAACCCCACTAACTGAAAGGGTCTTTATGTGTGTGTGTGTACTATGTATTATTGTTTTGTTTTTTAATTTAAATATCATATATGATAAGCATTTCACCTTCCTTCTCGTTGACCAAACTTGCATAGTAAACCTAATCAATCCTTTTACCCGGTCAACGCCCCTCTCTTATTGCCCCCTACTTCTTCCTTCCTAACAACAACAACAACAACAACAACAACTACTGTATCAATTTTAATACTCAACTTGTTACTCTTTTATTTACAATTGTTATATTATATTTCAAGACTTTAGTATGGATGACAACTTGAGTATAAAAAATTTACAATGAATGCGTTATAATTGACAATGCTAAATTATATATAGAAAATATTTTGCAAATATTTTTCAAATTGGTTTAGTGATTTAATAATCATATAATATTTTAGAATCGAAGAGGTCGTATGCTCAAAATTGGCCATTCTTCAATAATACTAATTCGCTAGCCAGAGCTATGTTGGCCGGCTAACAGTTGGTCAGTTTTTTTTTTTTTTTTTGGCCTTTGCCATCATCACTTTTTTGTTGGTACAAATGATTTGTAGAAAGTGCTGCATTCAGATGGAGATATTGCAGGCTAAATTACAAGCGCGACAAAAATATAATCAATCAAGAAAGGCATTTCACAGCACCACGTACTGTTCATTACTGTTTTAATCCTTACCTTGTTACTATCATCTCTCCAGTATCTTTTTTTAGTTTTTTTTTATTATATATATTCATTGAATAAGTCACGATTCAATAGTTCTTATTCAAGGAAGTTTTTGTCGATACGTTCATATATATATATATATATATGTATTTGAATTTTTCAATGTCTTTGATTTGCCTAGATATTATTTTTGTAATCTATATTTGGTGTGTATTTAATTTATATATATGAATATTTGAAACTTTCCAGGTTATGATATAGCTGAAAATATTTTATTAAAAGAAAACGTACCCTATGATAGGTTATGATATAATAATGATATATAATTCAATTTATGTATTGGTCCCAAAGTGCTATTCCCCATTGGTTAAATCAAATCACGGAATGCTCAAAAAAAGCACTCCATTTTAATTTTATCTTACAATTTTGTTGCATATAAGTTACTACATCCGGTCCTAAATATAAGACATAATTGACTTTTTTAGGAGAGATTAATGAGGTTAAATAAGTTACTTAATCATATCATATGTTGTGCACCCTTAAATTATATATCGGTTTATAAATTAGGCAAAATAGTTTGAACAAAAAATGACAAATATAAAATTTTTAAAATAATTTAATTAGCTTCATTGATTTCTCCAAAAGCGTTAACTTTTTCTTATATTTAAGACTAGAGGGAGTATAAAAATTCTATCGGTGACTCTACGCCTTAAGAATATTTATCTGTCATTTTCTAAAACAAAAAGTCATTGAGCTATGCGTCACTCCCATAACCCAGAAAATTGTAAAAAACAGACAACTATGCTTCATCTCTTTCAGTATTGCCCATAGAAACACGGAATCGTGGTTGAGACGGATGAAGAAATTGACTTGGGGAGCTTAATTTTCTGTCTATAAATTTGTGGGAGACTCCTGTTCATCTAATCAAGTTGCAAATCAAAGAAATCTTTCAATATTATTTCAACCATTAATTAGGTTTGTATGTTCTTCGTTTGCTCATCTTTTAGATTTGTTCAATGGAATAAATCCTTGTTATTTTCTGCTTATTTTTACTTGTGTGAACAACTTAATTTCTATGTGCGGAAGTTTATTTTGAAATATTCAAGGACGAGAAAGAATATGCAAAAAGGTTATGCTCCGATTTATTATACGAATGAAGAGTGAATCTTGCAGGAAATAATGCCTTGGATTAACTGTCTGTTGATGTTTAGTTTATTTTTGTCATTGAAATGGATATGTAATTTTGTCTTGGAACTATGTACAGATTGTTCATTATGCATTTTGGGATTATGAGTTGAATCTACACAAGAAAATCTTATCTTCGATCCTTAATATAAGATTCAGTTGACTTTTGTTTTTTTTTAGAGATTAATGAAGCTAAATAAGTAACTTAATTATAGCATATATTGTATTTTTTTTAGATTATATATTATTTTATAAGTCAAGTAATTTAATATTGTATAAAAATGATAAATATAAATACTTTAAAGTAATTTATTTAGCTTCCTTAATCTTTTCAAAATAATCAATTGGATCTTAGATTGAAGACTGGATGTAGTATATCCTTTCAAAACGTTTTATTTATTTTTTGGATGCGTGCTGACGGATATATTTATTCTTTGAATGTTTCAGTTGCTTGATTGTAATGGCATTTAATGCTCATGGAGTTGAGCATTCTTCAAGCTCTTCTCGTTCAATTGGATCTTCAAGTATGATGTGTTTTTAAGTTTCCGAGGAGGACAAGACACTGGTAAGAATTTTATAGACTACTTATATACTGCTTTGCAAGAAGATGGACTGATGCTAACTTTTAGAGATGAGGAAGAGCTTGAAAGGGGAGAAGCTATAAAGCCAAGTTTGCTTCAAGCAATTGAAGAATCTTTCTCTGCAATTGTTGTACTCTCTAAAAACTATGCTAATTCAACATGGTGTTTAGATGAGGTCCTAAAGATTCTTCATTCTAAAAAAGAGTCGGGCCTTCATGTATTTCCAATCTTCTATGGTGTAAATCCATCTGATGTTCGTCATCAAGCAGGAATTTATAAAGAAGCTTTTAAACAGCATGAACAGAAATTTGTGCATGACAAAGTTCAAAGATGGAGGGAAGCATTCAAAGAAGTTGCTAACTTAGCTGGCTGGAACTCTCAAGATTATCGGTAATTTCTACTACTTCGAAATAAAAATGACCCTGAATTTAAGCAACTTAAAACTTTTTTCTCGGTAGGAATTGAAATTGTTTAACCATAATAGCTTTAGTAACTATTATTATCATAACTTTGTGTATATATACAACTTGTTATCTGAAACTTAGTATCATGAAGATATCATTTTGCATAAAGACATACAATACATCTACAATTTTCTTTTTCTTTTAGAAACGTGACATGCATGTATTTGTATGTGACATCATACAGATATATATATATATATATACATATTATATTTGGCTTGCTTTTTTATTAATAACATTTTTGAAGGTGCTTGTTCCCCTCTTCCATCTTGACACTTCAAATGCATCGATCTTTTGAACACTCTATGGTTTAATTCAATTCAGTTAGGGTTCCATGTTTGACTATATATAAATAACGGCTAGTATAAATCAAATTTGAGGGAAAGTAATTCGAAGTTTAAAAGTACACGAGTTCAATATAATTATTCTTGTTTATAAAAAGTTCTATCGAATATTGCATTAAGTAATTTAATAATTTTGATAATGAATATCAATGTTCAATATACTAATATAATGCAGCTGAACTAAAATTGTTACGCTTGTGACCCTTTTACTTTATATCATCTCACATAAATTATTTATTTAGTTTATGTATAAAATTTTAAAATTAAATCAACTTTAATGCTAATGTTATTATTCTATTTTACTTTGTAGGTATGAATCAAAACTCATTCAAGATGTTGTTGACAAGGTGAGATCAAAATTATATGACCAACCACCGTTAGACTCAAATGATGATGGACTAGTTGGAATTGGTGTAAAAATAGCAGCGTTTGATTCAGTTATAGCTAACGAATCAAAGGAACTTAAATTTATAGGAATATGGGGCATGAGAGGATTAGGCAAAACTACTCTTGCCAGAGCTATTTATGAGAAAAGCAAAAAAAACTATGCAGTTCATTTCTTTCTTCCAAATGTTAGGGAGAAATCTACAACAGATGTTGGTTTAATTGAATTGCAACAAAAACTTTTTTCGTATCCGAATAAAACAATCAAAATGGAAGTGGGTGATTGTGAAGAAGGAAGAAAGTTAATAGAAAGAAGGTTGCGCAATAGAAAAGTTCTACTTGTACTTGATGATGTGAGTGACATAAGCCAACTTGAGAATTTGGCTGGAAAGAAACGATGGTTTGGTCAAGGGAGTAGAATAATACTAACAACTCGAGATCAGCATCTGTTAGTTCAACATCGTGTAGATTACCAATATAAAGTGAATTTTTTAAGTCACCGCGAATCCCTTCAACTTTTTATTCAAATAGCTTTTAAAGGAGATAAACCAGATAAAGATTACTTGGAGCTTTCTAAAATGGTGATTCAATCTGCCCGTAGCCTTCCTTTGGCACTCAAAGTGTTTGGTTCATTTCTCTGTGGAAGAAGTAAATTAGATTGGAAGGATGCACTCAAGAAGATTCATTCATCAGATGATGATCGTCTATTCCGTATACTTAAAGTGAGCTTTGATGGACTAGGATACAATGAGAGGAATATATTCTTAGATATTGCTTGTTTTTTCAATGGGATGTACAAGAAAAATGTCAAACAAATTTTAGAAAATAGTGGTTTTCACCCAGAAATTGGAATTAAACTTGTTATTGAGAAATCATTGGTAACCGAAGATAAAGGGTGTTTGTGGGTGCATGACACACTTCTGGAAATGGGTGAGAAAATAGTCTTTCATGAATCACCCGATGATGCAGGTGAACGCAGCAGGATATGGTCCTTGGAGGATGCTCACCATGTGTTAGGAAATAAGAGGGTAATAATATTCGCCCCATTTTTAATTTGGTACTTTATTTGATGCATTTTATAGTTATAAGCTTGACTTACTGTTTTATATATAGGGAACCAAAGCAATCCGTGGCATAGTGGTAAAATTTGACCAACCATATGTCATACATTTGGACCCTGAAGCCTTCTCAAATATGAGTAATCTCAAGTTACTTATCATATCACATTTTTCACATGGCCAGTTGAAGCTTCTTCGTGGACTTAACTACCTTTCCAACACATTGAAAGTCATAATATGGAATGGGTATCCTTTAGATTTCCTACCAAGTCAAACTCAATTTAATAAACTTGTTGATCTTACAATGCAATACAGCAAATTGAAAGAACTTTGGAGAGGAGCTCAGGTAATTAAGGTCCTTTGCTTCATTTTTGGTCTATTTTGATGCATGTAATCACTAGGTAGATGTTGGTTTTTGAAGGCTTATTTTTACATTATTTCTCAGTTTCTATAAAGTTTGAAGTTCATTGATTTGAGCCATTCAACAAATCTGATCAGAATACCAAATTTTGATGAAATTCCTAATCTTCAAAGATTGATTCTTGAGGGGTGCACAGAGCTTGTTGAAGTTCACCGCTCTCTTGGGCAACACAAGAATCTTGTCATGGTGAATTTTAGACATTGCAAAAATATTGAAAACCTTCCAATCAAATTTGAGATGAATTGCTTAGAGACATTTGTTCTTCATGGTTGTTCAAGAGTTAAAAAACTTCCAGAGTTTGGTGAAGGTATGGAACGTTTTTCCAAACTTGATTTACGAGAGATTGCCATATCTGAACTGCCTCAATCACTGGTCAATTTGATTGGTCTTACTATACTAAATTTAGAGTCCTGTGAAAACTTGGTTTGCCTTCCAAGAGATTTTCAAAAATTGAAAGCAATTAAGGACATCAATGTTATGGGTTGCTCAAAGTTTTCATGGCTTCCAGAGAATTTGAATGAAAATGAGGCATTGGAAGAGCTTCGTGTGGGTACGTAAAACTGCCATAAGAGAAGTGCCTTCATCCCCCAAAAATTTAAAAGTGTTATCTCTTCATGGATGCAAAGGTTTATCTCTTCCTTCAAATCTATCATCTTTGGTCTTGCTAGATTTAGGTGATTGCAGTCTTGACGATAAATCACTGCCCAGTGAAATCGGCAATTTATCATCATTGACATCTTTACATTTGTGCCGAAACAATTTTATTGAATTTCCTTCAGGCCTCATTTCTAAACTTCCAAAGCTTGAATTTTTTAATGTCCGTAATTGCCGAAAGCTTCGGTCCTTGCCTCCACTTCCATCAAACGTATCAATGATACAGGCAACTGATTGTCCATTATTGGAACATTATGTACGTGAACAACAACTATGGGAATTCATTGCGCAATTTGACTCTCAGGTTTTTTTAATTCCTCTTTATTACTATTTCTTTCACATTAGTCATTATAATTCTATATCATGTTACATTTTTTTTGTTTCAGACTCGAAGCCAAACTACTAAAATATTATATGATGGATCGAAGCTTCACTATTTAGGAGACAGCAAGTCATTTATAATTAAAACTTGGGATGCACAAGTTGTGAGTTATTTAAATTAATCTATCTTGAATTCCTAATTTATTTGATTTTCTTATTTTACTAATTATTTCACATTAATTATTATACATCTATGATAAATCTGATGAAAACTCTCAATGTCATATATTGAAAATGGCAATGAGTACACATGAATATATAAGTACCTATGTAGATGAGAGCTTGCATTATATCTCTAGCTGGAAATATCCCAAATCTATCGTGATTGAGATTTGAAATTCTAATCCTAACTACTCAAAGATACTAACAATAAATAATAATAATAATAATAATAATAATAATAATAATAATAATAATAATAATAATAATAATAATAATAATAAGAAGAAGAAGAAGAAGAAGAAGATATTATTCTTCACTCCCCCTCAAGTTAGCGCATGTTGGTTGATAATGCCAAACTTGCTTCTGAAGTACTTGTATTGAGCTTTCCCTAATGCCTTGGTGAACAAATCTACGAGCTGCTCCTTCATCCAAATCTTTGTTGGTTCTATCTCCTTTGATTGTTCTTGTTCTTTTACAAAATAACAATCCATTTCAACATGCTTCATTCATTCATGGAATACTGGGTTCTTAGTTATGTGTAGAGTTGCTTGATTGTTACAATACAGAGTAGTTGAACCTCTTTGTTCTATACTCAACAATAGCCATATCAACTCACTCACTATATTTAGCCCTATACTCTAGTTCCGCCAACAATAGCAAAACCACACTTTGTCTCTTTGTTCTCTAGGACATAGGGGACCCTCCCAATTTAACGATATACCCAATGCATGACTGCCTATCTAGTGGGTATCTTCCCTAATTTGCATCATATTAGACTTCAAGTTCCACATTTTCATCACTTCTTAATAATATACTTTGTCCAGGGGTGGACTTTAGATGTCTTAAGATTCTTTCTACGGTGTTTATGTGAAGCTGCTTCAGTTCTAAAGAATACTGACTTAAGGCATTCACCAGGTAAACAAAATAAGGTCATATTATCGTTAGATATATTAGTTTTTCGATGAGGTTGCAATAATATTTCCCATCTGCCAGCTTGTTCTCCTCAGTGTCTTGTTCACCCTCAGCATCCTGTTTACCTTCATTTTCTTGCCCATCTCCTTTCCTTATTTCTAGCTTACAATTTCATTCCATTGGAGTGTCACTCAGCCTACACCCTTCCATTTCAACTTCCCTTAACAAATTGAGGGTGTATTTTTGCTGGCTCATCACTATCCCCTTTATACTTCTTGCCACTTCAATCCTAAGGAAATTCTTGAGAGATCCTAGATCTTAAATGGTGAACTTGTGGTCAAGATAACATTTGACCTCATTGATATTGTCAGTATGAGTACATGCAAGAATTATATCATCTACATAGATCAATGCTATGATAAGCATTGACCCTCTCTTAAAGATGAATAATGTATGATCTGTCCTTTACTGAATAAACACAATGTTTTTTAACGCCATAGTAGTGAACTTCTCATACCAGTTCCTGGAGGCTTGCTTCAACCCATACATCGATTTTCTCAATCTACACACACTATTGTCATTCTTCTCTACAATACCTTCTTGTATTCTCATGTAGACATCCTCCTCTAAGTTGCCATGAATAAATGCATTATTTACATCAAGTTGGTGTACAAACCAACCTTTCTTTATAGCCATTGCCAATAATGTTCTCATAATATCAACTTGAAAACTAGGGCAAAAGTTTCATGGTGGTCAACACCCTCTTCTTGAGTGAAACCTCTAGCAAATAATGTTTCCTTATGTTCGTCCAACTCCACATTTGACTTATACTTTGTCATATGGACCCACTCTAAGTCAATGATGTTTTTGTTTAGTGGAGGAGCTCTATCATCCACGTTCCATTCCACTCCATGGCTTTAATTTCTCTTTCTATTGCTTTTCTCCAGTACTCATTTCGCATTATCTCTTTAAAGGTCTTAGGGTTCATTATGTGATCTGTTACTGCTAGGAAAGCTTTATGACTAATTGAGAATCTTTTGTTGTTAACATAGCTAGCTATAGGGTGTGCTATGTTACTCACAGCTAGTCACATCATCATGCCGTGATAGTAAGGGTGGCAAGTCAACTACATAATCTCCTAGGTGCTTGGTAGCTATCCTAGCATGTTGTGCTCATCTTGGCTCATTCTGGCCTTCTTCAAGCTCATCCATCTCATTCCCTTGATGTACTTAAACTTTATCTATATTTCTCTCAGATCTTCAGCAAGCATTCTCAATTCTTCTTCCTCATTGACTTTGATCTTATTCATAAAGTTAACTTCATTGCCATCGTTGCTAGCGAAGTCCATGCATGCTAAGGGATGTAATAATGCCGGTAACATCTTTAAAAGGGAAGCATTGGTCAAAGAATGTTACATCTTGTGATACTAAAACTTTCTTCTTGTCTGTATTAAACACTTTATAGCCCTTTTGTCCAAGTGGGTATCCAATGCAAACACACCTCCTCTACCCACCTCAAACTTGTCATAATTAGTCAAGTCTTTGTATATGCAAGATATCCTAATACCCTTAGATGATTATAACTAACCTTCTTTCCAAAATGCAGTCTCCTCGGAATTCCTTTTGGCATATTTGCATGAATTTGTAGAGCCCGCGCTATCTCAACAATATATATATGCTTGCTCTCAATCACACCATTTTTTTGTGTACGTGCAGGATGTTTGAGTTATAATGCCCTTTGTATCACAATATTTCTATAGCTTAAGGGATTTAAATTATGTACCATTGTCTGTTCTCAAACACTTAACTTGCTTATTTTGTTATGTTTCTGCCACGTTCATGAATCTTATCAAAAGGTTACTCACCTCTAATTTGTGCTTCATTAAATAAACCCAAGTATCTCTATTAAAATAATCAACAATAGCAATGAAGTATTGAGCCCTATTAACGAAGGCACCTTATATAATCCCTATTCATCACAATAGATTAAATCAAAACAAAAAATATCTTCATTGAACTATCTCCAAATGGCGGTCTAGTGTGCTTTGCCTTATTACAATAACAAAAAATTTCATTATCATATAATGAAAAAATAATCAGTCTTATCTTTTCTTTTAAAGTATGACTGAGCCTCCAATGCCATAGTCGTAAATCCCTAAGCCCTTTTGCCATCAGTACAACTCTTCTCCCTGGTGTTGATTCTAGAATGTAAAGCCTATCATGGTATCTCCCCATCCTAATCACACTGTTCATGTGCAGATCCAGTATTACGCACAAGTCTGTAACAAAGAGCAATGCAAGATCATCATCATGAGTAAGCTTACCAACTAACAAAAGATGGCACTTAAAATTTGGTATTTTTAAAACAAATTTTAACAACATCCAATTTTGTAATTTAAATTTCTAGATGACTTTACAGGTATTCTTTGACCATTCGGCATTAGCATAGGCAAGTACATTCCACTATTTTCATTCAATAAAAATGTATCCTTAAATATTATGTGCTTATTTGCCCTTAAGTCTAGGGTTAAGGTGCAAATCTGCCAATGAAGTATTGTCCGAGGAGCGTCCACCACAAATATCTTTTAAAAGGGGCAAAAATACCAATGAAGTTTTAAAAAGGGGCATCCACCACAATTTCTGTTAAATCCGTACTAACGGCGTTAAATCATAAGAGAAGAAAACCCCTAACGGCGTTAGTACGGATTTAACGGAAATTGTGGTGGATGCCCCTTTTTAAAACTTCATTGGTATTTTTGCCCCTTTTAAAAGATATTTGTGGTGGACGCTCCTCGGACAATACTTCATTGGTAGATTTGCACCTTAACCCTTAAGTCTATCACCCATACTTTATCAGGGTCAAAGTTCATTGAGTACTTATTGGCTATGTTTGCTATCGGTTGGTTTGTTGACCGAGCAGCGAGACCCTTGTGTCCATCCATCTTACCATTCAACATTCGCATAAGTTGTTTATACTACAGAAGCGTGAGACTGGGGATTAAAATCTCAGATGTTTTTATATATGCTATCTTTGGTCCATTGCGCATGTCATTCCACGAGCATGATTTGTCTCGTTGCTCTTTATTTGGCCTCCTCCAGTTGGAAGGATAGCATATGATTTCATAACACTTATACTCGGTCTATCCAAACTTCTAGCAATGCCCACATCGATGTTTTTCTTTCCTTTCATCCCTGTCATTCTTCATGTTTTGCACCTAAAAAGGCATAGTCTCTGGGTTGGCTCTATGTGGCGTAGATATATGTCTTTACTTCTCATCTTCCAAGATCAAATAATATGCTACTCCTATACTGCTCAGGGGTTTCATAATAAGAATATGGGTTTTTACTGCAGTAAATTATTAATCTAATCCCATGAGGAACTCATATAATTGTACCTTATGCTTGGCCTCCATTATTTTCTTCTCCATGTCACATTTCTAACTCCCGTAGGTATACCTTGGTGGAGGTGTCAAAGACACTGCCTCATCCTAAAGTGCCTTCAACTAAGTATAATAGGACACAACAGATTGTTTGTATTGCTGGAGATATGTTATATCACGTCAAAGTTTGTACGCCCTAGGAGCACTACCCTTCCTAAAGCATTCTTTAAGATCTGCTTGTATTTCCATCATTATTTAAGTATATCTGATGATCTTCCTAAGGTCTTTGCCCATTACACTCTTGAGCTACCCTTTCACTATGGCATAACATCAAATCCAATTAGAAAAATTGGTTGAATTGACCATAGGCTTCTTGATTGAACCATTAATGAATCCAAACTAGTTTATAACCAAGAGCATGTTTGTCATGTCCACCACCCATTCTGAATAGTTAGTCTTGTTTAACAACTCATCAATGAAAACTTTCCTTAGATTGTCTATGATATGCATAAAGAAAGGACCACTCACATCCTAACTCAAAGTTATCTCTCTCAATGTTTACACTTTCTCTATAAGCGCTTTATGTCAGGTTCAAAAACCATGTGCTCTAATACCATAATAAATATGATGAAAACTCTCAATTTCATATATTGAATAGTGGTGATGAGTAAACATGAATATATAAGTGCGTACGTAGATGATGAGAGCACATTATATCTCTAACTGGAAATATCCTGAATCTATCATGATCTTACTCAAAGATACTAACAGTAAATAATAATAAGATATTATCATAATAATAATAATGAAATATTATTCTTCAATCTAGCTTACTGGCTTATTAACTATTATACATTACTATTCTCTCTAATGAAAAATTTTCATTGCAACCTGACTTCTTTATGCAACCTAGCTACTCGCATATTGACTGGTAATGAAGTGCCATCATGGTTTCAAAATCAAAGCTATTTTTGTGCGAAAGCTTTCCCCTATGCTATGGATCCTCCAACAAATGTGTCATTCGAAGTAAACATGCCTAGATCATGCCACTTAAATGCATTGTGGGGCCTAGCCGTATGCTTAGTGCTAGAACAAGATTCAGAATCTAAAAATTTATTAAATTTTGTTAGAATTTGTTGGACTTATAAAGTCTCAAATGGTGATTATTCAAATTCGCATTGTGGCGAATGGATTTTTTCGCAACGTAGTTGTTGTCATCAACGATGTATCATCTACATTCGTTTTTCCTCATTTGTTGTGAAAAACATTCAAATGGTATTTTTCACATTAGACCATGATGATGAAAAGGAGAATTCATATATTAAAATAGTGCAGTGTGGCTGGCGTGTGGTATGTAAAGAAGATGTTAAGAGGTGGCAAAATACAAGAGATGAAGGATGTAGCAGCAGAGATAATGATCAACTCATTGTTAAAGAAGGTCCATTGTTGAAGAAGATGAGATATATGGGAGGGTGTTGAGATTGTCTCCCTCCAGTTTCTATGGCTCTTTAGGATTAGTTTTCTTTATTATCTTGGCTTATTTTTTTTTCAAGAAGTTTATGCACATTTACTGTTTCTCTTTCCTCAGATATGAGACGGTTACTGTAAACTTTATTTTTCACGGAGGAATTTCTCACTTCTCGTTATACATAGTTCTTTTATCCCTACATGGATGGTTTTCCCACATTAAATTTTGTGCGCCGTCTTCTACCATGTTTACAAATATATTAGAAAATTTGGTTAAATTATTGGGAAAATCCCTCAAAAAGAACTTTTAAAATAGCAAAAGACGGAAAGGTGTTCCAAAATTCCATATTTCCATAAAAGTGCGAGTACCTGATCTGGGATATTGAAATTGTAGACAAAATGACGTGCATAACCCTGGAAGTCTTAAAATTGAAAAACGTTGAGGAAATAAGAAGGGCGAAATTGCGCGAAAACTCTGTCGGGACTCTTCATCTTCTTCCGGCGTCGTCGTTGTCGTTGGTGGAGCGTGGTTCCGTGGCTTTGAGAGAGGATAGTAGTAGCGACATTGTGCAGTGAATTTGGGGTGGATTTGAGGAGGAGCAAAGGCGAGAAGAGGTTGTGGTGAAAGGCATTGGACAGTTGCAGAGGCACCAGTTTGCGGCTGCGAATTTGAGCTCCGGTGTTGAAGTTGGGTAAGTGGTTGTGTTTAAAATTGTATTTCATTTTAACTTATCCACTTGATTAGAATGGGGGTTCAAATTCGTTGGGTTAAAATTAGTTTGGGAAATGTGGATAAAAGCTATAAAGTGGTGCGAAGTTGGGAATCGTTGAGGGGAAGTTGTGAAAATAAGTTGCTAAGTTGGGAAGTTTGAATTGCAACTTTTGAAATTTGTAAACCGTTGAAACAGCATATGAACGCGTCAATTTGTGAAGTTGTGACAGGGTGTTCAGACGTAGGGTATTGTGATTTTATTGTTGTGAAAATCTTATACATACATTTACGAATGGCTTAAGTGAAGTTGTGAAACAAAACCTCTGAAAACTGCATGTTAAGTTGTGAACACAAAAGAAGAATATGTGAAAACGGTAATGACACGTTGGTAACTTGTGAAACAACATATGAAGTTGTGGATGTGAGTAGAAGTTGCGAAAGGGTTTGTAGATATAGGAATCGCCGATTTCACAGTAGTAAAAATGTTATGGATAGTGTGGATTGTTTTAAGTGAAGTGCTGAATCCCTAAGATAACATTTGAAAATCAAATGTTATCCTGTGAAAACATTATCGGAGTTTGTGAAAGCGTAATGAAAAGTTGGTAAATATGTGTAGAGGTCAATTTAGGTGAGGAAATTGTGAAATTCGTAGACGAACTTGTGAATCCTTATGCAGAAGTTGTGAATTTTTCTCCATAAGTTGTGAGACCTTATTTAACTGTGGGGAAATAGATATTTCCAATAGTTGTGGTTGTGATGGGAAGGTTGCAAAATGGTATGAGAAGTTGCGATGACATAGCTTAGATGCGTTAACTTGTCATGTACGAATAAAAATGTTATTAAATGTGCTGAAATCCATAGTTGATGAGTGTAAACTGAATTTTGTGCAGGTAAAAGGAGATGGGGGGACACAAAGGTGAGACATCAAAGGCAGAACAAGTAAAGGCAACAAGTGTCAAGAGTAGAGAAGTAACGAGAGAAAGTGAAAAGTCTGAGGCAATAAAGGGCGAAGGTGAACAGATTAAACCAGTGATGAGTGGGTTTATGGTGTTTAGAAACGAGTATGTGGCCAAGTTAGGGGAGAAGAAGAGAAGGATGGCAGATGAAAGTAGGTCGGCAGGGAAGGCATGGCGTAAGTTGCCAGAGGCGAAGAAGAAGGAGTATAATGATAAAGCTATGGAAGGACGGCCGAAAAGGGAGATGAGGAAAAAGGAACTGCCATTTCATACCCGCTGCTCACTGGGAGGATTTACATCGTTGGTGCAGTTTGTGAACGGTAAAGAACATTTGAAGGAGAGGGTTAAGAGAATAGGATTTGGAAACCTATTGAAGGTGCAATTGGACAGACTCCCCCGTGACCTGATTGTGTCCATGCTGAGAGCATATAACCCAGCAACATATCAATTCAGGATTAGGGGGAAGACAAAAGATATAGAAGCATCAGATGTGCACAAGTTGCTCGGTATACCTCATTCAGGGGAGGAGGTGAAGGTGGATGTGGAGGATTCGAATAGAAGATATCAGTGGTTGAAGAGGGAGTATAGGAGGAAGAAATATACGGACATTCTGAAGCGCATAAAATCTGGGACAGCTGGCGATAAATTTGAGTTTATGTTTGTGCTCTACAGTTTAGGGACTTTGTTATGCCTTACCTCAAGTGGGCTGATAAGTGACCGGATGTTGAGGGTTATGTTCTGCACAATGGACCGTTTTGAACATTATGACTGGGCAACATACATGATGAAAGACTTGTGGAAGGAAATGAGTGATTATGTGAAAGAGTACAGGGAGAAGAAGAAAAGGGAAGGGAGCAGCAACGTGGGTTGTTGCCTGTACTTACTCCTGGTATGTCACTGTTTACATTAAATGTGTAGCTATCATTCAAGCCAAAAATAATGATCCATATATTTTCTATGGTGCAGTTGTTCTTTAGGGAAAATTTCCCTTTGAAATAAAGTGTTCGCGAACAGTCCACCACACCGATTGAATTCTGGACAAAGGAAAAGATCAACGAAATGGTGAAGACTGAGAGGACAAGCAATATGGGCATTTTGTATAAAGGAAAAGGCTCTGAAGTTAGGGCAGGGAATGAGGACACATATAATGTCCCATATTTAGACCCGGTATGTGTCTGTGGAAGCTAATTTAAAATGCAAAAACGATTTAATCATGTAATTGACAAATTAAGTTGTGCTGTCACTGTAGGAATTGAAGGAGGTCTATGCGCGGTTGGTGAAAGTTATCGATGAAAACCGAAACAGACTTGTAAACGTGGTGGTGCAGGAGCTACTCAATGTCCAGCTCGTACGAGAGGCCAGGGACAAAGCACAACAAGACGGCCTTGGTATGACAGTAGATGAGCAACATACAGATGAGGATGATGATGATGCGACAGATGCTTCTCATGACTCAGATTCTGATGATGCAGACGCAGAACCTTATCATGTTGATGACGATGAAGATGATGATGCAGAGGGAACTGAGGTGGCGGAAAAAGTCCCCACGGATGACCATGCAATTCAGAGGCCTCAACAGCTGCGGAGATCAAAGAGGCAGCCACTACAAGCGATGACATGTCCATTTATACAGTTGGATGGGAGTCGAAAAAGGAAGACGCCAACGCATGATCAGAAAACGTTGTTCAACATAGTTTCCACAATGGCCAGAGGTGCTGAGGCTGAAGTGTAAGTATCAACGTCATGTGATTGAATGACTGTTATGTAGTTAGTATATTACCATAACACGGGAAGCGATGAACTAACTAGCATTGCATTTGAAATGTTTTTGTAGGCCGTTGGTTCAGATTTTGGATGAAGAACTGTGTCGAGACCAGTTGTATATGCTAGGGGGAATTCAAAGACTAAGTAATACGGTATGTATGGCTTACGTGGAGAATGGTTTCATTAAGTTATGGTGAATATTATTTGTAGTTTATGTAATGGTTTCTTTGCTGCTGTAGGTGATGTCGGTTGTGTGTAAGGCTTTAATGTATCACTTCAAGGTGGAGGGAGGACAGCCGAAGCGCCATATTTTTGATGCATGGTTCATGGTAATTACGCATTTGTTGTGTAGTGGAAAAACATTTAATTTGACAAAATTATGTGCACATTAGTCAGGACTATATGTTTTTATGCAGACAAAGTTGGTAGGTCACCCAATAGGGTGGAAAGTGTCTTCCGCGAGTAAAGAATTCTCTCCCAAAACCGTCGGTTACAATATAGGCGAATGTGAGTTGATAATGGATCCGGCACTTGTCCGTGGCCACTGGTTCTGTGTTGCGTTAGAGACAAAGACTATGACCTTCTACGTGCTGGACTCAATGAAGCCTGATCTAGGCAGCAAGAAGACTACGAGGAAGGGTGGCGTGACAGATGATTACATATTTGTGTTAAACTTAATTGTAAGTTCACCTGACTCCACTGCTGTAGTTGAGGTGGTTTACTTCAGTTGACCCACATCGTAAGACGCATAAATGTTGTTTTTTCAGAGAGATAGGTTCGTTGACATCATGCACATTGTTAACCCGCATCTGGCTGGGAAGAAGATGTCAGATATTGTGTGGCCTCCTGTTGTGCAACAGAATAATCTGTAAGCTTCTTCGCATTCGCCTCTTACAATTTAGCTTCCATTGTTTCGTTAAGTAACACAACGTTTTCATGTGGGTGAGAGTACAGGAGGGACTGTGGTGTTCATGTTATTATTTGGTTGAGCCAGTGGACCCCGGAAGGTGATTTCCATTACGAAAATGTAAGTGGTCCAGATTTCCCTCTGTACGCATTCTTATTTACTTGTGATTTCCATTATGGTTTCCATTGAACCTTACACTGAGGGAATTACTTATTTGCAGGAACAAATTCTGCAATTGCGGAGCGACATTATGTGGTGGTTAGTTAATCATCCGCTGAATTTGTTGCGGGACACAGCTCTGGTGTAACCCCCTTCCTTAATTATATCCGAAATACGAAATAAAAATGAAATTAGAGACCAAAAAGAACAAAACTTATTTAAATTCCCATCTTCACGATAGGGTTTTCACAAATCACTTTCGAAATCTAATTAACCTGGTCTCATATTCAATTTCGAATACAATTACATCACACGGAATATCACATTTAAACAAATATCAGAGTGTATAACAATATCATCCCGGCAACTCCCGGGTTCATATCTTTACATAGAATTCATAGGGCACATCCACCCTTTACAATTCTTCAAATGGGGATTACACAGTTCTCCTCAAATACAAATACAAATACCTAAATGCTCATTCCAAATACATAATCAAATATTCTCATTCAACATATAACCAAGTATACATTCCACAATATATACAACTCCAAATCCAAATACGAATATCCAAATATACATCCCAACTATGATAACCAACTACCAAAATCTATAACCCGAACGAGTCCCGTCGCCCTTGACTGCTTGCTCCATCCTCGATCCACCTACCCTGTCTAAAATGTTGGTAGGGGAGGGTGAGATTCGAGAGAATCTCAGTAGGAAATAGATAGCTATATGCATGTATGATATGTGTTTAATGCATGACATGCTTGCAATACATAACTCATGTTCACACAATGACATATCTGCGTGCTCAATGTTTCAACAACATACTCATGGCCATAGCATAACTAGAAATAGAGCTACAATCATTCATACATGTTTCACATAATCAAGCAAAGCAATACATGCATCAAAACACAAACACAAATATCAAAGCATGCAAAAGAGGTAAGTTCCCTACACTCTTCTTTCCACGTATGCTCCAGCTCCGCTTACTCGCGATCCAAACGAATACTGAACCACGTCCAGAGCGAACATCAACCCTATAATCAAAGCAAGGACATAGGGTTAATCCCTTTTCCAAAACCTTACTTCCATATCACTTAAAGTTGGTTACCATTCATGACCTTTAGGTGGCTAATCAAAGCCTAAATATATACCTAAAGGATTGGGACGTACTAGGTTGGAAATCACCTTTCAAAATCTCAAATTGCTGAAAATAGGGGGTTGGCTGCAGCCAGAACACGCACAGAAGGTTTTTGGCTGCAGCCAAGAATTTCTGGCTGCGGCCAAAACGTGCACAGAAACTTTTGCACTGCAGCCAGGATTTTCTGCTGCAGCCAAGGAAACTTAGGAAATTCATAACTAATTCCAAACAAATCGAAATGAGGTGTTCCCAAAGCCAAATGAAATATTTTTAAGTCCTCTTCATAGGAAAAATATGGCTCATTAACAGAAATCACCACACAAATCCAGATTTCCACGAAATTGCCTTGCTGTTCCAGATTTGCACCCAGTTTCGACATCAAAATTTAGGCAAACATAAATCCCAGTTCACAAAATGAAATGACACAGTTTATTTGTCCATTTTGAAGCTTAAGATGTGAAAATTTAGACTGGAAAGTTTCAGAATTTTTAGAGACCATTTGGTCATTCAAAACGCTCACACAAACTGACTGCCCAGAACAGAACTTCAATGGACAGATTTCCAAATTTGCACAATTGGCTTCCAATGGTCCAATTTTCATATCAAACATCATTCTCACACAAAATTTCACAAGGAATCCATTGGAAACACCAAAACAACCAAATTCACATTATATTGACATGTTTTACCAACATTCACAACATGTCATCACAAATCACAACACAAATACCACATTGCCATTCTTTTCATTCCAAGTTCTCAAATCAATTCCAATGACCAAATACCACAACATGGCACCATTTTCAACATAAAACACAACCCAATTCATCCAATCCAAAATCACAAGAAAATCAGGGCAAAATTCGAAATTCACAAAGCTCAACCAAAACTCACAAAACTTAGATCAAAAGTCTTCAAATACTCACCTCTTCCTCTTTCCCAAACCAATTCTTTGATTCTCCATCTTTCCAAATTTCCTCAAGCCATCAAACACCACCAATCAAGAATCTAAAACCATAGCAATGAAGCTCTCATCACTTGAACAATATTAAAGAAAGGTGTTTAAGCATTAGAGGACAAGAGACAAGTCAAATCTCACCTTATTCTTTTCTCTTTCAACCTTGCTTTGGGACGCCATGGAGAAATAAGAGAGAGATGAGATGATGAATAAATGAAGATGATGAAGAAGAGAACAAATTTTTAGGGCCTCAAAAACGTCCAAATAAAGAGAGGAAAGAGGGAAAATGAGTTGAAATCTTTGACCAAATCCAAGGGCTCAAATTGTGACACTTGTCACACCCTTATTCCATCTCTATGAGTTCACATGAACCCACACACATGGGATTCCACCCACTTAATCTCTACACAAATCAATCTCAACCATTGATCTTGAAGTTACCAATGAGTTTCCTCTTCGGTAACCGATCAATCGGTCGGTAACTTTACCGTTTTGCCCCTGATTACGGCAATTCCTCTTGAATCACCACCAAACACTTCATATCATTTCATTTATCACCAAAACATGCCTTCCCTCTATTCTAAGTCAATTCGGATGTTAATCCACAATTGAGCTTAAATACAGGGTTTTGGCGCTGCTCACAGCACATACGAATCACATCGGGTGCCAAAACACACCAAAATCTCCAAAAGGGTTCATTTATCACTAATGACATCCACTTTTGGAGTCATTATCTCTTATTCACAATTTGGGATCTTGCTAAACCAGGGCTTAGCAATCCACTTATGTCAGGCTTATTCTCTAGCCTCAAGTCTCAGAATTCGGGATATTACATCTCGCCCTCATTCCCTCTGGACAAAAGTCTAGCAAAAGACGTGCTTAGGTTATGTCCCCGCGATATAGTAATGTCAACACTTGTCCATGTAAAGTATTGTTAACGTCATAGAGTAATGTATGGTAGAGTGCACTGACAGGACAGAACATGCAATTTAAGGTACATTAATGACATATATGTTGCCATTGTGGGATGCAATGTTTCCCAGTTCACTCCTCTAGCATGACCTTCTAAAACGTACTTATATGCCACCAACAATATCTGTGTTCCCCCTTCGCAATGTAACTATGTCCTTGCCAGAGGCAGGTTAAAAATTTTTTTAAGAGAACTAATATCCCTAACAGAAAGGGCTGATGTAATGAGGCACAATGAATAATATGCAATTTAGGGTTGAAAGATGCACACATTACATAAGGATACTACGCACGTGCGCCACTTTCATTTCCAACTGCCAATAATCTGATCAGCACTGCTAACAATCCATAGTGAACAATGATGATGCACACATTACATAATGATTGTGTCCAGTCAATACACCCTGCTAACCAAGTGTGACACTTCCTTTTCCAACTGCCATTACTCTGATTATCTCTGGCGGCAACAAATCTATAGGCATATACACTATAGCGCGGTCATAACTTGATGTTACGTAGACAATGCTTTGGTGTCTCAGTCAGGATGGCCATTCAGCAGTCGAGTTGATATCAGCACTGGACGGTAGCAAGCGAGTTATTGTTTAGAGCCTTGCGTTTCTTTCCGCATATCCACTCGACTTGAGGATTACAACTCGAGTTACTTGCATAATTGGACGGTTTGCAGACAGTGCTTGCGGCAAGACTTAGCAGTACGGACTCGAGTTGTCCAATTACCAACTCGAGTTGTCATCATCACTGGAGGGTAACCCGATGGTGATAGTGAGAAGCGGCACCGAACTCGAGTTGTGTAGAAGATCACTCGCCCCCGTTCTTGGATGACTTACGAAGCTCACTCGAGTTTCCAGATGACCAACTCGAGTTGTCGTCAGCACTGGAGGGTAACCCGATGGTGATTGTGTTTAATGGCACCGAACTCGAGTTGCGTCGAAGGTCACTCGCCTCCGTTCTTAGATGACTTACGAAGCTCACTCGAGTTTCCAGATGACCAACTCGAGTTGTCATCATCACTGGAGGGTCACCCGATGGTGATTGTGTTTAACGGCACCGAACTCGAGTTGCATCGAAGGTCACTCGCCTCCATTCTTAGATGACTTACGAAGCTCACTCGAGTTTCCAGATGACCAACTCGAGTTGTCGTCATCACTGGAGGGTCACCCGATGGTGATTGTGTTTAACGGCACCGAACTCGAGTTGCGTCGAAGGTCACTCGCCAACGTTCTTCGATGAGTTACGAAGCTCACTCGAGTTTCCAGATGACCAACTCAAGTTGTCGTCATCACTGGAGGGTCACCCGATGGTGATTGTGTTTAATGGCACCGAACTCGAGTTGCGTCGAAGGTCACTCGCCAACATTCTTCGATGAGTTACGAAGCTCACTCGAGTTTCCAGATGACCAACTCGAGTTGTCGTCATCACTGGAGGGTCACCCGATGGTGATTGTGTTTAACGGCACTGAACTCGAGTTGCATCGAAGGTCACTCGCCAACGTTCTTCGATGAGTTACGAAGCTCACTCGAGTTTCCAGATGACCAACTCGAGTTGTCGTCATCACTGGAGGGTCACCCGATGGTGATTGTGTTTAACGGCACCGAACTCGAGTTGCGTCGAAGGTCACTCGCCAACGTTCTTCGATGAGTTACGAAGCTCACTCGAGTTTCCAGATGACTAACTCGAGTTGTCGTCATCTGGAAGTGTAAATGTCGTACACAATTCCAAGGTTGCAGAGGAAGATGGTGGAATGCGAAGAGGAGCTACTGGTGGAATAGGGTCTGTCTCAGTGGTACAACAAGGTGGTGTATAGGGTGTAACTGCAGTGGCAGGTTCAATGGGGGCAGAGGTTTGATCATGGGAGCCAGAGCATGTACGAGACAGATCCTGTATGGGATTGGTACCTGAGGGCTCACAACTGGATTGTGGAATAGCTTCTGGGTCCTGAGGGATGGGAACCTTTGACAGTGTGGTAGGATCCGGGGGTGTCAACATAACATTGGATGACGTAGGAGCACATGGAGCATTTTGAGTGACTAAGTTTGCAGGAGTTGTAGATTCAGGTCCACAGGGAACAGGTGTAGCATTACACTGTGACGGCATATCAGAAGGACGAAAGTTGAAGTGTTCTCTGAGGACGGCTTCATAAGTATCAAGGCGATGATTAAATTCCCTCAACTGCTGAGTATGAGCATCTTGCATTTGAAATAGCCTCTCGAAGTTCTCATTAATGCCAATAACCAGACGTTTGACTTGATGGTCAACCATTTCGACCAGATAGGCATTTGAGACCTTTATATGGTCTGTGGTTGTTTTCAATGCATCCTGGATGTAGGTCTGAATTGTGGCTGCCATGAATGGGGGTCCAGGAGACCCAGCTCTTGATGATTGTCCCTCATCCACTTTGGGTCTCTCAGATTCCATCTCCTTCCTTTTCTTCGTTGTTATACTTGTAGAAGCACCCACTGGCAGCTTAATATTCATTCTGCTCAGGTGAATGGTGTCAAACCTTGGAATACGAACAATTTGCTCATTAGGTTCGAGGTACCAGATATTGTGCAGCGTCAAAAAGTGAGAGATCAGTTAGGGAAACGGACGGTAGAGGGGTACTCCTTGTGGAAGACTTCCTGTATCTGTTTATTTCATTGTAAATGTGTTGCCCTATGTTCCTCTGTTCCTTAGACAGAATTGAGGCCATCAGCTGGTAATCTTGTCCCAGGAAGTGAGTGAAATTGTTCGATTTGTTGACCATAGATCGTGAGTATATGTACCACACAATCCGATGTACATCACTCAAGGAGCTAGGTTTGAAAGTTAAAGTTTTACTTCCACCAATTGGATTCAGAATCTGACATATTTCTACATCACTGAATTCTTTTACAGGCCCTGTTGGAGGATTGTCTATGCCAAGGTAAGTGTTAATCAATGCAGCAGATAGTTGAATGTTTTGGCCCCTAACAGTTGACTCTAATCTTTCTTCTATCAGTTCGCCCACCTCATCACAAACCTCAACCACCTCCAAGTTACAGTAGAAGTGCCTCACTACAGAGGGACTATATGACGTTTTGATGGTCAACCAAGGTTCATAGTTCTGAAATCAAGGGTAAAGATCTAAAGCGAGTGTGTCCTTAATATGTTGTAGATCCAGATAAACAACAGGACAGAATGATCTATGAGCGAAATCATCGTCATACCTGCTCTTATCATTAGGCTCTAGTGTCTTTGAATTGAAACCTGGTAGTGGTCCCAGAAGCTCATCCTCCAGTTCAGGAGGTACATTATACTTTGCTTTTTGATTTGAAGTTGATGCACCCCCATATCTGGATTTTATGGGTGCATGCAATGTCTGATCAACCAATTGAGTCACAATCTTTGTTATCTTCCGCTCCAAGTCTTCTTCTGTTTTATCTGTGGAGGTTGAGGCTAAATGTTCTGTAGGCACTGACACGACTAGTTCCTTCGAAATGGGAGAGGCTACTTTTGGCCGTTTCTGCTGTGATTCTGCTATCACAACCCCCTGTGACCTGCTCGGTTGTTCTGGTGGTAGTCGCTCCTGAACTTTTGGCCGAGTCTTCCTTGGTTTGTTCAACAGCTTACTCCCTTTGGACGGCAACTTCTGTGAATCACGAGAATCTTTCTTCCCACTGTCGGAGCCCTTGGTTCGCACCATTGCACCAGATGCAAGAATGAGAAAGTGTGATGCTAGGGCTAGTCCAAACTCTGCTTCTCGACTTACTGAGGGTTAGGGGGAATGGAGTTGTTAGGCCACTGTTGGTTGAACGGGATTTACGGATATGTAGAACTCAACTGACAAATAGTACGTTTCTCGTCAGTTAACTCGAGGGCTCATTTAGTCAGACGTCGAGTGGAGTGAACAGAAATGTTTGGTGATTGAGGGAATTAAAGCGTGGAATCCTGATTAACTCGAGTTATATTTCAGTCACTCGAGTTAGTATTCCCTTTTGGTTCGTGACTTTCCAGTTACCCTCCAGTGATGCGTACAACTCGAGTTCGTCATGGCCCAACTCGAGTCCACACATCGTCTGAGCACAGTTTCGCACTGGAGTGAGCATCGTCCAACTCGAGTTCTCCTCTCCTACACACACGATAACTGGCTGGTGACCCTCCAGTGATGCGAACAACTCGAGTTCGTCATGGCCCAACTCGAGTCCACACGTCGTCTGAGCACAGTTTCGCACTGGAGTGAGCATCGTCCAACTCGAGTTCTCCTCTCCTACACACACGATAACTGGCTGGTGACCCTCCAATGATGTGAACAACTAGAGTTCGTCATGGCCCAACTCGAGTCCACACATCGTCTGAGCACAGTTTCGCACTAGAGTGAGCTTCGTCCAACTCGAGTTCTCCTCTCCTACACACGATAACTGGCTGGTTACCCTCCAGTGATGCGTACAACTCGAGTTTCTATTCCATCAAACTCGAGTTATCACTTACTCTTATTATATTCATAACAAGATCATACCTTTTCCTAAGCAAAGTTTGAATAAACAGTCGGTAGCATCAATAGGCATGGGCCTGCTTTTCCCATCGCCATCCAAATAGCAGATTGTATTACCACAAGTCTTTGAAATATAAATTGGGACATCAAGTGTTGTTGTTATTAACAGATAATCTCCATTTGGAAGAAGAAATTTGATGTGATTTAAAGTTGTGTAAATAAAAAACACCATTGTCATCCCACCCTCCACCTGTGGAACGGATTGTCTGAAGCAGGGTACATTGATGCACAAACAATATACTTCACTGTCTACTAACATTGGCTTACATGAACACAGATCTTTTTGGTGGCATAGGTGATCTTTGTGGTGAAGTATATTTCAGAAGGTCATGAACACATATCTTTTTGGTGGCATAGGTGCTGTGGTCAAGTATGTCTTAGAAGGTCATGAACACAGATCTTTTTTGTGGCATAGGTGATCTTTTTGGTGAAGTATATTTCAGAAGGTCATGAACACAGATCTTTTTGGTGGCATAGGTGTTGTGGTGAAGTATGTCTTAGAAGGTCATAATAGGAGATGTTTATGGTGGTATAGATGCTGTGGTCAAGTATGTCTTAGAAGGTCATGATAGCAGATGTTTCTGGTGGTATAGATGTTGTGGTCAAGTATGTCTTAGAAGGTCATGATAGCAGATGTTTATGGTGGTATAGATGTTGTGGTCAAGTATGTCTTAGAAGGTCATGATAGCAGATGTTTATGGTGGTATAGATGCTGTGGTCAAGTATGTCTTAGAAGGTCATGATAGCAGATGTTTATGGTGGTATAGATGCTGTGGTCAAGTATGTCTTAGAAGGTCATGATAGGAGATGTTTATGGTGGTATAGATGCTGTGGTCAAGTATGTCTTAGAAGGTCATGATAGCAGATGTTTCTAGTGGTATAGATGCTGTGGTCAAGTATGTCTTAGAAGGTCATGATAGCAGATGTTTATGGTGGTATAGATGCTGTGGTCAAGTATGTCTTAGAAGGTCATGATAGGAGATGTTTATGGTGGTATAGATGCTGTGGTCAAGTAGGTCTTAGAAGGTCATGATAGGAGATGTTTATGGTGGTATAGATGCTGTGGTCAAGTAGGTCTTAGAAGGTCATGATAGGAGATGTTTATGGTGGTATCGATGTTGTGGTCAAGTATGTCTTAGAAGGTCATGATAGCAGATCTTTTTGGTGGCATATCTGCTGTGGTGAACTATATGTTAGAAGTTCATGAACACAGATCTGAAGCAGGGTACATTGATGCATAAACAATATACTTGACAAAGCCTTTATGAATATCAGCAAGAAGTATCATCTGCGGAACATCATTATATGTACATCACTCATTAATCACCAGTTTACTGTGTACTAACATTGGGTTACATGAATAAACATCTTTTTGGTGGCATAGGTGCTGTGGTCAAGTATATTAGTATGTCTTATAAGGTGATGATATTTTGGTGCCATAGATGCTGGGGTCAACTATGTCTTAGAACTTGAGAGCAGCAGCATTCCAACCAACTGATAAAAACTAGATAACACAGAGCAGTCAGATAAACTATACATTTGTATTTCCACATTGATTACAACTTGAGAAATAGTTGCCAAACTATACATAATCAACACTATACTTATGTATAAAAGCAGTGGCTACTTACATAAACTTTCAACTTTCAATGACAACAGAACATTAAGATCTTACTGCTTGTTAATGTTTTTTTGTCACTGACATGACACTGCATACATTACATATAAAAACTGCTTCCCCTGCACCCGATCCCTTCATTCCAAAAACCATTGAAGGGTCAAACGAAAACATATATACAACATAAAAGATGAAGCATCAAAGATTATCAAGCGAGTTCAATATGGGTTGGGATTTTTGCACGTCCTTCTTGTGTGTCCTGCTTCATGGCACCGTGTACAATGGTAGATCTTTCTATTTTGGAACTGTGATTCCTGCCTCCTTACTCTTGGTCTTCCAGGAGGTCGACTTGTTATTGGAGGGTGCAGGAACGTAGCTTCAGACATGTTTTCCATGTGATAATCCCTATAATCATTGACGTTCGGCATGTCTATTGTCACAACCGGAATCATGCTGTGCTGGTAGATCCGTTGCTGAGCTTCTATCTTATAACAATCCTCAACATAATCGTAGATGTTGCCGTGCACAACCTTGACAGCTGCACACGCATGTGTGCATGGAATCCCACTCATCTGCCATGCCCCACAACTACATTGTCGTGATCGCAAGTCAACCCCATGGTCTCCACGTACTGTATGCACACTGAATCTACCCTGCCCATAATCTTCACACCACATATGCTCACATCCACTCACATTTTCCATAACCTTTGCATATATATTTGGTCCAACACAATTCTTCCACTTGTTCATTGCCACATAAGAGGCATGCATCTTCTTTGCTACTTTCTCGCGATGTGCGTGAATTAATTGGGCTCCATTATACTTCCTCTCCTACACCATCCATGCATTGAATGACTCGGCGATATTGGTTCTTATGTTATCCCATCGTTTGTATGGGAACTTGCTAAGAGCCCACCTATCAACGTCACCATGATTGTTAATCCATTCATATAACTCTTGACAGTGCTCCCGCATCTTTTCCATTGCTTTATCAAAGTCATCAACACGCCTTGCATATGCAATCTTGTCAAGAAGCATCAGTCCATCCTCCTTTGACCGGTTACTGGTCTTTCTCTTGCCCCTGTTTATTTTCAGTATTTCTGCACTGAAGTTCTCCTTCACATGTCTATAACAAAATGCATGATGATGCCCTCCAAATATTGCTGCCACAGCACCTATTATGCCATTGTGACGATCTGACACAATTGTCAACTCCATAGAACCAACAATCCTTTTAATCATATGCATGAACCAAGTCCAATCGTCCAGTGTCTCTCCCTTCACAATTACTATGGCAAACGGCAACAGCTCATTATCCGCATCATAGGCTGAAGCTGCAAGTAGAGTCCCCTTATAAGGCCTACTTAAATGAGTTCCATCAACATATAGTAGATGCCTTGCACCCCCCATGAAACCCTGTACACATGACCCATATGCAATGAAAACTCTTTCAAACCTGCAACCATCTGCTACCCATTCAGCAACTGTATTAGCATCAGTTTCCTTCAACCTTTGGCATATCTATGGGATTAACATGTATGATTGTTCCGGTCTTCCATGTATGTCTTCTATTACCTTTTCCTTTGCCCTATATGCCTGTTTATATGTTAGCTTCACACCATACTCCCTTTGCAGTGTCTTCATAATCTCAGTTGGACGCTTCTCGGTGTGATTCCTAATCTCGTCAATTATTATTGATGATGTCAAAGTAGATCTTGCACCATGGCCGCTCACTTGCAAATGATCTTGAGCTGAATGAACATGATCTTTGATGAATTTTGTCACACACAGTATTCCAGAACTCCTGTCCACTGCAGACGCACATAATTTCCAAGGACAGCCCTCTACTTTACACGTGACATACATCTTGTCCTTGCTATTCCTATCATATTTATACATGAACTTATGTGCAATGCTATACTTGTACAAGGCTTCTCTTAATGCATTGGCATGAGGAAAATGCTGCCCGACCCCGGAAATTAATCCTGACCATTTCAAATAGCTAGTGTCACTCAAATTTGTCTGATGTGTCTCATAAGTTATACACCCACCACCAATTTCAAATGACACAGCCTCAAGATCATTGCCATGTGTCATGGGAGATAACTCTGCTTCCGGTGACCGTTCCAATAATCTGTGGCTCCTGCATACAACAATTACAACACTTTATAACTTATTATCAGCTTGGGAATGAACAAAATATTACTAACTTACACATGTGCATTATTCATTGGCAAGGATTCATTTCCATTCTCTATATGGGCTACAAACACATGCGCACTGCTTTCATTGAACCGAAAAAGGTTTTCAATTTCACTATCATTGTCAAGCTCAATTAATGTCCTCTCATCAAACATTACTGTGTATTTAATGTCACAACTGCTCCCTTCATGACCTGTCAATGTTGATATAATTTCTCTTAAATCTTCCATTCTTATCCCATCTTTTAGTACCTTTACCCTCACACTGCCTCCGAAATATTTAACTTCACCGTCATTATTATGTTCAAATTTCCCCCCTACGTGAAAATAACAAAACAACTCCTTTGCACAGCTTGAACCAATATTACCATCCATTTTTTTACGCTTCCTGCAACAAATAAATAACACATAGTTAGTTGACAAACACAAAACTACATGAGTACCTCAATCTTTCACAAATCTATAGTAGGGTTTTTCAACTTCATATTAATCGTTTCTTAAAAAATCCACCCCATTTATTCTCTTCAACCACAACCCTGAAAGTAACCATCCCAACCTCCTCCCCGATTCAGGCAGCATCTGCATTTTTCGCCATACCACTCTTCAACATTCACGTCCTTCAAACCCAAATACCCCGCAAAGTTTCCCACCCAAATGAAGACGAAAATGGTTTTGCTTCAGCTCGACCACAAGGGGAAGAACATTGTCGACTAATGAAGTACATACCTCACTGCTGTTTGTATCGCCTCCCACTTACGTTCCCGCGCGATGACGCTCTCCCTGTTTCGCGTCACCTTCTTTTGTCATCAACTTCTTTTCTTTCATCATCAGAGGACAAATTTGTCATTTTACGTTCAATTCTAATATTCCAGTTAATGTATTCGCACTGATACGGGATATTATATTTCCGCGCACGTCTGCGTCTTTTAACAATTTAAAGATTCTTTTTGAGAGATTTTCCCTAAATTATTTCATCTAACTGCTTTTTGATATAAAACAATAATATCCAACAAAATAGTGCCCTATACCCGTATGCACTGGGTAATCCTTACAAAGAAGACTAGCCCCATTCTAATTATATTGGATGTCCCTGACTAAAGGGAGTAAAAAAAGGGTGGAATCCCATGATAGTGTTAAAAGAATAATTTGCAAAAGAAAGTCTACTGCATAGTTTGCATTCCGAGGAATATGTTGAAAGCTGATTGACCATCACATGCCAGCATGCCTCAAGACTATCCACCGTCTATTCCTCCTGAACTTTGGGCATAAGCTTCTATTAAGATTTATACCCCTCAGTTTTTGACTTTACTGACATATAGACGAAATAAGAGCGGATGCTTGGGCCATACTATTGTCATTACTTGTCTTCCTGCCTTCAAAAAATGTGTTCATTCAGTCTCTTCCATGGTGACTAAAGGATTTTAGGTGTACCTAGAATTCATTCACTCACTTAGTACCCATATGAGATCAAAACACCGATATGGACTCTGATCACATTTATATGGAAGATAAGCCATTCGGAAGAAGATACATAATATCTTATTTACCGTTTAGATTCCATAATAGACAAGACTTACATTTAATTTGAAAACTAAAAATGGATAATATAATTTATTTCTAAGGACAAATAATAATGACTCATTCTTTAGTATTCATGTAAGAGAAATTAAATCCCAAATCATAACAATAAATCTGTACGAAGCTGCATGATTTTCAAGTCATAAATACATGGTGGGATGCAATTTAATTATTTATCTGACTTCCTACAAATTAAGCCCACCTATTAATAAATTGCTTAATAGTTTCCTGTGATCTGAACTCATATAATTCCGTAATCTCCACTTTTAGAAAAACATCATTTATTAGAACAGAGAAATTAAAGAAACACATGAGAGTAGGAAAAAACGAGAGGTATTTTGAAAAACATCATGATTTTCAGATTTAGTGATAATGAACAAGCTAATCCAAACAGCCAACAGGCACCCAAGCGCCTAATCGAACTCATGACTTCTTAGTTAAGAGTGGAACACCCTAACCAGCAGGCCACAAGTTCACAAGGCCCAAATTTCTCACATATAGTTTTAGAAATATGTGAATTTCTTTTTAAAAAAATCACATATCAAAATTAAAATAATATAAGTTATTATATTTCTATTGAACAACATTTAAAAAACATTATACTCCTAGAGTGTGTAAGTAACTTTTGTGGCTTTGCTTTTGCTGATATATTTTCATTTGCTGTTTTGTTAGGGTGGGTAATAAATGTTTCAGCAAAAAAAGGGTCGGTAATAAATAAAAAAATCGTTGCTGGTTAGCCGTTTCAGTGGGTCTGTCTGATGTATTTCCATGTTTGCTATTGGTAGCCCATTGAATAAATTTTGGAGACCAGAACTAAATTGAAATCGAAGGGAAAAATTTAAGTTGATGTGTTTATTCCTTCATTATTCACTGTTCAATATTAAAACCAACAAGATGTTCTATTGGATAATATTTCACACTCACATGCCATTGCTTAAGATCTTTTGGGTTTATGGCTAGCACCCTCTAATTGTCACTGCTAAAAAGTGACTACCAGAATCAGAGCGCCGGCTGGCGACGTTGGCAAAGCTCAGGAGTCGGTTGGGTTGGCTATTGGTTGGTAGATTTTAGTCATTTCCCTTTTTTTAAATAATAAATTAACTATTTTTTTATCACTCTAGTCCTATTTATACATCTATTTTAATTAATAATTTTGATTCTTATTATAAGTCAAGTTATAAAGTAATAAATGCATTTTTTATTTTTTTTACCTCTATTAATTACAATAAACAAAAAAATTTATTTATGTTAACTTTTGAAATCAACCATAGATAAAGGCAAAATTGGATATTTAACTCAGAATTAATGAGTTAACTATCTCTTCTTAGTATGTGAGTTAGTTAATTTAGATTTGTAAATAGGACCACAATAATATAATTTTAATTTTTCTCTTAAAATTATCATAATATATACATAACATATAATATATATATATATATATACTTCCTCCGGTCCTAATTATAAGACAAACTTAACTTTTTTGAAGAAATTAAGGAAACTAATTAAATTACTTTAGAATATTTTTACTTTTATTTTTTTTTCTTCAAACTAATTAGTTTAACTAATAAATTAATACATAATCTAATGATACAGAACCTATAGTATGACTAACAAACTTATTTAACTTCCTTAATCTCTCAAAAAAAATTCAACTTTTGTCTTATATTTGAGACTAGAGGTAGTATTATTTAATAAGATTCATGTTTTTTTCAGATATTTTCCATCTAAACTTGCGTTTCAAAATAAACATCCAAACATGGTTCAACTTAAAAAAACCATTGTTGTTACTATCAATCCAAACATAAATCATATTATACTATCTAATCTTACATTTGCAAAAGTTAAATTGGAAAAAAAAAAACAAAAAGTCAGTTGTACCCTTGTGAATCCAAACACACCCATATAAGCATGTTCAACACGAGAGGGAACTAATGCTGCGAAGTAATCATTTAGATATCTTCATCAGAATGGAATTGATAACATGCTGTAGGATACGGTAATTGATGCTCGGAAACTGTTCAATCATGGAAGGGCAACAACATAGACGAGAGAGGTTCTCAAACACAACCTTGACATGCCATGCGGTCATGGGATTCATAGGATCTATGGTTGCAGCCAAATGAGTAATCCAATTGAGTTTTTGGGATCTTTGGGAGTTGTCGTTTGTTAAATCAACTGCCAATTGCTGCAGAAGGGTGAGCAACACTACCTGACTCAAAGGGAGAGGGGACAGTGACAAAATACCAAGCAGATTGACCTGTTCATGAGAGAGAACAAAAAATTATAAATTATGGCTAAAACATTATAAATTATGAACATTATAACAGATAATTACCTCAGAACATAGCCAAAAAACAATGGATCGGTCACTTCTTTGTAGAGCATTGGTGAAAGCCTCCTCGTACTTGTTTTCAGATATTAAATTTGACAGCTCGTTTCTTGGATCTTGCGTCTGAAGCAAGACTTAGAATGGTGAGAGAGAGAGAGAGAGAAATCACTACTATTTATGCTCGTGAAAAGCATAGGAAAATAAAAATGAATGCCTACCTGAGACTGCTGGTTGGACAAAGCATTTGATACCTGCGACTGCTGGTTAGACCAAACTGAGTTTGCTGCATCTTTATATATTAAGGCGTCCTGCAATGTTACAATGTACATATGGGGATCAATTCAAAACGACGTACACAGAGCTATACGAAAGAGGTGTCAACTCACAAACAAAACAAATGAGAAGTTGGAAATTTATGTGGTTTTAGTGGTGTTTTCTTTTGGGTTTAATTAGCGCACACACCAATGGTGAAAAAAATAAGACCATAGAGAAGTATACTCAACTTCAGATACACACCAACAGATTCTAATTCCCGCTGAGCTGATAGTGGATACTCCCTCTCTTGCCCTGCCGATTGCATATAAGATTCTAAGTTCCCTAAATGCTCATCCATGCCTTATCACCCACTCTCTTCAGCTTATATCTTCGGCATATCTTATTACATATAAATAGGCTCTGCAGCAAGCAAAATTCTTGCCTTATAACGGTAATTAACCAAACACTTATCCTTTGCAAATTATTTATTCAACTACTACAGCAGAAAAGAGACAATGTTAGATAAAAGATCTACCATAGGATAAAAGATTATAACTCATCTTTTAAAGGTTAATTATGGTAGAAAATGAGTTCAACTAACCAATTAAAAACAATACCATGATTGGAAAAGATTAAAATCACATGCACTAAACATTTATAAGTTATTATGGATAAATAAAACATTTTTATAATGATTGCACGCTAAACCATGTTAGAAAACGGCGCAATCCACCCAAAATGGTTATTAACACAAACTCCTCAATTATAAAGCCATTACAAAAAACATTTGGGCCTAGTGCTACTCGAATCTCAAAATATAATATTCAACCAGAAGTCTAGAGAAGACAATAAAGTTTCGTCTAGTTGGTAAGGGGTTTGCCTAATAACGTCTCTCCTCTAGACTCCAACAGTCTCTTTCTCACTATCTCTCTTTCTATCACTCTCCCACTCTTTATCCCTCCCTCAGCGTCGCACCAAGGATGATTTTTGTCCCGGTAAGGGGGACACACCGGGAATTGTCCCGCGCAATTTCTTTTCCTTTTTCCTGGTAAAGAGATTGTGCCAAAAACGAATTGTAGAAGGAAAGAAGAAGGACCTATTTGAGAAATTACCCAAGCCAAATGATAAAATCAGTACCAATTATAGCTTCGTATTGCCTATTAAACTGTTTCAAAAATCAATTCAAGATAGAAATCTAACCTGCAACAGGGCAGAATGTGCAGAAGAACAACTAAACGAAGAAAAATCAATTTTCTTAAAGAAACTCTAAAGCACTGGCAAAAAAATTAACTCCAGAGCAATAAATCATTGAAGTAGTAAACAATCAACATAACGGACAAGGATAGCATCAATTAGCAGAAAACCCACTCCCTTTTATAGTTTATTCAGCAAAGACCCAAACAATCCGAGAGTATATTTGAAACAATTCCTTTTCTAGCATAATTTGTACCGTCTTTTCTGATCGAAGAGGACTATGAAAGGAGAGGCGACTGTTGCAATGAGGAAGGAGAGGCGAGCGACGTGAAACTTGCGAACGATGAGGCTGATGAAGGAGAGGCGAGATTTGGGATTTGACGATGAGAAGTTAGGGCATTGGGAATAAAACTTTAAAATATATGAAAGAAATTGATATATGTATAATTGTATATATATATATATAAGTATTTAAAAATAATTGGAAAAAAATAAATAAATATCGTATAAACTTCTAAAACCCAAATCTATTAACACTTGCAAAAGACAAAGAGATCATTTGGTAGGAATATGGAATTTTAAAGTTTATAGGCCCGGTTGGTTCAATCCCATTGTATGTATGTAATGGTAATTATGATTGTATTACTGCGATAAGAGTGTTTGGTTACTCTTTAGCATGGTAATAAGATTTACCATGGTAATGATGATTACCAAAAAATTGGTAATCATAATTCATACCTCCTCCTATGAATCACCATTACCATCTCATTGCATGGTTTAAAAAGTCCAATTTATCCTTGAGTTTCTCGTGTCTTTGTTTCACTTATCTCATTTCACTTGTCACATCACATCATAACTGCCACCACTGCTACCTCCTCCTCCTCCACCGCCGTCACCTCCACTAGCTGCTACCACCACTACCTCCGCCGCCGCCGCCTCGACCACCACCACCACTACCTCCTCCCCCACTGTTGCCGCCGCCACTCGCCCACCTCCACCACCACTACCTCCTCCTTCTCTGCCACCTTTGTAACCCCTGCCTCAATAAAGACCATAATTAGCGTTTAAGCACGTTTAATAATCGAATGAGAGATCCGGGGTAATTAAAATTTTTTTTTCAACACTTGTATAAATAGATCTCCATTCATTTCAAAGTAAAAACAATAGGCATGTTTGGTCAATCACATATACCCGGGATAATAACATTAATCCAAAGGTTTATACAAGGCATCATTGCCTATCTCAGTATCCATACTGGGGATTACACAAAACTATCATGCTATGATCTATTCAATAGGTACATTTATCCCAAAATGATAACTAGTTAAGTATAAACCAAAATATCTAACTAAGACTACCGTCGGTAGTCCTAATCGTCCTTGCTCACTTTCTTGTTCTTCGATCCACTTGCCCTGTCTAAAAATGTTATTTGGAAAGAATGAGATTCTAGAGAATCCCAGTAGCAACAGTTTACGTAAATGATGCATATTAAACAAAGCAAGTAAACATATATCACAATGTAGTAATCAATATTCGAGGCCAGGCACAATGCCACGTTCTCTTCACTGTATACAAGGTCAGGCTTTCGCCACGTCCCCTCACTGTATCTGTATTCAAGGTCGGGCTTTCGCCACGTCCCTTTATTGTATTTGTATTCAAGGCCGGGCTTTCGCCACATCCACTTACTGTATCTGTATTCTATGACTATGCAATATACATGATATAGGATAAATTGTCACTACCTTGTTCTTTCCGTCCTTGTTCAGGCGTAGGCCTTCTACGTTCTATGCAAATATCAAACCCTATAGTCATAATTAAGGACGACGCATTATCACTTATTCCAATACTCAATCAACTTCAAAACACTTAGTTTTGGTTACCATTAAAGTCCCTTAAGTAGTTATGAAAGTCTCTAACAATAGCCTATAAGGATTGGGAAGTATTATATTAGAAACCACTTTTCAAAATCACATGGTGCTGAATATAGGGGTTGGCTGCAGCCAAGAAACCTCTGGCTGCGGCCATAAACAGCACAGAACGTTTCTGGCTACAGCCAAGAATTTTCTGGCTGCGGCCAGGAAAATTCTGTTTCTTGGCTGAACTTCAAAAAATCATAACTAATTCTAGAAAAATCGAAATGAAGTGATCCAAAAGCCTATTGAAAGCTATTTAAGTGCTCTTTACTAGAAAAATATGAACCATTACCAGAAATCACCACACAAATACAGAATTTAAGAAATGTCCACACTGCTCCAGAATTGTTCCCAGATTTAACATCAAACTTTGGACAGTCATAACTCCTAGCCCACAAATCTAAATGACATGAAATATATGTCCATTTTGAAGCTTGGCAAGTGAAATTTAAGACTGGAAAGTTTCAGAATTGTTCAACACCATTTACTATTTTAAAACGTCCATGCAAATCCACTGCCAGAACAGAGTTTTTCACTAACCAAGACTTGCCACTTTTAAAACTAAGTTCCCAATGGTTCAAAATTCATATCCAACACTACTCCCACACAATTTTCCACAAGGAACACAATGGAAACATCAAAATAACCAAATTCTCATTCCATCTATATGTTCTGTTTTTGGCCTATGTTCAACAAAAATCCCAAAATTGTCAAACTTGGCATTTAAGCTTCAATCAAATTCTATCTATCCAAGATACATCTCAAAGCATCATATCCATGATGACAACAACTCAAACACCACAAGACCCTAATTTTCGAAAATAAGGCTAAATTCCTAGAAATTCCAACTTAACCGAATGACCACAAAACTTATATCAAAATGCTCAACTCACTCACCTCTTTAACTTTCTCCAAGGAGTTCTTTGATTCTCCAAACTCTATATTTCCTTGAGAGCTCAAATCATCACCAATGGAAAATATAAAACCATATAATTGAAGCTCTCAACACAAGGAGCAAGATTGAAGAAGGGAGTTTTTCCATTAGAGGTTATTAGAAGGGTCAAAATCTCACCTATTTCCCAAGCTCTTCTTCCTCTTCAAGCTCCAATGGCTACACGAAATTCTTGGAGGGATAAGAGAGAGATGAGTGTGATGAAATGATGGGGATGAAGGCAGAAATTCTGCCCATCCCTTACCCCATATGCATAAGAGAGAGGGAGAGAGAGAAAATGAGAGAGGTTGAGTGTGTGGAGAGAGATGAATGATGATTATTGGGCTCCCATGCTCTTTTCATTCAGCTGAATTGGAGGAGAGAAGGAAGAGAGAAAAAATTATGAGACCATGCTTGGTTGACTTCCTCAACAACTCTCATCATGCTTACACAACAATGCCCCATGTCACTCTCTCATGCAATCTCCTCACAACTAATCCTCCACTTAGTTACACTAACCAATTCCATTAGTCATTTAATCACACATCTCATTTTCTCTTAGTTAGTAATTAATTTCCCCATTAACTACTAACTTATGGCCAATATTTTCATTCTATCAATTTCCATCAATTATGACATATTAGATAATATTGTCACAAATACACATTAATTTAAATTTAATCCACAATTACATTCTCAATAATCCCTATTAGCCCTTAATCAAAATTTGGGGTGTTACAATTCCCCCCCCCCCCCGGTTCAATAAATTTCACCCTCGAAATTGGTTACATATCATTAGACATAAACTCAGGAAATCTCTTCTCCATTTCCGCTTATGCTTCCCATGTTGCTTCCCTTGGAGACATTCCCTTCCAGACCACCTTCACAAACAGTAAGCTTCGATATCTGAGCCGCCGCTCTTCTCGATCAATTATTCGTTCCGGCTCTACCGCATAAGTGAAGTTATCTTGCAATTCAATCTCTTTATACTCAATAATATGCTCATGGTCTGGCTGGTACTTCTTGAGCTGCGAGACATGGAACACATCATGCAATCTGCCTTTTTGTCAAAGTTCATTGAAAAAGATGATGAATAGTGCTTCCTCCGCCTCCCTTTGTAAATCATCAAACCTGTGGAAGAAGATGCAAAATAAGTTGAGATAGCCTTCCCCAGGCCCAACCTTCAATCGCATTCCCTCCTCTCTGGTTCTTGCTCACCTCTCCTTCAAACGCCTAAAGTTGAGGATGATGATAGTGATTCAACGGTGAAGCTACCTCTCTTTTCTCTTTTCTCTTTTTTCACACCTCCTCTGGTCCTATGATTTTCCTGTGAGAAACGATGAAGATGATGAACTCCCAAAGAAGATGATGAACAGTGGTGTTAACGGATGATCGTGTTCTCCTCTTCTCAACTGTGGTTACATGAGAATCCAACCCATACCAAAATCTATAATTTTTACTCCGTGCAATGACAGATCCATGGTGTTTAGCGGCTTATCGTGCTCTCCTCTTCTCAATCATTGTTGAGCGTGAATCTAACCCACCCCAAAGTCTACAATTTTGACTCCATTCATCAACAGATCCATTGTGAAGTCCAAATCCTTGTGATCATACAAGGTCATTCTCAACATCTTTCTTTTCTCTTATTCCTTGTCTTCTTTCTTCAGCTCTTCTTTTTCTACCACCATACTTGAGCTCATTTGCTATTTACTTCACTGTTTGTTTTGGGAATCTCTTTGGCTTGGTTTTTCTCTAGAGCTGGAGTTCATTAATTGTTGGGTATGGAAGGGAAGAAGAGTTTTGGGTTGTGGCCAATTGAGTGATGAGATTGACTAAAAAAGTAATGGTTTTGATAAAATCCGTAAACATTGACAATATTTATAAAAGGATTGACAAAGAGTTTTGGGTGTACCCAGTTGAGTAACGGGATTGATGAAATGAATAGTGGTATCGATGAAATTTGTAATAGTTTTGACAAAATCAATAAGTACTTACAAAATGTGTAAAATGATTGATAAAGAGTTTTGGATTGTAACAAATTAAGTAATGAGATTGATTAAAAGAGTAACAGTTTAACAAAATCCGTAACTGTTTTGACAAAATCAGTAAGTACTCATAATATGTGTAAAAGGATTGAGCAATGGGGCTTCTTGGTCTTTTCTCACAAACATGAAAAAACCCAAATTTCCACCTTATCCACCCTCTATTCTTTGCACTTATTAAGGGATTTTTCTCTATTTTGGAAGGTGAAATGATATTTATGTCTTTTTCCCAAAATAAATTAACAATTCAAAAACAAAAAAAGATAAACACACACACACAACATACTCTGACACTCAGGACCAGGATTAGTGCATGTTTGGGCTAGTGGCAGAGATTCTTTACCAACATAATTTACGGTGTACGAGATAAATATGTGAGAGGAGTTTTGTCTCAGCTTGCGCAAACATGCTTCTTGAATGCTAACTCAAACATGTACTAAGCCACATATTTTACACTAAAATGCCTAACTATGAGGCCTAGCACAGTTGGTACCAAACCTATCACTCCAAAAATTGTTTGATTCATCAATAGGGGGCCCACTTTTTTTCCTTTTTGCCAAATGAATCGTCCGTCATTGTGCATACACAAATAGGGGTGGAAACAGGCCAGGCCACCTGACAGGGGCCTATGGCCTGGCCTATTAGAGGCCTGAACAGGCCTGGCCTGACAGGCTAAAAGGCCAGGCCAAGGCTGTTCTGAAAGCCTATTTATCTTAACAGGCCAGGCCAAGGCTTATTGACAGCCTGTTAGGCCTGTCAGGCCAGCCTGAGCCTGTTAAGCTTTTATAAAAAAAAATCTAGAGGTCATGTATAATTACAATTCTGCCACTCCTCTTTCCTAATTCCCTAACCCTAATTTTCAAAGCCTCATTTTCACAGTTTGGAAACTGCGTCCAGGCATCCAGCACCGCGACTGTGAGTGACCGCACCGCAATCTCCCATTATACCAATCTCGACTCTCAACTCCCAATCTCCCATTATCCCATAGCTCTACTGTGACTCTGAGTGACTGCACCAGAAATCCGCAAGACATCATGTAGCTTGTCGGCTATCTCCGCCGACCATCGTCCGGCAAGTCGCAACCGTCCTCTCTTCGTCTTCTCCCAATGTGCCCGTCAAAGATCTGTCCTTCCTGTCAAAGATCGGTCCTCTCTCCGTCGTCCCTCACTCTCAGTCCACCGTCGAAGATCGGTCCTCTCTCTATCATCTCTCACTCTCAGTCCACCGTCGAAGACTCTCCGTCGTGTTTCATTTCAGCTATTAGGTAAGTATTGGTTTATTTATTTATTTATTACTGAAATGTGTCTGATTCAGGGCTTGAAATTTTGCAATTTGGTTCAGCTCGTCGATTTTGTTCTCATTTCTGTTTGATTCTGTTGGTTGTTTCAGTTCAACTCTATTTCTTTTCTCTTATCAAGCTACTTATTTGCATGTTTATGCAGGGGAGAGGTTGGGAAATGGATAACCTTTATTGCTATTGTGTTATGGCTTTTCTTTCCAAGACATTTCCCTGGTATATATGATTTCAGTTGACATTAAATCATTAATAATCGTTCTTCTTGTCTGTATTGGGTCAAGACCTCAAGTTAGAAACTTTTGGGGTGCCTTTGATTGAGCAGACAAGTATCTTGTGCTGCTATGACTTTTTTGTGATTTATGTTTTATTCTAGAGCAAACGTACTTTTTAACTGATTTGTGTGTGTATGTGAAAACTCTTTTAACTAGGCCTGATTAAGTGAATTATAATTTGATATGTAGTTGTTTCCAGGAACGCTTTTGAACGAGAACCACTTTTAAGATGGTTTTGTTAAAAAATTGTAATCAATTCGATTTCAATATCTTTCTTATAGATATGTTTACTTTATTTACCAAAGAGAGAGCTTCTAAGAAAATGTAACTTCCATGTAGATTGGTTGGAGTTGCCTGCTACTTTGATTCTGCTTATAGTTGTGGCTCCTAGTCTATTCGCTAGCACCTTGAGAAGCAGCTGGATTGGCCTGGCGATATGCCTCGCCATTGCATGTTATTTACTGCAAGAACACATTCAAGCTTCTGGTGGTTTCAGGGCTTCCTTCACAAAAGCTCATTATCAAACACAATCGGCATAATCCTTCTTTTAGTCTATCCTGTTTGGGCATTGGTAATCGACATTATATAAAACACAAAGTTTTAACAGTTGTTGGCATTCGGTTGTTAAAATAATATTATTTTTTATACATGTTAAATTGTGTTATGCTCTAATACTGTATATTTCATTACTTTTTTTCAAGGTCTTTGAATAAGGAGAAGAAATTATTTCAAAGATTTGATGTGAAGGTGAGAAGAATCATTAACTTTACATTTGAAAATTGGTGAAGTTGTAATGAAAATTAAGTTGTTGTATTTAATTTCATATTTTATGATGTATGTATGTTGGATGTTGGATGACATGGCTGATGTAAGGAACCCTTGTAGGTGTTACTTTTGATTGTATGGCATCCTTTATCCAAAAAAAAATTGTTACTGGGCCTGTTTTGGGCCTGCTTGTGTTGGCCTGTTTAGGATGCTAGCTTGTTAGCATGTTTAAGTTTTTTTTCCAAATTCAGGCTTCCTTAACAGGCCATAGGTCAGGCCAGGCCTATGTACAGGCTAGGCTTAGGCCTAATAAAAAGCCTCCAACAGGCCACAGGCCAGGCTCAGGCCGTCTTGTGCCTTAACAGGCATGGCCTGTTAAGGCACAAGCCTGGCCTGACCTGGCCTGTTTCCACCCTTATACACAAACAATTATATTTTGAATGAAAATATTCGGTACAAAATATGAGTTTTGTAAATTCTATTAAAAAATTATGAATAGTTAAACTTTTTTTTTTGAAATTTTATTGTGAGATAATGATGTATATGTGAAATGGTCTAACTAACTTGATGCAAATCATAAAAATATTAATATATAATAAGTTAAATTATACATTTGGTCCTTTGAGTTTGTATAGGTTAACTTTATAAGGTATATTTTCAGTCTTTTTATATACCATTAATTTTCACTAATGAAAAATGTTGAGTCAATAAATTTAATATTGACTCAACAATTAAATGCTAATAAAACATGATTAAACTTTAGGGGATCCTATTAAAGGATAATTAAATTACCAAAATTAAAATTTGGGTCACTAAAAAAATTATAAATTAAGTTGTATGGCACAATTAGGTATTGGCAAAATCCCTAATATAGAACTTTACAAATCCTATAAACACCCTATTTTGTCCAGGCCCAACTCAAAAATAATAAAAAAAAGAAAAAGAAAAAATATATCTTAATCCTGGCACATTTAAGTTAATAAAAAAATGACATTGATGGTGATTGGATTATATGAAATTTGAAAAATGATCATCATTAATGGTGATTATCTTGAAATTGGGGTTTTGTAGAAAATGGAAACAAATTTCAAAATAATTCATCTCACCAATGTTATTTAATATTTGGATTAGGAGATTTAGTGTGAAGTTATTGTGGAGGAAAAAATAGAAATTAAAATATAAAAAAAATATCTCTTATTCATAGGTTTAAATTACGAAATTACTTATAGGAAAAATATAACAATAAATAAATAAATGAAAATAAAAAAAATCCTCTCACTGATGATGATCGGTGTCCAAATTGGCAATCATCATTAAAAGGAAAAAAGATGAAAATTAAAAAAAATCCTCTTATTGATGATGATAAGTGTCCAAATTGGCATTGCTGTTCAATAAAAGAAAATAAGGAAATATATATATATATATATATATAAGTATCTCTCATTCATAGGTTTAAAATAGGAAGTTGCTTGTAGGGAAAATATAAGAAAATAAATAAATAATGAAAATACTAAATAAAAAAAATCTCTCATTTATGTTAGGAAATTACTTGTGGGAAAAATAAAAAAAAATAAAAAAATAAAAAAATCTCTCATTGATTGTGATTAGGTTAAGTTAAGAAGTTTTATTGATAGAAAATGCAAAAATTAAAAAATTAAAAAATGAAAGTTAAAAAAAGTCTCTATTGATGGTGATTAGGTCAAGTTAGGTAGTTTTTAACTTAAACTATAAAAAAAATTTTAAAAATGAAAATTCAAAAAAGAAGGAGCATTTATGAAGAAAACCCTAACTTGAGACTATAAATAGGAGTGTAAGGGTTGAAGCAAAATACACATGAATTTTGGGAGTAAAGAGAGGCAAGGTATATGGTGCCTTGTCTTCTTATGATGCTAGGTGTCATGCTTAATAAATATAGATAATGTGATTGTATTTGCCTCTTACTTATTATATGGTTCTATCACCCTATCTCTTATTGTAGCGGAGTTCAAAGCATAAAAGGTACATACTCTCACTATATCTTTATTGATTTTCTTGTCTTCTTGGACTTTCTATAATGAATAATATGATGAGAATGCAATTTCTTGTTGGCTTGATGAGCTCTCTTCTTTTTTTCTTCTCTCCCTGTTGCAAATAAAAAATTTTAAAAATAAAAAGAAAGAGGTTCTTTTCTTAAAATAAACAAATTTGGCTTCATATGAGAAAATAAAGAAAAAAATGTTTTTTTAAAAAAATATAAAGCACAAACCAAACAAAAAAATATTTTTGTCAAAGAAATTAAATAAACATTTTTTTCTAAAAAAACACCAAGAAAGTAACACGTATTTCTACCCCAGAACTACGTGGGTTTTAATCCCTCTAAAGAGTACGTAGGCCCTAGGCTTTCTTCCTAGGTCAAGTCCAACTTTGTAAATAAATATATTTTTCCTTATTTTCTTTTTGTAAATAAATGTTCATTGTTTTCTTTAGTTTTCATTTCATTTACTTTTGTAAATATTTTCTTTTTATTTTGGTAATTATCATAAGATTAAAGGCCATATATATATTTTTAAATAATTAACTTATGGTAACCATTCTTATGAATGGGTGTTGTGGGGTGCCTAACACCTTCTCCATACACAATCGACTCCCGAACCCTAACTGCTTTTTGTAGACCGGTCTACTTCCTTTCAAAAAAAGGTTTCCAAAATTATCCTTTTTCAAAATTTTAGTGGCGGCTCCATGTTTTCCAAATTTCAGGTGCTAAAGCTTGGCGACTCCACTAGGGATGGTTTGAGAGTCAAGCCCATTTAAGTTAAGTGTTTAAGAATAATATGACATTAATTTTATTTTAATTACCCTTTTTTATTTTATTTTTTTAATTTATGAAATTCTTTATTCATTTATTTATTTATTTATTTATTTTCTCTATCTATCTTGTGATCTGCTTAGCAGATGAGGGTTAGGTAGAACTTAGGCTCACAAGTTGGTATGCTCTCCACACACACTGAATACATATACTATTATCCTCACACACATTTTGGGCTCTATACTCGGGTCTGTGAGTTCCTTAGGTAAGTGGAAGTTTCTAGCGGTCTCCTTCTGGGGTTTTCAGAACCCCTGAGGTTTCTGTGAAGACTTCATCCTAATTGTTTCTCATTTGGTAAGGTTGATCCCTATGGGGTTTTAGAACTCCCTAAAGGTGAATTTCGTCAAAGGGGGTCATCATCCTTATGATGAGGACAGTTATGAGACCTTTATAAATGAGAATTAGAACCACCTTGGAACCATTGCACCTATTAGTAGAAATTATCGACCATCTCAATTAATTAGTACCTGACTTTCTTATGATAGATAACCCCAACCTAGAGTTATTCCTAAAATAGGACACTAGATGGAATTTATTTATTAACAATATTATTTGTCATCCATGCATAATCAAGGAAACCCCTAGGATTAAGCGGCTAATTATCACTTCACTTGAGTATGTATCTAGCATCACTCCTCATATAGATATATCAAAAGGAAGGTGTAAGCATTAGATAGCCAACCTTAGTCTAAGGGTTTATGACCCTAAAAGACTATGAGCTCACTACATCTATCATGTTTGAAAATATCTCAATGAGAGATAACCCTTTTAGGGCTCGTGAGGCATCATTACATCATTCATAGGCCTTTTAGCTTCATTTGATATGGGCCTTGGACATAATCATCATTTTTAAAACCCTTAGCCGTGTGATGGCCTGGGTCATTCACAAGTTAATGGGCACTTCATTTTCCCTATGAGGTAATGGATCTCTTGAGGAGGTGGAGTTCTTTTTCTCAATGTCCATAACTTATATCAAAACTAGAAGTACATGTCATCACTCTTTTATGTCTCATGAGACATTTTTACATAATTAATTGGCCTTTTAGCCTCATTTAATATGGGCCTTAGACATAATCATTATTTTTAAAACCCTTAGCCGCGTGATGGCCTGAGGCATTCGCAGGTTAATGGGCACTTCATTCTCTCTATGAGGTAATGGATCTCTTGAGGAAGTGGAGTTCTTTTTCTCAATGTCCATCACCCATATCAAAGCTGAAAGTACAAGTCATCACTCTTTTATGTATCATGAGGCATCCTTGCATCATTCATTGACATTTAGTTTCATTTGTTATGGCCCTTGGATATAATCATCATTTTTTAAAACCCTTAGCCTCATGATGGCCTGGTCCGTTCACATGTTAATGGGCACTTCATTCTCTCTATGAGGTAATGGATCTCTTGAGGAGGTAGAGTTCTTTTTCTCAATATCTATCACTCATAGCAAAACTTAAAGTACATGTCATCACTCTTTTATGTCTCATGAGGCATCCTTGTATCTTTCATTGGCATTTAGCTTCATTTGATATGGGCCTTGGATATAATCATCATTTTTAAAACCCTTAACTGTGTGATGGCCTGGGCCATTTGCAAGTTAATAAGCATTTCATTCTCCCTATGAGGTAATGGATCTCTTGAGGAGGTGAAGTTCTTTTTCTCAATGTCCATCACTCATATCAAAACTAGAAGTACATGTCATCACTCTTTTATGTCTTATGAGGCATCCTTGCATTATTCATTGGCATTTAGCTTCACTTGATATAGGTCTTAGACATAATGAACATCATTAAATAAGGAGGCAAAAAGAGAGAAAACGATCATGTAAATAAAAATAAAAAATGAAAATAATAATACAGTCATATCTTTAGTTAATAATGCTTACATAGAATATCTTTCCTATTATACAAAAAAAAGAGAATATCTTTCCTTAAAAATGACTTCATTTACCCTTCTCCATGTCATCCCTCTTTCACATAAATGGTTGTTCCTTATTCCTCATGTAAGGATAAGACTTTTGTCTCTCTTTTCACTTTCAGAGAGTACTATCCTTGATTGAAGGAAACAATTAAGGGTCTAAAAACTTGTTTTGTACAAGTTACTTGTATCGAGGTGATATCATACTATGGAGAAGCTTAGTTTTGAAAATGACTCAATCCCACCTTGATGAGGCTAGTTTTAAAGGGTAAATTGTTTAACTTGGACACAATGTGATAATGATTACACAAGCCATGTGAGGATTTAAGCCTATTGATATGATTTTATTTTCATGTGTGTACCACTTATCCTTTACCCAATTAAGAACTTGGCATGTATCTTGTTTGAGGTCAGATTTGATGTTTGTTTGCTTAATTTAAAGAGGACCAAAGAATTCATTTTTCATCAAAACAGCCAAATAGCCACCCTTACATGATAGCCATTTGAGCCTATGTGATATTCCTTTCCTATCCCTTAGTATGTAGAAAACCTCTAATATGTTCCTTACCTCTTATTCAAGTTTCCTTGTACTTTCTAAGAGGACTCACTCTTCTTAATTAGAAGAGCATGTGTACACTCTAAAAATTGTTAAGGCTACGAGGTGAATCTTATTAAAAAATGAATAGTTGAAAGAAAAGAGGAAAAAAGAAAAAAAAAGCTCACTAAATTGAAAACTCGTAAAGGCAGCTTAGGAAAAAGTTAGAGCAGATAAAACAAAGAAAAGAAAAAAGCTTGCAAAGTTGAAAACTCGTAAGGGCAGCTTAGGCAAAAGTTAGAACAAAAAAAAAAGATAATGCAACAAGCTCGCTAAGTTGAAAACTCGAAAGGGCATCTTAGGCAAAAGTTAGAGCAACAAAAAAGAAAAGAAAATAGAAAAACAATCAAAAGAATGATTGGCAAATACTAAGGGAAACATGGAAATAGCTTCCTTCAATTCTTCTTTTGTTTTAAGGTCTTTGGAGTGTACACTTGCTTGTTTGGTTATCATGAGTATCTACTTTGGTCTTTAGATATCATTTATTTTCTACACAATATTCTTGGTTAGGTGAGTATATGCACATTCCTACAATTTTTGAGGCCATCAAGGTAATCTGGTTGTAAGGCTGCTCTCTTTTGGATATTTAAAAAAGAAGAAGAAAAAGAGAAAAAGAAAAGAAAAGAAGCTCGCTAAGTTGAAAATCTATAAGGGCAGCTTAGGCAAAAGTTAGAGCGAAAAAAAAAAAGAAAAGGCAAAAAGCTCGCTAAGTTGAAAACCCAAAAGGGTAGCTTAGGTAAAAGTTAGAGCAACAAAAAGAAAAGAAAATAGAAAAAGAATCAAAAGAAAGATGAGTAAGTACCAAAGGAAACATGGAAAGAGCTTCCTTCAGTTCTTCTTTTGCTTTAAGGCCTTTAGAATATACACTTACTTGACTCTATGTTTGGTTCTTATTTCCCTTAGTTATCATGAGTACCTACTTCGGTTCTTAGATATCCTTTATCTCTTACTCAAGGTACTTTTGTTTCTAAGAGCACCCTATCTTCTTGTTTAAGGAAGTATGTGTACATTCCTACAATTTTTGAGGTCATCAGGGTAATCTGGTTAAAAGGTTGCTTTCTTTTGGATATTTTAAAGTTTGAAAAGTGGCTAAAAAAAATGAAAATCAAAGAAATAGTTGAAAAAAGAAGAGAAAAAAAAGAACAGGAAAAAAACTTGTTAAGTTGAAAACCCGAAAAGGTTATTTAGGCAAAAGTTTAAGCAAAAAAATGAAGAAGAAAGGGAAAAAATCAAAAGAAATGAACAAAAACATAAGAACAAGCATTTGATATTCTTCATCTTCTCTTTACGCTTTATTTGTACCCCATGCCCATATAAAAAGTCCTTGTGATCTATGTTAGAATATGACTCCTTTAGTGATAGAGAACTTAGATTATTGTCAAGCTTATGGAACAGGAATTGGATAATTTGGATATGGAGAGCAACCACAAACCCCAAAACACTAAGTGGTGAGAGTAAACACTATACCTGGTGAGGAAATCATTGGGACATTGTGTTCTTGTTAAACCTTTTATCTTGATACTAGCTAACTTGAAGTGGGTGAGATGATTTAGATAACGATACATCGATATATCTCTTGATCCTTTATTCTTATGACTTGAACGTTATCTTCTATGTTTTAATTCCTAAGATTTCATGACCGGTTATTAACATCTTGCTAGGTTTCTTGAGTTATACTCAAAGGTCTTTCTTTAAGCATTTAGGTCTAAGGAATTCTTCCATTTCAATCCTTTTTCTACTCTTAATGCAGCATGTGAGCCTTTCCCAGTTTTGTCACTTCATATCTGGAACATTACCTTCCTTCTATTTTCCTTTCAATAAAGGGAACTAAATTAGAATTTGGGGCTTCTCCTCAATTTTGTTGCCCCCATCAATTTCTTAGGATAACATTGATATTGTTAAATAAAGTTTTTAAAAAAAATTGACTATGCAAGCATTAAAGATGAAGATAAACAAAAAAAAAAGATTCTTGTGCTTCACAAATTTAGATAGGCTAAGGAAAAAATGTTGAATATTCAAAATGTGGCTTATTGCTCAAAAGTTCTTTCTTTTATCAAGAGTTAGCACTAAGTCATGAACTAAGAAAAATTATAATATCTTGTCATATTAGGAAAACTGTTCCTGCATTGGGCTTTATATTAATCATACCCTCACCATACTTAACATGTATTGCATGCCATTTTGGGGGTAAATTTGGAATTAATTTTTCAACCAAAAGTGCTTCTATTAATATTATGTCATGCACTGCCTCGAAATGTGTTTTTGCCAAGGTTAGGGCAAACCTAGAAGTTTCTCAACAAGAGAAATAATGGCCTAAATAAGAATGACATCTTATACGAACCAATAAGTCAAGGGGTTTTGAATAGAACTAAGGCCAAAGCGGGGGCAACATCATTGGTTAGGTAGTTTTCATCATTTTCATCATCCTCATGGTTGTCGTTGTCATCGTCATCATCACTTCATAATTTCCATGATCATCTTTATCATGATCATCTTCATCTCCTCATCATCATCTTCATCTGCATCCTTATTAGCCCTTCATCATTTTCATCATCACCATCATCCTCATTTCATCATTTTCTTATCATTATCATCATCTCCTTATGATAATTATCTTCATGATCATTAGCATTATCATTATGTTCATCATCATCATTGTCATCATCATTATCAATGCCATTACCTTCATGATGGCTTCACCATTTGAATAATCTCCTTGCTATCATGGCCATCATCATCCTCTTCATTATCACTGTCATCATCATTATTAGTGTCATCACCTTCATCATGACTTCACCATTATCATAATCTCCACGTTAGCATGACAATATCCATCCCCTTCATCATCATTATTGTCATCCTCATTAGGATTTCATCATCACTACCATCACCTTTATCATGATCATCTTCACTATTATCATAATCTCCTCGTAATCATGGTCATCACCATCCTCTTCATAATCATTGCCATCATTAGTGTCATTATCATGTTTAAGGGCACTGCATGCCTAGTGTGACATCATTACCACCATTATCATCATCATCTATGACTTCCCCATTAGGGCTTTATCTTCATTATCATTAGTGTAATTATCATGTTGCATGTTTGGATCACTACGTGCTTAGTGTCACATCACCACCACCATAGTCATCACCATTTATAACTTCCTCATTAGCACTTTATCAATATTTTCATCATCATCATCTTATTATGTAGGGCATCACATGCTTAGTGTCACATCATGACTAACATCATCATCATTCATGACTTCACTATAAATACTTCATCATCATCTTATCACTATCATCTTCATTATCAATGTCATCATTTTCATTGACATTATCATAAGCACTACTCCAAGGAGTATCACATATTTATAGCACCCTTTCACTAGCCCTGTATCGGCAGGCACCCTTAAAGCCCAATAACGGATGACACAATTCTTCTAAAGCCCAATAACGCTTGGCATTATTCTTTAAAAGCCCAGTACTTGTAGGCACCTTCAAAGCCTAATAACGGCTGTCACAATTCTTTTGAAGCCCTGTAACGGCAAACAATATTCTTTCAAAGCCCTGTATCAGCATCTATTTTCAAGTACCTGTATCTGAGCCTCTTCAATTTCAGTCCTCAGGTCATTCTCCCCTTAGACCACACCATAACTGGCACATAGGATATCATTCGAGAGGTTCAAATCCCGAAAATCCTCTATTAGTTTCTTCTCTTGGATCATCATTGTTGCCACTAGTATCGCCTTCTAACTCAAAGCATTTGTGACGACATTAGCCTTACCCAGATGATACTTGATCTCCAGGTTATAATCTTTCAGCAACTCCATCCACCGACGCTGTCTCATGTTCAACTATTTCTTATCATATAGATACTTGAGACTCTTGTGGTCACGGTACATTTCCACAGTCACACCATACAGGTAATGACGCCAAATTTTCAATGCAAACACTACTGCCGCAAGGTCCAGATCATGAGTGGGATAATTCATCTCATGCGGTTTCAGCTATCGAGAGGCATAGGCCACCACTCTTCCATGCTGCATTAGGACACACCCTAACCCCTGCTTACTCACATCACTGTATACGACGTAAGCCTCACTAAGATCAGGTATAATAAACACTGGTGCTGTAGTCAACCTCTCCTTCAGCTCAGTGAAACTCCGCTCACAACGTTCATCCTAAACAAACTGTTGATCCTTCCTCGTGAGCTTAGTCATCGGCAATGCAATACGCGAGAAGTTCTGAATGAACCTCCAGTAATAACCAGTAAGACCCAGAAAGCTACGAATCTCAGAAATAGTTTCTGGCCTTTTCCAATCAAGTACTACTTCTATCTTACTGGGATCCACCGATACCCTGTCTCATGAGATCACATGGCCAAGGAACTTGACTTTTGTAAGCCAAAATTCACACTTGCTCAGCTTGGCATAGAGTTGCTTCTCCCACAAAATTCTCAACACGATTCTCAGATATTGTTTATGTTCCTCCCTACTCTTGGAGTAAATCAAAATGTTGTTGATAAACACAACCACAAACTGGTCAAGATACTATCAGAAGATGCAATTCATATAATCCATGAATACCACCGGTGCATTCGTCAAATTGAAAGGCATCACAAGGAATTCATAGTTCCTATACCTCGTTCTAAAAGCAGTCTTTGGAACATCCACTGCCTTCACATACAACTGATAATATCCTGACCTTAGATCGATTTTGGAGAATACGTACGAGCCAAACAATTGATATAACAGGTCATCAATTCTTGGAAGTGGATACTTGTTCTTAACAATTACCTTGTTAAGTTCTTGATAATCGATATAAAGTCTCAAGCTTCCATCTTTCTTTTTCACAAATAACACTAGAGCTCCCCATGATGATACACTGGGTCGGATGAACCCTTTCTCAAGCAATTCTTCAATTTGCTTCTTCAACTCCGCCATTTCATTCCGGGCCATACGATATGTGGCTTTCGATATCGAACGAACTCCAGGCACGATTTCAATCGGGAATTCCACTTCCCTTTCCGGAGGCAATTTGCTGAGATCTTCCGAAAATACCTGAGGGAATTCTCTCACAACAGATATACTCTCTAGAGCTTCACTTGACTCTCCCTGAATAGAGAAGAACACCATATACCCTTGACATCCTTTCTCAAGATATCTTTCTGCTTTAGCAATTGAAAGCAAATTCAAGCTGGCATTTACATCATTGCCTCGCTGCACATTACGGAAAGTTATTCTCTTTCTACCACAATCAAGCAATACATTATTTGCTATCTATCAATCAAAGCTAAAAATAACTTTCAGTTGTTGGAGTGGCAAACAGATTAAGTCAACTATAGACTCACTACCCTCCACAACTATCACACAATTTAAACAGGCTTTGGCCATCACAGCCTTGACACCTATCGACGTTGACACAACTAAATCAAACGATAATTTATGTATATGCAATCCTAGGAGCTTTACACAGTCATAGGCAATAAAAGAGTGACTTGCACCCGAATCAAACAAAGCATCTAATTCAATACCACGAAGAAGAATTTTACCTTGAATCAGCTCAGGCGACTTTCGGGCCTCCTTATGTGTCATTACAAACACTCGACCCTGATTCCTAGGCCTTTATTCTACCAGCTGTGTGGTCACTTAGTAGAGATGTGACCCACTTGTTTGCAGTTGAAGCAAATCACCTCCCCAGTCCAGGTTCTGCCCGGATGGTATTTTCTACACTGATTGCACACTGGTCCCGCTGGAGGTCTTTGATCACCACGACCCCCAGATTGATAGGGCCTCTTGCTATTGGCCCCAGATGTGGACCCTTACCCTTTCCGCTTCTGGGAAGTATTAGCCTTACTAGGCTCATTTCAGCTACCACTACCCTTAGATGGGTACAATTCCCTCAAGTTAGACTCAACAATCCTACACTCTTCCACAACCTTATTGAAGTTAGTAAACTGATGAGCAGTTAACCTCTTCTTCAATTCGTGCCTTAATCCCCGAATTAGTATAGCGGAACTCCACTCCTTATTATCTCTATCCCGAAGATAGGCAGAATACTGGGACAATCGAGTGAAACGGGAAAGATACTAGTCAAAGCTCTCCATATCTCCTTATTTGATAGCCAGGAACTCAGACTCTTTCTCAAGCCTCACCGACTTATGGAAATACTTCTCATTGAATTGCTCTTGAAATACCTCCTAAGTCAATGGTACATTCCGATTTTTCATTGATGTGGCGATATTCCTCCACCACCGGTCTACATCCCCTTCTAGCTTATACACAGCTAATTTTGCCTTTACCTCAGTAGGGCACTTGAAGACTTCAAAAATCTTCTCTAACCGATTCAACCAGTCCTCTGCAGCTTGGGGATCAAACCTTCCCTTAAACGCCGAAAGTAGATGCTTACAAAACTTAGAGACCCAGTAATGCAAGTCTCTTTCCTCACGCGCCAGCACCTCTTGGGATTCTTGATTAGGCATCGTGTGAGGCGGGGATTCATGGGACTGATTGGACCCCTCAGCTGTCTTTTCAAGATGAGTCTCTGCCTGAGTCTCTTCATGAGTTGACTGGGCCCTTTCTTCATTCTGTTTAGCTCTTTCCTCAGCTCACAGATCATGTCTCGTTGGTCCCGAATAAGATCCATCATTTCTCTCATCGAACTAGGAGGATTATCATTCAACTCCTCTACCTCTGGTTCCTGTTGCTTGACTCTAGTAAGAGGGTGAATCATTTCATCTTTATCACTTCAAATGATTCACCACATCAGCACCTTAGCCAATGTATACACATAATCTATAAAATTCATCTCAATCCACAATTAGCAGAAATATTCATAAGTATACACAACAAGCACTTATCAGTCATTAAGCTACCCTAAACTCAAAGGATTAAGGTCAATTAAGGAGTTCGCCTAGCAAATCCTCACCTTGCTAGGAACTACAGCTCTGATACAACAAATGTAACACCCTTCCACCATAGGCCAAAATTAAGTTCATAAATACGTAATTAAGTGTGAAATTAGAGATGATAAATTATTTGGGGCTTATTGAGGTAATCTTTTGCCCAAAACTAGATTTGCAAAAACTTTTCTAAACTTGTTCATCAATGGTCTCATATTCACAATACAAATACATAAATGGCCTACACAGGTTGATTCCATTCACAAATATCATAGTATAATGCAAATTCCTGACACACTCGGGTTCCATTCATTAATAAGGGTTTTACAAAGGCACAAAGCCCACAATTCATTACCTTTAACTTGGGGATTACACAAAACTATACCACCAATCCCAATATATATAATTGTTTCCCAAAAACATCCAAATAATTTACATGATAACCATAACCCAAAATATATTTCTAAACCGGAGCTCTATCCGCTATTTGTCACCCGCTTGCCTTTCGATCCTTCAGCCTTGTCTAAAATGTTTAATTTTGGGAGAGTGAGATTCTAAGGAATCCCCGTAGTGTCAAATCAATCATAGTATGCACAATAATAAGGCATAAAAGCAAATAATCACACACACATTGCAACTACAACGACAGTTACAACGGCAAAGGCAGGTATGACTCATGTCACCCTTGCATTTACTCACACTGAATTGCTCATGCTGCATTACATAATACAATCCATACAGTATATTTCATCACAGCTGGGATTCATATAAAGCATTTCATACACAAGCCACACTGGCAAGATCAACACACAGCCCACAGCTGGATTCACAAACGCCGCCCCACGGGTCAGATTCACAAAGATCCATGTCGATTACGATGGTAGTTCAACGATGGACCTTGGCACACAATTCACAAAGTTCAATGATAAGTTATGCATACCAAAATGTCATACACAACATGAGAGAAGAGTCACTAGCTGGTTTGTTCTGTGTGTGCTTTGTCGCAAGTCTCTCCCGAGGAGGGCAAATATCGTATCTTATAATTATAATTCGGGACGAAGAGTTATTCTCTATTCCAATACTCAATTGACTTCACAATACTTATATTTGGTTACCATAATTAACCCTTAAGAGGCCACAAATGCCTTTAATAAAAGCCCTAAAAGGTTGGGAAACAATAGGTTAGAGATCTCCTTTCAAAAACTCAAAGTACTGGAACACAGGGGTTGGCCGCGGCCAGCCACCCATGGGCCGCGGCCAGAATCAGGTCAGAAAGGTTTGGGCTGCGGCTAGCCAACTTGGGCCGTGGCCAAGAAATTCCCTGATTCTTGGCTGAACTTTCAAAATTCATAACTAATTATATAAAAATCAAAATCAAGTGATTCCAAAGCCAAATGAAAGGTATTTAAGTCCTCTTTACTAGAAAAATATGGACCATAACCAGAAATCACCAAAAAAATTCCAGAATTACCCAAAACTCAATACTATTCCAAAACAGAGTCCAATTTTTGTCCCAAACTTTGGCAAAGCATAACTCTCAGTTAACAAAACGAAATGACACAAATTATCTGTCCATTTTGAAGCTTGGGATGTGAAATTTAATACTGAAAAGTTTCATAATTTTCCAACACCATTTGTTCGGTCATTCAAAACGTTCGTACAAATTGACTGCCCAGACAGAGTTCACACAAGACAAATTTTCCAACTTTCTACCAAAGTGTCCAATGGATCCAAAATCATTTACCAAACCTATTCCCATACAATTTCTCACAAGGAACACAAAGGTAATCTCAAAATGACCAAAATCACAACCCAATTACATGCCCTATTTTTGCCCAATGCACAAAACCAACATAAAGGTGCCAACCTTCACATTTCTAACCTAATTCCATTCTATCAACCCAAAACACATATCAAAGCACTAATTCCATGACAACAACATCTCAAACACCACAAGACCCTAATTTTCAAAATTTCAAGCCAAATTTTCAAAATTTCCAAGCTAAAGCATTTGGTACAAAACTTATATAGAAATGTCTCTTAAACTCACCTTAACGACTTTCTCAAATGAGTTTCTTGATTCTCCAACCTCCACAATTTCTTGAAGTCTCAAACCAACACCAAATGGCAAACTATAACCATAGAAATGTAGCTCTTAACTCAAGGAACAACTTTAAAGAAATGAGTTTGAGCAATGGAGGTCATTTTCCTTACCTTTTCTCAAGCTTTTCTTCCTCTATTTTCCTGCAACAATGGCGCCAATATAGAGAGAGAAAATGAGAGTGGTTGAGTGATAGAGAAGATGAAGAATGATTATCTTACTCCCTCTCATACTACTTCAGCGTACAAAGAGGGAAGAGAGGAGAGAGAATGAAATAAAATAACAATATTCTCATTTGACTTCTCCAACCACTATCATCTTACATGTTGCCAAGTGTCCTTCCATCATTGGGTCTCATAAAGTAATCACCCAATTAGCTACTTTAATCCCTCCATTTACCAATTCTAATTACATTTCTCATTTCTCCCATAATTAGTAATTAATTTTCCCATTAATCACTAACTACTTGCCCAATAATTCCATTCATCCAATTTCTCAATAATGATGACGTATTAATTAAAATAGTCATAAAACACATAATAACTCTCATTTAAATTCATAAATATCCACACTAATCCTTATTAGCCCTTAATTAAAAATTGGGGCATTACACGGGGGCGCCAAAAGATGATTTTGCCCTTCAGTCCTCATTCTCGCTACTTCAGAATAACAACACGCTGCTCTTAATTAACAACTCTGATTTCTTGATTAACAACTCCCATTTCTTGTTTCACAACTTCATAATTAAAGTTTTAGGGCCAATAACAACACCTCTTTCTTTATTAACAACACACGCTTCTTAATTAACAACTCCGTATTCTTGATTAACAACTCCAATTTCATCTTTTTACTTTCACAATAACAACACCGGTCTTGTTATTAACAACACCATATTCTACATTAACAAGTCCCATTTCTTGTTTCACAACTTTGTAATTTTAATTTTAGGGCCAATAACAACACCTCTTTCGTTATTAACAACACCGTATTTTACATTAACAACACTATATTTTTGAGATGTAAATATGTGGAAGAATAAAACGGAGTTGTTAATCAAGAATCTGAAGTTGTTAATAATAAGACCGGTGTTGTTATTGTGAAAGTAAAAAGATGAAACTAGAGTTGTTAATCAAGAATATGGAGTTGTTAATCAAGAAATCAGAGTTGTTAATTAAGAGCAGCGTGTTGTTATTCTGAAGTGGCAAAAATGAGGACTGAAGGGCAAAATCGTCTTTTGGTGCCCCCGCACTGTTCATCCGTACTGACAGCGGACTTATCCGGAATTTTGGAATTCACAGCACTGATTAGGAATTTCTCTATTTCGGATGTATTTTTCTGGAATTTTCCCTAATAAATATAGATAATGTGATTATACTTGCTTCTTGTTTATTATGTGGTTCTATCACCCTATCTCTTGTTGTAGAGGAGTTCAAAGTATAAAAGGTATACACTCTCTCTGTCTTTACTGATTTTCTTGTGTTCTTGAACTTTCTACAATGAATAATATGATGAAAATGCAATTCCTTGTTGGCTTGATGTGCTCTCTTCTTTTTTTCTTCTCTCCCTGTTGCAAATAAAAAAGTTTTAAAATAAAAAGAAAGAGGTTCTTTTCTTAAAATAAATAAATTTGGCTTCATATGAGAAAATAAAGAAAAAAATGATTTTTTAAAAAAATAAAAAACACAAACCAAAAAAAAATATTTTTGTCAAAGAAATTAAATAAACATTTTTTTCTAAAAAATACCAACAAAGTGACACGCATTTATACCCCCAAATCCCATTCATAGGTTTAAAATAGGAAGTTGCCTGTAGGGAAAATATAAGAAAATAAACAAAAAAAAATAAAAATAAAAAATAAAAAAATCTCTCATTTATGTTAGGAAATTACTTGTGAGAAAAATAAAAAAACTTAAAAATGAAAATAAAATAAAAAATCTCTCATTGATTGTGATTAGGTCAAGTTAAGAAGTTTGATTGATAGAAAATAAAAAAAAATAAAAAAAAAGAAAATAAAAAAAATCTCCATTGATGGTGATTAGATCAAGTTAGGTAGTTTTTAACATACAATACAAAAAAATTTCAGAAATGAAAATTCAAAAAAGAAGGAGCATTTATGAAGGAAACCCTACCTTAAGACTATAAATAGGAGTACAAGGGTTGAAGCAAAACACACAAGAATTTTGGGAGTGAAGAGAGGCAAGGTATGTGGTGTCTTGTCTTCTTATGATGCTAGGTGTCATGTATTTATGAACTTAATCTCGGCCTTGGATGAGAGGGGGGTTACATATTGCAAATCAAAATCCACAAGATTTAATTTGATAAGAGTTTTCGCAAGTTTTGATAGAGGCTTTAAAAATTCAGATAATGTTTTCACAAGTTCTGGAGAGAATTTCACAAGTTCATATTAGGTTTTCACAACTTGCAAATCAAAATTCAATTCTAATAAGGGTTTCACAAGCTGTGGTAAAGTGTTTACAAGTTTGAATAAAGTTTTCACAAGTTCTCATTAAAATTTCACATTTTGCAAATCAAAATTCAATTATAAAAAGGGTTTCATGAGTTTGGATAAGGTTTTCACAAGTTCATATTAAATTTTCACAAGTTCATATAAAATTTTCACAAGTTCTCATAAAACTACTTTTTGCTCAACTAACAGCATTTTGAAATTTAATGGAAAAGCCTAATACAAAATCAATTCAAGGTGGTGTAAAATTTAATAAAGCAAGTGAGCCCGCAGTTGCTTTCCCAATAGCTCTTACAAATAGCATCATCAAAAGATAAATATATCCAAAAACCAAACCACATACTTATAATGAAATAGCTTGGAAGAACAATAGACAAGGCAAGGAATTAAAAAGGGGAAGAAAAAAATACAAAGACACATACCAACACCACTGGAGTTCGTCCTCTCTCACTCCATCACCATAGGCCATCTCTCAAAGGCGAGGAAAAGGGGCTGGGACATTCAAACTTGAAGAAAAGAAGAAGAGGGAGAATGAGAATTGGACAAGCCACACACCACCATTGACAAGCTTCACCATCATTCCATCACCACTGTCGATTTCCGCTCACACCACCGTCAGCATTCCCTTCTTCAATCTCCTGTCACATTCCAGATCTTTAGATCACTGATAGAGGACGCAAGCCGTTGTCGTTAAAGGCCGCCGAAGACAACTTACCAAGAGCAATCACCAACGTTAAGGGCAGCCATTGCCGAAGAACGTACCGCTATTGCTAGAGGAGAAAAGGATAGAGAAGAAGAAGGAGGGAGGGAGGGAAAGAAAGAGAGAGAAGCAAAGGGGTTTAAAAAGGAAAGGATTTTTTTTCATTTCACCTTAACTTTAAAAAGGACAAATCAGATATTAACACATTTATGGTATTGTGGATATTCAAAACACCCTTTTGTCTTTTCCTATCTGTAAAGTCCTTTATTAGGGATTTTTCCTTAGGTATTTTAAAATCAAATGTGTTGGACTTGGGGTCCAAGTCCGCCCTTGATGGGCCGGACTATTTGATTAGGATACAAGTAGTCTAATCAAATAAGATAAAATCAGCATTAATTGTAGATTGGGGAATAAGTCAGTATTAATTATGAGATTGTTAATTGAGGAGCAAGTCAACATAATTAGGAAATTAATTGAGAATCAATTAATTTAATTACTATATTGGAGAGCAAGAAGGAGTGCACACGTTTCCTAATTAGTGGCTACTCTAAACCACTATAAATAGTATGTGCCTCCTTAATTGTAAATCACCCTACTATTGAGTTTTCTAGCAATCTCTTCTCTCCTACCATCTTTCTTGTTCTGGTGATCTGCTGTGCCAATCCTAATTAGGCTCTAGTAGTCTAATAATTGTGTGGGCACTATTATGGAGCATTGGATCTTTGACCCAGATCCAAACATGGATTTGCCCCAGTACGCTGGTTCCCTCTCTCCCCTTATTTTTTTTCCTTACATTGGCATTAGAGCATATAGATCTTGTGGTTGTGATTTATTCTTTGTGAATAACTAAACGATATAATTTGTTTATATCTTTATCACAATTGTATTTTATTTCCGCTGTGCCAATTAAAATATGCTTTTAGCATAATTTTTCTTTTATTTACAATATGTGAATGTTGCAAGTCTACATGTTATTAACATGCTTCTTTGCTGCTCCCTCTCTCACAAGATTTTCACATATGTATATATGTATATTTGGTCAAGCATGGTAATTGTTTTGTTTTATATATACATATTCATGAAATTATGCCCATATGAATCTGTCTCCTGAATCTTTATGCCTCGTTCTCCTTTCGATCATATGTGTGTGTGTGTCTTTACCTAGTCTATTTTATGAACAATGACATATGTGTGTCTGTGTTCTTTGTGTGCATCAACTCCTCTTCCCATATTTGCTATTCGACCTGAGCTTAATATGCACACATATGTTACTGGGTTCTTGATTTTTTGCTCCTCTAATTATATATATGCATATATATATATATATATATATATATTTCATGTCAAAGCCTCGTTTCTCTTCTTCTTCTTACTTCTTCGATCTCTTTCAAGTTGGGTGTTTTGGAACCTATGTGGAACCAAAAATAAGAGACTTTAACCCTCAAAAGCTAGGAAAGCTTTTGAAACACAGAGGACACACATCCACGTCACATTACGCAGCGCTGTCGATATCGACGTCAAGAAAACTTGGGTGTTTGAAACTGAGTGTTTTTGCCCAAAGTAAGGCCATGGATGTGTAAAGCTTGAAGAGACGATTCCAACGACTCTTAGAACGTGTCAAACAGAGTTCAGGTGAGGGAGAAACAAAGGAAAGAAGTTCGTGGGTCGCTTGTTGCCGCTGCCACTTGAGCCATATTTTGATCAATGAAAAAGATGTTTTCATATCAAACAAGAGCCATGAATTTGTAGTTCTCTCAACTACAATTCCAACGACACTAAGAACGTAAAAAATGAAGCTAAAATAAGAGAGAGATGGCCTTCCGAAGTTGGCGGGTCGCGATGACCCACTGGAGCTCCAACCGGGTCAAGTTAACTAGGCTAGAGGTTGAAAATGATGACGTGGTAGTCAAATGCCACATCATCAGTCAACCAAAGCCACATGGCACCAAAGAGAGAGTGCCACATTAGCATTCAGGGACACGTCATCTCCACGTCAGCCTGGTCTCGGTCAAGTGTTAACCGTTGACCAATCAACGGTCAAGCGTTGACTTGTTAAAGTCAACAGTAAAAAATATAGACTGTATTTAAAAAAAAGACAGATGGCGCGTGGGGTCCATTGTGGCTACTATTTGACACGTGGCGAGCTCCGTCAAAGAGAGGACGACGTGTAGAGTAAGTTGAGCCGACGCGTGTCACTATCAAACGGCCGTAAGGTAGTGCGTGTACTTCACGCGCCTCCGCTGAGAGTTTCCATCGTTGGAATTTTTCAATTTTTCAGAATTTTTTGATTCAAACCATGGCTAGGGGCGTTGGAGAGCATGTGGGACCTCCGATTGAGATGTAGTTTATTCCTAAAAATTCCTAAATTCAAGAGCTTTAATTTGATATATAATTTGCATATATTTGAAGCATGTTTGGATGTGATTTGAGTCAAAAAGGTACTTATATACACTTAGAGATTCTCAAAAACATTGGAATTGAGTCAATGATGATTCTATTATTTTTGGGATAGGTTGGCTTACTTATTAGGAGTGTTTCAGCTGCAACATAAGGTTAATGCTGCAAGATTCTTTAAAGCGAGTAATTATTCAAATGAGTTTTTGAATATAAGATCTTATCCAACCTTGACTCAAACTTTTAGAGATAAAACCTGAAAATTGCAGCAACTTGAAATTATTGAATAATATAAGTCTTCCTATGCTTGTAACCACATTGATCTAGTTGGGATTGAAGCAGTGACTTCTAAAGTCAACCCTTTATCACAAATGTTATGACAAAGGACAAGACAGATAGAGATGTGAGAATCATCTCATCAAGTGCGACATATGCTGCAAATATATCCAAGTGAGTGTATGTAAACATGGCAAAGAGGAGCTTGACATTGTAGCTAAATGCTACATGAGTTCATATGGTCAGAAGGGCCTATAAAAAGGAGAACCTAGTTAAGAGACAACAATATGAGGCCAACTTTTTTAATGTTCTTTTTTCATTGAATTTATGATTAAATTCTTTGCTTTTTTGAATTGAATTAAGCATATTATTTTCTTTTTTCATGAACATTCATGTTGATTAGATGATATTGTGTTATTATCTTCTTAATATAACTGTCTTTGATTGAGTGGGAGTTTCTAGAATGTGTCTAGAAATCCAAAGAGAATGTGTTCAATAAAGACCATGGTTAAAAGGATGATGAGCTAACTAGCATGATTGGGATGGGAGTCAACATAATTGTCTCCTGAACATGAAACTAGTGAACTTATTATCTAATTATCCTTTATCTTATTTGAACAAATATGATTTGTGTAATATCCCAATTTTTGATTATGGGTTAATCATGATTATTATGGATAATTATAAATTTAATTGGAATTATTATGTGTTTTATGGCAATATTAAATTAATATGTCATAATTACTGAAAAATCGGAATAGTGGGAATATTGGCCATGAATTGGTAATTAATGGAGAAATTAATTACTAACTAAGAGAAAATGAGATGTGTGATTAAAATGGCTAATGGAGAAATTAGATAAGTTAATTGGTGACTTATTTGGTGAGAACCAATAGCAATTTGACATGTGGCAAAGAGAGTATGGGAGAGAGAGTGCATGTGTGTGTAAGACAAGTGGGATAAAAATATTATATTTTTCTCTCCTCTCTTCTCTCTCTTTCGGCTGGAGGTATGGGGGGGAGTATTATTGTTTCTTCTTCCTCACACTCCATCTCATCTCTCTCATCCTTGCTTTCTCTCTCTCGTTCACCATTGTTGAAGGCCAGGGAAAGAAGAATGCTTGATCTTTGGGTAAGTAAATGCTTTCCTTTGCTCAAACTCCCTTCATTAAAGTTGATTCTTGAGTAAAGAGCAACATTTCTATGGTTGTAGTTTGTCCATTGGTTGTGGTTTGTGGCCACACGAGATTTTGGGAGGTGGTGAATCAAGAACTCCCTTTGAGAAAGTTGATAAGGTGAGTGAGACCTATCTATCTATCTATGTTTTATGCCAAATGGGTTAACTTGGATTTTCTGGAATTCTTGGGCCATTGAGAGTTTGGTATATGTTTGGTATGGAATTTGTATGTTTGGAATGCATTTTGGATAGATAGAATTGTTTGGGTTGGAAATTATTAAGTTTGGAGAATTTGAGATTTTAGTGTTTAATGTTACCCAAAACCAAAGCATGATAATGGAATAGGATTTTGGTGATTTTGACATTCCCATTGGATTCCTTGAGTGTTTTGGTGTGGGAATGAGCTTGGTCATTTATTTTGGGTTCATTTGAATCACTTGGGGAAAGTTGGAAAGTTGTCTAGTTTGAGCTCTGTTTTGTGCAGTAAGTTTGGACGAGCGTTTTGAGTGACCAAATGGTATTGGAAAATTATGAAACTTTCCAGTCTTAAAGTTCACATCCCAAGCTTCAAAATGGACATATATTTTGTATCATTTCGTTTAGTATTCTGTGAAATATGGTTGTCCAACGTTTGGGATTGAAACAGAACTCTGTTTTGGAGTAGTGTTTAGTTTTTGGTGATTCTGTATTTTTGTAGTGATTTCCATTGATGGGCTATATTTTTCCTTGAAAGAGGACTTATATACCTTTCATTTGGCTTTGGAATCACCTCGTTTCGATTTTTCTACAATTAGTTATGGTTTTTCGAAGTTCAGCCAAGAGTCAGGAAATTTCTTGGCCGCGGCCCAAACCTTTCTGACCTGATTCGGGCCGCGGCCCATGAGTGTCTGGCTGCAGCCCATGACCTTCTGACCATATTTGGGCCACAGCCCAAGGAAGGGCTGGCCGCGACCCACCCCTGTGTTCCAGCACTTTGAGTTTTCGAAAGGGGATCTCTAACCTATTGTTTCCCAACCTTTTAGGGCTTTTATTAGAGGCATTTGGGGCCTCTTAAGAGTCAATTATGATAACCAAAACTAAGTGTTTCAAGTTAATTAAGTCTTGGAATAGAATATAACTCTTCGTCCCTAATCATGATTCTAGGATACGACATTTGCCCTAGGCGGGAGAGACCGATGCCGGAGTACGCCCGAAAGGATCAAGGTAGTGACTCTTCTCTCATATTATGTATGATGTTTTGGCATGCATAACTTATCGTTAAATTTGTGAAATGTGTGCCATGGTCCATTACGGCGTGAGCAGGTCAGCGTGAGCCGTGTAGGGATTGACGGTGGTCATCTCTAAGTCGGCCGTTGAACTGCCGTCGTAATCGACATGGATATTGTGAATCCGACCCGTGGGGCGGCGTTTGTGAATCCAGCCGTGGGCTGTGTGGATCTTGCCTGTATGGCTTGTGTATGAAATGCATTATATGAATCCCAGCTGTGGTGAAATGTATTGTGTGGATTGCTGTGATGCAATGCAACGTGAGCAATTCAGCGTGAGCAATCGTAAGGGATGACATGTGTCATACTAACCATTGCCGTTGTAACTGCCATTGTAGTTTCTTGTTGTGGTTAATGATTTGCTTACATGCATTATTATTGTACATTATATGATTGATTTGTTACTACGGGGATTCCTTAGAATCTCACTCTCCCAAAAACCATGTTTTAGACAGGGCAGAAGGATCAAAGGGAAAGCGGGCGACGAAGAGCGGATAGTGCTCTGGTTTAGAAATATATTTTGATTTATTGGTTATCATGTATATCTTTTGGATATTTTTGGGAAACAATTGTATATAATGGGATTGGTGGTATAGTTTTGTGTAATTCCCAAGTTAAGGGTAATGAATTGTAGGCCTTGTGCCTTTATAAATCCCTTAGTTAATGAATGGAACCCGAGTGTATCGGGAAATTGTTTATACTCTGATATTTGTGAATGAAATCAACTTGTAAAGGCCATTTAGTATTGAAATGTGAATATGAGACCGTCATGAACAAATGTTGTAAAAGTTTTTGTAAGCCATGATTTTGGGAAGATTGACTTTGTTTAAGTCCCAAAATCTATTACGGTCTCTAATTCCACATTAATTACGTTTTTACGAACTAATCTTGGCCTTAATCTTGAAGGGGGTTACAAATTGTATACCATAATCGTCTAAGTGACCAATTATGACTAAGTCTATTTGACTAAGCTTAGGAGACAAGCTTAAAAGAGATATTTATAGAGTTAGAAACTCTCAAATCTCTTTTCATTCAAGAAGAATGAGATGTCAGGGACATCCTACCAACTAGTCTTCAGCATTTAGAGGTTGAAGCAACCGAAGGATACAAAAAGTTTATGCTATCAAGCATAGAAAGAAAAACATTGCTCAAACTTATGATGGTACGAGCAATGTAACTTTATCCAAGCTATTTGGATAGTGTTGGAAGATAGTGAAATAGATGATCTTCTTCCATAAAGTTAAAACTAAGTTAAGTTTTAACATAGTGTATTAAGTCCTAACATGTTATTTAGGCAACACTTGAGGCAAATGACGACTGTGAGCAGGAAGAAGAAGATATGAAATTGTTTCTTTTAAAAAGTTGACACAGATTTTGGTTTTGGCTAGATATGAAATTTAGGATCTGAAATTTTGCTAGATCCAGAATGATTTTTGCTCCGACGGAAGTGGTTTGTAGATCTGAAATTTTGCTGAAAAAATTGGAATGGTTTAGGTTTTCAAGGAAGGAGATGGTTTTGGCTGTGGATGATATTTTTTTGAAAAAAAAAAATTGTAGGACTTTTTGGTCTTTTCACCTAAAACACATATCTCATTTCCATGACATACCAAACATACTTTTAAACCTCATATCCATTTCCATTTTCATATCAATTTCCATATCCATATCCATTTCCATTTCCATCAAAATTAATTCCATCGTACCAAACGGGTCCTAAAGGATGTCATACTTATAACAGCTAGAATTATAAGTGAGTTAACTTGCTAATCGATTGGGAAACTATCCTTTTTTATTACAGCTGGAATTATGGGTGCATCTCCTAATCCTAATCTCTTTGCACTCAACAGAGACTAATAATTTCTATCATAAGAAAAAATAGTATAATAATTTCCTTTGCCGGGGTTAAAGTTAATTCTTCTACCAATTTGATGCAAAATAGGGAAATGGGGAGGAGAAAGAAGAGAGACTAAATGAGGGAGGACACTACAAAAAAATACTGAATTTCCGACGAAATTTAGAGTTTCTGATGGATTTCGGACAGAAATGGATTTCTAACGGAATGGATTCCGTCGGTAATAATAAGTGACAAACAAATTTCTGACGGAATTTATTTCCATAGTAATTTTCGATAGAATTAAATTTCGTCAGAATTTCCCTCGCAATTTCCAACAAAATATTCCGTTGGAAATTCCCTCTCAACTTCCGACGAAATTCAATTCCATCAGAAATTTCGTAGCAAACTTATTTTTTATTTTTTAAATTTAAAAAGCCACATGGCAACTCTGGCCACCACCCCCTCATCGCCGACAGTAGCACATAGTAGCTCTGGCTACGTCCACCTTGTCGCCGGCGCCCAGATCCGCCATATGTCGTAACCTCCTTATTTTTGGAAATGCAACTCAACTTGACCCTTCTTTGGTTCGAACCCATGACCTCATCCGTATACACGTGATGCCTTACCGGATGGGCTCGACTGACTTGGCGTTCTATTATTACACAATTATATATATATATAATCTTATTATACATAATTCATTTTTTATTAACATTAATCATAATTAATTTTTTATTAACATTAATTAATAACTAACAAATAATTATTAACTAATATTTTTTTACCAATATTAATGAATAACTAATAAATTTTTATATGACCATTTTGCCCCTATAGGGACCAAAAACTATTATTGGAAATTAAAAAATTTTTAGAAATTAGAAAATAATAATTAAAAAATAAATTTAAAATTAAACTAAAAATAGTAATTAATAAATAATAAATTTTATAAATTCCATCGGAATTGAATTTTCCAACGGAATTGAATTCCGTCGGAAATTGCGACGGGATTTCAGACGGAATCATCCAATTCCGTCACAAATTTCCGACAGAATTATTCCGTCGGAATTTCCATGGAAAAAGATAGAATTTTCTATGGAAAAAAATCCATCGAAAACTTTTTTGAAGGATTTCCACAGGAATTTGCCGCGGAAAATTTTTCTAGAGTAAATTTCGTCAGAAATTTCATATTTTTTTATAGTGGGATAGCAAGAAACGAGGTGAAACTAGACAAATAAAGCGAGGAGATAATAATTAGAAGGAAAAACTCAATAATATTGTCTATTCGATCATTTAAAGATTCAATAGAACTGAAAGTCCTAACTCTATTTATAAAGCTTGCAAAATAAAATAATAATTTGAATTAAAAACTCAAAATCAAACGTAAAGTCTAAATCATATCATAATCCTAAAATAACAAAGGTAATAATTGTTAATATCCTTATCCCTAATAGATAAGCTTAGATATCTTAACTAAACCCTAATTATCCATATTCCCATGTTCAATCACAATTATTTTCTCAAACGATAGAAATCAATTTTTGATTTTACTTCCCATATATTATAGTCTGAAAGTGATCGTCGTTTGAAAAGAAAATCTTTGAACATCATAAGTTAGCCATTGTTTTAAAAGAAAATGAATGAATTCTCTTGCTTCAATGCTATTCTCTATTGCCGACAGAACCCCCTCACATGTGGACTACCCCCAAGCTAGCATTATACAACTGTTGAGCTGAATCAAATTCTGCCATTACTAGATCCTGTTCAGAGCTATTTTGATCATGACCAATCATACCACAGGAAAAACAGAATGCTTGAAGTTTCTCATATCGCACATGTGTAGGCAAAATCTGCAAAGAAATAAGAAAATATTTGATTTGAGTCGCGTTCGAGGACACTGTCCTTAAGAGATATTCCATAGCCCCCTCAGTAAATAGGAAGCGGCATCTCCCCAGGATTAAACGAACCCTTCCTGTTAGAATACAGGGCGACAGAACTGGTGGAAGATAAGGTAACCCAATGAGAGATTACTGAGGCTTCTATTTCTCTGCTTCCAAATGGTGTCACGATTGGGGTATTTATAGACAATGAATCAATGCCTTGAAGTTATGCCTCTTGAAGACTACACCTCTTCAATTGGAAAGTCATAACTATATGTTGAATTCATGAACCAACACAAATCCCTTAATTCATAAGAACATGACTTCTCAAAACGCGTCTCTTCATTTAAACACATTCCATAATATTGAAGAGACTCTTTCTTTGACACACCCATATGCAATATTTACAACAATCCCCCACATGTGTCAAAGAAAACACACCATTTGCTGAGTTACACCTATGGATATAACCATTGTATCTAGTGGTCCTTTGGACTATGAACTAGACCTAGACCGATAACACATGATACACAGAGATGTCAGTAGTCCTATGGACTATGAACTCTCATCTCTTGGCGTGTATCAGAGGCATTAAGAGTCAGATTATATCCTAACATTTCTACTGTTAACAGCGGTTTTGCGCGTTATGTCGACCATGCGCGTGCCTGGTGTATAATGAATGCTCTAGAGATTTTGCTAAGATCTCATAGGAGCGGCCACACTCCACATTCATAGAGGTGATTTCATTTAACTTTGTGCCTGCACTATGCACACTGCCTCATTGAACTATGAAATCATTAAGAGCTTTGCTCAACCTATAATAATGCAGTCTAGCACATTCAAAGTATCATAGGAAGGGACGTAAAATATTTGTGCTAGTCAGAACTGACAATGACTTATTCTTACCCAGTGAACCTTCTTCATGGGATCACCAATCACAAAGGATAGGTTGCCATCGTTGTCAATTAGTAGTCGGCTTTAGTCCCATTCCTCTTGACATTTCAATAATCATTTTTCTCCCAAGGGGTTTTGTTAACGAATTCGATAGGTCTATTATTCACCTCACCAAATCGATTGAGATAACTCTACCATAATTCTTAAGCGCTTATTTATATCATATCTCAAACGATTTTCACTTACATCATTGTTCTTTCTACAATGGCTATTACCATTTGACAATCACAGATCATCGACACTAAGAGTCGGTTTCTTATGAAAATATTTGCTAAGAGGTTTTCAACATTCTTAGCACTTGATAACCATTGGATTTTCACACATATATTGAATTTTAGTTACCATCCGTGCATATCAATACAACGGGAATCCACTATACATGATGTCATCATTTATGACATCCCTTAACTATTTCTTTCTCTTCAATTAGAGTTTATAAATGCTTAATCTCCACACATCATCTGCTATGTCACAGGATTAACATCTATCAGTGCTACAAATTCTCAACAATTTGTGCATACATTGATTGAGCTTTTAAGTAATCTCAAGTAGTATCATGAAGAATATTCACATAGTGGTTCTCAGAACCAATCTTCGGAAACATTTCTTATTTATCATCACTTGTCTTTTATGATCATTAACACCCTAAATCACATGTGATTTTCTCATGATTTCAAGAGCATGATATGATATATTTGACCATGCAAGTCATCCACATAAAATTCAATATATGTTTACAGTATGTATATACCAAGATAAATACATATCCATAAATTATGAAAATTTAAAACACCTTTATCTAAACACTAGATAAATAATTAAATTTTCATATCACTACTGTAATGCTTATTTAAAGTTATATGCAAAATTTAATAATTCACATTACAATATTTGCTCTTCACAGCAAATAACAAAGCCTTCACTAAATAAATTTTAATCATAACGCGCGTCATATATAGCACAATTTTATAATTTTTCAATATATCAAAATATATATTCTAAGGTGTCTCCACAAGATACTCTATTATTTTAGACACCCCCACACTTTCAAATATTTCAATAAAAATTTCACACTTTTCAGAAATAATTCTAATTAAATTAGAATATCACCATATAATCCTCTTCCATTCTAATTAAATTAGAATTTTCTACCCACTAAATCATTTGAAAAGCCATAAATACCAATACTCAATGTTATATATATTTAATAATATTCTGTCCTTACACAGAATTTTCCACATAAATTTCTAAATATTTAATTATTTTAAATACCAATATTTAATAACATTTACACGTATTTAAACATGTGAAACCAATGCTACAAATTCTCTTTAAAAATTTCAAATGATCAGATTACAAAAATCATCGAAATATAAATATAATTTGCAGCATTAAAAATCTATGATTTTCAAGATTCAAACTAATTGATATGGTATATCAAAATAAATCACATAACGTGCAATTAATTATTTCTATTAATTAATCATGGTAAAAATCCTTCTGATAAGTTAAATTGTGGCTAAACCATTCACAAATATCACCAGATTTATTAAAATTTTATTTTAACTTCCAACTATTATCACGTTGAACACAACAAATCCCAAAATTTAATTTATTCAGCCATATTGATCAAGAATAGGAGATTAGCAAAGTTTTAGGAGACATAATAGGAGAGTATAAAACAAATTAAAATATTAAAATTTAGAAACCAAGTTTTTTTTGTTTATTTTAGAAAACTAGCAACTATAAAACAATTAATGTACTCATTAAAAATCCTCCAACTTAATTATTTAAATTCACCACAGTAGAAATCAAATAATTAAATAATAACATGCTTCTAAACTGCATATCAAATCTCAGCCACCAAAAACCATATAAATTATAACGCATGAATATTTTTTTTTTAAAATATAAATATGCCCATCAATATTCTTATTAATATTAATTAGATGCATACCTGGGAAGAGCGGTTCGCTCAATAACAAACAGACGTCAATAACGGTAACTCCAATGTGTCTCTTCTTCTTCATTGTCTTCTCATACCGTAGCAAAAACAGTTCCTCTTGACTGTGTTTGCAAGTATCACAGGGCCCTCAAAATCTCTTCATCAGAAAAAATTTCTGGCTGCATGTTGGCGATTGTCATCTGTTTCTTGATTTTTAAAACAGAATCTGATTTGTTGACTTGACCGTCTGATTCCCTTTCATAGAGGCCAATACACTGGGATTGTCTACCATTTGATGCTTTCTCCTTATCAGACAAACTTCTCGCTTCAATTCTGCTATTGTCATCATTTCATGTGGATTTCAAAATTTGCCGAATGAAATTAAGGGATGCCATAGTTGATTCCTTTAATAGTGGGAGATCCTTGAACCTGACACTTCCCAAACGAAACCAAAGTTTCAAACAATTTTTCAATGAATACATGTAAGTCTGGTTTCACAAAAGACAAACACCGTAACTGCAAACAATTTTTTATTTATTTATTCGGTCTCTCTATATTTTTTCCCGGTCTATATATATATATATATATTTCGCCTTCAAGATTTGCTTTAACTCAATAATTTCCACAAGTGCAAATAAATAAAAGCCCAAGAGATTGAAATTAAAACTTATCTTATTTTCTTTGCAATATGCCAAATGAACTTGAGAAAACTTCATCAAAGCCATAAATATCTCTTAAGATTGTAGGCAAAATCTGTAAAGAAATAAGAAAATATTTGATTCAAGTCGCGTTCGAGGACACTGTCCTTAAGAGATATTCCGCAGCCCCCTCAGTCAATAGGAAGCGGCATCTCCCCAGGATTAATCGAACCCTTCCTGTTAGGATACAGGGCGACAGAACTGGTGGAAGATAAGGTAACCCAGTGAGAGATTACTGAGGCTTCTATTTCTCTACTTCTAAATGGTGTCACGGTTGGGGTATTTATAGACAATGAATCAATGCCTTGAAGTTATGCCTCTTAAAGACTACACCTCTTCAATTGGAAAGTCATAACTATATGTTGAATTCATGAACCAACACAAATCCCTTAATTCATAAGAACATGACTTCTCAAAACGCGTCTCTTCATTTATACACATTCCATAATATTGAAGAGCCCTCTTTGACACACCCATATACAATATTTACAACAACATGAACCCAAACACAATCATAACCCGGCCTTGGAACCCAGAAACCAGCCACTAAAGGCTTAGTAATGTCAACCTTAACTCTAATGCGAACAAAGCTTCTAAACAGAGAATCATTAAGCTTCGGATCTTCAAAACATGCTACCTCACCAATCTTTTCACCAAGCCTAACGATATTCCTCTTGGTCATTGCAGCTCGAGACAGATTATGCACCTGAACCCAAAAAAGACATTTGGACATATCAATCTCCTCCATTGTCAACCACGGTGACCAGCTCTACAAATTTAATATAAACCCAGAAATAGTCCATGGACTATCTCTCAGCACTCTATCATAGTCCTCCTTAGAATCAAAGGCAAAGACATAACTATTAAGTCCCGCAGCACTAATTTCAACCTTGCTTCTCGGTGACCAAGCTCTTCGAACCAGCTCCTCAAAAGCTCCTTTGTTCACCGCTCTCATCGAGATCAGTTTTCCAACTAGAAGCCATCCACCTCCAATCTTCGCCTCTGCATCATCCCAATCAAGTTTAACTTCCCGATCATCTTCCATCTCGATCTCCATTGCACAATTACAGAAAACGTCGCAGCAAGAAAGCCCAATCGGCTAAATCCCTAAATCACCTCAACACCCCAAATCGAGCAAAATGCTCCCAGATCTCAAACAGAATAGAAGAAATTTGAGTAGATGAAAGAAAAAAAAAACAGCAAAGCTCCCATCGAAACTAGTAGAAAATTGTAAAAGGGAAGAGAAAAAATAAAAAAACGCACACACCCACTCACGGCTACACCATTTTCGCTGCACAGCAAAATGGGTTTGGACTCTCACTCTAAGGGAGAGGTTTTTCTCTCACTAGGGAGAGGTTTTTGGAATATATTATAGAGTTTAAGTTATACCAAGTCAAAATTCACTCAACCAAAATTGTGGAAATAAAATGATTAATTTTATCTACTACATATAAGTAAAAGATGCAGGCCGTACGTCTCTATATAATATTTATCTTTTTATACAATCAATAAATAATATAAAAATTTTATTAAACTGCACTATTCATAAATTTTAAATAATACTGTTTTTTTTTCAAGAATAGCATTGACAAATTGATAATCATAAAAATATAAAAAAATTATAACTGAGTCATACTATTACATGATATCTTGTTTACCGTTTAGATTCCATAATAGATAAGACTTACATTTAACTTGAAAACTGAAAACAGATCATATGATTTATTTATTAGGAAAAAAAATGGGAAAATGACAGAAAAGTGGTTTGAAAATTGAGAAATGACATATGAGTGATTTCACAAATGATAAAGTTGGAAATTTTTTATCCCGTTTTGATATTTTCTAATAAACTTTTAGTAAAAAAACCCATATGTCATTTCACAATTTCTAAAACACTTTTTCGTCATTTTCCCAAACAAAATAATATGACTCATTCTTTAGTATTCATGTAAGACAAATTTAATCCCAAATCATAACAATACTAAATAACAATACTAAATCTCTATGATGCTGCATGATTTTCAAAATACATGGTGGGATGCAATTTAATTATTTATCTGACTTCCTACAAATTAAGCCTGCCCATTAATAAATTGCTTAATATAATAGTTTCCTGTGATCTGAACTCATAATTCCGTAATCTCCACTTTTAGAAAAACATCAGTTATTAGAACAAAGAAATTAAAGAAACACATAAGAGTAGGAAAAAACGAGAGGTATTTTGAAATACCTCATGATTTTCAGATTGTGTGATAATGAACAAGCTAAATCCAAACAGACAGACACCCAAGCGCCTAATCGAACTCATGACTTCTTAGTTAAAAGTGGAATACTCTAACCAGCAAGCCACAAGTCCGCAAGGCTAAGGGTGATTACTCCATAAATTATTTAATTCATGAATGGCGGCGGATGGCGTCATGTCTTCACCTTTTGGCTCGTTGAATCGACTGTGGTTATACATACCCAAACAATTACATTTTGAATGAAAATATGAGTTTTGTAAATTCTATTAAAAAATTATGAATAGCTGAACTTTTTTTTGTTTTTGTTTGTTGAGATTTTATTGAAATAATGATGTATATGTGGAATGGTCTAACTAACTTGATGTAAGTCATCAAAATATTAATATATAATAGGTTAAACTATACATTTGGTTCTTTGAATTTGTATAGACTAACATTATAAGATATATTTTCAATCTTTTTATACACCATTATCTTTTACTAATAAAAACTGTTGAGTCAGTAAATTTAATATTGACTCAGTAATTAAATGCTGATAAAATATGCTTAAACTTTAGAGAATCTGATTAAACGATAATTGAATTACCTAATTTATAATCTAGGTCACTAAAAAATTATAAACTAGGTTGTATTGCACAATTAGGTATTTTAAAATCAGATGAAATAACTAGACTGCACCTGTAGCTTCTTCCACCCTTCTTAAAGGAAACTAGTCAAAATATTAAACTAAACCAACTCTCTTCTTTTTCTTCCAGGACACCAAAAAAGATCACTTAGTCTTACAGCGAAGCATTTACTGAATTATTGACGATTTGAAATCCTTCTTTTTGTAACATAAACAAACCGTTTTTGAGTTGACTCCCTTGTCATTCTTGAACGGTTGAAATCGTTGTTTTTACGGTGTTTGAAATACTAAGGCTTCATAAATGATGCTTTATTTAAAGGAATAATCAAAGAAGCCAAAGCGAAGCGATGTTGATGAAGGAAAGGGACAAGGACCTTGTTTTGTACCTTGAGATGCGGGGGAGGGAGAAAGAGAATGAGAAAAGCATTCTTCTCTTTCTTTAGAACTCCGATGAGCACTATGCATCTAATCGAGCTCTAGCAATTTCATGTTACGACTAATGAACCACTAAGGGCTTGTTTGGTTTAAGGGGAGAGGAGAGAAGGTGAGCAGAAGAAAAATTTGTTTGAATTGAATTTAAAAAAATTAGAGAAGTGGGGTTAAAAAGTTTTAATTAATTTTTCTTACTCTTTTATCTTATATATTCTCTTTATTAAAATTTTATAACCCCATTTCTTCAATTTTTAAAAATTCAAATCATTAAAAGAAATTATTTTGATTCAACCATCTCTTTTTCGGCTTGTCTACTTGATTTTTTGATTTTGAATACCAACTAATTACATAATATCTCCGGTTATTCTTCCTCTCAGACCAAACAAGCCCTAAAGTATGCCATGGTTATAACAGCTGGAATTATGAGTGAGTTAACTTACTGATTGGGAAACTGTCTTTTTTCATTACAGCTTGAATTATGAGTGCATCTCCTAATCTTAATCTCTTTGCACTCAATAGAGACCAATAATTTCTATAATAAGAAAAAAAGAGTACAATAATTTCCTTTGCCGAGGTTAACGTTAATTCTCCTACCAATTTGATGCAGAACAGGGAAAGGAAGGGGCCAAGGGAGATGAGAAAGAAGAGAGACTAGAGGAGGAAGGATAGCAAGAACGGAGGGGGAAACTAAACAAATAAAGAGAGGAGAGAATATTTAGAGGGAGAAACTCAATAATATTGTGTATTCAATCATTTAAACTAGGGTTTTCAAACCCTTATTAGACCAGATGGTTGCCGTCACCTGTTCAGCACAACAACCCGGTTGGTGCATTTAGACCGTTTGGATGATTGATTCGAATTGGGTAGTCTAAAACCAGATGTTGAGCCAGAATCCGAAATTAAACCTGAACCTGGAGCGAGTTTATGCAAACTAGACAACTCAAATTTTCTTCCCTTATTGTGTTTTTTCATTGAGACGGGTAATGAATTTTGGTAAAACAAAAATAGGGAAAGAGGAAGAAAAAGATGGAAGATGAATGAAGAGTGATGCTCCTTACTGATTTGGCGATTAATGTCTTCCATTATCAAACATCAACGTCATTGCTCCGAAGAATCTTATTCCTTTTTGTTTCTAATTTCAGATCTAAGCAGATATGTTGGTAGAGACGAGACGAGGAAAAGCAAATGAATTCAAACAACAGTAAAAAGTAAACATCAATGGCCAATATTTACTCATTCAAATATCGAGAGTTCAGATTGTGTTGAACTTTTACCAATAGACACATTTTCGGATACTCCAAGTGATATCCAGGCGCATTCTACTTTTCTCTACTCCTATTATATAAACCATAAAATCCATTAGTTATATAGTTGTATTCTTTTTTAACCAACGTATATTAGTTGGTGTCATTCTTCTCCAAATTTTTTTAACCACATTCTCCATATTCAAAATACATAATATTATATTATAGTATTATTATTTTTTAATTATAAAAATATATTATATATACGTTTCTATCATGAATATATTAAAAAATTTTAATGTTCTATTCTTATTATTTTTTATGTATTTATTATATTTATGTTAGTGTATATGTATATAATATAATATTTAATTAATTATTATGTTAAACGGCATGATCAGACGACCTGACTGTTTCGACCATTTGAACCATAACCCGTTAGCTTTTACAGTTCAATGTTCGGTCCGACTTTTAAAACATTGATTTAAAGATTCAATACAATTGAAAGTCCTAGCTAGGTCTAAGCAAGGAGCCCGCAACCCAATAAACCCGCCCACACCCGTAATAAATTTACCCATTTTGGGCCCGCCCAAAACAGGCCCGTAACGGGCGGGCAAATTACCCGCCCATTTAAGCATTAAACGGGCGGGCTATGGGTATCCCTTCGGGCTGCCCATACCCACCTGTTTATTTTCTTTTATTTATTGGTTTTATTGAAGATTCAAAAGAAATGCAAGGATAATGCATGTTAAGAAGACTGATTATGAAAAGATGCCAATGCTTTTATTGAATGGCTTTTGTTAACAGTTTTGTTCCTTTAGATTTAAAGTTTGAATACTCTTTTTAGTTGTGATTTAAGGCTTAAATTCTGATTGTGAATGTTACTATGTGATGTTTTAATTTAAATTAAAAGGTACATTGCAGACAGTTATATGAGTATTATGTGTTTGTTAAATGCAAAAGCGCAGTACTGTAGGACTTAAAGTATAACAATGAATTGTTTTACATTTTGCAATAACAGGGATTTTTTTAATATCATATGCTAAATGGGCTGCCCATTACCCGCTCAAATTTAGATGGGTATGTCCAACCCGTTTATTACCGGGCTATCTCAGGTACTTAATAGGTACGGGCTAGCCCGTACCCATTAAGACATAAACGGGCGGGTAATGGGCTGACCTGCGGGTCAGCCCAACCCGTCCATTACTCAACCCTAGTCCTAGCTCTATTTATAGTGCTTGAAAAATAAAATAATAATTTGAATTTAAAACTCAAATTTAAATCTAAACCCTAAATCAAATAATAATCCTAAAATAAAAAAAGATAATAATATTGAACCCCAATGGATAAATATCCTTATTAAATATCCTAACGGATAACCTAAGATATCTTAACTAAACCCTAATTATCCATATTCCTATATTCAACCACGATTATTTTCTCAAACGATAGAAATCAATTTCTGGTTTTACCTCTCATATGTTATAGTCTGAAAGTGATTGTGTTTTGAAAAGAAAATCTTGGAACATCGCAAATGAGCCATCTTTTTTTTTTCAAAAAAAAACGAATGAATTCTCTTGCTTGAATGCTATTCTCTATTGCCGACAGAAACCCCTCATACCTTATGTATTGAAAACCGAATCGGACACTGAACCAGTCGAAGTATTGGGTCAAGGGTTAATGGTTTAGACTGGGGTCAACCTAGGAGTCATACCGGGGTCAATATAAAATATATATATATATATAATTAAAATGTTCACGCATACCATTCAAAAAACTACATAAAAGGTTTTTTTTTTCAACCAATAGTCTAATAACCTCCTAAACCTACTACTTACAAAAATACCGATATATCATTAAGTACATAAGGATTTTTCTAAACCTAATACTTTCAAAGCTCCTTGCAAATCCAAAAACAAAACAAAGAGAATTCCCCAGTCCTATTTGTAAAACAAAACCAAAATAAAGACTAGTAACATAGTCATTCAAATTCATGGGCACTAAAACTATTAATCAATGCCCTCGAAATTGTGTTGGACTATATTCAAATTTAAAGAATTAGGAGGTGAAGTTGGACGAGGATAACCAAAAACACTAGCAACATGATTATCACTAAAAAATAGAGTCTCAGGAATATCCATGTCTTCATCACCTATATTGCAAGAATTAATATAAGTGGTAATGAATAAATAAGTAATTACTTATACAAGAATATAATCATAAATCATAATAGGAGATACAAACCTTCAGAACCCCCAGCAAAAGTTGATGTTTCTTCAATTTCTTCATTACTAGCAACAGTCACTACAAAAAATTCGACTTTCAGCAGCGACAAAAGTCACCGCTGAAAGTCTGAAAGTCGCCGCTAAAAGGTTTTTAGCGGCGACTTTTTGTCGCGGCTAATACGACCGTCACGAATACTTTTGGCGGCGACATTTCTTAGTCGCTGCTGAAAGTATACAATCAGCGGCGACATTTTTGTCGCCGCTAAAGCATATATCAGCGGCGACATTTTTGTCGCCGCTGAAGCATTTATCAGTGGCGACAAAATGTCGCCGCTGAATCATGTATCAGCGGCGACATTTTGTCGCCGCTGAAGCATGTATCAGCGGCGACATTTTGTCGCCACTGAAGCATATATCAGCGGCAACAAAATGTCGCCGCTGAAGCATGTATCAGGGGCGACATTTTGTCGCCGCTGAATCATTGATCAGCGGCGACATTTTGTCGCCACTGAAGCATGTATTTGTCGCTGCAAAATGTGACATTTTTTTTTCATTTTTTTTCCCGTTTTTTTAATGTAAATTGCTAGCATTAAAACCTGTACTGTATTGATCAGGATTAAAATTAATTTTAAACTAACAATGTAGTAATTAACAATCATACAAACACAATCCTTCAAAAGTAACACCTGATAGTCACAATTCTTGAAAATTAACATCAAGTATTTAAATTTCAATAACAAGGTCTAAAGATACATTGGAAATATCAAACATGAAAGCTATGAAGAAGGATCAGCTGGTGGGACAGCAAGAGTAGATGAAGTAGGAGCTGCTGGTTGCCCTTGTTGCATCAAGATAGCTAGTTGAGCATGTATTCTTTGCTCCATTTGTTCCATCTTATGCTCGAATTGTGCACGCTCTGCTTCTATCTTTGCACGTTCTTCTGCACGCTCTGCTTCTATCTTTGCACGTTCTTCTGCACGCTCTGCTTCTATCTTTGCACGTTCTTCTGCAAGATTTGCTTCCATCTTTTCACGCTGCTCCTGTATCTTTACACGTTCTTCTGCAATATTTGCTTCCATCTTTTCACGCTCCTCTTGAAATTTTTTATCAAACTCCTCATGCAATTTATTACGCACATTCTCTACAGCTGAATTATCATTGGATTGAAAGCGATCTCTCTTCCTCAAAGGCTCTGCTCCATACCCTTTTCCTCTCACATACCCTGATCTCTCACCAAGAACTGCTGTCAATATTTCATCAGATGTCATTCGAGCATCACTCTCTAGCTCTTCTTGTTGCTGGTGGAGAAGGTCTTGCAAGTCAGCCTACAATTATAGTATGAAACAGATGAGTTAAAAACTTTTTGAACTTAGTCTAACATATCAATTAAAACACAACGCATACGTGAATTTGCTCAGATTGTGGATCTGCCCACTCTAACTGTCCATCTGCCGTTTTCCTAGTGTGTGTGATCTGCCAAAACTGGTCAGGGGGTGTAGGTTGTCCAGTAATGGGGTCCGTCTACAGAGCATAATATACATAGACGACAGATGGTAAAATTTAAAATAAAAAAGGATTCAAAACATAAACTAAAGTGAAGAGAGATTGAACTTACTATAGCGAAGTTAATCTCCTCAAATGATCGAGAACCAAAAGTATGCTTTGTTACTTGTTTATCTCGGTTGTTCTTGTTTCTTTTACTTTTTTTCTACAAAAAAAATAGCAACAAGGAATTAATGACTAAAATAAATATTTAATCCATTTAAAAGGATATAATGGTACCTTAAACACATCAGTCTGAAAGTATGTTAGTAACAACGCCCAATCTTCAGAACTAAGATTTTGAGGAGGATTAGCAAGCCTATCCTCATCAGAAGTATATCTGTTATAGTGCTTGTGCAAGTTGGTCTTCCAATTTCTAAAGGCATTTTGCAAGTTCAATGTTATAGTTTTTTTGAACTTCTCTTCATTGATTGCATCAGTTGGTTCAAATTTGTCCTAAAAGACATAAAAACATAAATATTTGTTATGAAAACAATAAACAAAGATATATATAAATATGTGGGAAGAGTGTACCTTTACTTTCAAAATCATCTCATCTTTATATCGTCCATAAATGTTCTTCCACTCAGCACCATAACGAAAAGAGATTGTGGTCCTAACAACATAACCACAATAATTAACTAGACTTCTCGCTTCTGCACCTACTGCTCTGTTCAGGTAGTTTGAAAGTTTCACTGGTATCTTTGCTCCAAATCTGGTCCTCAAGTCCAGTTTAAAAAATTTGTACACTCCTCTACCCTTTTTGATAGTATGAGAGGAGCCTATAATTCATGTGAAAGAATTAAAACAATTAAAATTTACATGTAATGTGCAATAGTTATTTGTATGATATAAAATTGAAACAAATTTACCTGCACTACTAGTTTGAGTAGGGGGAGAGTTTGCAGGCACGTCCTCAAGTTGTAATTGTTGTGATCGAGGTGAAATTACACATCTTGAATGAGGCGTAGAGGAAGTACCTCCACTATTTGTGTCACCACGTAGTCTAAATGAATGAATTCTTCCACCTCGACTTCCCTTTAATTTTGACATATCCTGAAAAAATGTAAAAATATTAATTAAATTTTCAGCAAGCAAAAAAATTCTAAAAGCAAATTTAAACCATAAAGGATATTTAATTTAAAAAGACTCAATGTATAAATTAGTTTCAGCTACCATAAAGAGAGAACAATTTCATTCAATTGATTCTTCTGAGGAACTATCACTTATATCAGTATCTTCTGATTCATTCTCTTGCACTTCATTTTCTGTGTCACTTTCTATTTCGGTATCACTATCATAGTCATCAAGCACATCCTCTTCATTACTTTCTTCATGAACCAATGAATGAGTTTCATTGTCATCAATAAATCCAATCTCCATGACATCATGATTACTTCTCTGTGATGGTTCTCCTGCTTGAACAAAGGTTTGGTGTTGTACATCTTCATATAAGTTAATGATAATATTAGGTTCTACACTAATTGGATTGTCAATATTTAAGTCAATCACCAATTGTTGATAAGCCACTTCATCAACCATAGCAGCAGTTCCCCCACTAACATCATCATCTTTATCAATTGGCATATTGAACAAGTCACGTGGATTTGTTTTGACAACTACAAGCCAACCAGGTTGAACAAGATCATTCACATAAAAAATTTGCTCTGCTTGAGATGCTAGGATGAATGGTTCACTAGTTTGTAATGAACATTGAGTGTTAATACTTGTGAACCCATACTTATCAACCTTATATCCTTTGTCATAGTGAGCCACGTCCCACCAATGACACTTAAACAAGTATAGTTTTCTATTCCCAATGTAAGACAATTCATAAATATGGTCTAACACGCCATAATATTCTTTATCAGCATTGGTGTCATCACCCTTGACCATGACTCCATTGTTTTGAGTCTTTTTTCCTATTGCTCGATCTTTCGTGTGGAAGCGAAATCCATTTCCTATGAACATGGAGTAACGATTGACCACTTTAAATGGACCAATTGATAAACTTATGAGCTCAGGGCTTACATGGACTTGTTTGGACAACACTCCCACCTATGCAAACGAGAAGCATTTCTTCAATATGCAATCAACTGGAACCAAACTGGTTATAATTAAAATAATTTAATTTAATTAAAATGAGTAAAATATATAGTATAGAATTTATTGTTAAAAAAAGTAATGTTACAAAAAAATAATATGTATAATATATAATTTTAGTAAGTAATAAAGGATCCAAATCCATTCATATTATATATATGTTTATATTTTTTTCCTTCACACATCTATACATATCATAGTACAAAAAATCGAACCGGACCGGCTGGTTTGACCAGTTGAACCGGGAACCGGTTCTTGGTCCGGTCCGGTTTGATCAGTAAACCGGTTGAACCGGTTTCTTCCTTTTTTTTTTTTCCAAATTTTTATTTTGTGTTTTTTGAGGGCAAAATGAAAAGTTGAAGACTAAAATGAAGAGAAAAATAGATAAAGAAAGAATAAATCTAAAAAAATGAAGAAAATAATGAAAAAAATTATTTAAAAAGATATAATAATTATAGAAAATGAGATATCTTTACATAAGTATAGGTATTATAACTAATACTAATAGATTTTAAACTTTTTTTTTCTAAAAATCTTTATTTTTATCTATAGAAGTTTAAAAATATATTAATATATATTATCACTAATAAATTATAATATTTTAATATGACCGGTTATGACCGGTTCAACTACCGGTTAGATCCCGGTTGACCCATTAACTCTTGAACCTGTGCTGTAACCGGTTCATTGCCCAATCCGGTTTTTCATTCCTTGATACATATACATGTGTGTGTTTATACTCATTTTATTATAATTTATAAAGGATCTAGATAGATTAAGTGAGCTCATAGCCTTGTGGAAGAACGTGCAAGATTAATATTACATTAAAAGGAGATCATAACATTTATTTTTGGTGAGTAGTGCGCTTCGAAAAACCAAAAAGCAAAAAAAAAAAAGAAAAGATGAATGCATGGCCCCCATCACATCAAACTTCAGAAGTCGGTTTTTGTAACTTTTCCTCTTTGGATTTGAATCTCCAAGCTCAAAGTCTCTTTATTCTCCTATTTCTGGTTAAGGTTTTGAGCAATAAACATCAGAGTGCTTCAGGCGACAGGACCTTCTCTTTCTTCCATATTTTCTAGTTTCTATTCTTAAAAAGCTTAATTTTTTATCATGATTGATCAAGAATTTTCAAAATAGTAAATTTTTTATGGCATCTCCTCTTCTACTATTTTCTTCTCTCTTCCTTCTTTCCTCTCTTCTTTTCTGTAACTTTCCTCTTCTTCCGAGGGCGTTTTTCTGATGAGTAAAAATAGACCTGAGCAACTCATTAGCCCGGCGGGTTAGCCGAGTTTCTTTTGGGTTACACTAGTCTATACCGGGTTACCTTGGTCAAGTTTTTACCGAGTTAGGACACCAAACGGATCATACATGTTGCTGGGTCACCGGTTTCCGATCTAACCTATCCGGTGCGGTCCAATTTTTAATACTATGGTGTATACATACTATTATTGTCTCTTATAAATAGCATGTCATTCCTAATTTTTTTTGGAAACATAAGTGAAAAGCTCATGTTTAGAAATTTTATTCACCATAAGGACATGATATATTTTAATACCTATGAAGTACCAATATTCTGCATGATTTCATACCCAACAAGTACCTACACTTTAATTCATATTTGTATGGCTAATAAAATTTTTAAACAGGACTTTCAACTATTTTTCCTTTCTTTGTTTTATACATATTCCTAAAAAAATTATTTTACATATAGGATTTGAGGGAGTTTGTTGGAAGTATTTAGTAGAGATGAAAATAATGCATTTAATTTAAAATCCAAATACAACTTTACTTGAATTGAGGATCTTATAATAATGATCTATGCTTTTCTTTTCAATGCATTTTTTTTTACATAACAAAGACAAGCTAAAGCTTGATACAAATATTAAGGGCTACGCAGACCCAAATCAAGAAACAAAAGACACAAATGCCAGCCTATCCACCAACATCTGATCCAAACAAAAGACTAGAGGAACCTGTAAAACCATTAGCTCATTTCGTATGTCATAAGCTCCTTTTGCTAACATATATATGCACAACTCAGTGCCTCCCTGTGTGAATGAGCCACCTATAGATCCTAATCTGAATATATCAAAGTTCTAATCTCTGCAACCTCATCAACTAGCGGATGATAATTACCACAACCCATTAATAACAACTGTAGGCCTTCTAATGAATTAGAAAACAATCTAATCTTCCTAAAGCCTTGGTTCTTGCACACCATCAATCCCGCCTTGATAGCTTGGAGTTTCTCATGTGTTGACGATAGCCTTGTACCTAGTTTCTGATAAAACCAGCATATCCAATTGCCCAAACAGTCACGAACACTACTAGAAAAAATGGTTTTAACGTCCCTTTTTTTGGCCTTTTAACGTCTGAAAAATGAGGGACGTCTATCTGAGGGTCGTGGAAAAAAACATTAATAACGTCCATAAATGGGGGACGTCTAAAGGCAGACTTTAGACGTCCCCAGTTGGAACTGGGGACGTCTAAGGTTGCCTTTAGACGTCCCCAGTTCCAACTGGGGACGTCTAAGGGGACCTTTAGATGTCCCCAGTTTTAATTGGGGACGTCTAAAGTGTCGCCTCCCACTCCACCATGTCCCTTTTTATTTAAGGATGTTGAAAGTTTTTTTTAAAATGGCCTTTTATATATTGCATTGTCTGAAAAATGTAAACTGCAGAAATAGGATTCCAACAACAGAATAAAACAACAGCAGTTCAGCAGAATGGAAATAATAACTTGAAACACAGTGATCAACCCAAGGCTCTGTTACATGCAATAATTTTAAGGAGTAGCAAACTAATTAACTAACAAACCACACGAACTACACAACAATCTATATCCAAGTCTGTTATTGCACTAAAAAGACTATATCCAAGTCCCCAGTTTGTACAATAACCAAGACTAAATCCAATCTATATCCAACAACAATAATGCTAATTATATATACAATATATAGAACTACCACAAAAGTATGTCCTACACAAACTACTAAAGACTTTATTCTGGTATACGTTGAAGAAGATGTCCAGCCAAAAAGTCTCTGATCATATTTAGGTCTTCATATGAGTAGGCATCTTCATTGTCAAAAATCTGTAAATTAGAAAATAAGCTTAGATGAAATAATGAATCAAGTGAATGAATTGCCATTGAATTACAACACCAAGAATATTATCCTCTGAGAATGAAGAAGCGATTACTTGTTCAAAATCTGTCGTAATGCCACTCTGAATGATGTTAAACATATAAAGTAAGACATAGTATCCACATTCCTAGCCGCCAGGTTGTCGAGGGCACTATAAATCAAAAGCAAATGGTTAAAATCAATAAAGGCATATCTAAAACGACCGTCAATCAAAAGAACTTGATCTGAAATTACGTACCTTTGGAAACAACCATCTCGGATCTTTGCCACCTCTACGTTCGTGTGGCCCGCCAAGTGCTCGATACATCGTGCATGCCCTATCATTAAAATGAAAATCAACATAAATTAGAATAATTCATAAAGTCAAGAATCAAGAAGCAATGAAATACAAAAAAATAACTTACGTGTTGAAGACGCTTTTAGTTTCTTTGTCTGGTCTTCTATGTAAGGAATCAAACCAGTAAACAACGTGGGACCGAGGATAGAGAACACACAAACTCCAGTGATAACTATCACAATATATACAGATTAAAAAGAAGTTAGATGGCAAGGTAATTATTTATTAAAAACTCAAATACATAAAATTAAAATGCGTACCCTTGAACAATCAGTGCTAGATAACAACGATAGTCGTCCTTTGCCAATGTGAAGCCCATATAGTTCGTCCTTCTTTTCAATGTATTTCCAATCCTTGTCGTATGTACAGGAGACAACAATCCATATAAATCAACTCTTTGAGAGTCAATGCATATACAACGGAAGGAGCTATAATAGAATTAAAATGATGAATGTATTAGCTAGTTAAAATCAACTTAACTAAATGAAGGAAAAAATAGGAAATAAAAAACTTACAGGATTGCAAATTTGCCCCATCCAACATCTAGCTCCTCCAACTTAATGAACTGTTTAAGATCTTGTTTATCAATTGTGAAGTGATACTCTAATTCCTGGCCTACAATCCCTGTAGGCATATGCAAATCAATCTGGTGAATGCCTTTATAGATATGCTGCAGTCGTGCTAAGAAAGGCCATTTCTCTGCTTCCTGCTCTTTCTTTTATAACATAAAAAAACATATTGTTAGTAAGATGTCAACACATCTTAAGTAAAAGTAAGGTAGTTCCATACCATTGGAGGTGTTGGTGGTAACAAGCCAATAAGATGTACAGGCTAAAGGATGAAAGATCTTCTCGCCTAAGCTATCGTGGCAACCTCGTCATCAGGAATAGGGATGGCTATACCTTCTTCCCCCTCTCGAACACACGTCACAGTTACCCTATGCAAATGCTGTGGAATTTGCTGATTATGGTGGGTAGTAGCTTCTGTGTGAATGAGAGCATCTGCAACTACACGCAGCACTGGGGCATCCAAAGAGAGGATGGCAGGTTCTCCCTGCGTTGGAGTGGGAGAAGGGTCGCCAAGTGGTTCCTCCGCCGGGTTGTAACTTCCTTTGGTGCTGTGGAAGGTCGGGAATGAATGGGTTCTACGCTCGGTAGTTGCCATAGGCGATTCAAACATCTTCATCATTTCAGCTCGTAGCTCAGGCATCAGCTCAAGATGTAGCTCTGGCAATAGCTCTTGTCGGAGCTTGTTGCGAAGGTTGGCCTCGAGCTCTTGTAAGACTTCCTGATGAATCTTGGCCACAAGCTCCCTACTGGGTTCAGCTTGTGATGAATAAGGATATGAGGCTCGGCCAAAATACTTCATGACACGAACTCCCACTACCTCCCCTCGAACATGACCAGGGTGATCTGCCTTCCCAATCGCCGTTGACAACATGTCCATCCGTCCACTTGGAGTGAACGAACCTTAGCTACTATGATCTTCCAGTTCATCCTACAGCATAAATGTTATCGTAAATGAAAATTAAGCACTTCCAATATGAAAAAAATAAGTTTGTACTTATGCTCTAAGTACTTACAATTCTTGCGGCAACCTCAGCAACAGTCGGATTTACGTACTTCCCACCCTTAAGCCTCCCTGGTTTCCATTTTTTGTGACGTGGAGGAGGTGGCGGGGGCTGGACTACAACGGTAGGATCTGAAGTGGCTACTTCCTTCAATTTCTCCAACTCTTCTGCCATCATCTTTCGCTCAAGCTTCCGATAATCACCACGAGACATTCAATATTGATAGTTATTAGCTGCTTGCCTCTCTGAATTTGCTGCACTTGATGCCTTTGAAAGGAAAACAACGAACACCAAATCAATAATGTCAACTATATTCAAATAAAACACTATGATGATAGAAATCTTACCAAAAATTTTAGATCTTCTCGTGATGCCATAAACAACCTTCAGTCCTCTGGAGACAAAAAAGTATACTCATGACATGGATCCTGACCCCTCAGGTCCCCTCGAATGTAATTTCGTGTGAGCCTGTTCTTGAAATCTTTCAATCGTAGACGAACCTTCGTCATCCACTCCTTGTACATCTCCGCGGTGTCAGGGACATTATAGGTTTGCTGCAAGGTAAAAACATAAGTTAATTATATTTGAAGCAATAGGAATAAAGATATAATGCAGATGTATTGAAACTTATATACCAAAAGTTGTTGCCAAATCAAGTCTTTGGTTTTTGGTGGAACCAACTTCTAATTATCATAGGTAATACGAACTTTGCTTCAAGCCAAAAAACCTACGTAGCTAATGAAATGGTCTTCCTCCGGACCAATTGGTTTCATATTTTCATTAAAGTCAATATGCAACCTCTCCTGTTGATGGTGATGACGTGCTACCAATGCAGGCATTTTTGTACTACCTCTAACCCTTCTTCTCGCAACCGATTCAGGTCTCACATCAGGTTCAGGCTTATTCATTTCATTGTCCCTATCACTTTATGAGTCACCAGAATTGTCCATATTCCTGTAAGCATAAAAATCATTGTCAGATAGGTGAATAAATTGTAAGTAAATGAATAAACTAACTAGTTATAAAACAAACAGCACACATTACTATTTTTTAAGTTAAGCTCTTACTCTAGATTGTTTCCCATATTCCTTCACCATGATCATTTCTCACAGCATATTCTTCATCATCTACCAATTCTACTTTACTTGTTGTATGTGGATTAATTGTGAAAGGTGGTGTGTCGTCAAGGTTGAAGGTCAGATCCCCATGCTTTTGTTTTTTACTTTGAAGTACAATGGAAATTTTTTTATTTACGGGATCTGTGACATAAAACACTTGTTTCTCCTGGCTTGCTAGAATGAAGGGCTCATCCCTATAACCTACTCTTTCAAGATCAACTGAGACAAATCCAAATTGTTGATCTATTACCACAACATTATTGCTAACCCACTTACATTTGAATAAAGCAACTTTGAACTTGTTGTAAGTGATTTCCCATATTTCTTCTATCACTCCATAATAGGCCATGGATGCTAATATGGGGTTTTTGTCTTTCGAATTGGAAAAGTGCATAGCTTCAGCTTCTACCATGACCCCACTATTTTGCATGGTACTTCTGTCATCTTGGTCTTTTGTGTAGAAAGAATACCCGTTTATATCATAACCGCTCCAAGTAATGATCTGAAACGAAGGCCCCCAGGCTAGCCACTCTATTGTCTCAGACACACCAATCTCATGCAAAACCTTTTCCTCAAACCACTGAATGAATGTCTTGTTTTGCTCAATAGTAATCTGCATGTCATTCTTCCTCGGATTCATGTTCTTCAATCTCTTTCTGTGTTCGTCTATCTACGGTTGAACTTCTGCCATGTTATTCAGGATATAAAGGTGTGCTTGCAAAACCTCTTCACGAGGCATAGTCTTCACTTTCAGTCCTCGTGTTCCCTTGCTCCTCCCCTCTTCATGCTGAGATTGTTCCTTCTTCCCTGATAGATAATCGCTGCAGAAGTCCATAGCTTCTTCAACAACATACCTTTCAACTATTGAGGCTTCTGGTCGATAGGGATTTTTAAGTACCTTTTTAAGATCTTCATGTATTGCTCGAAAGGGTACATCTACCTCAGGTAAACTGGACCGCAAAGCCTTACCTCCCTTACCAAATGAACTATCAAATGCACCATTATATCAAAAAATGAAGAAGGAAAGTGCATCTCTAATTGGGACAATATGATATAACCCTCAGCTTCCAGTTCATCCAGCTTTTCAGTGTCAATGACTTTGTTACAGATAGCATTAAAGAAAACACACAATCTTGTCACAGTGCTTCGAACTTCATCTTTCATAATGCCTCTCATAGCTACTGGTAACAGTTGTTGCATCAACACATGATAATCATGGGACTTCATTCCCACTAACTTCAAATCGTCCATTGACACACACCTTCTCACATTCGAAGAATATCCGTGTGGTACCTTAATTTCCTGCAAACACCCACACAAACTTCTTTTCTTCGCTTTTGATAGTGTATGCGCTGCTAGCTCCATGTATGCCCTCTTACCATCATCTCTTAGCTGTGGATGTAACCGTTCTCTTATTCCCATATCAACAAGGTCTAGTCTCGCATTAATCCCATCCTTGGTCTTCCCTGGAATGTGCAAAAGCGTACTAACAAGGCTATCACAAACATTTTTCTCCACGTGCATTACATCAATACTATGTCTGACGTCAAGACTACGCCAATATGGAAGATCAAAGAAAATTGATCTCTTCTTCCATATGTTCTTCTCACCCGAAGTCTTCTAATTCTTACCGAGTAAGACATTGATACGTTCAACCCGACTGTAAACTTCCTCTCTGGTTAATGCCTTTAGAGCCATTCCATGCTCCGGCAAGTCGTTAAAATGCTTTCTTAACCTACGATATGGGTGGAACCTAGGAAGGAACCTCCTGTGACCAAGGTAGACCATTTTTCTTCCATGTTTAAGTTGGTAGAAGTGAGTGTCTGCTTCACAGATCGGACATGCTTTATGCCCCTTCACACTGTACCCTGAGAGGTTTCCGTACGCAGGGAAGTCATTTATCATGGTGAAAATCATTACACGTAGCTTGAAGGACTCATTCTTATATGCATCAAACACATCTATGCCTTCCACCCACAACTTCTTCAAGTCCTCAATCAAAGGCGCCAAGTAGACATCGATATCATTTCCTGGCTGTTTTGCTCCATAAATCATCATAGAAAGCATCACATACTTGCGTTCATACAAAGCCAAGGAGGCAAATTGTATATTACAAGGAGTACTGGCCACGCACTGTGTGTGCTATTAAGAGTTCTATACAGATTGATGCTATCTGTACAAAGCCCAAGCTGAAGGTTTCTTGGCTCGCTGCCAAATTCAGGGAACATTTCATCTATTTTCTTCCACTGTGGAGAGTCAGCCGGGTGCCGAAGATATTTTCCGTTGGATATTCTATCATCCAAATGCCATCTCAACTTCTTCGTTTTTTTTGCAGTCCCAAACAAACACTTAAAGCACGGTATTATTGGAAGATACCACATAACCTTTACAGGTTGCCTTTTAGTTGTCACATCGCCACAACCACCATTTTTCCTCACTTTGTATCATGCAGTTTGACACTTAGGGCACTCACTCAGACCTTCATACTCATTTTTGTACAGTACACAGTCATTAGGGCAATCGTGAAGCTTTTTATACTCCATACCTATCGTAGATAGGATTTTTTTTGCCTCATACATACGATTTGGAAGCACATTATTGTCTGGAAACATATCACACAACAGTTCAACCAGTAATGTGAAACTACTATCGGTCCACCCACAAGTTGCTTTTAAGTTCACCAAATGTAATGTTCCTGTCAGTCGTGTGTAGTTACTCCATGGGTACAACGGTGTCTCTGCATCACTCCGTAGGCTGTCATATTCATGCGACTGTGCAAAGGATTCTACCTCAACATCATGAATCATTCTCTCCATTGTATCTTCATCTATGACATCAACAGCTTCCTTCTTGTACGACGGACAATCAATTACTTCTTCACCATGCCATATCCACCTTGTATATCAAAGATTTATTCCATCATAAAGTAGGTGATCCCTTATAACTTCAACATCCTGTCTTCTCTCATTTAAACAATTGACACAAGGACAAAAATACATGCCATTTCTGGCTGGAGCATTCCTTCTAGCATATTCAATAAACTCTTCAACCCTATTCTCATATTCTTCACTTGTTCTCAAAGCATTCATCCAATTATGATCCATTTTATTACCACCTACGTCATTCCCATTTACACTCAAGTTAAGAATAATTGTCAACACTAGGAATGCCATTTACTATTTTGTTTTTCAAAATTTTGACAACATTTCCCCTTAAAAGTGAGACATCCCAAAATCAAAATAACAAACCATCTCAGCTTAATTTAAATGAAACAAAACTTTAGCTTCTAGCACCAAGCATAAACATAATACACTTATATTTTAGCAACCAAATTATTAAATCAGATATGTACCATGAGTGAGATATGTGACATCAAAAAATTCTTCCCAAGTTCAATTAGCGGATGGCAAATCTCAACAGCAATATTATATTTTTCTTCCACACGACAATTTTTTGATTCAGAAGTGTTCCAAGATTGATCACAGCAATGAAGTTCCAAAAATCTTAAGTCACAAATGGAATAGGTTTATGACAACAAATTAAAGTAGCACTCGAACAATTAATTCACACTCCAGGAGTCAATGATAGCAAGCAAATTCTAGCACTAAGTTACAACATGATTATTTATGTGTGTGTCTACACTAAGTATATATATTAATGTCTAGATTAATTTCTACCAAATTCTAGCACTAAGTTATACTAAGATTATTTATATTAATGTCTACGTACACTAAGTTACAACAAGATTGGCTAATTCTAGCACTAAATATATATATTAATATGTGTGTCTTATGGCAACAAAAAAAATTAATGTGTGTGTCTACAAGATTTTTTTTTATTTTTTTAGTTTCTCTTTATTCTTTATTCTTTTCTCCTTTCTTTTCCTTTCACTACTAATTAAAAAGCATTATCATATGCCAAATTCTTTTCTTTTCCTTTCCGTCACTTTGATTCAGACAGTTTGTGAGATAATCACTTAGGAACCATATGTAAATGTACTAAAATGCAATCTATCTCTGTATTATTTTCAAAGGATTAGCTCACTGTTATAGAGAATCCACAATTGTATACCAAAACAAGTGCAAAAATGAACCAATTCTGTCAAATAACAGTATAAGAGAATGCAGAAAAGCAAAAGGTGTAAATGAAAGAAATATCAGTGAAAAAGTAAAGAATAATCAGAGAGAAAATGCTAACCTGAAACTTTAGAGGAGGCCGACGGTGGAGAGGAGATCAAATGGGGAAAAAACTCTACAAACCCAGAGTAAAGAAGGTGGTGACGGAAGTGAAGCTTTGGAGAAAGAAAAAACCAAGAAAATGAGAGGAGACCGAATGGGGACGGAGTGATGAATTTGGGAGGAGATGCAGCAGGGGAGTGAATGGGGACGGAGAAAGAAGGAAAAAAGAAGTGGAGATAAGACCCAATGAAAACGGAGATCGAGATACAGCAGGGAAGTGATTGAGTAAAGTGGGAGGAAAGATAGATGCAGCAGGGGAGTAGGAAGGGGTCTAACATGCTCACATGCACCGGTCATGTCAATTCTGGTGCATGTGAGTGACTTTCAACGTCCCCAACACAGCTGGGGACATCTAAAGGCTTTCTTTTTCTTTTTTTTATGACGTTTAAAGGTCTTCAGACGCTTCAATCTTTATAATTTGAACCTGACCATATTTTGGACGTCCCTTTTTTAGAAAGGGACGTCCTTTAGGGTAGTTGTAGGTATGTTCTATAGTAGTGGAATTATGCCTCCACAAGCAGCTTGCCGAGAGTGATTAACAGATCCATCTACGTCTACTTGGATATACTGTTCTGGAGGTGGGGGTTCATCTGGTTTCCTCTCTATCTCGCACCTGGAAAATCAAATGTCTAAATTTTCCCTCTTCTATACCCTCATGAAGTAGATGCCTACACTGATGAATGATGTTCCCCGGGGTATCACTGATACCTTCCAATGCTTCTTTGCATCTGTTCTTCCATAGCAACCAGCATAGCAGACTGAGAATCCGTATCCACGGCCATCTACTAAAGTATCGGCTGCTCGGATCATTCTTGAGATTCCACTTGAGCCAATCCTACAAATTACCATGAAAGAAAACAGAGTAATATAAAGGGTTAAGAACAGAAAGCCACACAGTGTTTGCTATCTCACAATCTCTCAATATATTAGTACAAATTCCTCACATCTACACTCAAAGGGGCAGTCTGAGTTTTTTGTAATCCTATATTTTGCTCTAAGTAAATTAGTTGGCAATTTCTCAAGAAACACTTGCCAGAAGAAAAACCTTACTTTCTCTGGAATCGGCCACCATAAAAGGTTTCTTCATATAGGTTCCCCCCTCAGTTCATCTTGATTCACAATAAAATTATAGGCTGATCTCACACTAAACTTCCCATCTGAAGACTTTTTCCATAACAAATGATCCTCCCTTGACCCTGCAGGAGGTTGCACTTGCTCAATTTTCTTGATCACCTAACTAAGCAAATAGAGTTTCCATTTTGCTATGTCCCAGGAACTACTTAATGTCACAAATTTATCAACTGTATCCTCAGGATCTATTAAGTGATAGTTCTGGTACACATAGTTCATAAGAGGATATTCTAATTGTAACCATAACTCTCACCAAACACTAGTTGACTGACCACTGTTTAGTTTACTTCCCACTCCCTTCCAAAAATTATCCCATACACTCAATACTGCTTTCCACACCTTTGACTGATTCTTCTTCTTCAACACCTTCAGAAATTCCCCCCCAATGCAATCATACTTAGCACATAGACATCTAACCCACAAAGCCTGTGGCTTAGTAAGCAATCCCCAACATAACTTCATAATAAAAGCTTCATTTTGCCACACCAGGTCTTTGGAGCCCAGACCCCCAAAAGATTTCTCTTTCTGGATTGTATCACATGCTATCAGATGCAACTTCTTACCCTCTGCATGTTGGTTCCAAAAGAAGTTCCTGCTTCATTTCTCTATCGCATCAAGTACCCCTTTCGGGATAAGCAAGGACTACATTTGGTAATATAGAATTGTAGCTAGTACATATCTAATTAGGACAACTTTCCCTGCCATGCTAAGTAGTCGGCCCTTCCAGCTAGACAACTTCTTATCGACTTTAGCCAACAAAGGTGTAAATCTAACTTTGACTACCCGTTTATGCAATAGCGGCACGCTCAGATACTTCCCCAAGTCTGGAGTAAGCCCTACTCCCAATAATTGACTGTATTCTCTAGCTCTGTTAAACTGGACATTTCTAGAAACATATACCTTTGATTTGTCAAGATTTATTTTATGCCCATACACCCTGCAGAAAACCTGCATAATATCCCTAATTCTTGTCACCTGATCCACTGAAGCTTCACAAAATAGGACGAGATCATCCGTAAAAAATAGGTGGGATAAGGTTGGCCCTCTAACACTGAACTTGAGCGGTTTCCACCTTCCTTTATCAACTTCTCACTTGATTAGTTGACTTAGGCGCTCCATACATAGGATAAACAAGTATGAGCTTATTGGATCACCTTATCGGATACCCCTAGTTGGGAGAAAAGTCTCAGTCATACTACTATTCCAACAAACCCTCATTGATGATGTCGATACACACTGCATTATTAGGTGAATGAAGCTCTCATCAAGACCAAGGCTTTAAAGGTTAAACCTGAGAAAGTCCCAGTTCAGCCGATCATACACTTTTTCTATATCTACTTTTATTGCAATATAGCCCTTACCTCCCCTATTTGACCTCATGGTATGTATTGCTTCTTGAGCTAGAATAATGTTGTCACAACTTTATCGGCCTGCAATAAAGCTACATTGATTGGGGAGTACCAATTGGTCCATCACTTTCTTTAGCCTATTTGCTATCACCTTGCTCAGAATCTTGTAACTGACATTACATAAAGAGATAGGCCTAAAGTCCTTTAAGATAGAGGGGTTCTCCACCTTAGGAATCAATGCATTTTTTCACACCCATTGGCTTCTACACGTCCCGGTTTCCTCATCCTTCTTCACCTATATTTTTCCTGCCATAACAAGAAATGTAAATTGACTGTATGGCCAGGATTGGAATACAGATTTAACAGACAACCCAGTCATCTACAAAAATCCCATAAGCTCTCAAACTCATTCAATTCATAATCTCAAGCGAAGAATCATTGATTATTTTGAGTACCCCACATAATTTTTCTCACACTTTTGCTGCTAATACTTACTGTACTCTCCTCTAGAGAACTGATACCATGTTCATGTCCACGATAGGACGATGGGCCCAAGAAGGTTACCTAAATGTAAGATCTTGGTCTCGGGGTCAAATCCACAACACACTTTCTTTTTTTTTCTTGGGTGATCACAAAGCAACTCACTTTTTTCCCCTATTTTAATTTTTAATTTAAATTGACTGTTACGGCTAGACCCCTGACATGGAAATGAGGGCAATATCGCTATGGCACTATGAGGGAGCAGCTGATTTGGAACACGAGCTCTCTCAAGACGCTGAATTGAGCCGAATTAAACAGCTATTAATCCAAGGGAAAGAAGGGCCGAAGGGATATACCTTGCAAAAAGGGACTTTTTTTTGAAGGAAAGTTAGTACTACCAAGAGACTCTCCAAAGACCCGTGTGCTTCTACGGGAATTCCATGAATCTCTAATCAGAGGGCATTCTAGGAGTTTGAGGACCTATAAGCGCCTAGTAGCTGTAGTCTATTGACCAGGAATGAAAAAGGATATCCAAGACTGCGTATGTAACCCCCTCACCGTAATGACATCCGGTTTATGAAATTTATGTGAAATAGAGACCAATAAAATAAAATAACAATTCATATTCCCTCATCCCAAGATGGGGTGTTTCAAAATCCGTTTCGAAACATAGTTAATCCTGGTCTCACATTCACAGGCGGATATAATTACTTGAGAAAAACAGAGTACATATTAAATATCAAAGTGCGGAAACCAAAATCCCGGCAAACCCCGGGTTACTTGCATACATAACTTGGGTTTACAGGTTTCCCAACAATGGGGATTACATAACCAAAATAGTCATTTACATAAAATGTACAAATTGCAATCCCAATCCAAAACTATGATAACCAACTACCACTTAGATCTCGGAGTGAGCCTAACTACTCCTGGTCGTCCGTTTCCCTTTCGAACCACTCGCCCTGTCTGAAAAGATTAATCATTTGGGAGGGTGAGATTCTAAAGAATCCCCGTAGTAACTACTATTTCATACCACATGCAATCACATAATATGTAAACACATCATCTCATATCAACAGCAACAAATTCACTCCACCCTCATCCCCTTTTACCGCCGGGAAGGCATACGACCTTCACCCGAACCGTTGTTAGCGACTCAGGGACTATTGGCGTGGCAGTGCATACAAATAGCCACACGGCTCACATATAGCCTTTCGGCTTTCACAAATGGCCCGTCGGCCTTCACAAATATCACACCCTAACCTCATCCCCTTTTACCGCCGGGAAGGCATACGACCTTCACCCGAACCGTTGTTAGCGACTCAGGGACTATTGGTTTAGCGGTGCTACCACAATATCACATAACACATATATGACACCCTAACCTCATCCCCTTTTACCGCCGGGAAGGCATACGACCTTCACCCGAACCGTTGTTAGCGACTCAGGGACTATTGGTTTAGCGGTGTATCCACACAAAGTTTTCACAAAACTTGCAGCATACAAAATCCATTTAATCACAATGATATAGCACACATATCATACATCACATAAGGTATAAAGATAGAGTCACTACCTGTATCTTTCCTGACTGGCTCCGGCACCGTGGCCTCACGAGGGCGACAGATATCAAATCCTATATCAATTAGGGACAACCAATTAATCTCTTATCCATAGGTATATTTCAATAATTTTCTAAGTTGGTTATCATTTAGGACTCTTTAGGTGACTAAAATAGGCCTAAACATATGCCTAAAGGGTTGGAAGAACCTACCCAAAAGACCCCTTACTCGAAGGCAAAACACAGATTTTTGGTCCTCTCACTCGAGCACAGATGCTCTCACTCGAGCACAAGTACGGACATCACTCGAGCACAAGTGCGAGTGAGACTGCGAGTGAGCTCCCGAGAGCATAAAGACACTTGCAGGAACTGGCTCACTCGAGCACGCGCGAGAGAAAACCAGGAAGTGAGGACCCGAGAGCACCCAAAGCTCTCCAAGCATAGGATCACTCGAGCACAAAACCACACCCGCGAGCACACTCCCACCAGAAGCACACTTCACACCCGCGAGCACACACCTCTCACCCGCGAGCATACCCGCGAGCACACACCTCTCACCCGCGAGCACCTCACTCGCAAGTGAGAGCCTGAAAGCACAACCCCCTCCTGAAGCACAACCTCACTCGAGCATGACCCCCAGTGCTCGAGTGAGAAGGCTATGCTCGCGAGTGTCAGAGCACACTCGTGGCATCCACCAGCAAGTGAAGACCCGAAAGAAACCCTTCACTCTGAACTCCCACCTTCACTCGAGCAGACCATGCCTGCTCGAGCATGTTCTTCGCTCACTCGAGCACAAAGCGCTGTGCTCGAGCATCACCCAAAGAAACCCAGACGCACTCGAAGCAGGACAGGGAAAACTCTTCCATCACTCGAGCACGTTCTTCCTCTGCTCGAGTGATGCTCATGCGAGACCCAGAAATGCAGAAAACCAGAAAACACCAGATGGTCAAATTCACTCCCAAAGGTTCCCAAACTCTCCACAATGCTCACACACCTTAAGCATTAACTAGGGAACACTATGGCAACTTCATAAACACTCCAAAAACCAATTTGACCACAATCATCCACTAAGGTCTCTATGATACACATTATCCAAATTCCCTTAACCCATTTCTACCATTTCAGATCACATTCAATGCTCAAATAACTCCATAATACATCATTTCCAATCATAAATCACAATGAACTTCATATCTCCAAAAATAGGCATATTTAGGGCAAAATTCCAGATTTTACCAAACTTAACCAAAAATCATAAACAATACATCAAAATGCTCTAAATGCCTACCTCTTCTCTTTGCTCAATCCAGAATCTGGATTCTCAAACTCCCAAATTCGACCAATGTCCCAATCTACACCATTTAAGGCTCTACAATCATCACAATGTAACTCTCATTGAGATGATCAATATCAGAGAAGAGGATTAGAGCAAAGGAGAAGCATAACTTACCAAGATCAAGCTTTTTCTTCTTCCTCTTCTTGCCTCAATGTCGCCGGAATTAGAGAGAAAGATGAGAGATGAGAGATGAGAGAGAAAATGATGATGAAGAAACACATACTCCCTCCCTTGCCCATGCCTCCAACCGAATAAGAGAGAGAAAATGAGGGAAAAGTGACATTTTGTCACTTAGTGCATCATCCTATGGCTTTCCACTTGCCACATGTCATCATCCATTCTCTTCCACAATGAACTCACCTCACCACAACACGCAGGATTCCGACCCACGGTCATAAAACCACAACCCTTGATCTTAAATACCACATGTATTTATTCTCAAAATTCACATTACATTAATCATCATTGTGCTTAATCAAGATAATTACAATAATTATCAGAATCATTAGCCCTAATTACAAATCGGGATATTACAATTCTCCTCCCGTTAAATAAATTTCGTCCTCGAAATTTGTTACATCCCTTGAGCCATAAACTCCGGATATCGCCTTCGCATATCTTCCTCCGTTTCCCAAGTTGCTTCCCGCTGAGTCATTCCCTTCCAGATCACTTTCACATAAGGAATACTCCGGTGTCTGAGCCGACGTTCTTCTCGTTCAATAATTTGCTCTGGCTCCACCGCATATGTGAAGTTATCTCGCAACTCCACATTCTCATACTCAACGACATGGGATGGATCCGGTTGATACTTCTTCAATTGGGAAACATGAAATACATCATGGAGTCTGCTCAAGCTCGGAGGTAGGGCTATACGATAAGCAACAGGCCCAATCCTATCAAGGATCTCAAAAGGACCTATATATCTCGGGCTCAACTTCTTTCGCTTTATAGCTCGCCCAATACCGGTGACAGGAGATACTCTAAGAAACACATGGTCACCGACCTCAAATTCTAGAGGCCTTCTCCTCTTGTCCGCATAGCTCTTCTGCCGACTCTGAGCTGCAAGAAGTCTCTTTCGAATGATTTGAATCTGGGCTGAGGTTTGATCCACAAGATCCGGCCCATAGAGTTTCCTCTCGGACAACTCATTCCAACACAATGGCGATTGGCATTTTCTTCCATACAACGCTTCATACGGCGCCATCTGAATGCTCGCATGAAAGCTATTGTTGTAGGCAAACTCAGCAAGTGGAAGGAAACGGTCCCAACTCCCTTTGAAGTCAAGTACACATGCCCGCAACATATCCTCTAAGGTCTGAATAGTCCTCTCTGACTGACCGTCTGTCTGAGGATGATAGGCTGTACTGAATCTCAATTGAGTACCCAGTGCCTCATGCAATGCCTTCCAGAATCTCGAAGTGAAACGAGGATCTCGATCAGAGATGATATTCCTCGGTATGCCATGGAGCTTCACAATTTCACGAAGATAAATCTCCGCTAGTCTATCCGGAGAGTAACTAACATTGATCGGTAGGAAGTGCGCTGACTTCGTTAACCGGTCCACAATAACCCAGATCGCATCATAATTCCTGATCTTGGGCAATCCCGTAACAAAATCCATGGTCACGCTTTCCCATTTCCATTCCGGAATTTCAGGGCTTTGCAATAAACCAGGCGGTCTTTGGTGCTCAATCTTCACTTTCTGACATGTGAGACACCTCGCCACATACTTTGTCACATCACTCTTCATACCCTGCCACCAATACTCAGATTTCAAACCATGGTACATTTTGGTCATACCAGGATGAAGAGTATATTGGCTCTTATGCGCCTCATCTAAGATCTTCTGTCTCAACTCCGCCTTAAGTGGAACACAAATCCTATTCTGATAACGAATCAATCCGCTAGGCGACACATCATAGCCTTGAACTTCTCCACGCTCAATTCTGGCTAGGTTACCCTGTATCCAGTCATCTTGCCGCTGAGCCTCTTCAATCTCAGCTCTCAAATCACTTTCCCCTTGGGAAACATTAAAATGGGCACAGATGATCTGGTTCGCCAGGTTCATATCACGAAAATCAGCAACCAATTTCTCCTCGTGTATCATCATAGCTGCCACAGCCACAGTTTTCCGACTAAGAGCATCAGCGACTACATTTGCCTTACCCGGATGATATTTTATTTCCAGGTTGTAGTCCTTAAGCAACTCCATCCAGCGTCGTTGTCTCATATTCAATTCTTTCTGATCATACAGATATTTGAGACTCTTGTGGTCGCAGTACAGTTCCACGGTCACACCATACAAATAATGCCTCCAAATCTTCAAGGCAAACACAATAGCCGCAAGCTCCAGATCATGAGTGGGATAGTTCAATTCATGAGGTCTGAGCTGTCGAGAGGCGTAGGCCACCACACGTCCCTGCTGCATAAGGACACACCCTAATCCCTGCCCACTGGCATCAGAGTACACAACATATGTCACACTGGGATCGGGCAAAATCAACACAGGTGCCGTAGTCAACCTCTCCTTCAGCTCCACAAAGCAATTTTCACATTTCTCATCCCACACATACGGCTGATCCTTTCTCGTGAGCTTGGTCATCGGCAATGCAATACGGGAGAAATTCTGAATGAATCTCCGATAATAACCAGCAAGACCCAGAAAACTGCGTACCTCGGCCACAGATTCTGGCCTCTTCCAGTTCAGTACTGCTTCCACTTTACTAGGATCCACAGCGACCCCACCTTGCGAGATAACATGGCCTAAGAATTTCACTTCTGATAGCCAAAACTCACATTTACTCAACTTAGCATAGAGTTGCTTCTCACGCAATATATTCAACACGATTCTCAAATGATGCTCATGTTCTTTTCTACTCTTAGAGTATATCAAAATATCGTCAATAAATACCACAACAAACTGATCCAGATATTGTCGGAAAATACGGTTCATGTAATCCATGAATACCGCAGGCGCATTTGTCAACCCAAATGGCATCACTAAGAACTCATAATGACCATATCTGGTCCGGAAAGCAGTCTTCGGAACATCTTCCGCTTTCACACGCAGCTGATGATACCCCGACCTTAGATCAATCTTGGAGAATACACACGAGCCAGATAATTGATCTAACAAGTCATCAATTCTAGGGAGAGGGTACTTATTCTTGACGGTAACTTTATTCAATTCTCGATAGTCGATACACAAACGAAGACTCCCGTCTTTCTTTTTCACAAATAAAACTGGAGCACCCCAAGGCGACACACTGGGTCTAATAAACCCTTTCTCGAGCAAATCCTCAATCTGCTTTTTCAATTCGGCCATTTCATTTGGAGCCATACGATATGGGGCTTTAGATATCGAACCCGCTCCAGGCACAATGTCAATCGGAAACTGAACTTCCCTTTCCGGAGGTAATCCACTTAAGTCGTCCGGAAAAACCTCAGGGAATTCATTCACTATGGGTATACTATTCAAAGTTTCACTGATTTCTCCTTGTACCGAGAAGAAAACCATATACCCCTGACAACCCTTTTTCAAATATCTCTCAGCCTTCGCCGTCGAAAGAAAATTCAAATCAACATTGCCATTCTCGACGTTTTGAGAAACTGGATATACAATCCTCTCGTTCCCACAATCTAATAACACGTTATTCGCTCTCAACCAATCAAAACCCAAAATGACTTCCAATTGGCAGAGCGGTAAACAAATTAGATCTACCACAGACTCATGACCCTCTACGGTTATTACACAATTCAAACAGGCTTCTGTAGTTACAGCCTTTACACCCATCGGTGTTGACACAATCAATTCGAATGGCAACTTATGTACAATTAAACCCAGGCGCTTTACACAATCATGCGCAATAAATGAGTGACTTGCACCCGAGTCAAACAATACTTTCAATACAAATCCATTAAGAAGAACTGTACCTTGTATCAGCTCTGGGGATTTCCGGGCTTCCTCATGAGTCATAGCAAATACTCTGCCCTGAGTTTTCGGTCTCTGCTCCGCTTGCGGTCGTTGGCAATCTCTGGAAAGATGTCCGGTTCGCTTACAGTTAAAGCAAATCATCTCACCCTGACAGTTCTTACCATAATGTGACTGATTACAGCGAGGACATTTCCTCTCAGTCCCAAACCTCTGGGGTTCACGATCTCTGGGCTGATAGGGCTTCTTACCACCACCCCTATACGAAGATGACGATCCCGAACCCTTCCGCTTCTGGGAAGCACCACCCTTGCTGGGTTCACTATAACCACCCGCAGTCTTAGCCGGATACAATTCTCTCAGATTGCTCTCTGTAATCCGACACTCTTCAACGGCCTTGTTAAACTTGGAGAACCGATGAGTGGCTATTCTCTTCCTCATGTCACGCCTTAAGCCCCGAATGAGTAGATCTGAACTCAACTCCTCATCATCCCTCTTTTGTAGATAAGAGGAGTATCGGGACAACCGGGTGAATCGGGACAAGTATTCATCAAATGACTCCGTGTCCCCTTGCTTGATTTGTAGGAACTCGGTCTCCTTTTCAAGCCTCACCGACTTGGGAAAGTATTTCTCATCGAAGTGCTGTTGAAACACTTCCCAGGTCAATGGTATATTCTTGCTCTTCAGCGACAGAGCTATGTTCCGCCACCAGCGGTCTGCATCACCCTCAAGTTTGTACACCGCCAGCTTGGCTTTCACTTCCGAGGGACATTCTAGAACCTCGAATATCTTCTCAAGACGGTTCAACCAGTCTTCCGCCGCCTGAGGATCAAATTTCCCTCTAAATACCGGAGGTAGGTGTTTACAAAACCTGGAGACCCAAAACTGAAGATCTCTTTCCTCATTGACCGATTTCCCATGCGGCCTTTGATTTTCTTCAGTACGAGGAGGCGATTCAAGCGATCGTGCTGACCCTTCAGCTGTATCTTCCAGTCTAGTCTCCTCTCGGGTTTCCCCTCGAGTACCTTCTTGAGTAGACTGGCCTCTACCCTCATTGTTCTTTGCTTTCTCGGCTCGAAGCTCTTCTCTAAGCTCCGTAATCATATCCCTCTGATCCTTTATCAAGCCCATTAACTCTTGCATAGGATCCGGTGGATTGTCATTGACCAACTCCACATCGGGATCTTCTTGTTGTACTCTGGGGCGACCTTTTGTTGTTCTTTTCATTCTACAAAGAACTCACCCCATTAATCCAACAATTATGGTATACACATCTCTACAGAGCTCATATATCCACAATTATAACTCAAAGATGTGTAAACGAACAAACATTCACTACCAATCCATTATCACTAAGGACACACTATGGGAGCTATCCTAGCAAACTCTACCCTTGCCAGGAACTGCAGCTCTGATACCAAAAATGTAACCCCCTCACCGTAATGACATCCGGTTTATGAAATTTATGTGAAATAGAGACCAATAAAATAAAATAACAATTCATATTCCCTCATCCCAAGATGGGGTGTTTCAAAATCCGTTTCGAAACATAGTTAATCCTGGTCTCACATTCACAGGCGGATATAATTACTTGAGAAAAACAGAGTACATATTAAATATCAAAGTGCGGAAACCAAAATCCCGGCAAACCCCGGGTTACTTGCATACATAACTTGGGTTTACAGGTTTCCCAACAATGGGGATTACATAACCAAAATAGTCATTTACATAAAATGTACAAATTGCAATCCCAATCCAAAACTATGATAACCAACTACCACTTAGATCTCGGAGTGAGCCTAACTACTCCTGGTCGTCCGTTTCCCTTTCGAACCACTCGCCCTGTCTGAAAAGATTAATCATTTGGGAGGGTGAGATTCTAAAGAATCCCCGTAGTAACTACTATTTCATACCACATGCAATCACATAATATGTAAACACATCATCTCATATCAACAGCAACAAATTCACTCCACCCTCATCCCCTTTTACCGCCGGGAAGGCATACGACCTTCACCCGAACCGTTGTTAGCGACTCAGGGACTATTGGCGTGGCAGTGCATACAAATAGCCACACGGCTCACATATAGCCTTTCGGCTTTCACAAATGGCCCGTCGGCCTTCACAAATATCACACCCTAACCTCATCCCCTTTTACCGCCGGGAAGGCATACGACCTTCACCCGAACCGTTGTTAGCGACTCAGGGACTATTGGTTTAGCGGTGCTACCACAATATCACATAACACATATATGACACCCTAACCTCATCCCCTTTTACCGCCGGGAAGGCATACGACCTTCACCCGAACCGTTGTTAGCGACTCAGGGACTATTGGTTTAGCGGTGTATCCACACAAAGTTTTCACAAAACTTGCAGCATACAAAATCCATTTAATCACAATGATATAGCACACATATCATACATCACATAAGGTATAAAGATAGAGTCACTACCTGTATCTTTCCTGACTGGCTCCGGCACCGTGGCCTCACGAGGGCGACAGATATCAAATCCTATATCAATTAGGGACAACCAATTAATCTCTTATCCATAGGTATATTTCAATAATTTTCTAAGTTGGTTATCATTTAGGACTCTTTAGGTGACTAAAATAGGCCTAAACATATGCCTAAAGGGTTGGAAGAACCTACCCAAAAGACCCCTTACTCGAAGGCAAAACACAGATTTTTGGTCCTCTCACTCGAGCACAGATGCTCTCACTCGAGCACAAGTACGGACATCACTCGAGCACAAGTGCGAGTGAGACTGCGAGTGAGCTCCCGAGAGCATAAAGACACTTGCAGGAACTGGCTCACTCGAGCACGCGCGAGAGAAAACCAGGAAGTGAGGACCCGAGAGCACCCAAAGCTCTCCAAGCATAGGATCACTCGAGCACAAAACCACACCCGCGAGCACACTCCCACCAGAAGCACACTTCACACCCGCGAGCACACACCTCTCACCCGCGAGCATACCCGCGAGCACACACCTCTCACCCGCGAGCACCTCACTCGCAAGTGAGAGCCTGAAAGCACAACCCCCTCCTGAAGCACAACCTCACTCGAGCATGACCCCCAGTGCTCGAGTGAGAAGGCTATGCTCGCGAGTGTCAGAGCACACTCGTGGCATCCACCAGCAAGTGAAGACCCGAAAGAAACCCTTCACTCTGAACTCCCACCTTCACTCGAGCAGACCATGCCTGCTCGAGCATGTTCTTCGCTCACTCGAGCACAAAGCGCTGTGCTCGAGCATCACCCAAAGAAACCCAGACGCACTCGAAGCAGGACAGGGAAAACTCTTCCATCACTCGAGCACGTTCTTCCTCTGCTCGAGTGATGCTCATGCGAGACCCAGAAATGCAGAAAACCAGAAAACACCAGATGGTCAAATTCACTCCCAAAGGTTCCCAAACTCTCCACAATGCTCACACACCTTAAGCATTAACTAGGGAACACTATGGCAACTTCATAAACACTCCAAAAACCAATTTGACCACAATCATCCACTAAGGTCTCTATGATACACATTATCCAAATTCCCTTAACCCATTTCTACCATTTCAGATCACATTCAATGCTCAAATAACTCCATAATACATCATTTCCAATCATAAATCACAATGAACTTCATATCTCCAAAAATAGGCATATTTAGGGCAAAATTCCAGATTTTACCAAACTTAACCAAAAATCATAAACAATACATCAAAATGCTCTAAATGCCTACCTCTTCTCTTTGCTCAATCCAGAATCTGGATTCTCAAACTCCCAAATTCGACCAATGTCCCAATCTACACCATTTAAGGCTCTACAATCATCACAATGTAACTCTCATTGAGATGATCAATATCAGAGAAGAGGATTAGAGCAAAGGAGAAGCATAACTTACCAAGATCAAGCTTTTTCTTCTTCCTCTTCTTGCCTCAATGTCGCCGGAATTAGAGAGAAAGATGAGAGATGAGAGATGAGAGAGAAAATGATGATGAAGAAACACATACTCCCTCCCTTGCCCATGCCTCCAACCGAATAAGAGAGAGAAAATGAGGGAAAAGTGACATTTTGTCACTTAGTGCATCATCCTATGGCTTTCCACTTGCCACATGTCATCATCCATTCTCTTCCACAATGAACTCACCTCACCACAACACGCAGGATTCCGACCCACGGTCATAAAACCACAACCCTTGATCTTAAATACCACATGTATTTATTCTCAAAATTCACATTACATTAATCATCATTGTGCTTAATCAAGATAATTACAATAATTATCAGAATCATTAGCCCTAATTACAAATCGGGATATTACAGCGTAGCAGAGTGTGAAATCTGCCAAAAAAATAAGTATGAGACACAAACCCCGGCAGGTTTGTTGCAGCCTTTACCCATTCCACATGAAACTTGGGAAGACATTAGTATGGATTTTGTAGGAGGATTGCCAAAGAGTAATAGGTTCGATGTAATACCCCGAATTTTGAGATTGGAGGCTTGAGAATAAGCCTAAATTAAGTGGACTACTAAGCCCCAGTTTAACAGGTGTCCCAAATATATTCTCTAATGTTTCTTATATCTTTGGAGTATTAAGAAAGTAAAATGGTGAATTTTGGAGAATATAATTATGTTTTCGGTAAAATCGCCTATGAGGCAGTGAGCTTATAATAAGGTTTTGGAAGACTAAATGATAATAAAATATTATGGAATTTTACATAATTAAAGTAGACATCCTAAGCTTTAATTTGATAGGTCATATGAATCAATTAGAGCTATACACAAAAAGATATGAATTTTTGAAGTCAGCACAGAAAAACTGTGAAATTTCTGGAACAGTATGTAAAGATTGAAATTCTGGGAATTTTGTGATTCCATTCAGCAACTTTATATATTTTTCCTTGAAACTAGACTCAATAAGGGTTCTATAGACTTTGGAATCACTCCAATTCTATTTTTCTATAATTATTTATGATTTTTCAAAGTTTAGACAGAAATCTGCCAGAATTTTGTAAAAATCCGAAAATGGAAAAATAATTATTAGATAATTATAATATCTTATAAATCATATTTTATCATCTTCCTCCTCCAATTTTTGTCAGTTTTGCTGCAACATGAGAGAGGAAGTGTGAAATTTTAGACAGAGAAAAGGGGAGGAAAAAGCTTACAAAGGTAAGTAATTTCTTCGGTAAATCGGTTCCTAATGCGTATAACTCCGCTCCTAAGCTATTCTTCTATGTGATTCAAGGGTTGGAAGCTCAAATTTTCTTGTTCAAGTGGGCTAGGGTTCAGCCAAGTCAAGGAAAATCAAGTGGGAGCTTGAGGTAACTTCCAAACCTTCGTATATTGACTATTCTAGCTGTTGTAGGCAATTTAATCGATGAAATTTTGTCGGATTGCCATTGGTTGTAAAAATGGAAAATGGGTTTCCCTAGGGGTTATGCTGCCCAAATTGATACTAAATGGTAGTTGTAACCTAATGGAATAGTCAATAAAGTGGTTAGGAGCAGAAAGGAACGTGTTTACGGAGCCGAAACCGAAAAACCCCGATTTTCCCTGGAAAACCCATATATTTCGGTTAGGGCTCTAAATGGGTCTTAGATTTGGATTTTCAATGATTTGATGGTTCCCTTGAGTTCAGGAGGGAAAATTAGGTGGGGTTACAGTTGGGCACTTTTTCGGAAAAGGCCGAGAAAGCAAAATTACGGAAACGCCTCTAAAACCCTAAAAGTAGGGCTGCCAAGGGCAATTTCATAATTTGACATTGAATTTGATAATTCCGAGTTCAGAAATGGATTCCTTGGATGAAAATACGTCAGGATAGCCCTAGTCAAAAATTTGGGAAAACTTGCCATTGGGCCGGGTACAGCGGGGTCGGGCCGAGTCTTCGGGGGTATTTTAGTAATTTTTCAAGATAGACTCATATAACCCCCAGAAACACTATGAAAGTGTCTAAATAGTACATTTGACATTATAGGATCGAATATGGAGCCCTGAGCTGTTTGCACGTAGATCGAGGCTCGCATTTCGAGGCGAAAAAGGGTCAAGTAGGGGACTTACATCTCCAGCATGTATTTGATATCTTTGCTTGTGTAATGATGCATGTGATTGCTTTGCCTAATTGTGTAGAGCATATATGAATAAATGAAGCTCTATTTCTGTTTTCACTGTGGCCATAGCCTTGTTGTATGAAACATTGAGCATGCAGAAATGTCATTATGAGGTATACATCTAGATAAAGCTAACATGTCATACACATAGCATCAATCATGCATGCATTATGGTATCTGTTTCCTGATGAGATTCTTTCGAATCTCACCCTCCCCTACCAACAATTTAGATAGAAGACAACAGAAGATATGTAAACAACAATGCAATGTACCGTACGAGGGGATTACAGTAGTGAAATGAAGACAGGAAGAAGTCTCCGTTTCACTGGGATGAGTTTAGACACTCTAGTAGCCTTGTGCGGCTACCTTAATCGTAAGTATCATGTACAAACCCCTTTGGGGAATTTATGTAATCATGCACATATTATCAGTATAGTTATGTTATGCCTTTGTTGCCTACTGAACCACATATCATTTTCCGTAAATACTCTGAAAAAGGTTGAAATTGAGATAAAGGCATGACATTTTGGTATCAGAGCAAGGATTCAGGGCACAGAATTGTCTACTCAGAGTAAGTGCGGCAGTTTTGGTAACAGGATGATATACTGATATGGTCTTAATTACACAAGTGCTAGGAAATATGCACGGACGGGAGGTACCAAAGGAGGGTATCTTCCTGATTTGTGAATCAGCCATGAGAAATGGTGATTATTGAAGGGCAGCTAGTGGTGCAATCTAGACGAGAATGGTCTAAAGATATTGTGGAACCCGAGGAAATGGGTACGACCAAGGCCAATGTGCTGTTTATACCCAATATTTTGGTGACCAAAGTTAGCTGGCACGTCTTTTGAGATAAGGGTAGTCACGAGGTACCCGTGGATGGAAGCAATAAAAGCTTATATCTACGTTTGGGCATGGGTAAGCAAAAGTTAAGCGTGCTTAACCCAGGGAAATTCTAAGATGGGTGACCCATGGGAAGTGAGTTGATAGGTCCATGAAGACTTGAGACATAGTGATTGCCTTAATGTTTCTTCATGACTAATGATCATTTATATTAGATGATTTAAAGGGTGTAACAGGGGAGTGGGGATATCCTTGTGAGTCTACCCTCGACCCCAAGGCATGTGCCTTCAGGCCAGGTGATATGGTATTAGTAAGTGGGGTCCAATCAGAGATTGAGGGTGTGACACTAGCTCCATAGTAGCAAGGTTCGCTACGGCGCTCATCTTAACCCCTATAGTGAGTGTTCGAATCCTGCAAAAGCCGAAAGAAAGGCATCAGAAGAGGGGAATGCCGATATCTTTGTAAGTCTATCCCTGGCCCTAAAGACTAGGTCGTCCAGTCATCAGATTGGGGTCCAATCAGAAAGAATAAGGATGTGACAATAAAAAGATGAGCGAGGATATTTGATTGAGTCTAGGTACCCAGTTACCCAGCTTACCCCAGAAGGGTGCAATGCTAGTGCGATCTGGTGTGACTGTGATAATAAAAAGCTGAAACTGATGAATAGTGCCTATGGGTACATCAAACATAGTGCCTACAGGTACATTGAGTATGACCCAGCATGGTACCTACAGGTACAATGAACTTCATATTGTTATTCTGATTCATATTGATAACAAGTGGTATGTAATGATCAATGATCATCAGGAAGATTATCTAAGAAAGGCTAATATAGTAACTATAATCTCTCATACACTATGTGATAGTTAATATGTTGTATGTTCTGTATTCTGTGATATGAACTCGTGCATAGGGCACATTACCTAGCTGTAGTCTGGGACTCAGCTGAGGTACACAAACATTATCTAGTTGTGGTTGGGTGCCCAGCCGAGGTACACGAATATTATTTAGCTGTGGTGCAGGAAGTGTATATGTACCATTCGGCCTAGTAAGGACCCAGCTATGATACATGATTTACCTAGTTGTAGTCGGTGACTCGGCTGAGGTACATGTAAGGGTTTCAATTGGATGGTTGGCCCTAAACTTTGTGTACACACATGGATTGATGTGATTTTCATTTTACACTATATGGTGCATGACATATTTATCTATCACATTTTCTATGGATGATTGTGGGTTACTATAGAGGGCCATGAGGTGTGAATAAAAAGGAACCCTACCGGACGAGACTGCTAGCCATGTCCTAAGGGACTCGGGTATGAGGCCAAGAAGGCTTACGGGTGTGACAATAATAAAAAAAAAGGATGAGATGTTTATATCGAAATTTCCCAGAACTCAGCATTATGCATGGGATGATGATTGTAAGAGGAGCTTCAGAGAGCTGATGATGAAAATTTATTAAAGTACCAACACTGATAATCCCAGATCCATAGTGGGCCATTGTTGTTTTCATTAATGCCAGATGACATGGATTGGGAAGGGAATTGAATCCCCAGATGCGAGCAGCATAGATCGAGATGAGAATTGAGTCGAGTGAGGGCATATACATCTCGTCAGCTGAAGCTTTGAGAATTGAACTATTCTATCCATAATCTTGAGTTGATGATAAGAATGTTTATATTGAATCAGGAAACGTTGCCTTTATGGCATAATTGTGGAGTTGTACTGTGACCACAAAGATTGAAAGTTCTGATCGGAGAGGGCTACCTAAGGAAAGTTTTGACTGGAAGGGGGCTGACCAGGTGTATAGGTGCCTGTGTGAAGCACCGAGTACAGAACCCTAGAGTGCAACCACCGTGACGATGAACCCTAGAGTGCAGCCACCGTGACGATGAACCTTTGATTGCAACCACCGTGATGATCAACCCTATAGTGCAGCCACTGTGATGACAAACCCTAGAGTGCAGTTGCCATGAAGTTGAATTGTAAAGTAGAGCTACGGAAATGTTAGTCCTCAGTGATGGTGTATTGTAATGAATCCCACATTGAATGTGTTTTCTTGAGATAAGAGTTTATATGGATCAGAATGATTCAAGTTCAAACGGGTAAAGAGTGGGCACAGAGGAATATAGATTGTGGGTGCTGTCAGGTGTCATAGGAGGTTCCTGTAGGACTCCTATTAAATCATCCTGATATTATTAAAGCTCATATGAGGAGATAGACCTTAGAGTGGGCAGTAGAAGTATGACGAATCTAGGTGCAATTTCGAAACTTATAGGAAGGGTTGATGTTCGCACCATTGTTGATCATCCCAAAACATAATATGGCCTTAATGGTCAATAGTGTTACAGTATATGTGATGAACAATATTACACCCTGAATGGTGTAGAATATTACATCCTGTGTGGTGTACAGTATTAAACCCTGTGTGGTGTACAGTATGATGACCTGTATGGTCAACAGTCACACAACCTTGTAGTTTGTGGTGACATATGTGAACTGGAATTGGGATGAACCCTAGTGTAGTAGGGCAGAATGGTGGCGAATACCTCTAAACAGCACCAGTGATAACAATCCCAGATCCACAGTCGAGCTTTATGGTCTACACAGATGCAAGTAGGCATGGATTGGGATGTGTTCTGATGCAATAAGGTCGAGTAGAGGCATGAGCATCTCCATAGCTGTAGCCTCATAGAACACTTGCGATATAGTGCAAACAGTGGATGGTCACATAGTGAATAGTGCACACAGTACGGCCAATAAGGGTCAAATATTCATTTGATTCTGAACACCGAATAGGTAGGCATAAATTACAAAAAGTGTGCAAGTTTGTACAAGGCGTAAGACCCGATATGCAAGGTTGCATAGGGCGGTGTCACTGGGCTGTAAGACCTGTGTGTCTAGTACTGTGGTTGATGCCTAGTGCAATGACATTAGACCAATATGTCTAAGGTAATGTTTTGAGGTTGGCGGAATATCCAAACTGTACCAGGTTGTAGCGAAGGCAGTAAGACCGTGTGACCAAACGTTTTGGTGTCCAATAATACCATGTCTCACATGAGGCGTGATATTCTACCATGGGAGGAACCTAACAAAGTGAACCATGGCCGGCTCACTAGCCCAACAGACCTCGTAAGGGGGTGAGGAACATCTAATAGGCCTCGTTAAAGGGGTGAGGATTTTGGGCCGTTACAAAAAAAATGATTGTGTGAATCCGGATCAAATCTCGAAGAGGCTGTAAGGCCTATGGAACCAAGCGCTGTGGGAACTTGTGTTTGATTGCACGCTACATACTGTATACAGAAAGGATGACGAATGTTAAATACTATCTGAGATTAATAATGGAAGTATGACTACGGTGTTACATGGCTTATGAGCCTGCAAGTGATAATAGAATGAGATAAGATTAATCCTTAAATTGTAGACGTTCAAATTTCGAGGATGAAATTTATTGAACGGGGGGAGAAATATAATACCCCCGAATTTTAAGATTGGAGGCTTGAGAATAAGCCTAAATTAAGTATACTGCTAAGCCCTGGTTTAGCAAGTGTCCCAAATATATTATCTAATGTTTCTTATATCTTTGGAGTATTAAGAAAGTAAAATGGTGAATTTTGAAGAATAGAATTATGTTTTCGGTAAAATCGCCTATGAGGAAGTGGGCTTATCATAAGGTTTTTGAAGACTAAATGATAATAAAAAATTACGGAATTTTACAAGATTAAATTAGACATCCTAAGCTTTAATTTAATAGGTCATATGAATCAATTAGAGCTATACACAAAAAGATATGAATTTTTGAAGTTAGCAAAGAAAAACTGTGAAATTTCTGGAACAGTATGTAAAGATTGAAATTCTGGGAATTTTGTGATTCCATTCAGCAAAATTATATATTTTTCCTTGCAACTAGACTCAATAAGGGTTCTATAGGCTTTGGAATCACTCCAATTCGATTTTTCTAGAATTAGTTATGATGTTTCAAAGTTTAGGCAGAAATCTGCCAGAATTTTGTAAAAATCCGAAAATGGAAAAATAATTATTGGATAATTATAATATCTTATAATATCATATTTTATCATCTTCCTCCTCCCATTTTCGTCAGTTTTTCTGTAACAAGAGAGTGGAAGTGTGAAATTTCAGAGAGAGAAAAGGGGAGGAAAAAGCTTACAAAGGTAAGTGATTTCTTCGGTAAATCGGTTCCTAATGCGTATAACTCCGCTCCTAAGCTATTCTTCTATGTGATTCAAGGGTTGGAAGCACAAATTTGCTTGTTCAAGTGGGCTAGGGTTCAGCCAAGTCAAGGAAAATCAAGTGGGAGCTTGAGATAACTTCCAAACCTTCGTATATTGACTATTCTAGCTGCTGTGGGCAATTTAATCGATGAAATTTTGCCGGATTGCCATTGGTTGTAAAAATGGAAAATGGGTTTCCCTAGGGGTTATGCTGCCCAAATTGATACTAAATGGTAGTTGTAACCTAATGGAATAGTCAATAAAGTGGTTAGGAGCAGAAAGGAACATGTTTACGGAGCCGAAACCGAAAAACCCCGATTTTCCCTGGAAAACCCATATATTTCGGTTAGGGCTCTAAATGGGTCTTAGAGTTGGATTTTCAATGATTTGATGGTTCCATTGAGTTCAGGAGAGAAAATTAGGTGGGGTTACAGTTGGGCACTTTTCCTGAAAAGGCCGAGAAAGCATAATTACGGAAACACCTCTAAAACCCTAAAAGTAGGGCTGCCAAGGGCAATTTCGTAATTTGACATTGAATTTGATAATTCTAAGTTTGGAAATGAATTCCTTGGATGAAAATACGTCAGGATAGCCCTAGTCAAAAATTTGGGAAAACATGCCATCGGGCCGGGTACAGTGGGGTCGGGCCGAGTCCCCGGGGGTATTTTAGTAATTTTTCAAGATAGACTAATATAACCCCCAGAAACACTATGAAAGTGTATAAATAGTATATTTGACATTATAGGATCGAATATGGAGCCCCGAGCTGTTTGCACGTAGTCGAGGCTCACATTTCGAGGCGAAAAAGGGTCAAGTAGGGGACTTACCTCTCCAGCATGTATTTGATATCTTTGCTTGTGTAATGATGCATGTGATTGCTTTGCCTGATTGTGTAGAGCATATATGACTAAATGAAGCTCTGTTTCTGTTTTCACTGTGGCCATAGTCTTGTTGTATGAAACATTGAGCATGCAGAAATGTCATTATTGGGCATAGATCTAGATAAAGCTAACATGTCATACACATAGCATCAATCATGCATGCATTATGGTATCTGTTTCCTGCTGAGATTCTTTTGAATCTCACCTTCCCCTACCAACAATTTAGACAGGAGACAACAGAAGATATGTAAATAACAATGCAAAGTACCGTATGAGGGGATTATAGTAGTGAAATGAAGACAGGAAGAAGTCTCCGTTTCACTGGGATGAGTTTAGACACTCTAGTAGCCTTGTGCGGCTACCTTAATCATAAGTTTCATATACAAACCCCTTTGGGGAATTTATGTAATCATGCACATATTATCAGTATAGTTATGTTATTCCTGTGTTGCCTACCGAACTGTATATCATTTTCCGCAAATACTCTGGAAAAGGTTGAAATTGAGATAAGGGCATGACATTTGACACTATGTTGGTGGTGGTTGACCGACTCTCCAAGTAGAGCCAGGAATTCGGGCCGAGCCCGTCAGGCCGGCCCGTTTAGGCCTGAGCCCGTCAAGGGCCGGGCCTATGATTTAGAGGCTGAAAATGGAAGCGAGCCTAAAAGGGCCGGCCCTTTTAGGCCCGTTTAACCTTTTTTTATAAAAAAAAAAAGGGCACAAGGCAATGGGCAACAAGCATTAGTCAGAGGGTAGAGTTAACCTAACCTAACCCTCATATTAGAAATACTCTCACACTAACTTAGACCTCATTTGAAGCTTCTCTTCTTTCATTTTCTTTTTTCTTTTTTTGCATGTATACGCCAAAATCCAAATTAGGTGTTATATTATTACTGACATTTGAAGTTTGTAAGCTTGTTTGATTGTGGCTGCGAACTTATTTAATTGGTTATGAATATTAATTATGGTTTGGACATAAGTTTTAGTGTTTGTATTCTATTAAACTTAGATAATATTTATGTTTTAAATTAGTGTTGATGATATTTATGTTTTAAATTAGATATTTTAATCTTTATGAGAATAAGAAATAAAAAAGGAATGGCAAAAAAAAAGGAAAAAACATAAACAGGCCTAAAGCCCGTCGGGCCGGCCCGCGGGCCTACCTTAAACGGGCCGGGCCGCTTCAAAGGTGTACGGATTTGAACTCGAGCCTAAACGGGCCGGCCCGTTTTCCCAGCACTATCTCCAAGTACTACCATTTCGTTCCCCTGGCCCACCCTTAAGATGCTAAGGGAGTTGTAGAATTGTTCGGCTGCACGGTTTTCCTCATTCAATCGTTTCAGACAGGGATCGAGTCTTCATTAGCCAATTTTGGAAGGAATTGTTTCAGCTGTCGGGTACTATACTGAAGCACAGTTCCTCTTACCACCCTGAGACCGATGGCCAGATAGAAGTAGTGAATAGAAGTCTGGAGGCTTACTTGATATGCTTTGCTGGAAGCAAACCAAAGAAATGGGCCCGAATGCTTCCTTGGGCTGAATATTGGTATAATACCAATTATCATAGTGCACTGGAATTTCTCCCTACAAGGCCCTTTATGGGTGTGATCCACCAATGCTATTTGATTGGAAGGAACAACCTTCCCGGGTTCAGGATGTGGACCAACAGCTGCAGGAGCGCGACGACATTCTGGCAGAATTAAAAATCCAGCTGCAACGAGCACAAGCTCAAATGAAGACTTAGGCTGATAAACATCGCAGAGAACTCGAGTTCGAGGTTGGCGATTCAATCTACTTGAAGCTTAAACCCTACAGGTTTCGCACTTTAGCCAGGAAGTTCAATGAAAAATTGTCACCACGATATTTTAGGCCATACAAGATTTCTGCAAGAGTGGGGTTGGTAGCTTACAAATTGGTACTTCCTGAAACAGCGAGAATTCACAATGTTTTTCACGTTTCTCAGCTCAAGAAAGCTTTAAAGCCTTCAATCTTCAATCGAAGCCCAGCCATTGCCAGCAGGGCTCATCGAAGATTTGGAGCTACAAGTGCAGCCTGAATCGGTGCAAGCAATTCGAGTATCAGCCAACGACACTGTTCAGCTGTTAATTAAGTGGCAAAACCTTCCAAACCATGACAATACATGGGAGGAGCTTTCTACCTTCCAAGCCCAATTTCCTACTTTCCACCTTGAGGACAAGGTGCTTCTGGCAGACCGGGGAAATGATGGGCCTGCTATAGAAAAGGATTGGGGCCGTGTTTACAAAAGGAAGAAACTGGGAGGGACATCGGGCCCAACAAAGGAGGGGAGAGACAGTACGATGAGATCCTCTGACAAATTGCAGGGTAGTGGGAGTGCATAAAAGGCAGAGAGGGGGATCAATGAGGGCATGCGAGTGTTTTGTTGGTAGGGAGGGGCCCTGATCTTTCGAATATTAGGGGATTGTTTCTTGTTCTTTACTATTCTATCAGTGTTCGTTTGAGAGGAGTTATCTTTGTGTATTGCATCTGGGGCTGTGTCCTCTATAAATTTCCAAAGTAATAGAGAATACCAGCATTTTTCCCCGGATATTTCTGTTCTCAGTACTGCAGGTGCATCAACGTGCCTTGGAATTGGTAGTCTAGGGAACACTATTGATATGGATATCCTAGCTAGAGTAGCTTCATTTTATGAATTTGCTGCTGAGTGTGGCTCGATTGGCAGACTTCATTTCATATTTTTCAATCAATCATCTCTTGACATTCCTGGAAATGCCAGAAGCACGAGTTAGTGCTGCTAGCCCTTCATCTCCTATGTTGGGGATTGGCAAAATTTATCAACCAGTGGAGTTGAAAGAAGGCGAACCTGTTCTTCTCCCCATTGTGCTGGAGCGATATCCACAACTAAGGCTACTTTGCGAACAACACACTAATTGAATCATGTCATTTTTCTATCAAGTGCTAGTTGATATTTTGATCATCCTCGCTGCCAAGACTCCCTATGACATTACTGCATCAGATAGATAGCTAATATTAAGGTATTAATGAGTGCCAGGGATACACTTTTTGGATTTGAGGTTTTTTTAATTCTTATTGCTTTGCATCAATTCTGCTCAACTTCTGTAATTGTTTTTGCTGTTAAGAGCACATTTGTTGTGCTTATTTATAGATGATAATACACCAAATCCATTGCCCGATCACTTTGCTTTAACTCATTAATTCAAGTACTGTGCTTGTTAATTAATTTGTCTGTGTAAGATGCTAAATGTAGTTTCTGAGCTTATAACCCTTTTAATAATCAATTTGCAATTTTTTTGTGCAATACTGAGGTTGTAGCTGTAATACAAGGCAGTAAATATGATCAATTCCCAGGGTGAAGTTCAATACCCAGTCAATGTTGGAAATATAGCCTAGTTAATATAAGGTGTTAGAGTTAGCCATATCTAAACAAATGGTTATTGCTTAAAAGCACTGGATACATGCCTCTCAAGGAATGCCTTCTGTAGCTACAAAAATTGCTTGTATTGGTTCCAATCTTCAGAAGTTATAAAAAGCTTCCGGGTGTCATGATGTAAATACCAAAGGAACTGTAGACAGCTAAACTGTATTTTTATTACTATTAGACCTTGGTTTCAAACCTGCATATTTGGGGGGGAAAAAAAAGAAAGAAAGAAAAAAAGTGAAAGAAAATATTGATTAACAGTCGTACCCTAAATTAAGGCAAACTGAGCAATTTTTTTTTCTTTTTGAAAAAAAGAAAGATTCACAAAATGTGGGAGGTATTTTGAAATACCTAATTTTTTGTACATGTTCTCTTCCCTTCTTCCTTCTTCCTTCCTGCCAATTCGAGCCTCTGACCATTTGGTTATATACACAGTACACAAACCAAATGGTTCGAAGTCATGTTGGCATTATGAATCCCCTTCCCATTCTTAGTATCAACATTTTTTAATATAATTAGAATATACTCATTTGTTATTAACAGTAACAAATCTTTCACAAGATATAAATTTTTTTGCTATTTACACCAATCTAGTGTTGATCAATAAGTCTCAATCAATATTAATATTTGAATGGAGTGTTATTTTCATTTTTTTTCTTGGATTTTGTTTTCTTTTAGTGTAGAACATGTGGTTTTGCGCTCACATTGAGTGGTTTGTTTGGATTAATGTTTGCAAAAGTGATTTTTATCTCAAGCTAAGTATGGGAAAAATCAATTAGTATAGTATGATTTATATTTAGATACACTTTTAGGGAAAAATATTAGTTTCACTGAAACTGATTTAAATGATATATTTGAAAAACCTGTTTTTGAAAAGTTCCAAAATTTAAGAAAAGTGAGAAGCCAAAAGGCATAAGCTTTAAAATCCAGCTCCACTCCCTGTAATCAATAAACATGTTTAAGTGATATATTTGATGATTTGATGATAACTAGAAACAGTGTTGAGGCTATTACCAACGGAAAACAGTATCTACACAGTGAATTTAAGATAAAAAATCTTGACCTCTTAAAGTAATCATTGAGACTTGAAGTATTGAGGTCAAACCAAGCATAATCCTTAATCAAAGCAAGTATGCAGCTTTATTGATAGACGAAACAGGCTTAGAAGAAGGGGAAACAGACACAGTTTTCACTCCAATTAGTGAACGGGTCATCAGTGTTTAATGGACGAAGCTAGTACGGCCCACTTTGAATAAGCCCACACGTACAACCGACAACAGAATATTCGCGTCCGCACGTCTTTGCATTCGATAGAAGGAGCTTTTTTTACAGATGAGTTTTTAGAAAAGTCAAATTATAGATGTGATTTGTGTTTGGATCGGCGGTGGTAGAAGTGACTTTTTTTCTAACTTTAAACCTATTTGGATTAGTGTTTGAAAAGTTCGTTTAGATGGAAAATGACTCAAAAGGACATGAATCTTATTGAATACTACATACACACATATTAGTTGTATATATTATGATAATTGAAGTAAAAAAGTATTAAACAATTTTGATAAAATAAAAAAGGTGAAATTATTATTGAAACAAAAAGAAAAATACATGAAAGGTGAAATTATTAAATAAAAGACTCTTTAGCGTAATAATTAAATTAGATTCAGAAGATTAATATGTGAATGATTTATCCCAAAAGGGTCAAGTTTGCAGAAGCAAGCCATTAGAATTGATAAACCTCACTATTTCTTCACAGTTATACATCGCACACATGCACACACACTGGACTACTTTAGCCACAAAAGCGTTTGAAATGAGCTTCTCTTAGAAGCTCCATTTTTTCAGGAAGCCCAGTGAAATAAAATGCAATCCCAAACAATGCTTCATTTTCTCAACCGGGCTTCTGGCTGCTTTTGTGAAGTAGATGGGCTTCTTTTTTTCCCCCACCGTGTTCCCAAACAGACCCATAATCCATCCTCATCTCCTCATTTCCCCATTTTGAGGGTTTTTGCAGTGTCTGTCCAGGAAGAGAAGAAGCATAATCAAGGTAAGGAGTAAGTGGTGATTTCTCAATTCTATATTCTTCCTCCAATTCTGTTGCTTGCAGCTCTGAGGGTCCATTTGGTATGATGGAATTGAGGAGGTTGGAAACGGAATTGGGTTTCAATTCCATGAAGAGGCTTATTTAGTATGATGGAATTGGATCTTAATTCCATATCCATGTGGAAGCCAGATAGCCCAATTTCATCAAAATGGCTTCCATGTACTGACCCAAGAATTTGGAAGAAATTTCATGGAATTCTAGTTTTACTCCTCTCCCTTTTTCATCTGCATCCACAAAAACTCCATGAACCAACACACCACCGGCGAGCAAAGCACAATAGCCTCTTTGTCTTCCTCATTGTTCTCCGACGAGCTCAACTTGCAGATCCGATCGACGACGGCAAATTTGGAGACCAGTGCAAACTTGTGGCTTGACAACGGTTTGTGCTCACAAATCCAGCAACAACGACAAAGAGCGGCAACCTTGCGGCACTAAATCGATTGCACTGCAGATCGACGATGGCGGCATGGTCTTTGATGGCAAGGGTTTCGATTTGTGAGAAATGGAGGAGATGAAGGTTTTGCACAACCTAAAGGTGAAATATTATTAAAACATTCACAGATTTGCTAGTGATTTGTGCTTTGACCATCATAGATTTGTTGAGATGTGGCTTGACCTTCGTAGTTTCTATGGAGGAGCGAAGGTTCTGTCTTTGGGAAGAGTTTAAAAAAAAATAAAATAGAATTGAAGAACATTTTGGTCTTTTTACATGGAAATGAGTCCTCATTTTTATGATATACCAAACATACTTTTTAACTTTATTTCCATTTCCATATCTATTTCCATCTCCATCAAAATTAATTATTGCATACCAAACAAGGCCCTAAATTTCTTGGCTTATTTCTGCTCACATGGATTTTCAATTTTTGATGAATCTTAATGTTTTCTTTATGTGTGTGTTTGGGGAAAGAAATTGTTGTGATTTAGACTGAGTTAGACCATTTCTGGTGGCAAAAGACTGAGTTGGAGTTTGACATTATTTGGTATTTGGCATCATACGGGTTCTAAAAGCTTAAGATTTGAAAGATTGAGTAAAAGGTTGTCATGAATTAATACATGAACCTATATATTAGTGCTGGGAGATTTGTTTTGCTCTTTCCTTATGAGATGCTAGTTATGGTTTTTCAGGACCTGCGAGATGTTATCATCAGATAAAGAACAAGGCATACCCCGAAATCTAGATTGCATTGGGGTGATCCAGACCCAAAGAGTGTTACAAATACGTAATTATGATACCCCTTCTACCCTTAATATAAGATCGACTTGCTTGACTTTTTTTTAGAGATATTAAAGGAACAAAATAAGTTAGTTAATTATAGAATATATCATGTATCATTTGATTATATATCAGTTTATAAGTTAGGTAAATTAGTTTGACATAAAAAAATATATAAATATTTTAAAATAATTTATTTAACTTCCTTAATTTTTTTTAAAAAGTCAAGGGTCTTGTATAAAAGATAAGAATTAGCATAAATAATTGGATCTTATTAGTTAGTATTTATCAAGGTTTGTAAAACCGGACCAAACCGACCGGTTCAGCCCGCGAACAGGCAAACAGGGAGTCCAACTGGTCTGGCCCGGTGGGTGAACTGTACGGACCTGCTCACCCATTTTTTATTTTTTTTAAAAAAATCATTTTTTATTAATTTTACACGTTATTTCATATAAATAAACCTGAAATATTTACTTCCTCACCAGTCTAACTCCGGTTTAACTCTTATCTAACCCACTGACTCTTAACCCAATACTACAATCAATTCAATATCCAATCCGATTTTCAATACCTTACTGTTAATTGGTTGTTGTTGGCAGAAAAGAGAAAAAGGTTGTTAGTCTGAACATAATGTGTCGTATTTGGGCCTTTAAGCCTAGTCTGTATTCTGTATAAACAGTGGACCACAGGTCATATTGTACTCATTCATTATTCAAGTCAATGAATCACAGTAATATTTAGTCCAAGTGTCCTGGCTCCCACATTTATTTTTATGTTTCTGGTATCAAGTTTAGGATTTATGGTCACTCTCTTAATATAAATGTCTTCTCTAAAATTCAAACTCAAGATTCAGAGGGATCTAACAGGATCTTATATAGTTCAGTTAGACCAACTCTATATTATAACAAGTGACCCAAAAAAAGTGTAAAAACTCCCTTATTTAATAGTTATAAAAGGTGTAAAAAAAAATTGAACTAACTGACAAATTAATACTGATTCATTAATTAAATAATAAAAGGCTAAAAGTTCATCAACAGAATAAATAAAGGCTTGGAAATTTGAGTTTTTCAGTCCAATAATATAGGGCATATGCGGTTAATATATATATATATATAATTAAGTAATTAACTAGTTTAATGGTAATTGTTGGTGCTGCCACAGCATTGGGCCCAAACCTAGCTATAATTAAATTATTAATTATTAATCAGGGTTTAATTAATTGCTAAAAGATCCCTAAGAAGCATGTTTGAATTTTAAAATTTTAGATTATTTCCTTTTAGCGCTATAATCTTGGTGATTCTAGGGTTACCAAATAATCTAGACACTAATCTATATGTATCGCCTTCCATCACTTGAATAAGTAAGTTTTTGTTTTTTTGGCATCAAATCACACATGGTATCTGAGCTACCATGATCCAATTCGGGATCTCATTATAGACGATGGCCAGAAGGACTCAACACCTCTTCAACATCGGTGAGTCCAACCATGAATTCCGAAGCACTGATTAACACCAGTAGCTCGCCCAATACCATCCACCGATTGAATGGAGAGAATTACATTAAGTGGGTTGTTGGTATATGCCTATATGTGATTGGCAAAGGGTAATTTGAATACTTGGCTGGTGAAATAGAGAAACCAACAGTAACCGGGTAGCAGAAGATTACTTGATTAAATCATGGCTAGTGAATTCAATGACCACAGGAATCAGCTCCACCTTCTCCTTATTCAAATCCTCATTGGAAGTCGACATGCGTAATCTAGGAGATTGGATCCTCAACAAAGTTCGATTGCATTGCCACGTTCGAGAATTTCTTGGCTCTTATTCCTCCAGCTATTGAATTGAATTGCTTGGAAGATTCAATCACTACACAGACGAGATTGCAAAGAATGGCCCAAATAATCACGAGACGAAACTTCTTATGCGGTGCAATACAGGAGATTTCAAAACCTACCATTCTGGCAACAATGGAATAGAGCAATAATCAAGTTTTTGTGAAATTTCCGACAAGTATGTATAGGTGAGCTTAAACCATTAAGTAGTCTAAATTTACAGGGCAACAAATTGTTTGGGTCAATCCCAGATTCTTTGGGTTTCTGCGCGACATTAACCAGTTCTTAATTCTTAGACCTTGTCAAGACATAAACTAGAAATTCTGGTAAGTTGTGTGTCATATACCAAATTTTGGGTCTAAAAGTTCAAAAATTAAATAGGCTACCAAGCAGAGTTCCAAAGAATTGAATTGTTAGATATTTTAATTATATATATATATATATATATATATATTATTTATTATATACTATTTTGTTTTGTTTTATTGGTTTAATTAAAATATCCTGAATATGACATGTTAGTTAGATTAGGCCCAGTTTAACTAAGCGTTTTACTTAGACGATTTAATCCCTCATAAGTCATAATTTTGACAGGAGATAACAAGTGAAGCCGACTGAATAAAGGCGACGCATGAAAAACAGCACTAAAAAAGAGCGATATGTGTAGTTTTTATATGCTCATATAGTGTTTAGTTAGAGCATATTCCAACGCATGTGCTACCATTCATTCTCCTTGGCCTACTATTTTTTTTTCTGATGCTTTATGTTTTTGTTTTTCTAGTTGAGAAATACTTGGAGCATCGATATAGGTTTTATTAATCTTGATTGTTGATTTGCTTAACCTTCGATCCATGTGTATAGGTTGCGATTTTGATCTACTTTATTTAGACCTGTATAATTTTGGTTTTTATGTATTGTTGTCCACCATTGCGCCGTTTTGAATATATTCGAAAAGAACCCATAATTGCGTTTTCAATTTTTTTTTTTTGAAACTCAGATTTTTATTTGATTTTCAAGCACGCCTTTGGTAGATTTATTGCGTGTACAAGTTTTTGCCCAGTTTTTGGGTTTACTCCATGGAGGAACTCACAGGAAAAAGTATCCCAAAATCATCGTTTTAGTTCTTTAAGGGTCTGTTTGGTGTGAGGGATTTGGAGGGGAGGGTAGCGGAGGGGAGGAAAAATTTTTATGAGTTGAATTTTAAAAGATTGAAGGAGTGGGGTAATAAAATTCTAATAAAGAGAATATATAAGATAAAAGAGTAAGAAAAATTAATTAAAAATTTTTAACCCCACTTCTCTAATTTTTTTTAAAATTCAATTCAAAAATTTTTTCCATCAACCCACTTTCCCTCCCCTCCCTTCAGACCAAACAAGCCCTTAGTTCCACGGACATTACTACAGAAGCATTTTTAACTTCCATTTTTAAACATTTTCTACGTCTTTTTTCAGGAGAACATTTATATGAGCAACGTAATAAAATCTAGAAACAACATCCGTTAAAAAAGAGACGTCGTAGGACACTGTTCCTTTTGGTTACTTACAGTGTCCCTTTTTCCAAAAAGGGAACTCGTAAATGACTTACAACGTCTCTTTCTCCAAAAAAGAATGCCGTAAGTCACTTACAGTGTCCCTTTTTTACGGACATTGAAAGCTTATTCCTTAAAAAAATTTTGTTTATATTTTTCACTATCAGCAATTAAACTCTACAGAAACATCATTGAACAATTCTTCATAAACCAAAATGTTCTTACAAATAGTAAGGGAACATCCGGCACTAGTTAATTAAAGTGTTAACTCTTACTAATACTATGTGCTATAATCACAACAAAGTGCAAAAAGTTATCTACACAACTACTAACTAATATAACAATAAACTTTATTCATCTATATGTTGAAGAAGATGTACTTCCAAAAGGTCTTGGATTAAATTAATATCTTCGTATAAGTAGGCATCGTCATTACCAAAAATCTGCAAATTGGAAATGTTGGATTTTGGGTCCAAATCCGCTCTTGATGGGCTGAACTATTTGATTGATACAAGTAGCCTAATCAAATAAGAATAAATCAACATTAATTGAAGATTGGGGAATAAGTCAGTATTAATTATGTGATTGTTAATTGAGGGACAAGTCACCATAATTAGGAAATTAATTGAGAATCAATTAATTTAATTACTGTCTTGGAAAGTAAGAAGGAGTGCACACGTTTCCTAATTAGTGACTAAACTAAACCACTATAAATAAGGTGTGCCTCCTCAATTGTAATTCACCCCACCATTGAGCTTTCTAACAATCTCTTCTCTCCTACCATCTTTCTGGTTCTGGTGATCTGCTGAGCAAATCACAATTAGGCTCTAGTAGTCTAATAATTGTGTGAGCACAATTATGGAGCATTGGAATTTTGACCCGAATCTGAATATGGATTCGCCCCGGTACGCCAGTTTTCTCTCGCTCTATATTTTGTTTCTTACAGGAAAATAAGCTAAGATAAAATCAATCAAGTGAATGAATTAACTAAAAATTCAATTACAACACTAAAAATATTATCATTTAAGAATGAAGAAGTGATTACTTATTCAAAATTTGTAGTAATTCCACTCTGAATAATGTTATACATATATAATATAACATAAAGTCCGCACTCAGTGCTCCCTGGTTGTCGATGGCACTATAAATAAAAAAAATGGTTAAAGTGAATAAAGATATATCTAAAGCGATTATCAATGAAAGAATTTGAATTAAAACTACTTACTATCGAATAAAACTACTTCGACTCTCTACTTTTGTGAAAATTCCAAGGTTCATGAACCCGGACTAGGCACTGAACCGGCCAGGGTACTGGGTCAAGGGTCAGTGTGTAACTCCCTTCACGTTTAGGCCGAGATTAAGTTCATAAACACGTAATTAATGTGGAATTAGAGACCATCACTACTACAAAAAACGCTTTTAACGTCCCTTTTTTGGGCCTTTTAACGTCTGAAAACAAAGGAACGTCTATCAGAGCGTCGTAGAAAAAACTATCAATAACGTCCCTAAAATAGGGGACGTCTTTTGGTCAAACTTTAGACGTCCCCAGTCGTTACTGGGGACATCTAAAGTGTTTATGAACCACTTTAGATGTCCCCAGTTTGCACTGGGGACGTCTAAAGTGGTTCAGAAACACTTTAGATATCCCCAGTTTGTACTGGGAACATCTAAAGTTTTTTTTATGGCCTTTTATATATACATCACTGTTCGGCAAATTTAAACTGCAGAAATTGGATAGAAGAAATATTGCATAAACCAGAATGAAAACAACAGCAGTTCAGCACTATCTAATAAACATGTTATCCAACAATCTAATAGTATGTACAACAACACAACTCTAATTCGCACCATGGAAATTCATCCCAAAATTCTCCTTAAAAGTGAGACATCCTAAAATCAAAATAACAAACCGTCTCAACTTAATTTAAACTAAACTAATTAAGGCAATTCATATTCAAGACAATGTATCATTGTGATTTTTTTTACTAAGCAACCCATGCCAAGTTCAAAGCTTCCAACTAAACAATTTTCAAGCCTCCACAATTTTTAGATAAATATTATTCATCCCATCACAAGAAATGAGCTCTCTTAGAAATGCTCTCCTAGAAAAAAAGTGTCATACCTATTTTATGGCATAATTGATGTTGTATTATATTGTACCTCATCAATATTCCAGAACCATACATGCATTTGAGGCAAAACTCTGACATATTTTTGTAATTTAGTTGACATTTGAATAATGTTAAACTAGACTAACCTAAGCCAAACCAAATTCATTCCTAAGTATCATTGTCATTTTTTTAACTCATGTCTATATATATACATCACCGTGTTGAAGTTTGCTGACGAAAAAAACAAGTATGCAATAATGACAGTCCATTTCCATATCAAGCAAATTAGAAGCAGATTAAAAGTATGCATATACAAGTTACTCTGTTTTTCCAGTTTCATAATCTGATTTAAATTAACAGTTACAAGCATTTGTTCAATCATTTGTATCCAAAGTTGTGGGAGTGAGAGACAAACCTGTGGATAATGGAAATGGAGATGACTCACGATGCCACCAGCTAGGAAGACAATAGTTGTGAAAGGGAGACACAAACGATGGTGCTCTCGTCAAAGAAGAGAGAGGGAAAAATAGAAATATAATTATGAGAAAGAGGAAGGCAGATAGGGAAGGAAGCACGGGAAAGGGAGTTGCAGCAACGAACTGAGAAAGAGGAAGGAAGACGGGAAATGAAGCAAGGGAAAGGGGAAAGAGGAAGACAACTTGGAATGAAGCTCACGAGGGAAGACGGAATGAAGCTTGGGGAAGGAAAATAAAGTTGTTGGCCTGCTGCTAATGGGATGGGTGTCTGACAAGCTTTTCCGCGTCCCCAGTCAAAATGGGGACGTCTAAAGCTCACTTTAGGCGTCCCCAGTCAAACTGGGGACGTCTAAAGTAAGGTTTAGACGTCCCCAGTCTAACTGGGGACTTCTAAAGTGCCACTTTAGAAGTCCCCAGTTAGACTGGGGACGTCTAAACCTTACTTTAGACGTCCCCAGTTTGACTGGGGACGTCTAAAGTGGTTCAATTTTTTTTTAAAAAAATTCAACCAGCACCAATATTTCCCGCTAAATATTGAACTTTGGGCGTCCCTAATTTAAAAAGGGACATCCTTTAGGGTATTTAAATGTCTAGTTTGTAGTAGTGCGTAAATGATTTAGGACTTAATACAACAAGTTTTGCCCAAAACATGCTTTTATAAAACCTTTTCTAAAACCTATTAACAATGGTCTCCTATTCACACTTCAATACACAAATGGCCTGAACAATTTGATTCCATTTATAAATATCAGAGTACTCAGTAAATTCCCGACACACTCGGGGTTCAATTACTAATTCAGGGTCTATACAAGGCACAAAGCCCAAGTAGTTTCCCATACAAGGGGATTACATAATTACTATCCAATATATACATGTAATTCCCAACAAAATATATCCAAATGATTTACAAAATGATAACCAATTTTTCCCAAAATGAACTCCTAGCAATGAGCTCTACCTGCTCTTCATCACCTGCTTTCCCTTCGATCCTTCTGCCCTGTCTAAAATGTTTAATTTTGGGAGAGTGAGATTCTAAGGAATCCCCGTAGTGTCAAATCACTCATAATATGCATAACAATAAGGCATGAAATCAAATCATTATCCACACAAAGCAACTACAACGGCAATGGTTAGTATGACACATGTCATCCCTTATGATTGCTCACGTTGAATTGCTCACACTGCATTGCACAACACAATCCACACAATATATTTCACCGCATCTGGGATTCATATAAAGCATTTCATCACACAAGCCATACAGGCAAGATTTAAAACTCACAGCCCACGGCTGGATTAACAAACGCCGCCCCACGGTTCGGATTCACAAAATTCCATGTCGATTACAACGGCAGTTCAACGACCGACCTAGAGATGACCAGCGTCAATCCCTACATGGCTCACGCTGTAATAGACCATGGTTCATGCAGTTCACAGTTCAATGATAAGTTATGCATACCAAAACATCATACACAATATGAGAGAAAAGTCATTACCTGGTTCGTTCCGTGCGTGCTTTGTTGCAGGTCTCTCCCGAGGAGAGCAAATATCGTATCCTATAATTATAATTAGGGATGAAGAGTTATTCTCTATTCCAATACTCAATTGACTTCACAATACTTAGATTCGGTTATCATTTATGTCCTTTAAGTAGTTACAATTGGCTCTAATAAAAGCCCTAAAGGATTGGGAAACATCGGGTTGGAAACCACTTTTCAAAATCACAAGATGCTGAAAACAGGGGCTAGCTGCAGCCAAAAAAACCTCTGGCTGCGGCCAGAAATAGCACAGAAAGTTTCTGACTGCAGCCAAGAATTTTCTGGCTACGGCCAAAAATAGCCTAGAAGTGTTCTGGATGCAGCCCAAAATTTTCTGGCTGCAGCCAGACAGTGGTCCGAAGGTTCTTGGCTACAGCCAAGAATCTTCTGGCTGCGGCCAGGAAAATTCTGTTTCACAGCTGAACTTCCAAAAATCATAACTAATTCTAGAAAAATCAAAATGAGATGATTCCAAATCCAAATAAAAGGTATTTAAGTCCTTTTCATAGGAAAAATATGGGACATTACTGAAAATCACCACAAAAATACAGATTTCAAGAAAAGTCCACCTTGCTTCAGAATTGATCCCAGATTTAACATCAGACTTTGGACAGTCATAACTCCTAGCCCAAAAATCGAAATGACATGAAATATATGTCCAATTTGAAGCTTGGCAAGTGAGCTTTAAGACTGAAAATTTTCATAATTTTGCAACACCATTTGCTATTTTAAAACGTCTATGCAAGATTACTGCCCGAACAGAGTTTCTTACTAACCAAAACTTGCCACTTTTAAAACCAAGTTCCCAATGGTTCAAAATTCATATTCAACACTTCTCCCACACAATTTTCCACAAGGAACACAATGGCAATCTCAAAATGACCAAAATCCTACTTCTTTATCATGCTTTGGTTTTGGGCAATACAAACATCAAAATTCCAATCCCATCTAAACATCAAATTCCAATCACCAATCAATATATCTATCCTAAACTCATTCCAAAAGACCATTCTCATGCCAAAACATACCAAATGAACAGTGCCACTCATTTTTGGATTCAAGGCCAAATTTCCAGAAATTACAAACTAATCCATTTGACACAAAACATATATAGATAGATAGGTTTCACTCACCTTATCAACTTTCTCAAAGGGAGTCTTTGATTCTCCAACTTTCACAATTTCTCTAGAACTCAATCCAGCCCCAAATGCCAAACTATGACCATCAAATAAAAGCTCTTAATGCAAGGAACAACATTAATGAATGAAGTTTTGACATTAGAGATCATTTTCCCTTACCTTTTCCAACTTTTCTTCCTTCCCTTAGTCTTCAATGGCTGACGAAGAGAGGGAGAAGAGAGAGAACGAGAGAGATGAGAGGGAAGAGTGATGAAGAAGGGAAATAATCATACTCCCTTCCCATTTCAGTTTTTTTCAGTGAAAAAGAGGGAGAGAGAAGAGAGAGAAATGCTTAAAAAAAGAAAAACCCTTTAACTTTTCTCTCTCACACACACACAAGCCAACTTGCCACATGTCTTCTTCTCATTGGCTCTCACACAATAAGCACCCAATTAGCTTATCTAATCCCTCCATTAGCCATTCTAATTACATTTCTCATTTATCTCATAGTTAGTAATTAGTTTCTCCATTAATTACCAACTCATGGCCAATAATTCCATTCTTTCAATTTTTCAATAATTATGACATATTAATTAATATTGACATAAAACACATAATAATTCAAATTAAATTCATAATTATCCACAATAATCATGATTTTCCCTTAATAAAAAATTGGGATATTACACAGTGGGTCAGACCGGAGCCAAACCGGGAGTCAGAGCGGGTTCAATTAAAAATATATATATATATATATATATAATTTAAATATTCATTCATAACATTTAAAAAATTACATAAGAGTTTTTTTCTAACCAATAGTCCAATCTAACCTCCTAAACATAATACCCACAAAAATATTGTTAAGTACATAAGAATTTTTCTCCAACTAATGCCAAAAATATTCCATAATCCTTTTAAAACTCATTGAAAATTAAAAAATTTTAGGAAAATAATTTTTCGGAAAAAATAAAGCAAGAAAAATGTCATTTGGAGCATAAAAAAGCAATTTTGGTTTTAAAAAGATAGGTAACCCGTGAACCGGGCGGGTTGCACCGGTTCACCCTTGGGTTGACCGGGTCAACCCCGGGTTTGACCGGGTCGGAACAGTACCGATCTACCAGCTGAACCGGATCGGCCAGTTCGCCGGTTCGCCGGTTTGCGGTCCGAACCGGCCGGTCCCATCCGGTTTCATGAACAATGGAAAATTCCAACAAGTATGTATAGGTGAGCTTAAACCATTAAGTAGTTTAAATATCTAGGTTCTCAGACCCGGACCAGACCGGGAACTAGCCAACCGGCTTGTAGACAGGTCCGATCTAGTGAACCGGTTCGGGTCTCTTTTTATTTTTTATAAAAAAATTGATTTTTTAATTCTTTTTTTAGAATTTCATATTAATAATCCTAAAATCTTCAATTTCTTATTGATATAATCCCAGGTTAGCTCCAGTTTGACTTTGGTCTGACCTACTGACCGTTGACCCAGTACCTCGGCCAGTTTAGTGACTAATCCAAGTTTAATTACCTTGCTAAATATACAGTGCAACAAATTGTTTGGGTCAATCCCAGACTCTTTGGGTTCCTGCGTCACATTAATCATCCCTTAACTCTTAGACCTTGTCAAGACATAAACTAGAAATTATGGTAAGTTTTGTGTCATTTCCTAAATTTTGGGCCTAAGAGTTTAAGAAATAAATAGGCTACCAAACAGAGTTCTAAAGGATAGAATTATCAAATATTTTAATTATATAAATATATATAAATATATATATATATATATATATATATATTATATTTATATATATTATTTATTATATACGATTTTATTTTATTTTATTAGTCTAATTAAAATATTCTGAGTATTGTCGGTTAGCCAGTTTAGGCCCAATTTAATTAGGGTTTTTACTCAGATAATTTAATCCCTCATAAGCCATAAACTTGATGGAAGATAACTAATAAGACAGACTGAATAAGAGTAATACATGAAATGCTATTCCGAGGAAGAGCGATACATTATGCTCATATAATTTTTAGTTAAAGCGGATCCCAACATGTGCTACTTTTTCTGATTCTCCTCCACCTGCTATTTTTTATCTGATGCTTTATGTTTTAATTTTTCTATTTGAGAAAAAACTTTGAGCATCGATATAGGTTTTATTATTCTTGATTCTTGATTTGCTTAATCTTCGATCCATGTGTATAGGTTGCAATTTTGATCTACTTTATTTCGACCTGTAAAATTCTGGTTATATGCATTGTTGTCCACCATTGCGCAGTTTTGAATATATTCGAAAAGAACCCATAACTGCGTTTTCAATTTTTTTTTTTACTGAAACTCAGATTTTTATTTGATTTTCAAGCACGCCTTTGGTGAGTTTGCTGCGTGTACAAGTTGTTGCCCAGTTTGTGTTTACTCTACGGAGAAACTCACCGGTAAAAAAAAGTATCCTGAAATCATCGTCTTAGTTTTGTGAAGGTTATCAAACACGAGCCGATTTCTGTTAAACCCATGAGAAATTAAAATTTAAAAAATTATTTAAATTCCCATCATAGTATCATAATATCTCAAATCAATTTAATATTTTGAATCACTAATAAAATAATCATATATTTTTTCAATATTCTTTACAACTCCTTTAACATTTAATATTAATTGGTCATCTAATGATATTATAATTAATAATTATAAATATTCTTTGTAACAAATTATCAAAATAAATAGTTGAAAACAAAATATACCCATAATCCTACAATCATTTAATAGTTATTAACAAAAAAATTATTATTAACTAAATAAAATTGTCATCTACCCCATGAAAATACTTTTTTTATAAAATGGGGCAACCGGGTCAACTCATCAATTCCATGGGGTTAACCGGGTTGGGACCGATTTATCCCGGGTTGCATAGGATTCCGGACTAATTCGGCCGGTGATAAGGGATTCGATAACCTACTTTTACCTTTCAAAATTCAGGTTCTTTGGTTTGATTTTCAGACTCTTTAGAAGGTATGTTTGTTCTTCGAATATTTTCTCCGCCGGTTTGAGCATGCCGCCATTTGAATCATTGAAAATGAAAGTTAAAATCGCCATTTTTCTCCCTAGGAAAATAACTCTGTCATCGCTTTCATTTCTGTGTTTGAAACTTAAATTTTATTTTGCACAATTTTTGCTAAAATTATGGTGCATATTTTACGTGCCGGGATTTTCTGTGAGTTTTTCCGTCTAAATCTCCTGAAACGATGCCTAAACCATCGGAAAAGTGCGCCTCGGTCTCCGGGAAACGTCGACCACAGTGGCAGGTTTGGCGGCTGTGCCAGGTTACACCTCTGGGCCGTGAGTCGGGTTCGGTTAACCCCACTCCATGAAAAGATGCCCTGAGTGCACAATTTTATCTCCCATAACGAAACACTGCGTTTCATTTATTTTGCTGAAGTGATTTATTGAGCTGAGTAGCTGACTAGATTTTATTTTAATGAACTTATCTATTTTCCTGCGTCCTGGGCTTTCTATTTTTGGACTTCAGTTCGATTTCAGATTTCTGGCCTAGTTAAATATGCACCATAATTTTGGTTTGTGATAAGGGATTAACCCCTTCTGTTAGACCCAACTCCTGTTAGTTTGGTCATTTAATTATTTATTTTAATTATGGAAAATTTTGTTCGGCCTAGCCTGTGTATTGGTTAGTTGGTTAGTTGTCCTTTGGGCAAATTGGTTTATTTCCAGTAACGCCATAATGCGTTTGGGCCTTTTGTCTGGATTTACTTTTTATTTCTTTTCTATTATTTTGGGCATCCCAGAAACTCAATTTTACATAATTGCCATGGTTCCACCTATGGAAAACGCTGGAAATGATGTGATAGCATGGAATGCAACTACTGATGGGTCCTTCACAGTGAAGAGCACCTATTACCTTCTTGAACCACCATCCATACCCAACCATGGTTCTGTTTATAAGAAGATCTGGAAGTGGGAGGGAGTAGAATGTATCAGAACTTTCATGTGGATGGCCTTTAACAATAGGTTACCCACTAATCTTAATCTATGGCGAAGTAGATGGTCTTCTCAATTAGTAGATTGTCATTGGTGTAAGCATGAAGCAGAGGACTTAATGCATATCCTGAGGGACTGCAATTATGCCAGACAGATGTGGAGCAAATTAGTCAATCCAAGGTATCTACCAAGCTTCTATGCTGCTCCATTGCATGACTGGTTTGCTTTGAATTTACAGCGAAATATGGAAATTAATTATGAAGATAATTGGCATCTGTTATGGGGTGTCTCTATATGATGTCTATGGAAATGGAGGAACCGGAATCTGTTTGAAGATGACTTTTTGAAACCAGCAGATCCACATGTGCTTAGTAGGCAGACATGGAAGAAGTATGTGATTACTTAGGAAACGGATGATGTGGTTTTCACTACCGGCTTAAGGCTAGGTTGGTTTCCCCCAACACCTGATTGGGTTAAGCTCAATGTGGATGGGGCAGTTTCTCTTTCCCAACAAAAGGCTGGCTGTGGAGGAGTGCTGAGAGATCATCATGGCTCTTGGATCACTGGATACTCACATACTCTGGGATATTGTAGTGTACTAGAGGCTGAACAGTGGGCTTTACTTAAGGGTCTTCGTATGGTTTGGGACCTTGGCTTCAAGAAGGTTATCATAGAGTTGGATGCAAAGAATCTAGTTGAAATGCTCATTGCGAGTAACACGGAAGTGCGGTGCAGCCTGTTATTTCTCCCGATCCAACAACTTCTCAACCATGCCTGGGAGGTTAGAATATGTTAAATCCTGAGAGAGTGTAACATGGTGGCAGATACACTTGCAAAAAAGGGATTGACAACTACCTCTTGTAACACCTCAAATTTTATTTCCCAATATGTCTTATAAGTATTTGTGGCATTTAGTGAAATGGAAGAGTGAATTTTAGGGAATTTAATATGCTGCCAGTGTAAATTTCCTATGAGGTAGGGAGGTCATCAGGTGGATTTGGATGATCAAATGATGTCTAAAAATTCTGAAATTTACAAGATGAAAGTAGACATCTTAAGTTTTAATTTGATAAGTCATATGAATTATTTGAAACTGTACACAAGGAGTTATGAATTTTTGAAGTTAGCCCAGTAAAACTTGCCAACATTTGTGGTAGCGTCCAAATACAAAAATTCTGGAAATTATGAGTTTCCAGTTGGCAAAGGCTATATTTTTCCTTGAAACTAGACTCAATAAGGGTTTCATAGCCTTTAAAATCACTCCAATCCAATGTCTACAAATAAACTTATGATTTTTCAAAATTTGGTTAGAAAATCTGCCAAAATTGCCAATTATTGCGAATTTGAAAAAGAAAGATGTAGTGGCAATTATATAAATTGGGGAATAAAAAAAATAGGAGGGGAAATAATTATTTGAATTATGGAAATGCCAAGTGTCATAATTCTTGGCCAAGGAATTAAATAAGAAATTACAAGATTGGGGCACATGTTCAATTAAGATTAAATAATGTTTCTTGTACATATAGTTGAGATAAATGTAATGAAACTTGTTAGATTCCAAGTTTTGATGATAACAAAAGGTAATTGTGTACAAAGTATGTTTTTACAAGTCTAAAGAATGATTGCAAAGTTATCAAATGCATATGGCAAAGTTTAGAGAAGTCTGCTGTCAGTTTTTGCTGATGCACTCGAGCAACAGAGCTAACACTCGAGCATAAACCTTGTGCACTCGACCACATGCAAGTGTTGGTCAAGAAGTGTTTGACAGAGAGCAATTACTATCAATTTTACTGATGCACTCGAGCACTATAACCGACACTCGAGCATGAAGCTGTTTTGCACTCGAGCATATGAAAGTATTGCACTGAAAGTGTTTGACAGAGAGCAAAGTTAGAACAAGATATCAACACTTCACTTGAGCACAAGTTCAGTACTCGAGTAATGGTAATATTTGCACCCGAGTCCTAGCGAGTGAGGGACTGCGAGTGTTTGGCCGAGAGTCAGAACAGAGAAGCACAAGCATGCCCGAGTGAGAGTTGATGTGCCCGAGTGATACATCAGCACTCGCGAGTGAGAAATCTAACTCTCTCAATTCTGATGCAAGTGTTGAAGACAAGAGTACATTATAGAAGAATATTCTTCTCACTCGAGTAAGGGTATGTATGCTCGAGTGAGGGCCCACATCACCTGCGAGTGCAAAATCACACTCTTGATAAAACTGGGTGTAAGTGTTGTCCAGAGACGTGGCTCATAGTGTAAAATGAAGCAATACTCGAGTGAGGGGACCAGTGCTCGAGTGAGGACCCACATCACTCGCAAGTGTGAAAATTCACTCTCTCAAAATCCGTGGAAGTGCAAGTGATAAAACTGAAGCAAAAGGTGAAGATATGGTATTGCACTCGAGTGAGACATCACAGTGCTCGAGTGATACTCTGCCAGAAGCCAAAACGCACCAATCTTACAGCGTTCAATCCGAATATGGTTTAATGATATTTATTCATTATATTTTCACTTATTATTATTATATAACATCATTTAACATGTATTATAAGCGTGATACAGGAGTTTGGACGTTTGAATTAGAAAGACACAGAGGAAGTCAAACAACGACAGACAGCATCATTATGACCATCCAAGCACGTACCTACCGCGTTCAAAGATTTCAAACGTACGCATGCCATTCCATAGTAACATGCCCTGCTCCACAATGATCATTATTCAAACGGGCAAAAACAAATGTCTATAAATAGAGAGTTCCAGAGATCATCAAAGATAACGAAGTGCAAGAATTCACACAAGCAAATTCATGAGTCTCTGTTATTCATATTTTCTCTGTATTCATATCATTCTTCAGTGATTATTATATTTACTCTATAAGAGAGTCTGTATACACTTCAAATTCTATTTTCATTTGATCTCAAGGTACTGGGACCTTGAGAGGGGAGATTTCCTTATAAAAGAAGCAGTGAGAGATTCCTAATAGGACTTTCTGCTCATAAGACTTACAAGATACAAGCAGAAGAAAACGTTGCTGCTCGTAAGACTTATAGTGGTGTAAGCAGAAGAGAACGTTGTTGCCAATAAGACTTGTATACGTAAGCAAGAGAGAAAGGTCATAGGTTTGTTTTTCTGCACATAAGACTTGTCGTAACGGGGAGAGAAATTTCTAGTATTTCTACTCGTAGTCCTTTCAAGGACAGTTGTTGTCTTGTGGCGTTTTGAGAGCCCACTGAATCTTGGAAGAATAGTGAAAATCTCAGTAGGTCTTGATCTCTGAGGACTAGACGTAGGCCTGGCTTTTGGCCAAACCAGTATAATTCTCTGTGTGTTTATCTTCTCAACTCTACTCTAGCTACAACAATTACTATATCACCATATTAACCAAAAAATTTATCACATCACCCAATTCACCCCCTCTTGGGTGAAGCTTGCCTCTTTCAAAACCCAAGTTGTATTTAAAAGGGGGCCTTATGCGTTTTGTATGGGCTAACCAAATGGAGGAAGAGTTGGTTCAATTTCCATTAAACTTTATGACAACATTTACATGTAGATAAAATTTGTCACAAAAGTCAAATTTTTGGATAATAAATAAATAAGTGGAGGAGGTAATTTGTGGTAATTGAAGAGCATATTTTTGGTCAATTGAGGAGTGCATTTCGGCCAAGGAAATAAAGAAAGAGAAAGATGATGATCAAAGGAAAATATGCATGTGATACAATAGCAATTTAATAACATAAACAAAAAGGGATAAAGAAGATATTTTAAAAGAACTTTTCTCTTTCTCTTTGCTTCATTTTCGTATCAGCTGAACCAAGAGAGAGGGGGGAGAGAGCTCACACACATATTAGCAAGAGCACAAGAATAAGGAGTTAGGGTTTCAAGCAATAAGGTAAGAGATGAGTTTTCATGTGATTTTGCTTGTTAAAACCCTAGAACACCTCTTTTAATCCTTCAATCTTCATGATTTTGGCTTGTAGTAAGAAAAATTTCAGAGTTAGAGAGAGAGAGAAAGTTGAAGAATCCAAGAGGTAATCACATAAACTTGATCCTCCTACTGAATATGATGATGGTGTGGTTGTTGTTCTTGAATTTGGCTTGATTTTACTAAGTTTTGTAAATTTGGAATCATGAACCCTAAGGGGTTATGCTACCCAAATTTCCTCAAATCTTGAGCATTAGGGGTTGAAATGGTTAAACAAGTGATTAAGAATGAAAAAGAGCAAGCTTTTGGTGTTAGAAATCAAAAACCACAATTTCCTTTTTTATAGACCAAAGTTTTGGATGGCTTTATATCAGGGATTTTCATGAAATTGATGGTTCCATTGTCTTCAGGAGGGAAAATTAGGTGGGGTTAGTGTTGAACACTTTTTCAGAAAGCCCTAGAAAGTGAAATGACCAAAACGCCCCTGAAACCCTGATTAGGGGCTGCTAAGGGCAAAACTGTCATTTGGCAGTGCTTTTGCGAAAACCGAGCTCAAAAATGGATTTCTTGGGCAAAAATATGTCACCATTACCCGGGTCAAAATTTTCGGAAAAGTACGGTCGGACCAGGTACAGTGTGACCGGGACCAAGTCCCCAAGGGCATTTTAGTAATTTTTCAATTTAGACTTATATAACTACCAAAAACACTTTAGAAGTCTCTAAGGTGGTGCATAAACGGGTTTTAACCTAATTTTTGTACATTTGGAATTTTAGGACCGAATTAATTGCCCGAGTAGTGACACAAAGTTCGAGGAACATGTTCACGAGTCGAAAAGGGGTTAAGGTACTAACTCCATTCTTTATACTCTATGTGAATGTTTCTATGCTTTGTATATGCCATCTTCTGTAATATGTATGATACACAGTGCTTATAGGTACACTGATGAATAGGCCTACGAGTACATTGATATGCCCAGTCGAGGACTGAGGTATGAAATGTATAGAGGTTGTAATAGTGGTTAGCTCTGAACACATTTTCGACTGAACTGAGTTATGTGTTAGTATAATATTCCATTTTTTGGTATTTGATATATTAATTTATCACAACTTCTATGAATGATTGTCTGTTACTACTGAGATTCATTTGAATCTCACCCTTTTTCAAATAAATAAACATTCCAATGGGAACCAGTGGCTCCAAGGGCAAAGCAGTAGGTATGGGCAATTAAAAGGTGCCGAAGCAGTTGGGTTATATTAGTCTAATTTATGAACATATTGGACAATTTGTATATATACAATCAAACCTTGCGGGGAGACTCCTGAATGTAAAAATGTACTTAATATCAGTATGTTTCCTCTATTTTTGTATGCCTTACGGAACTTTGCGCTCATTACTCTGTGCTTATCAAAATATTAATGGGTGTTGACACCTCTCAATTTGATAACTGTCTTGATTTTTTGAGGAATCTGTTTATCAATGATTGTATGGGAATTACTTCCCCAGCAGGTTAATTTATTTCCCTTTCGTTTTGGGCTAAATAATTGCTTTTAACCTCTAGAATTTGTGAATTCTATCTTGGGCGGAATTTCAAATTACGTTTTGAGAAACATTGGCCTATTGAACCTGGATTTGAGCTGAAATGGTTTGATACTTGGTTTCTGGAAAGCTTATTTGGGCACTGTTAAGAACTATATTCGTATTGGTGCATCTTCAGTTCGATTCCACATACCTTTTGGAATTTCTTTATTGGGTTCATTTTGCTCATTTGATTATTTGGGCTATGTTGTTGTAATTCTAGAAATTTTATGGGCTAAATAAATAATTAATTCGGTTATGTTTTATTTATTTAGCAATCATTTAATATGGAATTTGATTTCTGCTCTATTTTGACTGTTTGAACTAAGGAAAACTAATATTTTGACTATTTCACATTCTAGAAAATTTGAAAAAAAAAATCATTTTGAGTAATATTAATTTAATCAAATTAAAGTGGGATTATTAGGTTCAATTTAGTCATTTGTTTGAATTAAATTAATTGGTTATGTTCTCCATTAAGCTGTGCATATACAGAATTGAAGTGCATGTGATTGATATTTGTGATTGGCTTGTGTGTTAGAGGGATAGTTATAGTGCCCTCTTACAACATGTATAAATAATCATATATGAATTTTAGAATATCAGTTTTATCAAGATGCACATAATTGATTTTGTTGATTGAATTAATGAATTAAGATTCTAATTGATGTTGTGTGTGTATATATGGAATTTGATTGTACATATTTGATATTGGTGATTAGCATGCACATTTTGTTTAAGGAATAACCACAGCATCCTTGTACTCACGTTGTATTCATAATTAATCACATAAGATTTTACGTTATCAATTATGGTTAAATGTACAATTAGTATGCACGATGATGTGATGTCCTTGTGATGAGCATATAGAATTGAGGAGTAGCTAAAACATCCTTACATAGGTACATGCACACTTTTTTTGTTTTAACAAACAAAATATATCACATAAAGATTTAAAGGCATCAATCAATCAACTTTACTCTAGAAAACTCATAATACCTGCTAAATAACGCGATTAACTCAACAACGTATTAAATAAACACACCTTCAAAATTGTCCATGTGTAATTGTTGGGGTATGAATAAAAGGAAGGAAGTAATAGGAATCATAATTATGTTAACAATTATATTCACAGGATCCAAGGATACCTAGGAACTTCACCTTCAATGATTGTAGGGATTTCCATTTCTAGGTTATTAGTGCAATAAATTATATTAAAAAAAATATATTAATGTGATCAAATTTGGGTTTATAGGTTTATTTCGTATTTGATTGACAGGACGGAAAATCACACAATCAACATTGTCCATGATTGATTATAATGCCCCAAAATGTGATTAAGGGCTAATGACTTCAAAAGTGAATGTAATTATTGATAAACAAACACTTTTGGAGAATGTGATTTGAATTGTGATCCGAATGTGTAATAGGTAGTGTCTAAACCTTGTATTTAAGTTCAATTGTGGATGAATATCTAAATTAAGTTAAACTAGAGGGAGGGCGCATAATATGGTGAAATGAAATAATAAAAATGTATTTGGTGATGACTCAGTAGGAATTGCCATAATCAGGGGCAAAAGGGAAAAAGAAAAGTTATCAATCAATTAGTCAGTTACTGAAGAGGAAACTCATTAGTGACTTAAAGATTAATGGTTGTGATTAATTGTCAAGAGATCAAGAGGGTGGAATCATATGCTTTTGTGCTCATGTGTGCCCATGGGAGAGGAAACAAGATCATGACAAGTGTCACCACTCACACCAAGGATCAAGGTCAAAGTGTTAAACTCTTTCCCTCTCTCCTCCCTCTCCTAAAGTCGGCCAAAGGGGCCTTGAGAGCTCAAAAATATGATCTCTCATTTTCATCTCATCTCTCTCTCCATCTTTCATTTTCGTTCAAGTTCAAGAGGAAAGAGAAAGAAGAAAGCTTAAGGTGAGTGCTCTATTTGACCTTAAATGGTGAAATCATCTTCTTTAATCTAGTTCATGGTGATAAGAGCTTCATCTCTATGGTTTTATATTTTTGAAAGAAGGTGTTTGAATGCTTGAAGAAATTAGAAAGTGGAAGAATTCAAGAACTAGCTTTGGAAAGAGGAAGAGGTAAGAAATTGTTGCATTTTGACATATTGATTGTGGTCATTGGTTGAGTTTAGAAATTTGTAGATTTTTCCCTGATTTTCATGTGATTTTGAAATGGATGAATTGGATAGTGTATTGTGGTAGAATTGGTGTCATATTGTGTCATTGGAACAATGGAATTGGTTTGGAACTTGAAATGGAAAGTTTGACAATTTGATGGTTCGTGTTGCATTGTGGTTCAAAACTGAATATGTGTGAATGTGATGAGAATTTGGTTGTTTTAGTGATTCCAATGGCTTTCTTGTGGAAAATTGTGTTGGAATAGGTTTGGTTGTTGATTTTGGAGTCATTAGATACATTGGTTGAAAATTTGAAATTTTGTCCATTAAAACTCTGTGCTGGGCAGTTGGCTTGCATGGATGTTTTGAATGAGCAAATGGTGTCTAAAAATTCTGAAACTTTTCAGTTTAGTTCACATGCCATGCTTCAAAGTTCACAGCCAGTTGAGCTAGGATTTATGATTTTCCAAAGTTTGGGGTTGAAACTGGAAGCAATTCTGGAGTAGTATGGGATTTCATGTAATTTTGTATTTTTATGGTTATGTACAACATTGATTCATATTTTTCCTGTATATAGGACTTTAATAGCTTTCCATAGGACTTGAGATCACCCTATTTTGATTTTTGTAGAATTAGTTATGATTTTTCAAAGTTGATGAAAAATTCTGACATATTTGGTTACTTATGTGAAAATTGAAGATGTTATGACATAATGTAATATAGTTTTACTTTGAGGTTAGAAATTGGTCTTTTAGGTTAATTGACCACTTTAACTCCTTAGTTAACTTGATTAAATGATCATAGTGATAACCAACCAAAGTATTATGAGTATTAAAGAATTGAAATGGGTAATAACTCATCGTCCTTGATCTTCATTTATAGGATTCGATATTTTCCCTGTTCGTGATCCACCTGTGCCAGAGCACAATCAGAAAGAACAAGGTAGTGACACTTTCCCTTATACAATATATGATGCATTGTATATTTGATTTATCACTGTTTTGTGATGATTTCGGATGCGGCAAAGCTTGTGGATGTGAAAGCTGAAAGGCTATATGACAGCCGTAAAGGCTATGTGAAAGCTGAAAGGCTATGTGTAAGCCGTAAGGATATGTGTATTACAGTGTGTGAATTTCAGCGAGAGTAGTCGTAGGGAGTGATATTGGTCATCTCTACCCCTACGTTGATATGCCGTTGTAAATGTGTGAGCCATTAAGGCTATGTGTATGCTACGAAGACTATGTGAATGCCGTAAAGGCAAGTGTATATTGTGACAGCTATATGTATGTTGTGTTTGTTGCTGCTGTGTTGATTGATGATTTGCTTGCATGCTATGTGATTATATGTGGTATGAGTGACTTGTTACTACTGGGATTCTTTTGAATCTCATTCTTTTCCATTACTAACCTATAGATAGGGCAAGTGGGTCAAAGGGGAAGCAAACAACCAGGGGCGGCTAGGACTCCTGTAGGGATGTGTTTTGGTAGTTGGTTATCTAATTGTGGTTGGAATTACTTTATATATTCGGGATGTAAATTTTTGGAATAGTTCATGTAATCCCCTAAATGGGAACTTGTAAACCTTTTAGTTAATGTATGAAACCTGGGGTTTGCCAGAACTTTTATTTTACACTCTGATATGTATTAATGCAACTTAACTACGTAGAATAATTATATTCAAAATGCGAATATGAGACTAGGTTAATTGGATTTTGAAAGAAATTTGTGAAACCCTATCTCGAAGATGGGATTGAAAAGGTGTCTTTTATCATCCGCTGGTCTTTAATTCATCTTAAGTATGCATTTTTGAATTATAATTACAGTTAATAAGGCAGGGGGTTACACTGATTATTAGGGTTTCAATATAATGAAGGAAGTAAATTGAATTTGAAATTAGATGTTAAATCATGAATCATAATTATATTAATAATAAGGGTTAATATGCAAAAATACCTATATACTTTTCTCAAAAGAGCATCCAGCAACATAAACTTTTTTTGGGGGCAAAAATGGCCATGAACTATTGAAAAGAGAGCAAAAATACCACCTTTGTTAACATTGCGGATGTCCGTTGCTTTTTGTTGGGTGGGCCCCACATGAATATGTTTTAATGATTATTTAATAAAAGCCATAGCCTATCTCTTCCTCACTTCCCTTCATCAATGTCCCCTCTCTCTTAATTCCTTATTCCTTATCTCTCTCTCTCTCTCTCCAATTCCATTGCCCTCACCATCTTGATATTTGACTTTCTATTCTAGAGAGGTCCAAAGAGAGAGAGAGAGAAAGAGAGCCTATTAGCATAATGTGTTTTATGAGTGTAGGTTCTTGGACAAAGCAACGACAAAGATGGGTAAGACATCACCATATATGCTTTGTCCAGTGACAGTATGAGGAAACGAAACAAATCATGACAATGGTTCCTTTGAATTGTGTTTCAAGTAATATGCCTAGGAAAGGATCATCCTTAGCTAGATTGTCTTCACCTCCTGCATCCTCATTTGTTTTGTTTGATAACAAACAATAGCTCATTCTTTATTAGCAAGATCGAGAACATATAACACTTGTATAACTTGAGAAGCCAAAATGAAAGACTCTTCTTTATACCTTTGCTTATTCAAATTCAATTGTATCAACCCTAAGTCATGCACTTTTCAGGCATTATTATTGTCAACCCACTTGCACCCGAATATTGGAACTTGAAATCCTCCATAATCCAACTCCCAAATGTGCTAAACCACCTTAAAGTATGACATATTTGCATATATAGGATTTTTATCTTTTGTACTTGATACATGCATGTGTTAGCAACAACAGTTACCCCACTATTTTGCTTTATTCTCTGGGCATCCTGCTCTTTAGTGTAGAAGGTTTATCCATTAATAACGTAGCTTGAGAAAGAAAGCACATGTTTGTTCGGACCATGTGCCAAGAACATTGCTTTCTCAAAAACTAATTATGATCAATATTGTACTTGTCATCCACGTGTTGCTTCAACTATGATGTGAATTGTTTATTATGTTCTTTGGCATACCAACTTTGTACTCTGTTGGGGTTTCCCCTTCTAAGCTCTTCCATATGAATACCTACATACTCGCCAATGTCTTTAGAGTCGTGAAGTGGTATAGGTGGCATATCGTATAGCTGTGAAGTACTCTATACTCTATTTTGCATCATAAGTCTTGGTTGGCATATCATTTTTTGATAGTAGCATTCTTCTCAAAAGTACAAGCAATTCTGTGAAGCCTATGCCACTCCACCCAGTTTTTGCTTCAAATTGTACAAGTTCAACACTATAAATAATAATATGAACTCAATACAATTCTCATACAAAGGCTTCTTTGCATTGATCTTCATCCTCTCAAACTTTTTTGGGCATTCATTGAATTTTGCTTCAATTACTTCGGCCATATCTTGAAGATGATCGGCCTCAAATGTGCTTGTGTTGAAGTTAGGTGATTCACACCTTACCAAAATTGGCCGACTAGTACTGCTACCCACATTTGTCTCCCCATGTTTTATCAAACAGATATAACTGTGATCAATTCCATACATCACTAAATGTGACTCACAACTATTTGGATAAACAAGCTTCACAATGCCACACTTGATGCAAGGGCAAATAATCATACTATGACAGTCAATACTATAACGAACCGCATATCTTATGAAATTGTGCACCCCATCCCAGTATTCCTTCGATAGATGATTGACAGACATCCATTCTTTATTTACACTCCCCATCTAGAGCATATCATGTATATAGGGGAAATGTGATAACAACTCAACAAAATCACTCAAAAAATAATATTTTCAAAAACTTTATTCGAATCAGTACTAACAAATAACAACTTTAATGGTAGCAAACACTTACAATCAGTGTCAAAATTCTATGCACATACAAAATCACTAAAAAAGAAAAATTTACATACTCTTTACTCAAATCAATACTAACAACTGTTGGGAGTGAGTTCTCTGTAACTTGCAATTTTCAAACGGAGGAGATGCAATTTTAGAAACTACCAGAAATGTCTCTTTCTAAGTGGTTAGATCAATATTGGACAGCTATGATTAAGAGATACTGAAGTGTCATAATTTCTTAATGTCTGTACTCTTTAGTGACTCTTGTAAAAAATCAAGACTCAAGAGAGCTTTGAGTTTTCATATAAAAACTAGTCATATAAATGATTTTCAACATATGGAAGTCAATTATTTTCTCTCTCTCTATCTTTTTTTTTAAAAAGACAGCATTTAAATTGATTTCTCTTGAGTAAAAATTGTTCAATTAATATGTAAAAACACGTTAATCTAAGCACACTTTGAAGTTTATTGGTTTTCTCCAATGTTTTAAAAATCAGATCGGAAGTCAAGCCGGAAAAGCCAGAGGATTATGGTTTGAACGGTCGAAATGGTTAGGCGGTTTGGTTATATCAGTGATATAAGAATTAAATAAAAATAATATTATATTCATATATAATAATATACATATAAAAATAAATCTAATAATCATAGATATGGCAAATACTATCTCCGTTTCTTAACATAAAACCCAATTGACTTTTTGGAAAAATTAAGGAAGCTAATTAAATTACTTTAAGTTATTTATATTTATTGTTTTTACTCCAAACTAATTTTTTTGACTTATAAACTAATATATAATTTAATTATATACAACATATAATATGATTAAATAACTTATTTAATTTTCTTACTCTCTCCAAAAAAAAAAAGTTAACTAAGTCATATATTTAAAATAAGAGGTGTAGTAGTTATAACTAAAGCCTTGAAATGATTTGTGGGTCATTCATGATCACCTTAAAAAAATGCAATGTATTTTAACCTTTTGTTAAATCTTAATCAATGTTTTAGAACAGATAAAAAGATTAGTGTTTTAAAAAAAATAAGTAAATAAATAAATCTTGTTCACAACAAAATATTGGGATTTTGTCCATAAAATGGGGAATTGGATTTTTTGAAAATTGTTTTTTCACTTATTTTTAAAAGACAAAATATTGAAAAGAAACTATTCACGATAAACAATGCGAAGCAGAGAAGTGACAGTTGGCATGTGACCCTTCTTTTATCTGATGGACATAGCTGCAATGTAATCTTTTACCCAGACAATTCAATGCTTTCCCCTGTTCACACTTTACACATTTTCTTCGACTTTCATCTTCTTTATGGTTTAGAACTAGTTTTTCGCCCGTCGTCTCTTTCATGGAGTCATGGTTTAAAAATGAAAACACAGCCCCAACTACTTTTTTATTTTACTTCTTCGGAGCGCTAGTTTGATCTTTCTCTTATTGAGTTGCCACTATTTATATTTTTTCATCTCATTCTTCTTCTTCTTTTCCTCTTTGGACATTGGGTTCTTGTTGCAGTTTTAGCTGTTCGGTTATTGAATAGCTGGAATGGGTTCCGGCCCAAAGGCAATTTCCAGCTTAATACTAGCTAAATGGTAGCTGGAAACGGCCAAACCCAAAAACGGCTCTGGCTTGAAAAATGAGCCGTCACCGAGTCCGCCCAACGGTCCAGCACGGTCCCGCTCGGTTTTCTAAATATTGGTTTTCTCATCGTTCACATGTTAGATCTTTTTATCTAACTTCTTGTTATTCATCACTTGTTATATTTCACAAAAAAATTTCCTTAATGTGCTAGTCCTTCTGATTAACTTGTGCAATATTTCATTTTTACTCTTTAGAATTCCCCAAGCGCATTAACCACTGTCTAATACATTATTATCAAATTGTTATTCATATGAATAACTTTTTGCATTTTTATTTAACACCTTTCACTTTTAATGCTTACTGTAGTCATTAAATAGCACAAAAAATTGTTTTAGAACACACTTAACGTTTTCACCACTAATCGAATATGTTAACAAGTTTTCTGACAATTAAGTATTAAGTGTAGTGGAGAGCACCTATCCACCCATCTCACATGCACCTTATTTTCGTTACTTGGGCTATAGAACTCACAATCTCCTTTTATGAGAGGTGAAAGGTGACATGTGAGCTATAAACTTTTGGCTACTGTAATGATGAGAAAAAGTTTAGGGATAAAAAGTTATATTTTCTCCCTTTTATAGATTTAGGGTGGCCAAAACAATTTATAGAATTATTTATATGTAATGGAAAATTATAAATTAAGAGTAATCGCTGTTCTCTTTATGCATTTATATAATTAGTTAGATTTTATACTAAATAAACCGTAAAAATATTATTATCAGAATCAGACTAATATATCTATGGCGATATGAGAAGCTCAATTTGAGAAAGGGATTATACAAATTTATCACAAAAATGGTAAATACGTATATATTATTTTCCTTAATCCCCCCTCAATATGCATTTTCTTTTCGAGTTTAATTCAAATAAAAATGGGTCGGGTTGGGTCCATTAACCAATAAATACATATTCTTACTCATTTTTCAAAATTTTCTTTATTTATATTGGTTCTTATTGATTGATTGAGTAACCATTTTAGAAAATGATTTGATTATTTCTCAAATTTCTTTTATTTCTTAATTCCCTCTTAGCGTGATTCATTTTTAACTAAAAAAGTAATTAATATGCTTCCAAAGTAAATATTTTAGGTGATAATTTTGGTAGCAAAAAATTATATGCCTAATAATATCTGTCATGTAAAAGTTACCATAAAACATTAAAAATCGTTATCACCCGAGAGAGTTTCATCATATTAAATAGACAAATGTAGGAATCCCCAAGGAATGCCGCAAGCCATGTTCCCTGCAAATGAAAAGGGCAAAAAGAAAAGATAGATATATCATATTAAGAGGTGGTTAAAAATTACCTTGCCTGAGCAAGAAACACTTTAGTTAACCCACTTTTTTAGTAGGGGAAAATTCCTCATACTAATATTTCCAGAAATTCTAGTCTAAAAACAAAACAATCTACATTGTGAATCAAAGAAAAGGAAAGTGAATCAAAGATGTGTGGGGTCTATTGTAAAAACTGGAAATTTTACGCCTTAAATGAAATGGACTAAATTAATTAATTAAACTAAAAAATCAATTAATTAAATTTTCGGAGTAATTTTCTCCTCATAAAATGAAAACACTTGAAAGGTCAGATGAAAATATCTGATCACTTTTATGTGATACTTTCACTCACATTTAAAAATTTGTTTGTGCACAATTGATGAAAATATCCGATAGAGCATACTATTAAATTTCCCCTTTCAGTAAACTCTATTCCTCTAACACATTTCTCTAACATCAAAGGCAGGATTAAAGAACATCACAATGGTAAGTGCATAAATCCAACTGGCCCCGGGGAGGCCTTAAACGAAAATGGATTGAATTTATAGAAACACAAATAAAGGACCATGAGTCGTACAGCTTAATATTGAAGAAACAATATGCCTAAGCTTTAGAATCACCCCTAGAGTTAAAAAATGGTAAAATGCTAGCTGCTTATTCGGCCACAACAAGTCAGCCCATAACAAAAAATAAAAAATAAAAACACACTGAAAACCCATGCTACAAGGCATGTCGATCAGAACACATACAGAAGCACACAAAAGGAATGAAAAAGACACAATTTTTAGTTCATAAAAGCAGACTACATGTTAGCAGCTTATTCAAGTTTTCTCACAGAATCCCCAATTGCTAATAGAGGAAAGAACCACTGCATAATTTAAAATTCATCACACATACTGTTGGTGTAATACCCCGAAATTTGGGATTTGAGGCTTGGGAATAAGCCTAAATTAAGTGGACTGTTAAGCCCCAATTTAGCAGGAGCTCAAATTTATCCCCTAATGATTCTAATATCTTTGGGGTATTAAGAAAGTAAAATGGTGAATTTTGGAGAATATAATTATGTTTTCGATAAAATCGCCTATGAGGCAGTGAGCTTATCATAAGGTTTTGGAAGACTAAGTGATAAGAAAAAATTATGAGATTTTACAGGATGAACGTAGACATCCTAAGCTTTAATTTGATAGGTCATATGAATCAATTAGAGCTATACACAAAAAGATATGAATTTTTGAAGTCAGCACAGATAAACTGTGAAATTTCTGGAACAATATGCAAAGATTGAAATTCTGGGAATTTTGTGATTCCATAAAGTAAAAGTCTATATTTTTCCTTGAAAATAGACTCAATAATAGTTCTATAGGCTTTGGAATCACTTCAATTCGATTTTTCTATAATTAGTTATGATTTTTCAAAGTTTGGGCAGAAATCTGCCAGAATTTTGCAAAAATCCGAAAATTGGGAAAATTAATTAATTAAATTAGATATATCATTATAATCATCCTCCTCCTTCTTCAGCTCATTTCTGACGTGAACTTGCTGAACATAGAGAGAGGAAGTGTGAAATTTTAGAGAGAGAAAAGGGGAGGAAAAAGCTTACAAAGGTAAGTGATTTCTTCGGTAAATCGGTTCCTAATGTGTATAACTCCACTCCTAAGCTATTCTTCTATGTGATTCAAGGGTTGGAAGCTCAAATTTGGTGTTCAAGAGAGCTAGGGTTTCATCCATAAGAAGAAAAGTTAGTGGGAGCTTGAGGTAACTTCCAAACCTTCGTATATTGACTATTCTAGCTGCTGTGGGCAATTTAATCGGTGAAATTTCGCCGGATTGCCATTGGTTGTAAAAATGGAAAATGGGTTTTCCTAGGGGTTATGCTGCCCAAATTGATACTAAATGGTAGTTGTAACCTAATGGAATAGTCAATAAAGTGGTTAGGAGTAGAAAGGAACGTGTTTACGGAGCCGAAACCGAAAAACCCCAATTTTCCCCTTAAAACCTATATATTTCGGTCAGCATTGTAAATGGGTCTTAGAGTTGGATTTTCAATGATTTGATGATTCCATTGGATTCAAGAGGGAAAATTAGGTGGGGTTACAGTTGGACACTTTTTCGGAAAAGGCTGAAAAAGCATAATTACGAAAACGCCCCTGAAACCCTTAAAGTGGGGCTGTCAAGGGTAATTTTGTAATTGACATTGAATTTGATAATTCTGAGTTCGGAAATGGATTCCTTGGGCGAAAATATGCTAGAATAGCCCATGTCAAAATTTCAAGAAAAGTACAGCCGGACCGGGTATGGCGGGGCCGGCCGGGTCCCCGGGGGTATTTTAGTAAATTTTCAATATAGCCTCATATAACCCCCAGAAACACTATGGAAGTGTCTAAATGGTATATTTGACATTGTAGGATCGAATGTAAAGCCCTGAGTTGCTGGCACGCAAATCGAGGAGAAAAGACTGGAGGTAGGGGACTTACCTTACTTGCATGTATTCGATATCTTTGATTGTGTAGTGATGTATGTGATTGCTTTACTTGATTGTGTAGAGCATATTTGAATAAATGAAGCTCTGTTTCTGTTTTCGCTGTGGCCATAGTCTTGTTGTATGAAACATTGAGCATGCTGAAATGTCATTATGGAGCATACATCTAGATAAAGCTAACATGTCATACACATAGCATCAATCATGCATGCATTATGGTATCTGTTTCCTACTGAGATTCTCTCGAATCTCACCCTCCCCTACCAACAATTTAGACAGGAGACGACAGAAGATATGCTGAGAACAATGCAGAGAACCATATGAGGGGATTGCAATGGTGGAACGAAGATGAGAAGATGTCTCCGTTTTATTGGGATGAGTTTAGATACCCTAGTAGCCTTGTGCGGCTACATTATTTGAATTTATCAGGTACGAACCCCTATGGGGAATTTATGTAATCATGCACATATTATCAGTATAGTTATGCTATTCCTGTGTTGCCTACTGAACCGCATATCGTTTTCCGCGAATACTCTGATAAATGTGAAATTAAAATAAGGGCGTGACAGTTGGTGTAACCCCCTGCCTTAATTAGCGTAATTATGATTCGACAACGCATAGTTAAGATGGTTTAGAGACCATCGGATAATTTAAATTCTTTTCAACTTCCTACTTTATCGTAGGGTTTTCGCAAAATCCTTCAAAACTTTTTCCCATCCTGATCTCAATTTTGAATTTCGAATATAATTATCTGTGCAGTTAAATTTACATTCGTACATATCAGAATGTACAACCAAATCCTCGACAACTCCCGGGTTTGTACATATATAAACTAAGGGTTCATAAGTCCCAACTAGGGGATTACATGACCAAAATCAAACGTAATATTTGTATCTTAAAATATACAGTAATCCCGGGTCCAAAAATGGATAACCAAGATCCCAAGGTCAAATGTTCCCCCCCAAAGGGTCCTAACCGCTCCTGGTTACTCACTTTTCCTTGGAGCCACTTGCCCTGTCTGAAATGTTAGTTAATGGAAAGAGTGAGATTCAAAAGAATCCCAGTAGTAACAATCATTCATACCACACATAATCACATAGCATGCAAGTAAATCATCACACAATAGCAGCAGCACAAATCACACTCCACCCTCATCCCCTTTTACTGTCGGGAAGGCACACAGTCCTAACCCGAACTGTTGTTAGCGACTCAGGGACTATTGGTGTGGCAGTGCATACAAATAGCCTTACGGCCCACATAATCACAAATATCACACCCCATCCTCATCCACTTTTATCACCAGGAAGGTACGCAGCCCTTACCTAAACCGTTGTTAGCGACTCAGGGACTATTGGCATGGCGGTGCTTACACATTTACACAAGCATTACAACATTCAAATCCATCACAAAATAATGAAATAACATACATACAATGTATCAAATATGGTATAAAAGAAAGAGTCACTACCTTGTTCCTTCCTGACGTTTGCTGGCACAGTAGGCTCATGAGGGCGGCAAATGTCAAATCCTATCAACCAAAATCAAGAGCGGCGGGTTAATTCCTTACCCCAATTCACACTTTCAAGACACTTAAGGTGGTTTCTAAATGCTTAAATCTAAGTCTAAAAGGTTGGGGAAAGTTTGCCCAAAAGACCTTCTCCAGAAGTTTAAAATGCAGATTTTCAATGGTTGGCCGCGGCCAGCCCAACTGTGGGCCGCAGCCAACGGATGCACAAAAAGATTTGGGCTATGGCCAGCCACCTTGGGCCGCGGCCAGAGTCAGGTCATAAAGTCTTGGGCCACGGCCAGCCCCTCACGGGCCGCGGCCAACACATGGCCAGAAGGTTTTGGGTTGCGGCCAGCCTTATGGGCCACGGCCAAACTGTAGCACTGACTCCTGGCTGATTTCAAACACTTATAACTTTGTACATAGAACTCAGAAGGACTTAAACTTTATATGGATGGAAAGTTAGCAATGTGTACTACAATCCTGGAAAGTTTCATAATATTTAGACATCATTTGCTAGGTCAAAATGTCATGCAAAGTCAGGTCCCTGCACAGCATTCTGAACTTGGCAAATTTCCAGACTTAACCAAATTTCCCAGATTTTGCCAATTGGCTTCCAATGGTTCCTAATTTCAAACCAAATACCATTCTCACACAATTTGGCTCAAGGAACACATTGGAGCCATAAAAAATGACCATATTCATTGTCCATTGGCATGTTTTACCACAATCATAACATGTCACCACAACATCCCCAAACAACACACACATTGCAATCCATTCCAAACCAAAATTCCAAGCCAATTCCAAATGCACAAAGACACTCTATGACACCAATTTCCACACTAAACACTAACCAAGTCATGCTTTTATAAATTCACTAAAAATCAGGGCAAAATTGCAAATTCCTAAGACTTAACCAATGGTCACAAGTTTTAGGTCAAAGTGTAGCAAATTCTTACCTCACCTTTTTCCCAAAGCCACTTCTTCAACTTCTCCACTTTCAAATTTCCACAAATCCTCAAACACCACTATCCAAAAATCTGAAACCATAAGAATAAAGCCCTCAACCTCATGATCAATATCAATGAAGATGAGTTAAACACTTAAGGTCAACTTCTTACCTAAACTTGAACCCTCTTCTTTCTCTTTCTTGCTTGATCTTGGCGACAATGGAGGAGAGTAGAGAGGTGAGAAGATTATGGAGAAATCAGATTTTGGGGGTGCAAATAGGCCCTTGGCCGACTTGAAATGGAGAAGGGAAGAGAGAGTTGCAATTGTTGACTCTTTAACCTCAATCCATGGTTCTTGTGTTGACATGTGTCAACATCTTGTTCCCCCTTCTAAGCACTCACATAAGCACATGCACACACAATCCCACTCCCTTACTTATTTAATCTCAGCCATTGATATCAATTACCAATGAGTTTCCTCCTTGGTAACTATCCAATTGGTCGGTGAATTTACCATTTTGCCCCTGGTTGTCATGACATATACTAAACCATCATCTAACACATTTGCATCTCAATTCACCTCATATACTTCAAAAGTGTTTAACTAACATTAATTACATCGCTTTGAAGTTATTAACCTTTAATTACAATTTAGGATATTACAGTTGGAATATATCTAGTCCACCCTTGGTGGATTAGGCTCCAAGTCTAACAGCATCGGGGTTAAAGTATAAATAATAGAATGTGGGTGCATGTTTGTGATGTTCCCAATCATTCTAATTTGAATGATTAAACCAATAGAATATGTCCTTATATGAGAAAGGGGTACATCGATGTGGAAGAGACATGAGGAATGCTATATATATGTGATTGTATAAGGGTTCAGGGTTACAGGGGATAATAAACACAAAATATATGTCTATCACTTCCTATAAAGATTATTCTCTTCTTTTTCTTTTGTCTATGGTGTATTTTCTGTATAACATGATTGTGATCCACACTGGTGCTCCAGTTTCGTGTGGTTACTTCAGCGAGTCAATTGGATACCAGGAACGTCCGAAATACTTACATGGTATCAGAGCCAACAAGTTTTCTTGAGGCTTGTGTAGTATATCTATCTAGTTGTTATTTAAGTTCCTTGAGGCATTTATGATATATTATTTATTTTGTTCTATTGCCTGTCTAAATTACTATGCATATCATAATTGCCTATTCTTACAGTATATATTGTTGAATGATTATTCCAGTATATATGAGTTAACTGTCAATTTCTCTGCTTTTTGTTTTTCCTATTCTGGTATATATATTGTTTGCCTCAGTTTTCTATGTTATTCAACATAGTTTTTCTGGTATATATTCCTTCATGTTCAAGTGTTTGAATATTTCTGAGTAAACCAACCATTTTTTTTATTTTGAGATATGAAAAACTTGTGTTTTTCTTGGTCTATTTGTGATAACAATATATACGTCGAACCACAAAACAAAAAGTAGATGACATAAACACTACTGTTCTTGACTGTTTTTTCGGTGTCCTTATTTATTTTATTTTCACTTTACATTTTTTCTTTCCTTTCCTTTCATGATTCTTTATGGTAATATATATTGTTGTATGAAGTGTTGGTAAACAAAAAGCATTTTTTCTGAACCCAAAAAATGGAAGTCTGAACATTCCTTGTATTAGAATAATCATTATGATGTGACGATATCACGTTTTTGGGATTGGGTCATGAGAAATCATGTGTTATTTGGCCTTAAAATTAGTCATATAGTGTAGAGGAGGAGAAAACATAGAAAAGGAACCCAAAACAATAAAGAAATGTTGCAGGAATCTACTTGTGTGAACGTATGTTTCGTGCTTAGAAACATCCAGATTGGGTCATGCAAAAACCTTAGTTTTAAGTCACGAAACTAGTCCCATATTTTAGAGAATGAAAAGACAAAGAAAATGACTCCAAAAATACTAGGAAAGGATGCCGGAAACGCCAAAAAGGAATGAAAGAGGACCCGACCCACGATCCATCTGGGTCAATTATGACTCGACCAGAGGTTGAAGAAGACAACCTCCAGCTGCAAACAGCATCGCTTTGATGGAATGAAACCTCCCTCTGCATTTTGATGCCTCCATTTTAAAAAAAATTACTAAAACGGTGCGTTTATGGATGGCAGAGAAATGGATCCAAACATGCGCCGATTTGTAGATCTAACCCGAATAAAAAAACCTTTGGTGTTGGTTCAAAAAACTTTTGGCCTAAGGTAATTAAAAAATTAGGAAAATGTCAGCTAGGTCCCAAGCTAGGAAAAAATACCACAAAAGTCCTTTTGAAAAGTGAACTGTCAGAAAAGTCCCTAGGGACTTTTCTGACATGAATTCCCAATGACCATTTACCAAAATACCCCCCAACCAATTTAACCACTGTCATTGGTTACGTGTTATGCTATGTTTACAACATCGTAAGTCATATTAACAACATAGTCAATTACGTTTACAACATGTTATGTTATATTTAATGAGTTGTAAACGTAACTGAAGAGGTTGTAAACGCAACACAATCACGCATTTTATATACATGTTGTTAACGTAACTTACTATGTTGTTAATATGACTTACGAAGTTTTAAAAATAGCATAACATGTTGTAACCAATGACAGTGGTTAAATTGCTTGGGGGGTATTTTGATAAATGGTCATTGGGAATTCATGTCAGAAAAGTCCCTAGGGACTTTTCTGACAGTTGACTTTTCAAAGGGACTTTTGTGGTATTTTTTCCCTACCTTGGACCTAGCTGACATTTTCCCTAAAAAATTCAAGGGAAACTAGGCCGATAGAGCTAGAGCTTAAAAAAAGGAGGGGGTTTAAAATGAGATAATTCATACACATGGCAGGTGGGACACAGAGGTTTCTGTAACCACGTGGGAAATAGCACCTAATGCCGATTGGTGCTTGGAGCACCCAGAGAAGATATGTGTCAATCAAGATTCTGAAACTCAGACTGATCACTGGATTAGTTGGGATACTGGGTCAAGGGTTAGTGGGTTAGATCGGAGCTAAACCGAGGCCAAACTAGTGAGAAATTGAATATTTTAGACTTATTAATATGAAATTTTAAAGAAAAATATAAAAAAATTGATTTTAAAAAAAACATCTTGGACCAACTAGTTGGCCGGTTCCTAGTCCGGACCGACTGGTTCGATCCGGGCTTAAGAACATTGGTGTCAACCATAGAGTTCTCAGTAAGGGCGTGTGAGATGCACTTTCCATTATTGAGATTGGGCTTGTTTGGTTTTCCAACTTTTTCAGAATTTTTCATTATTCTTCCTCCTTGGGGCTCATGAGGTCTCGTTTAGGCTCTGATTAAAACCCGGTTTGTTTCTAAAAATCTCTAAATTCATGATCTACATTTTGATATATAATTTTGTTGTGTTAAAAATATGTTTGGATCCTCGTTGATTTTTTTCAGTGATATTCTAGTGATTTTTATGTATTTAAAAATTTTGAAAATATTTTTAATAATTTATTTAATTTTATGTTGATAATATAAGTCAAGAAAATTTTAAAGGCACTCTAACGAAAGATTTTAGTCTTTTTTTGAAAAACGTAAGACCTAATAATAGTGGCTTGAAACAAAACAAGTTTTTCCAGTTAAAGCTTTTAAATATTGATTTGAACATGAATTACTTAAAGGAATTGAATCTCTAAGTAATGAATGAAGTAGGGATTTGCCATATGAGTATGAAACTCTAAGTGATAGCCTAAAAGGATAATATTCTAAAGAAGATCAGGTTGAAAAGAATCTAAAGTAAGGCTATAATTCATCCTGAAATGGAATAAGAGCTGCAACTAAAAGAAAACTCAAAAGAAAATTTCTAAGAGGAATTTGAATTTCCTAAATCTTAAGAAACTAAATGCCAATATTTGAATCCAAAGAAACCTAAAGGAGGTAAAAGTAAAGCATCAGATTTTGAAAAAGCAATGTCCAATAAAGTGAGAGAAACGATGCACCTCAAGTATAGAGTGTGTAAAGGTTACAAGAAGAATCCTCTGAATTACTTGTTTATTCATGTACACTAGAGGGGTATTTATACATAAGAGGGGAGCCTTAAAATTAATGGCTCATTGTGATAATTGAATTCCTAATCATAATAATCCCTAATCCTTGATTTTTTTGTGATACTAATTGATATTTACATTAATATATTAATATTTCATAACACTCCCCCTCAAGTTGGATCATAGATGTTAATCAAGCCTAACTTGTTACAAAGATAGTCGACACGATTCCCATTTAAAGCATTAGTCAGAAGATCACCCAATTGGTCACATGACAACACATGCTATGTAGACATAAAGCTCTCCTTGTTCTTATCTCGAACAAAGTGGTAGTCAATCTAGATGTGTTTTATACGTTCATGAAACACATAATTAGAGGCTATATGTAGGGCAGCCTTATTATTACACCACAACTTCACAGGCAATGAAGTGGCAAAGCCAACCTCCTTCATTAACTAATAAATAATCCACATAATTTCCAGTACTAATTGAGCCATGGCTCTATACTCAGCTTCCACACTAGATTGAGATACCACATTTTGCTTCTTAATTTTCCAAGATACAAAATTTCCACCCATAAACACGCAATATCTTGTGGTAGATCTCCTAGTAGCCTTTCAAAATCGAATACAAATATTAGATTAAATTAAAATAATATTAGAATAAAAAAATAGAAGGAATATAGAATATATAATGTAATATATAGAAGAAAAAAATTGAATTAATTACGAATAAAATGATGAATCAAATAACAAAAAGTAGACAAAAAAATCCTTCTTTGATTTGAAATTATCAAATTCAAAATCTTTCCATTCTGAAATAAAAAGAAACCCCCGATGATCTACATCACAAAAACATTCAATCTCGGTATGCCCATGATTCATATAGAGTATACCACGATCTGGTGAATGCTTTAAGTAATGTAAGACATGCTCCGAGGCTTCCCACTGAGCAACGGTCAGTGCTGTCATTAATTGGCTAAGCATACTAACTGGAAAGGTCACATCAGGGTAAGTCACCATGAGATAGTTCAATTTCCCAATCAGTCTATGGTATCTTTCAGGATACGCAAATAGTTTAATCTTCTTAAGATTAACCTTTTTTATCACATCCTCAGGTAGCTTGTCAAACAGTCTTCTGTCATCAATGTCCAAAAAAGGAATAGGAATCATGGCAAAGTTACTATGTGATGCTCCAAGTTTCCCAATTTTTTTTTAGTAGGTCAAGAACATATTTCCTCAGTGTCAAGAGGATGCCTTTCTTGCTTGTCATAATCTTGATTCCAAGAAAGTACTTTAGCGAACCCAAATCCTTTGTTTGGAAATGAGAATTAAGAAAGGCCTTGAGTGATGATATTCCTGATATATTGCTACCTGTGATCACAATGTCATCAATATATACCACTAAAAGGATCATGACTACATTTGTCCGCTAATAAAACACAGAGTGATAGCACTTACACTACTACAAAAATCATGATTTATGACACTTATTTTGATGAATGATATGGTGCTTTGGAAGCACCGCAGCTTCTAGTGCCATTAAAGAAGCTGCGGTGCTTCCAATTTTGGAGAAGCGCCATACTAGCTATTTTTTTAGGTTAAGACAATTGCATAGTGATCTCTGGCAAACCAAAAGAACTTGAAGATGACAAATAATGACCAGAATTTCCCAGCTAGTTCAACCACAGTGACAAGTTTTGCAGAAAGCTCTATGGGTGATGAAACTATCCTTCCTGATTTTAAGAATGAATTGAACAAACACCCCATTAATTACCCAATCATTTACATTAATAAAAGAAGCAATAAATAAATTCCCCCTTCAAACAATAGTAGCATTTATTATGAGGTGAGATTTGGGAATTTAGTATATACTTAGAGAAGAGGGTACCACTGTCGCACTTATATTCTCTAGTACCACAAGCTTTGGTGTGAGCTTTCCAATTGGATTGGACTATGTATTTCTTTGAACATGAGAGACTTGGGCGACACAGTGATGACTTCCACATCTGGATCTGTATGTGCAAGTCACAATATAAAATTAAAATCCAAAGAAAAATTAAAGTTAGCGGAGAAGAAATTGAGTATGTTATGTTACAAACCTAGTGTTCTTGAGACATTTCTCTTCTTTTTCAGGAGGGGAGGAGGATGAGTTTAGGGTTAAGGTCAGGAGCAAAAGCTCCGATGGAAAAGAATAAGGAAAAAGGGTCACTAGAGAAGGCTTTTATTTTTGTTTTTGAAATACATGTAGCAGCTATGGCACTTGACCAGGAAAGTGCCATGGTTACCTAATAACTTCTATACAAGGTGTGTAAATTTTAAAAAATAACCCCTTGTATGATGCTTCCCCAGGAAAGCGCCATACAAGGTATTGGGCTGGTCAAGCGCCAAAGTCGCCACATGTATTTTTTTTAAAAAAATAGAAGTTTCCTCTAGCGCTTGTTTGAAGAAGTGCCATAAGATTAGCGCCGCTAAATCTATATTTTGTAGTAGTGTTACTATGATTTAGACCAAATTTCTTAACCATAGAGCTAAACTTGTCAAACCAAGCATAAAGGCTTTGCTTTAAACCATATAAAAACTTTTGAAGATGACATACCTTCCCATGCTCCCCTTGAGTGGTTGCTCTATGTAAACTTACTCAAGAAGGTCACTGTTTAAGACAGCATTTTTAACATCCAACTAATGAAGATCCTAACTATAAGTTGCTGCTGCCATAGAAATAAAGAGGTGAATAGAGGAAATTTTCGCCATAGGGGGGGAATTTTCTGAATAGTCTATACCATAGGTCTGAGCATATTCCTTGGCAACCAGTCAAGCTTTCAAATGTTATAGGGTGCTATCAGCTTTCATTTTAATCATAAACACTCACTTACACCCAGTAGCCTTCTTTCCAGGAGGTAAATCAATGAGAGCCCAGGTACCAGTGTTATCAAGGCTCATCATTTTTCTTCCATTGCAGCATGCAAACGGGGATGGGCCAAGGCTTAGTGGAGAGTAGTAGGAATGGTGATAGAGTTTGAGGATGCTATGAAGGAACATGATGGAGGAGACATGTGGTTATAGGAAACAAAAGAAGAAATAGGATATATGCATCTACGTTTACTTTTGCATAAGGCAATGGGCAAGTTATTAGAAGTATTAGACGTATCTGGCATTATTTCTAGTTTAGGGGTAGGTTTAGTGGCAGAAGTGGGGAGGACTTGTTCCTGATCAGAAGCCAAAGCAGGCACTGGTGTGTCATGAACATGATTGACTGACTTTCTGATAAACATGATGGAGAGGTGGTTTTAGCAGGTGCTGGAACAGATGTCATACCCCTGGAGGCTCCACCGGCACTCTATGTCTACGCCAGGGAGGTTCGACCCCGAAGGGTGGCTGGGCCCATGACTCACAAGGAATATCTTCCCCCCATGGGAATTCCTTTCGCCTCTGTGGGGTTCGAACATAGGACCTGAGGCTTAAGTACCCATTGTAACCCCCTTCCGTAATTATATCCGAAATATGCGATTAAAGTGAAATAGAGACCAATAATAATTAAAATTCAATCTCAAACCCATCTACCAGACGGGGTTTTCACAACTAACTTTTCAAAATCCAATACACCTGGTCTCACATTCACATTTTGAATACAATTACCACATGAAGATAAATCACATTACTTTGACATGTTTTACCAATAATCACAACATGTCATCACACAATCACAACACAAACACACATTGTTATTCCTTTCATTCCAAGTTCTCAAACCAATTCCAATGACACAAAAACACACTATGGCATCAATTTAACCACAATTCACTATTCAAATCATCCAATTCAAAAATCACACATATCACAATTCTCAAAACTCCACCAAAAACCACAATCAATAGATCAAAAGGAAGCAAACACTCACCTCTTCCTCTTTCCCAAACAAATTCCTTGATTCTTCATCTTTCCCAATTTCCTCAAGCCATCAAACACCTCCTTTCAAAAATCTAAAACCATAAAGATGAAGCTCTCATCAACATGATTAAGATTAGTGAAGAGGATTTAGCCATTAGAGGCCAATTAGAGCACCATACCTTGAATTTCTTCTTTCTCTTCCCACTTTGAGCTAAGTGAAAATGGAGAACAAGAGAGAGAGAGATGAATATGATGAAGAAGAGGATCAGTTTTTCGGCTCTAAAAGCCTCATTAGGATGACCAAAAAGGAAGAGAAGAGAGAGGATGAGTATTGACTAATTGACTAAGATCCAAGGGTCCAAAACTTGCCAAGTGTCAACATCTTATTCCATCTTCCATGAGCTCACATACACACACATACACTTGATTCCACCCCTTGATCTCTACACAAATCAATCTCAGCCATTGATCTTGAAGTTACCAATGAGTTTCATCTTCGATAACTGACCAATTGGTCGGTAACTTTACCGTTTTGCCCTTGATTACGATAATTCACACTAAATCACCACCAAACTCATTTTCTCATTCCTTTTCTTTCACAATACGCCCTCTCCTTTATTTTAAGTCAATTTAGAGGTTAATCCATAATTGAACTTAAATACAGGGTTTTGGCATTACTCACAACACATACGAATCACATTCGAGTGCCAAATCATATCATACTCTCCAAAAGGGTTATTTATCACTAAGCACATCCACTTTTGGAGTCATTATCCATTAATCCACATTTGGGATCTTGCTAAATCAAGGCTTAGCAATCCACTTATTTCAGGCTTATTCTCTAGCCTTGAGTCTCAAAATTCAGGGTATTACACCCATGCTTGGCGAACCCCACACCATTGAGCTAACAACAGACGCTTGAAATGGTGGTAAATGAAACTGATATACCAAGATATATTCAAGACCTTTTGCTGTGTCAGAGGATTTAGATAACATCAAAGAGTGGGAGAATTGTCAAACCCCTTAACATTTTGATATTTGCAGAGTAATAAATGAATAGTTCAAATGCTATACAGAATTAGCATAAACATACTGATACAAAGTGCTTGTTTACATTACAGGAAATCCACATAGGATTTGAAAAATATATACAGATCCCAAATTGTACAAAATAAAACTAATGATAACAAACTGCAGTTCTGATTCAGACCGGAAACCTCAATTTCCTGTATTTACGTTTATACCCCTAGAGCTGCTACGTTCTGCTGGAATATTTTAAATTTTGAGAAAAAGGTGAGATTCAAACAAATCTCAGTAGCAACATGCAATCAATCATATAAAATGTAATAAATAAATATGCTATGCACTAGATAGTATAAATCAAAATTCAACTATATATGGTATATGTGTACAATTAAGGGCCAACTCCCTTACTTGTACGGGTACCTTAGCTGGATTCTAGAAAACAGCTAGGTAATGCGCCCCCTGGCACTATATTTTTCCATAAAATATGAAATACATAAAGCATACAAACACTCACATAATGTATGAGAGATAGAGTTACTACCTTAAGTTCTTTTTCGGCTCACTATCAGTTCCTTAACGCTAACCCGGCTTGGGCAAACTGTCCAGTCCTAAAATTCCAAGTTTACTAGAATTGAGTTATTACTCATTCATGTACTACTCCAAGCTAATTTTGTTGGTTATCTTTAGCCTTAGAGTTCAAGGTAATTACATTTTTGACATTATCTTTTATTTTCGCACATTAACTAAAACTGCCAGAATTTTCATCAAATTTTGATAATTCATAACTTTATTTATAAATGTCCAATTACAGTGATTCCAAAGGCTATGCAACCCCTATTAAGTATATTTTTAAGGAAAAATATTTCATTTAACCAATTATGTGCACAAAATTCCAGTATCAACATTGTTTGCACATTGCCACCACTACATTCTAGTTTTCCAGGTCCAACTTCAATAAATTATAACTCTTAGCATACTAATCCAAATAAGACAAATTACATATCAATTTAAATTTTGATATGTCTATTTATATAATGGAAAGTTTCACATTCATTGGACACCATTTATTATCCAAAAAACACATGACAACAAGACTGCCAGCAAAAACCCTAACTGGCAGCAAGTTTCACATTTTAAGAATTTTGTTCTAATGATCCATAATTCATAACCAGGAGCTATTCCCACACAGTTTTTCATGTTGAACACAATGGAACCATAAAAAACACAAAATTTCTACTCTATTCCTTTGTTTTATAGCTGGCCAAAAGTCACCAAAGAAAAGGGAAAATTTGGTTTTCATGATTTCACTTGTTTAAACTCTTGCTTTTCACTTATAATCACATAATTAACCACTTAAACACTCATTAATCATGATTTGAGGAAATTTGGGCAGCATAACTCCTTAGGGTTTCATTATCCCAAAATTTCAAAACCAACCAAAACAAGCCAAATCAAACCAACAACAACCACAACAACAATCAACTATCTTGAATCAACAAGAAAATCAAGGTTTCTTGAAGTTACCTTGCTTTCTCTCTCTAACTCCCTTCTGGCCGTCCCTCTTTCCTCTTCTTTCCCTTGAGTTTTGTATGCTACACATGATATTCATGATAACATAGAGATTAGAGGGAGTTTTTCATGATTTTGGAGGCATAACCTTTTGAAATAACAACCTACTTACCTTGGTTTCCTCTTGAGCTCTTCTTTTGCTTTTGCTTCTTCAAAGCTCTCTCTCTCTCTCTCTCTCTCTCTCTCTATTTTCTCACAACTCCTCTAGAATAATATATTTTAATGCTAATTTACCATGTGAAAATTTACTTTTATGACTTCATCTTTTTACTTGGCCTAAATTATTTACACATGGCACATATTTTATCCAAGTAAATATTTCCCTTTATTTTCCCTATTTTACCAAAAATCAAGTGATAAAAGTGGATGATAATTACTTAAAATATCATCTCTTCCACCTCCTCAAAATATGTTATTTTATTGCAATTTCATCGTATGTTTTCCTTTGACTTTTCTTTGCTTCATATTTTATCAAACTTGATCTCTCTCCTTTCCCTCTCTACTTGACGAAATAATGGCCTTGGAAGAGGATAAATAAGCTTCTTGAAATATCATAATATCACCTCCTCAAATATTATAACATTTGCTTGCAATTGTTGACTTTTCAAACTTCACCTTTTGCTTGGCTAAAATGCTTCAACTCTTGGCATTTGTATTTCAATCATCAATTCCCTTTTTCCTCTTCTTTTTGGACGTCCATGACTATATTGAAAGGGAAAAATATTGGCTTTTGATTGTTATGTAGCCAAATGACTATTTTACCCTTACATTTTTGTATTTAATTTGGACCTTCTCCTTTTTCCTTCTTCTTGGCCAAAAATCATAATTGATTGGGTCCAAGACTTGTGTTCTTTCATTTATTATATTGGGCTTCAAGAATAGGCTTTTTGGAAGTCAAAAATTATGCTTTATGTCTTATATTGGCCCAATTTTCATGTAGCCTCTTGTAGGGGTATGTTTGTCATTCCATTTGCACCAAAATTCACCGTTTTATTCCATTAAATGTCTTAATACATACAAGGAATATTGGTGATTAAAATTAGGATATTACAAGAATAACACTAATAACCCTTTTGAACCCTAGAATACCCAAGAAAGATACACTTGACAGACTTGGGATCAAGTGTTGTAACAGTGGGATGAACATCTCAACTGAAACATTCACACCCAAATATTTTGGATCAACAGGAAACAAGGGGTTGGAAGGAAATAGAGTCGAGTACGGAGTGTTACCACTAAGAATAGGAGAAGGCATACGATTAGTAAAAAAACACGTAGTTAACACAACATCAACTCAAAAAGGTTTAGGAACTTGCATTTAAAACATCAGACCCAAGTAACTTCTAATTAGTGTCAGGATTTTTCATTCTACAAACCACTTTAGGCTAATTTATCTACACAAGAGGATTGATTAAGCATTTCATGCTGTAGCATATAATTTTGAAATTAGGTAGAGAAATATTCTTTAGCGTTATCACTCCTTAAGATTTTGACAGATACACCAAGTTGAGTTTGAATTTCAGTACAAAAATTGCAAAAGTGAGAGAATAATTTAGAACGATTTTTCATTAAATAAAGTAATGTAGTACGAGAAAAGGCATCAATAAAAGTGAAAAAAAAAACTTAAAACCACTTTTGAACTCGACATGACACGAATTCCAAACATCATAATAAACTAAATCAAAGGGTGAACATGGTGATATTTAGGAAATTGACACAACTTACACTCCAAAGATGACACATGATGAAACTAAGGATGCATCCTCTTTACAGAGGATAAAGACACATGACCTGGGTGACAATGAACTTCAAAAAAAGACAAACCACTAGAACAAGCAATTGAATGCAATACTTGATCATCAAGAAAGTAATGGCTGCCAAATTCATATCCCTTGCCAATAATCCACTTCTTCATAAGATCCTAAATCAAACAATGGTCAGAAAAAAGTGAGATGAAACAATTAAATTATTGAGTAAGCATGATAGTAGATAGAAGGTTAAAGGCAAGGTCAAGAACATTACATACATAAGACAAGGAAACAGACGAGGTAGGTTTAACAGTACCAGATCCAAGAATATGAGAGTAAGAACCATTGTTAATTGTTATCAAAGAGGGGTTGGCATAAGGTGAGTACATTGAGAACAACTATGGTTACCTGTCATATGATTGGTGGCACTAGAATTGATGATCCACTTTAAGGAAGAAGTGGCAAGACAGTTACCTGTAGCAAGAGCACTTGATGTAGATAGAGCATAACCATTATCAGAACTATCAGAGGACTGTGCCATATGAGCAGAACCATTACATTATAGCTTATTTTGCAACTTGTGATAGTAGCGTTTGTTATGACTTGGTTCCTTACAATCCTGTAACATCCCAAAATTTAGTAAATCGGGATTGGACTAGAGGAAAGTTAAATATGGTATAAATCCTGACTTGGGTCCAAATAGGAGAGGGAGTGGCATTTTAGAAGGAAGGGAATTAAATATAAGACCTAATGGAAATTTAATTATTGTTGCCATAAGCAAGGGCAAAAATGACATTTAGAATTTGATCTAAATGATAGATTTTGGAAACAAAAATGAAGGGTCAAGATTTTCCCTTAAAAAAGTAAAGGTAATAATGATGAAGGTAATTAAAGTAATTACTTATCTTTTCCTCTTATTTGGACATATGGCACATGTATACATAAGCAAGACCAAGTCAACACATTTCCTCCTCCTTGATGCTATTAAATTAGTCCAAGACCAAAAGAAAAGTGAGAGAGAGTTGAATTAATATCCAATTCCTCACCTTGTATTCAAAGGGGGGACGGTCAAGGCAAAAAGAGAAAGTAGAGGAGAGAGATAATTCAAGCAATACAATCCCTTCTCTCTTATCCAAAAAGGATGGAAAAGGCATGAATAAAGATAGAGCAAATATTTAATTAACCTTCTTCCTCACCTCTTGCTCGTTAAAGTCGGCTAAGACAAGAGAAAGGAAAGAAAAGAGTTGGTAAAAAATTTGACTTAATTTATCTTTTGACATTTAGCCACTCATATAGCCATACACCTGCGCGTGCACACACACATACACACATGCATCTAAATAATCACTATCACTCCCTCATTCTCATTCATTTAAATTGGTCAAGAAGAGAAAATAAGAAGAAAAAGAAAAAGGAGGGAAGGGAAGTGTTCTTGAGGAAAGACAAAGTGTTCTTGCCTGATTCAAGCCCGGATCGGCATTTCTGACCGATCGAGCCTTCAAGAATCTTCTTTTATTCGTTGAGGGATATGATTCTATGGTTTTGGATTCTCGATTAGAAGAGTTTTGTGCTATCTCTAAGGTAGAGGTGCTGCCAAAATCAAGAACGAACTATGGCATCGGATAGAGGAAAGCATAGGCTTTGATTTGAGCATAATATCTTAAGATTTTCTTAAGTTTTCTTGAGGTTGTTATGATGTTAAGATTTTGGCCAGACCAAGGACATTAGGAAGCAGTATGATTTTGATCATTTTGAGGTGTCCAATAAGTTTAGAACAAAAAACTATATAAGATAAAGGTGTGGAACCGATTTCAGGAACCACCTTAATTGGAGTTACCTATATTTAGATATGAATTTCCAAAGTTTCATGATGAATGCTGGAAATTCAGTTTTGAGGAATTGTGACTAGGACAACCTAAGATAGGGATACTTTAGACATAATTGCACAAGAATATTAAAGATAACCAATAAAAGAAGATAAAGGACAAGAATTACGAATGGGTCAAGAATAACATAACATTTATTTTGTTAATAGAGTTGGAATAAGTAATGACCCTTCGTGAATTCTACAATATAGGCTTTGATAATTGCCTGAGCTCGAAGAAGAAACTTGTTGGGAAAGGTAATCTGTAGGAAGGGCAAATAAGTGGTAACTCTTTCTCTCATATCATATGTACTGCTTGCACTTATGCTTTATTTACCATCAATTATGTTTGTTTCATAAGCATTCATACTAAGTATACCGGGAAGTGACTCGAAGAGGCTATAAGGCCTGAATGTACCTAACAATGTCCCAAAAAGGTTGTAAAATTTAAGTATACCAAGTGCTATGGTAAAATGTTTTTTGAATGTGGTGTTGAATGAAAATATGTTGAATGTCATTTATTATAAATGTTTCATATGTGATGGTTGTTTACAATGCTCTATGTTTACATGCCATATGATTGATAAATATTCCGACTGAGATTCTCGCAAATCTCACCCTTTCCTTGAAATGACAAACAGCTAAAGTGAGCAGCTCTAGGGGTAAGGAAGTGGTAAGGGCTGATTAGTAAGAAGGTGGAAAAGTAAGGATTAGATCTCTGTTGGTTATTTATATATTTATACTGTTTACTTATGCTTAGGATTTTTGGTAGCCTCATACGGCTACAAATGATGTATATGTATAACCAAGCTGAAGATAGTAAATGTAGTAGTAGTAGAATAGTTTACATAGCGAGATGGTATCTACCTCCAGCATGGGCACTAAATTAAGACTGGGCAATTGTATGTTAAAAGCTCATAGACTAATCATCAATATACTATTAATGAGAAGTACTCTGATAATGATCAACGAATTTAAGGTATGATGAGTCATAATGAATTTACGAACCACTATTAGAACACTTCTAAAAATTTTAAATTTTTCAGAAAAACCAATTCAATTACAGGTTTAAACCTTGTGTTGAAGGTGAGATTTTAAATTATTCTCAAAAGTATATTTCTTCCCAGGACAGAAACCTGGCTTAGTGGTCCAAACTCATTGCGTTAAAAGCTTATCTAATGAATATGGAATAAAGGTATTACAAATTGCATGAACACCAGCACCAACACAAGCACCAAGAGTCTGATTATCGCTCCCTTGTCTCAGAAGACTTTGGTTCTGGTTATTAGTAGAAACAAGAGTTGGGATACCATTTCCTTGTATAAAAAAGTTGTTGTTTTTGTTATCAGTAGGGCCACAGCCAGCTAAAGCACTAGCATTAAAGTTGGAAGTCTGTTGAGATAGACTATCTACACGTAACATGTAACCCCCTCACCGTAATTACATCCGGTTTATGAAATTAAAGTGAAATAGAGACCAATAAGACAAAATCAACATTTATAATCCCTCACCTTCAAGATGGGGTGTTCAGAAAACAGTTCAAAATATGTTCAGCCTAGTCTTACATTCACTCTTCGAATATAATTACTTGAGAAATCAAATCACATTGATAAATATCAGAGTGCACAACTAAAATCCCGGCATACCCCGGGTTACATGTGTATATAAAATGGGTGTTTCCCAAAATAAGGGATTACATATCCAAAAATAATATTTACAACCCAAAATATATACAGTAATCCCAAATCCAAAATAGATAACCAACAACCAAATAAAATGTCTCCAAGAGATCCTAACCGCTCTGGGTTGTCCGCTTCCCTTTTGAGCCACTTGCTCTGTCTAAAACGTTAGTCATTGGAAAGAATGAGATTTTATAAAGAATCCCAGTAGTAACAAATCACTCATACAATGTATAAACATATAGCATATATGAGCATGTTTAGTAGCATCTCAATGATTCATGCCACGAACAATAGCACTCATGGCTGTAATCACAATGCGACAGCTTTCACTGTAATCTCAATGCCCGCTTTCGCAGTAAACACTATGCCAGCTTTCGCTGTAATCACTATGCCCGCTTTCACGGTAAATACTATGCAGCAGCATCACAAGGCACAAAGCATCACAAAGCTCCACAAGGTGTCACAAGGCATCACAAAGCAACAGCAACAACACAATGCATGACAACATACATACAATACATTTATAGAAAGTATAAGAGAAGAGTCACTACCTTGTTCTTTCTTGACGTTCCTCGGCACAGTGAGCTCACGAGTTTGACAAATGTCAAATCCTATAACCAAATTAAGGACAACCGATCAATCTCTTTTCCAAGTACATATTTCCATAATACTCTAAGTTGGTTATTATTTAAACTCTTTAGGATGACCATTAGAGGCCTAAACACATGCTAAAAGGGTTGGGAGAAACTACCCTGAAGACCCCCTTTTCGGAAGCAGAACACTGATTTTTGGCTTACTTACTCGATTGAAGATGACCTCACTCGAGTGAGAATGGTTCTCACTCATGAGTGTTTGACAGTGAGCAATAACCCTGACCAGAAAGTGCTCACAACACTCGAGCATGGGGTTTTGCACTCGAGTGATGACTCTAAATTCACTTGAGTCCCCAAAAGTCAAACACAGGAAGTGCTTACCCGAGAGCACAGACAACTTTAGAGGAGAAATCTTACTCGAGCACAACCCTTGGCACTCAGGTGAGAAGACTACACTTGCGAGTGTCAGAACATACTCTTGAAGATTGGCCTGCGAGTGCATACCCGAGACCCAGCCCTAAATATGAACTCACACCTTCACTTGAGTGAACCCATGCTTACTCGAGTGATCAATAATATCACTCGCGGGTTAAGAAGTGCACTCAAGCTTCCTTCATGAAAACTCAGGAAAAATATGAAGGAAAAAGGAAAGATCAGGCTGATACACTCGAGTGAGACCCTCCTCACTCGAGTGATGCTCATCAGATTGCTAGATCGCAGCAACTGACAGAAATTCCCAGATTTACCAAAACCGATCCCAATGGTTCCCAAACTTAACACAAAGCTCATTCCCACTTAAAATTGCATACGGAACCCATTGGTAACCTCCAAAACACTCAAAACCCATCCTAACAACAATTCATACTCTTGGGTCTCTATAACACACACAATACCCAAATTCCTTCAACTCACTTCCAAGATTCAAAATCACATCCAACACTTAAAATAACTTCACAATGAACCAATTCCAACATCATTCATCATGTAATTCATGCATTTGGCATAAAACCAGGGCAAATTCCATAATTCATCACACTCAACCAAAAATCACAATAAATATACCAAAATAATCCAAATGCTAACTTCTTTAATTTGCCAAAGCCAAAACCTTGATTTTCCAACTTCCAAACTTGCTCTAACACCCAAACTACCACCTTTCAAAATTTTGAAACCATCAAGATGAAGCTCTAACACTATGAACAAGTTTAATGAAGAGTATTTGAGCATAGGAGAACCATTACTCACCTAAAGAGCAAGCTTTCTCTTTCTCTTGCCTTCTCAAAGTCGCCAAAAATAGAGGATAGAGAGAGATGATGAAGATGATGATGATGAGTGCAGAATTTTCCCCCTTCCCAAAGCTCAAAACCGAATGGGAGAGAGAAGAGAAAGAAAAGTGAGTGTTGAATTATGGCATGATCCATTGGTCCACAAAATGACACTTGGCATAATCTTGCTTACTCTCTCCATGAGCTCACATAATCTCAAAGCACATGATTCTGACCCATTGACAATACATCTCAACCATTGATCTTTAATCACCAATGAGTTTCCCCTTTGGTAACTGACTACTTGGTCAGTAAATTTCCAATTTTTACCATTTTGCCCCTGGTTTTTACTATGCTTATTAAATAATCACCAAGTACATTTATATTAAATTTGCATCACATTTCTCTAAAAGTTTTTAATTACACTAATTACAATCAATTTCGAAGTCATTAGCCCTTAATCTCAAATTGGTTCATAACAATTCTCCCCCCGTAAAATAAATTTCGCCCTCAAAATTTGTCAAACTACTTGAGCCATAAACTCTGGATATCGTCTTCGCATATCCTCTTCCGCTTCTCATGTTGCTTCTCTTTAGGTCATTCCCCTCCAGATCACTTCACATAAGGAATACTTCAGTGTCTGAGCCGTCATTCTTCTCGATCAATAATCTGCTCTGGCTCTACCGCATATGTGAAATTGTCTTGCAATTCAATTTCCTCATACTCAATGATGTGAGATGGATCCGGTTGGTACTTCTTCATTTGGGAAACGTGAAACATATCATGGAGTCTGCTCAAGTTCGGGGGTAGGGCTACTCGATACGCGACAAGTTCGATTCTTACAAGAATCTCAAAAGGACCTATATACCTTGGGCCCAGCTTCATTCTCTTAATAGCTCTCCCAATGCCGGTAACTGGTGATATCCTCAGAAACAAATGATCACCAACCTCAAATTCTAGAGGCCTTCTCCTTTTGTCTACATAACTTTTCTGGCGACTCTGCGTTGCAAGAAGGTTCTTACGAATAATTCGAATATGTGCTGAGGTTTGATCAACAAGCTCCAGCCCATAAAGCTTCCTCTCAAACAATTCATTCCAGCATAATGGTGATTGGCTCTTTCTTCCATACAATGCTTCATACGGCGCCATCTGGATGCTCGCATGATAGCTATTGTTGTTGGAGAACTCCGCAAGTGGAAGAAAACGATCCCAACCCCCTTTAAAGTCAAGGACACAAGCTTGCAACATATCCTCTGAGGTCTGAATAGTCCTCTTTGACTGTCCGTCCGTCTGAGGATGGTAGGCCGTACTGAATCTCAACTGAGTACCCAGTACCTCATGCAATGCCCTCCAAAATCTAGAGGTGAAACGAGGATCACGATTGGAAATGATATTCTTCGGTATGCCATGGAGTTTCACAATCTCCCGAATATAAATCTTTTCTAGCTTGTCCGGAGAATGACTAGCATTGATCGGTAGGAAATGTGCCGATTTCGTCAACCGATCCACAATTACCCAGATAGCATCATAATTTTTGACTCTAGGCAATCCCACAACAAGGTCCATGGTCACACTTTTCTATTTCCATTATGGAATCTAAGGACTTTGCAGCAAACCAGGCGGTCTCTGGTGCTCGATCTTTACCCTCTGGCAGGTAAGACACCGCGCCACATATTTCATCACATCACTCTTCAATCCCTGCCACCAATACACAGACTTCAAATTATGATACATCTTGGTCATATTAGGATGAAGAGTGTACCGGCTCTTATGTGCCTCATCCAAGATTTTCTGTCTTAACTCCGCCTTAAGTGGAACACAAGTTCTCTTCTGAAAATGAACTAGTCTACTGGGCGATAAATCATAGCCCTAAGTTTCTCCTCGTTTGATTCTAGCTAGATTGCGTTGTATCCAGCCATCTTTCCTTTGAGCCTTTTCTATCTCAGCTCTCAAGTCACTTTCCCTTTGGGAAACAGTATAGTTGGCACAGATGATTTGGTTTGACAGATTCAAATCACGAAAATCAGCAATCAATTTCCCCTCTTGTAACATCAAAGCTGCCACAAGCACCATCTTTCAGATGGGGTGTTCAAAAAATAGTTCAAAATATATTCAGCTTGGTCTCACATTCACGCTTCGAATATAATTACTTGAGAAATCAAATCACATTGATAAATATCAGAGTGCACAACTAAAATCCCAGCATACCCCGGGTTACATGTATATATAAAATGGGTGTACAGTTTTCCAAAATAGGGGATTACATATCCAAAAATAATATTTACAACCCAAAATATATACAGTAATCCCAAATCCAAAATAGATAACCAACAACTAAATAAAATGTCTCTAAGAGATCCTAACCGCTCTGGGTTGTCCGCTTCCCTTTTGAGCCACTTGCCCTATCTGAAATGTTAGTCATTGGAAAGAATGAGATTCAAGAGAATCCCAGTAGTAATAAATCACTTATATAATGTATAAACACATAGCATATATGAGCATGTTCAGCAGCATATATGGCCTGTATCACTCACGAATCAGAAAGTGCACTCGCGCTTTTGGCATAGAAGTGCAAAATGAATTGAAAGAAATTAGGCCAAAATATGCACAACACTCGAGTGAGGCTTATCAGATTGCCAGATCGCAGCAAAAGATAGAAATTCCCATATTTGCCAAAATTGATCCCAATGGTTCCCAAACTTAACACAAAGCTCATTCCCACTTAAAATCCCATAAGGAACCCATTGGTAACCTCCAAAACACTCAAAAACCCATCCTAACAACAATTCATACTCTTGGGTCTCTATAACACACACAATACCCAAATTCATTCAAGCCACTTCCAAAATTCAGAACCATATCCAACACTCAAATAACTTTACACTAAACCAGTTCCAACATCATTCATTATGTAATTCATGCATTCAAAAATTGGCATAAAACCAGGGCAAATTCCAAGATTTACAAAAATTAACTAAAAATCACAATAATTGTGCCAAAATGTCACAAATACTCACCTCTTCAACTTGCTAAACCAAAACCTTGATTTCTTCAACTTCCAAATCTGCTCCAACACTCAACTACCAACTTTCAAAATTCTGAAATCATCAAGATGAAGCTCTTAACAATATGAACAAGATTAATGAAGAGTGTTTGGGCATATGAGGACCATTACCTACCCAAAATTCAAGCTTTCCTTTTTTCATTCCTTGATTCAAGTTGCTGAAAATGGAGAAGGAGGAGAGAGACACGATGAGATGATAATGATAAAGAAGATCACTTCCCTTCCCTATGCTCACCACTTACCGATTTGAGAGAGAGAAGAGAGAGAGATGAGTTTACAATAAATCTCCCATGGTCCACATTAAGCCACTTGTCACCATCTTGCTCACTCTTCCATGAGCTCACATAGACGCAAAGTATACAATTTTGACCCATAGACAATAAATCTCAACCATTGATCTTTAATCACCAATGAGTTTCCTCTTTGGTAACTAACCAATTGGTCGGTAAATTTCCAATTTTACTATTTTGCCCCTGGCATCACTATGCTTAATAAATTATCACCAAGTACATTTATATTAAATTTATATCACATTTCTCCAAAAGTGTTTAATTACACTAATTACAAGTAATTACGAAGTCATTAACCCTTAATCTCAAATTGGGTCATTACATTCAAGTGTTAATTCCCGAGGGTGCCAAGTGCTCTTCTTTTCCTAGGGTGCCAGGTGCTCTTCTTGAAATTTGTCCTCCTCCCTCTCTCTCATGCTTGGTCTACTTCAAGGGTTAGGCGAGAGGAAGTCAGATGATTTTCCCTAGCTTTCATGTATAACGTCAAGGGAGGATGGACATATTGCTCAACTAGAGACCAATGAGTTGTCCCAGCTAATTGTCATGTGATTCATGAGGTAGCTGGGTGGCATCTTCTCATTAAGCCAACCTAAAAGGGAAAAACTGAAGGGGCTTAGCTGGCAACATCTCACGACTCCAACCCAAAAGAGAAGTTAGGCATAAAGCGGCTTTAATAAAGCTACTTTAATAAAGCTATTTTTTGCGGTGTATACTTGAGACGTCACCATATGTATCTATGGGTATAGAATGGCGCCAATTATATGTGTGGGCCATAAGATGGTGCTACATAGGGCTTGTGCCTCAAGGAGCTACCAAGTGTGAGCCAGTGTGTCTTGAAAAAAAGTATCTGTGTATATGTTAATAAATAGTGCCAAATGTATCTAACGCTTATAAAGATGGAACCAAGTATACATGGCACTAGTAAATTTCTTTTGACTACTTATACATACAAGGCAACATTGATTACAAAAATTTAGTATGTTACAATTCTCTCCTGTACAACAAATTTCGTCCTTGAAATTTGTTACATGACTTACAACATAAATTCTAGATATTGTCTCTTCAGGTTTTCCTCTTCTTCCTAGGTTGTTTCCTTTGGAGATAACCCCTTCCAGACCACTTTTACAAATGGTATGCTTCTGTGTCTGAGCCTTCTTTCCTATAGATCAATCACTCACTCTGGCTTGACTTCATAGGTAAGATCATCTTGCACACCAATATCCTCATATTCAATAACATGTTTTGGGTCTGGTTGATACTTCTTTAGTTGTGAGACATGGAAGATATCATGTAATTTGCTCAAATTCGGGTGTAAACCTATTTGATATGCCATTGGTTTGATTCTCAATAATACTTCAAAAGGACCAAATATCTAGGGCTCAACTTCTTTGTTTTTAACGTCCTATCAACACCTATGACAGGTAAAAATTTCAAAAATATATGGTCATCGACTTCAAATTCTAGAGGTCTCCTTCTCTTGTTGGCAAAACTCTTCTATCTGCTCTGTGCTGAAAGAAGTATATTCTTGATAATCTTTATCTACTCTATGGTTTGATCAACTAGATCTGGCCCATACAATTTTCTTTCTAACAATTCTGTCCAACAAAGGGGTGAATGACACTTCCTTCCATATAATGCTTCATATGGAGCCATTTGAAAGCTTGCATGATACCTATTGTTGCAAGCAAATTCAACAAGTGGAGGGAAATGATCACAGCTTCCTTTGAAGTCCAACACACATGCTCTCAGCATATTTTCTAGCATCTGTATAGTTCTTTCTATTTGTCCATCCATTTAAGGATGTTAGGCTGTACTGACCTTCAGTTTAGTACCCAGAGCTTCATGTAAAGATTTCCAAAATCTTAAAGTGAAACAAGGATCTCTATAGAAAATAATACTTTTTGGCATACCGTAGAGTCTGACTATCTCCCTTATGTATATCTCTGTTAGTTTGTCAGGAGTGTAGTTGGCGACGATTGGTATAAAATGAGCCAATTTTGTAAATCAATCAAAATTACCCAAATTGCATCATAGTTCCTGGTTTTGGGTAATCCTATAAACAAATATATAGTGATGCTCTCCCATTTCCACTCAAGAATCTCAGGGCTTTGCAGAAGTCCTGGTGGTCGTTGATGCTCAACCTTTACTATTTGACAAGTGAGGTAGTGTGCAACGTATTTGGTTATGTTGCCTTTCATTCCTGGCCACCAGTACATAGACTTCAAACCATGGTATATTTTGATCGCTCTTGAGTGAAGAGTGTATTTACTCTTATGTGCTTCATCTAAGATTTTCTGTCTCAGATCAGCCTTTAGTAGATCACATATTCTCTTCTTATATTTGGCTAATCCACTTGGTGAAAGATCATAGTCATGAGTTTCTCCTCATTCAATCATATTCCTGATGGACCTTGTGTAGCCCCTGCCTTTTAAACAGTAATTATGATTCAAAAATATGTAATTAAGAAGAATTAGAGACCAATGATTAAACAAGGCTTATTTCCATTCCACCCCTTCGGTAGGATTTTCACAATTCTTTTCAGAGTCACATTTAAACTTGGTCTCAGATTTCACAATTCGAATATAATTACCTTACGCATTTAAATCACATTTATATATCAGAGTGTACAATAAAATCCCGGCAACCCCCGGGTTTCATATACAAGCTAAGGGTTTATAAATTCTCATTTAGGTACAGTAATCCCAATACCAAAATGAATAACCAACAACAAAACTCAAATTCTCCCCAAGGAGTCCTATCCACCCTTGGTCGTCTCCTTCCCCTTAGAGCCACTTGCCCTATCTAAAGGTTAGTCAAAGAAAACAATGAGATTCAAAAGAATCCTAGTAGTAACAGATCACTCATATTATACATAGTCACAAAGCATGCAATGATAATTATCACACAGCATAGTAGCACGAAACATAGTATATAAGCTGTCACATATGCACATAATCACATAAGCTCATCCCCCGTATCTCCACCGCCCTGAAGGCACGGTCCTCCCACCGTCAACACCGATGGGCCGCAGGTGAAGGTTTCACAAATAGCTTTTCAGCCATCACATATAGGGTATGTTTGTTTGAGCGATTCGATTGCTTATAAGTTGCTTTTTAATAGTGATTTACAGTATACGAAGTAAGTATGTGAGAGGAGTTGTGTCTCGATTTACGTAAAAAGCAACTTATAAGCAAATTTAAGCTCAAACTAACATGCTTATAGCCTTATGGCTTTCACATAGTCTCATCCCCCGTATCTCCACAGCCCCGAAGGCACGGTCCTCCCACCGTCAACATCGATGGGCTGTGGGTAAAGAATTCACAAATAATGATAAATCAAACATACAGTATATCACATACAGTATATGAGAAAGCGTCACTACCTTGTTCTTTCCTAGCATGCACTGGCATTGGTTACTCGCGATCAGGGCAAATATCAAAGCCTATAAACCAAAATCAAGAGCGATGGATTAATCATTATTCCAAATTCTTACTTTCATAACACTTAGAGTTCGTTATGATTTAAACTCTGTAGGTGGCTACTAGAAGCCTAGACACATGCCTAAAGGGTTGGAAGAACCACACCAAAGATCCATTTTTCAGAAGTAAAAACATTGATTTTTGATTCATTCACTCGAGTGAAGAAGACCTCACTTGAGTGATAATGAGATTTGCACTTGAGCATGGAAGCTCACCCATGCGAGTACTTGGCCGAGAGCACAAGCGGCGATAGAAAATGATCACAACACTCGAGTCCTGAACCCAATACTCGAGTGACAGCCTCACACTCATCCAAGTCCTATCGAGTGAGGCACAGGAAGTGACTACCCGAAAGTAACAGAAACCCTAGAGTGAGGAGTGCATTCGAGCACTAGCTCTGGCACTCGAGTGATAGCACAATACTTGTGAGTGCTAGCATACACTCTTGACAATTTGGCCGCAAGTGACAACCCTATGACCTTAACGTGTAGAATGCATACTCACTCGAGTGAGACGTGATGCACTTGAGTGATAACCCATATCACTCACAAGTGAGAAAATGCACCCTTACAATCTATCATGGAATTACGACTGAAAATTGAAGGAAAAAGAGAAAACAGGATACTGCACTCGAGTGACACCCCTGTGTACTCGAGTGAGGCTTATCAGAAGCCAAAACGTAAAAACTGACAGAATTTTCTAAACTTTCTACCAAAGTGTCCATTGGTTCCTAAAATTCACAAATAACCCATTCTCACATAAACTCTTATAGGGAACCCATTGGAAACACCAAAACAACCAAATTCTCATTCTAACAACAATTTTTGGTTTTGGTCATCACATTCCCATCCATTAACCAATGACACTACTTTTCCTTCCAAACTTCCAAACTAACTCCAATAACACAAAGAAACAATAAGACACCAAATCCAACATAATACACTATCCAAATTGTCCATTCCAACACCATACCAAAATCAGGGCAAAATCCACAAATCTCACAACTTAACCAACAATTACAATGAATATATCAAAATGCTTCAAATACTCACCTTTAACTCTTCCCAATATTAGATCCTTGATTCTTCAACTTTCAAATTTCTTCAAGCACTTAAACACCACTTTTCAAAAATCTACAACTATAGCAATGAAGCTCTCATCACCATGATCAACATTAATGAAGAGTGTTTGAGTATTAGAGGTCAAATGGAGCACCTACCTTGCACTTCTTTCTTTATCTCTCCTCTTTGCTTTGGGAGACAATGGCTGCTGGAGTGAGAGATGAGAAAATGATGAAGAAGATCAAATTTTCCCTTCCCCATACACACTTGGCTGACCTGGAGGGAGAGAGGAGAGAGGAAAAGAAGTTTGACAATTTGACTTGATTATGGCTCACATATGGACACTTGTCAAGATCTTGTTTCTCCTTCCATAGCACACATGAGTTCACACACACATGATTCTACTCTTTTGCTCAATGAATCTCAACCATTGACCTTTAAGTTACCAAGGAGCTTCCTCTTCAGTAACTGACCAATCGGTCGGTAACTTTACATTTTTCCCATTTTGCCCCTGATTATGGCAATTCCACTTGAATCACCACTAAGCACATTTTATCATTCCATTTCACATTCATGCGTCCTCCCCTACCCATAGGGTTCATTTTAAGCTTTATCACACAATTAAGCTTAAATGTAGGGTTTAGGCACTGATCAAAACACATTCAGATCATAATTCACATCATATTCTTCAAAAGTGTTTATTTAACAATAATTACATTCACTTTCGAAGTCATTAGCCCTCAAGCCCAAGTTGGGGCATTACACCTTGCTTGTCTATCATGTATTTGAGCTTATTCAATTTCATATCTCAAATTGAATTCTTCTTGGCTAACACCGTAGCCACTAAGCATTATTTGATTTGACAGATTTAGATCTTGGAAGTCTTCTAGCAGTTTTTGTTCATGTATCATCATGACTGCCATTTGCACCGCCTTTCGACTCAGAGCATCAGCTATGATATTTGCTTTACCTAAATGGTATTTGATCTCCAGGTTGTAATCTTTTAGGAACTCAATCCATCTTTGCTGTCTCATATTCAATTCTTTCTGATCATGTAGATATTAGAGACTCTTGAGGTCATAGTACAATTCTACGGTTGCACCGTATAAAAATGCTGCCATATTTTTAAAGCAAACACAATTGTTACAAGCTTTAAATCAGGGGTGGGACAATTCATCTCGTGAGGCTTCAGCTGTTGGGAGGCATACACTACCACTCTGCCTTACTGCATAAGAACACATCCCAATCCTTGCTTACTAGCATAATTGTAAACCATATAGGTTAAACTAGGATCTAGGATAATCAACATTAGTGTGCATGTCAACCTCTCCTTTAGCTCTATAAAGCTCCTCTCAAATTTAATATCCCACTCAAATGATTGATTCTTTCATGTTAGCTTTGTCAATGGCAAGGCGATTCAGGAGAAACTCTGAATGAATCTCCTATAATAACCAGTAAGACCCAGAAAACTGTGTATCTCTACAACAATTTCTGGCCTCTTCTAGTTCAATATTGCTTCCACTTTACTAGGATCTACCGAGACCCCTTCTTGTGAGATAACATAGCCCAAAAATTTGACTTATATAAGCCAAAACTCACATTTACTCAACTTGGCATAGAGTTAATTTTCTTTCAAAATACTCAGCACTATTCTCAAGTACTCTTCATGTTCTTCTCTGCTCTTAGAGTACACTAAAATGTCATCAATAAAGACTACTACAAGTTGATCTAGATATTATTGAAAGGTTTGATTCATGTAGTCCATAAATACAGCGGGTGTATTGGTTAGCCCAAATGACATTACTAGGAATTCATAATGCCCATATCAGGTTCTGAAAGCAGTCTTTAGTACATCCTCTACTTTCACTTGCAATTGATGATACCCTGATCTCATATCAATCTATAAGAATACACAGGAACTAGGTAACTAATCTAGAAGGTCATCAATTCTGGGAAGTGGGCATTTATTCTTGACGGTCACCTTATTTAGCTTTCTGTAGTCAATACATAGCCTCTGGCTTCCATCTTTCTTTTTAACAAACAATATTGGAGCTCCTTATGGTGAGACATTGGGTTGTATAAACCCTTTCTTTAGCAGTTCTTCAATCTGCTTTTTTAACTCAGCCATTTCATTTAGAGCCATTTTGTACGGGGCTTTTGATATAGGTCCAGCTATAGGAATGATCTCAATTGGAAACTCCACTTCCCTTTCTAGGGGTAGCCTGTTGATATCCTTAAAAAAATACTTTAGGGAATTCATTTACCACAGGTATATTCTCAAGCGTCATTTTTGCTTCTACCTATATGGAGAAAAATATGAAGTACCCTTGGCATCCCTTCTGCAAACATTTCTTAGATTGAGCTACTGAGAGAAAGTTTAGGTTAGTATCGGTATTGACATCTTTTTGTGGATTAAGATATATGATCCTCTTGTTTTTGCAGTCCAGTAGTACATTATTTTCCATTAGCTAGTCAAAGCCTAGTATAACCTCAAGTTTGTGGAGTGGCAAATAGATCAAATCTATCATAGAATCATGTCCCTCTACATTTACCACACAATTCAAAAAGCATTTGTTGTAATAGTTCAGACACCTATAGGCGTCGACACAACTAGATTATATGGTAGTTTATGAACACTCAGCCCTAAGCATTTAGCACAATCATATGCAATAAAAGAATCACTAGCACTCGAATCAAATAATGCTTACAACATGTTACCATTGAGGAAGATTGCACCTTGAATCATCTCAGGAGATTTTTGCACCTCCTCATGAGTTATTGCAAATACTCTACCTTGATTTCTAGGTCAGGGCTCTGCTAACCGTTGCTTACAGTCTCTAGTGTAATGGGTAGGCTTTTGGCAAGCATAACAAATTATCTGACTTCTAGGGTAGGGTCTACTAGCATGTGGCTTGTCGTACCAAGGGCATGGTCAGGACGCTGGGGTCCTTGGTAATTGCGATTCTCAGGCTAAGAGAACCTCCTATTATTTCCTTTAGGCGAAAACCCTTGGCCCTTCTGCTTTTGAGAAGAACTCCCATGGCTTGGTCCACCACAATTATTAGCACTTTTGTCTGAATACAGTTTCATTAGATTACTTTCTATGATTCGATGAACCTCCACAACCTGGCTGAACTCAGTAAACTATCTGGAGACTAGCTTTTCCTTCATTTTAGGCTTTAATCCCCTAATCAACATATCAGAGCTCAAACTTTCATCATCTCTGTACCTTAGGTAAGAAGAGTAATGAGATAGACAGATGAATGTGGACAGATATTCGTCGAAAGTCTCATGGCTAGCTTGCTGAATCGACAAGAATTCTGCCCATTTTTTTATCCTAACAGACCTTGGAAAATATTTCTCATTGAATTTATCTTGGAACAATTCCCAAGTAATAGGAATATTCCTAGCCTATAGGATCATTTCAGTGTTTTTCCACCATCTATCTGCATCACTCTCTAGTTTGTAAATGGCTAGTTGTGCTTTTATCTTAATAGGGCACTCCATTACCCAGAAGATCTTCTCTAATCTAACTAACCAATCCTCAGCCACTTAAGGGCCAAACCTCCCTTTAAACACTAGAGTCTGATATTGACAGAACCTCGTGATCCAGGATTGTAAGTCTTAACTTCTCTGGCTAGTCTATTTGGATTATTAAGAGGTCTTTGGTTCTGCTCTAGCTATTCATCTGGCTAATGTGGTCCTTCCTCCTGCCCTACTTCATTATTCGTTCTTTCCATATCCTTATTTTTTTTTATCCTGTACTTTCCAAAGCTCTTGTCAGAGCCCATGTATCATGGCCTGCTGCTCAGTCAGCATGCCTAATATCTGTTGCATCGGATCAAATCTCTCATCATTACCTGGTCTTACCCTTCTCCCTCCTCATGACTCTACTATCACTTCTTTTCATTATTAAGAGAAGGATTAAGGATAAATTCTCACATTTGAATATTGGCAAAATATAGTAATATATATTCACATAGTCATATTACACAGGAAGTAGCAGTTATTTACAATCTTAGTACAAGGAAAGAGTTTAACAGTATACAACCTTAATGCATATAATCTAGTATATATTAGCTCATATGATCATCAAAAGCGTGTAATTCGAAAGGACTACATTCCATGACTTCATTTTTCTTTCTTGTCTAGAAAGCAGTGTTAGGAAAGAAACATAGTGTGGTATGAATCCACACATTATTGGCCATTGGCAGCTCATATATGTCTCGATTCTAGTATAGCTATCCACCTTGTCCAAGAATACTAGGTATTAGGCCCGCATGGAAGCTTGGTCATCACTAGCCTTTTGGTGTAACTCTTTTATATATTCCCATAATATAGGGTAGGGATCAAGATCATAGTCTAATTCAATATCAAAAACTCTAGAACTAGTAGCGGAAGTTGAGCCCTATACTACTTCATCTATTCCTAGGTTCTCATTGTCACTGGTGGAGGATTCACCACTGGGACTAGGCCCCAAAGTTATTCACTGGAGCTCGAACTCTCTTCCTCAATGTAAGTATCATCCTTGCCCTACTTCTTCCTTAGAATGTAATTATGCACCTTCCCTCTGGAGGCTGATTGACTGACAGGGGTGATCTACTTCTTCAATCTTTTCTATCACCCATAGTTCCTAATTACAGTATCACCAATAGAGGATCAAAACACTATTTACATAAGCAGAGAATACTAGCATATCACCAAAACCTTAGCTCTGATACTAACAAGTGTGACTCCCCTATTCTTAACGTGTTTTGATGAGTCTTTACACAATATATATTTGGGCTACTAGGCCAGGGTTCAATCTAAGGACAACTTCACCTTGGATTGATTGGGCTTTTCTGAAAAATTTTAAACTTTTCAAAGCAATGACTTAGTAGTTGTCAACTTAAATGTGACTCATTAGTCTTTAACCTCATTTATGACTAGTATTAGAGCTACTTCTTTGCTTGTAAAACCTGTGGATTTGTTAGCTAATGCGCCCTTGTCAGATAATTGCCCAATCTTAACTCGGTTATTGAACTAAGGGAAAATATTGATTTACTAATTACTATCACTAGTATTATGATCATATCTTTACATCCATAATACATAGAGTACCAAGGCTACAAAACCATCTTATGTCATAATGAAATCAATAGAAAGATAACTAACAGAAAACTTAGTTCCTTCGTCTCTATCCTTTTACTTATCAATGCTTACCTTGTTGCCTTTTGAGCTACTCACCTTTACTATATATTCAATATAGGAAAGATGAGATTCACGAGAATCTCAGTAGCAACTCAATCAATCATAACATCTAAATGTTCTCAAATTATGCTAGATAAACCATCATACAATTATAATCATCACATACAACATTCAGAAATCTAGATGTAGTATATCAATCACGGAACACAATACCATAGCACTTGGTAAAACAGGTCTTAAGGTCCAAGCCCTCTGCCCCATACAAGATGCACATCGGGGCTTACTACTATCACGGTCTTACAGCCTAGGGCCTCTGTCCCATGCAAACTTGCACTTCAGGTCTTACTGCCTAGAGCCTCTGCTTGACATAACTCTGAATGCGTATCTTAGGACTTACTGGTCCACCATCATAGCCATATAATTTGATGGTAAAAACATGCATGCAGAACAATACATAATGTGTGAGAGATAGAGTTACTACCTGAGTGCCTTTCTCGTGCTTTACCTTTATTAGAAACTTCTTTAGGCTCAAGCAAATGTCGAATCCCGGGAAAATATCGAATCCCAGGAAAATGTCGAATCCTTGAATTTATGAACATAGGTCATTACTTGATCCAATACCATTGGCATAATGAGAATTATGTTATTCTTGACCCATCCCAATCTTTAACCTTTACTTAACTCTGTTGGTTATCTTTAGTACTCTTGTGCTATGTCTATTGCATACCTAATCTAGGAGATAGTATATGTCTTCTTTCCTTGAGGATTGGGTATTTGGGGTAGTCACATTAGCCTCTCAAACATGTCTCTAATCCTCATGCTCTTACTAATCACAAAATATTGAAAATTCGAATATCAACCCTAATCTACCAAATTTTATTAGACAACTTTTAAAATTTAAAACTTAATTTTGAAAACCCCAAATGAGGTGGTTAAAATTCCTACATGAAGCTTTTTAAGTCCTCTGTAAGATAAAAATATTAACCATTGATAATTATAGGTACAATATTTCAGGAATCCTCGACCAACAGAACTGCCTCAGGATCCATTCTAGGTTTGATACCTAAACTTTAACAAATTATAACTTACAAACTACTCATCCAAATAATGCATTCTATACCTCATTTTCAAGTTTTAGATATCCACTATTGACTTGTAAAATATCGTAGTCATTGGACAATATTTGATCAACCAAAATCAACCCACAAGCAACCTAACTTCCTTGAAAACGAATGTGGCAGCACTAACCTTTAATAACCTTTAACTCCAATTTTAGGGTTTTCAATCCAACCCTTCGAAAATCATTTCCACAACCTATTCAAACACAATTTTGTGTGTAACATCTATTTCAAACCTTAAATTTGTCAAAATCCAATTCCTTTGCTATGAACCTTATCATGGCCAAAACTTTAGGGTTTTTGGGCTAAATTTTTTTTTTCTATTTTGATGCTCCTGAAATCATTTTCTCTCCTTTATCCCACACAATTTTTCATTGTAAATCCATTGGAAACCACAAAATAAACAAAATCACATTCCTCCTTAATGTTCTAGTCTGGTTGAAACTCAACCCTAACTCCACACAAAGTGATTTTGCAATTTAACCACAAGACTTGCCAAATTCCATTTCTATCATACTCAAACGTTATGTAACATCATATTCATGTTCACAAGATCAACAAAACCCTAAAAATTCCTAAAAATTTAGGGCAACACATTATCCTCATGAAAATTTAACCAAACTCAAGATCCTATACTGAAATTGAAGCTTATACTTACCTCTATTCGATGCTATAACCCATTTTTAATTTTGCTAGCACTTACACCTTAGAGGTAGCATAAAATCCCTCTATTCAGGAATCTAAAACCATAGAAACAATGCTCTCGATGAGAGGAACAAGATTCGTGAAGGCTTTATGGGCTAGAAACACGAATTTAAAGGTGAAAATCACTCTGGAACACACACACACACTCTCTCTCTTGTTCTTCAAGAAATCACCACCTTTTCTCTTCTTTCTATTTCTCACAATTGTTCTCTTAATTTTCTCCCTTTGCCAAAATTTTTGGGGTGGAGAAGTGTTAGGTGATTATATACTTCCCTAGGGTGCCAGGTGCTCTTCTTTTCCTAGGATGCCAAGTGCTCTTCTTGAAATTTGGCCTCTTCCCTGTCCCTCATGCTTGGCTGACTTCAAGGGTCAGGGGAAAGGAGGCCCAATAATTTTCCCTGGCTTTCATGTGTAGTGTCAGGGGAGGACGGACATGTGGCCCGACTAGAGACCGATGAGTTGTTCCGGCTAATTAGTCATGTGATTCATGAGGTAGCTAGGTGGCGTCTTCTCATTAAGCCAACCCAAAAGGAAAAAGCTGAAGGGGGCTTAGGTGGCAGGATCTCACAGCTCCAACCCAAAAGAAAAGTTAGGCATAAAGTTAATTTAATAAAGCTGCTTTAACAAAGCTACTTTAATAAAGCTACTTTTTGTGTGTACACTTGAGATGGAGCCATGTGTGTGTGTGGGCATAGAATGGCGCCAACTGTATGTCTAAGCCATTAGATGGCACCACATGGAGCTTGTCCCTCAGGGAGCTGCCAAGTGTGAGCTGGTGTGTCTTGGAAAACACCAAGTATCTGTTTATATGTTAGTAAATGGCGCCATATGTATATGAGACTCACAAAGGTGGCGCCAAGTATATATGGGCACCGATAAATTTCTTCTGACTACTTATACACACAAAGCAATATTGACTACAAAAATTCAATGTGTTACACTATTTATATATTTGGTATTGAAAGGTCTCGTATAAGAGAAGTAGTTATCAAGGCATTGGCCAAGGGTGAAGTTGAGATGTTAGCTTGGCATAGAATAGATTATGAGACCTATATAGCTTGAAAAGGGAAACAATATAGCATGAATTTCTTTACAAAATTGTATAGATGTGACTTAATTTTTCTTTCATCAAATTTCTTTGTCATTTAGACAAGTTGGTATATTCTTTGTGCTTGATTGCTTTACCATTTCTTCTAATTTAAGTATTAACTAGAATATATGTCTTGCTAGTTAAAGATGTCTAAATTGATTCTAGAAATAACATAATGAAAGGTTTTCAGTAAGAGAACTAGAGCTGATTATATAGTGCAATTATTCTATTTTGTTGCATGTGGTCTTATAAGTTTAAGGGTAAGAAACAAAGCTTGCAAATTATTACCTTTGTTGATGATTTCTCATGTTATGATTATTACTTTATTTCGCACAAGTCTGAAGATTGTTGCTTTAGACAATATGTGGATGAAGTTTGAGAATCAATTGGATAGGAAATTTAAAAACCCTACGAACTGATCAAAGTGTGAGCATCTATTTGATCAGTTTTAGTAAGCTATGCAGCAAGAAAGGTATAAATAAATAGTTAACTATCCTAGGAACTCTATCACCAAAAGGAGTTTATAAAGGCTAATAGAATGTTATTAGACATGGATAAACATATGATGGCTCATGCTAACCCACCAAATGTGAGTGGGAGAGTATTATCTAGTGTAACCCCCTGCCGTAATTAATATTCGGATTACACAATAAAGTGAAATAGAGGCCAATAAGAACAAATTTTAATATTATAAACCCATCTACCAGACGGGGTTTTCACAAACACCTTTCGAAATCATTTATAAACTTGGTCTCAGAATCACATTTCCGAATACAATTACTACGCAAAGATAAATCACATTTATACCAAATCAGAGTACACAATATAATCATTCCAGCAATTCTGGATTCCATTCATTAATCAAGCCTTATAGGGCACAATCGCCCATACAAGCCCTCATATGGGGATTACACAAATCTTACTCATATACATAATCGAATCCTCATCCACATACACATGTATAGATCCAAATACAAATATCCCAGCTAGGATGATAACCAACTACCAGAATGATAACCGAAAGAAGTCTTCATCGCCCTTAGCTGCATGCTCCATCCTCAATCTACTGCCCTGTCTGAAAGGTTAGTAGGGGAGGGTGAGATTCAAGAGAATCTCAGTAGGATAACAATATCAATATGCATGTACGATAAATGTTTAATGCATGACATGCTTGCATCACACAACTCATGATAACAAAATGACAATTTGCAAGCTCAATGCTTCGAACAATATACCTATGGCCATAGCATAAATTGAAACATAGCTTCAAATTACACATAATTATGCAAAGCTAAGACATGCATCAACACACTAACACATATATCAAATACAAGCAGAAGAGATATGTTCCCTACACTCTTTCCACGTAAGCTCCAGCACAGCTTACTCACGATCAGGCGAATATCGAACCACGTTCAGGGCGGACATCAACCCTATAACCAGAGAAAGGACATAGGGTTAATCCCTTTCTCAATTCCTCAACATACAAACACTTAATGTTGGTTATCATTTAACACCTTTAGGTGGCTAATCAAAGCCTAAACATATGCCTAAAGGCTTGGGAAACACTTGACCAAAGATCACCTTTTAAAAGTCCAAAATGCTGATTTTTGGGGGTGGGCCGCGGCCAAAAATCCACGGGCTGCGGCCCAAAACTGCCCAGAAACATTTGGGCTGCGGCCCAAAATCCACGGGCCGCGGCCCAAGAAATCCAGTTTCTTGGCTGAACTTCCAAAAATCATAACTAATTCCACAAAAATCGAAATGAGGTGATCCCAAAGCCAAATTAAAGCTATTCAAGTCCTCTACACAGGAAAAATATTGGCCTTTACTAGAAATCACTACACAAATACAGAATTCCCCAAAACTCAAGACTGTCCCAAAACAGGTTCCATTTTCGACCTCAAAGTTTGGACAGCTAGAAATCCCAGTTCCCAAAACGAAATGGCACAAATTATATGTCCATTTTGAAGCTTGGTATGTGAACTTTAAGAATGGAAAGTTTCATAATTTTCTGACTTCATTTGCCCAGTCAAAACGTCCACACAACAAGACTGCCCAGACAAAACTTCCAAAAGACAGAATTCCCAAATTTGCACAATTGGCTTCCAATGGTCCAATTTTCATATCAAACATCATTCTCACACAAAATTTCACAAGGAATCCATTGGAAATACCAAATCAACCAAATTCACATCACATTGACATGTTTTACCAATAATTATAACATGTCATCACAAAACCACAACACAATCACACATTGTCATTCTTTTCATTCCAAGTTCTCAAACCAATTCCAATGGCCAAATACCACAACATGACACCAATTGCCACTCAAACACAAGGCCATTCATGCAATTCAAAAATCACACAAAATCAGGGCAAAATTCAAAATTCACAATACTCAACCATAATTCACAAAACTTAGATCAAAAGGAAGCAAATGCTCACCTCTTCCTCTTTCCCAAACCAACTTCTTGATTCTCCATCTTTCCACTTTTGCTCAAGCAACAAAACACCTCCTCTCACAAATCTAAAACCATAGAGATGAAGCTCTCATCACTATGATTAACTTTATAGAAGGACATTAGAGCATTAGAGGACCATAAACCAACCAAAATCTCACCTCTAGTTTTCTCTTTCCTCCCCTTGTGCTTGGTGTCCATGGAGTTGAGAGAGAGAGAGGGAGTGAAGATGAAATGAAGATGATGAAGTGATGCAGATTTTGGGGCCCAAAAACGTCCAAATAGAGAGGAGAGAAAATGAGTTGAATATTTTACCAAAATCCAAGGGCTCACAAAGTGCCAAGTGTCACCATCTTGACACACATCCCATGAGCTCACATGAGCACAACCACATGGGATTCCACCCTTTGATCTCTACACAAATCAATCTCAACCATTGATCTTGAAGTTACCAATGAGTTTCCTCTTCGGTAACTGACCAATCGTTCGGTAACTTTACCGTTTTGCCCCTGATTACGGTAATTCTCATTGAATCACCACCAACACTTCACATCTTTTCATTTAGCCACAATATGCGCCTTCCCTCTATTTTAAGTCAATTTAGATGTTAATCCATAATTGAGCTTAAATACAGGGTTTCGACGCTGCTCACAACACATACGAATCACATCGGGTGCCAACTCACACCATAATCTCCAAAAGGGTTTATTCATCACTAACCACATCTACTTTTGGAGTCATTAACCATTAATCGCAATTTGGGATCCTGCTAAACCAGGGCTTAGAAGTCCACTAATCTCAGGCTTATTCTCTAGCCTCAAGTCTCAGAATTCGGGATATTACAATCTAGTCTACCTTTGGTGGATTAGCACACATCCTTGGTTTCATCAGGAGTATGTGGAGTTGAACTTAACCATGTGCCCTCTAAAAGTGGTCACTTCTACACCATATAAATGTTGGACTAAACAAAAGTCAAAATTTTTTTTGTAAACTATAGGAGTTGGTTGAGTAATATCTCAAAAAGTGATTAAGGGCTAATGACTTCAAAAGTGGATGTAATTATTGTTGAATAAACACTTTTGGAGAATGTGTGATGGGAATTTGGTGGTTTTAGTGATTCCAATGGTTTCCTTGTGAAAAATTGTGTGGGAATAGGTTTGATTGTTGATTTTGGAGCCATTGGACACATTGGTTGAAAATTTGAGAAACTGTTAAGTGTAATTCTGTGCAGGACAGTCGGTTTGTATGGGCATTTTGAATGGGCAAATGGTGTCCAAAAATTCTGAAACTTTCCAGTCTTAAAGTTCACATGTCACGCTTCAACATAGACACATAATCTGTGTTATTTCAATTTGTGAGCTAAGAGTTATGAATTCTTAAAGTTTTCCCAGCGAAATTAATTATTTTCTGGAACAGCAGGCAAAGATTAAAATTCTGGGAATTTTGTGATTCCATCTAGCAAAAGTCTATATTTTTCCTTAAAATTAGACTCAATAAGGGTTATATAAGCTTTGGAATCACTCCAATTCGATTTTTCTAAAATTAGTTATGATTTATCAAAGTTCGGTCAGAAAATCTGCCAACAAATCCGAAAATGGAAAATTTGTGATGGTAACTTTGTAATTATGGGATAATTTGTGATCAGCCCATTTTGGCACAAAATTGGGCCCCTAGACGTGAATATGACTGACCAAGAAGAGGGAAGAGTGGTTGGAATTTAATTGGGCTTGTGAATCATTTATATGTACAAAAAGGATTTGTGTACATAAAGTGGATTTTTAGAAATTTCTAAATATGACATAAGCAAGCAATACCATGACATGAGCCTAATGTTATAAAACATTTACAGCACCTTTTCCCTTCCATTTCCCGTCGTCTTTTCCCGCAAAACAAAATGTGAGAGAGAGCTTGGAGAAAAATAGAGAGAAGGAAGGAGAAATCTCACAAGGTAGGTCGATTTCTTCAGTGAATTCGTACCTAACGTGTATAATCCTTCTCCTAAGCTATTCCTCTATGTGAATTAAGGTTTTGAAGCAAAGAATTTCATGGTTCAAAGAGGCTAGGGTTCAGCCAAATTTGGGAAAAGCTAGTGGGAGCTTGAGGTAACTTCCAAACTTTCGTATATTGCTTATTCTGGTTGCTGTGGGCAATTTAATCGGTGAAATTTCGCCGGATTGCCATTGGTTTTAAAGTTTGGAAATGATATGGCCTAGGGGTTATGCTGCCCAAATTGGGTCTTAATGTTAGTTGTAACCTAATGTAATGATTAATAAAGTGGTTAGGAGTAGAACGGAACGCGTTTACGGAGCCGAAATCGTAAAACCCCGATTTTCTCCGGAGAGCTCATAAATTTCGGCCAGCTCTAGAAATGGGTCTTAGAGTTGGATTTTCAATGATTTGATGGTTCTATTGAGTTCAGGAATGAAAATTAGGTGGGGTTACAGTTGGTCACTTTTTTGGAAAAGGCCGAAAAAGCATTATTACGAAAACGCCCCTGAAACCCTTAAAATAGGGCTGCCAAGGGTAAATTTGTAATTTTACACTGAATTTGATAATTCTGAGTCCGAAAATGGATTCCTTGGGCAGAAATATATTAGGATAGCCCAGATTAGAATTTTGGGAAAAGTGCAACCGGACCGGGTACGGTGGGCCTGGGCCGGGTCCTCAAAGGCATTTTTATAAATTTTCATTATAGACTCATATAATCCCAAGAAACACTATGGAAGTGTCTAAATGGTGCATTTGGAATTGTAGGATTCGATATTTGCCCTGTTCATGATCCACCTGCGCTAGAGCACAATCGGAAAGAACAAGGTAGTGACTATTTCTCTTATACTGTGTGTGAAACATTTTATGTATGTTTGTCATGCATTGAGAATACTTTGTGAATACATTGTGATGCTTTGAGTTCACAGCGCAAGCTGATGCATAGTTATACTTTGTGATACATAGAGATCGCAGCGAAAGCTGACGCATAGAGATTACAACCATGAGTGCTGTCGTTTGTGGCGAAAGCCATGATACATTGTGATGCTGCTTAACATGATCATATATGCTATGTGTTTATACACTGTATGAGTGATTTGTTACTACAGATATTCTTTTGAATCTCATTCATTCCATTGACTAACATTTTAGATAGGGCAAGTGGCTCCAAGGAGAAGCAAACCACTGGGAGCAGCTAGGATCTTGTAAAGATGTGTTGTTAGGTTGTTGGTTATCTATTTTAGACTTGGGATTACTGTTTATTTTTGAAATGTAGATATTACGTTGATGTTGGTCATGTAATCCCCTAGTTGGAACTTACAACCCTTAGTTTATACATGTATGAAACCCGGGAGTTACCGGGAATTTGGCTATGCACTCTGCTATGTATGAATGTGATTGAACTGCGCAAAGTAATTAGATTTGGAAGATGAATTTGAGACCATGTTGAACGAATTTTAGAAAAGAGATTTGAGAAAAACGTATCCGTCGGTCTCTAACTCCTTTAAATTATGCATTTTGAATCTTAATTACGGTTATCAAGGTAGGGGATTACAGGTTGCGTACTTTCATTATGGAAAATGAGTTTTTCATAGATCATGAGGGTCAGTTATGAATTCCTATGGTGGTTGTAAGTGGGAGCTCATTAGGGTTATGTTTTCTTAAGTGAAAAAAAAGATAGAATTGTGATTGAAAATAATTGAAAGGCACCATCTTTGTTGCGAATTAGTTTCCAAACAAGGGTGAAACTAATCACACTATATCTCTTTACGAGACATATGTACAAGGCAATACATAAGAAGCTGACAATCCTTAATCATTTTTGTAAGTGGGAGCTTATGCCAATAAAGAGAAGTAAACAAAATAAAGAAGAAATGCATGAAGCTCCAGTGAAAAGGAATAACTAAGAAAAATGTTCATGGTTATTCCAAAGGAGGATGATGAGTTGCATTTTGTACAAAAGATTTTTAAAGGAAGAATGGAAGAAAGCAAAGAAGAGGGAAATGGATTCTTTATGATTGAATTTAGTATGAGAATTAGTTTATCTATTACCAAGTTAAAAGGCTATTGGGAACTAGTGAGTGTTAGGATCAGGAAGCACAGCGGAAGAATTTTTAAAAAATTTCGCCGATCCAAATCGAGGATCTATCAACGGCATTTAAACCAAGTTAGAAAGATTCGTACCTTTTCAAATTTAGGGTTTTCAATCTCTAGGAGCCAACACGTCAGGTCTGCTCCCTCTACCGGTATCCACATGAATGCTCTCCAACAAAGACTGTGTGCTAGCGCCTCTAAATGTCTCCTAGGGTTTTACTTGCGGCTCTGAATTCTCATACGTTTTTTAGTATATCTGCTCTATCAAGTTTATAGCCTATGAGGGCTATATTTGAATTTCAAAATTAATCTTTATTAATTTTGAAATTAATTAACAATTAATTATCTTGATGAGCTAATTAAATAAATTAAATTTAAATTAATCTGTCCAACAGTTTTAATTTATCCTATTTATTTAATTCAAATAAAGAGCCATTAGATTTAAGTTATCTTCATAAATTAAATCTGAGATACTATATCTCTATCATGTTAGTTATTAAATTTAATTTATCTTAATAAATTAAATTTAAAACTAGCACAATATAATAATATCATATAATATATATATATAATATGTATTTTGAAAATACATATATATATATATATATATAATATTATTAACGAATTTTATATTATATATATATAAATATAAAATTCATCCACCCTAGATCAAACATTATCTCGTGTTGGGTCATTCTTGTCTGCTACCCTGTGGGCCCATACAAAGTTGGCAGTGGGCCAATAACTGTACTAACCCACAAGTCGCAAGTGGCCTCTTGCAAGACATTACGACTACCCAATTCATATGAGGATCATTAACACGATACAACCTGTCATACAACCATGTCACGTCCCTTTTGTCACATGATATATCGGTCAAGGATGACGTATGGATAATGTCATCCTCTTGTTCCTGACCATTACTATCTCGATTCCTGAGTAGTCTGACAATAGAAATGGAAACTCCTTTCCATCGTAGTATGGCCATACATTTCTCAAACTCACTCATCTAGGGGCCCAGTAATATCTTTCTAGTAATGTGAGGGACAAATTCCATCTTGATCATTCATATTCTTTTTCATGAAAACCACCAAGCCTGATTGTAGCCTTTATCATCACCCGGTTAAAAGTGACTTTTGACTAGTTCAAAACTTAGCAACTTTCATGTAGGAATCCATGATGACCTCAGGTCATAGGGCATTGTGATGTGGTTGCACATGAGAAAAGTTTACGACTTGATGTCCATGTAGCTTTCTCATAGTGGGTCAATCCAGCACCTTGTACTCTTACAAGTGCCTAAGACTTTGATTCGTATCTCCATATCTTATCAAAGTCATACTGGTCTTGTTTCATCTCTGCTCCCGCATAGATGACCGACCAGGGACATTTTAGGACAATCTTTATGAACTATCCAAGGATACAATTATCACAGTTAACACGCAAATAATATGATAACAGAATGGAGAAATTTCATTAAATTAATCATGTTTAAAGTATAATGATTGGCCCCTAGGGCCCAATTTCCAACAATTAGTTCTCAAGTTTAAGAGAAAATGAGGTGGATCAATTGGCATGCATAAGACTCATTTGGTTATAAAGGGGTATACATAACAAGAAGGCATCCTTCTCTCTTGTTGTGCACTTAAGTTAGACATAATATGGCAATAATTAACTGTTTAGATTTTAGATTTACATCAAACAGATGTAAAACCTACAATTTGAGAGGTGATCTGGATGAAGAAATCTATATACAGTGACTATTAGATTTCCCTAAAAATGGTATTTGAAGTTTCACATAGTGGCGACATCATATGTTTTTGCAGAAGTCTTTTTATGGATTGAAACAATCATCCAGACTGTGATGTTTAATGCTTGTAAAGAGCAGTAACCTATGTGTTTTCCAAATGATTATATAGAACTATTGATAAATTATTTGTGATGTTTTTCCTTTAAGTGGATGATATAATATTGGTCATAAACAGTTTGGATTTGGTAGTGTCATTCAAGAATGGTACTAATAAATTTTGAAAAAGAAGTACATGGGTAAAATAGTTGAATTTAATATCCAAAGGGGATATCTTAAGAAAATTCATTACCTTTACAAGAGAATTACATTAAGAAGACTCTTAAATGGTTCAAAATGAGTAAATACATTCCCATTTATACTCCAATGATTTTAAGAGTGAGTTTGAGTCTTGATAAGTTTCCCTAACTAAACAAACCAAGAAGAAAATGGAAAAGAATTTCCACATAAATATTGTTGGCAATGTAATATCTATGTAGTGATGTATATAAGACTATATATATGTTTATGGTAAGACTTGTAAGTTGGTACTAGTCCAACCATTCTTAAAGACATTATATGACTTCATAGAAGGGTCCTGAGATACTTGTACAGTACATCTCATATACACATTCAAAGTATGTACCATGGCAATACAAGTAGCTATATGGCTGGTAATGTTCCTAGAACATGTTTGATTTGAAAGTGATAATTCAAATCCATTGCCTATACAAAAGACCCTGAGCATCATATATAGACTAAATGAGAGATGTTATAGCACATAAAGTTGTTGTTGAACAATGCATTCCTATGCAAAGTCCCTTGACTAAGCCTAATGGCCAAGGACATGTATGAGAAATGTGTTAATTACTAAGCCTAATGATCAAGGATATGTATGTGTTAAGTCCTTTGTTATTCATAGGGTATGAAGTAATAGATACTTCATTATGACTTTAAATGTGTGTATAAGTATACAATATCTAGTATATCATATAGGTTGATGAGGTCAGCTTTCTCATATGAGCGACTACCTTTGACACTTAGGAGGAGTATGCAAAGATGAGATAATTTTGTTCACCAGAAAAGTAGTGAGAGTGCTGATATATTAGAGAAGAAACATAAACTATATGCGCCTCAACTAAAAGTGCAGTGAGTCAAAATGAGATCCATGATTGTAAATATGGATCGAATCATGGAAGCCCATGTCCATAATACTTGTAGCTAGACAACAACTTCTTCAAAATTGACTTTATGTAATATGAGTGGAGTTGAAGAATTTGGGTTTAGATACTGGGAGTCTCTAGACTCAAGTCTATACTGTTTTGGTGATAAAATAAAAAAGATATAATGCTCTTGAAGTATAAGAGTAACACCTTAGCTTGCGATTCATATCGCATGTACTAAGGAACTGTAAATTGGAAGCAAGTGAATGGACCCATACTTTATTGTTGTGTGAGTCCCAAAAAAATTAACCCGTTCAATGATGTCCTTGGACTTTGGCATTATAATGGAAATATGTTTCAATATTTGCTACTTTAGCATTTTGTCCTAATACCATGATTGATGCAATATAAAGGTACTATGTTAGGAAAGCGGTTGATTCATATCAAAGAGATATATGAGCAAAAGGAAGATTATTACTTGAAATATACACACCTATGCTAGTGTCTGAAACTAGTCCCTTATGATATCATTTTGTAATTTCATAAGTGTAGACACTATGCATACAAGGAAGGCCATTTGAGTTTTATATTGACTCAAGAGGGAGTAGATTAGCTATGAGAAAAGTGTATATTAGTAAATCTAGAGCTACACTACAAGGTTGTCTTATACTGATCTTTGAAAAAGGGATTTCTAGTACAAGCCCCAAATTGAGACATCATGCCTATACGGTCATCGCAAAGCACCTAGTATGACAAATAGAAGATAAAGAGATTGAACCCATAACATCTAATCCACCAAGTGCGAGTGAGAGATGTTGGAATATTTCTAGTCCACCAAGACCAACCTTGGTGGAGTAAGGCCTAATAACAATAGCAATGGGGTTAAAGTATAAATAATAGAAAAGTATGGGTAGATATTTGTGATATTCCTTAATCATTATAATTTGAATGATTAAATCGACAAAATATGTCCTTATATGAGAAAAGGGTACATCAATTGTGAAAGAGACACATGGAACCCTATATATATATGCCCGCATAAAGGTCAAGGGTCACATGGGATAATACACACAAAATATATGTCTATTCACTCTCTCTAAAGATTATTCTCTCCTTCTTCTGTCTATGGTGTATTTACTGTGTAACATGATTGGGGTCCGCATCGATGCTTTGGTTTCGAGTGGGTACTTCAGTGAGTCAGTTAGATTTCAGGTACGCCTGAAATACTTACACATACATTTCCTACAAACATACAAGAGGAGTACAAGCTAGCTACCAAATGGGTCCAAAAAGAAAAAGAAGACACAACACAAGGGGAAGGACTTACCTGGTGAAGATGAAGGAGAAGTCGATCGAAGAAGGGAAGCAATGCCAAAGAAGGGACTCACTCACGTTGTCTCGAATTCATCCGAGAAGAAGACACCAGAGAATAACATCTTCTTTCCTCCTTTGGTCTCGCACTCTCTCTTGTTCATATCGATGGATAAAGATGAAGATGACCATGGTGGCTTCCTCATGCTCTCAGACTCTAGTATCGCTCTCCCTCCAGTTCATATCGTGCTTGTGGTGGTTGTTAGGTCATCTCTAATTCCTTATAAACACTATCATGGCTGTGGATAAAGAAAAGAAAATAATAATTGAAACTCTTTTTTATTTATGCTTTTTTGTCGACAATTTCTAACAGAAATGTTCTAATGGAAATTTCATCGGAAAGTATTATTTCCAGTGAAAGTTGTGATTGAACATTCCCATCTGAAATTTCTGATGGATTTTCTATTGGAATTCCTGTCAGGGATTTTCTATTGGAATTCCTGTCAGAGATTTTCAAATATTGGAGAAAAAATTGATGGTTTTTTTTAGAGGGAAACATGTATATTAATAAGGGTATATTGGAGAAAAAAGTTAATAAGGCTTTGAATTTCTAAAATACATAAAAAATATTAGACACTCATGAAGGGAGGCAATATAACGATACATGTTTAGTACTTTTTAATCAAATATTTGTATACTTTATCACCTTTGAAATGATCAGAATAATTGGAAGCTCATAGTTTTTTTACCACACATATTTTGTACTAGAAGTAGTCTTGTTCGAGGTACTGTCAAACTAATAGAGGCATACTGCCCCCAGAATTTGAATCTTGGATGACAGCATAAATATAATATAATCTTCCAAAAAAGACTATTCTAAAATTCTTCTTCTTCTTTTTTCACAATGAGTTGTATTGAACCCAACAAGGTCTAAAGGTCTAGATTGATTATAAATTAAAGCTTATAGAGCCTGGGAATAGAAACATCACTACTACATAATTGCACATGTATGATAGTTATTATCGGCTATATATAACAGTTCTGAACCATCATAAGGTGCTATATATGCTCCACACAGATAAATAATGGTTCCAATCGTAATATATTAAGGGCTCATATAATAGTTCTTTGTTAATAACCGTAATGTATTGACTTTATTTTTATTATATTTTTGTATTTAGTTTTTATTATTACTAGTTTTTATTTATTTTTATTGTTAATATTTATTATATAAGACACAATAGAACCATTGATAATAACAAGATAATAATATTAAATAAAAAATTTATATTTGTAGTATTCAAAATCAAATACATTATAGATGAGCATCATACAATTTAAAAGAAATTAATAACTTGAACACTCTCACAATAAAATATTATCTTATAATGTTTTGAATTTTAAAAGAAAATCATTAAATAAAAAATTCCTTAATATTCTCTAATGCCTTTGTTGTAGATTCTCTATAGATCATGTAACAATGTGCTCCAAGAGTTTTCGTCACATCCTTTAATTGCAAAAGGATAATATAAATATAAAAATAAGAATATATATAATAAAAATAAGCAAATATAAAAACTTAAACAAATATCAAAATATAACTTTGAAAATCAAAATATAGTAAAAATTGGCAAATTTAAACATTTGAGCAAATCTCATAACCTGATTCAACAAATCTGATTTTAACCTACTGATTGGGCTGTTAAAGTTTAGAAACATAAGACACTCAACAATAAAAAATTCAACATTTCACCTCATCATTTTTTCCGTGTTCTCTGCTTTTCTCTTGTATTTTTGCTCTTTAATCTTCAAAACAATGGCCATTATCATATTAGAAATCGAAACCCCGACCGATGACCTTGATCATCAACTAACGAGTTCTCGTTATATAAAAAAAATAAAATGAGACTAAAAATGTTAGCTAAAAGAACAAAAAAAATGAAAGCTTACACGAGGAAGAATCACAAGAGGAAGGAGCTGTAGAGTGAAGACCTATGGTAGTAGTGGTGGACAAGACCTACAGCGCCAGAACAAAACCTATGGAAAAAAGAGTATGAGACCCACTAGGGAAGCTCAAAAAATATTTGAGAAGGAGTTTAAAGCGTCATTAGGCGCACTGGTTACTAAAGTGCTGTTAAGCACTTCCCCCCTCCCCCTAAAAAAAAAGTGCTGCATCAAATAAAATCTTTTCAAAATCTCACTTCCTTATATTTGATATTTTTCATAATCCCGCCTTTTTAATAAAGAATACTTAATGATTCTTAGAGAATAGCTGTAATGTATTGTCGAATGATTTTTTTTTTTCAGAATCCTACCTTCTTATATTTGATATCTTTTAGAATATTGCCTTTGTTTTTATTAAAGAATACTTAATGGTTCTTATTGAAGAACCGTAATGTATTGTATGTTAAAATACTTGCTTAATGGTTCATTGTCGTTAAATAATTTGTATTTTAGATCACGCCTTCTTATATTTGATATCTCTCATAATCACACCTTTACACAAAGAACTGTAATGTATTGTCAATTTTTTTTATAATCGCACCTCTTTATATATGATATCTTTAAGAATCCCACTTTTATTTATATTAAAGAATATTTAACAATTTCTTTGTGAAGAGATGTGATGTATTGTCAAATTATATTTTTTTCATGATCCCACCACCTTATATATGATATCTTTCAATGTAAGAAAAATATAACTAAAAGGAGATTAGGCATACCTGGACGAATCCATGTTCGGATCTGGGTCAAAACTCCAATACTCCATACTTGTGCCCACACAATTATTAGACTACTAGAGCCTAATTGTGATTTGCACAGCAGATCACCAGAACCAGAAAGATGGTAGAAGAGAAGAGAATTGCCAGAAAACTCAATAGCGGGGTGAATTGCAATTGAGGAGGCACACCCTATTTATAGTGGTTTATGGAGGCCACTAATTAGGAAACGTGTGCACTCCTTCTTGCCCTCCAAGACAGCCATTAATTGTCTCTAAATTAATTCCCTAATTATGGCGATTTGCTCCTTAATTAAAAAATCCATAATTATTACTGAATTATTCCCCAATCTGCATTTTATGCTGAATTTATTCTTATTTGATTAGGCTACTTATATCCTTATCAAATAGTCTGGCCCATCAAGGGCGGACTTGGACCCAAAGTCCAACATCTCCCACTCGCACTTGATGGGCCTCCCATCGTACGTGCGTTACTCTTTCTTGTTTCATACTTGGCGTCTGCCGTGACTGCGTGGGCAAAAACATCTTTAAGATTTGGTGCTTGTGATACTAGAAATCCTTTATATCGGATCAACATCCAAGGACACCCTTTATATATAACCGTAAGCCATATATATTCATTGCCTCATATGCCCCAGATTCTCCCATACATATTACTCATGGCATATCTAATCCCTCTCGAGTTAATATGTTGATTAACTCAGATTGCCTTCCACGCACATAGTATCCGCACTTACTAGCTACACATAGAGCTAGTAAGGGGTCGACCACAGATACTAGTGCATCTTATGTATCTAGGAGTAAATCTTCCTTTTTGACTAAACATCAGTCCATCTTGACTTGGTCACTTTCCTAGTTTTCACTCGTTTGACCGAATCGAGTATGATCATGGAGCTTCAGCTAAAGTAGCTGTCACCAAACCAAGCTTTCATAATGTTGCCTAAGTCTTAAGGGCATCGTGGAAGGATTCTTCCTTCTTGGGACTCACACTGTGGTGAACTAGGGATCTTTCACCCACATCCTGTGTTGCAGTTTAACTCTCAAGCACATGCAGTATGAATTGCATGCTACGGTGAAAATTTTGAGGTATAAGTCGATTTCTTTATCTTTCACCGTAAAGACATTAGTTCCAAAATGTACTCAACATTCAAACCAAAACTTTCTTTTTCACAATATCTCTTTTACAATCTCCTTTGTGAAAAAGAGTTCTTTGCCTAGCTACAGGTCTATATTCATGCTTCGATCCATTTTCTGTCTATATGCACACATGTGGATCTCATCTCAGTCTAACTGAGGCGACTCAAACGCAAAGATTCTTCTCAACCATCTCATGTGATCATTTGCTCGTCTTACCTTCCCATTATTAGAATCGGTAGGCACAGCGGAAGAATTTTAAAAATTTTCACCGATCCTAATCGAGGATCTATCAACGGCGTTTAAACCAAGTTGGAAGGATTCATACCTTTTGATGATTCAGAGTTTTCACGATCTCTAGGAGCCAACACGTCAGGTCCGCTCCCTCTACCGGTATCCACACGAATGCTCTCTAACCAAGACTGCGTGTTAGCGCCTCTAATGTCTCCTAGGGTTTCACTTGCGGCTCTCAATTCTCATGTGAGTGTCAATATATCTGCTCTATCAAGTTTATAACCTATGAGGGCTATTTTCAAATTTCAAAATTAATCATCATTAATTTCAAAATTAATTAACAATTAATTATCTTGATGAGCTAATTAAATAAATTCAGTTTAAATTAAATCTGTCCAACAGTTTTAATTTAACCTATTTATTTAATCCAAATAAAGAGCCATTAGATTTAATTTATCTTCATAAATTAAATCTGAGATACTATATCTCTATCATGTTAGTTATTAAATTTAATATATCTTAATAAATTAAATTTAAAACTAACACAATATAATAATATCATATAATATATATATATATACATATATATATATATAAGATATATATTTCAAAAATATATATATCTATATAATATTATTAATGAATTTGTTATTATATATATATATATATAATTCATCCACCCTAAATTAAACATTATCTCGTGTTGGGCCATTCTTGTGTGCGACCCTGTAAGCCCATATGAAGTTGGCAGTGGGCCAATAACTATACTAACCCAAAAGTCGCAAGCGGCCTCTAGCAAGACATTACGACTACCCAATTCATATGAGGATCGTTATCACGATGCAACCTGTCATACAACCATGTCACGTCCCTTTCGTCACACAATATATCGATCAAGGATAAGGCATGGATAATGTCATCCTCTTGTTCCTGACCATTACTTTCTCGATTCCTGAGTAGCCTGATAACAGAGACAAAAACTCTTTTCATCATAGTATGGCCATACATTTCTCAAACTCACTCATCGAGGGGCCCAGTAATATCTCTCTACTATTGTGAGGGACAAATTCCATCTTGATCATTCATATTCCTCTGCATGAAAAACCACCAAGCCCGATCGTAGCCTTTATCATCACCCGGTCAAAAGTGACTTTTGACTAGTTCAAAGCTTAGCAACTCTCATGTAGGAATCCATGATGACCTCAGGTCTAAGGGTATTGTGACGTGGTTATACATGAGAAAAGCTTATGACTTGATCCATGTAGCTTTCTCATAGTGGGTCGGTCCAGCACCTTGTACTCTTACAAGTGCCTAAGACTTTGATTCGTATCTCCATATCTTATCAAAGTCATACTGATCTTGTTTCATCTCTGCTCCCGCATAGATGACCGACCAGGGACATTTTAGAACAATCTTTATGAATTATCCAAGGATACAATTATCACAGTTAACATGCAAATAATATGATAACAAAATGGAGAAATTTCATTAAAATAATAATGTTCAAAATACAATGATTGGCCCATAGGGCACAATTTCCAACACCCATACAAAACATGGGAAGATGGTTGTTCGTGTGACTGAACCAACCTCTTTTGACCTGTACGACATACAAAACTGTATACCTTTATGTATTTACTCTTAACATACATACCATTTATTTTATCTTCATGTAAAAGAAGTTCACGACCTTATATTTTATTTGCGCCCCTAGATTTTCCCTAACTCAATGAAAATCAAGCTATAGGCTCAATAAGGGGATCTACCAATATTCTGTCAGTAGAAGGTCATTGAACTATCGCTTTCCCTCTTTGAAAGCATATCTCTCATAGAGATGTATCAAAAGGTATGTTTCGCCTTGCTGTGATACTTAGGATCCTCATCATAAGATGTTATCGTTTGGATCCTTCTATCCACCCTTCATTCCCAATCTGTCATAGAAATTACTTTAGCCATATGGCACTTTGAATGATGGCAGAACACGCTCTGCGTTCTATTTCCATGGATAACAGGGAAAAATACTTTGTATATTTTCTTACTCCATCACTATTTGCCTAGGTCTTGTATTGGAGTATCCTTTCAAAAAAAAGGAAAGTTGTTGTCTTGACAACTTAATCCATGGTTATTCTCATAACCCATTTCATAGTAGGACCAAAAAAAACTTCCAAGTCTGACCAAAAATATTTGGTCTTATGTACACCAATGTGTACATTCTTATTACCAACTATAGTCTCACATAGGACTCTATCCACCTTTCTTATGTTGGATTCCTCATAGGACATGTAACCTCTTTAGGTTTATGCCCTTGACTTCAGGGGTGTCTATGGGTTTGCAGTTTGACATCCTAAGATGTCTAAGGAGTACACTTGTACATGTCTTAGGTGGAAAAGACTGTATCTTTCTTGTGCAATCTCCGTTTATCTTGTCATTCAAGATATTTGTTCAACCCATGACTTTCTTAACTCAGAATTTAAGGATTCTCTGATCCTTTATTCCTTTGACTCCCTTGACACTTGTTTCATATGTTGTTGGACAAAGGATGACTTCATAAAGAATCATCACTAGACCGTTTGGGACTTATGTAGTGTTCTTCGATTATTTTGAAGTTGGTGAGGCTTTCACCTTGTGAAAAAACCTCATATACTACTATTTGGGTGATTATTTCTACGAAGCCCTTAAGCTACTTCATGTAGAGTTTATCATCCAATTTCCAAAATTCCAAATTGGAAGGTGGTCTTTACATCATCTTGATGCAATTTTCAAGACTAAGCTTGTCGTCATAGCCAAAGTTCAGAGTTAAAACGCACAATGGACAACCTTCCATTGTATTACCCCTTAGCCACTAAGTGTTTCAGGTTCTACATGCCCCCAACAGATTTGAGAATCTATTTGTTCCCAATCACCTCTTGGCTAGGTGACAAATTACCCAAACATATATTTGGCTTAAAAGGAATCCAAATCCTCCTGCATGACACTTTGCAATTCATCTTAGTAGGTCCTTCTAGTGTCTTTCAGACACTTATAGGTACTTATCATCACCTTCTAAATGATGAAGGGAGCATTCAATCCATTAGGGAATCTATCCCTTATAGTCATTCGCTAGATGACAATTTGCTCTGAGGTGGATTTCATATGATTCTTTTCCTATGTATGAGTGAGGTAATTCTCTCGTAACTTACCTCTTACCTCTTTCGTCGTGAAAATGGTCTCAATCCTCCTACTCGGATCAATGAACTTAGGAACACTTGGTTATTCCTTGTCACTTGTGAACCTCTTAAAGAGATTTATTGTGATTAATGCTCATTTCCTGCTAGGAAATCTAGGTTTTATGAACGTTGTGTCCCACGATTTTCTCTCAGTCACTGAACCGCCATCATTCTCACTAATGAAGACGTGTCATGTCAAATTCTTATGTCATCTCACAAAGAGATACTTTGTATACCTTGACCCCAATCTTCCTTACTTATAGGAAGGATTATGAATATAAAGTTGATGACCCTTATGGTCTTAACGAGCTCGGCCCTGGTCTAAGGCCCATCCACGATTCATAGGGTAAGGTCGTGATTGACATAGAGGGCATTTGGTTAAGTGTGAATATAATAGATGTGAGTCTACCTACCAACATATGGCTGGTAGCCTCATCGATGCCATTATGTTCATAACAAATCAAGGGAGAGGTTTATCTCTCTATTTCAACAACTCTATTATGTTGAAGGGTTCTAGGTATTGATAGTTGCCTAACAATGCCTTTCTTGTAAACAAAACTATTTGAACTAATCACATGGGTGTCCTAAACGCTTGTTAGTTCGAAAGGTCTTATTCTTTCAGTTTTATGATTCCTGACTAGTTCAGCCATTATCTAACAGCTTCACACTTGCCAAAAATCAAGTAAACATTACTATATTTCGAGTAAACGTCTACAACGTTAACAAAACACCAAGCTTTGTGTCTTGCCCTCACGTTCACTGGTTCACTAACGTTATAATTTGCCAATTGCAGTGGATTTTCTCAAAAATGTTTCTTTGTCTTTCTTGCCAGGTAGAATGAGTTCTTAACTTATTAATAAGGGTATTAACCCTTTAGCACACGTTGTTTAGCAAATACTCTTTTGCTAGTTTGATCATTCCCTTTGATCAAGGTGTACATGTGGCAAGAAATGGAATCTTTTATCCCTAGAAAAGAAACATCAAAATCCAACAAAGCATTTGAGAATCATAGTCCCATCAATCCTTAACTAAAGAGATAGCAAAGATGTGATTCTGTCAGTTACAATTGCATGGAGTGAATCATGATGGTTATCTATGCAGAGTTAACGTGCAAGTTCCAATCCCTTGATTCTATCTCTTTATTGCTTTGCATTTAACATGAAGCCATATGCTTCTCTGAAATATCCACAACTCATGTGGATTGCTACTTTTATAACCCTTAAGCGTTATGAATGTAGCTTTTCATCTTTGTAGAAACCATTTGACCTCACCTAGATCAAGTTTACCTCATAGGTTTCTTGCCCTTGGGCTTAGAGGATGAATCCTCCCACTTTTTAGCTAAGTTCGTCTGACTGATGGATCTTGAATCCTTCAGTCTTTCACACTCAAGTTCAATGTGGTGAATCACATTGCTGAAGGTTACAATATGCATGTCAGAGGCAATCTTTACTTCGTATACGCCCACTCACTGGAAGACATGGCTCACTCCCACTCATTGAGAGACATAGCTTCCTCCCACTCACTAGGAGATGTCTTATCACAACATACACTTGTTGTTTGTTAGAAAGAACTTGGCATTTAGTTTGTCTCAACTTCTTAGTTTGGCATCTGCCTCAAGTGTTGCCTAAACAACATGTTAGGACTTAGTACACTATGTTAAAACTTAACTTAGTTTTAACTTTATGGAAGAAGATCACCTATTTCACTATCTTCCAACATTATCCACACAGTTTGAATAAGGTTATATTGCTCAAACCAACATAAGTTTAAGCAATGTTGTTCTTTCTATACTTGATAGCATAAATATTTTGTATCCTTCAGTTGCTTCAACCTTTAAATGCTGAAGACTAGTTGGTAGGATGTCCCTGACATCTCATTCTTCTTGAATGAAAGAGATTTGAGAGTTTTTAACTCCACAGATATCTCTATTGAGCTTGTCTTCATAAGCTCAGTCAAATAGACTTCGTCATAATTGGTCACTCAGACGATTATGGTATACAAATCTTATTTATTCAAATAAGACAAAGGATAATTAGATAATAAGTTTACTAGTTTCATGTTCAGGAGACAACTATGTTGACTCCCATCCCAATCATACTAGTTAGCTTATCACCCTTTTATCCACAGTCTTCATTTGAACACTTTCCCCTTTGGATTTCTAGACGCATTCTAGAAAAATCTCCCACTCAATCAAAGAGCAGTTATATTAACAAGATAATAACACAATATCATCTAACTAGCATGAATGTTCAAGAAAACAAGAAGAGAATATACTGAATTCAATTCTAAAAAACAACCAGAGAATTTAATCTTAAATTCAATGGAAAAACAAGAACATTCAAAGAATTTAAGCCTCATATTATTGTCTCTTAACAGATTCTCCCTCTCATAGGCCCTTCTGACCATATGAAGTGATGTAGCGTCTAGCTACAATGTCCAGCTCCTCTTTGCCATGTCTACATCCACTCATTTGGATGTATTTGCAGCATACCTCCCACTTGATGAGATAATTCTCACATCTCTATCTGTTTTGTCCTTTGTCACAACATATGTGATAAAAGGTTAACTTTTAGAAGTCATTGCTTCAATCCAAGTAGATTAATGTGGGTTAGAAGCATGGGAAGACTTATTATTATTCAATAATTATTGAATAATTTTAAGTTGTTGCAATTTTTCAGGTTTTTATCTCTAACAGTTTGAGTCAAGGTTGGATAGGATTTTATATTCAAAAAACTCATTTGAATAATCCCTTACTTTTAAAGAATCTTTCAGCATTTAACCTTATGTTGCAACTGAAAAAAATCTTAAAAAATAAGCCAACCTATCCCAAAAAACAATAGAACCAACATTGATTCAATTCCAACATTTTTGGAAATCTCTAGGTGTATACAAGCACCTTTTTGACTCAAAACAGATCCAAACGTACTTCAAATATATGCAAATTATATATCAAATTGAAGCTCTCGAATTTAGGGATTTTTAGGAACCAACCACGTCTCAATTGGAGGCCCTATACGCCTTCATGCTCCCCTATAAGGTCTCTGGATACAAAAATCCTGAAAAATTAGAAAATTCCAGGGTTGGCCACTCTCAGCAGTAGCGCGTAACGTACACGCGCCGCCTTGTGGCCACCTGCCGGCAACACGGGCTGGCCTAAACGACTCCACGCGCCGTCCTCTCTCCGACGGTGCTTGCCACGTGTCAAACGGAGGCCCCAATGGGCCCCACACGCCATATGTCCCTTTTTTTTGTCAACAGTCAACGAATGATTGTTGATCGTTGACCCGATCAACGTTGACCGTTGACCGGTCAATGTTGACCATTGGCCCGTCAACGCTGACCGGTCAACCGTGATCCGTCACCAATGACGTGGCGCTTACGTGTCTCGGTCAACGTGGCTGGTCAACGGATGACGTGGTTTCGTTGACCGGCACTAACGTGTCGACCACTTATTGGCGCCACGTGGTATTGGTTGACCGATGATGTGGTGTTGACTGCCACATCATCACCTTCAACCTCCAGCCGGGTCAACCCGACCCGGTTGGAGCTCCGACGGGTCATCGCGACCCGTAAACTTCGGGAGGCCATATCTCCCTCGTTTTAGCTCCGTTTTTCAAGTTCTTGGAATCGTAGTTCAGCGAACTACAAATCCATGGCATTTATTTGATATGAAAACCTCAATTTCATTGATCAAATCTTGAGTGGAGTGGTGGCGGCGACTAACGACCCGCCAACTTCTTTCCTTCGTTTCTCCCTCATCCGAACTCTGTTTGATGCGTTCTAAGCTTCGTTAGAATCGTCTCTTCGAGCTCTATACATCCATGTCCTTACTTTAGGCAAAAACACTGAGTTTCAAACACCCAATTTTTCTCGACGTTGTCGGCGCGACGTAATTCGACCGGATGTGTGTCTCTGTGTTTCAAAGGCTCTTCTAACCTTTGAGGGATCAAGTCTTTTCCATTTTTAGTTGCACATAGGTTCCAAAAACACCCAACTTTAATAGATCGAAGAAGTAACGAGGAGAAGAGAAGGAAATTTGTGCCATAATATATATATACACATGCGCATATATATAATAATCAGAGGAGCTTCTGCGACATATATATCATGCCTGGAAAAAAATATGCAGAAGCAAAGATATATATATACATGTTTACGTCTTTGGTTCCACACAGACACGCATATATACATATATGGAGGCAGAGACAGAAACATCAAAGAAACTTGTTTATACAATTCAAAATGATATTTGCAGGTTTCCTAATAAATTTAGTTAACACATATGTTTCAAAAATCAAATGCTCTCAGCAACGCCAGATATAAAGATCATATTTTCTCATATGATTGCACAGTGGAAATACATCTCATATTGACACCCCAAAAATCATGCCCAGAATTATGATTTTGCACAGCGAAAATAAATAGAGATATAAAAAAATTATATCATATAGTTTATTCACATAGAATAATCACAGCCTCAAGGATCAAATGGCTCTGATGCCAATGTAAGAAAAATATAACTAAAAGGAGATTAGGCGTACCTGGACGAATTCATGTTCGGATCTGGGTCAAAGCTCCAATACTCCATATTTGTGCCCACACAATTATTAGACTACTAGAGTCTAATTGTGATTTGCACAGCAGATCACCAGAACCAGAAAGATGGTAGGAGAGAAGAGAATTGCCAGAAAACTCAATGGCGAGGTGAATTGCAATTGAGGAGGCACACCCTATTTATAGTGGTTTATGGAGGCCACTAATTAGGAAACGTGTGCACTCCTTCTTACCCTCCAAGACAGCAATTAATTGTCTCTCAATTAATTCCCTAATTATGACGATTTGTTCCTTAATTAACAAATCCATAATTATTACTGAATTATTCCCCAATCTTCATTTTATGTTGATTTTATTCTTATTTGATTAGGCTACTTATTTCCTAATCAAATAGTCCGGCCCATCAAAGGCGGACTTGGACCCAAAGTCCAACATTCAAAATTCTATCTTTATTTATTTTAAATAATACTTAATGGTTATTTTTGAAGAACCGTAATTTGTTGTCAAATAATTTTTTTATTGTTCAGTATTCTTGAAGAATATATAATGGTTCTTTGTGAAGAACTGTTAAATATTATCAAATAAAAATTTTAGAATCCAACCTTCTTATATATAATGGTTATCATTTTTAACTGTTAACTATTCTTTAAAAAAGACCAGTATTTAGGAACCATACTTTACAGTTAATTATTATAACTATTTTTTTTTGCTAATACAAAGTTGTGAAGACAAATCATTTGAAAGTGTTAAATGACAATTATTTCATAAAAATCATCATTTGTATCAGTAAATACATGACGGTTATAATTACAACTATTATAGTTTTGTTTTCGCGAATTCCACCTCTTAATACATGCATGTGTACATATTTAACCGTTAGGTTTTAGCATTTTATATTCTTGTGCGACATGTGTCTCGATATATATGACGTTTATTCACAGTAACTATTATTATTAAGCGTTATACATGCATAAATCTGTAGTAGTGCATCTTGGAAGTGATTTAGAAATAGAACTTGGGAAGTTCTCTCTCCATCCCAAAATATAAACTTCAAACTTGTGAAAGGGTGTATCAAAAAATATAAGCATCATTTTAGGTTTGTCTAAGCATTTATTGCATTTTTTCCGACTTTACCTCTTAGCTTGTTGACTGCATTTATTACATGTATTCTATCTCACTTATCCTTTATACGTATAAGGACATAGTTGGAAAAATAATACATATTTATTGTGGTTAACCAATTTAAACTGTTTTCTTGATTAATGCAAATTGGTTACTTGAAGCTTATATCAAGACTATATAAAACAGCAAAGAAATAAATATTGCTCTGAATGTTATGAAAATGACTGTGAGTTACAAGGCGTCACCTAAGAAGCTAAATAACCGGGTCCTTGTCTCCTTTGACACGCACCTCGTGGAAGCGTTAAAGCAAGACGTGTGTGTATATGTGAGCTGAGTATGTACTTGAAATGAGGGCAACTGGATGGCATGCAAATTTGGATCACATGCAGCTATCTTTCTAGTGATGTTGCCTCGGAAGCTTACGTAACTTCATTTAAACATAAATGACAAATGGCTTATCATAAATCTATTTTAACTAATTCTCATGTACTAATAAATGATAGTTAAGTCATTAGATATATTTTAATTGATAAAATTTTTCAAATTTATCCTTACTAAAACTTCCTCTCTCTACATTTGTGAATTATACTCACCTCTCTCTCTCTCTCTCTCTCTCTCTTCAACGAGAATTCAATAAGGGTAAAATTAATAACCCTTTATGTAGACTTATATTTAGGGCCAAATTGTTTTTCACAATGGGCTTATAACATGAACTAGAATGGTACTTTATTAAGGTTTTTTTCTTCTATATATGGTTGTATAATAACGGATAGAATATTTGGGATGAAATATTATTGCTTAAAAGAAGACCTTCAACAAATTAATTTGTTATTAATATTCTTTTTTCTGAAGAAAAAAACCTATCGTTCTAAATCACCTTTTACAAGATGTTTGAGGTCGTCATCATAAATTATCTTACATATTTCAAGATCTTTTTTTTTTCATATGTATCACACGTAATTAATAAAAGTAATTGGATATAGTAAAAATTAATATGATATTAAGGTTTAGTATAACAAATAAAAGAAATATTTGAAATTTATTGGTTTATATGGCAACCTTAGTGTTTTGCCTAATTTATGATTATTATCATTTTTCTTAATATGTGTCAAATAATTAAAAGTGACTTATATATTCAATATTAAAGTGTGTCTATTTAAAATGACGAGCCTCTTGACACTTCATTCCGTCTCTTTCTGAGACGAATTCTTCATGGGTTGCCTTCTTCCTGAACTTCAGTCTCTGAATCAAAGCCCAAGTCCAAAGGAAAAACTCATCTCAAAAGACTAACATATTAGCTGAGATAGTCCCTTAAACTTATAAACCATTTCACTAATGAGGTGTCCAATATGGGACTCGTAATAGTAGGCTTCCCATTTAGCACTAAATTTGCATGTTATCCAAATTTACACGCCAGTTGTCGTTATTTCAAACTCGTCCTTAGCTTGAATCAGCACACACGTCTTTCTTCAATGCTTCAATAGGGTGCGTGGCAAATGAGTCGAAAAGGACACTTCTACGTAGACTTCAGCGAAAGCCTTGTAATTTGAATCCATTTTGGAAACATGCAATAATAATATTTATTTTATTATTTGGGGCTTGCTTTACATTACTATATATATAGGGTCATAGAGAGCATCCACGTTCAATTTAATGCGTCCCACTGTGAGTCTAAATTAAAAGTTTATCACCAAAATGATCATCAAGGCCTTCATTCTCTTTTGCTTCCTGGTTTATGTAGTTCTCATTTCTAATTTGGTAGCTGCACGACATGAGCCATCAAATGGTGAGCTACATGGTTTGAATCGTAAACCAAAACCCTAACTTTTCACTATAATTGTTTTTATTATTGGATTATAATAGTTGTGTTACTCTAACAAATTTGGCAAATGGTTTCAAGTTTTATTTATCGTCTTAATACTACTATTATTTATGCTTTTTCGTCAATACACTAATGCTGAATGGCACCTTTTTTTTTTTAGTTTTCTCTTATGTGCAATATTTATGTTTCTCTATTGTCAGTACATATGCTGAATTGCACAAATTTTTTGATACATTGTGCCAAATAAATTTTTTTACTGTTAAAAAAAGAGAATATACTCTTTAAACTTAAATGTTTGAGTAAATAACTCTTGCCTACATGTACCAATAAAAGCTTAGCACAGTTGGTAGATAACTGGGTCCCTTAAATGTGATGTTTTGGGTTCAAACCAGGCCATGTGTATTAAAAATTCTTTGTTGGGAGAGGTAAAACCCACTTCAGTCATCTCTATGCCTTAGGAGAATTAGTCTCTAGCTGTCGACCAGGGGATACCACCTAGATCCTAAAGAAAAACTCTCGCCTACATTAAATTAATGTGATATATATATATATATATATATATATATATTATAATTAGGATTTGCAAATAATTCAAATTAAATGTAGTATATTTTATAAGCTTTAGAAATATATATGTGTGTGTGTGTGTGTGTGTGTGTGTGTGTGTGTGTGTGTGTGTGTGTAATCAAATGCTTAGGAAGTTTCCTGTAATAAGTTTATGGAATAGTGTGGTTTTGTTTTATACATTATATGTAAATGTCAATTGATGATAATTACATATATTGATATTGGTTTTCAAATGTGTGTGTGTGTAATGTATGTATAACTACGTGTGTGTGTGTGTGTGTTTTGATTTAGGCATACATTAATAAGTAGAGTATATCATAAGAGCGCTCAAACAATTGAATTTGGTACCGGAGTTATGATTGTCCAAACCTATAAAGCTTATCAGCCCAAAAAACAAGACAATAATCTATAATGCTTATACTTTTATTTTCTTCACGTTATAGCCAAAATAAGTGTACGAATAAATCTAGTATATCATAAAAGTTTAATATATATTATATAAAAAAAAAACAAGAAGTTCAACGTATATAAAGTAAAGGGAAACAATGAAACTGAAGTAAAACGCAGACATCTAAGTCATTCAAGCACCGTGCAAAAGATTCCTTAATTTCCCCTAAGTTATGGATCTTACGGTAAAAGTAAAACCTGTTTAATTTGCATTAGATAATTCCTCTGGACAAAGTTCAATTGTGTGTTGTTTTCCCGTTACAGTGAGTCTTGAGGAAGAATCAAAAGCTAGAATTGTTGAGCATACGAACGCAACTACTGGTGCTGGTTATAGTAGTGGAACTAGTGGTGAGAGCAATGATGGGGTAGTAGTTGGAGGGAGTGGCAGAGACAGTTATGGCGGCGGCGGCGGTAGTAGTGGTGCAGGAAAGGGAGGAAATGGAGGTGGTGGCAGCCACGGTGGCAGAGGAAAAGGAGGAAGTAGTGGTAGTGGTGGGAAAGGAGGGAGTGGAGGTGGTGGCAGCTATGGTGGTGGAGGAAGTAGTGGCGGTGGTGGGCAAGGAGGCAGTGGAGATGGTGGCAGCCACGGTGGTGGGGGGAAAAGAGGAAGTGGTAGCAGTAGTGGTGGAGGAAAAGGAGGAACTAGTGGAGGAAGTAGTGGGGGTGGTGGGCAAGGAGGCAGTGGAGGAGGTGGCAGCCACGGTGGTGGGGGGAAAAGAGGAAGTGGTGGCAGTAGTGGAGGAGGAAAAGGAGGCAGTGGAGGCGGAGGAAGTGGTGGTGGTGGCGGTGGCGACTATGGAGGTGGTGGCAAAGGTGGGAGTGGTGGTAGTAGTGAAGGTGGCCATGGAGGAGGTGCACTACAAAAAAAATCACTTTCAGCGGCGACATTTGGCGGCGACTTTTAATGTCGCCGCTGAAGGTGTCACTTTCAGCGGCGACACTTTTGTCGCCGCTGAAAGTCAGACTTTCAGTGGCGACATTGTTTTGTCGCCGCCGAAAGTGTGTTTCCGCGGCGACTTTAGTGTCGCCGCTGAAAGTGTTTTTCGAAAATTTAAAAAAAAAGATTTTTAAAACACTTTCAGCGGCGACTATTAAAAGTCGCCGCTGAAAGTGAGTTTCAGCGGCGACTTTAGTGTCGGCGCTGAAAGTGTTTTTCGAAAATTTAAAAAAAAAAAAATTTTAAAACACTTTCAGCGGCGACTATTAAAAGTCGCCGCTGAAAATGAGTTTCAGCGGCGACTTTAGTGTCACCGCTGAAAGTGTTTTTCGAAAATTTAAAAAAAAAAAATTTTTAAAAACACTTTCAGCGGCGACTACTAAAAGTCGCCGCTGAAAGTGAGTTTCAGCGGCGACTTTAGTGTCGCCGCTGAAAGTGTTTTTCGAAAATTTAAAAAAAAAAAAATTTTAAAACACTTTCAGCGGCGACTTTAGTGTCGCCGCTGAAAGTATTTTTCGAAAATTTAAAAAAAAAAAATTTTTAAAACACTTTCAGCGGCGACTATTAAAAGTCGCCGCTGAAAGTGAGTTTCAGCGGCGACTTTAGTGTCGCCGCTGAAAGTCTTTTTCATATTTTTTTATTAATATTTTTTAAAAATAATATTTATAAAATTAAAATAATATTTATAAAATTAAACTATTAATTATTAAATAATTCTTTTTAACCTTAATTATTAAAATTATATTATTATTTATTAATATTAGATTTATAATTTTTTATTAAAAATAATATTTATGATATTAAATTATTATTTATTAAGTAATTTTAATTAAAAAATTTTTAAATTTAAATATATCAATATTTTTTTCGTTTTTACTTAATTTTTCATTACTTTTAATAGTATTATATTTAATTAATAATTAATTATATGTATATAATTAATTAATTATATGTATGTATGTTTATATATATGATAATATTATATATATATAATAATATGTAATAATATGACATAGGTTCATTCCGGCGCAACTGGTAGAGACTCGCGCGCTAAGGCATCGGCTCTCTGAGGTCGCGGGTTCGAACTGGAGGAGAGTCACATGGAGGAATTATGAGGAGGCGACACGTGGCAGCACGAGGAGGCGACACGTGGCAGCACAGCGAGGCGACACGTGGCAGCACAGCGAGGCGACACGTGGAAGCACGAGGAGGCGACACATGGCAGCACGGGGAAGCGACACGTGGTAGCACGGGGAGGAGACACGTGGCAATTGTAAATTAAATTTTTTAAAAAAAAATTCGAATTTTTTTAATAAAAAATTTAATTTTTTTTTTTTTTTTTTAAATTAACACTTTCAGCGGCGACAAAAGTCGCCACTGAAGTTGACTTTCAGCGGCGACTTTTGTCGCCGCTGAAAGTGTTAATTTTTTTTAAAAAAAATTCAAAATATTAAATTTTTTATTAAAAAAATTCGAATTTTTTTTAAAAAAATTTAATTTTTTGAATTTTTTTTAAAAAAAATTTAACACTTTAAGCGGCGACAAAAGTCATGGTGGAAGTGGCAGCAAAGAAGGAGGTAGCCATGGTGGCCGTGGAAAAGGAGGTAGTGGAGGAGGCGGGTATGGAGGTGGAGGTGGCGGTGGCGGTGGAGGAAGTGGAGGTGGCCATGGTGGTGGTGGAAAAGGAGGAAGTGGAGGAGGCTATGGAGGTGGTGGTAGTGGTGGAGGAAAAGGAGGAAGTGGTGGTCGTAGCGGGGGAAGTGAAGGTGGTAGCAAAGGAGGGAGTGGTGGAGGCAATTATGGTGGTGGTGGAAAAGGAGGAAGTGGGGGTAGTGGTGGAGGAGGGAGTGGAGGTGGAGGCGGCTATGGTGGCGGTGGCAGCAAAGGAGGGAGTGGAGGTGGTTGGGGCGGCGGCAGCGATAATGGGAATTAGCTAGAACTATAAGTAAAACTACAAGTTTGTGTAGTAATGAAAATCAAATATACCAATAGTAATATAATATGCAATAGAAGCAAGATAATGAACTACGTGCAAATAATGCATGTTGTCCATGTCCTCGATTGTATAACCCTGGATCTCTCTGTCCTTGTGTGATGTCTAGCTCCAAATATATGGGGAGATTCGTTATAATAAAAATGCAAACTTTAGTTCCAAACACTAAACTATCTCATCAAGCACACCCACAGCAAGCTAATTGTTAAACTAATCTCAACCCTTCGCATATACAAAAGTTGATATACGAAAGTTGAAAGTTGGTAATAGTTACTGAAATCCAAAGAATACCTATATAAAATTTGGGAATGAGCTAAAAAAAATGATATTGTTATTTAGTAAACAAAAGTTCGTAATAGCTAATGAAATGTAATTAATTAATATCTATATACTGGAAATGAGCTCAAGTGACTTTGTGAAATCAAATCCCACCTTCACCACTTACCATAAAATATTCTGGTTGCCCACAGTGGGCTATGGCTCCGGCAACCAACCTCCTAGCCAGCCACTATGGTATCTTTCGTGGTTGAAAATGTTTTTTTTTTTAATAAATAAGGGGATTTTTGTCTTTTTAATTTCCTTGAATTTTGTCTTTTTCTTGAATTCCCAAATCCCATTTTAGATGCCCAGCCTTCATAGGAATATGTAGTGATTACATTTTGTAGAAGTGAAAGAAGTAGCAAGGTAGATCAAGACCCTTCGGATCAATATGTGAGCCCAAAAATCTTTTTTTTTAAAAAAAATTCCACTGCTCAAGATCGCAAATTTATAAATTGAGGTTAAATATTCAAAATAATTATGTAATAAAAAATTATATGAACCAAGATGGCTTGTGAGATCGATACGCTGTCGTGAACCATGATTATAGCAAAAGAAATGTCTCCGTTTACCTTCCTCTTCACTTATTAAATTATTATCTCTACCATTGAATCAAAACTTTCAATGTGGAGATTTAATATATTATAATAGTATTATTATAATATTAAATAATAAAACTACATATAAATACCTTTTAATTGCTTAATAAATAACTCATTTTATTTATTTTTTAAATAGAAACTGGGTTGCAATCTTTTGAATATTCCTCCAACAGGGAAATTAGCTCTGATATAAGAACTTGTTCGTATTGTAAATTGCAATCCTGACTAGATCTCAAATTAACGACATGAGATAGTACCTTTGTGATATAGCCTGTAAATCAGAAGTATTGGATTCAATAGCCATCCAATGCTTCAGATATTACTACCTCTTGTTTTTCACCAACAGCAATACCTGCCTTCTGAATATATAGCAAGGAAAGTAAATTTAGCTATAAGTTTTAAATATGCAATAGATAGCACATTTTTAAGTAATATCTGAGAAAAATTGACCAATTTGACTCATTTATTATCTTTACTCTTCATACTTCAATAAGGGCAAAACTGAAAAATTTGTAATAAATGCTTTGAACAAAAGCTAATTGATATGAACAAATCTACTCTCTCTCTCTCTCTCTCTCTCTCTCTCTCTCTAAGTTTTAGGTGAGTTGGGTCACAGGGCTCACCAAGACCATGGTATGCCTCTAGGCTTAAAGAACGTTTATAGAGATACTTATAGATCGCCCACTAACAAGATTTTCACATCGGTTAAATTCAAACTCATAACCTTATGGTTATGAGCAAACTCCATTACCCATTGGATCAACCTTTGTTGGCACAAAATTCTCTTTTAAATAGGAACATATCACTACTAGGAAAAGGGCTTTACAACCAGTTGAAATTGACTTTTGAGACTGGGCTTAGGTTCAGTCTTGTATTGACTTGTTTAAAAAGTCTATCCCTATTAAGATCGGACTTACAATCGGTCTTAAAAGTTACTTTTTCAGCCTGGTCGTTTAAACGATTGGTGTTAAAAAGTTTAAATTTATAATAAAAAAATGTCCACTCTTTAGACTAGGTAATTTCATACCCTACCTTAAACGTGGGGATGTTTTTTTTTAAAAAAAGTACCCTTTTTTTTTGGTTTCACGTATAGAAGCCTTGTTGGATATTATTATATCTAAAAGCTATATTATGCAATATAAATTCTACAGACAACCCTAAAAATACAAATGCAATCGATATAAAAAATAATTATAACTAATAACCATGAGTCTAAGCCCTATATTATGAGATAATTATTGAATTTTAATTTCAGCATTTGTTTTTTCAAAGTTTACTTTTTTTTTGCTTGCATTTCCCCCTACAAAGGAGTTAGATGACTTTTGAGTGTTAGATTTAGTGGATGCAATATTAGGCCTTGCATCTGCATTTTGTTGATGCATGACTAATATTGTGAACATCTATACAGTTGAATGCATGCCTCTGCCCATACTTAAGCATTTTGACTTTTCTGGAGCTCAAATATGAAACATGACTCTACCCTACCCTAGTCTCAGGTGATAAAGGATAGGGTTCTTATTAATAAAGCTAAGTATAACAGAGTTAATATACAAATATGAGAACTGGATTTTATATATGTGGGAATATGATTTCGTGGGAGGTCTTGGTTGAGAAGGAAACCAAAGTGAAGGCTAATAATAAGGAAATAATCAACTAGGTGGAAATACTGTTGACGACGTGAGGATTAATAACTCTAAATTGGAGAATGAAAATTATTGGTTGGATGATCATCACTTGAAATAATCAATTTGTTGGACCAAGTGGTAATCCAATTCAACGAATTTTCCCTTTCAAGCATTGATCACTCGGCCTACATTTTTCATCGTTGAAATTAGATATCTTAATGATCAACCCGTTACAGGAAAATGATACAATAAGCAACAAATAAAATACAAATCCACTATAAACAGATAAATATAATGACGATGATGATGATACAATTTCATTAAACATGAATATATCAACTAGATACTTCTAATTATGTAACAGAACATGAAATAACATGTTATATGATATCGATGTCATGCTATATCATGAAAAGCACTACGATATGTTCATGTTTAATGGAATTTATAATTCTCATAATGACGAGTTTATATTTTTGTCCATAGTGTATTATATTTATACCTTGGCGCTCTTCACATGTATTTTTGGCGCTCTTCATATTACTGGAATTAATGTCAGTGGCTATTACTGGAATAAATTTGTAATAAGAAAATTAAATATAAATCCATTATTGGCCAACTTATAAATATATGGTCTAATTGGCACTTATCCAACCATTGTTCTATGTATGCAAATGTAATGGAGCTCAACAATATGTGAACTACATAACAGAATTATTGCATATGTAATGTACTACATATGTTCACGAACTACATTGCATTTGGAGCAAGTAGAAAATTAAAATAATACAAGCTTCTTCATAAACCATTCACAATCCATTGCAAATGAACCTTGTGATATATGTGGTGGTGTTGACCCTCAAGAATTAATCACAACCAAGTGATTAGGGCATCAATGTTTCAACAAATAAATAAAAGGAGTGAGCATCAGAATCAAATGCAAGTGAACATTAACATAAGAAGGCAACGATTTTTGCCAAACGCAAGAGCAAAACGGTGACAACAAAGAGGGAGAGCCTAACAGAAAGGAACATCATGCCATCCCAACGATGGAGAGAGATATCATGGTGGTCGGAGGTGATAGAGGAAGGAAAAATGGGCGCAAAGGCTAGAAATGAAGACTAAGCTTACTGAATATATAACTATTTAGACTATGGCAAATTTTTCTAGACCGGTCTTCATTAAAGTTTGGTTTCAATATATATAAAACATTTTTAATTCATAATGAGACCGTCTTTTAAATTAATTGGTCTAAATGAAATTTTTAGAACAGAGTAAAAAAATTTTAGAAATAAATTAAAACTCATAAACAAGAACTTAAACATTATGAATGATCTTATTGTTAGAATCGGTAGGCACAGCGGAAGAATTTTAAAAATTTTCACCGATCCTAATCGAGGATCTATCAACGGCGTTTAAACCAAGTTGGAAGGATTCATACCTTTTGATGATTCAGAGTTTTCACGATCTCTAGGAGCCAACACGTCAGGTCCGCTCCCTCTACCGGTATCCACACGAATGCTCTCCAACCGAGACTGTGTGCTAGCGGCTCTAATGTCTCCTAGGGTTTCACTTGCGGCTCTCAATTCTCATGTGCGTATCAATATATCTGCTCTATCAAGTTTATAACCTATGAGGGCTATTTTCAAATTTCAAAATTAATCATCATTAATTTCGAAATTAATTAACAATTAATTATCTTGATGAGCTAATTAAATAAATTCAGTTTAAATTAAATCTGTCCAACAATTTTAATTTAACCTATTTATTTAATCCAAATAAAGAGCCATTAGATTTAATTTATCTTCATAAATTAAATCTGAGATACTATATCTCTATCATGTTAGTTATTAAATTTAATATATCTTAATAAATTAAATTTAAAACTAACACAATATAATAATATCATATAATATATATATATATATAAGATATATATTTCAAAAATATATATATCTATATAATATTATTAATGAATTTTATATTATATATATATATATAATTCATCCACCCTAAATTAAACATTATCTCGTGTTGGGCCATTCTTGTATGCGACCCTGTAGGCCCATATGAAGTTGGCAATGGGCCAATAACTATACTAACCCAAAAGTCGCAAGCGGCCTCTAGTAAGACATTATGACTACCCAATTCATATGAGGATCGTTATCATGATGCAACCTGTCATACAACCATGTCACGTCCTTTTTGTCACACGATATATCGATCAAGGATAAGGCATGGATAATGTCATCCTCTTGTTCCTGACAATTACTTTCTCGATTCTTGAGTAGCCTGATAACAGAGACAGAAACTCCTTTCATCATAGTATGGCCATACATTTCTCAAACTCACTCATCGAGGGGCCCAGTAATATCTCTCTACTAATGTGAGGGACAAATTCCATCTTGATCATTCATATTCCTCTGCATGAAAAACCACCAAGCCCAATCGTAGCCTTTATCATCACCCGGTCAAAAGTGACTTTTGACTAGTTCAAAGCTTAGCAACTCTCAAGTAGGAATCCATGATGACCTCAGGTCTAAGGGTATTGTGACGTGGTTATACATGAGAAAAGCTTATGACTTGATCCATGTAGCTTTCTCATAGTGGGTCGGTCCAGCACCTTGTACTCTTACAAGTACCTAAGACTTTGATTCGTATCTCCATATCTTATCAAAGTCATACTAATCTTGTTTCATCTCTGCTCCCGCATAGATGACTGACCAAGGACATTTTAGGACAATCTTTATGAATTATCCAACGATATAATTATCATACTTAACATGCAAATAATATGATAACAGAATGGAGAAATTTCATTAAAATAATAATGTTCAAAGTACAATGATTGGCCCTTAGGGCACAATTTCCAACACTTATAACACAAGATGATCATCAACATGAAATAATAGAAAGATTGTGTTAGGATCAGCAGGCACTGCGGAAGAATTTTAAAAATTTTACCGATCCTAATCGAGGATCTATCAATGGTGTTTAAACCAAGTTGGAAGGATTCATACCTTTTTGATTCAGGGTTTTTACGATCTCTAGGAGCCAACACGTCAGGTCCGCTCCCTCTACCGGTATCCACACGAATGCTTTCCAACCGAAACTGCGTGCTAGCACCTCTAATGTCTCCTAGGGTTTCCCTTGCAGCTCTCAATTCTAATGTATATCTCAGTATACCTGCTCTATCAAGTTTATAACTTATGAGGGCTATTTTAAATTTCAAAATTAATCATCATTAATTTTGAAATTAATTAACTATTAATTATCTTGATGAGCTAATTAAATAAATTCAGTTTAAATTAAATCTGTCCAATAGTTTTAATTTAACCTATTTATTTAATCCAAATAAAGAGCCATTAGATTTAAGTTATCTTCATAAATTAAATATGAGATACCATATCTCTATCATGTTAGTTATTAGATTTAATTTATCTTAATAAATTAAATTTAAAACTAACACAATATAATAATATAATATAATATAATATAATATAATATATATATATATATATATACATATATATATAATATGTATTTCAAAAATACATATCTATATAATATTATTAACGAATTTTTATATTACATATATATACATACATATATATATATATAATCCATCCACCCTAATTAAACATTATCTCGTGTTGGGTCATTTTTGTCTGCGACCCTGTAGGTGGCAGTGGGCCAATAACTGCATTAACCCACAAGTCGCAAGCGGCCTCTAGCAAGACATCACGACTACCCAATTCATATGAAGATCGTTAACACGATGCAACCTATCATACAATCATGTCACGTCCCTTTTGTCACACAATATATCGGTCAAGGATGACGCATGGATAATGTCATCCTCTTATTCCTGACCATTACTTTCTCAATTCCTGAGTAGTCTGACAATAGAAATGGAAACTCCTTTCCATTATAGTATGGCCATACATTTCTCAGACTTACTCATCGAGAGGCCCAGTAATATCTCTCTACTAATGTGAGGGACAAATTCCATCTTGATCATTCATATTCCTCTGCATGAAAAACCACCAAGCTCGATTATAGCCTTTATCATCACCCGGTCAAAGGTGACTTTTGACTAGTTCAAAGCTTAGCAACTCTCATGTAGGAATCTATGATGACTTCAGGTCAAAAGGCATTGTGACGTGGTTATACATGAGGAAAGCTTATGACTTGATCCATGTAGATTTCTCATAGTGGGTCGGTCCAGCACCTTGTACTCTTACAAGTGCCTAAAACTTTGAATCATATCTCCATATCTTATCAAAGTCATACTGATCTTGTTTCATCTCTGCTCTCGCATAGATGACCAACCAGGGATATTTTAGGACAATCTTTATAATTATCCAAGAATACAATTATCACAGTTAACATGCAAATAATATGATAACAGAATGGAGAAATTTTATTAAAATAATAATGTTCAAAGTACAATGATTGGCCCTTTGGGCACAATTTCCAACAGATTGAAACTTAAAAGACAAAAACAATTGAAACTTTT